>JASFAT010003422.1:0-1447654 GCA_031353405.1 Baronia brevicornis | reverse complement strand
ATAATTATATATTTTACGATATGTATACTTTTCAGTCTTACTAAAATGATGTAGATTTTTTTTGAATTTAGATTTGAATTTAAGAAATGAATTTATTTATTTGATTAAAATATTGAAGGCACTTTATTTCTTTACGTTTTAACTCAGCACGTGCTTCAATTCCGCTCCTTTCCACCCTTTGTCCCAGTCTCTCTATAAATGTCACGCAAACACGTATTTATTGTTGGGACACTCAACTGAAAAGCTCTCTGTTTAGAAACGACGCAAAATTCCACTTATCCACTAATACCTCAAGTGGATTACTTTAACAAATAAAATCTATTGTTTATTGACAAAAAGTTTATTAACAGTGATTGATCGATGATTACAGTTACAGTTTCAGTTTTATTTTTAAAAAGCGAAATTAATCTCAACGTTACCTCACATTAATTTTTATATTTTTATTTTATTTCTAAAATATTTTTGCTTAAAATACTTGTATACAAATTGGTTCTAAGATAAGAGAGAATTTTGACGAAATGATGTCTTCCATGTACGTATATACATAGAAATATGTACCTTTTTAGTGATAGAGCCACGCTGCAGACGAATACTTTGTCAAGAATGGCACATTATTTATCTGTAGCATGAATGGGCCGGCTCGCCCGGGGAAGTACCACACTCCCGCGGAAAACCGGCGTCTGAGTGGTAGCTTACCTATCGCGCTTCGTACGGTGAGCGGTCTGAGTTCCGGAGGCCCAACACCCTCCCCTTCCCACTCCCACTCCCCCTCCGATTCCCACTCCCACTTCCCCTCCCACTCCCATAATTCTACTTTCCTTTAAGGTCGGCAACACTTCCGCTCTGCCTATGGCGTTGCGGATGTCTGTGTATGTTCGTTCGTGTGTATGTTTGGATTGTTGTAAGTGATACTATAGAACTTAACACTCACGAACACTATCCTCTCACGCCGCATCTTTGCCCCTAGGGACTTCAGCTCCTAGATCTTTCAAGTATAATATATAATATGATAAAATAATATTTATTTCCGACATATTTTTTTTTGGTCCATACAATTAACATTTTTGTATTAGTATTATAATATAAACACCTAAGGTGTTATGTTTATAATGAAATGATTAATATTGAAAATACAACGCAAAAATTGGCGGCGTTGATTGCTTTCCATCAGGTGACACGCCTGCTCGTTTGTCTTCCTATGCCATAAAAAAAAACCTATAACAATGTATAATGCTAGTCGTTTTACTTTAGGGCAACCTATTTCGTGAGATCTTAAAATTGTAAACTATGCACGAGATTAGTTTAAATATTTAAGTGCACGAGTATATGCAAACATTTTAATACAATTTAAACAGAAATCCTATGCGATGCGAAGACATTCTTCGCGAAAGAATTGATATACACAAATTACAATACAGACGCAAAATTTCATAGCCTGACACAAGGCTCAATACCATTTTTTATAGAATAACGATCAAGCGTGTCGCATAATGGAAAACAATAAACACAGTTGCAACACCATAGATAGTACAATTACGTTATCGGGCGTTTTAACTACTGAGCCAAGCGGGTTGTATTATATTACAATTTAAATATAATATATATTCTGAGTACTGCACTGTATAAGGCTTTTCACTGATAAAAATTTCAATCTTTATACGATAATAAGATGGGATTAGGGATAATTTACAATTTAAATGAGAAAAACTCAACTTCTAACGATTGTAATTGTGATCTACGCCCATGCGTTCAATTCTGTCATCGAACTATTGATGTGAAAAAAATGTTTGTAATTGTCACCTCTCCGTGTACTATATATAATTAATTACGGCGAAAGTGTTTCCGCGTGAATACGACAAAGGGGCATTTAATAACGTCGCATACCTTTTCACAAAAGGCAGGAAACGTATCTGAGACGCCTCCGGTTGTGGATGTCTAAGGGAGGCGATGATCATTTACCATCAGGTCACCTGCATGCTTGTTAGCCTGCTTTAATATAAAAAATACTTAAGACTAGTTAATAAGAAATATAGTAATATTATAATATTAATAGCCAATAGAAGGATTCAGTTAGGCTGGGCAGCATTTAGGAAACTCCGTCCGGTCTTCTCGTCGCCCATACCTCAGAGCCTGAAGACGAAAGTTTTCGACTAGTGTGTCCTACCCGTACTCTCCTATGGCGCTGAAACGTGGACGCTTGCAGTCCGTCTGCTTCATAAGCTCAGAGTCGCTCAGAGAGCTATGGAGAGAGCTATGCTCGGACTTTCTCTGATAGATATGTTTCGGAATGAACAAATTCGCCAGAGAACTAAAGTCACCGACATAGCCTTTCGAATTAGAAAACTAAAGTGGCAATGGGCTGGTCACGTTTGTCGGAGATCCGACAATCGTTGGAGCAAACGAGTGCTGGAGTGGAGACCGCGTCTCGGTAAATGTAGTGTGGGACGCCCCCCGGCTAGATGGTGCGACGATCTGTGCAGGGCGGCTGGCAGAAACTGGATGCGTTTAGCCGAAGATCGGGCTAGGTGGCGCTCCATGGGGGAGGCCTATGTCCAGCAGTGGACTGCCGCAGGCTGCTGCTGATGATGATGATGATGATAGTAATATAAAAACATAACATATCTTATAATTACTAGAATTCTACTATTAGATATTAAAATCTTCATCAAAGAGACAGTTGCGTCAGTATATTGTTGTATTTACTTTAGTTTTCACTCAACTAAAGTTCAAAGTTTTATTTGTGTTACTTACGAGTTTGTCTCGCAGGCGCAATCAACCAGAAAGCTTTCTGTCTTGGGTAAGTACTTGACTATTAGCTCTTAAGAGCTTTCCTGTGAGTTTACGATATACTGTTTGAAGTTTGTATTTCCAACATAACTTTTCATTGAACAAGAGTATTTTGCGGATTGTGTTGGGGCATACTCTTCTTATCAATACTTTTTTTAAGGGATTGGTGTGGTTTTGAATTTACTGCATCGTTTTTAGAAATAGGAAGACAAACTAAGAAATGTATCGCCTGATAGAAAGTGATTAATGCCTGGATCTAATATCTGCTACACCGTACGCATTATATATATATATATATATATATATATATATATATATATATATATATATATATATATATATATATATATATATATATATATATATATATATATATATATATACATACAAATATAATATTGTTCACCTATTCTAAAATATAAATGGTTTCTCTTAGTATTAAAGTGAGGTCCTTAATACTTGTCTGTGAAAAATGAACGTTTTATTGTGCTTCCCAGTATCTTGTATTCTGGCAACGCCTATAGAGCTTTGCAAGAATTCCAATTTAACTTACGTAAAAAGTTGGATAACTCGACAGAATTGATTATACTATATTGTGTCGGTTTCGAAGTAATATACGATGAGCCAATATGATTTTGTTTTGAGATTTATGGCTACAGGAAGATAATAATTCGCAAATATGTAGTTTCAAAATATCGTCAAAGGGCCCGCAACGCATCTGTGACGCCGCCGGCATTGTAGATGTTTATGGACGGCAGTCATCACATACCAGGTGATCTGCACGCTCGTGTGCCTGTTCTGCTATAAGAAAATCCTTAAAAAAGAAACAATGGACCTTTGAGAAACCTTTGATACAGTATGAAGTTTAATTAAAATGTACTATAAAAATTTGATTTGTGATTTGATGAAGTTTAGTATGTCTAACTATCAATTAATAAACATGTTCTTCCTCTATTATTATTGTCTTTCTTGGATTTATTACACGCTTCGTCAAACTTAAATTAAAAATAATGAAATCAATCGAATAAGTCGCCCTCCAAAGCACCTAGATCAAATGACCCCATTAAACTGGCAGCGTTGCCACGTTGTATTGCTAGTGATAGACGCTGCACCAAAAAAGACCCACAACGGGTATGATTTCCCCTTTCCCTCAAGCGCCTTCCAAGGTCCCTAATGAACGCGAGAGCCTCGTGCCCCCAAGGTCCCGCGGTTTCTACTGCCAGTGGGACAAAAATAAAGTTTTGTCTTTCTTATATAATACTATTCTTATATAATATAGTATTAATCTGTCTAGCAACAGCAGACAACTTAGTATAAATATGTCTTTGGCTAGGTGGTACAATTTTAATGGCGGTACAGCTATGATAGCACAAATGGGCTGGCTCCGGAAATACCGCACCCTCAGTAAGTGCTTTTTCCGGAGGCCCAATTCCTTCCTTTATCTCCTTCTTCTTCTCCCATTACCCATGGCCTATTATCCCTCAGTACTGGAGATGTTTATGGGTGACAATTGTTGCTTTTTCGTTTGCCCGTCACTTCTAAAAAAGCTATGACGTAATACAAATGACTATTTACCAGCTACCTTCAGTGATATTTCCGAACTCATACTATATTGGAACGTTTCTAAAACAAGCCTTCCCTCATTACAAAGGCCAGCGACACCTATGTAATGTCTATGGTGTTGCAGATGTCTATGGGTAGAGTTGATTGCTTTCCATCAGGCGACCGATTCCTTGTTTGCCTCACTATCCCATAAATAAAAATTATATTATTTAATTCAAATACGCTAAAAATATATTTTACATAGTAAGAAACAATATCAAAGTTTTATTTACATAAAAGCGTTGAAGTTTATTTGTTTAAATTAATATAAAAAATAAATCTAACGGCAGATATTTTTTATTTGAAGGGATAAATTCCTATAGGTTTAAAGAGTTTAGTTAATCTAATTTTATTTTATATTATACTACTCAATAATTTTATTTTATACTACTTAATAATTATTTTAAATCTTTATTTGAAATAAGTCATGTCTATTGAAGTGTACAAAAAAATAAAAAGTAAAAAAAAACACAATGCTTTCTTCTCGTAAATCTTAATGCATGGTCTTTATTGTCGTTTTCAGTGAAAGTCGCCGGAGAAACCATTTATTCAGCTTTGCGTTTGTCAGCTCAGTAAATTATTGTCTTGGTTTTCGGAAAAGTAATATATATATATATATATATATATATATATATATATATATATATATATATATATATATATATATATATATATATATATATATATACTATTGAACTTGAATAGATGCTTTATAATCCAATTTTTTTGATAAAATAGAGGTAAAAATCGATTCGGAAGAACATCATTACGAAACGGTTAAAGCTTGATTTATTTATTTAAAACTTATTTTATAATACTTTAAATCCAATATAGGATATATATATATATATATATATATATATATATATATATATATATATATATATATATATATATATATATATATATATACGACGACCGATTGGCTCATTTGGCGGGGCCCTCCGCCCGCGGAGTCAATGGTCGCGGGTTCGATTCCCGCATCGGAATAAATATTTATATGAATTTATAAATGTTTATTCCGAGTCTAACCCCCCAATCAGCATTTCCTTTCCTGGCCCCTTCCTTTCTTCTCTATCCTTTCCCTTCCTCTCCGCCAATCCACGGTCTGCCGTGCCGATGGATGCATGGCTAGGGGCGAGCCTAGTCGCAAAGCGTGCCGATCGTCCCGGGGTCGGGCTCCCCCGGGGACTATGGTGCCTTACCTCAGCATGCAGAGCTCTGCTGGGGCTGAACTCCACCCTCCCTTGCGACTCGTGGGATTCACTAAAACGAATTTAATATACCTAATTTGTCGAAAATGAGGCGTGAATATATGTATGTATGTATGTATATATATATATATATATATATATATATATATATATATATATATATATATATATATATATATATATATATATACATATATATATATATATATATATATATATATATATATATATATATATATATATATATATATATATATATATATATATATATATATATATATATATATATATATATATATATATATATATATATATATATATATATATATATATATATATATAGGTGTAATAATTTCCTCTAAAAATAAATACTAATATTAATGCTTTTCCATTTGCCTCAACGATAGGATTTTTGGTGTCGAATTTGCCAAAATACTCAGGGATAATACATAATAATATTATAGAGAAATTTTATATAAATATAAGGCAAAGCAGATCAATTTGCAGAAATGCAATTGTTTAAATGAGTTAAGTTGAAAAAGCTTTTAAAACTTTACACGGAGAAATCTGTATAGCTACGAGAAAACTTTAGTCCTATATATTGTTGCGTAACACATATGAAAAATCATTTTTTTTATGAAACGTTTAAAATCTCATTTTGAAATCTCGAAATCCTGATCAAGCAAGCCATTACAACTTTTTAAAAATAAATTGACAAGACGTCCGTCAATGCGTGACAAGAACAGTTAATAGAAAATAGCTGCGCGCGGGAAAGAAACAAGACGATGTCTAAAAAAGTCCACGTTGCTGGAACATTTTCGAGTTTTGGTATGCTACGTCTTTCGACCGCTTTGCCTATCTATATAAAGGGGCGTCGTTGCGTCGAAGGAGAATTAAAAAGTTTCATACGGAAGAAAATAGTAGAAGAATGAGAAGAAAAGTGGAAGTAAAGTGAAGACAAGTGAAACTAGTAGCCGATTTTATTTTTCCGATCCCCGAACCCCAGCTCGTAATAATATTTTTCGTTATGTTAATGTTCTTTTTCTGTCAAGCAGAGCTTAAGACCAAAATACAGTTTGAAAGTATGTTATAATTATAATAATAATACACTTTATCGATGGCGCCCCTACAAACACGAATAAAGCTTGGATCAAGTTAATTAGAGTGTAGTATAATACTCCTCTCCATAATCTTAGTCGTACACTCTTGGCAGAGTGTTCGTGGACATAGATCGTCTAATACCGGCAGCACCTTTATCGAGGGTTTTACATCTCCTTCTATCCGTGGCACTGCATGTACAGTCAATAATGAAACGCTTAGTAGATGATTTGGTGAATTATATGGGTAATCGATCACGAAAACGTTGTCCTTCGACTCTCCCTAATCCTTAGTATAATACATTCAAATTTTAAAAGCTTGTCACGAATAAGCTACCACGAACGAAACAGGTCCTTAACCCTCCAGTTAGCGAGCTTTTACAGGGGTGTGAGTACGAGCTCCGAGGTAAGGTCCCTCTTCTCAAGATGCACCTCAGGGGCGCGATAGCCTAGCCCGGATAACTGCCGCCCATAAACCTTTGTAATACTAAGTACTTTAGGATGGGGCTGTAAATATATTTCTTAGTTGTTTTACGCAACAAGTGCCTTTTGCGTATGTCCGTGGGTCATGTCAACATTTGGTGGTTGCTCACCATCAGATGATTTCAAAAAAAGTTTAACCGCCTCATACATTTGTTTTTTAAAGAAAGTACATGCCAATATACAAAATTAATTAATCAGAGATCCAACGTGGAATGATAATTCTAGGGAACGAGATAACTCAAATGATATATCTTGTTTGGTAGGCCGCCATTGCTCGCATTGTTTTACTGCTGTCGTATTTTGAACATGGCGTGTTTTTCGTACCGTATAGCGGCTTTGTTAAATATTTTACATGGAAATGGCATCCTTTCTAAAATAGCGGACTATTTATTATTTTAATTAAATTATAAAGAGGAAGATTTATGAAATAATATGATTATCTCTTAGTCAATTCAACTATGAGAAAATCAAAGATGTATTAGCATATATACATATATAACATTATACATAGTAACACTCTCTTGTCCAAATTCTCCAATATGTTTCGAACGAATTTCACGTTATGATTGAAAGAGAATCTGACTGCAGTCTCTTTAATTCAAAGTAGATAAACACTAATTATATTCAAGGACAAAAAGTAATTTATGTTCATAAGGTTTCAATTTTTCGGAATAAACTTCATCCAAGAAATATGAAAATTACGGGATAAAGTATGGGAAGTAATAAAGAGTTTGTCAAAAAAGGATAGAATACCCACCGGGTTTCATTCGCCGATTCTTCTTTCAGAGGATCCTTAGCCCTGAACAGTAATAAAAGATTGATTGTCGAGACTGACGTTTGGAAGATGGGAAATAATTGAAAGGAATCTCTTTTAATTACTTTTCATATGTCCAAGTGGCAAGACGAGGTAGGAGCGATGTCACGACATAGGAGAGCCGCAGTGCCATAGGCAGTGCAGGGAGGCCTATAGGCGGGCCGTGGAGGAGATAGGGGGAGGGGAGGGAGGGGAGGAGTTAGGGGTAATGGGGAGGGAGGGTAGGACGTAGGAGGGAGGGGAGGAGGTAGGAGGGAGGGGGAGATAGGAGAGAGGGGGATTTGGGTTGGGCCTCCCGAACTCAACCGCTCATCGGACGAAGCGCGGTAGCTAAACTACCACTCACACGCTGGTTTTCTGCAGGAGTGTGGTACTACTGCGCGCGAGCCAGCCCATTCATGCTATAGGCAAATAATATGCAATTATTGACAAAAGAAAAAAAAAGGTAGAAAAGAATAGTTGAGTTTATATCAGTCAATAGTATTTTGACGGAAGTTAAAATTTAAACATATTTAAGTCTGTTTTATCGTTTTTAATATCCGATTGATGACATTAAAGTAGAATTAAAAATTCTTAAAATTATAGGAGTTTCGTACGGCATGGTTGAAAAATAAAGAAATAAAAACATATTTTTGAAAGCCTCAAAGGTAAATGTAAATGGTGCGATAAGGCAATGTGTTGGCACTTAGGTCCCTTAACGTTCCTCTGCGTCAGGTTTTATGGCTGTCATCCGTTGAAGTAAAGGCAAAAGATAACAGTAAACATGATTTACGTTAAAAATGTATTTAAGAGAAAATTGTACTTTGTTCTGTCTGTCATATATGGAAATGGTTTTCACTGCTTTAAAGTTCACTAAAGCCGTAATAGGTTGTTATACATACATGCTGGACATTAGCCGCTCTTAGAATTGAGAGGTGTTGCCTAAAGGGAGTCGCTACGCTTCGCGGTCGAATTAAGAATCACAGATTGGTTTTTATTCTCTAGTAAACATTGTTGCTGTTCTATTTGCTCCCATAGCTACCTCGTACGATATCAACGAGGAAATGTGGTGGCTCTATTCTAAGCTTGGAACTACACATAAAAAGTGACTTACTATATACTGATGATAATAATTTCCAAATCATTTCATCTCAAACGATTCTACTGATAAATCCCAAACACACGCAGTGTCTCTTTTTTAATTTTTTTACGACATAGGAAGCCAAACGAGCAGGCGTGTCACCTGATAGAAATCAATCAACGTTGCCCATAGACTTCCGCAGCGTCATAGGCAGTGTGGAAGCGTTGCCGACCTTTAAGTAAAGTGTCATTATGGGAGTGGGAATGGTGGGAAGGTAGAGGGAGGGGGGAGAGTGTTGGGCCTCTAGAACTCGGCTGCTAATGTACGACGCTCGGTAGGTAAGCTACCGTTCAGACGCCGGTTTTCTGCGGGAGTGTGGTTCTTCCCCGTACGAGCCGGGCCATTCATGCTACAAACACATATTATGTCATTATTGACAACGTATTCGTCTGCAGCGTGGCTCTACCACTATTAAGTCTCGAAACACAATATTATATACACAATAATACACTTTCTTTATATCAAATAATAAAGTTAAGTATTCCTCGTTAAATTTTAATTAACGTATGTCTGCAATCAATGTGCACAGCAAGCTATTTATAAAGCGAAGTTGCTCATGTCTTAAAATACAAAGAGAAGCCACATATCCACTTAAGTTGCTACAAGCGAAAATTAATTCCTTTGTTCTAGTAATAAAATATAATTAAGCTTGAATAAACATCTATGTTTATTAATTTATTTTATATTATTTAATCAACTTAATTTATTTTTACTATTATATAAAATAAGATCTGTGAATTCATTTTGTACGACTTGGGTATTTCTCATTTCTAGTTCGTATCTATTTCGGTCATATTCAGGACACTGGCAATGAAGTACCATGTGTAATGCGCTTTCTTCCTCTTCTTCTTCGCATTACACGTTGGGCTGTCCGTTAACCCGGAAAGGTACAGGTAGGTCAAGAATTCACCATGTCGTGTTAAGTTCATTTGGATGTTCAGTGCAGAAGAGGGAATATTCACTCTTGCTAGTTTATATGCAGATCGAAGATGTGATAGAAAGGTCTTAGGTACCTTCAAGGATTTTCCTTTCGTTTCACGTATGTGCCTGATCTCCAATGTTTCCTGCCTGATATTTCGTGTCGCAAACGGTATGGGTACACTTATCTCTTTGTTGTATTCTAATTTCGTTTTTAATTTCAAAGCAGCCTCCTTTGCGAGCTGGTTGGCCCTTTTCGTCACCTCCTTTGCCTACGTGAGCCCTTGCCAATGTGATTTTTTTATATCTTTTCCTTTTTCTTGAGCCTGAATAAGTAGCTTTCTAATTTCGAAAGAAGAAAAAAATGACTTGAAATCACTGAGGATCTCCATCATCGGATCTGTCATTTGCAGTATGTAATTGACAACTCTCAAAGTAGCGTACATTTAATCAACTTATGTAATATTAATTGAAAAAGGCTTTCAACGAAAATTTTAATCCAATTTCATGAAACGGTAAATCCCGAGGCAATTTGAGTTTATTTGTTATCAAAATATGTTCTTAAAGTTCACTAATTACCATCTGGGTTTTTAGTACTTAGTCAAGTTTAGAACTATTTAAATATTCATTAGAGTTTGATATCATATACATACAGTTGTATATACAGTTATATCATATACAGTTTGATCCCAGATATTCCCAAAATAATTATATTACATTTTAAAATAATAATCAGACTTATTATGCACCATATTTATAGAATATATTACCAGATAGTAATTATTTCTTACAATATCAGAAAGTTTTATTTGTATTTTTTTTTCTATACATTTTTTGCATTAATTTAAAAATTTAATTCAATGCTATTTCTTAGTCGGTCACGAGCCGGCTGGGTCTTGTACCTCCATTTCTCTCTGTTCATGGCCTCTTTTGAACATTCATGGATGGAAGTGTGAGAGACGAACTTTATCGTGTCAGTCCATCTAGTTGGAGTGGCCACGAGATCTTTTTCCCTCGACTTTCTTGGACCACGAGCCTTTCCATCGATAGCTCGTTGCGAGTTATACCAAAGAATTCAATTATTAACACATATAATATTTTTATTGATGTAAGGTAAATTTTTACACGAAAACAAATAATTAACGCAATTCTACTGAGCTTCACTACACATTTTTAAATAAAAGCCATTTAATTTCAAAGATCAAATATCTTTGTAAAAATATCTAGGAGAAAATTGACAGTATTTCATTTTCCTCTGAAGCCTTTCATTATTATACGAAAACGTGATTACAAGTCCGAAGGCGCCAAAGGCATTGACATGACATCCGATTTCTCGAAGCGCGATGAAAAGAAAATATCGCAACGAATCTTGAACTCGAAAAAAAAATCATGTTATTATTTTAAATCTCAATAAAATTTGATGTTATTTAGTTATTAAAGGGCGCCTTAAGGTGCTTCTTGGGGGAGGCCTATCTCCAGCAGTGGATTGCCACAGTCTGTTGATGAGGATGAAATTATCAAAAAATAAATTATAGTTTAGCTTTAGTTAGAGTAAAAGTACTGGATCGCCAACATCTGGATGAGGGACGAAATAGTACAGTACTTCTTTCCGCGCACCACCACCTTGTGGAGCCAGCTTATCTTCAGCGATATTTCTGAACCAATACGATGTTGGAATCTACAAAAAGCAAGCTAACAGATAGCTTAAAAGAAAGCAACACTTCCGCATTGCCTATGGTGTTGCGGATGCTTGCTCGTTTGCCCTCCTATCCCACGAAAAAGAAATGTTTTAATATAACGAAAGACTATGAGTCAATATATATCCGAAAATCACGACAAGCACATTGTTAAAAATCAGTATTTTTTTTCATTCACGTAGAATAATAACTAACTACAACTGCTAAAATAATAGAGCCATCCTATGTTTTCTCGTATTCTACAAAGCTACTAAAAATCAACCTGCGATCCCCAATCTTGCTTGGCGGGCATGTGTAGCGATTATGTTTACAGTTTAGTTTATGTAACTGAAGCCGAAAAATAATATAATAGTTTGAACTAACTCTTGTATAATTTCTTAAGATTCTTCATATTTTGTACATCCTATATATTATTTAAATAAAAAATTTAGTAGTGATTATTAGTATATATTTATGAGAAACTTAATGAAACAAAATTAGGAGCCAGTTATTGTCAAAAATTCTTTGTTCTTTGTCTAGTAGCTTCATTATTGAACAAGAATGTCACGTATATTTCAAGAATGTTTGCTCAGATCACGGGAGGGATGAAATTTTATTTGCTTGCCTCAAATAATCATGATATTAAGATTTTTCATAAAAGTGCTATAAAGTGTAAAGAAGATAAATATTTAACTTTTAAGAACTAAATAAAGTTAATAAGTACAATACAATTAGGAAAGTAGGAGACTCAATGCTTCTTGGCTCCCCAAATGTCAATCTCTCATGTGAAAAGTCATACATCGAATAGTGATTAGGTATAGATTTTAGTTGTTTAATCCAATCATACAAATAAAGCAGAATTGGATGCGTCTGATAAATAATGTGAATACATACATATATAAATATAAAAAAATTAACTGAAAGAAATACTTCATGTGAATGAGTGAAATAAAGCAATAAATTAAACATATACTGCCCTGATTTTAAGACAGTTCTGGACGCCTCAAAGACGTAAAAATCTGTAATTCCACATAAAATGATCAATATCTTCCAGACACATTGTATGTCAAGGTGTACAAAAAATGATCAGTTTCTCATGGATTCAAAAGCAGGAAGTAGGGAGAAGGGCACTTAGTTTAGTCTCCGGCTCTTAATGATTAACGAACAAAGTATAATTGCAAAGTTACTACTCAGAAGTAAGTTTTGTACCACAGTGTAATGCTTCTCAGGGTCCTCTAAAGGCTTGTTAATGTTACAAAGAAATATTAGCCAAAAAGTATGGAAATTTTTAGCGGAGCTTTACCTATCTTGTAATTTATTTCTTATTCTTCCTACTATTTTTTTATGGGAATGGCAGGCAAACGAACAGGCGTGTCACCTGATGGAAAGCAATTAACACCGCCCACAAACATCCGCAGTTCCATAGGCAGTGCAAAAGCGTTGCCGACCTTTAAGGAAAGTGTCATTATAGGAGGGGGGAGAGGAGGGTTGGGCAACCGGACGAAGCGCGGTATTTAAGCTACCACTCAGACGCGGGTTTTCTGCGGGAGTGAGGTACTTCCCCGGACGAGACGGCCCATTGATGCTACAGACAAATAATATGCCATTCTTGACAAATTATTCAACTGCTGCGTGGCTCTATCACTACAAAACTACTAGTTTAAATCTTAAACTTAAACTTTAACAGATCGGTTTGCTGATATAAGAAAAAAAAAATTATATCGATAAAATGTATTTTCGATAGCATATCGCAGATATAGTATCTGTGGTAATTAATTATGGAGATTATTTCATTGCATCTCGTAATTAATGGACGCATCGAAAATTCAATTATTGCCGTGTAATTTTACAATAGGTTGGTTTTTGCAGATTAAATTTAACGCCATGATTGTGTTGCTTTACCCATATAACATCCCTCTATTGTTGAAAATTACCTTTTTTTACTGAGTATAAAGAGCACTAGACTTCAAATTTATAACATGAATTTTAGTAAAATATATTTTATTATCATTTTCAGTCCATAAGACACACTTTAAATTTCAGAATCACGGAATTACTCTGGTCATACAAGATGGACTTAATGTTGGCAAACTCTTATGATTACTATAAGCAATTGTATTACTTTTAGAAATATAAATAATAATAAAGTAATATGTTTTTTTTTATTTTATTCACTAAAACACATGATGATAGCATGTGTTTTAGTGCATAAAATATGTGATGTGTATATTCAACGACAATGGCACATCCAAAAAACAAGTCTACACATACCTTAAAGACCGGCAACGCTTTCGTTATACCTATGGTGTCGCGGATATCTATAGGCAGCGTTTATTGCTTTCCCTCAGGCTATCCAATAAAAAAAAAAACGATTCAAGCAATGCATTGTAGCGTCCGCTCTGGATGCTAAGGAAACAATAATTGAATTTAGGGATGAGGGATGGCATGTAGCCCGCCGCAATTCAATACGTTTCCTATTTCCCAGGGCGAAGTCAATTGTTTTTAACATCAATTCTAGAAGACTGTTATCTCAAAGCCATTATAATCTACAAATTATTTTTATTATTTCATTACTGTGTTCACATCTTTTACAAATTCTTTTTATAGTGGTAGTACCATGCTGCAGACGAATACTTTGTCAAGAATGGCGTAATATTTGTCTGTAGCATGAATGGGCCGGTTCGCCCGGGGAAGTACCACATTCCCACAGAAAACCGGCGTCTGAGTGCTAGCTTAGCTTGTAACGGAAGGTTACATGTTGTTAATTATGTAATTTTAGTAAGTTTAAGTATAAGTTAAAATATTAGTATTAGTACACTAATCCTTATTCAAATTAAAATACTTATTCTAATATAAGAATTAATAAATTATTATAACATAAACACGATCTGCCATCGAACATTTTTTGCTTGTCCATACGTTAAGTGTTATAAAGCAACGCGGTGACAGATTGATGGCATTTGTAAACTCAAGTAGGTAGGTGGGTCGCGGCGCTCGCGCCGTCGTGCTATTTCCACCTTATGCGTGTACCGCTCGGGTTTTTTATGGATGTTACGGACGGGCGCCGAGGATCGTCACCACCTTAGTGATGGTTCGACCGTTATGGAAATATCAACGGTAACCGTCACGTCTCTCAAGAGCGCCCACGCTCATTATTTATTTTAAAAACAAGTGCAGGAATAAAACCCCGTTTTAGGGTAAGTTTTGAATAGCACATGTATATTTAAATTTTTATTTTGTATTTCCGTTCTGGTTTTGATCCACCACGACAATCTCGACATAACACTTTCCACGAGTTGTCGCTGGTTAACCAGAACGGAACTTGATAGGCCAAGTCGTAATCGATGGGTATCTATCACTTCCAGGGTTTTACCTGCGGGGTTGATTTCACCTGCGGTGTTAATTCTACCTGCGTTGCACAATGTAACGAAGGGTGTCACCTGCGATCCAGGGTGCCACCTGCCCACCGCCAATATATTACCTGCGGTGCACCTGCACGTGTTATTTGCGGCTTGACTATCACGCAGGTCGCCTACCCCTGCCACCTTGCAGGGTTCTACTTGCGGTTTTCTTCTTTGAGCGTCAAGTAGCTCATTGATCGACAATTAGTACAAGTCCCAGCGCATCCTTTACTATTGCTAAGGGCAACCACCGCCGTCGGAGTCCAAGCTTATCCTTTACCATCGCTGAAGGCGACCATCGTCGTTGGAGTTCCGGCGCAGCGCTAACCATCACGCAGGCCGCCCACCGCTGACAACTTGCTGAGGGGCTTGAGGGGAGTGTTAGTCCGCTTACGTAGTAAAATCAGATTGGCCGTTTATCCACGACCTACAAATTTGTGGCTCACCTACTTGATTCTTTTCTTTTTGTAATAAACATATTTTAAAATTGATAACACCCTGGTCTTAATTGACAAAATCCAAGTAGGTGTTCCAAGCTACCGCGCTACGTTCAGTGAGCAGTTGAGTTCCGGAGGCCCAAATACCCTCTCCCTCCTTCCTCTTCCTCCTATCACTTCCATAATGACACTTTCCTTAAAGGTCGGCAACGCTTCCGCGCTGCCTATGGTGTTGCAGATGGCTATGGACGGCGTTGGCTGCTTTCCATCAGATAACGCTCCTGCTCGTTTACCATCCTATCCCATAAAAAAATTCGTTGCGCATATATGTTAAATGGCTGAAGTTAACTCTTTCGGAGTCAATGCTCACGGATTCAAGTGAATGTATGCTACCGATTACGTGTCTGGATGCCCGAAAATCCGCTTTGGACAAGCGTGGTGGGTAAATGTTCATTCTTCCAGCAATAAAAAGCCCGTACTCAGCAATGGGGCATATATGGGCTGTTTTTGGGTTGAGCTAGCAAATTTTAATGGTATTTTCGATATAATACGTCACTGGAACTTCCAAAAAATATCTTAAATGCCGGCAATGCTTTCGTAATATCTATGATATCGCGAATGTCTATGGACGGCATTGATTGTTTTCCATCAGACACGATTGCTGGACCATAAAAAAATTCCCATAAAGAAAAATTATCGAGTGAATTCGATGTAAAAAGATCGGCCCTATTCTTTATCTATATTGTAAACAAACTAAGATAGGTTTACAAAAGTGTCGGACGGAAGGAACTGAGCCCTTTCAAAACAAGTCGTTATTCTGGTTCATTAATATTAAACACGTCTCCAACTCCAGATCGGTCCCTTGAGCCAACTTTAGTTTCAGTGTGATTTTGACATTCGAAATGTAGGCTTTAAGTAAACGCGTAAGGTCCATATTTATGTAACCCGAGGCACGCGCCGGTGTTAGCTTGAGGCACAACCTGGCGAGTTGGTTATAGTGCGGCTAACAATAACAGACTAGGTAGAGATTACTCTTCACTTTGCATTACGTATTGTCTTTCTAATACTAAACAAGTAACTCTTCTGTTTTGCACAAGTTCGCCGAAATATCAACAACTCGTATATGTAATTTAATAAATATAACAGTAATTGATTTATGTATATAAGCATATTTTTTATATATATATAATAATCATACACAGTATAATTAATTGGCCAAGTGAGACATAACTGCTAATGATATCTTTAAATACACCGCAACCAAATGTTGGAACAACTTGCCACCACCTCTTCGTGACTTGCATACAATAAATATATTTAAAAACAAATACAAAAATCTAATTTTAAGTATGCAGTCAGGAAGTTATTCTTTTGGATGTGGTGAATTTAGTACATGACTCGATTGTTCTTTAATTCTATTGTACTGTATGTGTATTTATGTGTATGTGTATATGAGTATGAGTATAAATAGTATCCATATATATGGATGTATGTATATGTACGAGTGTGTCAGTATGAATGTCGTCACTGTGGTCCGCGATCTGACGACGTTGGTTCTTGCTGAAAATCAACGCCGGGTGCTCCAGTAGAGCGTCCGGCATATGCTGAGCAAGAACCATTTTATGGCACTCGTTAGATTAAGATTATTTTCTATTTGTTTTGTGTATTTATTTGTATATATAATATTATTAAGAATTTAATTTTGGTTATTGTAAAACATGGTGTCATAAATAAAGATTTTCTATTAAATTCTAATTTTAATTCTAATCTAAAAGTTTTACTTTTAATATTTTTTGACTAATTCCCGCCAGTGAACTGCTGCAAACTGATGATAGTGATGCTGATGGTGGCAAAATTTGTGGTTTACAATACTGGCTTGAAAAAACCTTTCAGTGGGGAGAAATTGTTAAAGTATTTTTTTTTAAAACAGTCCAAGCCGCGGAAAACACCCGCATATATAATTTAATAAATATAAAATTAATTGATTTATATAATATATAAACATAGTTTTTGTGTAATAATCATTAACAGTATAATAAATTGGCCAAGTGAGGCATAACTGCTAATGATATCTTTAGAAGTTTTACTTTGAAAGTTGTCTGACTTATAAAGGAACAAAGGAAATAGGTTTTTCTTCCTCCCCCTTCGTAACTGAACTATGTTTTATTAACGAATGTCCTGTAATAAATAAACCTAAGTAAGTAGAATAAATTGTTTTTTCTCTTTTTTTGCTTTGGTTTACAAACGAAGATTAAAATATAAAAGCAACATTCACTTAACAAATAAATTAGTAATTAATTCTCGTGAAAATACATAACTTATTAAGCGTGATCATATGTACATACACACATTGTACATATAGTTACACTTGTTTCCCGTAGTGGTAGACAGAAATCACAGATCTCCATCTGCTACGATCTCGGCACACTTTCTTTGCTTCCTCCACACTCATTACTCTCCTCATGCGTAAGCCCGTCGGTTAAGGGTACACTTGAACTGCTCTTTCTTAAAAACTTCAACAATGTGGTCAAGGTATGTTTTCCGTGGTCTTCCCCTACCGACCCTTCCATCCACATTCGCAACATAAATTTCCTTTGCCAGTCGTCTTTTATCCATCCTCTCTAAGTGCCCTAACCATCTAAGAATCCGTTTGTCAACTTTTGTTACGACACCTTTTACTCTACATCACTCTTATCTGTTCATTTCTTATTCTATCATTCAAAGTCTGCTTTCATGACTTTTCTGCCTAACTCAACTTTTACTACTGTACATCAGAGTTGGAACAAGCACCCCTTGATGAACCACCAGTCGGGTCGTTTTAGACACATTCTAAATTTAATTTTATATATTTTATTTTGATATAACTTTTATGAATACATAAAATTAAAAAAGAACAATATCTTCAAGGTCATCGAATGGCAACAATGTTTTGAGTATAAATAGCATTACACATTAGTGACGTCGTTTTTTTTTATTTCATTTTTACAATCTTTCGTTATTATCAGTTAAACTGCTTAACCCTTAAATGCATGACTTTTATTTATACTTTAAAAAAATATATATCTTGCAGATAAGTACACTACAATTCAGGGAAAAATAGAAAAGAATAATATATATAATATTTTTTATACTAGTTTATTAAAAAACCTTATGTTGCAGATATACAACACTATGCATTTACTGTACACTATTATATTCAAGCAATGTTATAAGGGCCGTTTAAGTGATATGTTGCAGTTTTTCATCATTATGCATTTAAGGGTTAATTGTGGTGGCGTACAATATAGTTCGATTAAAGAGTATAAGTTGTGTGATAAGGGGAATAATTACGTGTATTGTGACGTTTTAAGTTGATTGCAATAGTCAAATAGAAAGTTTTGATAGAATGGCCACCATTTTATATACTACAAGACGGGCCCAAAAGGACTTGAAGTCGTAAAACCACTCAAAACGAAAATAAATGTCACTAGCACGTCAAATTGTTGGAACCATTGAATGTCATTTCATAGTAATGCCATATACCACTTCAATGTCATGTTACTGTCACGCTACCTAGCGTAGCACCTAAGACAAAATGTTAATGTCAGGCCTAAGCAAAGATTACATTGTATTGACGCACAACTTTGACGGGACTTGTAAACTATTACTTGTTCTTAAGCTTAGTCTGAACGCCCCAAGACACCATGCTTATAAATTGAACGTGGAAACTTGTTCGCTACCCTTCGCTTTGCTCAAAGTTCGAAATCTAATCATGGTTCGCCTCTCTTACAGCGCTTTACAGTAAAATACAGCCTTATTTTATTGTTTTGTTAACGACACAAAGCTTACAGTTTAAATGTAAATTAGAAACATCCATTTGTGAAATTCTAGAGTACTAATTACCCGTCTGGTCTGCTCTTATTGTCAAATATTTATATAATAAAGACAGAGCAACGTTGAATATAATATATTGTTTTTTAAACGTACAACACGTTTTTTTATCGGTCTATATGTTTTTTACTTTTCTTTTTTTTATTTTATTTTTATTTGGGAAACATACAATTTTATATTACATTATATTATTTCTAAATTACAATAACTGAAATCAGTAAAATTTCCACTAATTACTAATCCATACACTAGCACTATAAGAATGTCAATGTAAACATGTTGTTTGTAAATATATATATATATATATATATATATATATATATATATATATATATATATATATATATATATATATATATATATATATATATATATATATATATTATATAATAAACAATAATATAATAAAATATCTATACATATATATATATATAGAATAAAATGTATTTTATTATTTAATATTTCATGTAGAATCCAATATTCAAATAGAATCCATCTTACCCGTCTTATCTCAAGACTTGCTTTGTATTTCTCAATGACTCACATTCGAGGTGTTAGAGAAATGCCTGCTCATCATACCAAATTCTTTGACCAATCTCTAATAATACAGGCTGTTCGGTTATGGTATTTATTGTCGCTGAGGTGCTGTGACAAGCGAAGTCTCTCCCGCTCGCTTTTCAAAAATCTTGTCAAAATATATTTTTATAAACATTTCTGTCTTTTTATTTATTTGTTTATAACTTTGATCCAATATATTTTTGATCATTTTAGGATTATTAAATTTCGTGTAAGAACATAAATTTTTCATATACGTAGTTTGTTTGTTTGTTACGTTTTTTCATATACGTATTTGTACTATTTGTGAATAAATTTAGAATTTCTACTTTTCATTTCACACATTTGTCCTTAAATCCTTCAAGAAAAATGTCACTAAATCAATTTATATTAAAAACCTTTGCTGAATAATCTCATAGTTTCTGTTTAATTAATTGCTCAGTTATGAGACTAGTTTAATCAAAGTGAAGGGAAGGACATGGAATAATGTAAAGCGCAGATTTACCGCAAGCACCGAAGTTTTAATCTCTATGTCCCGGCGGATGGCGAGGCTGTATGTAATCAGGATTCACTTAAGCTGCTATTTAATGTATGAGGTCATTAGTGTTTTCAACCTTCATAGTGTTTTTAGTATACTTACGATTTTTGATGTGCCAAATTTTTCAAAAATTGACGGTAGGAGGATACCTACCGTTAATTTTAAAAAAAATATTAAATTATTATTTTTGTCGAATTTTTGCCTGTAGCATGAATAGGAGGTTTTTTTGGAGACTAACAAAAATCTCCCAGAAAATAGACTTCTGAGTAAGTTGAAAGGTTGAGGTCAAACTCGTTCCATCTTCGTTTTTACGGCAGTCCATAAGTGGACTGCTGTGAGGTGATAACGATGATTATAGCAGAGTGCAAAGCACGTGAAGATGTGAAGTGTGTGAAGAAGCCAGTAAATGCAGGGAAATGAAGTTCTCCTCATATTCGATGCACTGATGAAGTTTAGTATTTTAGCTCATGATTAATTAGCTCATTTAATAGGACTTAATAATCCTGGTTGAATAAACGGTTTTTTTCCGAAAATGATACTAGAAATGTATTTTTTCGCATCCCTGCATTTTTAATTTGATTTAAAAGTGCTTATTCCTTATTTTGTTTTATTACTTGTTTATTTGTTTATTGCATATCTTCAGCACCGCACTTATTTCCATAAATGTATTCTATAAATATATTATATAACGATATTTATTGTGTAGATACTGAGAGAACATGTTATGCATACCACGATATCCGTAAGCAATAAATTTTAGGAATCAAATCTCCAAGGAAATTCTGAGCTATCCGCATTTTAGATTTGTTGAATGCTTACGAGAATATAAAATATATATATATATATATATATATATATATAAATTTCTTTCTACAACCTAATAATAAAATTTTCAGAAAATGGAAAATATAAGCAATATTATAAAACCAAGTTCACTTATCATATATACACAACCACCATGCTAAGAATAAGTCATCACCATAGTACTAGATAGTACAAAAAGTATAGATGTACTATATTTACAGTATACTATATATAGCCCAGCCAGCGGAGTCGTTGTGTTTTGATCTCGCCTATGATATTGGGTTTAGCTACCGGGTTTTCGATCTCTCATTTCTTTAGGACTCTCCAAGACCCGTCTTCCCTGCTCACTGGTCCAAGTATTTTTCTGAGGATATTATGCTTAATGACCAGGAGTTTGGTTTCTTCTTTTAAGGTCAGCGTCCAGGCCTCGCAGTCTTATAATCGAAACGGTCAAACGGTTATGGTTCCTCCTACCAATTTATTTTACGATTAAAAAGTGTTATTTTAAAGTAAGCTATTCCATTACTTAACGGTTGCCTTCTATAGAGTCTATTATATTTGAAGATGTCACGTGTTGAGGTCAAATACGCATCGAATACAGCGTAAAAAAAGTAGTATGTGTATAATACCTATTGTTAGTGTTCATGATAAAAGTGAAATATGAAAGATTTTGCTGACGGCCGTTTTTTCGTTAAAAATAAGACGATTCATTCTGTCTTTGACAATTCTTTCGTTGACACAATATTAAATTTTTGATTTCTTATTTCGTGGATCTCAGCAAAAGTAAATTTTGACTCAAAGGTAAACTCCATTAAATTGTTAGGAAAGATCATAGTAAAATAATTTTATTGATGTATATCAAAAAAGGCGGATATTTTTCAAATAAAGTTGTCGCCATCTTTAACAATCACTCGGCATCTAATTGCCTAGGTTGACTTTGTAAACGTCAATCTACTTTCCTATCAATAAAGCAGGTTGACGTTCGCGAAGTCAGAAAAATCTTATCGGAAATAGCCCATTACCGATTTATATACTCTGAACTTATGAATAACTATTATTCTACCAACTTCAGTAAACTTCGTTTTTAAAAGTTTTCGTCTGCCCGTCCATTTTGTTTCTTTTTCTTTCAATTTCTACATGCCAGTATTGGAAACAACAGAATTGATGAATGAATGGATATTTTGGCTCTTGAGGAACTGATTTTTTTTTACTGATAGAGCCTTAAGCTAATTTTATATTCCACCGCTTTTGCGATTTTTTTGTAATTGAAAAAGAATTAAAAATTTTGAATTGTATTGATATGTACATAAAATATTTAGATATAACATTTATTTATGATGACATTAAAAAAAAACAAAGAAATAGATAACAAATCTCGTAGTTACAATTCGGGTAGGGCAAATGCACAAAGCAATCAAACTAAGTAATTTACCTACGCGTCGGAAATGACTCGTGAACGCCGTAATAAAACCCTATTACCTTTCCAATCGTAACACACGTCGTTAATTTAACGCTGTGCCATATTCGACATATATTTACCAAAAAGGCCTTTATTTGTAAGACGATGTCATCTTCGCGCAAACGTAGTAGGTTAGGGAAAGGTTTTTTTTTCAATGTTTATATGTCCTACCACGACCAATTGGCTCAATGCCGCGGCCCCCCGCTCACTGAGTCAATGGTCGCGGCTTCGATCCCCGCATCGGAATAAATATATGTATGGCCTACAGATATTTATTCCGAGTCTGGTAACCCTGCCAATCCGCATTGGACAAGCGCATAATGCTAATAAAACATGAAATTGTAGTAAATAGTAGAGAATGAAATGTGGATGTGAGAGAAACAAAGGCAACAAGGAAAATAACTATGATGAAAATAATAACCACATTAGGTAGCCGTTTTATTTTTATTACATTGGCCCAAAACTATATAATGAATTCCCGAGATCATCCCTGGGTAAGACATATAGAAATAAAAAAGGAAAATTAAAAAATGTTTAAAATTACTTAGTAAGAACCAAATCGATATGTTTTTTACAGGGCAGTAGCATCACTTGCTGATACTTATGTTATTTTTTATGTATATATATGTATGTGTGTATGTATATATGATATGTATATAAATATATGTTATATATATGTATGTACTTATTTGTGTGTGTTTATATATTTATTCCAAATTCGAATAATGACTGAGTCAGAAGGTCTCAGCACGGGCCTATTTAGGGAGACTTACTATGTTCCATGCAACTTCACCTGTTAATTGTTATAAATAAAATAAAATAAATAAAAATATTATAGCTATTATAACTAATGTGACTCATGTTAAAGTCATAGTTGAAAACGTAAAGATGACCGCAATTTAACATATACATTAACACATATAATTAATGGTACATCGCCTTGTCATTAGACGTCTGCGGAAGATTCTATTCGATTCGACTTCGATTCACAGAATTCAAGTTAACCTAGAATTTTGCAATACCAAATGGAAGTTACGCTATCTGAAGAGAAACTCCATGTGATAATAATGAGTGATTAACTTACGTAGTTTTCGCCTAATTTGAATACTTTAATAGACGATTAGGTTTTGGAATGGTTCCAGCGTGGTAAATGGCGTAGTAACGAACTATCCTCTTGAAAGATTTGTTACATAAAACCTACCAAGTGCCATTTGTACTCTCCGATAATTTTATCTGATATTATACATATACAGCTTTATCAGCTGCATTTCGTGATAGCTTTAAATACATCGCAAATAAGTGTTGGTACAAATTGCCACCACCTCTTCGTGACTTGCATTCATGTTTAAAAAAATACATAAAAACTGATTTTAAGTATGTAAACAGGAACTTGTTTTTTTGGTTGCGGTGAATTTATTACATGATTTAGTTGTTTTTAATTTTATTGTATTTATGTGTGTGTGTATATGAGTTGAATAGTAGTATATATATATATATATATATATATATATATATATATATATATATATATATATATATATATATATGTATGATATATATATGTGTGTGTGTGTGTGGATGTATGTGTGTGTGTGTTCATAGCAATGTCGTCACTGTGGTCCGCGATCTGACCACGTTGGTTATTGCTGAAAACCATCGCCAATAGAACGCCTGGCATATGACAAGAACCATTTTATTATACTTATGAGATTATTTTCTTTGTGTTTGTTTATTTGTATATTATTATGGTTTAAATTTTATTTATTGTAAAAAAAGGTGTCATAAATAAAGTTTTTTTTCTATTTCCTTAGACAAAAATAATGACATATAAATGTAAAGTTATATTGTTAACTTACAGAATGCTTAAATTATACCCATTATGGGTGTGTGGAACGCCCCCTAGATTGATAGAGCGATGATCTGCGCAGGGAGGCTGGCAGAAACTGGGTGCGTGTAGCCAAAGATCGGGCTATGTGGCGCGTTTTGGTAATACACTATAAGACTTATAATGATGATGATGTTCAGAATATTTGTGTTGTTATATCCACATAATTAATTGTATTTTAATCCAGGACCGATTTTATTGATATTTGCAGAGAATTTAGATTCTAGTTCTTCTCCATTTCTATCACCTATCTACCTATCAAAATTAATTTTTATCATTATTGTATTCATTTATATATAAAATATAATATTACACAAAACACTTATACTACCCACAATACACACACAATTTGAACACACTCACCCACTATTCATACACCCACACCTCATCACGACGGTATACGGAAAAACTTAATTTAAGTTTGTGTATGCCGTACATTAATGTAAAAAATATATAAAAAAATTAAAAATATTTTCCCATGCTTTTTTGTCTTCTTAATTCTTAACTTAATTTAATAACGAGCAAGCGAGTCAACTATAACAATCAACGCTCATGAACATTATGCAACACTGAGGGTACTGCACAATCGTTTCCTACTCTATGGTAAAATCATAATATTAGGAAGGCAAACGGAAGTAAAAGAAACAGGAATTGGCTCTCCAGCTTATACTAGTGAATTACTGATTCTTGCACAAATCACTAAGTATTACTTATCAAGTCTCAGAAATGTAGGTCAATTTCTTGAAAAAAATTAGCCAAGAATAGGAATATATGGGGATGAATTGTGGAGGAAGCCAAAAGTCATCCTAGCTTTTAATGACTGACATTTACCAAATAAATTTAATACTTAGAAGAACCATTAAATAAAAAAAAAAAACAAAAAACCTAAGAATCATTTCATAAAGGTGAATTTGGCAGTCAAGGCAGTTGAAGATGTTACATTCACCTTACATTCCTACTATTTTATAGGATACCAATCATCGAAAATTCTTTTTTTTTTTTCGTTTGTTTGCCTATTTGACCGTGATTATCTCGGGAACAATTAAACTGTTTTTGACGAAATATTTATAAGAATCAAGAGGACTTTGTAATAAGTGGCATAGAATACCTTCTACCACAGAACACGTGAGGTTTCCCTGCTAAAATTTCATAGCCTTAAAAATTATGGGCGTGGTTGAATTCACGGAAAGAAGCAGTTCCAAATAATATTCAGTTTAGTCAGTCGTTTGGAATTGTTAAGTCCTCGCCGCGGTTGAAGTCGTAATGGAAATAATCGCTTACGTCACGGCACCCGCTTGGCAGGATGCCAGCGCTGCAACTAAAAGCAACTACTTTTTCCTTCATATTTTTCATTGATGGCTTTATAATCTGAAAGATTTTATTGTAAATCTAATTTTCAATAATAGATTTTTAATGGCCATATTTGACCAAAAATGACGGTGACGACCAATGGAGGAGAGCCGTGTCACTACGATGAATGATAGCGGATGGAACTCTGTGGTCTCTGCCAACACCTGCGGGGGATAGGCTTGAATATATAATATTTGACTAAGCTTGTCCAGATTAGATCGGTGGGCTAACTAGACTCAATAAGTAGGCCATACATATATTTATCTTAATAGGGAATCGTACCTGCGACTATGAAAGCGGTAGCTTTATTTACTATGAACCAAATTAGGTCGTCATAATAAACAACATTTTCTAATCATTTTTTATTCGTGTGAAATCCTATTTGTTTTGTCGGAAAAGTAATTGAAGTGAAATCAAATTATCATTTTCCTCCCCTATTATTAGTAATTTAATTACGTCCTATTTAGAGATAATTCAAAACCCAAATGGCGAAATAATAAATTTTTAAACCAACAGTCTGTTCTATTTCTGTATTAGGATAAATATTTGTGGTCATTATTATTATATTTGTATCCAGTAATACGGTTATTTATGGGTGCGTATTTTGCGTGTTGAGTGTTTATTTGTTATCGCAGTATTTTTACCTTAGACTTAACTATGTCAAACGTCGTCAACTCAAACTACATACTAGAAGTACTTAAAAGAAATTTAAAGAAAATTGTGATCTTTTATCTCTCAAAACAGGCGTAGCAGACTTCTTTATGAGCCAAAAAGTTGATAAACCATTTAATCTATTTATTTAAAGACACATAAATAAACACAAAATAACAATATAATTATTATTAACATATAATATAATATTTGACTGATATTTATTGACCTTTTTGCAGGTCACAAATAGCGTGTACAGCCTAACAAATTTTTTTACATCTTCATTACGAATTTAAGTACCATAATAATTGAAATATTTAAAAATATAATAAATATTATTCCAGTGGAGATTTTGTAACATATCTCTTAAATACTACTATACTTTAACCGCATATGTCGAGGTTATGGCATTGACTGCCATTTTTGATGCAAAACGATTCAAAAAATCAAATATTGAGCTGATGTTGATATTTCTTTTACAATTTACGTTACAATAAAAATGCTACTTCAAAATAATGCCAGTAAAACAGTGCGGGATGTCTAGTGTGAAATCAAAACATGAAGCCATGTGTTGCCATGTAATGCATGTCGTACGTTTCTCAAAATTATGGTAACGCGTTATCCCTGACAGTTGCGAAATAGGTCAACTGTGCCGAGTGCATCGGCTTGTAAGGAAATATTGTTTTTGTTCACAACTGTAGTGAAATATAACTTTTATATACTTCTGAACTTATTATTAGGTATGAAAGGCGAACTATTTAAAAGTATTGAAAATATACTTTCTTAAAGTAATCAAGAATTGGTTATTCAATTTTTTTATGCGTTCATTGAAGTTTATTTTATAAAAATATATATATACATCTCTATCTGCTATCTTAGCATACTTTACTTGCTTTCACACTCATCACTTTCTTCACGCAAGCTTGCAGTTGCTGACGTTTTTTCAATAAGATTTGGTTTGAGTTCCCAGTAAATCTTTTTCTTCCAGTGAAAAACGCATAGTATTATTTTTCTATATTTGTTTGCTTGTCGCGGATCTTAACTAAGTAAAAATTCTGACTGTCTATATAGTAATGGGTTTCCGCAAAGTAACGCCTGACTCCATTAATCATCTTACATTTACTCTTAAACTAATCTTCTAATTTGCATTCTTAATAAAAGTTATATTTTACTTTAAGTACACCTTACAAATTAACTGAATTACGACAGTTTCTTGAAATATTTATATATTTTTAATAACGCACAGCGATTTTTATAACCTTTTGTATAAAGCTCGACGCTTACATAAATCTCATCGCTTTAGACTCAACGCTTCCGTATACTACTGAGGGATCTTTTTAAACCTTCATCGGATATTCTGTTGTATAAAGGATGACAGCCATCAATAAAACTCTAAAGTGCTGAACATCAATTCCCTTCACTCGATCTTAAGGGCGCTAAGCTCGCCATCATTTTTCATCTTATATTGAAGTGCATTTATATATCAGTCCAAGATATTAAAATCGTAAAATAACCGTGTATATACATATATACGTATTTTTAAAGAAATAAAGCAATGTTTTAAAATTACTAAAACTCTTGTTAACCACTCCACCAAAGCTCATAATGCTTGTGCTAAAAGTGGTTTTCATCAATAGTCCAAGGGAAGATACGAATTCACGTTTTATAATCGTAAACACCTTCCTTCCAATTAAGATATGGAAATAGGTGATAAACAAGATATTGCTAAACCCCCCCGTAAAGCATTGTTTATACTCTAGTATCTCTATGGTAAAAAACCAATGCTTAACTGCAGGAAAACTAATAAGTAAGAACCATTGTTCATCTGATACCAGTCGACTATTGAAGTAAATCATTTTTATTATATGAGATAGGAAGGGAAACGAGCAGGCGCGTTACCTGATGGAAAGCAATCAACGTCGCCCATAGACATCCGCAGCGCCATAGGCATTGCGGAAGCGTTGCCGACCTTTAAAGAAAGTGTCAATATGGGAGTAGGAGGGGAGGGGGAGAGGAGTGGAATGGGAGAGGAGGGGAGGGGAGGGTGTTGGGCCTCCCGATCTCTCGCTCACTGTACGAAACGCGGTAACTAAGCCAACACTTAGACGCCGGTTTTCTGCGGGGGTGTGGTATTTTCCCGGGCGAGCCGCCCCATTTATGCTACAGACAAATATTATGCCATTCTTGATTCAAAGTATTCGTCTGCAGCGTGGCTTTACCACTGCAATTTTTTTCCTAGCACAAGCATACTAAGTTGGAATGGTTAACAATAATTATACTTATATATAACCAATTGTCAGCCTTTTTAAAAAATCTATATCCTTTTTTAATTCCTACTATTCTTTCACACTCTCCCTATATTAATTTATATGTTTATCTTGTTCAAATTTTCAATCGTTAATAAAATTCTTTTATTCAGCCACTCTGTTGAAATACATTTTTTTAAACTTGTAGTGGATGACACTTGATGTTAATACAGGTTTTTCAAATATTAATTCATTAATTAAATTTAATTAACAGAAAGTATATATTTATTTTATATAATAAATTTATTAATTTATATAATAAATTTATATTACTTGTTTATCGTGAAGTCATATTGAAGGTTTTATTTATATAATGTATTTTATAAATAAAACCTTCAATATGAGTTCAAATCAATAGTATGACGTACTTTATATCCATTTATAAAAAAAAATAAACGGAGATTTAAGTTATATAATATAAAATAATATTAAATGTAGTGGTATTGTCCGACTCGTTTCATTTGCCAGAGTAACGAACCTGAAAATTACATACAATTATATAATAGCATTTTCGACTTCCGTGATTTTAATTATGTGTTATGTTTATTTTGTTTTTAAATAAAATGTGAACATTTTCCTATTTTAATTTAAAAATTATAGTTCCTGAAATTACAAAAAATATAAAAAAGAAGTAAAGGAAAAAAGTTTAAACCAATAGCTTTTTATCCGTATGAAAACTAAATTTATTTATCAATTTGTAAAATGTGTAAAATAATAATATAAAAAAATAATGTCTTTGTGCTTCTATATATATATATATATATATATATATATATATATATATATATATATATATATATATATATATATATATATATATATATATATATATATATATATATATATATATATATATATATATATATATATATATATATATATATATATATATATACATCTAATTAAGTTATAAAGATCTACAAATTTGGGCCAAACAGAAAAATAGAAGGGTTTAATGTTCGTACCGTACATATTTTTAAACATACATATACATTAAATATATTTTTATCTGAGTATATCTTATAAACGTCAAAAGTGCTAAAGGTATTTTTATGTTACGTGTTTCCTGGCATTGAATATGGCATCTCCATTTCTTTGGCAACTATGGTAGGATGGACAGGGGCGTCTCGCTTAGTAATAAAAACTCTTTTGAGATATGGATTACAGCAACACCCTTCTACATTGACGGAGGTTAAACCAGTGGCCCATCACCTTTTTATCGTCGCGGACCGTTTTATGCTTGATAATATTACCACGAATCGCTGTTTGGCGACGTTGATTGTATATATATTTTATTTTTCTACATTTACACACCTTTTTATCGAGTCTACAACGCCACTGCTACTCAGCTCACTTTAAACACTCATTCATGGAAATATTTAACAGTAAAAAATAATTTAAGCATATACCATTTGAGGCCCGGTATCGGTCCATAGCCCGGGTTCACACCCAATGTGGGGAACATTGGGTGTGGACCCAGGCTATGGACATTGGATACAGTTGTGGACTCTTATGATTGTATTGAACTAGCCACTTATGAATAAGGTAGAGTCTGATTTTTTTCACAAAATAATATAAGTGTACTTTTTACACCAGAAAATTTAACTTCAGTTTAAAGTGGATGTAAGTGATGGAAACGCTACTCAAAGTGCTTAAATCATTCATTAACCATATCCAAAAACGAACACGTTCGCGTCGGCTCACGGATTTTTACTGTTTAAAATGTTGAGAGTAATAAATTAATTAAGCTCGTCTAGGGCTGCTTCAATTTATATGCAAGTTTAAGATGTTGAGTTTTATATTCATTATTTACTAGTCGAGTAATTATTTTTTTATTAACATATTTTAATTTGTCGAAAGGAGAAGAAAAATAAGAGGACGAAGAAAAAAGTAACCAATCAATAATCCAACAAACAAATAATCAGAAGAACTGGCTTTGAATCGAAGAAAAATGAAACTGTTACATTGAAAAGAGACAAATTTAGAAAATAGATAAATGTAGGTGATCCTTTCCCTGTACTTGTTTGCTATATATGTAGGGGAGGTTGAACTTTAGTAACTATAGTCCCTATTAGTCCCATAGACCCTAAGGTCTAGGGGGTGAGAACCGACCGGGTACGTGAGAGAATCTCGTGTAAGCGGCCGGTGTAGAAGTGTTTACTACTCTACGTGCTCGGCTAGAGCCGGGGTGCGTGTGAGTGTTGGTGTCGTGAGTGGATCCGAACGACACTAAACAGTGTCGTTCGGATCCACTCACGACACCAACACTCACACGCACCCCGGCTAACGTAACGTGTTACACGATTACGACGAAACCGTCGTCCGGATCGTGTAACACGTTACGCGGGCGTCGTCTTTTCGGGCGCGCGTTTAAATCGGGTGAATAATTTACCGATTGTACCACCAGTGGATTCGGATGGGATTCGGATCTCTCAAAATGTTTCTTAGAGAGTGTTTTAAAGTGTTGTTTGACGCTCGGCAAGTTAAGATCGCAGTGGAGGTCGATATTGCGCTGGAACCACTGAGCACCGGTGGCTCGACGAATGAAGCGATTTGCGTCTTATCTTATCGTCTATTACAAATGATTTAAGAAGCAATGTCGTCTAATATGTCGCCAAGTTTAGATATTTCGATTCCAAATTGACAACTTCAAATGTTTGCTGTAACATGGAGTGTATTGAAGATGAGATTGTTTGTTGACAAACAAATTCCGGTCGTCTCAAAGAAAATATTCTCAACATTTGAGACAGTCTTTGTTTTTATATGGTACTTTATATATGTACATATATTTGTGTCTTTGATATTAGCTTCTATATAACTATATAAATATTACTTCCGTGCAATGTGTTACTCAAAGTTATTAAAGAACATAATAAAGGATTTATAATAATATAAGATAATCAGATTTATAATAATATGAGATGAAACTCCGAATCTATAATACAATTATTCGGCCTATTCTAACGTATGGCTGTGAGGCTTGGACACGAACGCTAAAGGAAGAGAAGAAACTTCTAGTTGCAGAACGAAAAGTCCTCCGAAAGATCCTGGGCCCAACCAAAAGTGATGATGGCAGTTGGTGAAATCAAAAAAATGAGCATCTGGTGGCCCAACCCAATATAATAGGAGAGACTAAGGCTCACCGACTTCGTTGGCTGGCCACGTTGACAGGATGGGGGAGAATTGCGCAGTCTAGATAGCGTATTTGAGTAGCCCAACTGGACTACTGTGTCTCCGCCTCCTGTTGGGTGCCCCAGGTACCACTGGAGAGACATGGTGGAAGATGACTTGCGTAACCTTCAAATCTACAACTGGAAGGAGGTGGTGCAGGACAGGGCACGGTGGCGTTAGATCTGTTTAAAGGGCAAGATCCATTTTGGGTCCCTCCGCCAACTAAGTTAGTTTTTTTTATAATATAATATACATATGTACATACTTTGTACAGTATTAAATGAGGTCGTTTAAAGTCGCGTAACCACGGTTTGTGTCCAGGTAGAGAGCGTGTAAAATTAACTACAGAAGTTAAATTTGTTTACAAAGTAGCTGTTAATTGTTACTGATAGCAATTTTACCTGTGTTTACTACAACAAATTCATCGTAAAAAAATCACATAAAATAAATTCCATATTTACATGCTGTTTTCATCCATAATAGACTTTTATTATTTTCCTTATTAGTTTCCCAATGTTTAGATGTTTCTTATAAACACCTTTATCTTCTCGTAAATTTTATCATCTATATTATATATATATATATATATATATATATATATATATATATATATATATATATATATATATATATATATATATATATATATATATATATATTAGGTGTACAAATAAGTTTCCGCGGTTTGTCAAAAGATGGCCCCACCAGAAGGTTATGGAGAAATTGTCAGATGTAAAACGTAATATCCCAAGTTTAGTCATCTGGCAACACCATAACCTTAAAGTACTAGTGATTCCGTATCAGCATCACGTAATTTTTTTCGTGCAAAAATGTCAAGTTTTATTCCGAATAAGCATCATTTGCGGGAACTTTTGATTTACTTCTTTAATGTGAAAAAATCTGCAGCTGAGGCGCATCGATTGCTTCTAGAAGCATATGGTGAAGCTGCTTTAAGTGAGAGAAGTTGTCAGGAATGGTTTCAAAAGTTTAAGAACGGTGAGTTTGACGTTAAAGACAAAGAACGCAGTGGAAGGCCGAAAGTGTACGAAGACATGGAATTAGAAGTACTATTGGAGGAAGATTCGTCCCAAACGCAAAAAGAACTTGCACTTACTCTACAAGTGACTCAACAAGCAATTTCACATCGTTTAAAATCGTTAGGAATGATTCAAAAACAAGGAAATTGGGTTCCATATGAACTAAAGCCGAGAGACGTTGAACGCCGATTATGCATGAGTGAAATGCTGCTTGCCAGGAATAAAAAAAAGAGTTTTTTGCATCGTATAGTCACTGGTGACGAAAAATGGATTCACTACGATAATCCAAAAGAAGAGAAAGTCATGGGTTAAGCCCGGCGAACCATCAACATCGACAGCTAAGCCGAATATTCATGGAAAAAAACTCATGCTGTGTATTTGGTGGGATCAGCTTGGTGTCGTGTATTATGAATTGCTGAAACCAAGCGAAACCATTACTGGAGCTCTCTACCGAACACAATTGATGAGATTGAGTCGGGCACTTAAGGAAAAACGCGCCCATTACTACTCCAGACACGACAAAATTATTCTTTTACACGATAATGCTCGTCCACATGTTGCGGCGCCGGTAAAAACATACTTGGAAACACTCAACTGGGAAGTTTTACCCCACCCGCCGTATTCACCAGACTTAGCCCCTTCTGATTATCACCTGTTCCGGTCGATGGCACATGGTCTGTCTGAGCAGCGCTTCACATCATATGAAGACACCAAAAATTGGGTAGATTTGTGGATAGCGTCAAAAGATGAAGAGTTTTTTCGACGGGGTATCCGAATGTTGCCAGAAAGATGGGGAAAAGTAGTGGCAAATGATGGAAAATACTTTGAATAAAACGTAATGTACTTTTCCTTTACAATAAATTCCTAATTTTTTATAAAAAACTGCGGAAACTTATTTGTACACCTATATATATATATATATATATATATATATATATATATATATATATATATATATATATATATATCTCGTAAATGGTTCAGTTTTTACTAAGATTAGCGTAGGAAATATAGAATGACAGACGGAGTTTATTATCCAGTTATCATTTAAATACGAAATATTAGGTAATTATAAAATATTTAAGTGTATATATATTTTAGGTAGTGTTCTTCTCCTTCTGCCGGTGTTTTCCCAATCAATGATGTTTGAGGTTATTTGCAGATACTTTTTTCGTATTAAGTAAAATTTATTTATGAAACCTAATATTTCATATGTTTTTTTTTATTTAAACTGATTAAGATCATCGCAGTATCCTCTGTTTTATTTTAAAAGGAATGGCTTACATTAAAGGCAAAGTTTCTGAGGGGTAAACTTCCACAGCTGTAGTTTCTAGTGCCGAAATGCATCAACTCAAGACTTCTGTCGCTTTGAGATGTTCGTCTCTCCATTCCACAAACACGCGTATGGTACAACAACTTCACTGCAGTAATGTTTCTACGGTAACATGTTCTAGGATTAGACAATCAAATAGGTACATGGTGGAAACGTACGATACGGTACGATTACGGGTACGATTCTGTTTACGATTAGATAATAACTGAGATAAAAAGCCTGTCAGTGCCCAGTTGTACCGACAATAAAAATTACAATATTATGCTTTGAAATATTTATTTTACATATTTTCCAATTCTACTAATTTAATATAATATAAATATATTATTAATATAATATAATTTTCTTGTTGTGTGTACTTTTAATAATTTTTAATGTTAATATTGTATATTATAGTTTTTAACTTGACAATATGTTTATTAATTGTTCTTAGTTTTCCAAACTTAGAACAATTAATATACAAATCGTTATTCTTGAAGTAATTGGATACAAAGATGTGTTATGAAAACCTGAGTTAATAATACCTAGTATTTGAAATACAATAACTGAACCAACATACAAGCAGTGCTGCTGGCTATAAAAGGGAAATATTAAAACAAATAAATAAAAAAGAAAAGTTATTAAGTTATAATAAAACTTTTTTTGTAATAAAACTTATAGTGTTGTCCCTCAATAATAAAATGTAGATGAATAAAAAATAAAAAAAAAATAGCATGGATATGTGCTTAGCAATCTGTCAATGTTGTTAATATGATAATAAAGAATTTATTCTCATCAAACATTTTGGTCGACAATTTGAATTATTAAAATAAACCGCATTTTAAGATGGTCGGTAAAAAAATATTTTACTTGTTTAATTGGAGCATAAAAATCCACTTTGTATTCCGCTTAGGTACCTTTAAAATGGCAAAAATTTAAAATATTTTTCGCTTAAAACACTTTTTTTTATTCTTGCTTAAAATAAATTTTTTGCTTAAGTTAAACTTCAATTAACGACCTAAATGACTTAATGGCGAGGCTACCGTTTATGGAGTCAATGTTCCCAGGTTTGATTCCCGCATCGGGATTAATATATGTATAGCGTTCAGATATTTGTTACAAGTGTGGATACCCCAGGAATACATCTTGGACAACACTCAACCACTTTCTACCAGCCACCTTGCCAAGATTGGGGAGGTCCCACATTGCGTTTGTCCAGACGCGGTTTAACTCTAGTACTCGTCTACTCCATTTTTTATATATTCTCGCCTATCCCCCGCAGCGGTTGGCAAAGACCACAGAACTCCATCCGCTACAATCCCGGCACATCTAATCCAATACCCACAGATATGTCTACCCTACTGCCGTTTCAGTTTACCAATTCAAAGAGTTTTGTAGGTGACATCTACCAGGTTGGAGAAAATTGTTCTAGTCATCAGATTACAGTTTGAATTACACTGTTTGGAAAAATTTATTAATGGAGTCAGGCGTTACTTTGCGGAAATCCATCACTATATGGACAGTCAAAAGTTTTACTTAGCTAAAAGCTTGTCGCGGATCTTAGCTAAGTAAAACTTTTGACTGTCCATATATGGAAAAATTTAACTATCATTATCTAATCATCAAGGATTCATCCGTTGTATAGATAATGACTATATGTAGGAAATTACGTAATAAAGGCGCCAATATTACGCAATTTAACAACCCAATATTTTATGTGTATTCTTTTATGTTTAAATATCAATTAATAACATAGCATTATTTTTATTTTAATCCACAGAGCATAATGCTTTAAATGGCGCAAACTGATTATTAAGATAGAAAGTCAAATTTATTATTAAAAATACTAATTTATTATTTGTTATATTCGCAGATATTAAGATAAAAGTAAGTATTGAATTTTTATGTATCATCCCAATTGTTTTGTAATATGAAGACAATCAGCTTCACCATTTGGAAATAATAGAATTATATGAATAATGGATGAATATGAAAAACTTTTAAATTATTCATAGTTAACTTTCTTACAGCCTATCTCTTTATACTACGAAAGAAGTTTATTCTATTGTACGGGAGAATATTGAAGGCAATTGTTACCGAGAAAATATAGTATTATCATAAGTAACTTCAGTGGCAATGTGAGCGCGGTATACTTTACATATCAGGCCACTGAGAAAGTTTTTGAGAAAATATTTTTATGTAAATAACACTGGCTGGTTTCGACTTGGTTCTCAACTTAAATTCAACCTATAAAAGTCGATCAATTAGAACGTTTCAGATTTTCTAGCTTTCTACATGTCTTTATTTACGTGAAAAATATGTTGAAAAGACGTTTTGTATCCCCTTTATCTTTCCTTTGAAAGTTCAGTAGTGAACTCGATAATATATTCTATGAAAACAATTAATTCCCCTGTACCTGCTAGTACAAACATTTCAATATAATTAAACACACATGGTTTATTTTATCTACGCAATATTATTATATATGTTTATTATTTTAGTATAATATAGATATCTAAACCGGTTCTTGAAATAATAAGATTTGCCTTAAGTTAGGATGGTTTATATTCGAAGGTGTTTCAGTATGAATTGAGAAAGCGAAAGAAATATTTTTAAATTGCTATTTATTGCTATACAATAAACATCAATCTGTAAAATCAAAACAACTGCCGTTTCCTAAGTTCTCATACTTATTTTTGTCTATTTATCATCTGTCCATGTTTACTTCGAAATGAAATAAATAATAAGTCTTGATTATTAATGGAGTCAGGCGTTACTTTGCGGAAATCGATCACTATATGGACAGTCAAAAGTTTTACTTTTATCAAAAACGTTGAACTGGTAGTTTGGAGAAAAATGTATTTGAATGTTCGTAATAAAATTATTTAAACTATACAAAATTTAATGTCGTATTTCGGTTCGGAAAGACCGCCGAAGGTAGCTGGATACACAAAGTTGGTTGTGCGTGGAAAGAAGTTTCGAGAGAAGCGCACTGTAGTAGATCGCCACTCACGCAGATGGTGGGGATGAAACTTTTCTTTACGGCGAGTTGATAGATCAAAAGACTTTGGTTTCAAGTTTATAGGGCTTTATGGTTTCATTGGTAATAAAACATAAATTGTTTATTATTTGTTTCAATGACTGAATTATTATTTTTTTATGTGACAGTCCCTCCAAGGAAGTACGGCATCGTCGCAGAAATAAGCGACAGTCCTCACTTATAATTACTATGAGGTAAGGTAAGGAGGGCAAAAAGCGACCAATGATGAGCCGTTTCGCTGCAATGAATGGCAGCGGATGGAGCTCTGTGGTCTCTGCCAACCCCTGCGGGGGATAGGCGTGAATATATAAAAAAAAAATTAAAAAAAAAAGGTAAGGTAGAGAGAGGCATACGAGTAACGGAGACAACGTTGCTCGTATGCCTTCTACCTTACCTTCCTAAAGAATTATTTTTTTTAATTAGAGATATTAATGTTCTGAACCATTTTTTCTGAAGACTTCTTTTGAGGATGATTGCTGGGGAAATGCACATTGACCCACCACGTTTGCCCAAGAAGGATTGGCAAAGACTCGGAATAAATATCTGTAGGCTAGTCATACATATTTTATTGACTTCGAACCCGGTGGGCAAAAGAGGATTTAGGTCGTCATCCAATTATGCACTGAACAATAAATAATATACATTTAATTCCAGGTGCCATTTGGAATTGAATATAAATGTACATTAAAAGTTGGACATTTACGCATTAAAACAAAATGATAGTAATTATCTGGGCCGCAATGAACTCCGTTGGTGCATTCAGTCCTTTCATCTGTAAAGTGAACGCTGAATGTAGAAAAACTCCCCTCTTAATTGCAGTGCTGGCAGCTTGCCAAACAGTAGCGGTACAGCGACCATTTACACATTTTTGACAGATTCGTTGACTTCAAAACACCATTTCTAGTTTTAAAAGTTATTGCATATTACCTAAGATTATACACCTAGACTTGATATAATGTATTAAGTCCATGAACATGAACCCGTAAAGTTTGCCTCTGAAAGCGAGCAGTCCACCACTGTGCCGTCAGGGTTTTCTTTAACAGTGAAGTAGTTATAGTACGACTTGTTCGGATCGGTCTTACGATCTGAGTTAGTGATTTCGCGTCCTCCTTTCCCCTTCCCACGCGAAATCCTTCTGTCGCCGCCTGGCTTCCGCGAAGCGGGAGGGCCAGAGACAGACCCAACGTAGGAATAGGTTCAGTCATATCTCGACAACGCAAAGTCGTTAAAAGTCGCCCAAAACCCGCTGGAAACAGCGGCATCTAGGACCGGGAGCGGTCGCCCCTTTAAGCGCTGCGCGAGCTGTGGGGTTTATCCCCGAGGCTCGATCCCCCAACCCCAGTGGGTGTGGATGTCCCCAGTGTATATACTTGTGCTAGAATATTCGATATAATGAAGCTCAATGTAATGAAGAAGGATTATAAGTTAAAAAAATCTTAAATTTTAGGAATATTTTTAAATCTCTTATTTACTTAGAGTTAACTTAATAGAACATTAATTCTGTCGCTTAATTTTTTCTGCAATTACACACTCATAAAAAATAATAATGAATAAAAAAATTCATTAAATCGTGAATTTTATAAGTATTACTTTTTCTCGCTGATCAATAATTAAACGACGCAGTAAAAAATTCGACCGTTACTAATGACAGTTGAACTTCGACTGACTTCGGAATGTTAAACCATTAGAATGGGTAATAAATTGTTCCCCGGTCGAACATGCATTTGTCAGCTGTAATAGCTACTACTAATTAGAAGAATAAAAATTAACATTGAGTGTACATGTACCACCCATTTCTTACCGTGGGTGACGTGCGAGGCAACTATGGGAGCAAATACTAGTAGAAGGACAACAGTATCACCAGCATGAGTAGTACCACCAATCTACTATCCCAATCTAACTAGTGATTACGGCAATTCCACTCAATATTGAGGGTAGTCAATAAGCAGTAAGAGAAAGTTACAGCTGAATGTTTCATTGCTTTTTTGTAAAGTAAGAAAGCCTAAACATATCTTGGTTTCTCTACTGTCAACCTTACTCACACATACCAAAGATTCGGGGGTCGACTGATAGAGTTATAAGATTGATATTACGAAATCAAAGCTAGGCATAATTTGTCATGTCAATGCCGATCGGCTAGAAAGGCCATGGAGCCTTTTTCTGTGATTTCTTCTTTAACAAATTGATAAGCCGTTTTGAGGATATCCCCTGGCCATACAAGTCACTGAATCTCATCCCTATGGACTTTTTTTTTGTGGGGGTACCTCAAAAGTCTAGAGGTATTTTTCATACCTCTAAGCACTAAAAAAAAATCGTCCGTGAAGTAAACGGAATCTCGACTTCAGTGAGTGGTACAAAATACTGTGGCTAGATTCTAAGGGTATGCTCGACGTTGCGGTCAATATATAGAACAAATAATTTAAAAAAATATATTTATTTAAATATTTTATATGTAGTTTTTTAATTATTTATGTTTGAAATATTTATTTATATAGTCGCCTCTTACAACACTCACGAGGAGAAATGATGACGTGATTCTATTCTTTAAAATGATCGAGTTAAAAATGCATGAACATTTTTATTCAAAACAAACAAGTTTCAACGAATTCGGATTATATTAGTGTCTAGGAAAGGGACGCGATCTTTTCAAAACAAGTCATCCTGCTTCATTAATATTAAACGCGGCTTCAACTCCAGATCGGTCCCTTGAGTCGACCTCAGTTTCAGAGTTACCTTCTGACATTTGAAATGAAGTCCTTTGACATACGAACATAAGGACTAAAGTTATATGAAATAGGTTGCTCTTAGGTGTTACTTTGTAGCTCAACTGGCGACTTACTTATTTTGCCATCAACAATAAAAGACTAGAAATAAATTTTTCATGCGTTATCAAAGAGTAAACAATGAATGGGTCGAAAATATTTAGAATCTTTTAGCGAGACTAACAAACAGCATTTTTATATATGGATAACAAAAACAGTAATTTCATAACTTTCTTTTTGGTGTATTTATTCATAAAGAAAGTTATAATATAATAAAGGATAGATAAATATAGATTGATCTGTCGATCGATTCATCGATCGATCCATTGACCGATCTATCGATCGATCCGTTGACCGCTCCATCGACCGATCCGTGGACCGATCCATCGATGGATCTAACGATCGATCCGTCAAATAATCCGTCGATCGATCCGTCGATTGATGTCCACCGATCCGTCGACCGATCCGGCGATCGTTTCTTCGACGGAGCCGTCGATTGATCCGTCCACCGATCCACCATAAATGCACATATGTATCTATCTATCCATTCATCTATATTATATTCATGAATCAATATTCGTCCATAGAGCCATTGACCAATCCATCGATCTGTCCATGATTCATCGATCGATTGATCCGTCGACTGATTCATCGATCGATCCGTCAATCGATCCATCGAACGATCCATAGACCAATCCATCGACCGAAGAGTTAACCGATGCATCAACCGATCTCAATTGAGTTTTAGCGAGACTAACATAAACAAAGTTATAATATTTACAAACAACTCTCCATATTATATATGTCGCAACCAACTAGCTTAATTAGCCGTTCAATCCTCGTATTGGAGATGCTCATGGACGGCTTGCTCGTTTATCTATCGCTTCCATAAATGAGTCATTTCTTTTTGTGTACCTACAACAACCAAATTTCATAAACGGAAGTTCCTTTCGAGATGCATGGTTGCAGTTACTTCACAAAATGTGTACCGGATGTTTGTCTACATGTGCCCGTCGTGAATAATTCTAGATATCGCAATCAATGTGAAAGCTTTCACATAGTCTGAATGTCAGTGTGTCACCCTTTGAAGTGGCACGCAAGCAACAATTCGTGTACGACATAGTTTTTGTCAAACGATGCGGACTTGTATCAGTATCTGTTGTGTTTTATCACAAATGGTTTTTTAATTATTTACTTGCCTGTATTTCGAATTTTTCCTGACTATAAATTTACATTAAATAACAAACCTTAATAATTGATATTGTTTTACATGTTTTATTTTATATATTTTTTTATAATAAGGTATTAAAAAAAATTATAAAATAATATATGTAATTTTTTTTATTAAAATTTGATCATGAACGAGCTTAGGACAGGCAATCAGTGAGAGTTAGCCCAAAAAAAAAGGCAGGCCTGGACACACTGGGTCATTGTGCCAGCGAAGTAAGTATATATATTATTAACACAATATCTACAAAAGCAACCTGAAAACTTATTATTCAAAAATAATTTATTCGATACATATTTCAAATATATTTATATTATATATAGCAAATTTTAAATGTTTGATTGTAAATATTTCTGATTGTAACTTTTATTGAATATAGAGGCAAACAAGCATTCTAATGTCATATAAATAATTTAAATATACTGATACTATATTTTAGTTAGTTTAGTCAGTACTAATAATTTAAATTGATGATACTTCTCTTTTCTTAGATGGTAATTAGTTATATTGCCATCGCCTTATCCGTTCAATCAGTAACCGGGTACCCGGGTATCCATTTCAGTTTCTATGGTAGAATTTATAAACTTCCCCTTAAAAAAATGTCATTAATCCCCGGAACCACAAAATTAAAATAACTCGACACCTATCTTTCGTCAAAATATACTGTAATCAGTCACTCAATAACAGTTATTATTTACCAAACTCGTTAGATAACTCCTCCTTTTAAGGACCGGATTTATCCATACCAGAGTGATCGTTTAAAAGTGTTTAAGTGAGTTGACTTTTGAATAAATAATCAACAATATCGCTAATAGTTTCCTTCATTTAAACAATTTTTATTATAGATTCCACCATACTTGGCTCGTCGATTGTCAGGTGCTCTGTTGGCGTATAACATTTTGGTAAATTAGTATTAAGCATTGTCCAAATGTCTCGTATTGGAGCAGCTTTATCATTCTCCATGCGCTTAACACGACTATATTGCCATCATCAAATTGAATAAAACGAATAATATTCCAGAATCAAGTGATGCCCATTGCTGCAAGATACAATGGATATTACGTATCCATTGTATCTTGCAGCACGTACGAGTACGACTGTCAAATATCGTTGATGTGACCGTTTGGGTTCGCTATTGTTATTTCACGTTCCACTCAGCCGGCTAACTTACCGTTTAGCCACGTGATACACACCGTAGGTGGTTACCCAGGTGCTTGGTTATCGAACGAATGGTGAAAGTTTGGTTACATACATACATACATATCGTCACACCTGTTTCCCGTACGGGGTAGACAGTGACCACAGGTTCAGACTCCATCTGCTACGATCTCGACATACTTTCCTTGCTTCCTCCACACTCATTACTCTCCTCATGCAAACCCACCGGTTAAGGGTACTTTTGACCTGGTCTTTCTTAAAAAAAACTTCAGCAATTCGGTCAAAGTATGTTTTCCCTGGTCTTCCCCTACCGACCCTTCCATCCACATTCGCAACGTAAATTTCTTTTGCCTGATTTTTACTGTTACTGATAGTTACTGATTGGATGGTTAATCGAACTATATATGTATATTGTATGATACGTCACCACAATTAAACAATGTTACTGTCAAAATGAAATAAAAAGACAACGTCACTGATGCAAAGCGGCGAGAAAAGTCCAATTATATGTAATAGTTGCATGAATTTTATAATCAAATTAGATGTTATAAAATCACTCTGACCGTTAGCTGGAACTGATTTCGGTATATAATTTTATTATATGGCCCTTTATTAAATCTGCATTGGCAGCGCGTTACAAAGTTGAGCGGTATAATTAAATTTCGGTTGCATCCATTAATATGCGTTGAAACTGAAGCCAAGTCAATAATTACATCATATATTGTCTACTTTTTTAATTTTTAGTATGGTAAAGAATTTGTTACGTCAATATGAAATACTATGTGATTATTTTATTTTTTAGAAATCCATAGAAGGATTGGATTCTTTCACCTAGCTCTTTAAGTTAGTAAACTGAGGCGGCAATGGGCTGAGCACGATTGTCAGAGAACTAATTATCGTTGGAGTAGATGAGTGTTCGAGTGAAGCCCTCCAGTTACATAAAACGACTGTTCAGAGTGGCTGGCACAGACTAGATGCGCAGAACCGATGACCGAACTAGGTGGCGCGACTTGGGGAAGGCTTATGGACTGCCGTGGGCTGAGCATAATAAAGATGAAGTTTTTTAAGCATTCAATTAAGGGATGGGCTTAAACGACCCAATGGCTCAGTGGTGGGGTACCCCGAACATCCGCGGATTTGATCCCCGCATCGGAATAAATATATGTATGTATAGCCTACAGATATTCATTCCGTGTCTGGTAACCCCGCCAATCCGTATTGGACAAGCGTGGTGGGTTAAAATCGGTTCCTTCAGAAATGAGGAGGCTCGTGCTCAGCAGTGGGACATATATGGGCTGTGAAAAAAAAACCGTATTAAGTTGGTCAGCAACGTCTGTGAATTATAACAAAAGGCATTTTTTTCTTTTAATAAACTAACGATCTTTTAGTATGACTTAAATTATTGTTAACAATTCCAACTAACCTTATAGCGGTTGTGGTGGGAAAATGTGTTTTATATCATTATTGATATAAAAACACATTTTCATTGGAACCGTATGCGCAATCTTACCAATTGACCAATTACCGTTTCAATCCTTTATAAATAGAAAATATTGTTAAATTATTATTTTTACTATAAAAATTGTTTTTAAATGAAGTAAATTAAACACATAATTATTATTCTATCGCGAGATTTTAAATACAATTCCCTTTAACTTAAACTTTGATATTAATACAATATCTTCCGAAATAAACACAACTTACCGCATGTTACTTGCACTACATTAGGGTAGGTTACTTAAAGTTACGGCAGCGCTTTACTGCTGAGAGATTAAAATAGGTCAGCCATGCTGAGAACACGGTTCGAGGGAAAATATTATTTGTCTGTGCTTACATATAGGAATTGAAAATCATAAATTCACTTCTTATTCTTTAAAAATAAAAACATTATTTTAACATTAACCTTAACGTATAATATAAAATTCCTTTAGCCCCTCCTTTAGCCTTCTAAAATGTTTTATATCTTCCATAAAATTATGTATATTTTATGGGAGGTCAAACGAGCAAGCGTTCGCCTGATGGAAAGCTACCAATGGCTTCGATGTCTATCCACAACCCCATAGGTATTACAGAAACTTTACCGGCTTTTCCAATAAAAAAAAACAAGCTCGTGATGCGTAGAAAGTCTCGGAATAAACACACCATAGGTAATAACTAGATCGCCACCATCCAGCATCCAGATGGTGATAATTGAATTAAAATATATTTTAGCAGTAAAAGTGAAATGGTTTGTTTTAGCGAACATTCTAAGTCTGTGGTTGATAAGGAAAGCCTTTCAGTAAAAAAAAAACACAATTTTACAAAAAACGCTGTAAATGACACAGATGTCATTTTTGACTGAATTTATTGCATATTCCGACCAAAAAAAAATACGTCGAATGGTCGAGTCTCAAGGCTTCACAACTAAAAGAAAATAGAAACTTAGAAACGAGAAACAAGAGAAAATAGAAACATTTTGAAAAGCATTGAAACTGACTGTTTTTGAGAGATCGGATACAGTTTTTTTCAGAAATCTTAAAAGGGTTTTTGGCTCTGGTGGTAAGTTTTCATTTTGTGGTTTACAACGTTTTCACTTATAGAATAATATACAATATCGAAATTCAAACATCCAATGTGTCAATCCAACCCAATCCAAATAAAACTTGAAGGACATAGGTTTTATTTGCTGGAGATTGATTGCTTACTGCAAACAATATTTTTGTCGGCAATTTGCTGAAACATATTGACTTAACTTTTCTTCAGACAAATTTATTAACATTGACTCGATGTCATATATGTATATTGGTTTATATAGCCTCAACAAATTATTAATATACTTTTGTAAGCTATATGTAATATCTGGATTTAATTTCCATAGAACTTATAAAGCTCGATACAAAGCGCCTCTGTGCTGGCAGTGGTGTCTGGGCAAACGTTGTGTGGAGAGCTTCCCCCCTTGTCTGCTTAAATAGTGCATCTGGCAAAACTGGATGGGTGAAGCCAAAGATCTGCCTAGGTGACACGTATTGGGGTAGTTTTGTGTCCAGCTATACATTGCCGATTATCGCAGGCTGTTGATGATGGCAATTTTTTTGGAATTATGGACGTCTGTAGTAACGATCCGCACTGGATGAAATGTGTACCCAAATATCGTATTACTAGTGTGTATTCTAAAGTCAATGAATTATAAACTAATTTATGTTTTAAGTTTCAAGTTTTGCTTTTTACTGACTCAAAAGTGTGTATCAAATTAAAAGAAAATGTTTGTGTTGTTGCTCTAAGATAATTCCAAGCAAAAAATTTAAATTACAATAACATATGTTGAAACATTTAATACTCTTTAAGAGGAATACTTCAAAATTTATCCACTTAGTTTTAAAGATGAGTTATATAACAAATTATAAGTTAAATTGGAATTCTTATACACTCCTGATTGCTGTACCAGTGAGTTTGTACCGGAAATTGCTGAATATGAAATAATATAATAATTCCAGGACTAGATGCTCCACTAAGGTGGTTAGTGGGCAAAACCAATATATATATATATATATATATATATATATATATATATATATATATATATATATATATATATATATATATATATATATTCGAACAGGAGTTATTATGTTCATGCTTATAAGAGTTCAACTGTTTATTCAATAAAATTGTGATAAGATATGAAAACAATGAACGACGAATAAAACAATAAATATCATGCAGTAAATAATTTTATTTTAAAAATTTCTTATACCATCATAACTCTTTGTAATCACTGTCTTGAACGTGAAATTAGGTATCTCTGCTTAAACAGCTATTATCCATCATTATTGTCTTCCAGGATAACACCTGATTCTGTTTATATGTTCACATTCGCAATAACTTTTAAATTGTTTAACATTTTTTTTTTCATGTAAAGAAGGAAACAAAACCCTGAAAATTTAATACATTATGGAAGACGATACAAACATTATCTACTTCTGTGACTTCTAATAATTCCTTACATAGTATTTTCCTTAATTTAAATTTAACTCTCATTTTCTAAATTTATAAAAACAATGAAATACATTGGGGATTAATACTTAGTCGAAAGTCAACAGAATTAATAATTTATCGATGTCATTTTTATATTATATTATATATATTTTTATATTATAATAATTTATTTTAAAAACTACACCAATCAAACGTTCATTGTAATAATGATAAAAAAATCGATCCACAATAAGATTATATATGCACTAAATCATTTAATAGATGTCATTTTTTGATATTATTTCTTATTTGTTATATTATAATAATCTTATTTTGGAATTTCTTATAACTCTCACGAGAGCAAAAAGAGAAAATTCGTATCTCACCGATTTAACATTAAACATTAAATTTATCATTTAAAGATGTTCTCTTTATTTTATTACAATTCTACAAATCTCAAATAGTTAACTCGATATATAACTTCATTAATTTCCTTGGGAAACAAACTTGTAATATCACTTCAATACCTTTCTAAGATATGAATAGTTTTACATTTATTTACATAATATATTATTTTCTGTAAACATCTGTTAACAATTTATCTTCATATGCCTTCCATATATTAAAATTTTTACTCTTTTAAATATGCTTAAGTATTTATCGCCTCCCGCTAATATGAAATGGCAAAATTGCCATTTCATTTATTAGTATAATAACTTCAATTATTACTGTAATAATTCTCTACGCCAATAGACGCAAACGGTCCGTTTATAACATAAGATAATTTATATTTACCGAGTACTGTTTTCATACAATATTTGCTAATTTTGATAATTAAAACTTTTTTTGTAAAATGGCAGTTCCATATCACGTATACGAACTTGGAATTAAATATTAAACTTATTTTCATTTATTTTATTCATCAAAATATAAAATCTTAGAATGATTATATATAATTTTAATATTTGCAAAGACGGCATGTATATGTACATATATTTATTTTTGTTAGATTGAAAGAGATGCATTGAAAATCATCCCGCGTAACATTTTCTTTCAGTTTTAATAATATCTTAGAAATATATAATACTATTTTTTTAAAAAAACGTAATTATATTATATACAGTATTTATTGATTTAATAACTCACTTTACTCGTTTAGATGTGTATTTTGAAAGATGTTGTCTATTATGAACAATATCTATTACTTTATAGCTTTATTAAGGATACCATTCAGGTGATGTTTTTTGCAAGTTATTGACAAATTTTGTTACAGATAATAAATATCAGCTGTTCTACTCGCCCCATAGACACTTAATGTGAAAAAATCTGTTAATGATTGGTACGAGTCTCGGTAAATTTATTTTTAATTAATAATAAATTATTTAGTGACTCAATATCTTAAACTTGCCAAATCTGTCAATTGTATCTTGTGCGCTTAGTGTTTTCGAATACTTTTTATAGCCATAAACGCAATATAAATATTAACCTATTTATATAAACACTATGATAATTATAATAAGGAACACATGATCGACAGTGTATTTATTAAATTACATATATATTTAAATATTACAATAAGCCAGATTTTGGCCTATGAACTGCACTTGGTCCAAACGTATTTAATCTCATTTACCTTTTCTCAATTTCCATCACACATATTTACAAATTATTGGACTAAATGAAATTCAGATAACTTTTAATTATTCCATTTCCTCTTATTTTTTCAGGTCGCTCTTTCTTAAATTAAACATAACTTCACCAGTCTTACGCGCCTTTCTTAAATATCTTCAACAATTTTTTATTTTTCAAACATCATATATCTTCAAATCAGAAACAAAACAACTTTAGGTACATAGACTCCGTGCGGGAAGCGAGTCAAACGGTTGTGACTCGGTCTACTTCCACATAGCGCACGGAGTCTTCGCTTGGTCAGCAAATCACTTCTTTCTCATCAAATATGGCCGTGTCCGATGACAGACTTTTGAGACGCTGCTGCAAAGCAGACCGTCGGCGACGACACGAACGCGCTGCCGCTATCTGTTGGTACAAAAATCACATGAAATATTGGTTAAATTATTTTCCCCCTCCCTCTCCCTCTCCCTTTCTCATAATGACACTTTTCTTAAAGGACGGAAACGCTTCCGCACTGTCTATGGTACTGCGAATGTCTATGGGCGGCGTTGATTGCTTTCCATCGGGTGACACGCCTGCTCGTTCGCCTTCCTGTCCATAAAAAAAATTGTATCGCATGTATGTGAGGTTGCTGCTTGCTCGGATTGATCAATGCTGGACAAGGAACCTCTCTATTTCTAGACGAATGAATATTTAACCCACCAAATTTATCCCAGGTCGGTTAATTAAATATCCAAACACAGATAAATACCTATAGGGCATACATATATTTATCCCAATGCGAAAACTGCGACTCAACTAGTTTGTTTTAGGTCTTTAACTAGGTCTTTTTAAAGAAGATAATAAAATTAAGAATAGAAGACATACCACAGCAAAAGCAGCTAAAACGGTGACTGCGAGTAATGCAACCGCATAGTGTGCAGGAACTCGAAGTAAGGCGGAACACTCAGCGAGCCGTTCGTCTTCGCCTTGGGGGCACTGTGCGACTCCATCGCACCAAAGCGATGGAGCTATACACGCATCCAGTGATGAACACCGATACTGGCACTCACCGGACAAAGCGAACACACCTCCACGTTCGCTTGCATGCCTGAAATCGTATGCGATCTCATTATCCATTTCCTGACGAGGTTGCTTAGAACTTAACACGACTAAGTAAAATAGAACACCTTTAAGGTTAATCATTTCTTTCACTTAACAAAGTTGTGTTCATCATCATCATCACCAGTCTATGAAATATAGCCCTCTCGCAACCTAGTACGATTTTCGAGTACACGCATCCAGTTTAACAGTCAGTAAAAATAGCCGTTAATTAATATTATCACGTGTTGTTTGAAAAAGTTAATACCAACATTTTCAATAATGCAAGCAACTTTTTAATGTAATGAAAAATGAATATTTTAAGTCTTAAACAAAAAAAAATTATAAAAGGAGTATCAGTAAATGCAAATTAGATTCAACATTCAAATATTTATAATTTATGCAGAGACAATATTACCGTCTAGAAAGTTCCAACCACGTGACGTAGTACGAGCCACTTTCAACGGCTAAAAGCTCCACGGATAAAGAACGTGGCCAATCAAGGTCAAAATGTTCTGGCGATGATGGAGGTGCCAGAACATGTCGGGCCAGCGGATCCACTTCCTTGGACCAACCATCAGAGAATACTTCCACTACATCATCCTAGAATCGATCAAAATATTAATGTAGCAGATAAACAACTTAGATGTATCAATAGATAAAGATTTGATTGACAAATAATAACCATACCACGTCATCAGGGGTATCAGGGCAAATAAATATTGGTGACAATCCTCCAGCGTACACCGCAATACGATTTTGTGTCCTGCACATATGCCTGAGATCGGGTGCAACGGTTATATTATTTAATAAAGTAAAATTATCTAATTCAGGTTCCTTTATAATTCCCCCTCGAATTTGTAGATATAGGTATCTGCCAGGTGAAGGATCAATTAACCAAGGACGATAGTCACAATGGTCCTGTAAAAATAGATATTGAAGTTAAACACTACCTTTTCAAGACGCGATTTCAAACAACTAATGAAAAAAATTTTGAAGAAAAAGCAACCTGTATAGATCTGTCATGATTTAGTCCTATTAGTGTCGAAAGGAATTTCAAAAATAATTAAAATATTAAAACAAATAGTTCCATCAATCCAGCAATAGACCGATATGGTTGCATTGACCCATAATACAGCTATATCGGTCTATTGCTGGACTTAAACTACCCTCAAAATTAAGAGGAGCTGCCGTAATAACCATGCTTGGAGGACAGATCGCATGTTCATGTTCATTATATTCATGGACATTCAATCTCATAGTTTCTTCGTACGTCGTCCACGGGAAGAAATGGGATAACCATAATTTATACTGGGAAAACACAGCAATGATAGGTAAAAAAATTGTTTATATAAGATTACCACTTGCTAATATCAATTACCAAATCAGATGCAGGGGATGAAAACAATCTCAGTTCACCGCTAGCACCATAAGCTCTGTGAGGGTGATCACAGATATTTTCCTGTCGAACAAACTCCACGGTGGCTTCGAAACCGAAAGAACGAAAGTCGTCGGTAGCAGACATGTTGACAACGTCGAACTTAAGTTCGGCAATCATTCCTTTTGATGTAAACACATAGTCACCGATATCACTGTGAACGAAACATAAATATATTTTTATAAAGTTTTTGTACTGTAAAATTTACACTCGAATGCTCAGATCTAAGATATAACTTACTGCAGAACCGTTTGCAAAGTGTCGTGAAGTTGCTCGAAAACTTTCAAAACTTGGGAAGTAAAAGTTATATGATAGATGGTAAATTTACAATCTTTTTTATTGATATAAACAGTTCCGGATATAATTTTTATACCTCAAATATTTAGGGGTGTTACTTTAGTTCTAAAGTTTTTCAGGTCAGATTCTTTGCGTGAATTGCTTAATATATAATAACAAATAAATAGAATTACATAAGGTAGTTATTAAGATATTTAGTTAAGGGTATGATAAGACTAGCATACCCTTATTAATGGAGTCAGGCGTTACTTTGCGGAAATCCATCACTATGTGGACAGTCAAAAGTTTTACTTAGCTAAGATCCGCGACAAGCAAAATAATAACAGAAAATTAATAATTTGTGTTTTTCTGCTAGGTGAAGTGCATTTATTTGGAACTTAAAGCAAAAACTTACCGAAAATCAGCCATCAATTCTGACATACAGATACGGGAGACAATCGAAAAGTGAAAATTTTCGTTTGTCTTCCGTAGAGTCTACTATACCTGAATATGCCTCGTGTTGGGGCGAAACGCGTGTCGTTTACAAGGTAGAAAAGTGGTAGTGTGTGTTTGGTGTTGTGTATGGTAGTTGGTGGGTGGAGAATTGATGGCCGATTTTCGGTAAGTTTTTGGTTTAAGTTACAAAAAAATGCACTTCATCCAGCAGAAAAACACACACTATTAATTTTCTGTTATTGTTTTGCTTGTCGCGGATCTTAGCTAAGTAAAACTTTTAACCGTCCACATAGCATACTCTTGTTGAGTAAAAGCTCGAAAAAATTTTTAAAAAAATTGAAAAGAAAGGAGAAAGAAACTGATTTAATATTGATCGATGAACAAACCTGCATAAACAATCTCTTGGTACTCCCGGGCCACTATCCCTCCACGGTCTCTCAAATATTCTCACTGCTGCTGTAGGGTCCCCTGCACAACGGTACCAAGGGGAATGGGCGGAGTGTACAGAACGGCAAAGTCTTACCCCACTGCGAACACCCCATACTCTAAGACGTATTACCTCTCCAGGGTTTGCTTCAAATCGATAAGTACAACTGAAAGATTGAGTATTATTTAATTTGATATATGAAAACTATCAACATTACTATAGAGATGACGTGCTAAAAACTAATATATTATTTATCATAACACAATATCCTTGTATCAGTTTAAAAAAATCATCCATTTGTAATTTATTCTAAAATCAATATTTTATTTTCTCATATAAAATTTAGAAGTGTGAATTACTTTCAAGCGGACACATCTTAATAAACCTCACCACCTGCATGCTTCAGGGTCATTGATCACTTTAATTAGTTCATTGTTCCTTTAATTTTAAAAAGATCATTGACTCCTTGACGTCACATGATCGAGCTACTGAGTTTTTATTAACATGTTGATACACATTTATTTTTATGGATGAATTTATTTATTTAAACAAAATATTTCAAAAAAACTTTTCAAACACAAAACGTGTTGAATAAACGTTATTTGTTTTAACTTAAACCTTATCTCTGTACAATTTTTATCCGAAAAAAGAACACCTTGATACAATTGACAACGTAAATGGATTCAATGGCCAAGTTATCGCACTTGGGTTAGTGATCGCTACCTCAATTCACGTATTAAGTGGTCAAATGTGGTGGAATAATTTTTATTCTCCCTAGAAATCGGGAAACCCTGTATCTAACTGTAGTATATAAATTGGCTGTAAAAAAATACGATTTTCTCTTTCAGCATGATAAAATATTTCCCATCTCATTTTAGTGTTATTAAATAACCATAAATAATGAATTTCATTCTCACAACAGATATCCTAACCTTATATTCCGTTTCCCACCTCTTCCGTACAAAAACACATCTCGCGGGGATGAAAAGCTCACGGGCGGATCAGGAGGGGCTTCGGGAAATGAACGAGACACGAAACGCCTTGAGCACGGGCCGCGGCCCCATGGTTCGCCGTCTTGATGTAGATCTACAAACTCGTAAAGCGCCTTGAAGAACACTGGTCTAAAAAACATAGATTTTTTTAAAAGATCTAAAACAATTAAATATAATAAATAAATTAAAAAATAGAATAATATTTTGTTATTTATATGTAATCGCAGCCTCAAACTTTCCTTGCGCATTAGAATGCTCCACTGCACCACTCCACTCCACTTACATCTGGCCAGTTCTTAAAGAAGACCTCAGAAAACGTATAAAAGCTATTCGCTATTAGCTAGACTCAAAGCGTGGCCAATGACCAGGTTCTCCGACAAGTTAAGCAAAAACGTTAACTTTTGCAGATCGTCAAAGGTAGAAAAGTTGCTTATCTGGGCCATATCATGAGATATGACAGGTACAAATTGCTGCAACTGATCGTGATGGGAAAAATCGCGGGCAAAAGACAAGTTGGTCGAAAAAGAAACTCTTGACTACGTAATATCAAGGAGTGAACCGGGATAGCGTGCGCTCTAGAACTCCTCTGCTGCACCTCGCGAAGGAGGAGGAAGAGTTGTGCTGAATTGGCTGCCAACCTTCGCAAGGCACTCTTAGTCGAAGATTTATATGTACATACAATGGTCGAGGATTCAATTCACAAACTGGGATGAATATGTATAAATAAATATTTGGCCTACAGGTATTTATTGTGTCTGAATATCTTGACAATTCGCTTTGAACAGGTGTGGTGAATGAACAGAGGCGGCTCTATTTATTGCGCAGAGTGTGCTTTGCACACGGGCGCAGCGGTGCTAGGGGGTGCCAGCCGTGGCACTTTCAATGAACCTGCGCCCGGATTATGACGCCGGGCGTTATAAGTCAACCCCACTTAATGATTATACATGGGCGCTTCATGGACTAGAGACACCTCTGTGAGTGAATGTCCACTCTTCTAATATTAAGGAGGCTAGGTCTAGGCAGTGGGATATATGTATATAGGCAGTATAAAAAATATATAAATTTAGGATAATAATTTTGTATACTATTATTGGTCCTGTGGTCGAATTTAAACCGTATTTCACTATGTTTTAATTTTATCTTTCTGTGACTCTTCTCTATATATACTTTACCTATACCAAATCTCACACTATATTACGTATGCAATGTATTTAAAAAGGAGTACAATGTTTCTTATTCGTATAGTTATATATATGTACATATCTGTTTGACTTATTATACAAGTTTAATTATAATATAAATGCATATAATATGGCTATGTTTCACATGATGTTTTATATCTAAATTTCGTTATCTTACAAATGTTAACAGCTCGTGTTAAATGATCCGAAGAGAATCAGGTTAACTTTAAAACAAGTTATTAATACGGGTCATTAATTCTTAATATATCGACTCACTTCAGAGCAGTTCCTTGAGTTAACTTTAGTTCCAAAGTTAAAGAATCCCCTTTAGACAGGAAGCTCTCGGTACGAGCGCAAGCTCTGGACTTTTTTAGTAAGGCATGTTCGCAAGTCCGCGGCGCTCTCTCGCGGCAAAATCTTGCGATTAAAGTTGCGTTCGTTGGAGGACGGCCAACTATAACTGACTGAGGGGAAGTCGCTCTTGACATCTGCACTGAGCGTTCTCTGTCACTGTAACAAAACATTTTTATTTATTTTCATTGTACAGGTTTATATTTATATTATAGAATAAATGGAAGGTTTGCGAAGTTATTTTAAATAAACAATAAATATATAAAAAAATAGTTTAGTTTTTATGTTTGAAAATATTTGATCTTTATATTAAACTATTTAAATTTTATTTATTGACTATATCGAAATAATCTATTCTCAATTAAAATGTAGTAACTTTAAAAATTCTTAATCAACGTATTTTCGTCTTTTAGTTGGCAGTTTTATTGTCTGTTGACATGGGAATGCACTGATTCGACCGGGGTTCTATCCTTCTCTTTAGTGCGCTTTTTTGGATGAAGTTCAATTTTTTTTTCACGTTTCCGCACCCCTTTTTCTCTCAGATTATTCCTGTCTTATCTCTAGCTGTCTAATCTAATACATCTACAGGACCCTTGATGTTCATGTGCTTGCTCATTTATTTCTTCATTAAAAAGGATGTGATTAAAACATAAATATTTAAAAAATTGAAAGCGTAAGTAACAAAAGCATAGTCGAATTAGTTTAATAGGAGAATCTGATACAAACTTTTACACATTTTTGTTTATTTTTCCTTCCACATTACTGCACATAAGGGGGTTAAATATTAATGTTATTAAAATATAATACATATAGTATTTGATGATTATACATTTTAATCCTTATAATTATGAAGCTCTACTTTAGAGCTTCATAATTATAATGGATCAAATTTATAATCACTTTAGAGTCTAAAGTGTAGGTAGAAAAATAAATTTGAAAAGACTCATGGCATTCTGTTCAATCACTCACCAAAATATATCACTGCATCCGGGTGATATCCGCATTGGACCATCCCAAATATTCAAATGACTTCCGCAGTACTCATCCTCAGGCAAATTGGGATTAAGGGCATTGGTCACATAGAATTTCAATACAGAGAACCATACTCTGAATCTGGGCGCTGAAAATGACGGCCTTCTGTAAATTATATTCCTTCCTGATGGCCCGGACGTATCGATTCCTTGCATATGATAAAGACAAGTGGTGTTCGGTGGCAGAGAGTGTTGTGGGTGCTCTAAAATACCCTTCCCGGTGCCTCGGATCCAGAATTCGCACGCTCTTTTGTTTTTTGCATACGTCGGAGATTGCTGATCAACGAATCTAACCTAAAATTTATTATCAATATGAAAGATATAATATACGTTTTTATTGTGATAAACAATAGTAAGTTTTGAAGTTTAATAAAAGTATTTATTAACACACTGATAGTATTTTAATTTTTTAGATTTTAGCTAGCTTATCCAACCAATCAAATGAGTCGAAACTTAAGCGAGTTAGTAGTAACGGTATTAGAGTTCCAATATCCACCTCTTGACAGACTCTCACTACCTAGTTAAAATTACCATGTTGTATTGTCACGGAAACTTCATATACGTGTAAAGTTCCATAAAAATCAGTTTATCAGAAGTTGTTGAAAAGGCTGTCACAAGATTTTGAATAAACAAAGAAAAAAGTTTTATTAAAGCCAAGCTAATTAAAACTGCTTAAAAATAAATATAATAATTATATAGTTAATGATGGAATAAGTATAATTTGGAGCATTTGCAATTTTTGTAAATTTACAAATAGCAATCAATATGAACGAATAGATTGCTTTTTATTGTTATAAGGAGTTTTTAATGTATTATATTTTAAAAACTTATAGTCCAAAATTAGAACGCGCTATATAATGGATACAATTACAACGCATACATTACACAGGAGAAAACTTCAACTCGAACAAATAATCTTACGCTATTAATAATAAAAAGCTGTTAATAATTAAATTAACACTTTTTTTTCAGGGTGAAAATCAAACCCGCGGCCCTTATCTATTATGAAAGCGAACCAACCGCCACTTGGATAGTAATCATGTTGATAATCTTAAATTTGTAACAATTAAATCAAATGCATCAACAAACAAACGACAGAACATCGATAGACACTTATAAATAAATAAATATTAAATAAATAGAATAAGCCTTTATTCGCTGTATATATAACTAATTTTTACAGTGCTTAATATACCGTTATTTATATACATAGCGATAAATATACAATCAATATGTATTGCTAGGTATATGTATTTTAAATTTTCATTTAATTAAAATTTGTTTAACTAAATTTATACAATTTTTTTTCTGTTCAGGTACTAGTGTCGACTGATATTATGATAGTAAAAACTACCTGTACTCTTTTATTAAATAGTTTTATACTTTTATATTTCATAAGGAAACAATTTTTCTTTCTTAGTAATCTTCTTTTTTGTTGATTACCATAAAAATCATATCTTTCCACTTCTTCGTAAGTTATTTTCTGTGACAGGTCACGGATTTTACAATTCTCTTTATCTCCATCCCGATCCTACGCCCATTATAAAGGAAGAAAGTTCTTTGCCAGCGATAATAAACTTATCCAGCGCGTACCTACTTCGTACAATTGTGTCACTAATGGTAATTGATTGTTGCCAAGACTACTGGCAATGTTCTCCGATGAATACGAAGAGTAAGAAATTATTTGTCTATACAACAAAGGAACAAAGGAGATTGAATGAAGACATTTTCCTCCAGTACACGCAAGTATTATTTATAATCAAGTTGTCAATACCTTTATATCAAATTCTGTTTGTAGCTTTTCATTCTATTATTTGTTAGCAGAGTTGTTAATATTAAATGATGTGCTTTATTATTAGTTGACATAATTAAATTAAAATGTATATAACATTAATTAATATAATGATCATAATTGAATTAAAAATAAAAATAGGCAGCATTAGTTTAACTGATAAAAAATTAGGTTTATAGTGTAAGGTCGTGCGTTTGATTCTACGATCAAAGGATTTGTTCTTACACAAGCGCTTTTAACTTAGTTGGAATGATTAACAAGAATAACATTAAAACATTGCTAGTTTATTTGGTAGACGTTTTTCAAAATAATTTTTAAACAAGAAAATTAATTGCAATCCACAAAATAACATTCAAGATATATGTATTTCTTAAGAAATAAATTTACATAATTGAAAAAAATACAAAATTATAAAATATATTTACCTCTACTTCTAGTTGAAAACCATGTAACGACTGTAATGTAGCTGGCTGTAAAAAAGTCCCAAAAGGGGAAGTTGTAAATTCAACAAGTAATTCCGGGCCACTAGATATAGCTTCAGGAACAGACACTCCACCGCCACAAAACCTCAACACAACAGGATCTCTCGTCGTGTAGCCATCGTAAACTGTTACGTAATCCTGCACCTCCTCACACTGTTGCCAAAACTTTAACTCCCTCCCGTTGTTTCCTCTTTCCTGTTGTGATGCTGCGTATAATTCTTTCTGGCTTCTTATAGAAATAAGTTGTCCATTTGGCTGTTTGACTACTATTAAAGCATGTTTTCCTTGAGGTACCTCATGCTGACGCACTGCGTAATAGCAAGTTAAATTTCTTGGATATACACCGGGATAGTTGGGAGATTGTAATCTACAGTTTTTACGATCACAGTCGCTGAATATACGAGAACAATAAGTCCCAGAGATCAAATCTCCGAGGTAATACTCAAGAGGTTTTGTAGGCTTTGCTACGTTCGGATCTTCGCCGCGTGATATGTTTATTGGGACTGGAATCGGTCTTAGCTTGAAGTAAGGGCGATCTGAAAAGGAAATTTTATGTTAGAACGCTGAAAACTGTTATGGTATATTTTTTTTGTTAAGATTAAAAAGGCGTGATATAAATTGAAACATATTTCAAGTTATCGGTATGAAAGCTACCTTTGGACGCCCTCTACCTTTACAAAATATAGATAAGGCTATGAGAAGAAGATAACGATAATGATGATACTGTTTTAAAACAATGTGATATTGTTATACTTGCTTCTTCTTCTTCTAAGAGTGCCTCTCCGACTTGCGAAGGTTGACAGCCAATTCAGCACAACTTTCCTCCTCCTTCGCGAGGTGCAACAGTACCGGAGCACTCGCTATCCCGTTCCACTCCCTGATATTATGTAGCCAAGACTTTGATTGAGACGTTATATTTGCAACGAAGCTAAATCTATTACCAATCTTAAGATAAGACGCCTTCGTTGGACTGGGCACGTGGTACGGATGGACGAGGCTAGAGTTCCCAAACGCCTACTCGACGGCAAACCAGATGGTCGTAGAAGCCGCGGAAGATTTAAGCTCAGATGGCTAGATGGAGTCGAGGACAATTTTACTATTATAATTGCTAAAAACTACGTCCTCAGTAGACCGAGGATCAATTTATAATTATATTTCATTTTATAATTATATTCACTTTTATTTAATACTCCACAATAATTCTTACCTGATGGAGGGGTGCCACCGTATCGGACTGTAGCATATTCCTTTCTCAAAACTTTATATGCCATTCGGAAATCAAAATTATAATTATTTTGATCTTTTGACAGATGTAATAACCTTATAATTAAAGTAATTGATTTTGTTTCGCTATAATATATAGAGGGACCCCAAGAAGTACCACACCAGGATCCGCCCACTTGTGGTCTACTAGCTTCTTGAATTTGCATGTAACCATCAGGGCAGCCATCATCGGTGAATGACGTGAAACGACCAAGTGTGAAACTGTCGAATAACACCTGCGAAACAATTCTATATTAATTGTAAATAAAATCATTAGAAATGATATTATTCAAGTCAATTGGTTGAGTCGCGGTTACGATATAAAAGGTCGTGAAACCAGTAGACGTCATATTTTTCGAACACAATATTAATTGATTTTTTTTTATAAATAACTAAATAATGTTGAAACATGATAGCGACGTGGTTCGCCACCCGTCACGTCCTGATTCTCACGTGGGCGAGAAGCGACCAATGAAGAGCCGTTTCGCTGCGATGAATGGTAGCGGATGAAGCTCTGTGGTCTCTGTCAACCCTTGCGGGGGAATGGCGTGATGATATATAAAAATAAAAATAATATAAATCAATAATAAACACAGCTAGTTATTATCGGTTCAAAGTTCAAACCTATGTTTTTTTTTAATTGAAGAGGTAGATCATGCAAATCGACTGACTGTAAACAATCGTACCCACATACAGTCACCTACAATACTGAAGCACTGAATATACTCTTGATTTTCATTGAATAGAAAGATGTGGGAAGGAAGTTGTTAGGCCTCTGTTTCACAACGCTCACTACATCAAATGAGCTATATAGCTCATATGTTATTATAATTTTCTATGGAGCTATATAGATCATATGTCAATTTTCTATGGAGCTATATAGCTCATATGTCAATTTTCTATGAATTGCTGATATACTATAATGTTTATACGGTTTGACCTTCATATTACATATCGTGGACCTAATTATCACAGTTGTAAAATCTTTATGAATAATTTTTATAGGAATAATAAAATATTGATTTTTTTTTTCATAGTTTGAGAATTTTTTGTAAAATTATTCTTTCTTTAATTATAAATATATAAATTAATATTTTGGAGATACTGGAGTAAATATATAAAAAAAAAGATGTCGAAAAATATTTCCTCAAATATGCTTTAGAAATATTCGTTAAATCACATCAAAATTGCGACGTGAAAAATATGTTGTGTTGGAGTTGCGAAATCTGATAATTCGGCCAACTAAATGATAATTTACTGATAACGGCATAAAACATAAAGTTTATAGCTATTGTAAATATGTATATTCAAGTGTACATTTATAGATTGATAATACACAGTAATGTTACCGCTCCCAATAAATCCTTCATTATCATTAGCCTCCGCCAGTCCTCTGCTGTGAATAGGCCGCCCCGAAGAACGCCACTTACCTCAATTTTCGAGAAACTTGAGTGACTATAGGCTGCTGGAATGGACAAGTGATGGAATAAAAACTACATTTTGGCAACTTAGGTTAGGTTAGGCTTTCCCTAACCCGGCTAGATAAAGTGACGATCTGTACACGGTGGTTAGCACAAATTAGATAAATTAGATGCGTGTAGCCCAACCGAAAAATGCCGTGCGTTTCTATAATATATTAAATTTTATCAGGGAATGAAAGAAATTTTAAGTTTAATTTCAGTAAATCTAGGCTTTCTAGCTAATGTTTTACTGCCTACGATCATTGAAATTACTTTATTCGTTCATTTACTAGCCTCAATACTGAATGGCTAGACTGAAACGCCAGCCCGAACCACAGTCTCATTATTGTAAAGAATTTATTCACAATGAGACCGCTTGAATCCTACTGGGAAATGTGGGGTATTGTTGACGTTTTATTATACCGTTACCTTTCAAATGTCGCATAAAATGAGTTCGAAGGATACAGAAAATGAAATTAGAATTAAATTATTATAAAATAAATGATTAATGGAGTCAGGCGCTAGATTGCGGAAATCCAATACTATGTGGACAGTCAGAACTTTTTAGATCCGTGATAAGCAAACAAAAACAAAAGAATAATTATGTGTGTTTTCAACAAAAGAATAATTATGTGTGAATTTACGGGAAACTTAAACTAAATTTTACCGAAAAAACGGTCGCTAGCAATCTTACCCGCGGCCGTTTTTTTCCGAATTCAGATCTGACGCTTGTCTACGGCGGATTAATGGATAAAACAGACTCGTAATCCTGAAGGCCTATATACATATACATGTATTTAACTCGATACGGAAATCGAACCCGCGACCATTGACTTCGAAAGCGGTAGCTTTGGCACTGGGGCAAATAAGTCATCATTACATATTTTTATTAAGAATGAGATTTAAAATAAAAATTATTTCACCTGCACTAAATCTCCATGGATGCCTCCAGCGGCTGTGATGGTTAACAAGCACACATAAGGCACTAAATCTTCCCGAGGCCGGTGGAGTTCTAATTCGTAAGTTCGTCCGATGTCCCCGTAGTACGTCCTATTACAACCTGGAACAAAACAAATGCTTCAATCAAAAGCCTGCGATAGTCCAATGCTGGACATAGTACCCTAAGATGCAACACTTTATTCTTCTACCTAAATGTATCCAGCCTCTCGGCTGTCCTGTACACTTCATTCCATTTTAGCTAACATACTACGTTCGCCGAGACGTGGTCTCCACTCCAGCATGCGTCTACTCCAACTTATATTTATTTGTTAATAAAACTGTTAAACTAAATGGATAAATTTAAAATAGATGTAAAAAAACTTAAAATATTTTTTTCCTGTGTTTGTTTAATACACATTAATTTGGGGAATTTATGTAACAAGCTGAATTCTGAATGAATGACAAACAGCTCCGAATAAATAAAGAGGCGATAAATATCCTATCCAATTAAAAAATATTGATAATTTTGTTTCACATTTAACAACAGTTTGCAGTTTTTCCACCTGTTGATCACGCGGTTTTAATTGGGAAGTGCAATTAGCACAATGTAAATGAATTCCTAATTTGTCACTTGAAACAACCTTTTTTATTAGTGTATATAGGAATTAATATACAAAGTCAATTCGAAGAGATCAGCATTCGTTTAAACATGTCCATTAAAATAAATGACATCTGAATTCAAAAAACAATGATAATTCGTCAATCAATTATCATTAAAATCAACTTTTTATGGGTATGTCTATAATTACTTTATGGAATATGAAGTCAAGCAAGCAAGCGCACCATCTAATGGAAAGCTTTCAATTCTGACGAGAGAAATCTGCGCCGTAGACATTGTAGAAACGTATCCGGAGGCTTTTTATCCTCTTCCTTTATTCCCTCATTCCTCTCATTAGTTCCTTCTTCCTCATTCATTATTTACATCCTCACCCAAAGACACATCTTTACCGTCTGCAATTTTTATAGGCGACCGTACTTGTTTATCAGGTGACTAACTTTCTTGTTTGGTTCGTTTGCCTAACGTAGTGTAACGTTTATAAATAAAGTTCTTAACTATTGTGAAACGCATAAATATCTACTTTTTGAAATTAATAATATACTCTGTGAATTTAATGTAAGTTGCTATTTCGAACGTTGTAAAATATATATTACTTGAATTGGAAAACTTTAAGATAACAATAAAATTTACACAGTCAATATATTTATTAGAACAGAATACGCTTTATTTCCCTTCTACAGTATTATACTGTTTGGCACGTATGACTCGTTTGCCTAACACTTCCATAAAAAAGTTTAGTAAGTAATCATTGGTTGTAATGAACTTAAGAACTTTACTCGTAGCAGTTCGTAACGTTTATGAATAAAGTTCGTAACGATTATGAATCGCATAAATATCTACTTTTTGAAAATTATAATATACTCTGTGAACTTAATGTAAGTTGTTGTTTCGAACGTTGTAGAATATATATTACTTGAATTGGAAAACTTTAAAAAAACTTAAAAAAATTTACACTGTGAATATGTTTATTAGAAGAGAATATGGTTTATTTCCCTTGTACAGTATTGTACTGTTTGGCACGTATGTCTCGATTGCCTAACGCTTTCATAAAACAGTTTAGTAAGTAATCATTGGTTGTAATGAAATTAAGAACTTTACTCGGAACCAGTAGTAACGTTTATGAATAAAGTTCGTTACAATAATGAAACGCATAAATATCTAATTTTTGAAATTGATAATATACTCTGTGACCTAAATGTAAGTTGCTTTTTCGAGCCTTGTAAAATATTACTTGAATTGGGAAATTTTAAGGAGACTTAATAAATTGTACATTGTCAATATGTTTATTAGAACAGAATACACTTTATTTCCCTTCTACAGTATTCTATTGTTTGGCAGGTTGAGTTCGTTTGCCTAACACTTCCATAAAAAATGTTTGGTAAGTAATCATTGCTTGTTATGAACTTAAGAACTTTACTCGTAGCAGTTCGTAACGTTTATGAAAGAAGTTCGTAACGATTATAAAACGCATAAATATCTACTTTTTGAAGTTAATAATATACTCTGTGTATTTAATGTAAGTTGCTGTTTCGATTGTTGTAAAATATAACTTGAATTGGAAAACTTTGAGAAAACTTAATAAATTTTACACTTTCAATATATTTATTAGAATACAATACACTTTATTTCCCTTTTACAGTACAAATACAACAATACTATTTAAATAAAAAAAATACAATGCTACAGAGCAATAAAACATTTTCGATGCTCAACAATTAGATGATTTAATTACACTAACTTTTAGTTAGACCTTTCTGCCCACTTCACTAGCGTTATTTTTTTTCTGACGGTCATAGTAACTGAATTATTTCTTTATTTTAAATAATGTAAAACGCAAAGAAAACTGAAGATAATATTATTCCAGCGTGCTTTATTTATATATTCAAATGTTATAAATATATAAAAATGTTGCATGATAATAACGTTTAAAATAGGCATAATAGTATTTGTAAATGATTTATATTTACCGTTTTATAGATAGTAAAAAATTATTTCGTTTCTTTATAATAAAATCTTTTTTTTTTTGTTAATGTTTTCCACAAACCAAATATTGTGTTAAATTATTCATTAATTCGCAGGTAAAACGACCACTCTACGGTTCAGCTTATGTTGCACAATGATGGCGGGAGTGAATAAATTAACATTCAACAATGTAAAAAAGCACTGAACTACACTGCTTGCAGCCAGCCAAATGTCGATGTATTTAAAACGTATTCTCGTTTATAAATCAGCCAGTTACAAATGTTTTTTCATGGAATATTTTCCATTTTTAAAGTTTATTAAAAGTCATAAAGTCTATATTGCTTTATTTCAAATCTTGCGAGGGCTTCTTTATCTTAATCGAATCTTTAACCCCTCCCCTTCTCCTCCCCTCCCACTCCCACAATGACAGTGCCTTAAAGGTCGGCAACGCTTCCGCACTGCCTATGGCGCTGTGGATGTCTATGGGTGGCGTTGATTGTTTCCTTCCTATCCCATAAAAAAAACAGTTTTATTAGCAAACTAAAATAAACTCGTGGTGCGCATAAAAATTATTATAAAACCATGTAGCTACAAAAGCGAAAGTAAAAGAAAGGATTGAACATTATGAAGAGCTATACAATTCTATAAGTTCCAACACAAGTGTCGCTTACCCCACTCTACTACTCCAGCCTACATTTTAATATCCATTTATGCAACCTCGACTCGGTAACCTCAATTGGTAATACTTTGTTTGTGTTGTTACGTATGGTACTGGTTTTTTTTTTTGAAGTTTAAGTCTTTACCAATTTAGTTTCAAATAGAATAGAACCCACAATCTTAAAAAGATCGTGAGTGCAGTCTTTAAACATTGCAAAAATGTATTTGTAGGGCCTAATGATATTTTTTATTAAAAATTTTTTCCACAAGGAAAAATTTAAAAGAGTATTACTACAGTAACGGAATTTTTTATTTTTCATTTTGTGTAGGGACTCATAAAATGTTTGAAACTCAATTTATTTTTATGTAATCAGTCAGAATATGAAATTAAAAATAATCAGATACAGAATGTGCAACTTTTATCCGTATATTCTACTGTATTTATATTAAAGAATTCAAAATTATATATTAAATGACATTAATGATATGAATTGAATAAAAAATTTAAATTTTCAAATGCTTATTTAACTAAAAGTTTATTGAATGTCTCACATGTGCCGTTTAACTTTATGGCGGAAAGAGGATCGGGGTCACGAGTTCAAATCCGCGAGAGTAATCCGATTGTGCCATCGAGTCCGGACGAAAGGATCGAGCGAGCTCTTTGTACTACGCTCGGTCGCGTGTCCTGTACTAATTCAATTACGATCACTATTACCTAATAGACGGGATGAGTTAAAAAAAAAACGTACGTCAACGCTTTGCGTGAGTTCCGCTTGAAGAAGCGTAAAGGAAAAAATATAAAACTATTTTTCGTTTAACTAACAGAAATTGTATAGGTATAGAATTATTTTTTATGCAAAAGGGAGGCAAACGAGAAAGCGTATCGCCTGATTAAAAGTAATCAACGCCGCCCACAAACATATGCAACACCGAAGGCGTTGCAAATGCGTTGCCGGCCTTTGAGATATGAGTTTTTTGAAACTTTCAATGTCGTTTGGTTAGGAAATATAGCTGAAGATAGCTGGTTCCATAGAGTTGCGGTGTGCGGAATGACGTTTCGGGAAAAACGCACCGTACTGGATCGCCATTTATTCAGATTTTGAGGATGAAATTTTCCTTGGAACGAGTCGTGCGGTAGTAGAATTCAGTGGCAGGAATTATTGCGAAAGATTTCGCGAAGTGCTCTCCATGATAAAAATGATAAAATATGCTGAAAGATGTGACTCCTCCTCCGCAATGAAAATCAAACCTTTGAGTGACATCTTGGTCATGCCGCAAGAATGGGCTGGCTTCAGGAATCCAGAAACTAAACTCCTTGCGCAATTCTTTTACTACGTTAGCTTCCTTCAATTAAATTTAAAAAAAAAATATTCATTCATTATATCCAATTAAATTAAACTACAGTTGTACCGTCAACCAAAGGGTGGTTCCAAAGGGTAAAGGTGCATATAAAGAAGTTTTTAGAGATACACTCCGTACTAAATCGCTACTAATTCGAATGATTTGATTGGAACATCTTTAATAATGCAACTATCACACTACTACAGGCAAAGAAATGGTTTCGATAGAACTTTTATTTAGGCAAATTTTGCGTCGAATAGTTAAATAAAATCGTATTATTTTGTAATCATAACAAGTAATTATGATTTGAATGATCAGTTAAAGTCTGTGTATAAGGTGGTTACAAAAATAATCTGCTATCGTAAAAATATGGACTTAGTATCTTTTAATGTACTGAATTACCTCGTAAAATATAAAATTTCTTTTCCCTCTCGGAAGTACTCCCTTTTCCAACTAGAGACTGTTTTACGACGGCTCGTAACTCTAGCGGGACGACCGCTAGTGTATATCAAAGAATATTGTAATGTAACGATACGAGGCACTATATTAACAATTTTACAAGGACCTAGATGTGAATATGACTGATTGATTCTAACGGTTTTATACAAAAAACATCCTTTATAATTGATGACTTTTTACTTTCAGTATTTTTACATAGTAGCATTGATCTACCAGATGTTTCTTCGGTCTGCTACGATATTTTCATTTAAAACTCTTCTCTAGAATTATTAAACTGCATCTGTATTGTTGAGAGTATTTGACTTGTTGACAATACATATTATAATAGCTTGGCTTAGAGTGTTGGGTGGTTAGTAAAGAAGATAAAAAATATCTGATCCTATTTGAGAGACAATTTTTAAGACGTATTTGGTCCTGTGTTGAAATACAAGCGATGGCGTATACATTACAACTACAAGCTTTATAAGCTGTAAAATGAGCTGAACGTCATCTAAATCATCAAAATGGAGGTCTGCGTTGGGTTAGACATGTGATACGGATAGATGAAGATAGAATACCAAAGCATCTACTAGACGGCAAACCAGACGTTCGTAGAAGCCGTGGAAGTCCTAAGCTCAGATGGCTAGATATAGAGTCGAGGGCGACGTTAACGCAATCGGTGTGAAAAACTGGAGAGAGAAAGCCGAACTAAAACCCAAATGAAAAAATTTACAGGTCCAGGCCAAGGCCCACCCGTGACTGTAAGGCCTGGATGATGCTAACGTACCGATCTACCTTACCTTCTCTCTTTATTACCATTACCCCTTATATTTTCCAGTCTAGCATCGCGTTTGCGTTTCCAAGGACGACGGTATTTATTTACAATCAGTTACCCGCTTGCTTGTTTATTATAGCCGAGGAAACATGCGGGTCACCTGATGGTGAGTGATCGCAGCTAGGAAATGATCTACATCGCCTAAAGCATCACGAAAGCGTTGCCGGCATTTCACGAACGTATACGCTTGTTTCATGAATATCCAAATGTCGTTATTCGCAGGTGTTAGATCATTCCACAGTTGCACTGTTCCAAGCAAATAATTGTAACTAAGCACGAAAGTGGACTGCCAATCATCCTGAAGGTGGGGACGAAATATTTTTATTATGTTATATCCTGAAGGTGGGGACGAAATTTGTTTTATGTTGTACAGTCAAGGTACAATATGGGTCATTGGAAAATTAATCTATCGTTATCCTACCTCTATAGCAAAATAACTGAAATTAAATAAAAATGTTCTAAATTTATTGCTCACTTAACAATAGATTCAATGCATTTAGTCAAGTGAAACGGCTGAGCCAATTTTTTTTCTTGTTATCGCCGAAAAAAATATAAATTATTCATACCTTCAACTTCAGATTCCCGCAACTCACAGAAACAATTGGAGCGAGTTTAAAACAAAAATTATTTGGGTGAACCATATTTTTATAAAAAGGTATTATGAAAAACAATGTTAAATTTAAAATTTTAATTAGTAATGTTTGGCTAAGTGGTGACGTTACCGTCTTCGGAGTTAATGGTCGCGGGTTTAGTTCCCGCATAGAAATAAATTTGAGATATGTCGTGTGGGGTGGGTTTGTGCCCATTCGAAAAGGTTTATTGACATTTACATATTTTTTTACAGCTAATATTTATAATATTAGCTGTAAAAAAATAGATTTCATGCATGAAATTTATAAATAATTAATTTACACTCTTAATTAATTAATTTATATTCTTAATTTACACTACTATCTTATATCTACTACAGTCTTTTTTACACATTATTGATGCTCCATATTGATTCAATTTCATTTAATCAATATTGAGTATTTCAAGAAAAATTAATTTCAATATTAATAGTTGACAAGCCAGTTACGATTGGTTGGGAAGAAAAAAAAGGCAAACAAGCGTTTCAACGTTCAAATTAACTTTGAAACATGATCATCATGATCAAAAATATTTATATTTTTCCCACAAAAAAATGTAATATATATATATATATATATATATATATATATATATATATATATATATATATATATATATATATATATATATATATATATATATATATATATATATATTCACGCCTATCCCCCGCAGGGGTTGGCAGAGACCACAGAGCTCCATCTGCTGCCATTCATCGCAGCGAAACGGCTCGTCATTGGTCGCTTTTCGCCCTCGTGAGAATCAGGACGTGTAAAAAAATGTAAAATGATGGATTTGGCTCAACGCCCATGCATACATTTCGATAAAACAAAAACTTACCATGTTTTAGTGCTTTCTGTTCGTGACAAAATAGATTTTTTGGAATATGAAATATATAAGGCACTAAATAAGTTTCATTTTTTGAATAATTTTGGCACAAATAAAAAAAAACAGTTTTTTTTTAAATCTCTATACAAACTAAAGTAAAATATTATATAAGAATTATTTTAACGCGTATCTGAAGCATGCGTATTGTTATAGGAAGATGTAAAAGGAACGTTTGTTTTATATTTCTTATTTAATCAAATGCACCTAATGATAATGATTGCATTACTTACGTTAACGATATTGAAGGGACTTTTAAAATAATATCACCGCTATTTCTGCAGCACTGGCAACGGGCCAGGTATTTGGTGGATGAAAACGATTATTTCCATTATGACTGCTCTTGTTGAACTATTTAAATAAACGCCATTAAAATGTTTTTTATTACTTCTGCATTTACACTTAATATTATGTTCTACGTATTGTAATTGTACAATACGAACGATAGCAATTATAATAACAATATGTTCCATGAAATTTCTGATGTGGTCCCTGACTAGATGGTGCGACAATCTGCGCAGGTCATCTGGCAAAAACTGGATACATTTGGCAGAAACTGAACATCGGGTTAGGTGACACGTCTTGTGGGACCCCTATGTACAGCAGTGAATTGGGGCTGTTGATGATGGATGATGATGATTAAATTAATTGATTAGGCAAACACCAAAGACGCTCTCGTGTCCAAATTCTTATCAAAAATAAGGAATTTTCATGTTTCTATGAGTAAAAGAGAATTTGAATGAAATTATAAAAGATTATTAATGGAGTCAGGCGTTACTTTGCGGAAATCCATCACTATATGGACAGTCAAAAGTTTTACTTAGCTAAGATCCGCGACAAGCAAAACAATAACAGAAAATTAATAATGTGTGTTTTTCTGTTGGATTAAGTGGTTTTGTTTGGAACTTAAACCAAAAAATTTACTTTGGAAGATTGAGAACTTAATTGGAGAATTGATGGCCGATTTTCGGTAAGTTTTTTGGTTCCAAATAAATCCACTTAATCCAACAGAAAAACACACATTATTAATTTTCTTATATTGTTTTGCTTGTCGCAGATCTTAGCTAAGTAAAACTTTTGACTGTCCATATTTATAAAAGACACATCGAACATCTACAGCTATAAAATTGATACCCAAATTGTGTTTTCTGTAGTAATCATTTTAATTTCGACTGTAATTTAAGCCCTACACGTATAAGTGATAACGCCCGAAGATATTGCCAATTGAGCGCTTAAACTTTGTTTGGTGCTTTCCGTTCTATACGATATTAGTTTGCAATTCAATCAGACTCCTAGTACGTTAGCCGCTTGCAACGAAAATTCATAGTTCACACTTCAGTACGGAATATAAAGGAGGTCAGAATTGTGCAGATTATTTGTGTTTTTAAAAATTCAAAATACATTTAAAAAAAATATGTTATTATTTTATTTGTTAGCAAAGACTCGAAAAGAAATCTAACAGTGGACTGCCATAGACTCAATACAATACGTATTATGTCTATGGCAGTTAACTGTTAGCCGAAGCTCTCTTTACGTCACCTAGCTCGATCATCGACATGCATGGTTATTCAAAATTCCGGTTAGAAACATTCAGCTGTAAATTTAATGTTATATTGTAGCTTAGTTTAAAATTTGTCGATATAGTTAAAAAAACGGGTCATAGAGGTTGTTTTTGCAGCAAGATACAATAGTTTGCTTCATTGCATAACTTTTTTTAAAGTTTAAAATATTAACTCATTTTTTCATAATGTAAACGAAAAACAATATTGTTGTCCTCCGAATAATCCGTTTTTATTTTAGTAAGATCAAAACTTTGAGTGATACGATTTTTTTTTGTGCACATGTAGCAGGAAAATGGATTTGACCCAAGTGTGTAGTGTATCAAAATAATTGTTATGTACCTAGAATGTTCGGTACACACTGTATAACGGATGATAGCCTCCGATTTTGTCAGTTTCATTTGTTGCAAACTGCACTGTCAATATTAATAACCTTTAAAAAGGATGCATCCAATCTGCTGTAAGCTACATTTCATTACACCTGTTTCCGGCGCTTGACATATGCTGTAATCAACAATAAACGTAACGATTTTTTTTATTTAAACTGCTTTTTTATTTAAATTTTACGATATCAACATGCAAATATGTACAAATGAGAAACAGTTTTCCCAAAATAAATATTTCAATATTTTTCCTTCAAAATTCTTTTTTTTTTTTACTGAATTTGTCTCACAAGCTATTTTAGTAATTTGTTATAAAATATAGCAATAATTATATTATATTATATTAATAACACATACACACACACACATATATATATATATATATATTTATATATATATTATATATATATATATATATATATATATATATATATATATATGTATAATATATATATTATATATATTTATATATATATATATATATATATATATATATATATATATATATATATATATATATATATATATATATATATACCCCCCCAATCCGCATTTCCTTTCCTGCCCCTGCCTTTCTTCTCTATCCTTTCCCTTCCTCTCCGCCAATCCACGGTCTGCCGTGCCAATGGATGCGTGGCTAGGGGCGAGCCTAGTCGTAAGCGTGCCGATCGTCCCGGGGTCGGGCTCCCCGGGGACTATGGTGCCTTACCTCAGCATGCAGGGCTCTGCTGGGGCTGACCTCCATCCTCCCATGCGGCTCGTGGGATTCACTAAAGACGAATTTAATATACCTAATTTGTCGAAAATGACGGCGACGTGGTTCGCCACCCGTCACGTCCTGATTCTCACGAGGGCGAAAAGCGACCAATGACGAGCCGTTTCGCTGCGATGAGTGGCAGCGGATGGAGCTCTGTGGTCTCTGCCAACCCCTGCGGGGGATAGGCGTGAATATATATAAGAATATATATATATATATATATATATATATATATATATATATATATATATATATATATATATATATATATATATATATATATATATATATATATATATATATATGTGTGTGTGTGTGTGTGTTAATGATTTTTGCTATATTTTATAACAAAAGTACTAAAATAGCTTGTGAGACTAATTCAGTAAGCAACGTTAAATCAATATGATATTTTCAAAATGGATGAGTTTCATAATGCTGACGTCTCATAATTTTACTGGAAACTTAAAACGCTTAATAACGCGATGAGTTGGAGAAACAGAGTTTAAAACGCGCTTTACGTAGTTCTGAAGCCATCCTTCTGTAGATAATTAATCTTGTTTTTTACATTTTCCTTTCATACTTTTTAAAATGTTCTGAGTACTTGCCTTCTCCACATTATCTTTTATTCTTCTCTTAGAATGTTTTATGTATTTATTTTCAAATCATATTTAAACAATAGTTTTTGCATATAGAAGATAACAAAATGTGTGCGTATAGACCGATGCTCGTTCTTAGCTGGACTGAAAGTGACCAATTACGGGATATTTCCTTATGGAATAGAAAGGCGAACGAGCAGGCGTGTCAACTGATGGAAAGCAATCAACGCCGCCCATAGACATTCTCAGTGTCGAAGCATTACCGGCTATTAAGAAAAGTGTGGGCTTGGTTTTTGAAGATTCTGTTGTCATATCGACATTAGTAACAGAGATTTCTAAGCGAACATGACATACCCAAGCCTATTTTACATAAGGGTAATTCAATTTTTTTACTATCATCCACCGTTATTACCGGCGTGACACTAAAACACATGAGACCCATAGTACATTGTATAGTATTATAAATATATAAGTAGCGTGGAGCAAGCAACTCATTCCCAAAAATTGGGGACTTCTAAGTAGTCCTTAGTTTTGTGATAACCATGTGGACAGTCAAAATTTTTACTTAGCTAAGATCCGCGACAAGCAAAAGAATAACAGAAAAACGGAAGACAACCAAAAAGTTTGCCGAAAAGACACTTTTCCGTAGACGGAAGACAACCGAAGACAAAATTCTTATGAAAGTGATTAATATTTTTCTTAAGATGCATTAAATTAACATATACATAGAGGACCCACAGTAAATATGTTTAATTCTTTAAATTTCATTTTTAGTGACTCTCTAGGACCCAAGTTATAGATTCTCCGAACAGCCTTCTTCTGCAGAGTAAAGACTGCCTCCACATCAGCATCATGCCCTCACATTAACATACCAAATGACATAATACTATGGAAGTAACTACAGTTGGTAAACTACTCTTGCTGTTTCGATATCAGTAAGAGTTCTTATCTTTTTAACATAATTAGCTTCAGAACTAAGTCTATTCGCCAAACCACAAATATAGGAACCCCATTGTATTTTAGTATCTATTTTTATTCCTAGGAATACAGTAGTGTCCACCCCGTCCAAAACCTCTCAATTTAACAATAAATTTCTTCGAATACTTTCTTTATTTGCCAGGGGAAATTTGACACATTTGGTCTTTTTATTAATTAACAGGAGACTGTAAACATTAAATCAATGTAATATATCTTTAAGCGTTCATTTCGTTAAGTGATGATTGGGATCGTTTAACTTTAAAGATAAGATGTATGATTCGCAAACATTACGCTTTTGTAATGGTAGATCCACGTTGCTGATGAATACTTTGTCAAGAATGGCAAATTATTTGTCTATAGTATTAATACGCCGGCTCGCCCGGAAAAGAACCACACTCCCGCAAAAAATCGGCGTCTGAGTGGTAGCTTAGCTATTGCACTTTGTCCGATGAGCGGTTGAGTTCCGGAGGCCCAACCCTTCTCCCTCTTCCCTTTCGGCCGGGAACGCTTTTGCACTGCCTTGGCACTGCGGATTTTGATGGGCGTCGTTGATTGCTTTCAGTCAGGTGACATTCTTGCTCGTTTTACTTCCTATTCTATAAAAAACAATACTTCTATCTTTTTACTATACATATGTAACTTTTTTAACTTCTGAGATATTACACAAGCCAAATTGGATACAAAGATGTCGTAAAAAATATAAGATTTTCCCTTTCATTTGGAACGTTTTCTGTATATTGTCAATATACAATTTAATTAACTATCTATGAAGTAACCATAACCTAAACCTTGTACATAAATTTACCGAAGTTATAAATATCAGCACCTCGGTCAACATTTTCGTTAATTAGTCACTCAACGGCAGGTTGAACTAACGAGCCCCGTAATCTCATTAGCCGTGTCATTTAAGCTCTTCAAGCTATCGGCTTATTTTCGGAGCGATGTAGTACTCAGGTGTCTTTATTTAGTGAAATGTTTTCAAGGCTGGAGGGATTTTGTTACGTTCTCCATTTTACACGGTCATGCTATTTTAGAAATGTTTGCTTCTTTCATATTTTTATTCTCTATTTTATAAGTTTCTCTTTTCTATTTTATAAGTTTCTCTTTTCTATTTTATAAGTTTCTCTTTTCTATTTTATAAGTTTTAATCCTGTTATAATTAATACTAAATGAATGTGTGAATCAGTGAGTGGAACAGCTTACTCTCGATCAAGAGAATTGGAATTTGAATCTATCGAATATTGCACTCCTGGACATTTTTTATAGTCCATCGACGCAAAAAAGCGAAAACGTAGTAAACCGCAAAATAAAAACTTACCACCAGAACCAAAAAAATTGTAAGACTCCTGAAAAAATATATCTCATCACTGAGGACAGTGGGTTTTAACGCTGTACAAAATGTTCTATTAGTCGTAGAGCTGTAAGACACAGACCGTATACCAGTATTTTTTTCTGATCCGAATAAGCAATATTTTTTTTTGATCTGTGTGTGTGTGTGTTATTTACATCGATATGTATCCCACTATTAAGCACGCAGCCTTCCTATTTTTGGAGAAATAGACATAAGCCCACGCTTGACAAAGGGATAGATTGGAGGGTCACCTAGACTCGGAATAACCTATATAACAATAAGACGACTTGTGGGCCGTACAGTCGTACAGTATGGACTGTATATAATATCTATTGACTATATATATTGGTCTAAAATAATATTTTTAACACGTTGAATACCACTCACAATTTCACAGGGTGTTCCGTGGCGTCACGACGAATTTTCTGTTATGATATTTCTTCAATAGATAAGTTACAGTGTAAACCATCTTCGAAATTTTAATTGCGATGAGGATCACTGGTGACCCCCATCGCAATTAACATGTGTAACAAATCAAATCAATCTAAATGTGCTGGTCATCAGTGGTTCCCGTGGTGTCACTGACTAAGTTATGTGCCTGTCACCGGTCACCCCCGTGGTATTAAAATATTATGTATCGAAAAGTAAAGTTCGGCTTTACAAGTCTAGTAAATATAGCATGAATTTAAAATGCCGATATAGCGAAAGCAACCGAACATTTCCTCTGAGATTTGATTCGCATTATTTATTAATGGTATGGCATTGAATGCATAAAATATACTTCAAGAATCCGCGTTTAAATGTAAAGTGGTTTAAAGGAGAGGTTGAATTTTCAAATCTCAAGAATATCGATGGCTAATTGATCCTATAACATAATATAATACTTAAATATTTTTACTTAAAAAACTAAAATTATACAGCAAAGTAAATTTATACATAGACTTTGTAATCATATGTCATTATCGATACAATTATGATAGGCCATTGAATCCATATTTTAAAAAGCAAATATATTTTTCAAATAATTAGAACTTAATTATGTAGTGAAATAAAACCCCAGGGATAAAAAATATAAATATCAGTTCATATCATAATTTCTAGTTAACGTTTGGTTATAAATAAATTATCAAACAAGATATACTGCTCAATCAAGATTAATTATATATAAACGTATTGCATTTTTTAAATATCATATTAACCAATAGCATGCTTGTTTTAAAATATAATATAAACATATAATAGTTGAAATTACCAAGAAATTAAAAAAATAACTACTGCAACATTTAATCACACATTTCATGTCAAATCATGAAATGTGTGATTAAATGTTGCTTGTTTAAATGATGTATGTTGAGTGTTGCGTATTTTCGTGACTCACACACACACATTCGTTATTTGTTTCCGTGTGATATAAACGATTTTCATCATCTTTTATAACTTAAAAACACTCTTAGCTCTAAACTGGGATTTTCATTGTCAATACAATTAAAATAATACTTAATGCCTTATTCAACCGCGCAATTAATGCAGTGAAGTGCGTAATTTCTTATTTTATAGTCATTTTACTGCGTAAATTAAAGGAACGTAATGTATTCACCCTTGCCATTGTTACCCTAAAAGTAAACTAAGTATTTAATTTCAGTGGAAGTAGAGACACTTCTAGGAATTCAGTATGAGGGAAGTAAGTGTATATATCAGGAGGTAGCCAACTTGGCCTCGTGCTTATAAGCCTATATGGGCAACACCGTCGGGATTACGGCTATCAGCCAAGCATTCACGTGACTCTGGTGTAAGCGACCTTGGGGTTTTAGGTTCGATATAAGGAGTTCGATATATCCTTCCAGTAGCTCCCAGATTGAAGCGTATCTAGAAAGGATTTGTCCTGGGTAAAAAACGGGACTAGCCAACTTGATTAGACTCAAGTTCTACTGTATATTGACTATTCTCTGCGCGATCGACCAATTACATAATTGGTTTCAAGTCTTCATGAATTTTCCATCGTATTGTTTTGTTTATGGTATAGGAAGGCAAACGAGTAGGCGTGTCACCTAATGGAAAACAGAAGCCGCCCATAAACATCCGCAGTGCCATAAGCAGTACAGAAGCGTTGCCGGCCTTTAAGGAAAGTGTCATTATGGAGAGGTGAGGGAGGTGGGCCTCCGGAACTCATCTGACGAAGCGCGGTAGCTAAACTACCACTTATACGCCGGTTTTCTGCGGAAGTGTGGCACTTCCCCGGGCGAGCCGGCCCGTTCATGCTAGAAACAAATAATATGCCATTCTTGACAAAGTATTTGTCTGCAGCGTGACTCTACCACTACGAAAATTATATTTTTCACATCTTGTTAGTTATATTAAAATTATATTGTTTTTACTCTGCCACGTTCGACTGGATAAGTAGACACGTTAACTATCCCTGGTGCATAAGCTTATCTGTAACTTCACTGTATCGTGTAATGGAAATTAATTTTGCGTATAAATGTTTTTTTAGATTTAAAGCGTTGGAATAGAGATTTATATACTATATGCAGGTGTCGCTATTTTCAAATTAGTCCGGAAAGCATTATTTAAGATAAGATAAAATAAGCCTTTATTTGCTGACCAGAGTATTTACAAATAACAAGATTAATACATTTTATAGAATTAATAGTGCCATCAGCAAATATTACTTACTTGACATTAAATTATACAACTTATAATATTCAATGAATACAGTGAGAGAGTCCATTGTATTTTATATTCGGCTTTATCAAAGGTACACCTTACCATCCAAGTGGTGAGGATGGAACTTATTTTTGTGGCGCGTATTACTATGGTGGAACTGTGCGGCTGGGAGGAGATTAAACAACTCCTCAGAACATTCGCAATAATAAATTGTATAAAATAAAATATAAAACAAATAGTGAATGCGTGCCGTGTGCAAATAAAGTTGAAATATAGTTAATATATATCACTGCTAGACTTCCAATATACAAACTTGAAATCATGCCTCATACTCACAACCGTTCCCAACGGTGTTTCTTATGAGACAAGTAACAAGAAAAATTTGTCACATTAGTCGTGATGAAATATCCTGAATTCCTTTGAGCGGCATTTTGAGTTCATGGAAGAAATGTGTATGTACATCGAAACGTGTTTGGAAGTAGGACACATTTTGCACCGCGCCTATTCAAGTCGTGGTTTACGCGCGAAACAAATGTAATTTCATTTGGAATTTCCGTTTGCCTTCTCGCACGAAATTGTGAAATTGATTATATAATCCTAAAACCTTGATTCTCTTAGATAAAATTGAAAATATGGCGAATGTTAATAGTGGTAGAGACACGTTGTAGACGAATACTTTGTCAAGAATGGCATAATATTTGTCTGTAGCATGAATGAGCCGGCTCGCCCGAGGAAGTATCACACTCCCGCAGAAAACCGGTGTCTGAATCTCGGAGTCCAACACCCTCTCCCATCCCCCTCTCATTCCCACTCCCATAATAACACTTTCCTTAAAGGTCGGCAATGCTTTCGCACTGCCTATGGCGCGAATTACGTAATTATATGGTACGAGAATATCAATATCAGCCCGCGGCAGTCCACTGCTGGACATAGGCCTCACTCAAGGCGCGCCACCTAGCCCAATCTTTGGCTACACGCATCCAGTCTTTGCTAGCTGCCTTGCGCAGATCGTCGCTCTATCTAGCAGGGGGTCTACGTTTGTCGAGTCGCGGTCTCCACTCCAGCACTCGTCTACTCCAACGATTGTCGGTTCTCCAACAAACGTGTCTAGCACATTGCCACTTCAGTCTGCTAACTTGAAGAGCTATGTTGTGTCTCTGGTTTTCCGGCGAATTTCTTCATTTCGAATTCTATCCATCAGAAAAACTCCGAGCATAGCCCTGTCCATCTCTCAACCCTCTGAGCGACTTTGAGCTTGTGAAGGAAACGGACCGTCGGTGTCTACGTTTTAGCACGGTAAGAAAGTACAGGCAGCACGCACTAGTTGAAGACTTTTGTCTTCAGGATTTGTGGCATGGACGATAAGAATACATGATGTAATAAATATTATGAGATAGCATGAGTAGTCCTCATCTCTAATTTAGACCTTATACGTAATAATTGAAGTGAAAAAAACTTATTTAGCCCCGTTATGATTTGAACTAGATTAAACCAAAAGGCGGTAATAAAAAGATCCATAGTTCAATCGTATGAGACCTACGAGAGAATATTATTAAATAAATTATAAAGTGTTGTGTTATATTCTCTCTTGTGTTATATTCTTATAAAATATGTACAATTAAATATAGAACTATTTTTAAACCTTTAGTTTATTTAATATTTTAATAATGATAACAATAATTTAATAAATAAAATCTACGACGGCATTCTTCTCATTGTTAGGTATATGTTGACTCATAGTATTTTTTAATATAATACATTGTGATAAAATTCAATTTAATTTAACATTCACACAGGAATTCCACATACATATATATATATATATATATATATATATATATATATATATATATATATATATATATATATATATATATATATATATATATATATATATATATAACAGATTCTACATACCCATGTATATGTTGAATATAAGTATTATTAAGTTATGTATATATAAATATGTTTATAAAATAGGTATGTAATAACATATGTAAAATATGTTATATTTAAAATATACAAAGTAATATCAGATGGAAATTCATTCAGCTTTAAACTCGGAAACCTTTGTGAATTGTAAAAACAAAAAGGAAACAACAGAAATATACAATCTAGTTGAAATTTGTTAAAAATTGCGTGATATTTTTTGTAATACGTATATTCTTTCAGTTCATATTTTTGTATTACTACTATGTACGAACAATATTTCTGAAGAAATGGACAATAACCTAGCACGCTTATTTAAGGCGAAATGGCACCTCGACTTTGAAATATGTAAAATACTGTACTATATGTAAATTATTAGCACAGGAGAAGCTTTAAAAAATCAAAAAAAAATTTACAATCTATTACCCCTTATCTTACTTACTGTGATATTTGGCATAGTTAAGTTAACATAAAGGAGTGCAATAAGTTAAAATTTATGTATTTTTAAATGTATAATGTATTGTTTAAACTTTAAAAAATCTCATCGAATTTCGATCACTGGGCGATTAGAAACAATTAAAATACTCACGCGTGCAATGTCTTGGCTCGTCGGAAGAATCGCCACAGTCGTTGGTACCGTCACAAAATCGATTTATCGGTATGCATTTTTTATTGACGCAATGATACTCTGATATGCGACACCTGCTATCGTTTCCATGCAAAACAGGCAACAGCTCTGGTTCCGGAATTTCGTTGTGTGAAAATCGATTATCTTTGTAGTAGATATTCCTTGGTGCGTCGGTCACAATGTCGCAATCAGTAAGTTTGATTAATGCAATGAGTAGGATGATTATTTTAATGGCATTTCCACTGGAATCTGAAACCAAACAAAACAACATTTTTAAATATAATATTTTTCATTAAAAACCTTCATTATTGTTTTAGTTACTAATTCCCGCCACTGTAATCTCAAAAAATTTTCCCCATAACATGGATTTGAGTAGGTATTTGTGTAATATGCGTTTCACAATAAACTTTTTTCACTTACAAAAACTCAGTGGAATCAGTTTCATTCGGAAATATTTCCGAACCGGAAATTTGAAATCCAATCAATTAATCCATCAATCCCAGTCCATATATGTCCCACTGCTGAGCACGGGCGTCTCTATTTCTGGAGGAACGGACGTTAACCCACCACGTTTGCCCAATGTGGATTGGCGGAGTTACCAGATTCGGAAAACATCTGTAGGCCAAACATATATTATTTTAATGCGGGGATCGAACCCGCGACCATTAACTCCGTGGGCGGGAGTCTCTGACACCGAGCCAATTGGTCGTTGTAGTAGGAAATTGTTGCCTTTAAATGAAACTATATCTCTAACAAGGTCAGAAACTCATCAGTAAAGCCAAGCCAAAAAGCCAAAAAGTAAAGTAAAGCCAAGAATGGCTTTACTTTACTCATAGAAAGTGCTACAGCTCTTCCATCAAAAATGTAAAAAATTTTTGGAATAATTTTTGAATATTCGTATATATCCCCACATTCTCGATGAATAGCAATCCAGTTCAGTGTGTTTTCCTAAACCTCTTTTTATAAAACTATGATAGTTACCTCCAGCAATAATTCAAAAAACAACCCTACACATTTCTCAAGGACGACAACGCTTCTGCAATGCTTATGGTTATGCGGATATCTATGGGAACCGTTAATTGCTTTCCATCGAGTCACACTTTTGCTTATGTGCCCCCCTATCTGATAAAAATATACGGCTTTTAATATTAAAATAACTGCTACAGTTAAACAAATATAGAAAAACAATTTTCTTTTAGAAAGAAACTTATCAATTATATTGTATATCTAACCTACAAGTACGAATTTTTTTATTTTCCAGGCGCGAATAAACCAAATTTATCGTGAGAAAGACTGTCATCAATCTTCTTTGGACTTCGCAATGACATCCTTTAATATATTTTTCCTTTCATAACTAAAATGAAAAGAATTCAAAAATGATTTTAATTCCTAATGAATATTTTGTTTATGAATTTTAAATCACGTATTTCAAAGGATTTCTTCCTCAGTCCTTGGAAATAAGAATAGGATTAAATAAAAATGTAAAAAGAAAAAAAAATAAAATATAATTAAATTTTGTTATAATATGATTATTATTGTTTTTTTTTAATTTAAGCCTATTTTTGGAGATATAATGTAATTCTGTGTATAAAATTATAGTATATAAAATGTTTAAAAAATTGGGTGTTATATAAATTTATGTAACATTAAAACACTTAGTTCGATGGACTCACGGACCTAAGTAGGATGCGGTCTTCCAGCATCTGGGGTTTTGCGGAGGGCTAGCACCCCTCCCATAGAAAACACACATTGTTAAGAAACCGATCCGATCCCATGTAAGATCTGTTTGGAGGCCAAGAGCCATTTTGGGTCGCTGCACCAACAAAGTTAGTTAGTTAGTTAGTGAAAAGAATACAAGACCGACAATTTTTAAGGAATAATACCAGTTTCAACGTCTTTCATTATTATGTATGTATGTATAATATATGTATGTTTAATAAATACATATATTTAGAACTTGCTTTGGTTCCTGTCATAGATTTAAATCCACCCTTTACTTCCTGTGTGTATGAGAGCACTATGCAAATACTATTGCAGCAGTGGATAAAGGAGGAAGCAGGAAATTAATGAGAAATAAATTTGGGACTCCAAAACAGGTTCACATAGTAAAATGCTATTACTACGCCGGTATTTAACACAAGAAGACCTGGCTATCCCAAAGAAAAAATACGGATTAGAAGCACGTTGCTCTAAACAGAGAGAGCTGGAGACAAATTGTGGAGAAGGCCAAAACCCACACTGGGTTGTAGCGCCAAAGGAAAAAGACGACGTTTAAAATATTAAATCAGTTCATTCAATCGTTTTAAAAATATCTTAAACTTTTTTAAAAACAAAACTCCTGTAATTACAATTGTTAAAAGTTTTAAAAAACAACTGGTTTGTCACGTTGACCCAAATTTCCAAGCCTCAAACGCTTGCCAAGCTAGCAAAACCCACCTAAATGTTTACCGTATAATAAATTCATGAAACTTTGCACGGCACGCCGTTTGCTAGGCTACCTATGTGCGTAACAAAGGCAAGAGAAGTGTTTAATTGCGGGTAATAATAACTATGAGATGCTTTTCTAGTGTACACCGGTGTATACACTGAAATAATTTTTTTTAATGTCACCTTTTATTGCGAGAGCGAAGTAAAAAAATATTTTTGCTGTAAAAAGCTTACACGTTTATGTGGTGTTTTCTCTTTTGCATGTTTTCACACTTGAGTAAATTTAAATATTTATTTGCTTCCACTAGTTTATTTAATTTTAAAGTTAAATATTTATTTTCTCCTATAAGTTTTTTATAGCCCATTTAAGTCCAACTACTGAGCACGCACGCACGCATGACGACCGATTGGCTCACTGGCGCGGCCCTCCGCCCACGGAGTCAATGGTCGCGGGTTCGATTCCCACATCGGAATAAATATATATATATATATATATATATATATATATATATATATATATATATATATATATATATATATATATATATATATATATATATATGGATTTATAAATATTTATTCCGAGTCTGGTAACCCCCCCAATCCGCATTTCTTTTCCTGCCCTTTCCTTTCCCTTCCTCTCCGTCAATCCATTGGTCTGCCGTGCTAATGGATGCGTGGCTAGGGACGAGCCTAGTCGAAAGCGTGCCGACCGTCCCGGGATCGGGCTCCCCCGGGTACTATGGTGCCTTACCTCAGCATGCAGGGCTCTGCTGGGGCTGACCTCCATCCTCCTTTGCAGCTCGTAGGATTCACTAAGACGAATTTAATATACCTAATTCGTTGAAAAATAACGGCGACGTGGTTCGCCACCCGTCACGTCCTGATTCTCACGAGGGCGAAAAGCGACTAATGGAGAGCCATTTCGCTGCAACGAATGGTAGCGGATGGAGCTCTGTGGTCTCTGCCAACCCCTGCGGGGGATAGGCGTGAATATATAAAAAAAAATACTGAGCACGGGCCTTCCCATTTCTGAAGGAATAGACATTAACCCACCAAACTTATCCATGGCGAAATTGTCGGTCACCCAGATTCAGAATAAATACGTGCCTGTGGGCCACAAACACAAATGTACGAGTATATGCGATGCCGGAGTCGAACCTAAATTAACTCCGAAAGCTTTTCCACTGTGCTACTAAGTCGGCAATTTGGCTTCACTATTATTCACTATTTATATATATACATATCCTCACGCCTGTTTCCCAAAGGGGTAGACAGTGACCACAGATTTCCATCCGCTACGATCCCGGCACACCTTCCTTGCTTCCTCCACACTCATCCACCTTTCCATCCATCCTTCCTCTCACGTTCATTGTATCGAAACGGCTCTCCGTTAGTCGCTTCTCCCCCTCGTGGGAATCAGGATGTAACGGGTGGCGAACCGCGTAGTATTGATTATTTAACTTAGTATTTTTACTATTTGTTTTACCGGCCCATATATGTACCACTGCTGATCACGGACCTCTCAAAATCTGGAGGAGCTGACGCTAACCCACCACGCTTGTACAATGCCAATTGGCGAGGTTACAAGACTCGGAATAAATATCGGTAAGTGATACATATATATGTATTTATTCCGATGCGGGGATCGAACACGCGACAATTGATTCTGTGGGAAGAGGTCCCCACCATTGAGTCATTTGGTATTTTTATTATAAATTAAGTATTTAAGTTTCTAATCTGTGTTCAATGAATGTATAACATGTAAGGAATTTAACGTAGATACATTTACGCGTTAACATCAAAACACTGCGTAGTTGATTGGTTTTATTGCAGTTGTTCTAACATGTGCGTTCGTTGTGTCACTGATCAATATAGCTAATACGCAGTACGTCTTAAGTAAATCGGAACACATATATAACCTATAAGTACGAAATTGTTTCTTTCTCCGAAGCGAGAAAACCAAACTTATTGTGAGAGAGACTGTCATCAATCTTCTTTAGACTTCACAATGACATCTCTTAATATATTTTTCCTTTATTATGTAAAATGAATAGAATTCAAAAATTAATTTTTTGAATTCTTAATTAATGCCTAATGCCTAATGAATATTTCGTTTATGAATTTTAAATCACGTATTTCAAAGGATTTCTTCATCAGCCCTTGAAAATAAGAATAGGATTTAACAAAAATGTGAAAAGAATAAAAATTAAAATATTCTAATTAAATTTTATTATAATATTATTGTAATTGTAAATTTAAGCCTATTTTTGGGGATGTAGTGTAATTTCGTGTATAAATTTCTAGTATATAAAATGTTTTGAAAATTGGGTATTATATAAATTTATGTAACATTAAAACACTAAGTTCGATGGACTGCGTAGTTGATTGTTTTTTATTGCAGTTGTTCTTACTTGTGTGTTCGTTGTGTCACTGATCAATATGGCTGATACGCAGTACGTCTCAACTAAATAGGCACACTGTTTTCTTACCACTAAGAAACATCGTCTTCGTTGATGGCAATTCATTGTAGTTTTTTTTTTTAAATGGAGGAGAGAGAGAACAAGAAAGTGGTATTCTGCGGGTATTAAGAGCATTTTTTTTGTAAAGAAGATTAGCAACATTTTTATTAAAAATATTATAATAGCCTATAAAAATATTATAAACGCTTCGAACATCAACCGCGATAAGGATTTCACCCAAATTTAGCGTATAAAGTACTCTCAAAGACTGAGCCACAATGCTTCAGTGAACTGTGAGTGAAAAAAATACTTAATGTCGTCTTAATTGGTTCGGCTTTTATTAAATTTTATTTTTTTAAAGATTACTAACAATATTTCTTATATTACTAGGATTAACCATTCCAACTGAATAATCCAACGGAGGATACAAACTTACGAAGCTTTGCTTTAATAAGCACTGCAATTACGTTACTTATTAGGTAAGAATATTAATAATGAGAAAGAAGGAAGTAATGGGAGAGGTAGAAGGAAATAATGGAGGGAAAGAAGGAAATAAAGAAAGGAAGGCTAACGGAATCCTTCACTCACCGTATGAATCGCGATAATTGTAAAATGCTAAGTTACCACATCGCCGATGTTCTTTTTATAAGTCGGGACGGGCCGTTCGTGCTTTAATGGCTATACCATTATTAATTGTTATGTTATTTACAAAATATTTAAGTAAGTATGTATGTATGTACGACCAATTGGCTCAGTGGCGGGGCCCTCCGCCTGCGGGGTCAATGGTCGCGGGTTCAGTCCCCGCATCGAAATAAATATATGTATGGATTACAAATATTTGTTCCGAGTCTGGTGGTTTTATAAAAAGGTGGCCGATCTACTGAAAGTCGGTATGTAGGTACATACTTTTAAATTCAACTTTAAAAGCGAATAAACAAATTTATTTCTTTGGACTTCTACACCTTAATCGAAGTATATAATTTACAGTTAACCTATATTTATGCGTGTAATATGAATATGTGCGTGTGTGTGTGTATGCATGTATATACTCATATATTTGATTATGGCTATTATCGTTGTTTATTAATATTTTTTTCTTTCTTTGCTTTTTTCATAACGATAATGTCAAATCACCAAACCTACATCAAATTATCTTTTTAACATTGTGTCCATCCTAAGGTTGTTCGGCACAAATCGCTATAAGCGATAAGACCGCCATTTGTATATAAATATTACAATTAATAACTGTATAACTTTGATTTTTGTGTACAATAAAGAATATATTTATAAAATAATAATTTATCTATCTATACACAATACATTTAATATCATATAACTATAAATTTAAATCACAAAGAGTTTTAACAACATAATCATTGTAAAACCACACTGAATCATCGCTACTTTAAGATAAAATCTCTAAAAATTGCACACATTAATTCTATAGATGCATTTTTAAACATTTTTGAATAACTAAATGATTACTTGGTGCACTAAATTAAGAAGATATATTCACGAAGTTCATCTAGGAAAGAAATGTATGACTATGATTAATCTCTTAAATTCGTGGCGTCACTTCTTAAATGAGGGCACGAGTACTTAAAAATCCTTGTGGCGTCACTAGTGGAATAAAACTGAAGAGGAAGAACTAAGATTTTTTTTATATTCTTTTTTAAAGTAGTTGAAAGTGTTATTATTTGTTTTTCTAAATTCTACTTTGCTTTTATTAATATAAAGAGTATTTTTATTTATTTAAAAATATTAATAAATTACTACTTACTCATATATTTATAAAAAACTATTTATTTAGTACTAAAAATTAATACTGGCAAGTATGTATATGCAAGAGTATAGTGTGATTTCTGATATAGAATAGAGTTACCCTATTTTTTCCCGTGGGTTTCTACGATGTGTCTTGTCACCTGCCAAGCATGGCAATTAAGGCAACACGAGGGGAGCTACCATAATTTTTAGGTAGGTTAATTTCCAGTAGCTGACTTTTAGGGATGAATATTTTGATTATTTGCTATCGCCGCCAGTCATTTGTCAAAAAATTGTCCGTGAATGATAGGATACTGGTCCGTTCTAGTGAAGTTTACTATGATGAATATATTGATGAGATAAACATGATTTGATTGCACGTCCTTTTTTTAATAGTCTATATGTCTACCACTTTGGACCTCCCCATTTCCTTACGGTCCCCTAATAGCAATTAATATGTAATATATTTTTTAACAAGCCACGTATGCCCCACTGCTGCACAGGGACCCCCAAGACAATATGTATCCAAAGTTTGTATTTAGATTGTTTGTATTGCAAAAAAATGAAAGGTCAACACAATCCGGTCTGGGACATCCAAACTCGGAATAATTATCTTTAGACAATACATACAATTACATATTTCTCCCGATGCTAGAATTAAATCAGGACTTTACAAGCGACAGCTTCGCCCCTGAGTCAAATCGATCATTTTATTGGTTAAACCAATACTATTTTATAAGCAACTATCAATCAAAGTCAAAATACGGATTGATCGGAACAAGAAGAAGAAGAAGGAAGAAGAAAGAAGAAGACGCAATATTAGGGAGTGGATAGGGATAGCGAGTACTGCTCATCCCGCTAAAAGTAAAGAGAGATATATATTTTCAATTGACTGTCAATCTTCGCTAGTCGGGGGTCACTAAAAAAGAAAGAAATCCCAAAAAAATCGAGGCTGTCACAGAGTGCGCTGAATTAAACGTTAATTTACATAAACATATGCTGAACATTAAATGCTGATGTGGGGAAACTTCAGTTGCGGAGAGTACTTGAAGAAAGTGAAGGTTAAAATCGTGCACCGCCTGACTTTCTGCTTACTGCGCGAAGGTCATGAGCGAACTACTTCAAACATTCTCAAAAGCACACCGCTAGAGTTGGAAATGAATTAGGTCGCGAATTATGGTATATTTCTTTTTAAATTTTTCCCATTTTAATTGGGTAACAAAATTGCCTAAACTGATGTGCGTAGCGGGCAAAATTTGCGTAAATAAAAATTCCGCATCACTTTCACACTCGCTATCAATTTCAGCATTATCGACATTACTTGCGATAAATTATCTGCGTAAACTTCACTATTACTTTCAGAAGTCATTAATATTGTATTATAGTAAAAAATAATTTAAAAAGATTTTTTTTCCTTTTTTTATGGTATAGGAGGGCAATCGAGCGTGTCACCTGATGGTAAGCAATCAACACCGCCCTTAGACATACGCGACACCGCAGGAGTCACGGAAGCGTTGCCGGCCTTTTAGGTATGTGAAGGCTTGTTTTTTGAAGCCAATGCCGTATCGGTTCGGAAAAACCGCCAAAGGTAACCGGTTCCACAGATATTTTTGAAAATATCTGTTCAGCGTCCCTTAAATAATAGATCCTACAAATATTATAAATGCGAAAGTGTGTGCGTATGGATATATGTTTGTTACTCTTTCACGAAAAAACTACTGGACGGATTTGGATGAAACTTTACAGTAATATAGGTTATACATCGGAATAACATATAGGCTACAATTTGTAACAGTTTTATGTAATATTGGTCGTAATATAACGATACATGTCAATTAAGTCGGAAAAAATCTGGCCTCTGAGAGCTATCTTGGCGTACGCTGCCTAAACCATTGAAGTTACACAAAGATAATGTACCGTAGGATTGTTCGTCTTCAATATTTCTAAATAAAAGTCCGCGACAGCATATATCTACCTTTTATGTGAAAGCCACTATGACCAAAATTGTAAACCATAACCATATAAAAAATATATATATTTATTTAAAATGATCTGTCACGAAACTTAATGTGGCAGACCAAATTCCACGCGAGCGAAGCTGCGGGCAAAAGCTAGTGTTTATATAAAAAAGTGTAAAAGATTAGAGTTTGCTTAGTGTATACATTCAAATTATGAGTTATCAGCATGAAACCAATAATAAGAAGAAATTTATAGTTCCTTATCTTTATTAAATAAACAAATGTTAAAGAAGTAATGTTAAAGAGTCTAAACAAAAATTACGAGTTGTAAACCTATAGAGTAAAATTACCTTCTGCCGCTTTTAGAGTAAGCACATTCAAATACCCGGCCCGCTAACTGTACTGTAGTTCGCGAAACGGGTGGTTTACTCGCCCCGCTTATAATGTTAAGTTTTATGAAGCATACCTAATTGAGTAAAAGTTAAATATTTCGTTAAGGTTTCTGTTCGTATGTAAGTGAAGAAAAAAAATTGTACTCTTTTTTTAAATAGAAGATGTAAATAGTGTTATATGTATATTGAATAAAGTTCATACAGAAAAAGAATCCAGAAACCTAAAAAGAGTAAAAAAATTATTTAATCTAAATACTCATAATTGCGACATAGCTCTCCAAGTAAGCAAAGTAAACAATAAGCTGATCAAGTTCGTCGGGAAATCAACAACGGTTTGAGTGCTGGAGTGCAGCTCGCATTATAGCAAACATCAAATGGAGCGACTATCTATGCAGGGCAATTAGCAGAAACTAAACGTTAAACTAATGATCGGGTTAAGTCAGAAAACCGACAACCATTGCAGTGGAAGCCGCGAGTAGCCAAAAATCACGTATCAGCTAACGTCGCGCATCGCGGGATGCTTATGTTCAGTACTGATTTGCCATAGTCTATTTTGATGATGATGATGCAAAAATTCTTCTAAAATCCTGTATTGTCCTGAAAATCTCCTCAAAATTCATTCTTCATTTATACATTTCCGAATAGTTCAGTATTTATCAAAATATTGTTACTTGAAATGACACGCTTTGTGAGCAAAGCTCCCTTTGTGGAGACTTATCAACCGCTAGTTTCACGGAAACGGAAATGTTATGCCCACGAGACATCTGTTTTGTATTCGACCACAAACTAAATCATGTAATACAAAATATTTTTAAGAAAGTAAGTACATGATAAAATGTTGCTCGATAAATACATACTAAGTACATAGTATGTATTTATCGATCATGATAAATACATGACCTACAGATATTTATTCTGAGTCTGGGTGGCTTGCCAATCAATCTTGGAAAAGCACGGTGAGTCTTCCTGAAATAAGGAGGTCCCGTGTAAATCGTTGAGACTTATATTGGATTGAAAAAAAGTACTGGAGTTCATGTTTTTTCTACTCGTTTCTACGGAACTCAATGGACCACACAACCCATATCGTTGTCATTATATTACACGTGCAAAAAATCTGTTAATCCAAAATGTAAAGAGTAAAAGAACCGTAGTAATAGTATCTTTTAAAACTTCATATAATTTTATAGTCTATCTCATGTTAAATACCATTGCGTAAGTTGAATGCTGTTTCGAGGAGTTTCGTTGCTACTACTAATTAAAAAGTTTAAAAACTACAGTACGGACTTTTTCCTCAAATACCTCTTTATTATATATATATATACGGGCAACCCTATGTTTGTTTTGTAGACCCTAGCATATAATAGAGTTTCCGTATTGCTTTCCATAGGTGTTGTACGAGGCAACTATGAAAAATATACCAGTATATAGAGCAGCGTCCACAGCGTTATACTGACATCAGTCATTCTTTAGAGGCTCTCATTAGCAGATTAGCAGAACAGCTGAGGCGTTATAATTTGGAAAGTGCATTATTGAAATACGTAGGTGAAGGAAGAATCAAGAATTTGAATTGAAATTCAATCAGGGTGAAGAAAGTTATTCAAGGGGAAGAGAATCTCACATATGTGAAAGTAAGTCTTTTATTTGACGAAATTCTATTATACATATTTCGTGCACTACTAATTCGATATTAAATTATTGAAAGTACCGCAGGTCTGAGTGTAACTTTTCTATTGGGAATTTCTCATCCAGTGAAAAAGGGAAGCTGGATGACAGCTTTGGAGATCTTTGAAATATATCTAGGTCAGTGCTTCGAGTCCAGGTTCGCTAATATAAGAAGCATAAAAAAATCAATAAAGCTATAATAATAATTCTAAAAACTGCTAAATATAATAAAATAAAGAGGCTAGGTTCAAAAAAGCTACCCATAAATAATAGTATTATCTTTATTATTTAAAGTAATCAAAATAATAAATATAAATAAATTGTAATAACAGAAAAGCCTATGTGACTTCTCTCCGTACATGAATCTAATCCTTATTGCACAACTAAGACACTACTAGACCTAAGCACGAAGCACTAAATGTGATTAAATGAATAAATTCAAATGTATTTTCGAACTAGACTGTTACATCGAATTCAAATGTATTACGAAAATAAATCTCTTAGATACTATTAATGTTCTTAGAAAATAGGTAAATATAAAACTTTTCTCGTCTCTAATTCAATACGATGATATCATAATTTTAACGATGTATCATAAACGATGAAATAACTATAAGAATTTAATTAATAAAAAAGTTTTCTTGAAGATTGAAAGTAGATAGTATATTGTACTAACGTGTGCTTAAAAATATTTTAGGTAATTTAATATTTTAGTAATCATATAATTACGCTATACCATGAAACATCTGATTTGTATCTCTATTCTAACGGTAACAAATCAAGCACTCCTGCGTCGATGGCGGCCACCATGGGGTTTTAGTAAGTTATACTCTGTACAAATTAGTATTTTTACTTCTGTTTTATAATTTACATCTGTCAAAAAGATCAAGCTAACTTGTACAGGGTATAACGTTCTTGTGCTAGAGTTTAATATAGCCCATCAGTCCCCGTCACTTTCAAGAGAACAGAAGAAACGTAACTGATTAATCCACATAAAAGTATGGACATTTAAAGTCAGCTTAAACGGTTAAAATACATGAAATTATTTCACTTGATTTCACTAAAATAGAGTCTTTTTGGTTAATTATTATAAATAGTTAATAATATTATTATTTTAAAAGTGGTTGTCGTAAATTAAGGTAAATGAATCTATTTTTATTTGGTATGCATTTATAATTCTCAAACATTATTCCCTAAAATATCTACATAAAAAATGCAACGTTCCATTTTAACTTAAATATGAAAGCAGCTATGTGGTACAAACAATACGGCTGCTTTATAACACGATGGTGGTATTAAAACAATGCCAACTATGGCGGTCGACCAAACAGCATAAAATTTGAATAATCTCGCCACTCGCATACCAAGGGTGAAGGTTGAAATAACAAAATGTATTACATTTCGACGAAATAAAAGCAACGTGAAACGTAATGTCACATATGCGAGTACGGGAATATGTATGTACCTACCTAATTTTGTACCTGACAAAGGACGACCGTATTTTTATTCATATGAATTTTTGCACGAATACAAGTAAAATATACTGAAGATTTTTTTTTGTAAAATAGAAATGAATTTCGTTATTCTAACTCGTAGCAAAAAATAAAATTTACTTGCATAAAACCAGTTTTATTCAAATAAATTTTAAAAAGTATTTTTTGTTCAAATTTTCAGTCGTTAAGAAAATACTTTTTATTTATTCATCCACTAAAGTTCTAATACATTTTTTTAAATTTGTAATGGATGACACTTGATGTTCATACAGATTTTTCAAATATTAATTAATTAAATAAAATTAATTAGAATTTTTAATTTATAAAAATAGTTTTATGACGAAGAAAAAAAAAATGTTTTATTTAATATATTTATCAGGATATAAATTTAGGAATAAATACCGTTAAGGAATGATTCTTATTTTTTTTTCAGCGTGTAGATCGCTGGATGAATTGATTTTAATTTCTTTATATTACTTGTTTTGTTTATTTAAGTGGATATACTCAACTGAGCTGGTTTATACTGAATACAATCCAATACGATGTACAAGTATCCCTGGAGTGCAATAAATTACCAAGGCTCTTTAATGTTCGTTCCAAAACTTGAGGATCAGCGCCTAAACGGCAATAATAGTCCCTTAAGCCTTATAACACGTGCCGGGTTTTGCTAAGCTCTAAAATATTCCAGCCTCTACTGTACCCAATGGCATTTATCATATCACTTCATACAATTATTTTGATAAATTGTGATTATTTTCAACTGTATTAACACCGTGCCTTTATTTACAAAGGAAAAATGTGTTTCTAAAACAGATTTTGAACATTTCTCATGAAAAGAATCCTTAATACAAAAACGAAATAATGTATTTATATATCTTTTAAACAATACATTCATAGTCGCAAGCTAAGATTTTTTATATTTTGCGTGTATTTATGACTTCTTATTTTGACACTACAACAGATTGTGGGTCATGGCATTCTCAAAAGTTCTCCTACCTTTTGCTCTGCCTTTTTCCCTTCGATAAGATGTTAATTTCTTATAGTCTGAAGATTTAACATGTATGTGAACATAGTCCCTTCATCTCTTCCTGGGTCGCGTAATTAAAAAACAAATGATACACCTAAATATATAGAAACAGCCCTAATAAAGATTTTATACTATTATTTATTAAAATGAAGGATTCAAACATTAATTATTCGTATTTTTCTGTAGACCAGGTGCCGCAAGGTCCTCGTATGGCAAACAGATATTTATACCGAGTCTGGTTACCCCCCAAATCTACCTCAGATAAGCGTGGTTTATGTGCATTTCTTCATAAATGCTGAGCACGGGCCTCCCCATTTATGTAGGAACGGTTACGGGATACGGATATATATATATATATATATATATATATATATACATATATATATATACATACATATATATATATATATATATATATATATATATATATATATATATATATTGCGGAGATCGAACCCGTGACCCGTAGATTCCATGGGCGGGGGGCGGCGCCACTGAGCCAATTGGTCGTCACATATATGCATGGGCTGTTAAAATTACTTTAATGGATATTTTTACATTGTTCTCAGAATGGATATTGAAATTGCTAAAAAATTGTATTATTCAAAAATGGAATTGCTTTTAGATAATTCAGTTACATCAGACCGTTATCTGCTATTCTGTATGCATGAGTTTTTATATTAACGTTGTTTAGATGCGTGCGAGACTTGATAATAAGCTGTATGCATATTTTTCTTCCAATGTTAAACTGTAACAAGGAGTTGATAAAAGCGAAACAAATCTTTGCATTTAATATTGTGTTAAAAATATTCAGATTACTCCAATTTTAGCATTTAAAAAAAAGACTGCCATTGTTTTTATATAATATATATATAATAAAATTCTTGTTAACCATTCCAACTGAGCTAATAATGCTTGTGCATGTAATACGGCTTATATTAATATTCTAATGGAAAACTCGTAAATAATTAAAAATTTCGAGTAAAGTCACAGAAAGTTGCTTAAAAAACATTAAACAGGGCAGTAACTAAGACAATGGCTCCCATTTAGAATAAGATTTGTTGTACTATTTGAGCAGTTTCTTCTAAAAGCTTTTCCAACTTCACTCATTTAATAAAGATAGGCGGCCCGAGAACGCGTTAGTGTTGTTTTGTAAAATTAATTTATAAAAATAAAAATAACTGATTGTGCTTTGTTTATCGTTGGTAAGTAGTCAGGATAAAGTTGTAATGGAAAATATAAACGAAAAATTTATTCGCTAAGTTAGAAAATTCGGGAAACACTGAAAATCCTTTTTTTCTATGGAATTTTTGTTTTGGTTTGGAACACAAGACCTATTAAATGTTGAATATGCCTTATTCTTTTTTGTTTTGTTTGTTGTGCGCCTAAAACTAAATTTAATTAGATATTTCCATTATCTTTGCAAAAATTAAAAAGAAATTTATTGAAATTTTTACAGGTCAAGTAACAAATAAAAGTTTTTTCATAAAATATATGATATCTAGACCCACATCAAACAGATTGTGGATCGCAAATTATTTTCATACTCAGATAGACGCTTCTCCTCATCCATTCATATTTCTTCCCATTCTTGGGTTGTATGACACCCACAAGTAGAAATATCCACAATAGGAATCATTTCCTTTTTCGAGTCAACAAGCATCAGACTCTTCCAGCCCAGAACTTGGTCACTGACATCATGTCATTTGTTGCCATCATAAGGTCATCTGTTGAGCAAGTGATCATGAGAGCAGGATATAAGGTATGCCATTGTTTGTGTGGCTCTCCCACAGTAGCACAAGCTTGCCATGCTTTGCCATGCTTTCCCTACAGCGACCGATCTGGGTGCGCAGGCGTTATGGGACTGATTGGCCACGGCAAGTCGCTTGAATGGAATGATCCTAACTTAGCAGTGATATGTACATACATGCATGAATTTATTTTATAAATATTCCCCTCATCAGACTAAATTGCGGGCTTAAACTATAACATCATTTCGTACGTAAAACTTCCTTGAAAAATTGTAGAGTGATATCGTAAGGAAATTGTGAGTGTGACGGAATTTGGGCCATTAATATCACTAGGCATGCCGTTTGTTTGGATTACGTGGCTGTTTTTTGAGTGGGATCTCTTTATACGCAGCCAAAATATTCCCATTCCTCGTTTATATCTAAATAGAAAATTAATTCTATGTTTATATCGTAACTGAAATGTTTATATAAACTATAATGCATTTAGTTCAATTAGATTACATAATTGGGCATTTGATTGGTCGTGAAAACTTAAATATAAACAACAAAGAGCTAAAAATTGAAAGGAAGTAGAAAAGAAAATTTTACTAAACTGATAAATTAAAAATCATGTTAGGAGACAGATAATTGAAGGAACTAGCCTTAAATCGGGGAAACAGAAATTGCTACATCGACAAGTCTGAACTAAGTGTTCAGCATTTATCGATGTAGTTGTAGTTGTAGATAAATGGAACCTAAGTGGCTAATTTATAAATATATTGCTTTGCTAGAGTCGATGAACGTAAGTTTAATCCCGCATTAGTATGCATATATTGGATGGCCTACAGGTAAGTCTGTATTTCCCACCAATCCAGCTTGGATAAACATGGTGGATTAAAATCCAATAATCATATCCAGTATATTAATTAATTATAAAATTGCAATTAATAAGTTTTAATTTATATTTTAATGACGTATGAATCTATCATATTTATGGCTAGGGTATAAGAAAAATTTGATACCCATTTAGATTTACTCAGCAAACAAAAACTGTAAGCGATGTACTAATTTATTTTTAATTTTAACTTTTTTTAAGCGTAATAGTACGCTTTATATATGAATGTATTTCATGAAAATAAAATAATTTTAGTCATTTTATAATATATTTATTTTATACTTTAATATTTAATACAATTAAGTCTTTATCAAATTATGAATCAATTTAACAATTAAAATTACAATATTAAATATTAAGGTGGGTTCAAATTAATAAATAGAACGCTCCACTAAATTAAAAGGCCTATCTCTTAAGGTGTACAACTCTTCATAATGTAAGTTAGGCGGTGCCTCAAAGGCTTTTACTCCGTGACGAGTTTCATTGGGATTTATTACCATCTTCTTTAACTCGAGGGCGTTATTATATTAAAATGGATTCGCAAGAAATTCGAAGGTTGCGACATTAAATTCCCTTTTCATTTGATTTTGTTCTACGGATCTGTTTTATTGCGTTTTCATGTCGATCGCACTGGTGTATAGCTCAATGGATTAGCTTTAGTACTCTTAAAATACAGGTTCAAAGCTCCATCTAGCAGGGGGATAAGTAATATTCTAATTAAATTGAAATATTTCACTGCACTTGCACTTTCCTTAACTTCCTTCTATCCCTTTCTTTCTTTTACTTCCTTCTTGTACAAAATCAGCCTTTGCAAACATGCGCAGGTTACCACTTCAATGCACTATTTAACTTTATTTATTTATACTTCACTATACATATGTACGTATGAAACATGGTGACTTGTATTATAAAGTAAAAAAAAAACTGTTGCTCGTCACTACATTATCCCTGCTAATAATAAATTTAAAAATAAATACAAACAAAGTGATGTAATGTGTCTTGTTAACTCGAAATTAATCTCAAACCTTTACAAATACACAACAGGTACTACGTACTACTGATACAAACAAAAACTGAACTTTGTAGGCCGCTTTCGGAATCGCTCGATACAATTACCATAATATCCATCACATTGAAATTGGTCCCATAATTTGAAAAGTTTACCGTCTCGTTCGGATTCTAAATGAAATTTCAAGAAAACCTTTTTGTAAATTGGGCCCTCCGATTTTATTATCAAAGTTGTACTTTTTCTTGTTCTATACAAGGAAGTTATTTTAATAAATTTTAATCAAAAAAGTTGTTAAATTACTTCTTAAAAGAACGATATAGCAAATAAAATATAAAATTGAAATGAAAGCAGTTTTGAAATATAAATAGATGACTGATCTTTAAATTATCTCTCAAGACCAATATGTATTTAAGATTTACTTTATCATTCATCATTAGTCATTATTTTACTAATTTATGATAAATTAATTATGGTAGACTTTAGTTTATGTCATTATTAATCTTCGTAATCCGTAAAATAGTACAAAGAATAATAAATGTTATTTGATTGAATCAATTACGTAATAAAATTACGAGATTTATGAGATTTAGGTTATTAATTCCGTGAAACCAATGCAAAAAATTGAAATTGTGAGTTTTACGTACAAGGATTAACAATTATGCAAAAATACTAATTTTAAACTCTCAACGTGAAATGAAAAAATCATTATATTCGTCACTATTGTCATGACGAAAGAACGACTTGACTTTCATCTTAATTTTTTATAATACCTATAACTTCACCTGAATAAGGCGAATACTTCATATTATTTTAGCGGTACATTATATTTTATTTATCTGTAGCATGAATGGGCCGGCTCGCTCGGGGAAGTACCACACTCCCGCAGAAAACCGGCGTCTGAGTGGTAGCTTGTCTACCGCGCTTCGTACGGTGAGCGGTCTGAGTTCCGGAGGCCCAACACCCTCCCCTTCCCACTCCCACTCCCCCTCCCACTCCCATAATTTCAATTTCCTTTAAGATTGGCAACGCTTCTGCACTGCCTATAACATTGCGGATGTCTATGGGCGGCGTTGGTTGCTTTCCATCAGGTGACACGCCTGCTCGTTTGCCTTCCTATGCCATAAAAAAAAAATAATTTACCTTAATTTCTTACATACATTAATTTATTTCTCCGGATTACAAAAACCTTACTGACACCATTTGGCTGCCGATGAATTGTTTAATATTAACGATGATGATGATGACGGTGGTGGTGATGATGATGGTGATGGTGGTGTATGATAGTTTCGATCTTTACACATAATTCAACCAAAGAACTTAAACCAAACTTTCTCAAAGTATTAAATGCTTACTAAATAATGAAAACTGCTAAGTGATTACTGTGCGGCGATAATTTAGTTTTAAACCCTAATTACTCCACCAACTATGGAGCGTCCATAAATAAGAACAATGGTCGCTTCTCATCACATTTCACTTAAAAACAACTAAACTAAACTCCTTGAGCGTCCTGTCACTTTATCACGTCATAATGTGTCATACATAAGACTTTTAAGGTAAATTCAGTTATACTTCAAACAACCACACCTTGAGATGAGGAAACGAAGAAATCTGATTTTTAATAACTTACTTTCATCTTTTATTATCATTTTCTATGATTGTCGTAATTCCTGTTTATGACAGCCATGATCCATAATTCTACGTACATATTTTACTTTAGTGGGGCAGAAGAATATAATTATTCGCTGATATTGTATCAGATCTTATAAAAGAATGATTATTTTTTACAACCATATATATCCCACTGCTGGGCACAGGATCTTTCTATTTTTGGAAGAATAGACATCAACCCAAGTTGCCTGCCCAAGGCGGTTTGAAATTTTGGCTTGGCGAAAACCCAAACTCTACTACTACTCTCGAAAATTAAGCAAATTCCAATAGCAAGAAAAAATACTTCTGTATATATACCTACATATTTACCCCGATGCGAAAATTGTACTCGCGACTATTGACTTAAACTATCCTGACGGCACCAGACTCAAAAGAAATGCCTATAAGTCGTACATACTATAGCCTGCAGGCCGTACTGCTACGGCGACACCCAGGACCTTTAGGGGGTTTTATTTTCAGTAAAATGAAATTCTTCCAAGTGAAATTAATTTATTTTTCTATTCACTGTACATTTATATTTTATTCATACTTTATTCACACTTTATAAATATTATTTACTTGTGCAAGGAAAGGCGATATGTTACAGTCGATCGAATGTTTTTTTTTTGTTTTTATAAAAAAAGAAGTAATATTACGATTTATATATGATTAGGATTTAATATATTTAAATAAAAAGTTTTATTACATTAGTGATACATTTATATACCATGATTGTTTCCCGTGACGCCATTGAACCAATTGTATTATTATACTATTAGTAGTATTATTTTTTATATATTTATAATTGCAAATTGAAAATAAATTACGTCAATGAATTAATCAATTAAATGTTGATTGCACAGTCTGGTACACACAGGTTCCAAATGAAAACATTCAACTAGCATTTGCAATAAACGTTAGACAAGGTGACTTTCTAAGAGGTTAGGGACCCAGACCTAGACATCTATCTGCACAAGGCTTTTGACCTATCCTTTCACACGAGAAGTCATTTTATTCTTTGTAAGTTTTTGCGAATATAACAAGTTGCAAATTCAATATCTTATTATATTACTACTCTTGTTCTATTGTGTTATTAAATCCCAATAGAACAAGTATATCCCAAATCGATCCTAAATCACCCATAAAATTAAAAAGATAATTCAAATTCAAGTTGTTTATCCATAAGAAATAACATTATTTATAAGAAATAACAATTCATCATTCAAGTTCATCGCCATTTTGAAACGAAGTTCCTCTGAATGGAAAGAAACATTGCATGTATCTTATTTTACTTTTTTCTTTCTTCTTTTAACAGTGCGATAATGTGTATGAATTACTCATTATAGATTATTAGAGAAATGTTTGGTTATATACAATTAATTATAATATAATTAAATTTTTTAAGAGAAAAAAATACAAAATGCATAGATACCATAGATCTTTAATTTTTGATAATTATTTCAAACTAATTTTTATTATTACATCGATCTAACTTAGCATATATGTAAGTTATAGATTATCAGTTTCTTAATGAATGAATGAACGAAGATTTAGTTCATTCTTTTATTACGTAAGAAGTTTTCTCGTCATCACATTCAATCTAATGCGAAAACATAAATGACGCAGTTAACAAATTGTGACCATAGTTTAAAAAAGCAATTCGAACTATTCTACTTTCTATTACTATTCGAAAGACTAATAAAATAAAGTAATAATATGCCATGTATAATAAAATAGTAAAAATATATATTATGGTATATTTGTTATATGTATGTTATATATTATGATATTTTTATATTACCTTCGAAGACGAAGCAGATATTTAATATAAGCACTTAGTATAAGACAGATGGATCTATCTTTTTATCTTATATTACTAGATAGTACATATTTAGTACAATATTTAATTTTTTTCTGCAATTTTAAATATATTAGAATAACTGCTCTTCAAGTTAAGTGACAAGTCACGGAAACCCTCAAACTTTGACGAGGTTTATATGCAGCAGTGGATTTTCACGGTTATTGATGATAATCATGATTGTATCCATCATCTCACTCATTTTTTGTGTTTAAAACAAAAGGCCGGAAGAGGAAGACCACGAAAAACGTACCTTGACCAAATTGCAGAACTTTTTAAGAAAGGCCAGGTCAAGAGTACCCTCAACCAGCGGGCTTGCATGAGGAGAATAATGAGTGTGGAGGAAGCAAGGGAAGTATGCTGAGACCGTAGCAGATGGAGATCTGTGGTCTCTGCCTATCCCTACGGGAGACAGGCGGGACGATATGTAGGTATATATCTACATTTTTTGTCATTGTCGTGATCTAAAACTATTTTTCTATTTATAAAGACGCCCAGACCGTTTACCCAGGCCTATTTGTTCAGTAATAAATAAACAATTCATTGTTAAAAAAATTCAATGTGCATATGCATGTGACATTCTAATTATAAGTAAGTATTTTGAAGTTATCTAGACAAAGAATATGGCTTTTTGCCAACAGAAAGAAGTTGAAGAAAATGTGCTCCAGTTAAGTTATATAAAATGCAAGCGAATCGAGTTCAAATTCGCGTGTCCAAATCTATAATTTTTATAATTAAACGTTTAAATCGACGCGAGTCATCATTCTAATGACCTGATAATTGGCTCAGTAGCCGAGTTAGCTTTCGGAGTCAATGGTCAAAGGTTCGATTCCCGAATAGGTGTAAATGTATGTACGGCCTATATGTAATTATTTTATGGCTGGATGCCCCGCTAATCTGCATTGTATTATACAAATTTCAATTCTTCCAGAAATGGAGAGGCCCATACTTAACAATAGGATATTTATATGGTTTGTGATAATAAAAAATTCAAAACAACTATAACAGTATACTATATATATTGCTGGGATGAACTGAAGTCAATAAATGAGAAGTACTGCCGTTATCACCATTCTTAGTGATCACCGCAATTCTTCTCGTGGGTTAATATAAGAATAAATTTCGTATAAGAAGAAATATACTATATTTGTTCTTAAATGAAATTTATCCTTATATTTATATGTTTATGTATACATATATATGTGTGTATGACTGAAGTGGCAATGGCTTATAGTGAAATGGGCTGGACACATTTGTCGGAGAACCGACAATTGTTGGAGTAGACGAGTGCTGGAGTGGAGACTGCGACTCGGCAAACATAATGTGGGACGTCCCCCTTTGCTAGACGGAGCGACGATCTGCGCAAAGCGGCTGGCAGAGGATGGATGCGTGAAACCAAAGATCGGGCTAGATGGCGTTCCTTGAGTGAGGCCTATGTCCAGCAGTGGACTGCCGTGTGCTGATATTAATATTGATTATGTGTATATCTAATATAATATACATAACTGGGGTTAAATAAATATGTATATTACTTTTTATGCACCATCCACCCACCTTAATTATTATTTGCTCATTTTATTCGCCCTAAGGTTGTCTGGAAGAAATCGCTTTTAGCGATAGGCCGCCCATTGTACCGTCATTAGATTTAAATATTTTATATTCTTTTTTTATTTTTTGACCCTAAGGGAGAAAGGCGTGACGATATGTATGTATGTAGTTTTTCACTACCTACTTCTTCGCCGTCACAACGACTTAGTGTATCTTGACGTCCGATATGTGAACTCGCCACTGGTCACAATGTTGAGATGCTTTTTGCCCATCACTTGCCTGAAGCTCCATCGCTTCATCGATACATAGAGCGACCAATCGGACGTCAACTGAATAGTATTGCTATACAGGCGGTATGGCCCTTTTAGCCGCACGATACTCTTTTATCCTCTTCAGGTGAGCTAACGGAGTCTATGCGCCTTTGTCTCTTCGATTATGTTGGCATCGGTCAGAAAGTTCTTGATTTCGGGATTATGATGGACTCTCCGGCTTCCATCCGGTCTCCATTCTAGTCCGAGGATCTTTTATGTGATTTTCTTTTCGGAGACAAATAGCTTGTTCTCCTCTTTGAGGGTAAGCGTCTAGGCCTCTCAGTTGAACATTAAGATGGGTCTGTTGACCGACTTTCAAATACAGATCTTAGTACGTCTGCTGAGAAGCATGGATGTCGAGAATTTGTGCAGAGCTGGTTAGTTTTTCTAATGCACCAATTTTTATATTTGGGCAATGAACCATATTGGCCATATCTGCATTGTTTGATGTTGCGCAATGTTTACTTGCTTAGAAATAAGTTACGTTTGCCCAAGCAACTGATTTATAATGAAAAATTGAAATCGTATTATTTTCCCTAAATTCACAACTCAAATTTTCCTAAATTTATTCCCCATACGATATAAATGGCGATGCAAACGGTACAGTGGTGAAATGTTCGATTGTTGAACTAAAGGTCGTGATTTCAATACCTATATATATATATATATATATATATATATATATATATATATATATATATATATATATATATATATATATATATATATATATATATATATATATATATATATATATATATATATATATATATATATATATGTATAATATCCTTTATATTTCATATATTTTTTAAATTTAACCAAAAACTTTTAAAATATTTCCCAGCAAATAAAACGTAAACTGATCGTGATACATATATTATCCAAAATAATATATTTTTTTTACCAAAGAATAAATCTAATTACTTTGAAAAAAATAAAAAAAACTATTCAGTACTTTATTAGGTAACTCTCACATTTTCAAGGTGTTCTTACCTTTTGAAGAGCTCATTTTCGAAGCTCCAGTTTTCTCATCAAACATCACCAAGGTCTCATTTTTATTTATTTGCAATCGACCACATTAACATTTAAAACATACTTAAAGTTTGTTAACTTTATTTATCAGTCTAAATGCAGGCATTATACAATAGTTTTTTATTTTTAAGAAACAGCAAGAATCAGAATTTTATTCCACTGAGATTTGAAGTGCGTTTCAAAGTTGTGGTGAGAAGGTCAAAAATTAATGAAATAGCCACAACGTTTGCGGCTAATGTCAAGAGAAAGAGTGCAATGGAAACAAGGTTGGAGCGCTAGCGCGGGAAAACGTGTCAAGGTTATCCTAGCACTGGCATAATGAGACCGCGGCGAACACTGCAACATAACCTAAATGGCAACACTGAAATACCGTTTTCTTTTCAACTTTCCAATGCAATCTAAGTATAATTAGTTTTTAGAACTACACTTAAAACTTAAACACACATCACTTAGTCTCTAAGGGCGCTAAATCAATGCGCGGAAGCTATCTTCGTTATCCGTTTAACTTACTACATTTTCAAACTATTCGATTTTCAAATTTTTGACATTTCTCGTGCGGCGGGTGCAGCCTCGCGCGAAGCAACATCCCCCGTTCAGGTCAGCCCGGCACTGGATGCACCGGTAGAGGCCGCTGCTCGTGAAATTGGCGCAATTCTAACGCATGCGCGAAACATTCGCGAACCGGCGGCAGCCGATCTGACCCGACGCCCCTCGTTTGATAGAAAAATCGAGGACGTAACGTGACGTCAAGAACCCGTACCGCAAATACAATGTGGGTTAATCGGACGTAACAAAAACAACTCGGTAATTTAACAAAGTCCCTACACTGTAAGCCTGACATATTGAAATATAGAACTAGGGAAACCGACTAGAGCTAAATTAGTTCGCAGCGCTGAGGTAAACTATTTTTTTTTTTCAGTATCTATTCTCTCTCATGTTTCTCATTCACTGCTCGTATTGTTATCAAGAACAAAAAAATACGAATCGCTTTTCTTAATCAAAAGGCGCCGAGAGATTGTTTTGAATATTCGGGCATTGTGGGCCTTTCATGACCCGAGTTTTCGCCTGCTTCCAAGAAACTTCACTGCCTCTTTTGTGTTTTCGAAATGGCACTTTTAGATAAACATTTTGTTGTAATGTTAAAGTTGAATTCAAGTCCATATATGTACATTTTAAGATAAGTTTCCAAACTTAAGTTACAATAATGATGTGATACATATTTTTTTCAGATAACGTAAGTGACGTTTTGGCAGTTGATACGCTTTTGGATTCAGTCAAGATACATTAGATTTAGTAGGAACAGATACATATACGTTTAGCCCACAGGTATTAAGTTCCAGTCTTTTTGACCCGCTAATCTGCCTTGGACAAAGGTGACGAAAGGTGATCCTGTCCTCAAAAATTGGGGATACCCGTTGTCACCAGTGGGACTTACATGGGCTGCGAAAAGAAAAGTTTAAACTCATATTAGAAAAAGTGTACTATAGCTTTATCGTTTTCCTTTCGATTCCTTTTATTTGTATATATTTGGGTACTTATATAATATAAGATATTATTTCTTAAAGTTAGACCTTAGCCAAATGTCAAAAGAACATACATTAGGATGGATTATTTTCATTATTGATGCAATTGTAAGCAAATGACAAGAACAAATACTCAGACTCAGACTAAATTCCTGTAGTCCATACAAAACACATATGCTGATATGAGAATCAAATTCACGAGCTCAAAACGAATACTTCGCACATCACATATGTCACACTGCTGGCCTTGTGTCTTCCCCATTTTCGAAAAAATAATCATTAACACACTATGCTTGTTTAAGGAAGATTGGCGGGAAAAATACGTACATATGAACTAATATAGCAATAACTAACTGAACAAGATATTTGCTAAACTTTTACTATCAGGCGCCAAAATATATTAAATATTTGTATGTAAAGATGTTAATAAAAGCTATACCAATAATTATCTTAATGCGAGAAACGAACTCATAACCCTTGGGTCTGAAAGTAACGTTTTGGCACTACGCATTTTAGACAGTCAAAAGTTTATATAATATTATTTAATCATATTAAAAAGTGGAATGTGAGGCAGCACATTTATATATTTAACACACTATGTTTTATTACACACACATACACGGGATGCTTTATTTGGTAGAACTAACGAGACTCTGATGACTCTCGTTTTCACAGTTTTAGCATCCTGAATATGACACTAGTAATAAGAAAACACAGAAATAAACAGCAACTTTACTGGTTATAGACGGTTGGCTCTATGGTCTCAACACTATTGCCAAGCATGGTGACACTAGACAAATCCTTTTTATGAAAGATAAATCTGCTTGCAACAGTGGATGCCAGCTTCTGCGTGCAAAGTTCCATAGATGGTCAATGATGATGATGTCAACTATATCGAATGTATTTCATTTCTCCCTCCCATTTGACACTTACGTGATGTGATACATGTCTTACATATGTAAAATTACATTATTCCTTCCATTAATATCAAAATAATCAGCTTATCAAGTTATTTGATTCCAAAAAATATACAATACAAAGATCATCTTGAAATATATAATAATGTTTTGTTCTGATCAAAAGATTGAACAAATATTTAATAAATAATGGCGCCTGATAATAAAAGTATAGCAAATATCTTGTTCAGTTAGTTATTGCTATATTACTTTAAATGAAAGAGTACGTAAGATTATTATTAGAATACTAATGTTCTACTGCCTGATATTTTTTTATAAAGTGATTTGATTTGAAATTTTTAATTAAATACAACAACAACATACGCAATAACCTAAAATCGAAAATCAATTTTGTAGTCAACTGTTACATGGAAAAGGTATGACATTATAATTAATTGTCGCAGTGGGGCACGCTATGTAATTAATTATGGGACCCTTTGTTACTCAACAATTTAGATAGAACTTGAATGAAGCAAATGTGAGCATATAAAGGGAAGAAAAAGAGATTGTTCATCCTAACATTTTGTTAATTTATATTATGCAGAGTATCAATAAATGTGAAACAAATTAAACCGCATGTTACATTATTTTATAACAAAATAACAGAAATATAACTTTAATAATAGTAGATAATCTCATTGTAACAATTATGAGTAATATAAGAAGTAGTAGATGAAAAATTATATCATTTATCTCCGACAAAATGTATGAGAAGCACAACAAATGCTAAGAGGGGAATTAAAGAACTTCAATTAGAGCCTGAGACTTCCCTTGTATTACTTTGTATTGTATATTTTTCTTGGACCAAATAATTTGATAAACTGATTATTTTGATATCAACACAATGAATAAAGTAATTTGAGACATACGTCGGTAAGACATGAAATACAATCTATATAGTTGACGTTTCGCTCATACCAAATAATTTTGAAAGTAGTTAAATTCGATATTAACTTTTATATGGAATGGTCTTTGTGTTGAATGAGCCAGTATTTTATAATATTGCAAGGATGAAATGGGCATCATATCGAGGGATGAATCAAATGGAATACCTAAATTATTTAGGTATTCAATATGATTATGCTATATTATTCAATATGCGTTACCCTTGCAATAAACGAAGGCTTTTCATCCAAAATGCTCCTCAGCTTGTCAATGAAGATGGTTATTATTTAAGTGTGGTTAATACTTTCTGGAGTAACTAAACAAACAATTGAAGATATTTGAACGACATTTGAAGATGCCTCGTGTTGGGGCGAAACACGTGTCGTTTACAAGATGGAAAAGTGATAATGTATGGTTGGTGTTGTGTATAGTGGTTGGTGGGTGGAAAGTTGATGGCCGATTTTCGGTAAGTTTTTGGTTTAAGTTCCAAATAAATCCACTAAACCCGACGGAAAAACACACATTATTAATTTTCTGTTATTGTTTTTGCTTGTCGCGGATCTTAGCTAAGTAAAACTTTTGACTGTCCATATATAAACAAACAATATTTAAAAGAATTTTGACTTAGATATATTTTGAGGCTTATTCATGTCAACAATATCTCGATTTTTGCTTTTTTTTGAAAAAAATAATTATGCTGTAATAAAAATTTTTACATTTACTTTTACCAAAATTATATTGTCAAATCTTTTCCAAAACGCTACTTCGATATATCTACGTTTCTCCTTCATCTTATTGTGTTTCGGAAAAATAAACAAAACATATTATATTTATATGTATATGAAAATAATTCAGCTGTTTAGAAATTTTTTTTTTTTACATAAATAACTCGAAAAGAATATATATATATATATATATATATATATATATATATATATATATATATATATATATATGTATGTATATGTATGTATGTATATATATATATATATATATATAATACTATACATCATTAATATAGTATACTGTCATTTTGTTCAGTTAGTTATTGCTATACTATTTTATATGTACCTATGTATATATATTTTATATATGTATTTAATCCATGTCTGGGTGCCACGCCAATCCTTAATCCTTAAATAAGCGTGGTAAGTTAATGTCTATTCTTTCAGAAATGGAGAGGTCACAAAGCCAGCAGTGTGACATACGTAGTGTGTGAAGTATTCATTTTAAGGTCGGTGGTTTGATTCTCACATCAGCATATATGTTTTGTATGGACTACAGGAATTTATGCTGAGTATGGATATGTGTCCTTGTTATAAGCAATTGACAAGAATAAATACCTATATAATGGCACTTATAATGAAAAGAATCCATCCTAATGTACGTTGTTTTGACATTTTACTATAGTCTTACTTTAAGAAATACTCTTTTTAAGTACCCACTTATATACAAATAAAGAGAATCGAAAGAAAAACGAAAAAGCCGTAGTACACTTTTTCTAATACGGAGTACGGATCAAAAGATTGAACAAATATTAAATATATTATGGCGCCTGATAATAAAAGTTTAGCAAATATCTTGTTTAGTTGCTTATTGCTATATTAGTTGTAACTTAGTGATAGTTTAAATGAAAAAGTTTACGTAAGTATATAATTAGAACACTAACGATTGTCTATATCGTTCTATTGTTTAATAATTTTCTTACTTTCAAATTATTTTATTTGCGTATATGCTTCGCTTTTTCAGAAACGCAATAATGATTACTACATAAATCAAAACAGCAACGATATTGCACAAATTATTGATTCATGATACTTCAATATGTAAATATATTTATGTCAAAATAATGTTTGTTTTGTTACTCCAAAAAGTAATAACTTTACAAATAATAGCCTGACAAGCTGAGGGACATTTTGAATGAAAAGGCTTCAAATATTGCAAGGGTAACGCATATGCTCTTGTCAGAGGTTTTATTTAGGTATTCAATATGATTCGTCCTTCGATATGATCGGGTCGTTTAATCTTTGCAATATTATAAAATGCTGGCTCACTCAACACAAACAACTTTAGATATAAAGGTTAATATCGAATTTGACTACTTTCAAAATTATTTGGTATGAGTGAAACGAATTTTCATAACACATTATAAGAAATTCTCATTGTTACTGAAAATAAATAAGAGCAACCGAAGGAACAATGTTTCGATTTGATTATATCTTTGCCTTCTTTTGCTTTTTTTCTTAACAACGGACGTTGACCCACCACGCTTGTCCAATGCGAATTGGCGGGGTTACCAGACTCGGAATAAATATTTTTAATCCATACATATATTTATTCTGATGCGGGGATCGAACCCGCGACCATCAACTCCGCGAGCGGAGGGCCCCGCGACTGAGCCAATCGATCGTCCGCAATATACGTCTATATGTACACGCAACAAAAACAAATTGTTGCGTGTACATATACATATGAATGTTAATAGATGTGAGGAAACTGAATTTAAAAAAGTGATCATCTTATTCAGCAGTGGATTATGAAAATGTGGTAATAATATTAATAAGAAAATTATAATCAATTTTATTTACAGCCAGGTTTTTACAAGTTTTATACAGGCATTGGTCTCCCCATTTCTGGTGGAATGGACATAAACCCACTACGCTTGTCCTAGACGCATGACGAGGCACCAAATCTAATCCCGATACGGGAATCGAAATAAATGATAAATTCGCCACTGAGACAATTAAGTTGTGATGAAATTGTTAAAGAAAAATTAAAAAGCCATTAAAGACGCTCTCTCTGAATAAAGAACTGATCAAACACAAAAATAATAAAAAATTATATATACACTGAGGTTTTCTCGTTTTGGAATCAACAAAATTCTGAATAGAATTATCACTGTATATTTTTATACAAAACAAACAAGTATTTCCTGTCAAAACAAAAGTAATGTAAAGCCCTCTTTCTGTAGCATTATAAAGGAACAAAGTGAAATAAGAAGTCAACAATCCTGCGAAATGAAACTTGAGCAAACAAACTTCTTCCTGACCAACAGCTTGAAATAAATAGGCACGTCATACGAGGGTATCCCAAAACACGGGCTTTTCTATGATTTATTGTTAGTTTGTCTCTCACCGGCCCTGTATTACACCGAAGCATAATACGTATAATAATTTATTGTTTGAAGACCGCTGTGCTGAACATTATTACCTAAAATGAATTATGGAATATAGAAAGAATAGAACACTTTTTTATAAAAATTTTAAAAAAAATTAATAAGTTAACCCTAATCAGTCGTAAGTCACCTCTCACGTGACAATACTACTCTGTCACTGCGGTCGTAAATCACGTGGGAAGTGACAAGACGAGACATGTTGAAACTTGCTCTGTGTGAAATGCAGGCACTATTGCCTTATTAGTTAAATATCCGCAACAGAGCTATTGACATCTTCAGTTATATATCATTACCTTTTCAAATTATTTTTTAATATGTTGAGCCCGACAATGAATATTCAATGAAAACTGTAGCTACAACCTATTGAGAATCACGTATAAAAATCTAGCAACCGATAAGGGTTAAATAAATTCTCACTCTCTTATTTGGAAATAATCACAATTTTTTTATCTCTGAAATCCCTTATGTTTAATTAGGAAATTAAGTTTCACCGAGTATATTTGCTATAGAAACGTGCCTATCACGTATGTGATTCGTCTATAATATTCATTGCTTCCTATAACTTTTACAATAAAAAAAACTATTTAATAACCACCTCAATCAATTTATTTCCATTAGATCCCAACAGATGGAACAAAGCTGTTTCCGATCTGATACGACATAGGGACCTACAAAACATAAGCCTACACATTTCTTAAAGACCAGCAAAAAACTTGCAACCAACTAACCTAAGTAGAGAGCTTAAGCATATCACGCTGGATTATTGATGGTTGAGCCAAAAAAATATTCAATAATCACCTCGATCAACTTACTTATAAAAGATCCTATCAGACGAAACAAAGGTGTTTCCGAACCAATACAACATTGAAACCTTCAAAAACCAAGCTTTCTTAAAAGCCGGCAAAGTTTCTGCAATGTTGATGCCAATTCGAAAGTAGAAATAAAACTTTCACTATTCTATTTTGTTCTCTCGCATGCTAAATCTTATAGACGTACAAATTTGTTTATTTCTTTTAAGTATCGTTTTTTTGTTTCGTGGAATTTCAAATAATAACGGTGCAAAAGAAGTTTACACTTAAAAACATTTTCTTCTGCCTCCTACATAGATATATGATCGGCTCGCAACCCATCAATTCGCGCTCAATTTTAAACTCCGAACCCGTGGACTCGTTTGTTTTTTATTGCATTTTTACGCAGTTGCCAGTAGCAATGATGTCGCAACACATGGTAGTAAATACTGTTATTGTTATTATTATTAATGGTGGTTCATTTCGTTGGCACGGTAATGGGCTGCACATATTTTAATAGTTTAGGTTTAATGCATGGTCGGCCCACGCGTCTGCTGCCTTTGGTTACGTCCTATAAATAACGCGATTATCTGACGCCTCTACAATTTGAACTGCTGCAATTAAATTTTATTATACTAAAGCACAAAACTTATGAGTTTTAAGAATATTGCATTGTCATGTAAACCAATAAAATATTGCGATTCTTTGCAAGTAAGGATACAAGTTATTATATCTTTTTTATAACAAATAAAAAAAAATTAGGCCATGATTTTTGCGTCTATTTTTTATGGACAAGTAAGTCAAACGAGCAAATGGGTCACTTAAAGTTAGTATTATAATACCAACAGCTCATGATTATTTCTAGTACTGCGTTGCCTGATTTTAGAGAGGATAGAAGAAAGAAGAAGAGGTTTGATCTCATGCTTTCACCACTAATTTATTAAAGGGAAGTGGCAAAGGGATTTTCTATGTCTTTTGATTTTTGAGAGAGCTCTCAAATTGTGAAGGTTTGGTTTTTCATTTTATATTTGCTTTTTTACTTTTTTATTATAATGAAATAAGATTATAAGCAATTATACATAAAAGATCTATAAAATAATGTTTGTGTGTGAAGAAGAAACAACACAAAAATTAGGATACCATTGAATTATTTTCACCGTTTATGTTTCGTACATAGAAGCCTTATTTTAATGTTGGTGGAGGAGGTTTAATTATTCACGGACTAACGTGTGTTAAATCAAATGTATGTTTAAGTCGAACAAAATAGAATTTAAATTCGAATTTACGACTCTGGACAGGTGGATTTGCTACTTCAGACTCGGGCACCTGGTATCGGCATTGCTGATGTCTACCATAACTCTGAGAAAATGATTAAGAGCATTTTTATAGCAGGTTTTAAACTGTATCTCCTTTGAATCAATACTGTAATAAAATTACTTAAAATAATTCAAAAACTCAGAGTCAATGCATCAATATTAAATAAACTTAAACTTCTGTTATATATATTCACCAACATACCAACGTTTCGAGATAAAATTGCCCGAATCCTGTGAATATATTTGCAATTCAACGAATCACTTTCCGGCAATTCGATTTAGCGGAGAGGGAATCACAAGCCACAGCTTTGCTTTTGGCACACGATTACTCTAAAACAACATGAATATTGATAGATCGGTTTCCGATTTTCGGCAAATTATAAAATGAAACTGACACTTCGTTTAGATCACACATAAATATCAAGTAGATGACCAGGTGAACTTCGTTTCACCTACGATTTATGTGATTATAACTTTTGATCGGCGATTATCAATATATATCTTCCATATCTTCCAATTTCAATTTATCGAGATCAATCTTCTATCTAAATTTTTATATATATTCACGCCTATCCCCCGCAGGGGTTGGCAGAGACCACAGAGCTCTATCCGCTGCCATTCATCGCAGCGAAACGGCTCGTCATTGGTCGCTTTTCGCCCTTCGTGAGAATTAGGACGTGACGGGTGGCGAACCACGTCGCCGTCATTTTCGACAAATTAGGTATATTAAATTCGTCTTTAGTGAATCCCACGAGCCGCAAGGGAGGATGGAGGTCAGCCCCAGCAGAGCCCTGCATGCTGAGGTAAGGCACCATAGTCCCCGGGGAGTCCGACCCCGGGACGATCGGCACGCTTACGACTAGGCTCGCCCCTAGCCACGCATCCATTGGCACGGCAGACCGTGGATTGGCGGAGAGGAAGGGAAAGGATAGAGAAAAAAGGAAGGGGCAGGAAAGGAAATGCGGATTGGGGGTGTTACCAGACTCGGAATAAACATTTAAAAATCCATATAAATATTTATTCCGATGCGGGAATCGAAACCGCGACCATTGACTCCGCGGGCGGAGGGCCCTGCCACTGAGCCAATCGGTCGTCCTAAATTAACTTTAAAACTTTTTAATATAAACTTTTTCTATGGACTTTTCTTAAAATAAACCTGTCTTCTTTCTAAAAAAAAAACAATTTAAAATACAATAAACGATTCCAAATCGCACAAAAGAAACGACAGTGTTGTAAACACGTCAGTTAAGCGATAAAATCGTCATGTACGCCATTTATTGGCCGTAATTGGAAGTCCAAATTGGCAGGTTTGAATATTTTGTTTTTCGAGATGTTCTTTTACGTTTTCTTTATATTGTTTTATTCGCAAAATTCATATTAGAGCGAAGAAAAAAAAATTACTCAAATCGGTCCAGCCGTTTTTTGAGTTTTAGCGAGACTAACAAATTAGCTCTTCATGTTTATATATGCATATAGAAGAAGATATATATGAAGTATGTTAATGTATAAAAGTATGTATTTTATAATCCTTTTCTAAACTCTTTTGTGACTCCCAAAGCCCATTTTAAAACTTTTACCTGCCTGTCTGATTATGTTTGTCTAGCATATTTTGGAAACGACTAAACCTATTGCGGTACTTGAAATTGCTAGAAGATTTTATGAATTTGGGCTTATATTCATTATAAACCCGATGACCATCTCAGCACTAAAAGAAAATATCGTCCACGCAGTTAACAGCATCCCATGTCTCACTACTTCATCGAGTGGCACAGAATAGTGTGGTTAGATTCCACGAGTGTGCTCGACGCAACGGTCAACATATAGACGAAATATTTTTTAACAATAATAGAAAAAATTTCCAGGTTTCATTTCTCATAAAAGTTATTGAATTTTTTTATATATATATTCACGCCTATCCCCCGAAGGGGTTGCCAGTGACCACAGAGCTCCATCCACTACCATTATATTGAATTTTATTTATATCTTTTGTAATGTTTATATATTTATGTTTTAAAACCTAATACACCGGACACCCTATACTTAAGGAACTGAATGTCAAATATCAATGATAATAAAATAGTACGTATAAAACAAAGAATAAAAAGTTCCGTGGTTTCGTTTTCATATTAATTGCAGTTCTATTGAAACATGACGCTAACTGCGGACTGCCCACAGTGTTTTAAGTTTCCCGGGGTAAATCAATTAGACGTGTTCACACAGCGGGATCTTCCTGTTTTAAGTTCATCTCGTTACAAAACAAAATTAATTCTGTTTAAATTTCAACACTGTGGTCCATGCTGTTATTTTTTGTCTTTATTAATAATACTACTAACGATTGCTTGGTTTAGTGGATCAGTGTACTGTAGCGTTCCTGCCGTTCTGCTTACGACGACACTCGGGATCTTTAGGGGCCTTCTTCAAATAAAATTCTTCAAAATGAAATTAAATTATTCTTGCGTTTCATTGTACATTTATAAAATAGCTTATACTTTATTAACCCTCTTTCACTTTACATTTTATATCTTAATATATGTATTATAATTTCAATTTTTTGTGCCGGACGGGTGACATGTCTATCCAATCCAACTAATACATTTTGTTTTATAACAATTTATATCTACGTCATTTTAACTTGGAATATTACAAATGTAAAAAAAGTAATATAATATTATTATGTAATATTATAGTAGGTTTTAATGCATTATTGATACATTTATTAATGTAATCACTACAGTACCTTATTTCTGACTTTTTTCAATATCAAATTTAAAAAAATATAAACGAAAGAATTGTATTTGGCTGTCTAGAGCTATTTTGTCAGGAGGTCACTCGGACACACACACACACGGGCAAGAATCTTTTTTGTTTGCGCAAAGTTTAATATAATTAAATTTATATTCTGTGCATTTACCCTTATTAGGATATCTCAAAACACGCCATAGTTGAAAAGACTGAATTAGCATCACCACTACTAAAATATAATAGTAACGTAATTTTATTAATTTAATTTAATTGTTTTTACATCCCATACATGTCTCATCTTTCAGGCACGGGGCACAGAATTCTGAGGGAAGGAACATTAACCTACTATGCTTATCCAAGACGGTATGCCGGGACATCTAGACTCGGAATATACCTATAGCATATCATGTTAAACCCGCGACCATTAATTAACTAATTGCACCGCTTAAGTGTTTGGTTAATTGTAAAATAAAAATATCATTGAATTCAAAAAGCAACCATAGACGATTCTCCTTCTTCTTCTAAGAGTGTCTCTTCGAATAGCGAAGGCTGGAAGCCAATTCAGCACAACTTTCCTCCTCCTTCGCGAGATGCAACAGTTCTGGAACACTCGCTACCCTGATCCACTCCGTGATATTACATAGCCAAAATCTCCAAGTCTAAAATGAAAGATATCAAAAATCATAGAACTACTTTGATTGTTGGCAACCACGATCTAAATAAGCGAAAATTTGGCAACCGTGGTTGCGAAAAGTACGGCACTACGCGTACGCGTAACTACGGTACTGAGCCATTTACGTCGACGATGAACTATTTAACATGCCACTTAGGAACTAAATAGGTGTAGCAGCGCGTCCGCGACGCGTCCGCGGCCCGGCCGCAAAATACAGCGGCCGCGACTCCGTCACTTTACACAATATATGAAACGGCTGCGGGATTTTTTACATACCTACAAGCACGCCCGGCCGCGCGGTCCGTCCGCTGCTGCCAGGCTGCTGCTTCATATAATTTGATGCATATGATATCGCGTAATCTCATTGTACAGCGGCCGTGCTATTTGGCCGAGCGGATGAATATAATTAGACCTTACCAAGTAACCTTACTAAATAGATTTTGGTACATTCATTATTATGGGAATACTTGTATATATATACCCATAGTAATTAATGTACCAAAATCTATTTGGTATAATATATACCAAATAGATTTTGGTACATTGATAGGTAAAGATCGGGCTTACGATCCGAGGTCGTGGGCTCATACCCTCCATTGGATTATTGCTGTGAACCATATTTATCTAGCACACGAATTATGAGCTTAGTTGAAATGGTTAAGAAGCATTCTAGTAATCCAAGAAACGTTACTTAGTAAACTTTAAAAAAAATAAAAACGTAATAAATACCGAGCCATTATTTTTAATTTTAAATATGTAATCAAAGCGTCCTAACGTTCACTGAAGGATGGCTCCACCTTCAAGAGTACTTTACACGCTAAATTTGGGTAAAATCCTTATCGTGCTTAATTTTCGAAGCGTTTATGGATTAGGCCTCCATCAAAAACACTTACATAATAAGACCATCATCCCCCTTATCTTGTTTCTAACACGTACTCCGTGTCAAAACCTTTCACGTTATAAATACTAATTTTAATATAAGCTCGTACTTTAGAAAAGTTTTAATTATCCAAGTTTTAATTATCATTAACAGCGTTTTTGTTTTTTTTTTGCGTCGATATATAATTATATAATATTGAAAAATAGTTAATTCAGCGCAACGATATTCTTAAGGTCAATAACCCGCTTATCAGCTTACGAGAAATTCGTTGGATCAAAACCAATACAGGATTAAAAACGTTCCAAAGATATCGAAATAACCGTTTTAAGTTCACTCCATTTGATACCGACAATATCGTGTCGTTGCAGCTGTCAGCCTAATGTCGTATTTATTTATCCAGATCCTCTTAGTGAAACCCTTGTAGGAGGAACCTGTTTGATCATTTGAAACAGTTTCTATTTTTAATTAACAAGCACGATAATTTGATTCAATAAAATGATAACAAAACATATTGTAGAAAAATAGCTAGGCATAAGCACTAATAGCTCAATTTGTAAAGATCACACTTGTCATTTGAGATTGTGAGTTTTTTTTATGACATAGGAAGGCAAACGAGCAGGCGTGTCACCTGATGGAAAGCAACCAACGCCGCCCATAGACGTCCGCAACGCCACAGGCAATACGGAAGCGTTGCCGACCTTAGATAAAAGTGAAATTATAGGAGTGGGAATCGGAGGGTGACTGGGAGGGAGATTGGGAGTGGGTATCGGAGGGGGAGTAGGGGAGGGATTTGGGCCTCCGGAACTCAGACCGCTCAACGTACGAAGCGCGGTAGCTAAGCTACTACTCACCCGCCGGTTTTCTGCGGGAGTGTGGTACTTCCCCGGGGGAACCGGCCCAATCATGCTACAGACAAATAATATGTTATTCTTGACAAAGTATTCGTCTGCAGCGTGGCTCTACCACTTTTTAGTGTGATCTTCGAAGCGTAAGTATTATTAGCTTACTTGAAATGGTAAAAAGAATTCTAGTAATAATAAAAATGTTACCTATCTTCTTTTTAATTGAAACCTATTTATTTTAATTAACGCTAGACAGAACTTTGACGAACTAATTGGCTCAGTAGCTCATATTTTAGCAGCTATCACTTTAGCAGTCAATGGTCGCGGTTTGATTTGCGCATCGAGATAAACATATGTTAGCCCATAGGTAATTCAAATCAGGTTACTCCGCCAGTCAACCTTGGACAAGCGTGGTGAGATATTGTCCATTCCGCCAAGAATAGGATACCCGATGCCCAGCTGTGGTACATACATAAAAAAATTACCAACAGAGATTACATTCTCTGGCTAGACATTAACCTCACTTGGAATGTCAAATGCGAATTAATATGTAAATGTGAACTAATATTTAATAGTCTAAATAATATTTTTTGTAAATAATAAAATATCGACTAGATATTTTCTATATATTATATATAGATTTTTTTTAGGTGTTGCTAGATTTGTCTTTCTTATTTCCTGTTGTGTGGTCCCTTTCGAGTAAAAGCCTCCTCCGTCTTAAACCATTTTACTCTGCGTAGGGCTTGGCTAACCCAGTTCTTTCCCGCTGTCTCTACAATGTCATCTGTCCATCTTTTACTTTGTCTTCCTATACTTTTTTCTTACCTTTTTCTTATTGGACCAAGTCCATAGTCGACGTTTACAAAACTATAAAAAATGGTAATAATATATAATACATAATAATTATATTACAATAAAAAAAAATGGATATTTAATATTATTACGTTACTAAACAGACTACAGATTTGTTTGTATGACTCAAGATAGTATAAAAATTCTAGCATTTTACAACAACGATAAAAATAAGCACAATGAAAGTCCACTGCTTTGCTATCCTAAGGGCTGCCATTGTCTCCGTGAAACGATGGGTGCATACCCATTCGCTATTAAACGATGAGCTAACAAAAACTCAACGACTCCAGGCAGAGGTCAAAGGCCTATCTTGGAGCTACGAGAATGGGCGGACAGGTCGGTAGGCCTAATTGCGGCCAAATATGCATGAATATCTCATAGGCCGAAAAACGTTGACCTCATGCCCGTTAGTGGATTCGAGGCTTTTGATTGCAGTGTAGGTTGTTGTCGTCTTAGCGTGGGCGTGTAGAAGATAAGATGTTTCAGTTAGCCATAGATCATAATAATAAATAATATTTTATTTTTTAACTCATTTTAACATTTTTTAAATAAATTTGAAATATTTTTCGTGAAATTATTTTTTAGACCAGCTTTTTCTACAAAACTTTTTTTATAAATCATATAATAATATTAATGATTGAAGCCATAGATGATGACTGATCAACTATTTTTGAAAGCTTGAGTTTCTGACTTTGAGTGAAAAAAGTCTAGATCTATGAGTTGATCACTTTCTTAAAACTACGAAGAAAGGAAATAATCCAAAAGGACACTTTAATTAGTCATTAACTTTGGTGTTCAATTAACATTCATGAGTTGGGCTCAGGACCTTATGTAGGGTTTTTCATATATTTAGGCCGCAATACAAGTATTTTTACAATTACAATTAAATATTTTTAATAAAAAATTTCAATTTACAGAAATATTTGACAAATTGTTGTCAGAAGCGTTAATTAGTCGGTTCATGCAGAGACTTGGCATACTCTCACGGAATATCTACTTCTAGTGGTTTCGCTTTTGCACCTCATACGATGTTCATCTCCTTCCCCTTACTTTATCCTCTTCCTCTTCCATTATTCACATCTTACATTAACGTAGAACATGCATCTACAGTTCCATTGGTGTTACAAATGTTTATAAGCGTGGATTACAATCAGCTTAACGCTTACTCGTTAGGATACATATTTAATAACATTATCAGTTCTTTTTCTTTCACTTTTAGTTCTTTCAACACAATTAGTTCTTTCTCTTCTTAATCACAGTCATTCTGGTCAACTTTTTACATTTATATATATACACGAGTATTAATTACTTGAAACTTTATCTCTATTACCTTCTACTTCTTATAGTGCCTTTAACATAGATCTTCTCGCATAACTTTGTCGTTAGTCTCTGATCATACAATAGGTTTTTGCATTCGCAGTGCAAACAGATCAACGTCTGTCATGATCAGTTGATACAAATTGAATAATGTCCTCGGAGCCAGCCGCCCAACGCCTGTGCCGGACGTCACCAATCTGTACATTGCCGCAAGTGCCGATAAGTGCCCGGTGTAATGTACCGTTTAATCCTGTAATGCACGGTTTCCGAAACCGAAATTTGTTTGGCTTCACACCAGGATTAGATTATGCCGATTACGTAGTCGTACGACAAATTGAATGGACCGTTACTGGGTGGTATTGACACGTGAAATTATTATTAGGATTAAGCGGGAACAACGCGGTCACTTTCAATCGCTTTGCTAGTACGAACACCGTTGAACTTTATATAGTTATAAAATTTAATTATTTTTATACAAAAGTATTTTTATCTGTGTATAAATATCTTTATAACGATATAACTATGCTTGTTATCTTTTGGATATGATTTGTAATAAAGAACTCCGCCAGTGAACCAAACTAATCGACACAGCTCTTCAAGTTTTCATAGATACTGATCTGGACCACAATGGGCTGATCACGTTTATCCGAGAATCGAAGAAGGAAGTAAAGAAGGGTAAAAGGAATCTACAAACTTTCGATGCTCAACAAAGAAAGCAGAGTAGCATATCTTTAAAGTAATGCATTTAGGATGCTGATCGGGCTCGGCGTCAGTATATAGTGGTATATTCGCTGAGGCGCATATAGATTGTTTTTTTAGAATAATGCGCAAACGGTGTACATCCCTGGTGAACAGGGTTCGGGACAGTCCCAACGGAATTCTGAGGGCGTTTGCCGACAGGTTTGATTGTCAGTGCCTGAGCCATTTTCAAATGGTGTATATGCTAACAAATCAAGCTCATCTTAGGTAACACAGAATTAAGATTACTAACATTAGATTAAAGTTTTATTTATTTTATTTTATTAGTGTCTACTAATAAAATAAAATAAATAAAATGTGACATCTGAAATACATGATTTTTATTTTTATATTTATTCATACTCCAAAGACTCTTTTTCACACGAGCTACGTATAAAAAATGAAAACCTTTGACAATTTAAATTACTTTTTAACATTTTCAAAAATAATCTGTAACTAGCTGTAACTACAAGTACAATTAATAATTACGAATAATGTATTAGTCTCTATTATTACCAACCAATTAATAATTTGAGGTAAATAGATATAAAAAAATTACAAAGCAAAATTCAAAATATCGAATAGGAAATTTCGGAAAAAAGTTTTACACTCCTATAATACAATAAGGGTGCTATTTGAACTTTCCGTGTCTCAGATGACCACAAACAAAAAAAAATAAACACCCAGACACGAAATAAATACGTTTAAACCATACAAATATTTATTATAATCTTGATCTGAAAATCAAACCACTGCGTGATTTGGGTCGTCATGATCCATCGAATGGAATGGATGCTTACATTAAAATTATCATATTATTACATCTAAAACGCGAAGATAATAAAAATAATGTTGCAATACAGACATTAATATTAAATTATATCATCAAGTTATTTCGACTAAAGGTTTTAACGGTAGACTGGCTACGACAAGAGCCCATTATTTACTTTTAATGTCATGTAAGTTAAAGAAGGTGCCGTGGATAATAACGCATGGGTGAACATTATTCCACGCTTCGGTGAAATAAACAGCAATGTTTTGACTTCACTTAAATAATAGTATCTCTTGAAACTTTTCAAGACTTCAAGTGATAGACCGATACATGAATGAGTCAGCTCAACCGAGGCAGTCCTATACTTTCACAAAATATCGACGTTATTTTACAGAATGTTCCTGTTCTCGCATTTTACATGGACAGTACAGGAAACCGGAAACTCAACTTTTCCTTCATTTACTTTCTTCCCATTAGTCGCAGGCATACCCTAAGGTATGAAATACTTCTATACTGCTAACATAACTAACATCTTTCTCTATTCTAACCAACTTCTTTCTTTATTGTTATTTCAAATGTAACATTCGATAATTATACTTTGGAAAAATATTTTTTTATGCAATTTATTAAAGCATTGAAAATAGTTATTAATATTAATTGTTAATATTATATGGAGCTGCATTACCACTCACAAACTGACTCACTGACATGCTATTTCAGAAACTGTAAAAGATGGAAGGCAAGTTTGTTCTAGAGATTTGTTTTCAAATAGAATTCGAGGCAGAGGAATTATATCCATACCTTGAAGATATAAAGATGCAGAACAACTGATTAAAGGTCCGCCCGAACTCTAACACTTACGATGGTTGCTTTCAAAGAAAAAATGGTCTAAAGTGCAAGTACACGGGCATGGAAAAAAATCTGATTTGGCCGAAAACAAGATGGCAGCCATACAAAGTCTAAATCCCCATCTGTTCCATTTCGCTGAAATTTGGCATAAGTCCGAAACGCTGAGACTAAAAAGTCATCGGCGATTACCCAACTGCCAAAAGCATGGGAATTAAGAGAAGTAGAACATCTTTGGTTCACTAATTCATGAAAAATAATAATTATTTAGATATTCATTACGTACTTATCTAATAATTTACATATTATATAGTGTGGTACAATTCCTCTTCTCTCTAATATTGATCAATCAAGCTTCATTATATGTAAATGTTGTGTCCGTTCTTAATTAGGATTACATTGTAATAGGTAGTAAGAATTAATTGGAGTAAGGTATTTTTGTAATTCCTGTGAATGGTTCTTAAATAAATTTAAAGAAAAGTTCAGCAGTGAAATATTATGACTGCATTGATAAAAATAATAACTTAAGTAAAGTCGCAGAGAACTCGTAATAAATTATAAGTTATAAACTTTACGTTCAGAAACGCGAAAACATCAGCTTAATAATTAACTCGAAATTCAAAACACGTACAAATCTCTCGACTAGCAATGCGTGTATAATTTTAAACATTATGTTTAAATCTGTCTTAAATGTTTATTATTGTTCCCACGGCTGCCTATTGGCGTGTGCGATCCCCATTACACCATGCTTCCGCAATTAGTGACGGAATACGGCTTGGGTTTCTCGCTACCAGTCGATAGCATCCCCTCGGTTTCTATTGTGTTCATGACTTGTTAGTAATGCAAATATATGCAATTATCCATACCTGTTTAATGAACAACCATAAGTTCAACGTATAAGGAAACCTGTAGAGGAATAAAGTTAGCATAACTACGTTGTAATGTTGTATGAGAGCTTTTATAGTTATTATATACAAAGTATATATACAAAGTACTTTTTGTAAGTATTATACGATTGCTGTTCTTTGCGTAGTAAAGAATTAAAAAAATATATAAGGTTTTTAAAAATAAAAGATTGCAAAGTTACCGCTTTCGGTGTCAGTAGTCGCGATTTCAATTCCCGCATCGAGATAAATATATCCCGCCATTCCGCCTTGAACAATCAGGATAGATTATTGTCCATCTCTCAGAAATGGGGAGGCCCCTAAAGGCTTTCATCGTCATCATAAATACAGTTTTCTCAAAATGTTAGGGTAAGGTTAGGAGTGTTGACGCATGCATGGCGAGTGGACTTGGTACCATAAGCTGGTTGTTGTTACCATACTACTCACAACAAACTGGTTTTAATACATAAAAACACTATTGTCCTTGTTTCCAATTAATTGCTCTCATTGTCGGCCTCCTATGACATTGAGAGCAAACGGCCCAGGATAATGTAATGTAGCCCTATTCTATGCCGGGAACTAGCCAGGTCAAGCTTTATATTTTAGCGGCACTCTCTCATCTCTCAATAAACTCAGAAATGGGGAGGCCCCTAAAGGCTTTCATCGTCATCATAAATACAGTTTTCTCAAAATGTTAGGGTAAGGTTAGGAGTGTTGACGCATGCATGGCGAGTGGACTTGGTACCATAAGCTGGTTGTTGTTACCATACTACTCACAACAAACTGGTTTTAATACATAAAAACACTATTGTCCTTGTTTCCAATTAATTGCTCTCATTGTCGGCCTCCTATGACATTGAGAGCAAACGGCCCAGGATAATGTAATGTAGCCCTATTCTATGCCGGGAACTAGCCAGGTCAAGCTTTATATTTTAGCGGCACTCTCTCATCTCTCAATAAACACTAAAATAACTTCATTTGTTCTTGTTAGCTATTGCCTATACAAGATTAAAAACAACAACACTCACTTATAAAACTTATTCCAGTTTTTATATCATAAAGTGGTAAATAAAGCAAGAAAAGTTAAACACAGTCCGGTTTGATGACTGAGTAATAAATCCGTTGATCAATTTTCATTTTAACGTGTAGTGCAACGCAAGCGAAGCTTTAAAGAGCATAAAGTGGGCGGACCAGGTTTTAGTTAAATTGTACTTAATTGCCTGATGGTTTTTTTTTCGCCAAGTCAAAATACTTTTGAAAAGTATTTGATTTTAAAATATCTGTGTCAATCGCAGGCGAAACTTTCTTGATTTAACACAAAATGAACAATACAACGCATTAAAAATTAGTTCCGTGAATCAATGTTTTTCCTGTTCCTATTGTTACTTGCCTCTTAACTTTCGAATATCATGGCGTTAATCTGGATTTCCGAACAATTTCTTCGCTCATTATCTAATTTGGGAAGAATTTAATGCCACAATGACTGGCTGGTAATTCCATTACCACCCACAGACATGCTGAGTAGTCTCACAGTGGTAGGTAATCAACACACACAGAATTCAAAGCTTTAACAATAGTGGTTTGTACTCCAATAGAAACAAATTAGTAATATGATATTCGAAAATTTATCACTAAAAATATAAATATTCATGTACATTTGCCATTCTTCCAATATTTCAATTATGTTTCTTAAAATACTTCTCTTTTTATATGCAAAATTAAGTTATCATCTTTAAGGTATTTACAACTTCGTTCGAAGGACTCGCAATCACGATGCTTGCAATTTGTTAACTGGGGACGATTATGACGTTGACAATGCGGTGATAGTGACTTATTATGACAGTTTAACAATCACAGAGAAAGGGCGGCCCAAGGACTCCAGTCCTGAGAATAGATAAAAAATGTTTTAGTGAAAAACTTTCAGTTGTCATAATACCTACATGTAAAAACAGCTTGCTTCGCTTATTTTGCGAACCTTTTTGAAGCTTATATAAATATATGTTGTACGAGTGAACACAGACCTCCTCATTTCTGAAGAAATGGATATTAATCCATCAATCACCTAGGTAAAAGACGCGGAGATTGAGAAGCTTTTTGCAATACTCTTTTATTATCATCTATTATACAACGTTTATAAAGTGTAGATATGTGTTATTTTTTCCTTTTAACAAATTAAAACATTATTTAATGCCAAATTAAATTAATGCGCTATAATGTTGTTGTTAGCAGGTAAAATCTTTTGGTTTACATCGTCAATATAATTGCATAGATTTCGATATCTTTCAAACTTATAGACACCAATTACGTGAACCATTGACATGACACGGGTGTCACTGCTGGCGATGGTGCAGGCGGCAGACAGGCGCACGCGCAGGTAGATGCCTGCGAAGAATAAAGATGGCGTAATCGGACTTCTTGCTCACACCACGTGGTGGGGTAAATCCGAACGCGCGGGCGTATGTTTGCTGTCTGTGTTACATTTTTCTTTAGTTTATAACCGTTCTCTGGTGTAGGAGGTCTACGGTTTACTTGTCATCTCTTTATCAGTAGTGTTTTGATACAAATTCAACAGATGAGTGACGAGGTGCCGGGTTATATAAAAACTTATCGGCGCCTAGGCGTCAGACGGTTCTGTTATGGGTGGTCGTAAGATGATCAAAGCTGCAGCTGTGCTGATAGCTTTAGGATATAGCAGTTTGTTAGTTTATCAAGGCGGAGTAACTTTCAACTCACAAGAAAATCGAGAGGGTTCGGTGCAAGTGTCTGATTTATCCATCGAGCCCGTTACGAAAACAAACATTTTGGACAGTGTACAGAATAAAAACATAACGTTAGATGATATATTTATTAGTGTCAAGACAACAAAACATTATCAATATACAAGACTGCCGATAATATTAAAGACATGGTTTCAATTAGCGAAAGAACAGGTAAGTTTGAATTTTTAAACATTTTATATTTGAAAACATTAATTTGTATGCAGAATAAAATGGTCTGATAAGAGTATCGTTACAATCATTCCGTGTATAATATCTAGTAAATACTGAGCAAGTTTGACATTGCATATGTATTAGGTATATCTTTATAACACGCAATGAAGAAGATTATCTTAATCTTGTTAGAATTATCATTGTATAATATTTTTATCAGTGATTGTTTGTATTCATTCCTATTATAATTATTAAGGATGTGTAGGTACTGTTATAAATTCGCAAAAACCTAGAAATTATGTTTAACCTTACTTTAAAAATATAGCATAGACACAAATTTTTAATTTGTTTTATTTTTATTTCTTGTAATTTTGATGTGATTTTCAAAATTCTGTGTGAAATTAAAACTACAACAATATGCTGAAAAGTTATTGGAACTTTAAATTAAATAACATATTTTAGACTTGAATTGTCTAATTAGGAACTTACGTCCGTTTATGATTCTACAAAAGTGCGAAGTCGAGCGTTAAAGTTAATAAATATCAAATAATATTTTATTATGCTTATGTTATCAATTTTATAAATCTTATATGTTTAGTTATATACGTCTTAAACGGCTCAAATACATACTGATGGCTTTCGGAGCTAAGGGCATGCATTCGATTGCTTTTTCAGTCAACTTAAAAAGTTACGATACGCGCATTTATTTCATATCACTCCACTTATACACCTTAATTGGCCTAATACGACAACAATTAATAATAATAATGTAAGATTATGAAATAGAAATAAAAACACAACATCACTGATATAAGTTGGCGGGAAAAGTCTCTTATTTATTCTTGCAACAATAATAATACTTTATTGTATAAAGGCATACGTAATTTAAGGACCTGTTATTCGAAAACAAGTAAACACTCGAATTACACTGTAATGTTTGTCGTCGAGTAATAGCGCCAACATATGGCTACTAATTACTTGTATTATTATCCTACACTATTTGGACATCATTATAATGTTTGTATATTCAGGATGCAGATATAATTGCCAGACAATAGACAATATTTATTTTGGTTTTATAGTTAATTAGATTATACGTAGTCTGGATCGTAGATGTTGATGCTGGTAGCCTGTTAGGCTTTTACAGCTTTATCGTATACAGTACCCGAGGACTAGGGGCCCTCGGGCAAGATGATGATTTGGTGAAACCTGCGCTAGTCGCAGGTTCCAATTTGACGTTCTGTCGATCGCGTGTGCACGTGTGTGTGCATATTATAACTTTAAACGTGTCATGATGCTACGTTAAACGCGTAGGGAGTTTTGGCCTAACAGTATGGTCCCTGGTAGTCCCCTAGGCCCTAAGGTCTAGGGGGTGAGAACCGACCGGGTACGTGAGTGAACCTCGTGTACGCGGCCGGTGTAGTGTTGTTACCTACGCTGAGTGCTCGGCTAGTGCCGGGGTGCGTGTGAGTGTAGGTGTCTTGAGGGGATCCGAATGACGCCGTTTCGTCATCTGGATCGTGTAGTACGTTGCGCGGTCGCCGTAGTATGGGGGGCGCGTTTGGGTCGGGCGAGTAATTGACCGAGCGTACCACCAGTGGATTTGGGTGGGAGTCCGATCTCTCGAAGTGACGCTTCGAGAGGTGCTTAAAATACTGCTTGACACTCGGCAGGTTGAGGTCGCTATGTAAGTCGAGGTTGCGCTGGAACCACCTAGCACCGGTGGCTCGACGAATGAAGCGGTTTTGTATCGCTTGCAGTTTTTTGATTTTACTTTTGTGAACGTGCGCAAAGGCAACGCTGGCATAAGAAAGAATCGGACGGACAGATTATACGTAGCACAATCCATAACAGCTAAGGCGTAGACGCGATGTTGACTTTCAGAGCCAAGGATAGTTTGCAGTTGACACTTTAAAATAAATATGTTGTTTATTCTTAAATTGTTTGCCTGCTATTTGCGTGTTAGTTATGGCATCTACAATAAGGCTTTTTGTAATTTTTTCTATTATGTCATAGAGATTTTAGTTTCAGTTATAATAAAGTATAACCTAGTTTTCCCGCTAAGTTACATCAGTGACGTTGTGTTTATATATTGTCATGTTATCATCATTATATTTGTTTTTACAAAGGTTATTGTTTCTATGGTCTGTAATTCGCTTACTTAGCATGGCTATAGGTAAATGTTATCAATTTGAGGAATGTTTACACTAAGCTATTAATAAAATATTATCAAGTTACAATAGATATTTATCTTTCTGCATTTACAGTTTTATTTATATACTTATGTAAGCACTGAGGAATTCTAAATTCTTTATTACGAATTTTTATCTCTACTGATAAATAGACCAATAATTATACACATAAATAAATAAATATCGAAGTTTTATCCGTTCTGCCAAATATCTTAAACTTAATTTAAAACTCTTATACAAATCTCAATCTCAAACTCTTATATAAACTTAAAATTCAGTTTTTATAATTTTATTTTTTAAAAAATATAGTATACATTAGTGATAGCCATTAAAAACTCAAGCTTAATGAAGTATTTACTCCCAGCGGGGATCTTCGAATACTCAAAGGTTAATAATACCATTAAGTTACAGAAATTTTCAAAAGAGAACATATTTACTTGTTCTATCTGAGCCATCGTATCCAGCTGCAATGCGAGCACACAAACCAGTTTCTAGATTGTCCTCAAACGGCTCCCCATTATATGCTGCCAGCATCTGCCAGTAACTTTATATTCTTTCAAATTTAATAACCTGAATTCGGTTATATAACTAAGCATACGTATTTTTAAATATTCAATCACCATATTAATGAAAATAAAATAGAAGTGTCCATCGCATTGAAATAACTTTATTTTCCTTACAATATTTTTAACCTTACTTTTTTCCATATTTGGACAAAACTTTTACGAAAAAATAAAAAATAAATTGACGAGTAATTTAAGTAGCAAAAGCATTTCGATTCTAACATAAGTACTATTGTTTTAAACCGTATTTTTCTCGTAGAATCATAATTAGCTCAATTGTAATATATACCAAAATACTAATAATATAAAAACATTGCTTCTTCTTTATAAAAAAAGTATGGTTTTAAAAACATTTTCATGATAACTTTGTGATTCATATTTATGAAGTTATTTCCCATTTAAGTTCCCAAACTATATTTCATGTAATTTCTGATTTGCATTCGACAAGTAGTTTCAAAGAAGTCTATAAACATAGAACGTTTTATTTCAAACCAATAAGCATAATGTGTAAAGATAGTGCTGTGAATGTTTAGACATATACAGTGGAAGTCATTTAAATTCAAACGAGCGGATAGTCAGTTTTGAAATCTGTGTGTAATTTATTGACCCATTTATCCCTCTGATGCATTTAAGCGTGTCATAAAGCGTATTATCATATGTTTGAAACAGTTATTGCTAAAACTCTCACAAATTTATTAAAAGTCAAGAATGGTGACCAAATACGATGTGTTTTCACCGAAATTAAACTATGCAACACCACTCTAGAATAAGCTAAATAACTTCGTTAGTATTGTATTAGAATGATTACACTGAATAAATATAGTATTGTTTACAATGAATCATTTTTATACCTATATTAAAATTATTATTATATATTTCTTATAAAAATACTAAAACAATATCGAATAAAATAAATAGACGATTTCACAGTCGATAAAATTATTTATGCAATAAGTGTCCCACTTCCTCTGAATAATAATAACAAAAATAAACGTAAGCGAATGATACATGTTTAAATTTACTGATACAAAAGCTAACGATAGAAAACGTTCAGAGGCCAATCGTGCTACGCCCGTTGCAGCGCATTTCCTGAATCTGGAGCGTGCATAATCGGCCATTAATCCGGCTTGAAGGACTAACATAAATAACTATTGTACGCGAGCCCTGCGCTTGCGCCGCGCGTGGCACGAAGGCGCGCGTCCGCCACGTGACTTCATTGTATTCTTGCTTTGCTCTTTTCTATAGAAAGCTCTCTAGTTTTTGTTATTGCAATCTATACAGACATATAGATATATATTAGCTTTTGCCCGCGCCTTCGCTTGCGTGGAATTTGGTCTGCCACATTATGTTTCGTGACAGATCATTTTAAATTAATATATATATTTTTTTACTTAATTTATGGTTCACAATTTTGCTCATAGTGGCTTCCACATAAAAGGTAGATATATACTATCGCGGACTTATATTTAGAACTATTCAAGACAAACAATCCTACGGTATATCATCTTTGTGTAACTCCAATGATTTAGGCAGCGTACGCCAAGATAGCTCTCAGAGGCCAGATTTTTTTAGACTTAATTAACATGTATCGTTATATTATAACCGAAAAAATTACATAAAATCATTACAAATTGTACTCTATATATTATTCCGATGTATAACCTATATTACTGTAAAGTTTCATCCAAATCCGTCCAGTAGTTTTTTCGTGAAAGAGTAACAAACATACATACTCACAAATTTTCGTATTTATAATATTAATTAATTGATAGTAGGAAAGGTTTTCATTGCCATTAAATTAATGCATAATGTTTTATAGAGGGGTAAAGATACTGAGTCCAAAGGACTAATATAGTGAAATATATAATTAAGCATTTTATATGTAAATCTAATGTTATATATAACATAAAATATTGATAACTATACCTAAAAATAGCCTAACACTTTATTAATATTTATATGTAGGTTTTTTATTTTTACTATATAGTTGATGCCTTATATTTTTGAAAGAGATACCTGCTGACTACAAAGCAACTGGTAAAACAAATAATTATAACCAACAATGTTCAATACATACGTTAATATATGTATCTTTTATTCTTATATGTTATATGACTGACTAAAGTAAAAAGTATTCCAACACCAATAAATCTCTCAATCTCAATCGAACTATTTTTTAATTATCTATTACAGCAAATGCTGGTTAAAATATACATTCTATGTATTTCTATAAGATACCAAAGCTCTCAAAGTTGCTCATAAAAGATATTTGCTTTTCCTTATTTGATAATTGATTAAGTTTAGTTTCCGCTTCTTATCTCTATCATCTTACTTAAGCTCGTCGTAAGTGATAAAGTTTGAAACAGCTATTTATTCCTAGAACTCGCTGGTTTTATGTTTGTTTATGAGCATATTCGTAATAAGAGCTAATGCCATACGTGTATAATGAAAGGTATCGGTCTCGTGAATTTAAATTGTGCTTTCTACCTGTTAAATAAATATAAGACCCTAGAGTCTAGAGTGTCTTGTAAAATAAACAATATTCACAAATTTTACGAAGTTGTGTTTTAGGGACGGCGTATTCAGAGATATACGGTTCATTTTTTACAGTTAATCTTGTTGGAGATTAGGGAAATAAATCTTGGTAGGTATTTCTTACTTATTCAAAATCAAGTTATTACTTATATGATTTCTTTTAAATTGAATGTGCACGCAATGTTACATAATTGGATTAATGACAAAAAAGCATATGTTCCAAAACTTCCAATAAACTATTAGGTCAAGGAAAAATATGAGTAGTGCATTATATGCATTATAAATTTTATATGTGCATTATAAATTTCGTAAACTATTTAAAACTATAAAGTGAAAGTTGTTAAAAATATATAACATACATATGTATGAAACACGTATATTGATTTTGAATTTAATTTTTTCACAGCCGATATATATCCCACTGACCTCCCAATTTCTGCCATACTTTTATTAATCGATAGAGTCGTTGGTTGCACAAATAATTATTGTTTAGTTTATAATATTTTAGGTTAATGATGTATTGTGCTACTATCGTTTGTTGTCCTTAAATAAAATTAAAACATATTAATAATATTATTATAGAAAAATAGAATGGTTGTTAAAACTTCCAATTCCTAATATACTTGTGAAATGTTGCATTTACCTGATCCCTTGTTATCCTAACAAGACATCAATATATGCCAACATGCCTGTTCCTAACGATATTTGCGATAAACGCCATCAAAATCCTCAACCAGACGAGATAAAATCGATTCCAATAACTGAAAAGCGCACGAAAGTGGAAAATACATTGCAAAAGTTTCACACTCTGTCGGAAACTTGGCTGTTAGAAATTTGAAAGTTGATAACTTAAGGAATATTGATCATTAATATTAATTTTACCCGTGCAAGGTAACTTAATGGCTGTATTTCTTAGAAATGTTTAAAATATCTCAGAAATGTTCATGTCTTATAAATATGTCTGTTATTATACATAAATCCAATTAAGCTTGCAACTGTGCTAACTGATTATAGAGTAATTCAGTGAACCATATATGTCGAAGAAATGTAATTAACTTATCTTTCTGTGGATGTTAAAGAAACTAAACCTACATGTATTTTTTTAAAAGATATATACTGTCAGGATGCACAGATCAGACTAGCAGTTTGATCTGTGTATCCTGACAGTATTTTATTATGATACCAAAACGTGGGCACTGAAAGTCCGTTTACTCCATGAGCTAACCGATAGTGTAGGAGAGGTATGTAGGGAATACTACGTCCTGATAAAACGACTGATAAGTCGTTCGATAAACTATGGATAGCCTCCAAGCTAGATAGAGTGACGATCTGCAGAGGGCGGCTGGCAAAAAGTGGATGAGTGTAGCCGAAGATCGGGGTAGGTGGCTCGCCTAGAAGGTATATGTTAAATTAACTGCCGCCAGCTCATGATGATAATAATGTCTTATATTTTATTTTAAATCTTGTTTAAATTTTTATTCTAAACTTTGTATTTGTCTGTCATTATATTGGGACTGGTTTAATCAATTTTGATACGAAATTGATGAGTAGATAAAGGGCATTTAAGGAATTACTAAGACTACTTTTAATTCGAAAGAAATTTGTTTTTTCACAAAAATTCAGGCGCAAACTAAGTCACGGAAAATAGGCCGTTATTAAATACTTCCTTACATAACTCAAGTCAGTATTGCTTTTACACATGTGGAGAATGCGTCTGGTTTTGTCCAGGTGTGCTTTTTCGACTAATTCAAGCAATTAGTTCGTGGATTTTATAAAGGAATGTAGACACCTGATATTATTTACTGTAGGTATAATGACAGCTTTTTTATTAATATTTAATTTATACTTCTATTCAGAGTATTTTTAATATCATATATATTTTTTTAAAGAAAAGTTTGGTATATAACTATGTATATATTACGAACGATGCCATTGATAAAGTTAAGAAAGAAGGTGATTGGGTTTTTAGTCTGGGTGTTCTCAGATGAAAATTGATTTTATTCTTAAAAAATAGGTTTATCAATTCTTCAGCCAATATTTTAATGTATTTTTTACACATATATATCCCACTGCTGGGCACGGGCCATATTTATATGCTCCCCCTCCCCCGTGCCCAACAGTGTGATTAATAAAGCCTAATTATAACGGAATGTACATTACGAATTAATAAATAAATAATTAATAAAAAAAATATGGATAAAAAGCTTTAGACCGTACTAAATAATTATCCCGATACGAGAATCCAACCCATTACTAGGAATCGGGGACATTGGCGAGTATAACTATTACATTATATAATATGGTAATTATAGAAGGTACTTCTTAATTTAAAATAATATTTTTATTTGTTACAGACTTGGTTCTTTACGGACACGGAAAATCGTCAACATCAGAACCAAACAAGTAAGTTAAATTTAAACTTCACCAGTTACGTCCAAGCAGATTTATTGAAACAAAACGTATATTGCAAAGAATTTTCAACTCAGTTGTTTTGGTTTAAAATCGATATTAAAATGACCGTTACATTCAGTTGTTTTGCGAACAAATTTTCTTAAAGTTTGAAAAATACTTAAATCACATTTTATTCGTTCCTATTCAGTTCTCAAAACTTCGATAAGAGGTTCGCTATACAATATAAACATGTGCAAGGCAATATGGACTTTGAGACAATGTGTGTCAGTTAAAAATGTTTTGTCTGCAGATGGTCACATGGTAAACACCAATTGTTCAGCGTCTCACCAACGTAAACACCTTTGTTGCAAAATGTCCGTGGAGTACGACCGCTTCCTTGACAGCAGTAAAAAGTGAGTATCACTTGAATACATTAACTTTGGATAAATCTAATAAAATATAAAAAAAAACAAACTAGATAAAACCTGCTCGATCTCCATTTTACAGAAATCTCATTAATTAATTGAAATTAAGGGCATACGTACATCTAATGGGGTACGCGCAATAGATTATTATAATTGGATCGCATTATGCAAAAATGCTCCAACACATAAATCATTAAAATTGATGAGAGTTTTATAGGAATAATGTTCATGCGGGTTTCCTTTACCAATTGGTTATGTACTATTATGTTCATCCCGAACTGTACACACCACGATCCCATACCATCACTAGAGCAGCAATAGACATAAACTAAGTACATTGAAAACAAAAACAACATTTAGTAATCGCTTATGTAACGATTGCACATGTATGTATGTAGTAATCGCTTTCTTTGCTACGTTGACCCAAGTACCCAATAAGTTTTCGAGAGTACCTCTAGGCAAAACAAGTGGTAAAAACAAAATAATAGTAACAAAATTCTTAATAGTAATCATGAAAGATCAAGGATTAAATCACTTAATAGTAACCAATCTAATCAAATAAAAAATAAAAAAAAATCCATCTACATAACGTTTTAAACAGGGTAATGTAATCACTTGCTCGTACTTATATTATAAAATTTCATTTATATATAATATATATGGTATGTACATATGTATTTATTTTTCTATACTTATATATGTAAAGCCGAATTCGATGCTCCATCCGACTTCATCTCATAAGTGTCGTAAATAAAATAAATACATTTTAGCCAAACAATCTAAAAGCAACAAGTTGTCCCAAAATTATTATTCAATTCAATAATCAATTATCAAACAACAATCAAAAAATTATGGTATAATAATGTTGGCGTAAAAATCCTTTTCTGTTTTAAATTTTTATTCATGTATTTGTGAAATGGAACATTTCTCCATAACACGGTCCAATTATTAATAACATCATACTGACATGGCATAATGTTTTATTATTGTTACATTTTATTTAGATATAGTTTTATAATAATATACAAGAAACAAATTATGAAACTATGATTTAACTATTAAAATAATATTTACATTTTTATTCTCTACCTACATGTCTGTATCCATATTAATCCTAATATCTAGTTATTCAATTTATTTTTCAATTTATTCAAGTTATTATTTTTTACTTTCTTCTAAAATTCGCAGAAGCTATATATGTATATCTTAATCTATAATTTAGAATTTATAAGTATAACTTCCCCGCTAGACTGCCTTGGACTGCGTGGTGGATTAATTTATCGTTCAATTTAGAAGTCTATCTTTACAATATGATCTGAATATTAAATAATTATCATATAATAAAGGTGAAAATAATACTGATTTGGCTATGAGCATAGCAGGTATAACTTATTAATGAGACTCTTAAATGCCGCGAGGCTTATTAATATCTTAATAAAACTGGCCTGATGTGATTAATTACTTTTCGCTGTCTTGTTACTTAAACCGTCAAATTTATAATTTCCGGCAATTATAATGCAATCAAAGTTGAGTTTGTCCGACTTTATGTGATAGACGCAATTAATCTAACCAGTAATTAAAGTCGATGTTTAATCTCTGTACCTACTGCAATTAATAATGCGAACCGAGTGCGATGCATGAAATTACAAATGCGTTTCCCATGTGCGATGAGGTTTGGTTTTAATAATGCTGGATCGGAAATTTGGTTTCGATGAAACGAAACGGTAAGAAACTGTGGCACCTGGGCGCGTCACCATATTATTTTTTTGTTATGGCATCACTCTGACATCTTATGATCCACCCACTCCGTTCATTCCTCTGGCCACTCACTTTTACCCATCACTCCGTTCCTTTCGATCTTTTCACCCCACTTCTCCGCTCGCTCTTATAGTGATAACACACGCCATATTGTTTGGCATAATTTTAATTTAGATGTGACCGGCAAATATTTTTCATATAATACCTGCACAAACGTATACAACACAAATAGAAAGCTTTGTATGAATTTGGATTTTCCTTAACATCAAATTCAACATATCAATACTTCTTCAAAACTAAACTTTCATTATAAATCTCAATGTATACTGATTTCTTCATATTTATTTTATAGTAACAATATTTTTTAAAAAAAATGATAATTCTGATTTAAATATGCGTGAAAATTCGTCCAAAAAATAAAAAAATAAACTGTCAAACCAAACAAAACCAAGACAAACATTTTTGATGCTTTTGTAAAACTTTGTTTTTTTTTTAATATTTTCATAAATTATATCTGAAATGATTATATATAAAGAATGTAAATTTTAATTTTATTGCTTAATATTACTTTAAATTTAGTTTAAGTTGGTTAAAATTTTTGGATTTATTATTCCTTTTTTTGCGTTTATTATATAATGAATAATATTTTTTATTTTTTCGAAACTCGTAGAAAAAAAAATTAGAGTTAAAGGGAAACGAATTATTGTTGTGAGTCTAATACTTCCCTTTAGTATTGTCTTTCTGAGCAAACAACTATATTGGTTTAAACTCGCGGCGTTTTAACATTGAGGAGGTTTTTGTTTTAACTGAAAACACAGACGCTCTTAACTTCTGTTTTAAGAAACTCGCTTGGGGCAACAGAAATGCTAACTATTGTTTGAGAATACCCATGTCCGTGTAATAGGTTGCATTTGCATTTAGACAAAAACCAACTATTCTTCAATAATAATTACTAGCTACACGCTCGGCTGTGAGATTTTTTCCGGCTGTAAAGATCATTTTACACAGGCTTTATCAATTTCATACATACAAACATACACGACCAAATGGCTCAGTGGTGGGGTCCCCCGCCCACGGAGTCTGTGATCGTGGGCTCGATCTCCGCATCGGAATAATTATATGTATGGCCTACTCATATTTATATAACTGGTAACCCCGCCAATCCCCATTGGACAAGCGTGGCCCGACCGTTCCTCCAGAAATGGGGACGCCTTCCCAGAGCCCGGGCTCAGCAATGGGACGTATGTATATAGGCTGTGAAAAAAAATACACGCCTGTTTCCCGTAGGGGTAGGCGGAGAAAACAGACCTCCATCTGCTACAATCTCGGTATACTTTCCTTGCTTCTTCCACACTCATCACTCTCGTCATGCAAGCTCGCCGCAATATTTAATATTTAACCATAATATTTTATAAGGGAAACATCGATTTCCCTTATAATTATTATATTGTATTGAGTAGGACTACTTCATTTCTTCCTGTGCTTATCGTCAAAGGGCTACAATGGGAGCGATATATGTGAGGAAAAGCATTTTATTGAGTAATAAAAACTAATCTGCGAACCCCAATCTCGGTCGAAGTGGTGGTTATGGCAGCACCCCTCTTTTCCCAATTTTGAGACGGTGGAATTTAGAGGTGTATTATGATAACGAATAAATCTATAGTTTTAAATGTTTCTATTTCACAAATAATTAGGTATTATATGGTAACCTTGTAAATGATACAGATACCAATAAAAATTATTGCATATTCGGATCAGAAAAAAAAATACTGCGTCGAATGGTCTGAGTCTCACCGATCTCCGACTAGTAGAAAATTTTGTACAAGGTGAAACTTTGGATGATTTTGAATGATTTTGATACAATTATTTCAGAAACCTTAAAAAATTTTGGCGCTAGTGATAAGTTTTCATTTTGCTTTTCACTACATTTTCCCTACATTTCCCTTTTTCGTGGCGATATAAATCCAACCACCAAGACCGATTTGTAAAAAATAATAATGTTAATAGTTCTTTTGATTTGAAAAGCATTTTTTTAATCCTTGGAAACCAGTTGTGTTACTTAAACACACAACATTCGTTAATGGTTTTTGAAGAGCAAGTTCAATATTATTTTGGGTCACAATATTTTTCACGCGTTTGCACAGCCCTCTGATTGCTGTTTGTTGGCGTGCTATGCTTTTTTCTTCCTTCACAAAACTTTTAACGCTGTATTTGGGCTACCGACTATGTATTTATTGAGAATGACGTAATTTTTAAATTCTGTGTAAAAGAACATTATTTAAATATATTTTGTATGATATTTGTATTGTAAAATGTGATAATTGAGTTACGTAATATCTCATAGCTTTATAGACCTAAATTAATGTTTGAAAATAAATGCACATAAATTATTGTTATAATATCCTTGTTACCGAATTCGGTAGTAGAGATACTCGAATATCGTTCAAAAATCTGGAGTAAAAAGATCTTGTGAGATTGAGTCGTCGTCTTTAATTTTTTCTTTGTCAATTATATTGTTATTACATAACGTAAATCAATTTAATGCAATTTATTATATTTATATATGTACGTATTATACATAATCATTTTATATCTTATACCCCCAAATGACATTTTAAATTTTCTTCACACAATAACACAAAATAACAAATCATAATTTTAGAAATTGATAATAATTGTTCTTTTAATCTAAAATATAGAAAGTAATATATAAAGTAAAAGCCAAGAAAGAAAATATATAAGGTTCCAATTGGATCGTGGAGGCATGTTGCCCTACATTAATCCTCGTAGGTTATTTACGATCGTAGACCTTACTTGCTGGTAAATTATATTTAGGTACATTTTGGACCTTTTGTTTTCGCTTAATTCATTAGAAAATAGAATTTTTCTATTAATATTCCGTGTTGAGTTGTTACTTATTAAAGAAATCTTAATGGTTTCGTAAAAATCTTTGTGACATGTATATTTTTATATATACGAGACTTATTTAAAATTATGCTTTGCAAAAACTAACTAGTTAGCACTCTCGCATTTTTTAAATAAAGTATGTATTATTAAATATACTATTTCCCCGTCAATTTATCCTAAAATAACCTAAACTATTTCGACCACAGATTTAACAGAAATATAGAGAATTTCCGTTAAAATCGTTTCCATCATTAGATAGACCAACAGACAAACACTACAATTTGTATTCAGTATTTTTTTTTATGTATTATCTAATTTTTTAAAATAGGTTTATTATATAAAAACCTATTTTACAAAAAACTTAGAGAAGAAAAGATATGAGAAAAATCCTTTCCTTCTCTAGCTTCAAATAAGCTTATTTAATTACATATACTTCAATATCACAAACAGAAAATTTAATTTATTTTATACTAGTATATGTATTGATTCATTATGTTGAATTTACGGTGTACCTTAGACAAATACCTCTTAGTTTATTTAACTAACAAAAATTTCACTGACCACTCGACACTGTTTTGCAAGCACATATCCGATACTCTGAAACTCGATCCATGTAATGGTTGAGCACCACGAAATCATTTGTCGTACGCCATTTTGCAATAAGCGGTTTCAAACTGCGCAGGCGCAACTCCTGTTATTTGAGTCGGACGTAATTTGAGTAAATTATATAGCAGTTATAATTATTTATCGCTATATAGACCAATTATATTAATGTTTATCGTAACAAACATCGAATGAATATTGCATTTATGTACTTCAGTATTGCATTAATACTCGTATTCTCGTTGTTAGGCTGTCTTGCTAATTATTATGCTGTTGGTATTTATCTTGGTAAATATTGAAATTAATTTTGACTTACATGTGTCTTTATTGGGTCATTTGCTGCCTTAATTTCTGCTTGGTTCTGAGGTTATTATATCTGACTTCGAAAATTTGATTTCAATCGTGCATGCGCGATTTTGAATCCACCAAAAAGAAACCTTTCTTATAGCAATGGATTTTTATAGCCTGTTGATGATAAAAATATATACATACTATAAATATATTAAAGAAAATATAAAACGCTACTTAAATATGGAGACAGGAACTTTGTGGATTTCTGACACAGCACAATTTAGTTGTTTTTAATTTATGATTTTATTGTATTATATGTATATGTATTTTGTCACTGGTCCGTGAACTAACCACATTGGTTCTTGCTAAAAGCCAGCGCCAGCACTCCAATAGAGCGCCTGGCATACGCAGTGAATGAACCATTATGTGACACGATTTTTTTATTGATTTTAATTTTTTTGGACAATATTGTTTAGGTTTAAATTTTAGCATTAAGTTTATTTGTATAATAAAGTATTATGAATAAAGTTTTCCATTTTTATAATGATGACAGTGAATGGGAGAGGTTGACAATTAAGTGCACAGTCAAAAGTTTTTACTTAGCTAAGATCCGCGACGAGCAAACAATAACAGAAAATTAATAATGTGTGTTTTCCTGCTGGATGAAGTGGATTTATTTGAAACTTAAACCAAAAACTTACCGAAAAACGGCCAGCAACTCTCCACCCACCAACCACATACATAACACCAAACACACACTACCACTTTTCCACCTTGTAAACGACACGTGTTTCGTCCCAACACGAGGCATCTTCAGGCATAGTAGACTCTACGGAAGACAACCGAAAAGTTGACAATTACACACGTAATATCACATGTAGATAATTTATTAACTCTATTATATAATACATTTCTAACTTGCTATTATTAAAGAGCCTTATTATTCTTACAACAGGTGGTTTTGCCATTTCGACGATGATAACTACGTGAACGTTCCACGGCTGGTCAGCGTGCTTCAGAAGTACAATCATCAAGAGGATTGGTATCTGGGTCGGACGTCGGTATACGAACCTGTGAAAATATACAAGAAACCTTCCAATAAGGTAGGATTAAAAAGATACACATAAATATATATATATATATATATATATATAGCTATGCTCGGGGTTTCTCTGGTGGACAGAATTCGAAATGAAGACATTCGCCGGAGAACCAGAGTCACCGACATTGCTCTTCAAGTTAGCAGACTGAATTGGCAATGGGCTGGACACGTTTGTCGAAGAACCGACAATCGTTGGAGTAGACGAGTGCTGGAGTGGAGACCGCGACTCGGCAAACGTAGTGTGGGACGCCCTCCTGCTAGATGGAGCGACGATCTGCGCAAGGCGGCTGGCAGAGACTGGATGCGTGTAGCCGAAGATCGGGCTAGGTGGCGCGCCTTGGGTGAGGCCTATGTCCAGCAGTGGACTGCCGCGGGCTGATATTGATTGATTGATATATATATATATATATATATATATATATATATATATATATATATATATATATATATCAATCAATCAATATCAGCCCGCGGCAGTCCACTGCTGGACATAGGCCTCACCCAAGGCGCGCCACCTAGCCCGATCTTATATATATATATATATATATATATATATATCCCGCTGGTACGACGCCTTCGTTGGGCTGAGCATGTAATACGGATGGACAAGGCTAGAGTACCCAAACGCTTACTCGATGGCAAACCAGATGGTCGTAGAAGCCACGGAAGGCCTAAGCTCAGATTAAAAGCAATCGGTGTGAGGAGCTGGAGAGAGAAAGCCAAACTAAGATCCGACTGGAAAAATTTACTGAATCAGGCTGAGGCCCTCCCGCGACTGAAATGCCTTGATGATGAAGATATATATTCCACCATATCCTTTTAGTTACGTACTTACTTTTTTACGAGATCGAAATTCAAACTAGCAAACGTTGCATTATACTAAGCAATCAACGCAACCAAAGACATCTACAAAAATAGAGACGCTAAAGAATCATTGTATCAGCCTTTAAAAAAGGTGCATGTTCGGTTTTTAAGGTCACATACGCAATACATTGCATTGCGTATGTGATTTAGCAAGTGCCGTTGAAAATAAATGGTTCCACAAAATGACACCTACCAATAATTGTGATGGTAAGGTTAAACTTTTTTATAGGGATTCGAGCGATGGTGAAATTATTAATTTTATTACGATAGTTCCATTACATTTTCTCTGAATGATCAACCCTCGCAATGTAATGACGTCTTATATTTTTTGTTTTAGTTACTATTTTCTTTCTGGTTTGCGACTGGAGGCGCTGGATTTTGTATAAGCAGAAGTTTAGCGCTGAAAATGCTACCAGTTGCAAGGTAATATAAACATTTATTTAAGAAATATTTTTTTATATAACGTATATAATTTTTTTTGACAACGGATGCTAGCAGCTTACACGTCCCGTATTGTTAACAAAACTTCAAATACTATCAAATTATTTAGTTATTTCTTTGTAGAAAAAAAATCTAAAAGTGTTTTTCTTTTCAGTGGAGGTAAATTCATAAGTATTTGTGAAGGTATCCGATTGCCGGATGACGTGTCAATGGGTTTCATTATTGGTAAGTTCTCTTTTGTCTTTTCCCGCCAATTTAAATCAGTGGCGTTATGTTACATTTTCAAAATAATTTTATATCAGCTATATCTATAAAATAATCAATACTAAATTAAATATAATTTGTGTATATAAATTTCCATGTAGAAAAGTAATGTCTCATTAAATTCAAAAAAATAGTGAAATTGATGAATTTTTACGGGTTCCAAAATAATGTTTATAGTTTTTATCTTTTGATACTTAAAAATACACATAACGCGTATAACTGATCGATTTAATACCTGAAGATATTGTAAAAGTAATATATAGAAAACAATTGTATAGCCAAATTGATTACTTAGATCCGCTTTTAAAAATACCTTTTGTTTTCAGAGCACTTAATGAAAAAGAATTTGACGTTAGTGACGGAGTTTCACTCGCACTTGGAACAAATGAAGTTGCTAATCCCAGAAACGTTCCGCGATCAAATTTCATTTAGCTATTCGAAACTAAAAGACGAGTGGAACGTCGTTAATGTTCCCGGATTTGACACCAGATACGACCCTACAAGGTGAGACACTGACCTTCTTCATGATTTCTTGAAATTTTATTTCCTCGAACTTACAAAGTTTGATATTCGGTACACATATTCATATTCTTTCTGAAAAAAAAGGTGTACTGAACCAATGTAATAGAATTGCAAAATATGATTAGGAAAACATTTTTTCTCAAAACTATTGTTGGTTTCAACTGAGATTTGAGTCGAACACCCTTATCTCAGAGGTTTGGTTTGCTTATCGCTCAGTGATAAGCAAACCAAACCTCATGTAGATATGTATCTTAAAATTTAATTGGTTTTCTATATCTATGATTGTGAAATGTTTTGCGTGGAGACTCTAGTCTTTTCTCTTATGTTACAAAGGATAATAAAATTTGTTTTGTATTTTTTCCTTTGTAGAAAAAGCTAAGCGTAAACTTTCTTACTTTAGCTTGCAACAAAGCAGAATTTTTAAGAGCAAATTCTTCTGTAGCACTGTTGCGGAAGATAATGGCGAATTCAACGAATAAATGTTTATTGTTGCAGGTTCCTCTCGCTGCATTGTTTTCTTTTCCCGCACTTTAAATTTTGTCCGAGATAACTTCATGGGAATGTGATATTCGTTTTGAAATAAGCTACATTTGTCTAGTTATAAATTGTAAATTAACTATATATTGTATAATTATTATTATTATTTATAAAAAAACTTGCCTTCTCATTCAATAGCTGATTATAAATATGATGTAACGGTTACTCTTTTATAATTTGTTGTGGAACAACATTAATTAAAACTTTAAATTGTGATAATAATCTTAGAATTATAAATTTGCAATTATATAAATTTAATTTTATAAATTTCTAGTTTACTATAAAATGTATCTTTCTCTAACTTTTTTTTAATGTAAATATTGTTTAAATTGATATCTGTGATATTAGAAATTATTTAATTGTAAATAACTACATATAGTTAAATTTATTCATATAGAATGCATATGAGCGTCGTATTTAAGCCTCTCCCAGTCACAAATGTTATGACTTTGTTTGTAATACATATTGTTTATAAAATAAACAGTTATATCTTTGTATTTTGTTATTTTTTAATTCATAATTATTGTTCACAAAAAGACAGCTTTCCTCGCAGTGAAATTAAGAGCCCTGTCTCACGTTATATCCAGGTGTGACCTACTACAATTATGGTATAATCATGTGTGGGTTTTATTCAAGATAAAAAACAGTAGCACAATAAAAATAACTAATAATTGTGCAAAGAACTACTTTATCCATGACTAAATTAAAGATTTAGTAACGTACTAAATAAATTAGCTAAACTATTGATTGAATTAGTAAATCCCATTATAAATGTCTGGCAGTTTTAAGTCGCCATAGTCGCCAGACTTAATGTAGTGAACAAACATGCGTGACGTGACTTAGCCAACAGCGTTGATTTACACAAAAGATGAGTAAGCTACCACATTATTTTATTCTGAATGATATAGCTACAATATCATGGTATCGTATGCTTTAATTTTTTTCATATTAAACTCTTGAACTTTTTTTATAATACGTAGCATTCTTACGCGTAAAAGAAGTACTTCAAGACATTATTTAGAGAAAGTATTGATAAAAGTTTAATTAAAAGATCTTTTCAGTTAATTAATAATTTTTCAATGAAACTAATATATATATATATATATATATATATATATATATATATATATATATATATATATATATATATATATATATATATATATATATATATATATATATATATGTATATATTCAAAATAAATAAGATGAAAGTCTTTATAAAGCATGAAGAAAATACATCGAATACTATAAATTGTGAGCGTCAATCAAATCGGTTGGCACGACTGGCATGTAGCAAATTGTCACCACTCGTCTGGGCGTCACCTTACTTGACACCCGCTGATACCACATTCTTGGCATGCAGGGTTATTGTCCCCGCATACGTGTGGGATATTTCAATTCAAAACAACACGATATGCATAGAAATCTGAATTTATCATAATAAAGTAACGGAAAGATCAATTTAAAAAAAAAGTTTTACAAAAATGCTAGGATGGTGCTGTGACTGTTTTAAAGATGAGTTTAAAATAAGAAAAAAATTTATTGAAGAGAAAGGAAAAAGACTACAAGGATCACCTGGTTGATAAGTATGGCAGGTGTATTCCTTATCGTGATAACCTTATTTGTTAGATGATTAATGGTAAAAGAGGGGGTAAATGGAAAAATAAGAAATATGAGGAGCCTCATCGTTTGTCAGATTAAGCGTGGACACAAACTCAGATGTTGATTATCTTCAAGATACTGGTGGAGAAGTATACAATATATACAAATATATACATATTGCCTTATAAATAACTGATACGAGACTGATAGTCCCACCAATCTGCGTTAAAAAGCGTGGTCGTTTAATACACATTCCTACAGCAATAGGAAATTCCTGTAATCAGGGCGAGGGAAATATACGGGCTATAAAAAATATTTATTTTATTTTATTTATGACAATTTACAGGTGAAGTAGGACAGAGCATAGTAGGTCTCACTAGGCAAGCTATATCACTAGGCTATACTATCCGATTCAGTCATTATATATATATATATATATATATATATATATATATATATATACACACACACATAAGTGCCAGTATAGTCGAGGCATACTACTCTGTAAAAAACATGTGGATTTAGTTCTGAGTAATTTTATACATTTTTTTATTTTTTATTTCTATATGTCTTGCCCAAAAATGAACTCGGGAACTCATTATATACTTTAGAGCAATTTAATTTAAAAAGCGGCTACCCAATGTGGCTCTTATTTTCAACGTACTTAGTTTCCAATCCCTTGCTGCCCTGGTGATGGCATGTGGTCGCTGTGTGCAGTTCGGGGTGTACGTGATAGTACATGAAAATATAAATAGCATACAGTACAAATTACTCGTTACAATATACAAATATAGTTCTAGATAAAAGATTAGTAACTAGTTGATAAGAGGTAACAGCATTACAACTGCACCTACTAAGTCTAGATTATACTAAATTATATGTCTTTATTTCGTGTAAAAACAAAATTATTGTAATGAAATTTGAAGTATCTTTATATAGCAAATATGTGAGTCGTAACCCTTAAACTCATTCAAACTTAAATCACCCGAAACTTCTTGCAATTATAAAGGTAAAATATTACAGCAAATATTTCTACTGACAACAAGATATCATAAGAAGATCCAGAGAATAACAGGTTTGTTTGCTAAGATGCTAATCAAAACAGAAATTGAGAACCCTCAGGGAGATCTATTGTTGAAGCATACAAATATGAGATGCTTCTAGTGTTACTTTTAATATAATTATTTATTTATATAATATTTATGTACCTGGCGATTATGGCAAATTCTGTCTTAGCGTGAGATTCACGTGTGGTTTGTGAATTTTTTTTTCATGTTTTAATAACTTATAATAAGTAAAGTAAAGATAGACTTACTATAGTCGTGTTAAATTATACATACATATCAAGTTTTAAAACTAAATTTGATGGTAAATAAGATCCCATAAAGCTTTCTTCAACATGTACCTACATATAGGTATATGTGCCGTCACTAAAACATTCCGAAATTTATGTTGTGAAATTTTATATCGAGAACTCGAATTACCATTATAAGGATTCTATCACCAAATCGACCGACATACGGTAATGGATACTGTTAATGTCTTTTATAAACGCTTTTAGGGTAGTATCAAATGTTCTTTCACCATTAAACGCGCGTTGAGATGCATTTCAACGAGATCAAAAGATAAAACAAATAATAGTTTTATTCGATAAACGTTTTAACCTCACACACAGTGACTTGTTGTTCTTCTGTTGACATTATATTCTAGGATAACACAAAATACTAAAAGACAACTTCTTTTTGAATCGGTCCGTTATTGCTGAGGATCGTGGTCACTAGAACCTTTCAAACGGGTAATCTTTCTCCATCGGTTCTTGTTGATTTCGTATCCGTTACGTATGGTAAGTGAACGCATCCTTACCACTTTCATAAACATAAAAATACATGTTGACAAAACGTAAACTAGTAGATAATCACATCGCGTTGCTGGGCGATTACTACTACTAGGGCGATTCCTTTTTACTGAAAGACAGAGTCGTAGGCTGACGTAGCGTTCAAATGGAATTTATTTTTAGCATAGAGATATTCAATATGTTTTACGTCACTCACTATCACTGTCTTCTCTGTAATATTACGTAGTCATGACTTCTCCTTCTCAGATCAACCCGTCTTTTGGCCGAGACTTTCCCCATCATGATTGGTTGCAACAATTTATAACTGTCATAGCTCACGATGTAGCCCAAGTAAGCGACATTTCTACTTTTGACAGGGTACAAAAGTTTCTACTTAAAGTGTCGAAGAACCTCGTAATTGACCACTTTTCATCATCATCGTCAAGACATTATAGCCGCGGGTGGGCCTTAGCCTGGTTCAGTAAATTTTTCCAGTTGGATCATCGTTTAGCTTTGTCCCTCCTCCAGCCCCTCACACCGATTGCCTTTAAGTCGTCCTCGACTCCATCTAGCCATCTGAGCTCAGGCGTTTTGCGACTTCTACGACCATCTATTTTACCGTCGAGTAAGCGTTTGGATACTCTAGCCTCGTCCATCCGCACCACGTGCCCAGCCCAACGAAAGTGTCCAATCTTAATGGTTTTGATGACGTTCAGCTCATTGTACAGCTCATATAGCTCGTGATTGTAAAGTGTATGCCATCGCTTATTTTTCATTTTCCAACACACTTGGCCACTTTTGTAAGTTTTTAAATGAGGACAAGTTTATAAGAATGACCACCTGCGTATAATGTCGAATCACTTAGGTTACGTAATATTAAAAAAAATACTCGGAACTCATTGAACTTACATGGCTTTCGATAGTATGGTACGGTAGATTAGTATGAACAAATCTTAGAATAATTATTATATTATATAACGCAATCTTACTAGGCAGGATTCACGGCGATAAACTTTGTTCGGGGTCAACTCGAATAATTAATTAAAATAATTGATACGCCTTATCCGTTCCGCAATGGCGGGTCCATTGAATTCTTGACACCTGGCCGCGGTCACTTTTCTTTTTAATCGATTATTTCCGAATGCAAAGTCACTCTGCGTAATTGGGTTGCTACATAATTTCGTTTTAGATCACAAAAAACGATCTCCGGGGTTGTGGCGAGTATGTATGTATAATTCAAAATCTTATTTAGAATCAAATGAATGTCAGTTTTTTATAATCAGTTGAACTTTAATGTATTATTAAGTAATTAAAAAAATGTATTAAGATTTTCCTTAAAAGGACTCGCTCAAGGAAGAACTAGAAGTTGCGGCCTGGTTTAATAATGCTGACCACTAATTTACAATTTAAAGACACAGACAACGCCTGTATTTTTAAACTGTAGGTAACCATAAAAGTAAAGACTTTCATATTAGCAACGCTAAAACATAGCAAAGTACTCTATGAACGATTGAAAATTAATCGATAATTATACATATAATATTTTCAATTCTTACTTCTTACTTACTACTGTAAGAAGATTAGGCGAGAGCGTTGAAGATCAAAAAGATATGTAATCTTTTTGATCTTCAATCAACAACAAGGATAGATTACAAGGATGAGAACAAGGATAGATTACAAGGATGTTATAGTGTTGGCTTCATACTTAAAAAACATTTAGAATGAAACATAGACGAATTTAGCTAGAAGAGGCCTTTGTGTCACAGGACACGCTAAATACAAAATCGTTAACAAAAACAATAAACGTTAACATGTAATTAATATGTCAACATAATTTACAACATTTGCATGTAAAAAAGTTAGTATTAGCAATAAAGGCTTAATAAAAGAAAAATAAAGACATCTAGGTGCACCCGGGTCCCTTGAAGATGCTGTAAGTAGACCGAAGAGGCTGCTGCAGTTCTTTGTGGAGCTGGGGTGGATAGAATAGGAGCTATCTATTCTGACAACACGAAAAATAGGCGCATGATGACGTCGAATTGCGGAAATCAGCCCGTCACACAATCTACCATCTACCGAAGGCTTAATAATAATAATTTTCAATTCACATCTAAGTTTATGAAATCGATCATCAATAACAGGGAGATATAATAAAATTAACCGGTGAGCGGAAACCTTAACGATTTCGAAAGGATCGATTAATTCAACTGGTTCACGTAATGGTCTACCATATAAACATAATTAAGCTTTCAAAGAGCGCCGATTGATCTACCACCCATTACTTTGGGAATGACACTCAATTAAATAGGTCCTCATTTGTATCGCCGCTGGTGTCTCCTTTCGGCCTTATTTCCTTCACCAGTAAATTCCCAGTTCATTTATTTTATTACACAGCTTTCGTTGTTCTTCTGGGTTCGATAGTAAATCAATTAAGCCGTAAGCTTAAGCACGATGCTTAAATTTATCTGTTACTACACAACTACATTTTTATTCTCATTCATCTACGTCTAAGCTAATGGAATAAATGTTTTTTTTGTTTTTATGGGATAGGAAGGCAAACGAGCAGGCGTGTCACCTGATGAAAAGCAATCAACGCCGCCCATAGATATCCGCAGTGCCATAGGTAGTGCGGAAGCGTTGCCGACCTTTAAGGAAAGTATCATTATGGGAGTGGGAGGGGGGAGGGTGTTGGGCCTCCGGAACTTAGCCGCTCACCGTACGAAGCGTGGTAGCTTAGCTACCACTCATACGCCGTTTTTCATCACAGTGTTAAGTAGAAATCATTGCTTGCATCCAGGAAATAAAGCTTTCGGAATCAGTTCAAATGTTCTATCTGTTGTTTTATTTAAACAATATCCGACAGTATGGTCTACATATTAGGGAGTATATGTATTTAATTAAGTGCCTCTTCAATGTAGTCACATTTTCTAATTAAGTTCTCAATCCTCAATCCGCCCGCCGAGCTCAGGCATTATGACAACACTCCTCAATTTTGAGGGAGGGACATTGGCACATTCAAAAACAAGCATTCAAGTGAGACTTAAAAGCCGGCAACGCTCCCGTGATTCCTGTGATGTCACGGATATCTATGGATGGTGTTGATTGCTTTCTATCAGGGGACACGCATGCTCGTTTTCGCTCCTAACCTATAAAAAAAATGGTTTAAATATTGAATCTTGTTACCAGCCATCACGTTTAAACGACAATTTCACTATATTACCTAGTAATTTTTGCCTAGCTAGTAGTTATACTAAATACATTCTTTACCAGTAGATATAAATAGGTTTCAGGCACAAATTGTGCTTACCTTTAAGATCATAAACTTTATAAATATCTTAACTACTACCTACTATGATATATTTGGCAAAGTCATTAGCTTTTAATAGTTGAATGTAGGGAGGAACCACATCAAAGTGCCCGCGAGAAAGGGGCGGAGATGGGTTTCGTTGAGAAATTTACTAAAAGCCTCAACCTTAGATAGGCACCGCAGTTATGTTGAAAGTAGTCATCATAGAAAACATGTGATGTTGACTTTACACATCCACTTTGAATATAAATAATATATTTGTTTCATAAATTTAATGAAACAATTCTTCTCATAAATAAATAATAATGCGAAATACAAACGCTACACGAATTTCGATCAAACGCTATTTCCTAAAAAATAACGTAAGTAATTGCAGCTGGCCAATTTGGGAGACATTCAAATTTAATGAAAATAAAAAATAGTGAATTTTTGTCACAGCCCATATATGTCCCACTAGGCACGGGGCATCTCTATTCCTTGCGAAGCGGACATTAACTTGTCCAATGCGGATTGGCGGGTTAACCAGACTCGAAATGAATATCTCTGTAGGTGATACATATTTATCCAGATGCGGGATCGAACCCCGCGGTCCATCATTCGTCGTTGAATCGTTAAATTTCTTTATAAATATCAAATATGTTTTTAAAAGTCATATACTGTTGATCGAATCCGCGACCGTTGATTTTGCCGAAAATTGTAGCTTCGCAACTGAGCTCATTAGGTCGTCAACGTCACTTGCATTTGTTTAATTATTGTTGCATAGTGCAACAGGTAAAGCAAGTTATAAATTGCACCAGCCAATCTCAGGTCATCGAAGAAAAAAGGAATAGTACGTAGAGGTACATGATTGCAGCTGCCATGTAATTGGCTGCCGCGAAGTGCCTAATAACCGTTTTATCTTCTGAGATGGCTTTACGCAGCTGGACCGGTCGCGGGATCAATTAAGTATGCCCTTAGTTAGCCGGAGGCTGCTGAGTAATGTTAAGAACTGACCAAGGGTATATATTTGTGAGTTCAGTTTTATTATCGTAAATACTTTTTGGAAATGTCTTGGGTTTGTTAATTTTGAATATATATATTCTATTTCTTATTATAAATTAATACAAGTGAGCCAGGCAGACGTTATCCTGCCCAGAGAATATAAAAAACCTAGAACCCGATTGCAACGCCATCTACTCGGTAACTGTGAATCTAAACTAACCCACTCAAACACATATATAGAAGAATTTAAAACAATTCCGACAAAAAGACTGACAGCACATGATGTGTGCAATGCATTTGCGAACCAATAAACCAACAACACACTGTGTGCAATGCTTTTCTAAGCCAAAAAACCAACAGCATACCGAGTGTGCAATGCTTTTCTGAGCCAAAAAGACCAACAGCAAACCGTGTGGGCAATGCTTTTCCGGACCAAAAAGACCGACAGTGATTTATGACAATGATATCGAATTGCAATTATCAGTTAGGCTGGATAAACTAGCCCTCAAGACACGACTGATTCAAAATAAAAATTATCTTAAAAGTGTGTAAAACAGAAACTTAATATTACTTTCACCAGCAAGATTGCAGAAAATTTATAGCAATATTGAAAATGGTTCTGTATTATGGGGACGGTCTTCAAAAATATGTGTGTCTATCTCGAATGGGTTAAACTGTGTCAGCTATATATTTCAATACAGTTTCCATAACGAGTCGTTGCAAGGTTTGCGTGTAGGAAGCGAGACCATAACCGCAGATAATATACCGCCGTGCAGATAACCGCCGGTGGTACATTTAAATGGGCGCGACCTCACGACAGCGCCTATTGCCGCACCTTGAGCACGCGCCCGTTACTCATTGTCCGGCGACGCCGCGCCGAGTGAAAGGACATGATGAAGTCAGATTAGAACAAAAACTTATTTGAGTGCATCTTTATCTGTTTATCTTCCAAGAACCATTGTTTTAATATGTTTCACAATTAATTTTTTTTTATATATATTCACGCCTATCCCCCGCAGGGGTTGGCAGAGACCACAGAGCTCCATCCGCTGCCATTCATCGCAGTGAAACGGCTCTCCATTGGTCGCTTTTCGCCCTCGTGAGAATCAGGTCGTGATGGATGGCGATCCACGTAGCCGTCATTTTCGATAAATTATTTTATATATTAAATTCGTCTTAGTGAATCCCACGAGCCGCAAGGGAGGATGGAGGTCAGCCCCAGCAGAGCCCTGCATGCTAAGGTAAGGCACCATAGTACCCGGGGGAGCCCGATCGTCCCGTCACAATTAAATTTTTATGTAAAATAACTGGTTTAGTATAAGCTGTCCATTGCTAGAATTAGGTAATAGGTAGAATAATCAGTAAACGCATACTCGCTGATTATTTTCTGCCAATAAAAACAGAACATCCTGTCTGGACCATCTGTATTATCCTCACAGAAATAAAGTAAGTCTAAGATCATCTCAGCACAGAAAGAAAATATCGTCCACGAGATTAACGGTATCTCGACGTCATAACTTCAGCGAGTGGCACAGAATACTACGAACGACGAGGCGGTTAACATTCGAATAAAATCATTTTTAAAAAATATATACATACACACACACGATATGGCGGATAAACATAATAAATATATTATAACAGGCAAATAAAGTAAAAATTTTAAATAAATACCTGTATCTAGTATACCTATATATTATACATATATCCATTATCCATGCGGAAATCGAAGGTGTGACATGTGTTTTAGGTAAACCAAATTATTTTAATCATAATACTTAAAAAGTAAGTAATCATTAATTAATCTACAAAGTTTATAACTTATATAAAATTTAATAACAGTTAGCTTTGTAAAAAAAAATATATTTTCGGTCGATGCTGAAAGTTGACAGTGATAAATGGATATAATTGGGTCTAAACGATCAGGTAGACTGGAGATGAGTTGGTCAAATTCGCCCCGAAAGTACTTACGTCGACTTATATCCACAAATAAATGCTAACTCATTTTGAGTATGTTAATGCATAGAAACGAAAGACGAAATAAACTTGGTATAGATAAGCAGAAGTCCTTAACGTCGAGCCAATTATCAGAATACTTTGTCTAGACTAACGGCTCTCAACATTTTTATTCAACGACGCACTAACATACTCTTTACAAATTCGCTATATACACACCACCCTTACATATTTACATACAAAATTTTTGATAGTTGAAGTAAAGATATTTTTTATTGCGAACAAATATAACATACAAACACAAAGTAATAAATAGATCCAAATATCGTATTTGTAAATCTCGCGACTCACTTGACAGCTTGCAACACACCAATCTGTCGCAAAACGGTGGTTGAGAACCTCTGGTCTAGACCATATTTTGTTTCTCTTACACAATATGCCACCTTGGTATAGCAGGTGTGTGCCGGTAATGCTTTATAATCAGATAAGCTGGCCGTTGTCTTCCCTATTTTTTTAAAGTTTACACCTGTCCACTGCTGCATATAGATTAGAAGAATATGTCAGACTAGGTATACTAGTGTAGTAACACCTTCAGCCACGTTTCATTGTAGCAAAACCATTCATTTACCATGGCCCAGTAGCAGTAACAAAGCAACTGCATATTTTGTAGACTTTCCTGGAAGAAGAAGGAGAGAGTGCAAAAACATGATTATATTATATGATAACTAACAGATCCAATGTTATTCTTTTAATATTGTCCAAAGAAATTCTTTTAATTACGACCTAGAGAATTCTAATCCTTACACGTTACGCAATTTCATGTACAAAACAATTAAAAGATAATTTATTATTATTTATTTGTCTTTGATATTCGTAAAAATATACCTTCAGCACTCTTTCATAATATTAGTTTTATATAAAAATAATCGCACCATGAAAATGATATCATTGAAAATTATTATAGTAGCATATTTTAGATGATGTACAATAGTATGAATTATTAAATAATTTTTAAAATAATGTCCGGAATATTTTCAGCTGTCCGTTGTTTTTCCGGATTTTCTTTTGGCTATCCTAGCAAGTGCCTTTAACAATCTGTTATGGAATGTAGACCTCTTCGAAACTGACAGATATTACCAATAACAGATAGACTTCAATTTTCATTTCAGCATTGATATATTATACTTTTAAAGGTATTAACAAGACTCATTGTTCTGTTTTATTTGAATTTGACTCTTTGACTCCTTTGATCTCGTAACATTAGGAGCGGAAGTCATTGACAGTTGATACTGCCTCTATTTGAATCGCTATAAAATGTAACCTTAGGTATGAACGTGCTCACCGTATTCTAAGTTGATTCAATAGATTGTATGGCCCGACCCTGCCCCGCTGAATACTAACGACCTTTGAATCGTGTACATGACACGGACATTTAAATGTCCCCATAGCAACCTATATTACGTGTTTCGAAAGCAATCTGTAGCACTGATCTATTTACCTTACTTTGGTCCAGTTGTTTAGTTTCTTTTAGGCTCGTATTCACACATTGTTATTTTCTTTAATTTTTTTATGGGATAAGGAAGACAAGCGAGCAAGCGTGTCACCTGATAGAAAGCAATCAACGCAGCCCATAGATATTCGCAGCGCCGTAAACAGTGTAGAAGCGTTGCCGACCTTTAAGGAAAGTGTCATATGGGAAAGGGAGGGGAAGGGGGAGGGTGTTGGGCAATTTTAAACGCTTTAAAATTTTACTTATATAACATATTTTAAACTACTTACATAGATAGTCAAATAACTAGGAGCGCAACTTTGTATGTAAATAAATATTTATTTATTAGTATATTAATTAAATTTGGAAGGTTAGAATGCCGGAATGCATTCTCTGCCGGTGAATTGTCTAAAAAACTTGTAATTGTTATATTTCTATTTTTAAATATCTAAATTGTGTTATATGCCAATTTATTATAATTTATTGTAATTGTGTTATAAGCCACTTTGAAAGCAAAAACCATTAGATGGACAACAGCGTCTACCTGAGTAATCAAAATCATTCCGGGTGGGATACCCCGTCAAGCGTATGGATTATGACATGATCTTATTGATTGTGATGTCTTTTTTGTCATTATTAGTACTGTTGAGATTAAATCCTATTTATATTTATAACTTTAAAATAAAATAACAAATAACGGAATTTTTAATACTAATTTTTATGAGTGCGGACGAAGCAAAGGAAGTGTGCCGGAATGTTAGCAGATGGAGGTCTGTGGTCTTTGCCTACCCCTACGGAAAACAGTCGTAATCATATGTACATATGTATGTACTTATCTGATTTAATATCTGACATCCTAAACAAAATGAAAATCGCAATATTTTCTGAAGAAACAAAGAGATATAAGAGATTCTATTATTTTTGAATCTGGATGTGTATATGTAGATGTTTTAGAAAATATAAAAGAACTACTATGAATATATAAATAGTTTGTTATTTATTACTGCGTTATTTATTACGCTGCTTGCGTCTGGTTTATTAAGTATATAAGCTAATAAAATGAGTGCATTCAAGTTATTAAACGATGTAGTTAACGATAGTTAACTGTTTCCAATAGGCTATAATCTTTAGTTGAAACTTAATATTTAAGCATAAAATAAACTAAGGCGTAAGTTCAATTAAAATAGCATTTACCTCTATTACTAACTTTGGTATATGTGAGTCTTAATCGCACCTGCGAATACAATATAGCGAAATTCTGCTTTTCGCATTCTGTAATATTTAATCATATGTTTTTTATTTAATCGGCAATAGTAGGCTAATTCAGGGGTACTCAAAGTGTGCGCCACGGCGTCCTGGTGCGCCATAAAGAGCAAAGAGGGACGCCGTGAGGCGTGATAGCTATATTTTACTTTGCATCAATAGAATTAAGCATAACAAAGACCGCAGTGTGTGCTTTGTTTGAAAATTCTATCGTCTAAAAGTACATATACTACCAATTAAACTAAAGCGACATCTCAAGACTATGCATGATTTTTAATAGGAAATAGCATAGTTTACAAAAACGTAAAAATGTATTCACTCAAGCCTCAGTACCTAGTAAGACACTGTCAAGGTCATTCAAGCTATCATATAGGGTGACGAAATGTAAAATATCTTACACTATCGCAAAAAAGAAAAATCTTTTATTTAATAACACTATTAGTCGAAGTATCCTTGACATAATTGATGTTTTAATTGTTGTACCTATCAACCGAGTAGTGTACTATACTATTTGGACTAGTTAGAGCACCGAAGCAGCAGGGCTCTGCTGGGGCTGACCTCCATCCTCCCTTGTGGCTCGTGGGATTCACTAAAGACGAATTTAATATACCTAATTTGTCGAAAATGACGGCGACGTGGTTCGCCACCCGTCACGTCCTGATTCTCACGAGGGCGAAAAGCGACCAATGACGAGCCGTTTCGCTGCGATGAATGGCAGCGGATGGAGCTCTGTGGTCTCTGCCAACCCCTGCGGGGGATAGGCGTGAATATATAAAAAAATAAAAAAAAATAGAGCGCCGAAGCATAATTGTAACCCTGTTAGTGCACTGCGGACTGGAAAAGTTTGGGAACCCCTGCCCTAATTCAGGAACGGTTATAGTTACAATCATATCTCAGGTACTTCTTGCACTTTTATCAAACAGGTTTTTAATTAGCAAATTATTTTCACAACATTAATAAATTTCTTAGTTTTTACAGATAAAAGTATGTTCCAAGAACCCCAAATACATTTACATGAAACATTAGACGACATGGATTAATGATGCGTCACAAGGCACATCATATGTTACCATTACGCTTGAGTTATAAGAACTCGACACAAATTTAAAACATGAAAATATGAATCGCTCGACTTATCTCCGCGTCCCCCATCTTACATAGGACCGCTTGAGAGCTAAATAACTCTGATGTGTTGATTTGAACAGTATATTCACTTCACTAATTTACATATCTAAATCTGGTCACGTTTCTTGTTTAATAAACCAGACGTAACAGATTATAAGACGCAATCAATTCAACAGATCTTATATTATTTCGATGTGGCAACACTGAGTAAGTTATCATCGGATGGTGTCTATTTTAATTTTATCAGTATTCAATGAATAAAACAACTTAAATATTTTCACATTACATTAGTAACTCTTAAGAATACTGGCTAATGAAGTATGGGACGCTTTCCGACATAATTAACGACAATCTGCATTGACTTGATTCGAAGATGTTAATGCTGGTAGCCTGTTTGTCTTTTACAGCTTTATCGAATACTAGCTCTGCGTTGAACGGCTGCAGAAACTATATGCATGGAAGAGAAGATCGGGCAAGATACCGCGTCCTGTGTGAGGACTATATCCAGCAGTGGACTGTCACAGGCTATTCATAATGATGATATTGAATTATAAGCTTCTCAGTTAGTATGATAATAGTGCATAGCGCATCAAAATACCTGCACTATGATTAGTTTGACCGGGGAACTACCATACTTCCACAAAGGAAGAAATAACTTTGCCACTTATTTAACCATGAGCGTCGAGTGTCTAGGACACAATACAACTATTTTAAGATATTAAAATAACCAACTCTTTCCAATGCTTTGTGGTGGAATATCTTTTAAAAAAAAACAAAATTTACCCAGGGGATATCTTTTATGGATACCCCTCAGCCTGGGATAGCCGGAGGGTTATGTCGAACTCCTAATATTATACTCCTAATAGTTATGAAGAAGGTGTTCCTTCTCAACAAAGACTGCCTTCTGGAACTATAAAACATTACATTTACAACTCATTTTTTTATTTGAACCCTAAATTAAGTAATATATATGATGAATATACATGAAACGAACGCTACCTCTTTTAAATTACACCACACAAGTAAATGTGCAAATAGCAAACAAATATACACAGAAACCTTGATTTTAGGGCGCGGCCGCTGTGAACTAGTCGAGTGCTTGTTAAAATTAAATCTATTTCAGCTGTGTAACTATCGTAGTGAATGGACTGCAAACAATTCAGAATATTTAATAATAGTGTCCTTTGTAATGGAAATTACAAAATGTAATATTACCCACATATTTATACTTAAAAACCACTTTTTTTAAAAGTTATCTTTTGGCCTATTGTATATATTCCTACAAGAAAACGTTTCATCCCCACCATCTGTATCAATGGCGATCCAGTAAGGTGCGTTTTTCCCACTACCCTACCACTACCCTGTAGAAGTACCTTCAGCGGTGTTTCAGAACCAATACGACATTGGAACCTTCAAAAAACAAGCCTACACATTTCTTAAAGGCCAGCAACGCTACTGTGATGACTATGGCACTGCGGATGTCTATGGACAGCGATGATTGCTTACTATCTGGTGGCCACCCTGCTCATTTGAATTCCTATACCACAAAGAATGAATTAATATAACGATCTTATTAGCTAAACTACCGATTTCGGAGGTAAGGTAGAGGTCTTGGGTTTGATTCCCAACGAGACAAATATCTGTATGAGTTACAGATATTTTTTCCGAGTCTGGGTCTTCTATCAATTCACCATGAACAAGAGTGCACAGTTAATGCATTTCTTCAGAAATGCCAAGGTACGAGACACAGAGGTGAAATTGATATTAGCTATAAAATTGTTACATATTATATATTGATATTCTATTCACCTTTTCGCTTCAGATAATTTTGGTTAGAGTATCTAACTTCTAAATCAAGACCTGATGAAGCTGAATAAAGGATGATTGTATGATGATATACAATATCATGAAACTAACATTTATTGTAAGAATGGAAATGGACAGGTTTGCTAAGTCAAGCTAAAGTATCGTTGGTTCTACTATAAAAAAATACTTATTTCTGATTAAATTTAAAAAAAAATAATTTTTCATTGATACAACTAGCATACATAGATCATCTAATTTTCGCATATTTTAAAAGGTGACTAAAGGTATAGTTGGGCAGGAGCGCCTAACACGATCATTTAACCAATCTTCGGTCACTTTTTCCACCTGCTAATTGAGGGATAATATCGATTCAGCACTAGATTATTACGGCTTTATTATTTACGGATTTTTTGTGGACCTTCGCCTGCGTAAGCATAACAATAGGGCAAAGTGTTATCACAGTGGGGCTATTATTTATGAATGAGACACAGACATAGAGGACAAACATACAGAAAAAGAATAAGTTTTTATTTATACATATAAAATAAATATTAATAGTATAAATAACAATATTATAATATAATAATATTTCTGTTACCAGATCTAGAGTTTGATGTTGTAAAAATAGTTATCGGTAATGTTTTAAAATTATTTTTGTTCTAAATCACCAATGCAAACTGGTTTTTACATTTCCGATGCATATTGAAAAGGAAATTGGGCTGATAAAATTTTCCCACGACACTTTTTCGACAAACATTAAAATTAATTAACATGTTATGATTTTTCACTTCGTAGTTTTTAACTAATTATAATTACCCTAAAAGTGTCATCACAGTGGAGCGATTAGTTATGAATGAGACAGACGCAGAGGACAAACATAAAGAGAAAGATTAATTTTTATTTATACATATAAAATAAATATTAATACTATAAAAAACAGTATTATAATATAATAATATTTCTGTTGCCAGATCTAGACTTTGGTCTTGTAACATAGTTATCGCTAAAGTTTAAAAACTATTTTTATTCTAAATAACCAATGCAAACTGGTCTTTCCGTTTTCGATGCATAATGAAAAGGAAATTGACCTGATAAGAATTTCCCACGACACTTTTTCGGCAAACATTAAAATTATGTATACATATAAAATAAATATTATTACTATGAATAACAATATTATAATATAATAATATTTCTGTAACCAGATCTAGACTTTGATGTTGTAACATAGTTATCGGTAAAGTTTTAAAATTGTTTTATTTTTTTTTTGTAAATAACCAGTGCAAACTGGTTATTCTGTTTCCGATGCATAAGGAAAAGTAAAAAGGTCTGATAAAAACTTCCCACGACACTTTTTCGACAAACATTAAAATTAATTAACATTTATCAACTTTCATCGCTGCAATAACGAGTGTTTTGATTTTTCACTTCGTATTTTTAACTAATTATTATAACCAGCTTGAAATCAATGTGATGTAAAACTCGAACGAGACCAGTCCAGATTTCGTTTTAAGCTAACACAACGACTTTCAAGTCCAAACTAGTTTGTGACCAGTAACTTTATCATTTGCATACCATCCCACCAGCTCTGTAAAATGCAAGATTTGTTATTCAATTGCCAATATCAAACATAAATAAATAAATTACCATTTAATTCATTTTTAACGATTTCAAATACATAATGGAAGATTTTTATATTAATAATTATTTTTTTTTTGCAACTAGGAAAAACAAGCAAGGAAACCAACGGACTCCATTTACATTTAAATTAGAATATAATCTCAACATTTAATAAATTAGTTTTACACCAATATAGAAACTTTAGGGTATATAGATTAACGATCTAATTGGTTGAGTGACAAGGCTACCGCTTACGAAGTCAATGATCGCGGTTGAGATAAATATACATATGTATAGACTACAGAGATTTATTCTGAGTCGAGTTACCATCCCATCAATCTCTCTTAGAAAAGTGTGGTGGGTTAACGTCCGTCCTTTCAGAAATGTGGAGGACCGTGTCCAGCAGTAGCTCATATATGGGCTGTGAAAAAAAATAGAATAGTGAATGCAATAAATGTGAATTTTCTTCGAGTAATAAATTGCATTCCACCATTATAAAAATCCGAAATACACTTTCGCGAACCCACTAGCTTTCGCTAACAGTGTTGATACTTTGAGAAAATGCTTTTAGTTACTTAAAAGCCCTACCTAAGTCTATTATGCCTTCAGGATATTGATATGGCAATAAAATCTTGGAACTTAGTGTTTGTTGCAGGGAATTATTTAGCGCATTAGCTTTAATGTGGCTTGGCTTGCTCCTTTAAAATAAAATGTTCGCTCAGTGACTATTAACATAAACATTCCTTCTTATGTGTCTCACTTCGCTCTCAGCTTAGCACAATCGTCGCTGGAGTACCATTAAAAGAAAAATTATTAGCTTGTTGCAATACTTCACCTCAATATTTACAAAAATATTTTCCTCTCTTCATAACGTATTATTTTATAATTATGTAGTTCGTAAATTATAAAAAATAAGACATATTTTATTCAAATAATTTTATAAAAAAATCTTTTTAACGTAAATATTAAAAAGAATACTACCACCACATCAGCAATAAAATGGCGCTCTGAGAGGAAACAAACGGTAAAAAATTGACATTCGTGCTTTGCGCTCTCATAAAAATTAATATATGTAATATATAATTAGATGTATTATATACATACTTCGTCCTTACTCCCAGTCTGATTAATCATTTTCACCAGTTGAATATGCATTATGCTTTACTGCAGTACTTTACTAAAACGTATTTATAAGCAACAAGCTATAATGAAAAAAATAGGTAATATGAAACGTCGTTTATTATACATTTTCAACAGGACATATATATTCCACTACTGAACATGGGGCTTTTCCAATTTTGGAGACATAGACATTAACTCACCATTTTTATCTATGGGGGATAGGCTGCAAACCCACACTCACTGACCTCATATGTCACATGTATGCTTATGTTGATGCTGAAATCGAACCAGCGATCATAGATTACCACAATTAATTTATCATAAAAAATCATTTAATATTCACAAAATAAAATAACAACGATATTATATTTGTTTTGTCCATATACTTATGTCCTACTCGGGCCTTACAATTTCTAGAAAAATGGTTATTAAACAATCACTTTTGTTCAAGATGATTGGGAAAGCATCTGGGTGTATAAAATATAAACAATCGACGTCCCCCACACTCCATTAGCCGTCCGCGGTAATATCAAACGTTGAACGATCCGCGGGGATCGAGATTGGGGACCACTGCTCTAAATCAGCGCTTCTCAACCACAGTGCCGCGACAAGTCGGTATGTCAAGGCAACCCCCTGTCAAGTGTGATGCAAGATTTACAAATGCGATAATCGGGTCTTTATTTTACTTTATGCGTTTGTATGTTATGTTTTTATGCAATAAAAATATGTTTAATAAATTAAGGATATATAATTTAATAAATGTATCTGAGTATCGGTACATTTATTAAATTATACATCAACTATCAAATATCGCTGCCCCGTTTCTGCAGTGCATCGGGTATGTTCGTTAAAGCCCGAACCGATGGCTGTTGGGCCATTTTGCGAAAACGAACAGCCTCGTTGCTGCACATAGTGCGAGATAGCTCCAACTCTATAATGAAAACTGATGTTGATAGATTCAACTCGCGCCTTATGAAACAGCTAAATCGGTTTCACTATAAATGATTTACTAACATAATTTTTAAGGTGTATATAATTACTAACACAAATGTAAAAATATTACATGTAAAGGGTGTCGCGAATTTGTAAAGAGTATATGATCTCGTCGCTCAGTAAAAAAGGTTGAGAACCGCTACTCTAAATAATATATTAAATTGCATTCACTTTTATGATCATAATAGCAAAGTTTAAAGAACCGCACAGGCTATTAGCGGTTTTGATGGAGGAAGTTAGCGAGATGTGGTCGGCGATAAAAAGTTTAAATGAAATATTAAAACACTTCACAAGCGCTGCGGTTGCAAAAAGTATCGCTGCGGCTCTGTTTCAATTTTAACTATTGCCTTTAGCTCGATCATAAGTCGCGGTAATTCCATTGATTTCACGTTGTGGTAATTTGCAATCGGTGTAGATAGCATAAGGTTTGCGTTTTACTTTTTAAACAAGAATTTTTCACAACAAATTTATTTATTTTTAACATACATACATATAATCACGCCTGTTTCCCGTAGGGGAGGCAGAGACTTTCGAGAGTTCACGTTCTTGCTTGACTTGTCGGAGAACCTCGTCATTGGGCACCATTTGAGTCCAGCTAATAGCGAGCATCTGTCTACATTTCATTATATGCCCACATTTGCGAACGCTCCTATACGTTCTATTTCGTTTCTGAGGTCTTCTTATTATCCTTCCATCTTATTATAAAATTATAATTAATTTAATAAAGAGACATTTGCATCCACAGGAGCAGTTTATTTTATGTAGCACTAAAAGTGCAGCCAGTGCAAATTAACTTACAGCTACCAAGTAAAGCGCTTCGCTATCTAAGTAATGTACACGTTGAAAATGCTAAATAATATAAACTTTATACTTTCACTTGTGTATGTGGATTATGGAATATTATTTAAACATAAAAAGTAATAAATCATATAACTTCATAATAAAATCTTCAATGAGTAAAAAAATAAAACATTTTGTACAACTTGATCGCCATTAATTTTCATGCAGAATAGTCCTGATTTTAATTATGTTCATTTAACTTATATTATTTATTTAGTTTCGACCATGAAGAACTTTTGGAGTCTTGTTTGCTACGAAATGAATAGAAATATAAAAAATTACAACGTCAATATATTAAGGATAGACTCTTAAGATGGTTTTCCTGTAACCACAATGGATACAGGGAATTTGAAAGGCCAGCAACGCTTCTGTGATTCTTGTGTGTCGTGGATGTCTATGGGCGGTTATGATTACTTTCCATCAGGTGACACGCTTGCTGGTTTGCCTCCCTATCCCATAAAAAATAAAGGGGAACCATGTTAGGAGACCTTAATGTTTCATTCTATATTTTCATCCTATATAGTCCTTAATGTTTCATTAAAAAAAATTAAATGTACCTATAATTTTGTTCCTTGCTTTGTCAAGACAATGCTTCATAACTACGTAAAGATAACACAGGCATCAAGGTATCAAGGTATACTTCGACATTTAAGAAAACATCAAAATGATTAACTGCAAATCTATGTATAGACGTCGTGTGCGGTCTGTAGTAGCGTTCGCTGCTTTGAATAAAGGTATTCAGATACAAAAGCTTCGGTTGAGAATTTGTTTAAAAGCAGTTTATCCAGTCGCTTTGCATAAAATAGATAACGTTGTGCTCGTTTGACTATTCATGAAGAAGAGTTATCTCGAAGCTACTGGAGAAATTATTTTAGATGGTTACATAGCTTTTAAACAAATTTATACGGATGACACAAACGCAACAATTAAGGTATCTTTTAGAGAGGTACCCTCATTATCATCATCATTTGTGGTTATCATCATCATGTGTAATTCTGCTGAACATAGGCATCCCCAAGATTTGCCTTATCCGATCCTCATCTTCAGTGACATGCGTTCAGTTTTCTGGAATGTGTTCTTCCCAAATCGTTGCTTCATCTACCCGGAATTTAAGGGTAGAACTCAATTCAATCAATTTATTCTGCTATACTTACGGTCTGCGTAATTCGTGAAAGATAAGCCAGCAATAGCTCAATTGGTAAAGACTGCTCTTACAATGTAAGATCGTGGGTTTGTTTCTTTCACTAGACTCTTAATGTGATTTACTATTGAAGCACAAGCATTATTATTAAATCGATAATAATAATTCTAGTAATATCAATACTTCGCTAGTCTTTTTTTCATTTAGCAATTAGGTAAAACTATTATGCTAGTGTCAAGTAAAATGGAATGATATAAAATCTCTTGAAAAGTCTAGTCAGCTTGTCATGTTACGGCTTGATAAAACGGTGGCTATTCTATCAAAACCTTCTATTTTCAGTCAACTTAAAAAGTCACGATACACGCATTTATTGCATATCACTTTACTTTTAAGTATAAAATATAGTTCGATTAATTTAATAATACACCACCACAATTAAACAATATAACTAATAATAATAATAGATTATGAAAATGAAATAAAAACAAAACGTCACTGATGTAAGTTGGCGGGAAAAGTCATCGGTAGTTTTAAATAATAATACACATTTTTCGTTCACAGACTAAAAAGTAACGCTTGAATAAAAACATAATATCACTTTTCATCTCAGATTGAAACCGTAACTTTTAGCTTAGATGTAGGTACTTCTAACCACTGAAACAAATCAAAGTTAATACGCTTTGTGCTGAAAGCAGTTGTAAGTATCAAACTATGTATAAGCGTATACTGACCTAGTTATTTACTGTAGTCTAAAATACTAAGATAACAATTAAACATCTTTCATTAACAATAAAAGGTAATTTTTTGTGAAGCGATTAGAACCTCATTTTAAAATCTCAAAACCCTGGTCAACCAAGCCATTACATTTTGTAGTGGTAGAGCCACGCTGCATACGAATACTTTGTCAAGAATTGCATATTATTTGTATGTAGCATGAGTGGGCCGGCTCGCTCGGGAAAGTACCACACTCCCGCAGAAAGCCAGCGTCTGTGTGGTCGCTTAGCTACCGCGCTTCGTTTGATGAGCGGTTGAGTTCAGAAGGAACAACCCCCTCCCCCCTCCTCCTCCCATAATGACACAATGACAAAGAAGTGGAAGTAAAATGAAAAGAAGTGAAACTAGTGGCCGATTTCATTTTTCCGATCCCCGAATTTCAGTTCGTATCAATAATAACATCAGAAATTATCTAACTACGATAATCTATACTAATATTTGTAACAATCAGTCAATTAATATCACGCTGCGATGGGTAATGATAAAAAATGAGATGAACATAGCTCATCATTTATATCATTAAAATTGAATGTAAAGGGCTGGCAGTCGTTGATAATGAATTATAATATACAAACATTTAAACATACTTAATTCTTATTCCAGACGTTAAGTTCATTGAAAGTGATTTACTGAGTCTGGTTGATTTACAGCGAATTTCTATAACATTCTCCTGTTCACCTCCAGTAAGTTTATTCTATACCAAACAAAAAAATACTCTTTTATCAGGTATATAAAGTTACAAATCCAAAACTGGCGCTCCATGTAAATCTTTATTGATTTAAGTGTTTGTGGTATTTGATAGCTATATATAGGTTTTTATGCTTTAGCTATATATGGGTACAATTTAATTTTTAAAAGCATTACTAGTGAGCCGTCTTACTTACTTGCTTTGCTGACTCAGTGACCGGACGTGGGCCTTTGCGTCCGAAACGAGAGTCTTCTAAGAAAGAAATATGCCCTCATCACACTCCGATACTCTCCCATTCGCTCAAGGTGACCGAGCCAACGAAGTGGTTGCGCCTTCATTTCGCCCATAATGTTTGGCTGGTCCACCAGATGGTAAGCCTTCCAAAAACCGGTGTTTACTATTAACTCGAATGGGAATGAGATGAGATGTTTCTGTAGATATCCAATAATAAACTATATTCTTACATGTCTCTTGCAATGAGTTTAAAATATTCTTTAAAAGCAATTGTAGATATAGAACAAGTATGGGACAGCACACAACTCGTATCTTTCGAGCGATTTCCTCCTGTCCCCGCTTGGTCCCCATTGAACGGAGGGCCTGTGATTGACCTAAAGGACAAATAGGTTTCAGCAATATCTAGACGACGTGAAGTCGATTAGGATTTATCTTAATAGTAATACCCCAAAAGTCGCTGGCAAGGCCAAAGACAGGAGGGCGGTCGCCTCTTTGAGTTTAGGCTGAGGTAGTGGGGTTCATCACCAAGGCTCGTTCCCACGCCTCGGTGTGGGTTTTGGCCTATTCCACGTTTCGGAAAAAAACTGCCACACTTAGCTCTAAAAGCTAACCAGTGTCACTGCGTTACTTGGCTCGCTATTAGTAAAATATAATAGATACGCTCTAATATTTTTTTTTTCTTAAACAGATAACCTCTAAACCATCACCCTAGGAGTCTTAGAGAAAGTAATTGTTAATGAATATTAATTAACTCGATTACTTAATTATCTAAAAGGGCTACAATTAAGTTCAGTTGACGTGAATCTGGTTTCTTATCTTTGAATAAATTAGTTTAGATTTACTCCGACAATAGTAAGGGATTAAATTTAATTGTAATGTAAAGTAATTAAGTTGTAATACTGGACAGATAAAATGTTACCTTTTTTGTTTAACCTTTAACGACTGAGGAGAAAGAAGGTAATCTTCTTACTATATAGTAGTTAAAGTTTCTTTTTAGAATGGAACCTCAAAAAGCTAAATAAAATCTAGCTTTTTGAGGTTCGCGGTTACGGGACGCATCCAGCTAGACAAGCGATGTTCTATGCAGGACGGCTGACAAAAAGTGAATACGTTAGCCTAATATCGGGCTAGGTTACATGCCTTGGGGGAAGTCTATGTCCAGCAATGCACAGCTGTAGGCGTAGTAATGGCGATGATTCTATATTTGTATGTTTTTTATTTAAATTAAAACCATAAAAACAAAGAAAATAAAAAAGGAAGTAACAAAAATAATAATATGATTAAATTATTTTTAAATAACAACATTATATATGGATGTAATATATATGACAATAATATATTTAACATGATTATGATTGCAAAATATTTTATTCCCCTGCTTGTAAAATTTCTTTTGTAAAAAAAGGTTTTATGACAAAAGGTACTCAAAAAATAGATGGTATGTAGTGTATTTTCTCATTAAAATATTAATCAATACAATGCACTGATGGTCTCCTTCACAAATGAGAAATATCCGGACGTTTGACAGGCGAATTAAGTCTCAGAACGGTTTCCATTACAGTAGACGGTGCTACCAGTTCACTAGTATTTGCTCCCATAGACGTCTTGTACGTCATCCACGGGAAAATGGGCCATACTATTTATTACATATAATGTTCTATCTTATGAGAATATAAACGATGCATTCTACGCACCTCCAAAAGGAATTTTAACGTGGTTTACATTCATTCAAAGTGTCACGAATATGAGTTTAAAGATGTTTTATTTCAAACATATAGTTTATTTCGAGCGTGGGACAGGTTGGTAACGAACACAATAAGAAATAAGTCAATGTTGGTCACTCACGTCCAGTGAATTGTAGTTAAAACCGCTTGTAAGAATATATTACTTTTATTTATAATAATAGGATTAGATCCATGATAAATAAGATATTTATTCTTTATACAAATAATTATTTAAGATTTCTTTTCTTTTATTTAAAAAAAAAAAGACTGGTATTGTTTTTAAATATGACTAGAAATCTTGTTAACCATTCCAACTAAACTTATAGTGATGCTTGTCTTGTCGAGGAAATGGTCAACATCAATAGTTCAATACAATATGAACTCGTACTCGATCATAAGTCCCAGCGTTTCCAAATGAGCTATTTCTGCTTGATTTAATACCAGCGTATAAGTAGAGAAGTACATTGTAAATGTAAACTGAGCGATTGCGAGCGGTCGTAGAGATTATCTGTATAACTGTTGGAGCTAGGAGTATCTAACGTCAACAAACGAAAATTGCCATGCACCAGCGCAGTCGAGTGGGCTTAATGAAAACGTGCCAGCCATCGGCGAAGCGGGACCACGGGCAAGTGGCAATTACGTCCGCATAAATCGAGGGTAGGTATCGCGTGTGGTTGCGCTGCCATGCCAACGCCAGTGCGCATCTAATTAGTGCCAGCGGACACTAGTTGTTTATTTTGCCAACCGACGCGACGCTGGGCCGCTTCGTCGCGCTTGCAATTTATTACTGTTACATTGTAATTGATTTGTTCGCCATTTTTTATCTCCTTGGTTTCAAATAAATTGGGATAATTAAGTCATTTTTGTTTATTTGAATATAAAGCATTAATTGGCACTCCTTTTTTTAGTTTTTTTTTATGGGATGGAGGGCAAACGAGCAGGCGTGTCACCTGATAGAAAGCAATCAGCGCCGCCCATAGTGGAGGGGGAAGGGAAGTGGGAGGGGGAGGGTGTTGGGGCTCCAGAACTCAGACTATGAGTTCGGATTGCGTTGTGTAGTTCATATGTTCGTATCTCTATACTGGATCATGTAATGATACTTTGATAAATATGTCACTCATGTATTAAAACTTTTTAATTAAATAAAATAAAACCTTTTTACTTTTTTACATTCGTAATTTTAAAATTTATAATAGAAATAAATATTTTTTTTTTATATAAAAACAAGATTCAATTGATTGACGTCATTCACCTTTCCTGTCATAAGAAGTTAATATAGTGATTCATTAATAAATTAACTTCACTTGGAAGAGTTTCACTATATCGAATATAAAACCCCCTAAAGATCCCGTGTTGCCATGTCAGTACGGCTGGCACGCTATAGTACCTACGTATGTATTAAGATAGTTAATTTAATCTACGAGAAACTCAAGGTGGGTGAATACCTCGTCATGGGTGAACTAGCAACAAATAAAAAAGAACACTTCTAAGTTCTCATCATCAAACATCACTTCTCAAAATCATAGGCACACTCAGTAATAAAAAAACATTTATTCCAGTTCCAATTTCAATTATTAATTTCAAATGTTCCAATAGCAATAAATAACTTAACGAGTGCGACCTTAATAGCCCTTAAAATCTTTTCTATCGACGGTTCTTTGTAGTCATTTGTTACAATTCGAATTCGATCAAGAGAATGATCTGCGAAATGCTAAGGCAAATGAAAATGTGGGAATAACAGTCGCTTTCCCTTGAAAGTTAAAACGGTATTCCGCAGTGAAACCCCTAAAAGATCTTTTTAATATTAGTTCTCTTTATTTTCTATATTACATTTTAGGTGACAGCTCTGCCACTAAGCCAATTGATCGTCAGTTCTAAGTTTTAGATAATTAATTTATTTTTATTTTGTATTCTGAGTTTTTGTTTTTTTTATGGGATAGGAGGGCAAACAAACAAGTGTGTCTCCTGATAGAAAGAAAACAATGTTGCCCACGGATATCCGCGACACAGTATTACGAAAACGTTGCCGGTCTTTAAGATATGTTAGGCTTGTTTTTTCAAGGTTCCAATGGCGTATCGCTTCGGAAATACAGCTGAAGGTAGCTGATTCTTATTTAAATACAACAATTGAAAACAAACTGAAAGCAATAAGTTACTGCGCTTACAATCTGAGGTCGCAGATTCGATTCTTCCGTTAGACTATTGATTTGAACCATATTTTGCTAGCACGTGTTCATAAAAGTCGCAAATTTTATTCGCGGCTTGCGTTGCATTATTTTCTTGTTTGGAAAAAAAATTAAAAATGTATCGAGTTTCTTTTTTAAAAAGTAACCTTTTCAATGTCATCAAAACCAGCCAGTTCTATAGGGCATATTTTATTGCAAGTTCATACATAATATATGAGAAAAGGCCTTTCTCCCCACCTAAGAATATACACATAAATATGTATATATAGGAAGAGTAACTAATAGTAGAAATTGAATAAAAATAAAAATAATATAAATAATCATGCCTTGCATTATACTTTTGCTTCGTTATATATAGTACAGACAGCTTTTTATTTGAGTCCTATATCATTTCTCGATAGCATTTTATTGATTTAATGTTCTTGGGCTCACACCTGCCGTGGAATGAAGACCCGTTGTGGATACATCTTTGAAGGGAAGCAATAATATCTTATTCTTTTTATCCGTCTTGATGAATCAATTAAATTGGATTCATGATTTATACGAACGATAATAATAACTGGTACGTTTTATGTACGTAAATCAGTTGTGGAATATTAAATGGAAACTAAGGAGAGTTAATATTATGTTAAATCAATCCTTGTTTCAATAACAAAAATGTAAAGCCATGATTACAATTAATGGTGAAGAATATAATTGATTAATTTAAACGTAAAATTGTCTACTAACCGTAGAAAATGTAATGGAAAGTATTAATTCAAAACATAATACGTTATTTCACTAGTTTGAATGTTATCCAGCAAGGGACGCACTGCTAATTATAAGTTATTTTAGTAACAAAGGTATTTCTTACTTACTTAGCTGTATCCGCGAAATGTGATGACTGTGGAGCCAATAATAATAGATTACTGCAAAGTAACGCCTAGCTCTATTAATTATATTCTATTTTATTAAAATAAGAAAACTAGCAATGTTTTTAAATATTACTAGTAACCTTACTAACGATTCTGACTAAGCTTATCATGTCTGTGCTAGGAAATAAACAATCCATGGATCATTCCAAGATCTTATTGAGGCGAATGCTGCTGCTATTGCACTGGACTGGATAAATATAGATCAAACCACTGACACGAAAAGAAGAATAAAATAGTCCACATTAACAGTCTAATGAAGGATACGAACTCACGATGTACAAATCGTAAAACCGGGCCTTGTCAACCTACTCTTTCCATTAAAGTATATATTTCATGTATCTATTAATTTATGGTAATACTTACAGCGCTAGCATGTGGTAAACATACCAGAAAGGGCTAGATAATAAATAAAAAGCACAAAATCACGTTGTCTTTTCAAGAAGCTTCCACTTGACTTAAGAATGAAAAAAGTATAAGGCGCATAAGAGACTAGGGGAACAATATTAGCTGTGCTCTCAAGAAAACATTATCTACGCCTCAAGGTGTTTAGTTTACATTACCATATGAGGTTATTATAAAGTAAAACTGTTTTGAAAATAACCCATCCTTCTAAATTGATACCGACAACATGACAATCGATAACATTCTTTCATTCCTATTATTTTACTATTGATGGGCTTCGGTCTAATTTAGAAATATTCTATGCCGGGAAACATGAATATGGATAAATTAATATACAGGAAGATAGATATAATTTATTACGTGTCAGACACTTATAACCCAAATTCTTTCTTATAACTCAAAATTTTCTGGTTTAAAAACTATTTAATCATGAAATGATTCGAAACAATGATATCGGACAGAGATTGAGTGCAGTCTATGCCATGAATATTTCATTAAATTTAAGTCTGTTTTTGACCTTCAATGTACCAACGAGAATCAACGAAAAAATAAAATTCTTTGGCGTCATCATTTTTTAAATTAACATTTGAGTACAATTGATTATTAAAAACTTACAAATGTACAAAAGAAATAAACAAAATCAAAAAAGAACATAATCCTGGTTGTACTGACTTATTTCTATGGAAATTATTTATTTTCTTATGAACAAGATCAACAAATTGCTAAACGCGGTACTAATGATACGTCAATGCAAAATGTATTAAAGTGCTTCTACTAATCAACATGTAAAAAAAAAACAATTTAATTTTATCATTCGTACATAATTGAACTTGTTATAAAAACCGTTTGATACATTACCCAGCCCACGCGAACACGAGTCAGCCCGAAATCATTTACTTCCGCCCACAGCTTTATAGCATGGATTTACCAATGTGAAAGATACAAATATTATAATATATCACGCTCGCATAAACCTTTCACTCACAAAAACCTTTTATTACGAGTGAAAAATATATTCTTATATAGATTTGTTATAAATATTTAACTACTAACTGTCATATGCGGCTTCAACAGGAATGGGACTAAAATAAATTCTCCATAAGAAATTTTTTAATGTAAAAGTTAAGAATATTACGTTATTTAAAAAAACAAGCAAAAATTATCTGATTAGAATATGAATCAAAAGAGAAAGAAGGATTTAATGAGAGTTGAAGAAGAAAGTGAAAAAGGGGAAAGGAGTCGGATCTTCCGATCACTACAAACCGTACGAAAAGCATGAAAAAGTTAGTTTTTGAGTAATCATAATATAAACATAAAAAATATAATAATTGGATTTCGAAAATGACCCATCCTAAAAAATAAATATTATTATAGTAAAAAGAACGAGTTCTGTTAAAAATTGATTTTCTTTTTTTATTATGTAAAATAGAATTTTTCACTAACCAAGGTTTTGTTTTTTTTTTTGAGCAGACGAGTGCTGGAGTGGAGACTGCGTCTTGGTAAACGTAGAGTGGGACGTCTGGCTAGACGATGCGACGATGTGCGCAGGGCGGCAGGCAGAAACTGGATGCGTGAAGCCGAAGACTGGGCTGGGTGGCGCTTCATGGGGTTTGCTATAAAGGTTTCGCTATAAGGTTCCTTTGCCAGAGAAGAAACGGCAAATGAAATTCCGCTGATATCGTTTTACTATCCCCTTTTTATTACAGATAATATTGATGCATATACATTATTTATATTTCTATAGGGTTAAACTAATAACACTTCTATTTCTAAATTATTATATTAATTTTTTGCAAATTTGGCTTCCCAAAATTTAACCTTTGTCTGTGCATTAGCTTCTCTCAAAATTGATCGGTGCTTGGCAATATAAGACGTCATAATAGCCGCTTGTCAGACACTCACCGCTTCGTACCGTCACAAACCACAATGGATAAAAAATTTAATGAATAGATTCGTTGCTCATCGCAGTCTTTGAATCGTGTCGCTCGAAGGCTTCATTCAAGTTGTTGTAAAGCTACACAACACATATAATTTTGTAATTAAAACGACCGTTGCAATTACGAAACGCATTATTTTCATGGTTTAAAAAATAATAAACTCGAGATGGACTTTTCCCGCCAACTTAAATCAGTGACGTTGTGTTTTTATTTTATTTTCATTATCTTATATTTTTTTATTATCAGTTATATTGTTTGATTGTAATGGCGTATTGTACAATATAGTTCGATTAAGGCATGTAAGTGGAATGACATTAAACAAATGCGTGTATCGTGAGTTTTTAAGTTGACTACAACAGCCCATAGAAGGTTTTGATATGATGGCCAGCATTTATCAAGACGTAACGTGACAAGCTGACTAGTACATTTCAAAATACTTGTTATTGTTTTATATTATTTGATACTGGCATAAAAGTGATAGTTAAATACCATCAAAGAACAAGTAAAAAAAATAGAGATGTATATAAATTATTATCAAGTAATTCATCAAATTAGAATTTATTTTGCTCTTTTTCCACAGCCCATTTATAAATGACATTAACTCAAACAATCTCGTCGGTGGCGCACTCAGACTTTGTATACTGTATCTGTAATAAATACCTAGAGAGCATATATATTTATTCCGATGAATCGAACCCACGACCATTGACTCCGGCAGCTTTTCCACTGAGCTAATAAAATCATGGTTTTTCAGTTATGTGTCGTAACAATCCACTGATGGACAACTAAACTGAATTGAGACTTAACTAAATTGAGAAGTGTTGTTATAATCCCCAAGCTTGGCGGGTAGTTTGGGGATTGCAGATTAGTTTTTATTCAAAGATAGACGCTACTACCCATCGATTATGATTTTCCTCCCATGGAACTGCCCTATTCTATGCCGGCAAACATATGACAAAAAATAATAAAATTTAATAATAATATAATTTCAAAAACAATGTAAAATAATAAAAAAACCTATTTTATTTTAATTTTTCAAATCAAATGTTTAACTTAAATATATTTTATTTAAATTTTTAGTAAAAGCGTCGATAATGATTACAAAGAATACTTATATATAATATGAAAGATAAAAAAATAAGACATTAAAATATAAAGTAGGACAATAAAAAAAAATTAAGTTGGAAAAAGTAAAGTGGGAAAATAGCAAGACTCATTTACCATAAAGCCGAGATCACTAAGCCTCAGTTATTCAAACGAACAAATCTAAATTAAGAATCCACGCGACTCGCTCCCGGAATAATTAAACGCTGACCGGGATTCCGTGCAATATAAACTGTATATTTGTCGCAATTAAAATGTTAGGCCCATTTCGTAATCTCGGGACAAATGACAATTGGTTTTATACGACGCCGCTTAAATGAGATGTTGCCATGTTACCAAATGGAGACTACGAAGAAATGCGCTAGAAAAGCGAGTTAGCAAACGGAAATGGCCTAATCGCATTTCTTTGAGAATCTACAATCGCTGTACAAAGCCTACTTGCTATACTATTGGTCCTCGATTGGAGATCGCGTCTTGACAAACTTAGTTTAGGACTCCCCTGGCGCGATGGAGCGGAGGCATGTACTCGAAGATTGGGCTAGGTGATATGTTCAGCAGTGGAATGTCAGAGACTGATAATAATGAACTATAAAGAAAAGAAAGGTAAAGATGTATTTATATAGACCAGAAATAAATAATGTTAATAAGCACTTTAATATGGATTAACCGTGCTTTCAGTAATTAATGTCTCCTGCATATGTGGTTGGACTCCTCCGGTAAAATACCAAACTCGAGAAGACCGACCTATGATCAACACCCTCCCACCCCCCCTCCCCCTCCCCCGCTCCTACGCATCTCCCTCCCCTTCCCTTGTAATACATGTCTGTGGAACTAAACAATTTGATGGAAACTAATCAACAATGCAACAATAAATTTGCAAACCCATACACATTTAAGAAGTGTTGACAGCCTTTGGAAATGTGTAGGTTTGTTTTTAAGGTTATTTATAATTATTTTGTATTTTTTTTAATCTTTTTATTGGTTATTTATAACCAATATTGTATCAGTTTGGAAATACCGCTCAACGCTGATTCTAGAAACAAGATTTTTCGTTCGAATGTTATCCAATTATTTTTTTCTGTATTCAGAAACATATAATTAAACTTTTATATTATTCTACACAATAAAACGCCTTTTTTTAGTCAAACGAACCCGTTTATCTCGTATAAGTCCCCTCTTCGATGTAACAAGACGATACAATTAAAAGGGGATTTAATTGAAATGTCAAATGTACAACAAGGGACAGTCGCAAATAAGATCCATAGACTTGAAACCAAATTACATACATATACTCGTATATTTAATTAAAGTTATAGCTTACGGACTTCTAGCCAAACCTAATAAGTAACATAACAATAATTATATAACTCAAGCAGACATAAAACCATACACAGAATACGAAGTAGTGTAAAGGATGAAAGCAGAATTTAAAAATATTTAATCTTAAGAGTAGTAAACTAGGAAGTTTTGTTACTAAAGTCACCGACATTGCCGTTTGAATAAATAGACTAACGGGCAATGGGCTGGTCATATACGAGTATGTCAGAGACCCGACAATTATTGGAGTAGATAGATGACGGAGTGTACATCGCGTCTTGTGAAAAACTGGATACTTGAAACTGAGTAGGTATACACATATCCAAGTGACCAAATTATATACATATATTTTTTTATGAGATAAAAGGGCAAACAAGCAAGCGTGCTGCCTGATGGAAAGTAATAAAGCGCTTATAGACAACCGCGATACCGCAGGAGTCACGAAAGCGCCGGCCAAATATGTATATATGTATATGTACATATAAAATGTATATGTAATCTAATTACGGACGGCCGTCGTAAAATGAAGAACTAAGCTTGCAAAGCTCGAAACCTAAGCAATATTGTAAAGCTATTGACGGGTAGGTACTTGCAATTTCCACACGAACATCAGCCTACTGCCCCTTACGTGAAACACACGTGCTCTATTGAGTTTTCAGTCCCCGTTTCAAACGTTACCAACGTACATTCAAGTGGTGAACCCCTTTCTTTCGTGTCTGAATGCAGTCAACGACTCATATACTCGTATACTACGTACGTAGCGCATGCCGTCAGCCCATAAATCAAAATAACGTACATAAAAAAAAAGTTACTAAAATATGTAATATGCTACCTTGATGATTTTTCTGCTCTGCAAAACTCATGAAAATGTCTAGAAAATATAAGGGATTTAAATAAACTGATATTTAGTAAAAGTATTTGTTTAAAATATTTATATTTGTAGTCACCGAGTGAGATTAAAAAGGAACCAATAAATAAACAAGAGATAAATTAAAAAAAAAACAATATATATTTTTAACCATATTTAGTTGAAATTAGATCTACAAAACAAGAAATTAAACTAGCTATAATGTTTCAAGTTTTTTTTATTTTCATTGTAAATTTATTATTTTTATATTTTATTCTTTAATGCTTATAACAGTACTTGAGCTCTTCTAAACCAATCCATCTGATACTGCTTAACGTAAATGGTTCGCGTTTGTCCAAGTTTAGGTGAATCGAACTTGTAATGTAACCAAAATCAACAACCCACTATTGTCGCATTAATTTATCATTTTAAAAAGTATTCAGCGACAGCTACCCGTGAAACTTTCTAACAATGCCGCGGGGTTTTAATTTCAAACTCTGAAATTGGTTCTATTGGCATTTACAAAATAGGGTGAATTAATACAGAATTTAGATATCTATTTTATAAATTAATTTAGAAATCATAAATAATTTAGATATCTATTTTATAGATACATTTTGTTTTTGATAAAAATATTTTAAAAAATATAAAAAAAATAATAAAAAAAATATTTTCGTTAACATATATGCGAAATGCGTTAACTTGTGAACGGATGATGTTTGCGATGGCCAATATATCTAGGCCTGTTTTGCATTTAGTGTTATAGTTAATATTTTTCCTCTTATACTTATAAGTAAATTATATTTACATAACCTACCTACATTATACATCACATTTTTCTGATTATCTGTGAGACTATATATAATATTTAATTCATACACATTACTGTATTGTAAAAGAAGGAATAAGGGACAAAAGTAGTTTGTTTCACCCTTTCCTCTGTGTTGAAAGGAACCACGTTACGAAATGCTAATAAAACAATGGAGTCAGGCGTTACTTTGCGGAAATCCATCACTATGTGGACAGTCAAAAGTTTTACTTAGCTAAGATCCGCGACAAGCAAACAATAACAGAAAATTAATAATGTGTGTTGTCCAGCAAGAAAACACACATTATTAATTTTCTGTTATTGTTTGCTTGTCACGGATCTTAGCTAAGTAAAACTTTTGACTGTCCACAAAACAATGACTATTGACGGACAGGCGTTTATAAAAGGAAATGTTATTAAATTTATTAAATCTAAAAATAAAGAATTTGTATATAAACGTAGGTACTTAATAAATAATTTACATATTTCAAAACGAAGGCCGCTAGAAATAACAAACGCGAAATCATGACAATACGATTTAATGTCATTGTATTAAGCTGCGTGAATATAGAACGGCTTTATCTAAGATAAGCGAAGCATTGCGCAGCTGCTGAGGTACTTGCCCTGGGCGCGGCGCGGTCACCTAACCAGGCGATTTACAACGCGGCTGCTTATTTACGTGCCAGCGAATCGGGCGTGGTCGTACACGAGACCCTGTTCAATGCAACTGTCTCTGTGCACCGTTCATTTTATATTCAGGCACTAAAACAGAATTATATTACTATTCGTACCACTATTTTAATCGATATTAATGGGAGAGATAAAGAAATTATTTATTTCAAGAACAGTTCTTTATTACCTTATTGATATGATTAATGGAGTCAGGCGTTACTTTGCGGAAGTTCAATACTATGTGGACATTATATGGACAGTCAAAAGTTTTACTTAGCTAAGATCCGCGACAAGCAAAACAATAACAGAAAATTAATAATGTATGTTTTTCCCAAACCATACATTAAACCAACGGGGTTAAGTGGATTTATTTGGAACTTAAACCAAAAACTTACCGAAAATCGGCCATCAATTCTCCACGCACCAACCACTATACACAACATCAAACACACATTATCACTTTTCCATCTTGTAAACGACACGTGTTTCGCCCCAACACGAGGCATCTTCAGGTATAGTAGACTCTACGGAAGACAACCGAAAAGTGACTATGTGGACAGTTTACTTAGCTAAGATCCGCGACAAGCAGACAAAAAAAGAAAATTAATAATGTATGTTTTTTATACTGGATGATGTAAAGTTGTGGGGAAGTAAAGTGACTTCACAATTATCCATGTATATTCACAATATTCCATGGAGTCTACTATACCTGATGATGCCTCGTGTTGAGACGAAACACCTGTCTTTTGCAAGGTGGAAATATGGTGATTTGTGTTTGGGTGTTGTGGATAGTGGTTGGGATGTGGAGATTTGCTGACGGCCAGTTTTCGGTAAGATTTAGTTTAAGTTCCCCGTAAATCCACATCATGCAGTACAAAAACACACATTATTATTTTTCTGTATTTGTTTGCTTGTCGCGGATCTTAGCTAAGTAAAAAGTTTTAACTGTCCACCTTATTGATAATAAAGTGAGCGTTCAATTAGTAATGTACTTTGCTTGAAAAATAGCTTCATCTGCACACGAAAACCCTTAGCTGGACATAGGGTTTTTCAAAGACGCACCAGCTAGTCTAGATCGTCACTCTATCTGATCCAAGGACGTCCAATTCTACGTTTTCCAAAACACGATATTCACTCCATTGACGAGTCAAACATAACGATTGTTGATTCTCCGACAAATATAACTAGACATTTGCAAATTGAATTAGCTAATTAGAAGACTAGATTTATGTAAAAGAAATCTGTTTTTAAACCTTAGGGGTACTTCCTTTTTACTAAGTGTAGGATTAGACTTCCAACTAAATGAGATATATTTTCTTTGAAACACTTTTCATTTCTTTCGAGTCTAATTTAAAAAAGTTCTTAGCAAATCTTGAAATCCATAGCGCTCGTCTTCTTAATTTCCTGCTAAGAGCTTTTATGTTTTCAGCCGATATTATATGAAACAGCTATCCGGAAAGTTAGATTAAGACTTCATTAGCTTTGTATATTTATATAAAATTAAATACTTTTATCAATAAATTAAATAAAAATTTAATTATTAATCAAAAATGTGAGCACACTATAAACATACCAATTATTACTACTCAAAAAAATATACTCAAACTTGGCAAAATATAACTATTTATGTTTTTTATCGCGATACACGAACAGTCAGTACTTTAGTATCGAATTGAAATAGTAACTCCTAGTATAAACATAATCTTATGGTTTAAAGAGTGTACCGTAATCATCATCATAAATGTATTTATTATATCTATATTAACTAGTGTTATTATTACAAATTCAATTTCGCTACACTTTTATAAAGAGGCCTAGTGACCTGTTACTTTCTTAAATATTATTAGGATTCCTATTAACCGTTCAAACTTTTGGCCGAGTTCCGGAGGCCCAACAGCCTCCCCCCTCACTCTACCCCTCCCATTCCCACTCCCATAATGCATTTTCTTTAAAGGTCAGCAACACTTGCGTACTGCCTATGGCGCTGCGGAAATCTATGGGCGGCCATCAGGTGATACGACTGCTCGTTTGCCTTCCTATCCCATTGAAAAAAAAATATCTAATAACGCTTATGCTAAAAAATCGTATATCATCAAATGAAACATACGGACTCGCAAACTTAGAATGTAAGTTTGAACCTTACCAACTGCCTATAGCTTTTTAAAAGCATTAATATTTATTTCAAAAATTCCACTTTTAATTTAACGAAGTTTAAAAAATGTAATATGTAGAATGTCTTATACGACGGTATGAGCCCATATCTGTAAAGAATACGACGGTGCCCGGTGTAACATAATCTTCTTACAGTTCGCGTACCAGCTGCTCACAATTTACTTACGAGCGGAGAAAACATTTGTTCCGCGATTAAATTTCTCCGTAAAAACAGGTAGTCCTATCCAATGCAACTCCTAAATTAATTTACATATCATTGTGAATTAATTTATTAAATATACCTATTTTGTATTATCATGTACACATGTCCTCCTCGTATTACGGTAAAAAACTCACCCACTTTTCCCAAATAAAACTATATTTGGGAAAAGTGGGTAAGTTTTTTACCCAAATACATCTTTTATTTACAAAATATCATCAATCATCATCAATATCATTAATACAAAATATCTGTATATTTTTTTTAAACAAAAATTAGATATATTGTTCTATACATTTACAAATATGTGTAACATTTACACGTGTCAATGAACCGCACTATACTGCTATTTTAAAAAGGTCATTGAACCTTTTACAGAATTCATTTCTGAATAGATCATGATCCTTTTACTTTATGTCATATATTCAAACTATGGAGTTCAACGTTAACACAGCTTTATTTTTATAAATCTTTAGAATTTAAACATTTACCTATTCAATATATAAGTTTTTAATAAACTTTTTAGATCAAACATTCTTAACTTAAACTTTATCTATGTACTGTTTTTATAGTCAATGAACAGTCAATCTATATAATGTAAAAAAAAATTAATAAAGGCTAAAGTAAAATTTAAAGTACGTTTATGTGATTAAGATGACACGTCATAGGAAACTCCTCCTTTGTCCATAAAAATACTGGTGTATATTCTTATACCGAAAAAAGGAATGTGATGTGGTAATAAGTCATAGTCCGCTAGCCCGTTGCAAAAAAATATAACGATAGTATAACATTTTCTCTGTGAGATTTCCGCAATTATTCATAGGATAATCAATAAAAAAGCAAAAAAAGGAAAAGCCTTGAAACTTCCGATGGAAAAGAAAAAATTCTGCAATCCCGAATCTTCCTGACAAGCATGGAGATTACTTTAGCACTGACAAAAATGGACCCAGTAGTCAGCAGAGACAGAGGGTAATAACCAGCAGTGGAGTTTTACGTCAATATTAATGATTACTATGAATTATCTAAATGTAACGGTTTATCTGACTATAAAACTTAACAAATCACTGAACTAATTAATATCATTACCGGAATGTCGAAATCGGTACATTTAGCGTCCCAAATGATCGATGTGTTTGCCGTCAATCTTAAATGCGAGTTATACTTGTCATTCTAGTTATCAAGTTCAATTTTCGGGTGACATTTCTCGATCTATCGCTTTGGGAGTGGGTGGTGGGAGATCGATTTATTAAATAAAAACGTTCATCTAATCAGTTAATGGTTCCAAGATTGATGCGTACGTGGGCACGACGTTACTAATAATTTATCTATTCATCCTTCTTTGTTAAGGGAGATACGATTATCTGAAATCAAGCACAAATGTAAAGTTTTCTTCTTCAATTTCTCAAAGAAACCCGTCTCTTTAAATACTCCATTAGTTTAAAGAATCTGTCCCGTAGAGTTTTTCAATCGGAAAATGTAATCTCAAAACTGCTTCCGCAACGTGTCGTAGGTTTTCTTCGAAATAAATTTACTCGTAGCTTACTTGGAATAGTTAACAAGAAATTCAGTACTTTTATTTTCTTTTTTATGTTTAACTACATCTTCCTTTTATTATTTCTTTACGAAATATTTTACTATCTCCTAGTACAAGATTGTATTTTCAACTAATAATTTTAATTTTTAATAATTTGCTAATGAGGATGGTAAAGTATCTTAAGAAATGACGAATCTTTCGTGCATTGAAGTCTATAAGAATATCATTAGTCCAATGTCAAGTCCAGGATATCCATTAAAATAATATAAAAATCATTCATAACTTCCTCGCGTATGTTAAATTCAGCTTACAACAATCGATACCAACTGCCTTTTCACAATTTCATACTGTGCAGCAATGGTAAGTAATATACGAGAATACTTTGAATTGTAGACGTGAATTGGCTTAGCAAGACACGATACACTCTCTAAAATGTAGAGTGTAGCTGTGGAATGAAGCTTTAACATTTAATAAATGAACCACAATTGAGTTATACTGCACGCAAAGTAATTTGAATTTCCGCGTTCAATATTCTCCAATCGAGACTAATTTAACTTTAAATTGGGTAAATGAATGTAACTTATGCACTTCTGTGCATAATATCGCGGAATTTGAAAATATGATTATTATAGATTTTAGGTTTCTTTAAGATAACCTTAAAATATATACCATTATTATCATAAACTTGCTAGGTGATTCGCGGTTTAGATTGAGCAACACTATTACTTTCCGTGGTTGTCGTACGAAATTCACTACAAGAGTACTGATGAAAAAAATCAGTATAAGATCTCCAATCCGTTGTAACTTATAATTTTATATAGGGGGCCAATGCAAGTGGACCAACCGATCCAATTTTCGGCTGCTCGCATCCAGTTTCTGCCAGTGCACTGCTGACATCGTAGCAGCGTCTACTATTAAGTTATAATAAACTATTAAGTTATAATATATAATATTTTTTTGTGGTAGAGCCAATCTGTGACCAAATTTTTGCCTTGGCAACGTAATCTGGGGCTCTATTTGTAATATTAGCTATATTACAAATAGAGCCCCAGATTACGTTGCCAAGGCAAAAATTTAGTCACAGATTGGCTCCACCACAAAAAAATATTATATATTGTAACTTAATAGTTTATAATAATGATAAATATATAATGATGATACATAGCCATATTGAATTAATATTTAGGATTCTAGTACATAAAATTTAATCATAACTTAAATTTTTAAGTCACGGCCAATAATATAATAATAAATTTGTATATTATGTCATTATATTTTACTAAAGTAGGTCTAAGAGTAAGAAATAGGACTTTTCCCGTCAACTTACATGTGTGACGTTGTGTTTTTATTTCATTTTCATAATCTTATATTATTATCAGTTATATTGTTTAATTGTGGTGGTGTATTATACAATGTAGTTCGATTAAGACGTATAAGTGAAGTGATATGAAGTAATTGTGTGTATCGTGACTTTTTAACTTAACTGAAAAAGTCCATAGGTTTTGGTCAAATTGTCACCATTTTATGAATACGTAACATGATAAGTTGACTAGTTTTATTACAAAATAGTTGATGTTATCGTATTTTACTTGACACTGGCATAATAGTTGTAACTGGTTGCCATCAGAGAAAAGAAGAAGAGTAACAAATAATTATCTATGACTGGTATAATATATTAATAACGAAAAATAATATAGGTTTATTTTATTTATGTAGTAGGTTTATTTATGTTATAAATAAAATCATTGCATAATTGGCCTTTTAGTGGTTCTTGGCATCGAATACAACGGGGGTGGCCATTTCTTCCTCATTGATGTGTCGGATAGTACAGGTTACTTTTGGAGAAAATTCAGTTGATCCGTGGGGATTACAACAACATCTATCAATCCCTCAAATATGATAGAAACCATTATCATCATCAACACGGCTGTATTTATTATATTAGGTTTTATTATTTTATATTAAAAATTATAAAATAATTATTTTATATTAATTTATTATAGTAATTATAGTATTATGATACCTGCTTGCGCCGATTTCATATTTTTATATATAATGTTACTTAATACTATAAAGCATATATACTAACTAACATTGAAAAAACTTTATTTTATTATATTATATAATCCTTTAATTAATAATACTATAAAAGTATTCAATGTTAGTAGATTTTCTAAATAAAATATTTACAATGGTCCATTTTAAAAAGAAAATGTCCTTAAACATAATCTTACATGAATCAAGACAATTGAAAGTCCCTTTGCATATAATGTTCTGTGGGTGTAAGTCAAAATTGGCAATTTATTCGAACGAGGCACGCCAGTGTCCGGCCAGCCTGAACTAGATAATGTCCGCTTCAGTCGAAATAACTCCCATAAATTGAGTTTAGCTGCCGTCCGCCCGTACTTTTCGATCGTAGTTTCTTTTTCACATTTTTATTTCGTGCAAAGTCATGCGGCTCCGATATGAACAGATTTGAATTGCCATTTTTGACATCACTTTTGGAGGATTTAAAAGTTTAAATAACTGATATTTCAATGGTGTATTAATAAAAGTAGAAGTGCTATGTCATTTGTTTCTATCGTTTTTTATTATTATTTTATATCTACCTATTTTACGAGATAGTTTCTAGGTTACATAAAAAAATCTCCATTTAAGTAATATAAATAATCCACATATCAAGAAAAAAAATTAAACCACATAACATTTATATCACACAATCTACAATATTGTTTCTCGTATCGTATAATCCACTTAAAATGATTGTACAGCAGAAACCAAAGCATGAATATATTAGACAGCTTCTTGTCGAAATTTAAAAAATATCTGCTGAGCATTAATGGTAGTTTATAAAAGGTATTATTTATTTTTTTATAAGTATTTATATAGGCATAGTATGTTATGTAAAACTATTACTGTACTGCATTGTTCTAAAAAAATCATACTTTCGCTTAGTCCTACTTAAGTTTGTATTACTGTTAATTTATACTGATACTTTCACTGAATAAACATGTGAACATGCTTTTAATGTACCTATGTTAGTTAAATTAATACCCCTAGACTAATATACTTATAAATATTAGTATATTTGTGTTATTAATTAGGATATTGAGCTATATTTTAGAAAACTCATTCATTATAACTAATCCAAGCTGTGTATCTGAACGATCTAAAAATTAAAAAAGCTGTAATAAATGTAAAATTGGAACAAGAATCTGAAAATGAGAGATGGGAATAAAAACAAAACAAATTAATATCCCTATACTGATATACTCATAAATCTAAGTATATTTGTGTTATTAATTAGGATATTGAGCTATATATTAGAAAACCCGTTGCTTAGTGGATCACTATAAATAACTCAAGCTGTGTATCCGAACAATCTAAATATTAAAAAAGCTGTAATAAATGTAAAATTGGAACAAGAAAGTGAAAAAGAGAGATGGGAATAAAAAACGAAAATTAATACCCCTATACTCATAACTATAAGTATATTTATGTTATTAATTAAGATATTGAACTATATTTTACAAAACTCGTTTAGTGAAACACTGTTAATAATTGAAGCCGTGTACCCGAACAAACTAAAAATTAAAAAAGCTGTAAAAAATGTAAAATTTAAACAAGAAACTGAATAAAAGAGATGGGAATAAAAATACAAAACAATTTGTATTTTATATAAGTTAGAGGATTCTTTAAGAATAATGATCCCTTCCTGTCGTTTCTGTAATAATAAAGTACTGGTAACTGAAAACCAGTTGAAAGTAGCCACGGAGATAACAAGACATTTTGAAAAATAAGGTGTAATTTTAATAATACTTGTTGTTTTATATTTATAGGATTCCACCAGTTTTTAACAGTCTGGCAATATATTGCATTACATCGTGTTTTTTTTTGTATCTTTTACAACATTTAGAATATAATCTTTATATAACTTTCATTTTATATGGTTACAGTCGCTACAAGCTTTTAAAAATTGTAAAGATAGCTTTATGAGTTTGTTACTAATGTTTTACAAATAGTCATCTGTGAGCTTGGTAATGGGAATTTATTTTAAAAATAAAAACAGTCATTTCAATGTTACATATTTTTTCATAAATACAACTCGTAGAATTAGATTTTTTTATAAAACAATTGAACAAATTTGAAATTTTTGAAGATACCATGAAAGGCAATATAGTCATAATCAAAGTTCTGTTGATCAAAATTTGAGTTAAGTATATGCATGAATTCAAAGAGTCCTAAAACATATAAAGTCTTTGGCATATAATACTAATTTGGTCAAGAGAGCAACCTCTCAATTGTTCTTTTATTGAGGGTTGAGAACAAGAATGCCAAGAGAATACGCCCGCATGTCGGACGGACGTCGCACGTAATATTTGTGGGAACACATGACACGTGTTCCCGACTGCTCCCTCGTGTGAACGAAATGCACGCAGGAAGAAACTCCTCGCCTTTGTTTTATACATTTGCGGTAAACGCACATCAGTCCCTAATGCCACACAATTAATTGCCACGACTAAGTTATTAATGCTATAATAGACTCATCGTTTCTCACTCGCATTCAGTTGACACCTAATAATTCATGTGGACACAGACTATTTTAAAAACTGATATTTTTTTTTATTTATACCATCAGGCTGCTAAGCTGGTAAAATTTCAACGATGATTTACTTTTTGTTTTTTTAACAGCCCATATATGTCCCACTGCTGAGCACAGTCGTCTCCATTTCTGGAAGAACGGACGTTAAACCCACCACACTTGTCCAGTGCGGATTGGCGGGGTTACCGTACCATAAATATTTGTAATCCATACATATATTTATTCCGATGCGGGGTCGAACCCACGACCATTGACTCCGCGGGCCGAGGGCTCCGTCACTGAGCCATTTGGTCGTATCATATCATAAGAATATCATACTGTAACACTAAGTTACAGCATGATATTCTTAGAAATCCTTATACTGTATGTATCCCTAAACTTTTCTATCCAAAAGAGTGAAATTTCGATACAATTTCAGGATAATTTAATATCTAGAAAACAAATAGGAGCTAAGACTCAAAAATAAAACTACACACAAGTTATTCTACATCTAAGAACCGAAAGATTATTTTTGTACATTTAGTTAGATTTTACTTTAATCTAAAATGTTAACACATTAGTTTTATATCATTGTTAAGTTAGGTCGTTGATCCAAGTAATTGAAACATAGATCTACTGTCTCTATCTGTCAATAAAAATATGATTCTTTTGTAAAGAAAACTTAAGTTCAAATTTAAAGTTAAATTTGAGAATAAATATGAATTTATTTAATATTCATATATAAATTATTTATGTTAGGATAAAACGTCGATTTTTAGATCCAATTGAAGGATGCATAGAAAACACGTTTCTGAGACGCATTTTCGATGCGGTTAACTTATTAAAATTAATAATTATTTCTTAAAATAGCGAACTCGGTATAACCACAAGCTCTACTACATGTACAAGGAGTCTAATGTCATTTACATCATTAAAATTGGATGCATATGGTGAGCAAAACATTTGGACATAATGCTAATTTTAATTTTGCAATTTACGACATAACCAATATCAACTACTGACCCGTGAACTGCATTCTATACAGATGTAAGTACAAATTATTGATGTATTTAAACAGGTGTTAATTTTCTCATATAACACAAAAATACAAATTTAATATAATATAACAGTTAAAAATGTAATAGAATAATATAATATGCACATAGAGAGGATGGATAAAAGACGACTGATAAAAAAAAATACTTTGCGGACGTGGATGGAAGGGTTGGTAGAGGAAGATCAAAGAGAACATATATTTTGGAAGTGGTAGAGCCACGCTGCAGACGAATACTTTGTCAAGAATGGCATATTATTTTTCTGTAGAATAAATAGTTTGGCTTGCCCGGGGAAGTACCTTCCACATGTGATACGCCTTTTCATTTGCTTTCTTATCTCATAAAAAAATAATACCTTGACAAAATAACTGAACTTCTTAAAAAAGGTTAGGTCAAAAATACTCTTAACTGGCGAGCTTGTATGAAGAGTGATGTGTGGATGAGGCAAAGAAAGTGTGCCGAGATCGTAGCAGAAGGAGAAATGTGATTTCTGCCTACCCCTATTGAAAACGGGCGTGATGATATGATAATGAATATTAATTTTATTTTCTAATTTGAATATTTGAATATATCGCATTCCATAGTGTTGTTGTCAAGCGAAGTAATTGATAGCGTTCGGTTGTACGTCAACAACAATATTTCTTCTAAAACAATTTAAAAAAAATGGTTTAATATTTTTATGGAATAGGAGAGTTGTTTGTATCCCATAAAAAACATTTTTTTTGTTAGCATGCCTGATCAAAGCAATCAACGCCTCCCATAGACAACCGCGATACCACAGGAGTCACGAAAACGTTGCCGGCCTTTTAGGTATGTGTAGGCTTGTTTATTTAAAAATTCATCCATAAAAAGGCACAGGTTATTCGCATTTTGTAATTGATTGTTAAAATATTTAAAATTTTTGTAGGAAAAACAATATCATATACATATGTTGAAACGATATTTTATAAAAAAAACAATGCTTTTGAGATAACATATAATAATAAGATATATTTTTTTTTACTGATGCCAGAACATTTTCTTTTAAAAGAGTCCTTTATGTATTAACGAAGTGCTGAAACATGTTTTTATAAAACAGCCATTTCAGTCCCTTGTCATTTTATTTTTATGGAGGTAATTGTTATTCCTACTACATTAGAGTCCCGTCTGCTGTGTTAATTATATCCATAATTTTTTTTTCACGTTTTGAAGGGCACATAGAAAATAGGTTTTATGCTTAATGTGAATAAATGGAATTTGTTAATATCTATATCACAGCCAAGGCAAGCTACCTAGCCCGATCTTCGGCTACACGCATTCAGTCTCTGCCAGCTGCCTTGCGCAATTTATGGCTCCATCTAGCAGGAGGCGTCCCACACTACGTTTGCCGAGACGCAAAATATGTATATAACAATTTATAAATATTATCTTTGAACCAATAAGATCGTTGGAGTACACGAGACCACGTCTTGTCGAATTCTGTGCCATTTTTTGACTAGATGAAAGGACAATCTGCGCAGGGACAGCTGGCAGAATCTGGATGCGCGTAGCCAGAAGTCGGATTAGGTGGCGCACGTTTGGGAAGGTCTATAACCAACATTGGACTGCCGCATTGATAATGTTATAGAATTTTATTTCGGCGCCCTAACTAGTTGAAATAGTATAGTAGGTAGAGAGATATACTAGATAGATAGGTAAAAAAAAACGTCCACAATATGAAACTATATTTTTTATTTACAATATATTGACACACTAGAATACCTTTATTATTTAGGAAAAAATGCTAATATTTCGTTATTAGGTACTGAAGCTTGTTGAATGAAAACGTTTTTTTGTTTTTGTTAATAATGCAACGTCCTATTAAAACGCTTGATTGCGCCTCTCTCTACTCTTTACAGGGAACCAGGGTACTGCCACACACAAATTTCTTTATCGAACGTTAGTCAGTTAACAATAAAGCCTTTGCCACCATTTCGCAATGAGGTATCATTCCGCAGGTATCCTTTTATTTGGTATTTTTATTTTCATACCACATCACGTACATATACGTCGATGTACGCAACGATATATCAGCAAAGCGGGCTATTACGAGCGGATCGCGTGACGGCCGCAACGAATTTTCTGGATTTGAATTGCGGTTTTGCTTGAGCCACAAGATTAGCATTTGTATTTAAAGCATTTGTTAGTTTCCTTATATTGTATTTTGCAATTTGTTTTTACACACACTTTGGGAACCTCTGCCCTAAGAAATATAACCCATTTTATTTTTTATGACTAAGATAAATCATAATTAAAATCACATATATTTTTAACAGTCTAGCATTTCCAGTACCAGAGCACGTACATATACGTCGATGTACGCAACGACATATCAGCAAAGCGGGCTATTACGAGCGGATCGCGTGACGACCGCAACGAATTTTCTGGATTTGAATTGCGGCTTTGCTTGAGCCACAAGATTAGCATTTGTATTTAAAGCATTTGTTTGTTTCCTTATATTATATTTTGCAAGTTGTTTTCCTGAAGAATACAATTTTATTAGATTTAAAGTAACAATACAATCCAGCATGGACAAGCGTATTGGATCAATGTCTCTCCGTCAAGAAACGGGAATGGATATAAAACATATAACACTTTGTGAAACTTTGGACCTCTGATCCTTGTGTGAAAATAAACAATTCCTTAAATAAACAAATAAAAATTAAAATACATATTTATGTTCTATTCTTATCTAAAACATTGTAATAAAATTCCAAAGTTTCATACGCACCATCATCCCGATATTTGTTTCTTATTTTGAGGGTCAGAAAATCCACTTATGGACTCTCATCTATTAGATAAGTAATAATAAATTAAATTATTTAAATCAAAGAATTATAGTATTTTTAATAATATAATTCATTTCAATATAAAGTAGAATCATACATATAACTTTATGAAAATGAATAAGAGAATATTTTTGACGTCATTACTAGCAACATATTCAAATATTCTCCGTGTTTCCCGCATAGTACGTAGTTATAAAAACATTAGAAGTAGCAAGGGAACTAGCAAATGGTGTTTGTAAAGCGCAAGCAAAATTTTAATTCAAACCGAACTTCAGCGGGAATTTGAATAACCTTTTCTTACGTTGGAATATTCTTCAATTTGCATTTTGGATATATTGTATAGGACTTTTCCCGCCAACTTTAACCAGTGACGTTGTATTTTTATTTCCTTTCATAATCTTATATTATTATCGGTTATATTGTTTAATTGTGGTGGTGTATTATACAATATAGTTGGATTAAGGCGTACAATTGAATTGATATGAAATAAATGCGTGTATCATAACTTTTTAAGTTGACTGAAAAAGTCCATAGAAGTATTTGATAGAGAAACCACCATTTTATCAAGACGTAACATGATGAGCTGACTGATTATATTTCAAGAGATTTGATGTTATCGTATTTACTTGTATAATAGTTATTGGCAATAATATAATATATTATAGTTACTTGTATAATAGTTATATAATAGTTTATATATACTGGCATAATAGTTATAACTAATTGCCATCAAATAAAAGAAAAATAGAGTATAATAAAATGAAAGGAAGCCTTTCTCCCAATGTAAACCATGACTCTTTTGTAATTCTTTATTTTTTTTTTTTATAACAATTCTTTATAACAAAAGAATATGACTCAATAAAATGTTTCAGTGCAGAGAGTCACATGTGGTCGCAATCTCGGCGGTGCCTGTCACGTTTTGCGACTCAAGCCGTGCTAAATTTAAAACGCTTCCGTGTATGCTCATGTGTCGTCCTTGAATTAATGGGGACGCGAACAGATGAAATGAGATGAAGCGATTAAATTGCTTTTTTAATACTTTGATATTACTATAAATTTAAAACAAACTGTGTAATGTATAATACCAGTGGAGTATCAGCGTCTACAAATAAAAGTTATATATTTGTATACATTTAAAAAATGTTTACCCTTTTTTACTATGTAAACAGTTATTAAAACTTTACACTTTATGCCAAAAATCAAATAAAAGTTTTTGTTTATCTTTCCGTCTAACTACATTTTTATCCATGCTATTTTAAAACAGATTTTGAAGTAATGTCGACCAAAAGATATGACTAGTGCATAATAATTGGAGTAAATAGAAGGATTAAAATTAGGACACCAATAAGATCGCGGGTGTCGTAAAGAATCCAAATAATTACATACATTAACCTAAAATCTATTCAGCATAATTTCGAAGTCAAAACTCCATATCAAACAACCAAATACACAATTGAACATCCTTGTGCATGTGTGTGTGTTTATATTATATGATATTATGTTATATTATATTATTATAATTATATTATATTATATTATATTATATTATATTATATTATATTATATTATATTATATTATATTATATTATATTATATTATATTATATTATATTATATTATATTATATTATATTATATTATATTATATTATATTATATTATATTATGTTATATTATATAATTACTTGTTCAATAAAGGAATACTGATCAAACACTATAGTTGGCCGGGCCCATTTAATGTTTAGGGCCCTCATTGATTTCAATTGCCAAGTCGCGGTGTCGATGACCGATAGTAGCAACCTGGCAGTTGTGGCTGTTGTGACTCGTTTGCGGGGTTTTGCTTATCACTTAACATGGATCGAACTCGAACGCGGAAACTTCAGTCTCGTTATCATCTTGCCGATACTGAGAATTGGCATATCGATTATCGATAGTTTGACTGTTTACCTCGTTTCGAATGATTACGTCAGTATCGAAATATTAAAGTTTAATTTTTTTTTCAGTAATATCTATAAACAATCTTCTAACAATGGTTAAGTCATATTATAGCACAAATAAACATGATTGTTCTGGGAAAGAAAAGAAATGTCGTTGGGCATAGCAATGATTAGGTGACTTACTTACCATTGATTGACCTGATTTTTCCATAAAAAAACAAAAATACACAATAAACATCAGTCAAAAATAATTAATCAATCACAATAATCAATCAGTCAAAAATAATTTAATTTGTGCAATGATTGTGAACCTAACTACCAGTACATTGACCCTTATAGATATTGATTCTATGAAATAGATGTGTGTTTTTATGCACCGCCTACAGAGGATATTACATTTCGGAGGTCAACACCTACGTAAGTTACAAACCAATGGAGGTGTAAACTTCTTACTATAACGACGAAATCTGTAATGGCTAACGGAATCCATAAGGCCTATTGTGAATTACCATATTTAGTTATTTATAGATCGTAAATTCTTCTAATATGGCTGATATATACATACGTGATGAGATTTGATATCATGGTACTGGCATTCAAATTATATGTTTAAAAAATAAGCCTTACAAAACTGTTCTTTAATAAGATTAACTTCGAAAATCTTTGAAATCTAAGTATGTACAATGCGAATGAAGAAAAATAATATAAATTACTTGATTGAAGAAATAAAAATCAATCAAAATAAAATACGGTCTATATTTTTAATTATCATATAATAATGATATCACATATAATAGAATAGACGATTAATTTTTAGGAGTCAGGACTGATTTGTGCTTTTAAATTGTGAATTTTTGTATTTACCTTTGGGGAGTTAGCTCTAATTTGGGCTCGTGGGATTCACTAAAGACGAATTTAATATACCTAATCTGTCGAAAATGACGGCGACGTGGTTCGCCACCCGTCACGTCCTGATTCTCACGAGGGCGAAAAGCGACCAATGACGAGCCGTTTCGCTGCGATAAATGGCAGCGGATGGAGCTCTGTGGTCTCTGCCAACCCCTGCGGGGGATAGGCGTGAATATATAAAAAAATAAAAAAAAAATTCTTGTATTTACCTTTGGGAACTTTGGTTTAGAATTTCTATTTTCCGTTTTAATATAGCACTCAGTTCTACTATCTTCTTGGATAGTCGCATTTAGTTTTTCATAGTGACTCTGAGTAGGCTATTTACCAATCTAGCATCAGAAAACATACAATATGAATACAGATGTTTCTTTTGCGTCTGGATGTAGTAAATTAGCAATTCTAGAAAACTGGATAGCTAGAAATCCTTTTATTTCAATGTTTACTTAATATAATCCTTTTGTTCGTACATACCTTTTCTGGTTTTAACTGCACGAATTATTTATAATCAATTTCAGTATAATCAATCATGTTTACAGCGGCGGATCGCTTTGATGTGCCGACGTGATAATTTGCTCACACCCGTGCCTATTATTTTCATGTGAGAGAATGTTCATAAAGGCTGTTGATGAAATATATGAAAGTTTTGAAATGTCATTAATTTTACTAGTTAAATATTCGATAGCGTACCGTAGAGGCGATAATGAAACTCATTTAAAAAGTGTTGTTTCTAAATTCGTCAGCCGTTCAGTTTAACGGTAATAGAATCTAATATCCTTTTTTTATGGGATAAGAAGGCAAACGAGCAGGCATATAAGCTGATGGAAAGCAATCAACGCCGCCCATAGACATCCGCAGATATGGTTAAAGTCGCTACAAGCATTTAAAAATTTTATGAGTTTATATAGCCATAGGCGGTGCGGAGGCTTTGCCGACCTTTAAGGAAAGTGTCATTATGGGAGTGGGAATGGGGGAAGGTAGAGGGAGAGGGGAGGTTGATGGGCTTCCGGAACTCGGCGGAGCCTCAGCAGATCACTCAGACGCCGGTTTTCTGCGGGAGTGTGTTACTTCCCCGGGCGAGCCGCCCCATTCATGATACAGACAAATATTATGCCATTCCTGACCAAGTATTCGTCTACAGTGTGGCTCTACCACTATTACACTGATCTAACGGTTCTTAGTTTAAATCATAATTCAAAGTTATATTTATTAAAAAAGTACTTAAATCATACACACACATATATATTTACATTATACTAGATTTTGGTTTTGTGGTCAATATCTTGAAGTGTCGCTAATACTAAAAGATATAGACTAACGTCTATTACAATATATATAAAACGTATTTCACACTAGAAATTAAAACAATAGTAAAAACAAACACACAAACTATTTGAGCAATTATTTGATCCGCCTACATAAATATAAAGCGAACTTACGACACGCTCTATTTAAAACGCCTTAAATAATCAACTGTATCCAATTCAGCTCATCAGCTCAATTGCTGTTAATACTTGGATTGCTCATGACCGAAATGCGATGCGAAATTTTTTAATTGCTCGTCAGGAACCGGGCGAGAGAACTTTACTCGGTATTAATTGCTCTTATAGCGGTAAAGCCCGATTTGTACGTTCGTATGTTTAATTTATTAAATTTATTAGCACAAAAAATAATATGAGCATGCGTAAGAAGAAAAACAATATAATTAATTGATACCTTCTGGCCATTGTCTTATGAGAACTTTCCTTGAAAACTTCCTATAAAAATGGTATCTGCCGACATTGACATATTATCACGTTATACAAGAATGGACACATACCTACAACCTGCATTATGGCTTTTGTTCATGGTATTGCAAGAACAAAAATCAAAATAATTTAATATTAGTCATTGAAGCTCAAGTAAGGAACAAAAATTCTTTAGAATATGCTTGAATCACTTTGATATAAACATATTCTACAGAGTTTGAGTTATTATTCATTTATTTAGAGTTGCGCTTATAATCAAGTATTGTTGATTCGATTCCACTAGTGGATTATTAACGGAAACTTTATTTTCCTTTCCTCTCTGCGCCACTTGTGAGAACAGCGGGAAACGCTAAAGCATGCTACCGCTGCCCCGATGGCGGTGTCCTTATTTAGAGACCAATGTCATAGTGGGAGTGGAGATGAGGCTCCCCAACTCTTCCCTACTTTGAATCGACACATATGGTGCACCACTTGAGGTTCAGATGTCGAGTGGCGGGGCTCCCCGTTTTCCGCCCTCTGAACCACGGTTATGGGGTGCTTTGCTCCGTTGCCCGTTTCTCAGCACGTGAAGTGCATGTTTAGAAATATATTGAAGATCTAGTCAAGTTAAAGCAGCTCTCTCTACGCTTTTCAAAACAAATAACCTAAAAAGAAATTATTCGCAACATCCTTATCAGCTCATGACAATTCACTGGCGCTTATAAGATATAGATTATTTATATAAAAATACGTATCTCATTTCCCTAACCTTACCGTTAACCGGCGGGTTTGCATGAGGAGAGTAATGAGTGTGGAGGAAGCAAGGAAAGTATGCTGAGATCATAGCAGATAGAGATCTGTGTTTTCTGCCTAACCCTATGGGAAACATGCGTGACGATATGTATGTATGTATCTAATTTAATTCTTTGGGATAGAAAAGTAAGTGTGCAAGCGTGTCGCCTGACAGAAAACAAACAACGCCACCTATGAACATCGCCCATGATCTGCAGCATCATAGGAATTGCAGAAGCGATGTGGATCTTTAAAAAATATGGGTTTGGAAATATCGCTGAAGTAAGCTGGTTTTAAATAATGGTAGTACGAAAAAAAAGTTTCGAGTAAAACGCACCGTACTGGATCACAACTCATCAAGATATAAAATAAACTTTTGTTTGTGGCGAATTATGATGTAGTGGAATTGAGCGGCGGGAATTATTACCTAATTCTATCAAGTTAATTCATTATTAAGAAAGGGAACAATAGATTCTCATTAGTGTCAGATTATCAAAATTCTTTCTTTGCGTTCCAAAATCGCTAGCCAATTAATTTCATTAGGGCATACCATTCGACGCGGCCGTAGACTTCGATAACTACTAAAGCATTTTTGAGATACTTTAGACGTTTCTGTTTGTTTTCAATGGTTTCCGCTTGTGAACGGAATTTTAATTAAAGGGATTTTATTTTAAATGTGTTATCTTAATCAAAAATAAACGATATGTCGGGTTTGTTTTTCAACTGACCTTAACGTAAAATCGCTTGAGCTATAACAGTTGCCACCTACAACGTGTACATTAAAGTATTCCCCTTTGATTCGATTTCATATTTTCCGAGACCTTATAGTTTTTATTACCAATCGGATACAAGGAACACATTGGTGAAAGTTGAAACCAAACGTTTGTACCGTAGTCATCAACTTGGCTAATATTTTATATTATCAAACAGAGAACCTATTCCTTTACTTTCTTTATTACCTTCTTCCCCTCCCAATATTTGTATCTTCACCCTAGGTTAGGCAATAAATACATTTGCATTGCCCTGAGTATTGCGGATATCCAAGAGTGGCACTAATTTCTTACCATCAGGTTACCCTCTTGCTCGACTGTTTATTTATATTTCATGAAATAAAAAATAACGGTACAAACGGTACAAAGATTGGATTCTAAGATGTTACTGCTGGTAGCCTATTGGCTTTAACAGCTTTATCGAATTCAGGGTCCGTACAAGGAACAAGTAATAGCTTTTTTTGCGATACCTTGTACTTTGGTGAGTATAGGAAAGAATTCGGAAACCCAACTTTTTCCCATCCTTGACTTCTTTCTTACCTTCTCATTACTTCCCTTTCCAATTTCCATTATTCATCACTTTTTCTAAGCACAGGCAAGTTATCTGCCGTTTGATCTCTGGTTAAGCATACTCCTCCTGCGACGCAGATCGTACCCAAACGGCAACAGACCTGCTTTTATAGCTGACGGTCCTCAGCCTGATCTATGACATCACAGATTTTTATATCATCTTCAACATTTTTGACACCTGGTCGGACAGTCCGGCGATCGGTCAGTCTTATCCCTCCTACTATTCTGAATTAATGACAAATCATGTACCAATAAAACTTATGCAATCTTTATTGCTCCAAAAATTCAACACGTTTTTTTCAACATGTTTGTTACTTTAATTAATCAATATATTCAAATATATATTATTACGTTACACTACCCGCATATCCCGAAATATATTTATTTGCAACACAAATGGAAGGAACATCGCACCGACGAAAATTTCAACGAGCTTTATTTATGATTTCTGTGCTTGAATATGAAGCGATAAAATTGAAATTAAGATTCGTAAGCGAATTTAAATTTTAGAAATATTCGCTTAAGCATCATAGTATTCAAAGTTATTATGGAACTATTTATTGCAGTTATATCTAAGTTATTTTTCTTAACAGCTCATATATAATCCCATTAGTTCTATTAGGCCCATAAGTCCCATTGCTAGACACAGACCTCCATTTCTGAAGAAGTGACATTGACCTATCACATTTGTCCAAGAGAATTAGCGGGGTCAACTAGGATCAAAATAAATAATTTTATATATTTATCCCGATGTGGGCTATCAAACCTGCGACCATTGTGGTTGAAAATGTTCTGACTTCGTCATTGAACCAAATAAGTCCTTTTATATTATATATAACTACCTAATTGCATTTAAATTATGCATATATTAATAAATTTAAATGCAAAGCGTCAATAAAATAAAAGCAATATAAGATCTTAATTGTCTTTAATATATAGCTATGTACTTATATTTGGGCAAAAGGTACGTTCAGAAGTGATAGATAGACGGTCTGCAGCAAAAACGCCTAAAAATGAAATTTTGAAATTTATTGTATGTACATACATATGTAAATTAATGTATTATATAAGCATATGATCTTCGGAAAGGCATTTTATATTGAAGATCACCATACCGGATTGAAGACCTGTGAGGGACTTTGCTTTAGACCTCTTCGTAAGAATAAGAAAAGTCTGTGCCTAATAGGGAGACATACGAGTATGTATGTGTGTTTCAATAGATTATTAGCAAATCCATTGCCTTAGTTAATAATTTATTTTTCAGAAAAATATAATTGAATCAGGCAGTTTTATTAAAAAAATATGAAATTGAATAATGTTGTAATTCAATGATTTGCTTATTAATATTGTAAAGAGAGATATCCGACACGCAATTCAATTTATTTTGGTGTATATTATGAAAACGACATCCATCCGCATCCCCGTGATTCAATTAACTGTGCCGCATTAATTGGCATGTGATTCATAACTTTAATTACGCGGAAACATTTGTAAAACGTATGCCTAGTATGAAAACTAGCAAATATTTTTTACAATCTTCTATTTTCTGTATCATTATTTTCTGTATCTTTACTGTCGAATTTAGTATTTAAAATATAACCCAAATTACTTACTATATTATTAATGGAGTCAGGCGTTACTTTGCGGAAATCCATCACTATATGGACAGTCAAAAGTTTTACTTAGCTAAGATCCGCGACAAGCAAAACAATAACAGAAAATTAATAATGTGTGTTTTTCGTTTAAGTTTTTTCCTTAAGTTCTGAAGGTCATTCGGATCTTCACAATTAATTAATGAATCCACATTTATACGTAAACTTAATGACCCAGTGAACTTAGGCACATTAAAATTAGGCCGAACGTAGGTGAAATGTCACCAACAATTTGTTTAATTCAATTTAACGAAAATGATATCTCCTGGTAGGCTTATCGCCTATTATTATCTATTGACAGTAATATTAAAAGGAATAAAAATATTCCTTCATTTTTCAAATTGTTCTTTTATGTTTTCCCTATATTTTTTTAAACCATCCCTGTATTATAGCGAAGAAAATAAAAAAATATTGAAATAAAATATAATACATACAAAAATGTATGAAAAAAATATTCAAATTGGTCGAGACGTATTTGATTTTCAGCAAAAGTAACAAATCCATTTATATACTTCTTTTAGAAGTTATTTTAAATGACCTATTTGAATAGAGCAATTTTATCGTAGAATATGTTTTTTCTATAGCTGTTACTTTTCATGTGAATATATGACGACACTTGTAAGTTTTAAGCACTTATCTATTAACCGTACAGTGTGGCTTATTATAGCTACACATTAACATCTGGTTTGCCTTACACTTCATGCGGTGTCTTGAGATAGAGAGGCGCATCACTACTGTATTCCCACGCTCATTTGTTTTTTTTTTTTTTGTAAACAGTCCCGCACCGCTTTTGTTTTAGTATTAAAATCCACTATGGTAAATACACCTGTTAAGAATAAACTTAACTTTTTCTTTCGTCTATTTCAAACAAGTGACCATTTCGTACGAGTACAGAGGCGATGATAGGGTAAAATGAAATAATAACAGTATTAATTAATTTAATTTATTGGTGATATTGTAGTTCATTCTCGTTGTTATATTAGTTTGAAGGAAAATAATAAAGTTAGCAAAAACATATTTGTCATTTGAAGTTCATTCATTTTTCATTACACTCAGATGAGTCGTGTGGTCAGTGTTCTTTTATAAAAGAATTGTTTTCTTTTAAATTTTGTTGTATTGTTCAGACTCTCACAACGGTTGAGGTAGACAACATATATTTCATGTGAACTTTTTATAGTAGTAGAGCCACGCTGTACACGAATACTTTGTCAAGAATGGCATTTTATTTGTCTGTAGCATGAATGGGTCGGCTCGCCCGGTGAAGTACCATACTCCCGCAGAAAACCGGCGTCCGAATAGTAGCTTAGCTAGCGCGCTTTGGTACGGTGAGCGGCCTGAGTTCCGGAGGCCCAACAACTTCCCCCTCCCACTCCTCTTCCCCCACTCCTTGGATCCACATATGTCCCACTCCTTGGATCACTCTCCACTTGTGGCGAAACGAACATTAAAACACAATGCTTGTCCAATGTGAATTGGAATTCAATGGAACCAGATTTGGAATAAATATCTTAAAACTATAAATATATTTTTATCCTGATGCAGGATCAAAACCACCACCATCGACTCCGTAAGCGGCAGACCCGCCACTCAACCTATTGATCATCAATTGGTGTATCAAATAAATGACTGTTCAGAATGGACTTTGATTAAAATAACATTGATATGTTCTGCTTTAAAAAAATCAAGTGTAAAGTATTGATATTTAACTTCTTCGTTTTCTTTGAAACATGATACATTCCTACTACTACCTGAGCTGGCTAAAGTCCCGATTTAAAGAAAATGCGCAGTCTGAGACAATTAATACGTATAACACAAGGGTGAAGCTAAGACTTCATCTAAGGGGAGAGGGTAACTCTAGACTAGACACAATAAGTAACAACTTTATGTTAAATTAGGCGTATATTAAATACAAATTTAATTACAATCATTGTCAACACTATGACACGCTATTATAATATTTAAGTATGTGTCAAATGGTGGATAGACCAAGACATTTCGTTGGGGTTTCCCCTACCTATGGCCTTGGTTTAAGATAAAACATTTGTTTGTTCTTCATAGTCTAAGCGACCATGAGTCAGTTTAATCGGTTAGAACGTTATCGACACACACATACACACACCGGATTATATTTTGTTTATAATACTAAACTCGACCCCACATTAAAGACCACGCACACCAGTATATTTGTTATCCCGGATAAACAAGCAGTATTATAAACATTACCCTTACGTGCATTAAAGATAACGAGGGAGGTGCCCAGTTCTAAGTATGCTGGTCGTTTAGCTTTGTTGTGTACAAATTATATTAGCTTTTAGGATACTTAAATTGCGTACCTATATTGTGTGCCTACTAATGGTAGACTTTACTTTCATATCATATAATATTACTTTTATTTTTGTAGATTTAAAATATAGACAGATCTTCTTCTCGAAGTTCTTTTTCACCGTACCGGGTTTATTTTCAAGTCATTCACAATATCAGTAATACAATTTTGGAACACGCTTACCCCTGACTTAAGAAAAGCTTCTAAAAGCAAAAAGGAAAGCTCCAAGCAAACCTTGTTTTAAAGGAAAAAATAAAGTTATATCCTTGACGTTTAACCTGATTCATCACCCTCCGTCATAATTGTATGTATTTTTTATATACGTATATTCGATCAATCAACTAATTGTTTTACTATTTCAATTTTACGTACATTGGAAAATCTTTTCTATATACCCAAAGGTTAACTAGCAGATAATTCCTTACGTTACGGCATTAAATCCGCTTTGTGATAAAAAATTTTACAAAAATAATGAGTAATTAAATAAATAAATTAAATATATTTTATTAAATTATAAGTTCGGTGATAATCCCATTCAAGTCTATTTAATTTCCTAATGGACCATTCGGGTATCAATTTATCATCTCATGTGCATTGTCATAAAATAAATGGATTTTGATATAATAGTATGACGCAAATGGCGCAGTGGCAAAATATTCGCTTTTGGAGCGGGAATTCGTAAATTCGATTCCCTCATTGCCCGTGGAAATTACGACAATAAATGCACTTCAAGTTTTAAGAAGGCTTATTTCAAACAATGGACTGCTTGCGATTGTATTGATAGTATTGGCACTTTTTTGAAATATTTCATGTTTCAAAAAATTACTTTTTTCAAGAAACAAACTAGCGATCATTAACTTCTAAAAAGATAGCGTCACCACTGAACCAATTGATGTCGAATGATTATAACAAATTTTAAATGAACTACAAGGCATTACATATTCATACTCAACGTCAACAACAAAAAGTCTGCAATATTTCATTTGTATCTATTGCAAGACATACAATTTGATTCAATGTTTTTAATGAATGTGAAAGGTCTATTGTTCTAGTCGCGAATGAATAACACGCCGTGACTTATCTCTTATTAAATATCATAACAACGAATGATTCAAATCGATTGGTTCTTTGAAATGAATACAACGAAACTGCTCGCCAAATTAAAACTATTATACTGATATAAATACTGATTCACTGCTAGCTATTAGCTATGATGGTGAACCGCTCAATCTTTGATTGCAACATCGAGATAACCAATGAAAATTAAATAAAAAAATAGTCTTCATTTAAGTACAAAATAGTCCAATAAGTATAAAGGATTGGCCTTTTTTATGGAAGCAATAGGCAAATGTAAAAATAATAAATAGTTTTAGGGAAGAATGTGAATAATTGGAGGGGAAAAGGATTAATGGAGTCAGACGTTTTTTTTTTGCGGACTTTGCGGAAATTCATTTCTATGTGGACAGCCAGAACTTTAAAAATTTTTGTCAGTTAAATTACTTTTTAATGGTTAACGGTTGTCTTCCGTAGAGTCTACTATGCCTGATGATGCTTCGTGTTGAAGCGAAACACGTCGTGTACATTGTGGAAGAGTGGTGTGTGTTTAGTGTTGTTAATAGTGGGTGGGAAGTGGAAGGGAAGTTTTTCGGTATTATTTAGTTTATGTTGCCCAAAAATCTTCCAGTAGAAACACACATTATTATTTTTCTACTTTTGTTTTCTTGTCTCGGATCTTAGCTAAGTAAAAATTCTAACTGTCCACATGAGAGGGCCATCTAGATCTCTACTACACGAAATGCGTGAAGACAATTAAAGTGCTATAACTTGATGCCGATATTCTATGGCTTGTCGTACTACTCAAGTACAACCCAAATCGAGCCGGTCCTTTCGTACTAGCTCTACCAGTATTTATTCCTCCACCAATATAAATGAAAAATCCATCAGCAGACCTTCGCTGCATCTGACCGGGGACGTGAAGCATTACATTTAGCAAAACGCAGACTTCACTCCAGCATAGGTTTACTCTATCGATTATTGGTTGTCCTAACAACAAAAAAGAAATTCAAGTTTTCCGGTGGATTTCTTCATTCCGAAACATATCCACGAGAGAAACTCTAACCAGAGCCCTCTCCATTGTTTTCTGTGCGGCTAAACTTGTAAAGCAGGTGGACTGTCAGTGTCCATGTTTCACCACCGTAAGAGAAGACAGAGAGGACGCACTGGTTTAACGCTAGTATTATATATATATATATATATATATATATATATATATATATATATATATATATATATATATATATATATATATATATATATATATATATATATATATATATATATATATATATATATGTATATATATATTCAAGCCTATCCCCCGCAGGGGTTGGCAGCGACCACTGAGCTCCATCCGCTACCAATCATCGCAGCAAAACGGCTCTCCATTAGTCGCTTTTCGCCCTTGTGAGAATCAGGACGTGACGGGTGGCGAACCACGTTTCGTCTTAGTGAATCCCACGAGCCGCAAGAGTGGATGGAGGTCAGTTGGTACTGAGCAGAGCCCTGCATGCTGAGATAAGGCACCATAAAACCCAGAGGAGCCCGATCCCGGGACGGTTGGCACGCTTGCGACTAAGCTCGCCCCTAGCCACGCATCCATTGGCACGGCAGACCGTGGATTGACGCTAGTATTACGATCACCTGACGAACTGTCTGAAAAAAAAAACTCTGTTGATAACTCGATAGAAGAGTTATATAGTGTACATTCATTATATAAAAAGAGACATCTGCAAATTACTCCGATATTTTTATTACACAAACGGATAATTACACCGACCCGCACGCTTTCCCCGAACGTCCACACTTGCAATTTAAACGGAATCACTTTTTCAACACGTACGAGTATTCGTGATCTTATTTTATGATTACATTTCTCATTACAGTTCAAATGAGGTTTTTAAAAATAAATGTAATTTTAAAATTTAAAAATAATGTAAATTTAATATAATGGTTTTTTTATGGAATAGGAAGGCAAACAAGCAGGCGTGTCACCTGATGAAAAGCAATCAACGCCGCCCATAGACATTCGCAACGCCATAGGAAGTGCGGAAGCGTTGCCGACCTTTAAGGAAAGTGACAATACGGAAGTGGGAGAGGAAGCGAGAGGGGTAGTGGGGGGGGAGGGTGTTGGGTCTCCGGAACTCAGGCCTACCTCCTCAGACGCCGGTTGTGGTACTTCCCCGGGAGAGCTGGCCCATTCATGCAATAGACAACTAATATGCCATTTTTGACAAAGTATTTGTCTGCAGGGTGACTCTACTACTTTGAAAATAAGTAAACCTTTAAATCTATTATTACTTACACATTTTTTTGTACATACATATATGTTAGAGCTTTTCATGAAGCCGATCTAGGCTTTATCGGAGAAGTATAACAACTTTTCAGTCTTCTTCATAAGAAGTGATTCTCCAACTTGCGAATTGTTATATAAAATAATTAAATCACTGCACACAGTTTATTTTGTTAAAATATTCAGAAAGCACTCAAATAATATTTTTAATATTGTTATAATAGTTATTTTGGAGATTAACGATACAGAGACCACGTGGAAGAGAGAGAAAAGGAAAAAGATAAAACATAATAATATATGGCATACAAAACAATGTGACAATAGTAAACACGAATGTTGGCAGCCATGAGCACAACTACCTCCATCTTTATGGAGGTTAAGCAGTGCGGTTTAGGATATAAATAATGAAAGCGAAAGAAGGAAGTAAAGCAAGGGGAAAAATATTGGACCACCGGATCTCTGAACTCACTCTTCGAAAGGTGGTAACACATTATATACTATATATACTACCAGTTAAGGCCGATATTTTGTAAAGTTAGTACTTTTTCGAGCAGGCCCATTCTGGATACCACGGCTCTACAACTATTTAAAAGTGTTGATTGATTTTCATCAGGCGACATGCTTGCTCTCATAAAATTGTATAATTTATAACGTAGTTGTTATTTTTTTATTACGTAGCATGAATTTGTAGTAGATTTTACAAATCGCCACCCATTTACCGGTTCACTACACGATTGTTGCGCGAACAATGAGGCAAAAACTATTGCGAACAAAGCATACGCGTACTATACGATCCGTGACGGATTGTTTGAGCGATGTAGTTCCTGTCATTGTCTAACCAAGCACTACTGTGAACGACTTCTGTTTACGCGTACCTTAATTACAGGGAGTCACTAGTTCCCACGCCTTGTACAGCTAATAACGGAGTGCAGTGTTTGCAGAAAACTACAAGTTAATACAATCATAGTTTTCTTTTGCTAACTGTACTAGTTACGACTATATGAATATATATTATTTAAAAGAAATTTAAATTCTACTCGAGAGTGATTGTAAGTGACGTTGAACATTTTAGTCTAGTATGAGTACGAAGTAAAATTCTGGACGGGATGTCGTAGTTTAATACTTGCGGAATTCTTGTTCGGAGTTCTTCAAACGACGTCGTAAACACCATTACGTATAAAACTAAGATACACAACTAAGATCCCTTATATTACTTGCAACAACATTGCAGAGAATTTATTTTTCACAGCTATCAATATCAATATCAGCCCGCGGCAGTCCACTGCTGGACATAGGCCTCACCCAAGGCGCGCCACCTAGCCCGATCTTCGGCTACACGCATCCAGTCTCTGCCAGCCGCCTTGCGCAGATCGTCGCTCCAACTAGCAGGAGTGCGTCCCACACTACGTTTGCCGAGTCGCGGTCTTCACTCCAGCATTCGTCTACTCCAACGATTGTCGGTTCTCCGACAAACGTGTCCAGCCCATTGCCACTTCAGTCTGCTAACTTGAAGAGCAATGTCGGTGACTCTGGTTCTCCGGCGAATTTCTTCATTTCGAATTCTGTCAACCAGAGAAACCCCGAGCATAGCTCTCTCCATAGCCCTCTGAGCGACTTTGAGCTTGGCGAGGAGACGGACTGTCAGTGTCCACGTCTCGGCACCGTAAGAGAGTACGGGCAGGACGCACTGGTTGAAGACTTTTGTCTTCAGACTTTGTGGTATGGGCGACGAGAAGACTTGACGGAATTTCCTGAACGCTGCCCATTATGCCAAATATACTCATTAGTATAATAATTATATTGCTATAATCATTTGTCTTTTTCGTTTTTCTCCTTTAGATATAACAAACTCAATGATAACACTTCAGCACAAATTAAAGTGACCTCGTCTGCCCAGGGAATTTCGTTAAAGTAAGCATTACCCTTTATTGGATAAGCGACCGGTTAACTTCATTAAGATCTCAGTCTCTCCGGCTCCTTCAATTTAATTTTATGTTGCGAACGCAAAATTCAAAGAAGATCATCTTTAAAGCATTTATTAACTATTAAAAAAAAGTTATACTTAATCTTTTAAGTTATACTAATTTTGCTGTCTTCGTTACTGTGGGATCCGATATAGAAAAAGGCGAATTCGGTATCAAATAAACACCAGTCTTATCTAAGTAAAAAAAAAAAATCTGTGATCCATTATCCACTCTCCACTCTCCAAGCGTGGATTATATATATATATATATATATATATATATATATATATATATATATATATATATATATATATATATATATATATATATATATATATATATATATATATATATATATATATATATATATATATATATATATATATATATCCCCTGCAGGGGTTGGCAGACACCACAGAGCTCCATCCGCTGCAATTCATCACAGCGAAACGGCTCGTCATTGGTCGCTTTTCGCCCTCGTGAGAATCAGGACGTGACGGGTGGCGAACCACGTCGCCGTCACTTTCGACAAATTAGGTATATTAAATTCGTCTTAGTGAATCTCACGAGCCACGATGGAGGTCAGCCCCAACAGAGCCCTGCATGCTGAGGTAAGGCACCATAGTCCCCGGGGGAGCCCGACCCCGGAACGATCGGCACACTTGCGACTAGGCTCGCTCCTAGCCACGCATCCATTGGCACGGCAGACCGTGGATTGGCGGAGAGGAAGGGAAAGGATAGAGAAGAAAGGAAGGGGCAGGAAAGGAAATGCGGATTGGGGGGGTTACCAGACTCGAAATAAACATTTGGAATAAACATTTATAAATCCATATAAATATTTATTCCGATGCGAGAATCGAACCCGCGACCATTGACTCCGTGGGCGGAGGGCCCCGCCACTGACCCAATCGGTCGTCTAAGGTGGATTAAAAAGAAAGAAAACTTTATTAGGAAATCCATAAAGCACTACAGACGAACAATGATTTAACATATATAAAATAAAAAAAATATGACTAAAACTGGCTACTCTACGTATAAAAGAAAAGAGACCGAAATTAACGAAGACTAATATTATGATAAATAAAAAAAATAAATAAAAATAATGAGATCTTCTTCGTCGAGTTTGCAGGCAATAGTTACTACCAGCCCAGTACTTGGCCACCGACACCGCGTCATCCGTTGCCATCATAAAATCATATGCTATGCAGGTAACGGGACAGGGACGACAGAGAGCAAGATGTCAAGTGTGCCATTGTTTGTGTCTTTTTTATAGCAGAGCAGGCAAACAAGCATGCAGGTGACCTATCGGTTCACCACCGACTATTACCGAACACATACGTTCTTTTCCATTTATTGAATACCCCCATATTTTTATCACATGGGAACAATACAGGTTCCATATTTCCACAATACGTGGTGCAAACTGCAACTAAATCGCACGGTGGCTGACGCCCAGCCATAGCCAGATGATGGGTATAGAACTTATTTTCCTCTCTTTTCAGTTGAGAAGCCCCACTTTGCCATACTGTCTCTACAGGGACCAGTCTGGGAGACAGCGAGCAGTGTGAGTGAATAATAAGATAAAACAAAACATTAATTATTATAATAGTAGACCTGAAGTAAATTGTGTTGTATGGTTTACAAAAGACAAAGAAACACCCGCAATCCACAGCGCTGATGTTCAGTATAGCCTAATTGTTTCCAAGCCGTTAGTGCATGGATAAAACTTTGTAATTTTATAATTACAGCAACAGCCCCCATTTTCGACGGAGACCAACTTGCAGCCGTGGATTGTTATAGCTGTATGAATGATGTTGATGATGATTTTCTTTTGTTTCTTACATATTACAGGATTGTATATATATATATATATATATATATATATATATATATATATATATATATATATATATATATATATATATATATATATATATATATATATGTATATATATATATATATATATATATATATATATATATATATATATATATATATATATACTGCTCATATACTTACCTACTACGAGGTCGGTCTAAGTGGCTCAATGGCGAAGCCAGCGTTTCCAGATTCACAAGCGTTCATTTACATATCGTATATTTATATATCGACGTAAAAAAAGCGAAAACGTAACTCGCAAAATGAAAACTTACCAGCAAAGCAAAAAAACTTTTAAGATATCTGAAAAAATTAAATCTGATCACTCAAAAACAGTCACTTTCAACGCTGTACAAAATTTTATTACTCTCAGAGCTGTGAGACTCAGACCCATTCGACGCAGTGTTTTCTGTGAATCGAATATGCAATAAAAATTTTATTGACGTTTGTGCCATTTACACTTATTCACTCTTTTGCGTCGATAGAGTGCGGCCTACAGGTATTTAATTCGAGTCTGGACACTAAACTGCCTGGGACAAGGGTGATGGGTTCATATTCCGTCAGAAATGGGTACCTATATACTTCTTGCTTAAGAGAGGGACATACATGAAATGAAAAAAGAAATATGCGTGCCTTGAACAGGGTGTTACATTGTAGACCATTTTCACTTGACAGCGTTAACCATCAACTTTAAACCACGTTATAATATAGAAGTAATTTTAACAAAAGCAGAACAAAATTGTGGCATGACGTTACAAGAATAAAGTTCATTTTAGCGTGGACATAGTGCATTTTACCGGACAATGGCGTGTCAGGATTAGGGCAAGGGGAAACACGATGTCAGCACCTACCGTTTTGTATCGCATTGTGCTTTAGTGTCTCTACTTTAAAAGGGGAGTGAAATCCCGAGGCTACTTGATTCCTTTTTGTGCGCTCTACTTAGCTGGTGTTTTCGTTTAACCTGTGGGAATTTATTTGTACACTGCAGAGATTGTTTTGGGAATTCGAGATGAAATTCGAGTGGAGAAATTTTTGTCTTATTGTTATTGGCATTTTATTTCTCTGTTTAAAAGACTAGTTACAGAACTATTGGAAGTCATTGAGGTGCAAATCATGTTTTATTTATATCATTATTTAAAAACAGAAGAGACACAGTTTTATTTTAAATTTTCTTGCACGAAAACTAAATACAGACATTCCGTTAAAGAATAGAAAATCTGTTCAGCCATTTCGGAGATTAGGTCAAACTAGAAGTACCATATTTTAAATTAATAAAAAAGGACAAAAAATCATTCACAGAATTTTAATTTTAAAACCAATATTATTGTAAACGTAAATTGAATTTTAAAAAGAAAGAAAACCTTTATTTGAAAATACATAATGCAGTACAGATAAAAAAAATACCAAATAAAAATTGTAAATAACAAAGGGTACTAACAATATATATAAAGATGAAACGAAACAGAAATGATAACAAACAAATGAAAAAATACGTTTTTATTATCTTCGTTTCCTTACTATCAAATTTACCACGCCTCGGATACTCTGCGGACTCTCTTTCAAATTAGGACAAATCCAAGGAAATTCAAAAGCATAGCTGCTTTTATTTCTTTTCGTTATCGATTTATATGTATAACTGTTTGGTTACGTATAGCTTAATGTACATTATTAGACGTATTACTCGTGTCTAAACCTACGTAGGCTAAGGGATTAGAATACCTGACTTCTGAGCCAAGAATTCAACATTCAATTACAATTTATAATATTTTTTTTTTTAAATCCATAAATACCTTTTTGGGTCTTTGGATATATAATAATAAGCGTATTGTATCTTGAAGACATCTGCATCTGAATTCCACTACAATATTATCGAGAAACATTTTTAAAATAGTTAAAAAACATTTGTACGAGAGTACTTTAGAGACCATTCATAAATTACGTCACATGTTTAGGGAGAGAGAGAAAGAGAGAGGATCAACAAAGTGTTACATTAAGTGATAAGAGAGGAATAAGTCTTTGCCTTTGTGGTGCCAAGTACATAAATTTAAAGTGCTAAACTCTAAACTCTACTCGCTAAACTCAACTCCACATGTGATAAAGAGGCTCCAAAATCATGAAATTCATGTGACGTAATTTATGGATAGCCCCGTACGTGTTTGGACACATTTCGACACTTTAATATGTTCCTAAGAAAAGCTCACTATAGCTGAATCGGCTGAGATAATATTACATCCCATCATCTCAATAAGAGATCATCAATGTTGAATTGTTAAATTTGGTTCAAATTCTCAGTTCCGCTACATTACATTTAACCGTGTGTGGCCACAGGACGTCATCATCCACAAATCAGTCTCGGTGATTTTATCAGTCACGAAATCCAAGTGTAATAATGATTATTAAGCATAAATCAGTTTCTCACAAACATTATTTCTATTACTGTTAAAGTTTTTTTTTACATTTTTGGTCTTCTTTTTTTAAAGGTTTTGTTGACAATGAATAACCCCAACAGTTCACCAATTCTGTTTCCATTAACCAATTAAATTATTGATTAAATTGGCTAAAAATGTTTATTGGAGAACTGATAAGTGTTAAACTAGGAGAAAATTCTAGAGTTGAGGTATATACTTAATAAATGTATTATTAGATGCCACCGGCTAGATGGAGAGACTTTTAGCAACGGGTAAGAATTGGATGTGTGAAACCAAAGTTTGGTATAGACCGTGCGCCTTTAGGGGTGAGCTTTGAGCAGATAATTTTTATTTAAATGAATAAAAAACCAGAAGTACTTGTTATTTATAATTAACATGTACTACCTACCCCAACCGCTATATTCCCCAGATTACATATATATATATATATATATATATATATATATATATATATATATATATATATACTATATATATATATATATATATATATGCATATATATATATATATATATATATATATATATATATATATATGTATATATATATATATATATATATATATATATATATATATATATATATATATATATATATATATATATATATATATATATATATATATTAACAATAACACGACAATTTGCTTCAAATTAAGGGCATCGTTAATTGTTTATTCAAACTACTTGCTCGGCAAGTTGCTGAACGCACCTCAAAGGCCACTGCATGCATCGCGGCCACTATTTATAAACGCACGCTTAACTTTTTTTTCAATCGCTCCACTCCCGTGCAACGGAGCGACGCGCACCTGCCGGCAACCCCGAGGCTGATTGGCCGGGGACAAGATGCACGAGTCAATAACATCTAACTCATCCGACGGCCACCCTCGTCTTTTTCCCTTATCTTGTCTTGAATAAGTCGTTATCTCAATATATTTATTGCTCGTTGCCCTAGAAGCGTTCACCTTGTTATTTAGTTCACATCCCTAATTAATTAAAACGTTCGTTGATGGAGCTAATGAAATTATTTAGACATTTTTCAAATATGATTTTTTTCGTTTGGTCTTAGCTTTATTAATAAAAGAATAAGTTTGCAGTTTTTAAAACAACACGAAAGTACTGTTGTGATACATTCATAAATGTATCACTAATGCATTAAAACCTTTTATATTATATTTGTTTTTTTACATTTGTAATTTTTAAATTTACAATGAAAAAGAAATAAATTGTTTTATAAAACAAAATGCATTCGATCGACTGACGTATCAAATGTAACATATCGCCTTTCATTGCACAAATAAATAGTATTTATAAAGTGTGGATAAAGTATGGATATTATATAAATGTACAGTGAATGGAAAAATAAATTAATTTAACTTTAAATATATATGTAAAATTAATCTTTTAATACAATTAATACTTTAATATTCATGTACATATGTTAAGTTCTGATTCAAAACGCTAAAACCGATCACGTGGTTTGTGAGCAAGTAACGCAAAAGTTCAAAGAGTGAAGAACGAAGCACTAAAATCGGCATTTACGTAATGCTCAAACAGACAAATTTTGCAAAAAATATATTTTATTATGTTTTGTACAATAAACTGCAATTATTTAATTTATTGGGACATTTTTATTGTAGAAACACAAGTTCTTTTAAATAAAATGACAATAATAATTTATTTATACTTGATCACGTATTCTTTTAGATGACTTGTATTTTCTTTTAAATGCAATGTTAGTTCCTTTTCTTTTAAATTTTAAATGTATTTCGTTCAAATTTTCATATCACATTTTATTCTATTCTGATACTTCTATAATTACTGACTCAGAGAGAGTTTTTAACTTACTGATTACATTTTACTATAATTTTTAAGACCACAAAACCGGATCTGTTATTTATTATTTATAAATAATGGAATCTATAAAATAAAGTCATTTAATGTATTTATTATATTATAATTGTCTAAAAGAAATCGTTTTCAGCAATAAGATACCACCGCCATATACTGTTCCAGAATTAGTATAATTTATTTTCGTAATATTTTTTGATATATTCTCTTCTATTTTAATTATTTTTCAAAATTTAATATAATAATTTTTAAATTATTAAATATACATTTTCTCCTTAATATATTAAATTGATAATGCCTAAGCTACTATAACTAAAAGAGAAATTGACCGGATCCATGAGTAACGGACTCTCACACTTACCTGGCAAGTTTACTTTCTTTCTCGCAGCTCATAAAGGATCGATTAAATATTTGAATTCCATTTTTCATTTATTTTATCTTTCATTATTTCTCAGGCCCATTCATAATATTCTTTATCAAAAGCTATTAATACAACAAATATTTCTTCGTACGCCATCTTAATGAGAAATAATACAATACAATATTGATAACGATATGACCCTTCAAAACATTTACCTCGCCTAATACATTAGTCTTTATATAATCACTTGACGTGATCTCTTCTGTGGTCTGTACGAATGGATTATTAAAAAAAAAATACATAACAGCTACTTTTGAAATGCGTACAGAGATTGACAATCGCTGATAACATTTAGATTCTGCCCTGTCTATAGCCAGCCATTAAACAAATGGACAGCTTTAAGAAGGCGAATTGATTATTGTGATAAGTCACTTTGACGACTACATACGAATCGAATGAAGAAATACACGTGATTAATTTGTTTGTTTATGTAAGGTAAGCAAAGAATATAAGGAACATAGACATAATAAAATAAGATTTATATTATATTTAAATAATTATATTCGCGTCATCGTGGAAATAATAACCTCTTTTTAAACTTTCTAAGCAACAGTGAAAACCTTCATCTATACTTACTAAAATAACACAAGATAGTTAATTAAATAAAAACACAAATAGCCATATTTTTTATATCGTTACATCAAATTAACACAAACTATACATCTGTCCATCGATACTTTTTAATTTTATAAATGCGTCCTGTAATATTCGCTACTAAATTAAATTAAAATCGGCTTAGATTCGTATATTTTCTAAAACTAGATCAATTTAACTACATTTTAAATGTACGGATCTATCCGATTATATTTAATTCTTCTTGTCTATCAAAAGTTTAATGAAAGAAATTCCCCACTTCGGAATAGGTCCGGCGTTATCGCACTCATTTTTAAAATCAAAATATAAAGCGTAAGCACGGCTGCGCATCCGAAGGCGGTAATTGGCAGAATAAATTAGGTCATCAATTTATTTAAAACATTAATATTGCATATTACAGACAGTAAGGTTTTTTTATGGGATAGGAAGGCAAACGAGCAGACGTAAGTACTGTTGTGATATGTAGATACGCTATAGGCAGTGCGGAAGCGTTGTCGACCTTTGAGGAAAGTGTCATTATAGGAGAGGGAGGGAGAGCAGGACGGGGGAAGGTGTTGGGCCTCCGGAACTCAGCCGCTCACCGTACGAAGCGCGGTAGCTAAGCTACCACTCAGATGCCGGTTTTATGTGGGAGTATGGTAATTCCCTAGCGAGCCGGCCCATTCATGGCTACAGACAAATAATATGCCATTCTTAACAAAGCATTCGTCTGCAGTGTGACTCTACCACTAAAAAAAGTTTCTTAATTTGTATAGATACGTAAATAAACTAACTACGTTTTGTTATCTCAACGTCTTATCACTGTATATACATTTTGAGATGGATCATAATTATTCACAAATCACACGAGAGATAAAATTAAACTTTCCTAATCAATAAAATTAAAAATGACCCCTTTGATTAATATTTAGAATGGTGAATATTAATTGTCACAACGGCAAATCGTTTTGACATTAGATATATTAAAGCTGTTTAATCTGTCGTACTCAATCTACTACACATATTGATTAAGGGAGCGAGAGTTTCAGTTCATTTACAGTACATTGATATAATGAGGTTTGAGGCTCACCATTTTAACCTTCGCTGATTTTAATTACCTACAATAGAAGCATATTTCAATATTAATTGTTTTAACTCCCCATCATATGTATTAAGAAGAGTATATGATATTAAAAATTAAACGAATTGAATTATTGGGAAGAGAAGGTGTTTTAAAGGGGGCACAATCATTCAGTTTCTTTATTCTTTGAAACGGGAACAGTTCTTAAAGTTCGAATCAGAGGCAAAGGTACTGATTTCGGAACTAATGATCCCGGAGGCTCTACATTTGCATCAGGATAAATTCATGTATGCATAACGTATAAGTATTTATTTCTGATTTAAAGCCTCCAGAAATAGTGAGGCCCTTGTCCAATAAGATATATACGGCTTCTAAACGTACGTAAGTACATAAACGGCTGTTAAAAAAATGCTCCTTATATCCTTTCTGAATTAAATTCCTCCGAACGGAGATGAAACGGAAGACTGATTGAAAATTTATTCGCTGGTTTCGTTTTTATTACACTTACAACCTAGTATTGGTTTTATGTAACGATACTGGCATTATTTTATAGATGTAGTCCCAAAGACAACCTGAAAAATGTTCAGGTTCTTACAATGGAATGAAATATCCATCTATCATACTATATCAAAAATGTTTCAGCTTTATTATACTATAAAATTCTTAATATATCAAAATTTCTATTTAAAAATAAAAAAACACAGTAGTAAATCCAACGTGGGTTTAAGAAGGCATTTCATGACCAGTCGCCGTCCGCAGCTGTCAATAAATGATAGCATCTGATGAGCTAAGCATAGACATTCAACATGACCCGTCGACCGGGGATAGGAAGCTTTTTAATTAATTAATATACAGTTGCCTCAACAAGCAATTAAAAAAAAACTTATTGATATATAAAACGTTTGTAGTGTATGTAGATCACAGACTTATAAATTGACCGTTAGCAATTGCATTATTTTATAAAATTTACCGTTAGGAATTGTACTATTTTATAAAATTGATCGTTAGCAATTACACTAGACTGCAAGTGATTATTGCAGCCCGCAAAGTTTTTTGCTCATTTCATTTTTGTTTTATGGTAATATCGTAATCGTATCGTAAATTAACACGACAATGAAAAAGATCATTTACAGCGACCATTTTTATAAATAACGAATTTAAAACAACTATCTTTCTGAACTGAATTGGTAAATGAACAGCCGTAAAAGAAGTGAACCTACGTTTATCCTGCATAATAACTGCTACTTTTATTAAAAATAGCAGTTATTATGCAGCATAAACGTAATATATCGCAAAATAGCAGCAACAAATGCTATTTTTATTAAAAATAGCAGTAATTATTTTTATTTTAAATAGCAGTAATTAAATTTTTAGTTGTTAAAAATTTTAACAACTAATATATTTATATTCATAGTCATAGAGTTGATATTGCATGTGATAAAGCCATTACAGTCTACTGCTGGGCATTGACCTCTCTCACAAATGAGAAGTGTTAAATGTTAGGGGATAGCCCTTCGCATTGCAGACGGCTTGAAGATCACAGATTGGTTTTTATTATTCAGGTAGAGCCTGTTACTCACCCACTGATATTTGTTTCCATTACGTCATTTACTTACAACTTTATTTTATCCATACTCTTAAGTAGTAAGTCATACAATTATTTTCTCAAGGCCGGGAATCGATTTGATTGTGAACTCTGAAAGTATATCATCTGCCACCGCGCCTTCTTCTGCGTTATCAAGTTTATTAATTAAAAAAAAACGTCTCGACATCTATTTAAAAACCCCTAATGATTTTATTTCTGTAGGTTCCTTTGGTATCTACCATATCGGTGAGCTTGGGTAAACAAAAATCTTTGAAATATTTTTTAACCAATTAAGGATATCTAAAGAATGTGTAATATGCAAGATTTAGTAATGTTTTCATGGGATAGTCATTTAAAACTTAACATTTACGGCTTTTTGATGTAAGCCACGACTAAGAAACAATAATTTATGGAGTCATAAAAACGACTGAAATGCTGAAGTGTGTAACACATTTGAAATAGATGAAATATGTTTCGAAATAGTTCCATTTGCTTATGTTGATCTCAGTTATTAATTTTCAGTAACCAGTTGCGAAAATATCACATCTTATTTAACAGTTAATTAATAAGAATAACATTGTTAATGAGAATAATATTCCTTCTTAATAACATTCGATTAAGATAAAAGTCAATATATAATCAAAATCATACGTATGCGACCACATTCTATTTCTAACATTAACCTATATACTTACCCAAAAAAAAACTGATCTAAAAAGTTATATATGCGAAGTATACACACTTCATATATTTCCATCTTGATACATAGGGTCTTTACGGACGTGCGTTATATGTGAACTTTTTTTATCTCTATTGATCATCATAGAAAAAGTGGTAAAGATCAAAGTGTTTCTCAACTACATGTTTCCGCCTTGACTGTCAAACCAACCCGCATTTAATTTATTCTGCTAAGACACAAAATGTGTCTACCACAAACGGATAGACTCGTCCGGAAAAATACCACACTAGTAAAAAGCTAACTTCTGCATTTTTGTTAATACATTTCCTTTAGTGAGACGGAAGCTCAACTTGTCTCTCTTCCCATTATTCAAATAAGATACGCAACGCTGTATTACCTCAGTGTTGGAAATATTCATGGGCTGCAGTGGTAACTAACCATCACTTGACCCATTTGTTCGTTTGCCTCTCTTCCATAAAAGCAAAGCTAGCCCATATATCATACAATTCGGTGAGCGATGAACAAAGTAACTAGTCCACCAACTAATGTTGTGACAAGATCAATTTCCCCCTAGTCAAGGATAGTCCTTTGTTGAACTATGGATTCCTGCACAACGGTAGAATTAATGATAATAAATATAATATATTTAATATAATAATATATTTTCGATCGAACTACAAATATTATGATCGCAAACATTTTTCACGGCTAGAATAGAGCCATCTTTTTCTTTTCTTTAATGGCAATTAGTTACAACTATTATGTCAGTGTCAAGTAAAATACAATAATATCCAATTTCTTGAAATGTGTAGTCAGCTTATCACGTTACGTCTTGATAAAATGGCTATTCTACCAAAACCTTCTGTGGACTTTTTCAGTCAACTAAAAAAGTTACGATACACGCATTTATTTGATATCACTTCACTTATTCGCCTTAATCGAACTATATTGTATAATACGCCACCACAATTAAACAATATAACTGATAATAATATAAGATTATAAAAATTAAATAAAACTTCATTGATGTAAGTTGATGGGAAAAGTCCTAGAGCCACTTTATTCCTTTCTGTAACTATAGGTAATTGGGGAAATACCAGTAGCTGGACAGCAACGGTTACCTGAGTAATTAAAGCCTAATGTAAGTCTATGATCCCAATCTGACCGTCAGACGTGGGTATTACGGCAAAAGCCTTCAATTTTAACGGAGGCCAATGTTCACCACCATTATTTATAAACGTTACAGTTTTTTTTATTTATGCAGTTCTGTGTCTCTTATCTAAATTAGGGATTTGCGACGATTTACATAAACTGCAACTTTTTAAGGCGTCGTATAGAACCAATTTCATATGAATCAGACGATAAGCGTTCAGCCTCTGTATTATTTTATAGTCCATAAATAACTTGCAAATTGCCTTCTTAATTAAGTTCAAGAAACCGGTATACCGGTCCAGTCCGACTTGGCGCTTTCAAAAACACTTTACACATAATAAGAAATTTTAATAGCTCACAGATTATTGAACTACAAATGTAATCTCACATTTGATTCAAAACTTATTTCCTCGACCAATTAATATAAATCTTTAACGGCTTCAAATCAACATTGCGTAACACGTTTGAAGTTAACTAATTAAAATTTAATATAAACTGGCCGCTATGTTATGACATATCGCTCATTCATTCATTCATTCTTATATCTTTTAGTGAATGTATGATGTTTTAGGTTTATTGAAATTATGTCGTAAAGATGTCATATGTTTTAGATGCAAAAGAAGAGTAAAACAATAATAGTCTTCTATTTCAACCAAACACTCAAATATATCGATCTTAAGATACGAATAATTCCGGCCACAGACTTCCATTACCGGACAAGTCACCACAAAGAAAAGCTTTTATCTTAACCATCTTTCCGAAACTTATTTCCTCTCACTCTGTGGAACCAGATTCGACATTGGAACCTTCAAGAAACGAGCCTAAATATTTCTTAAATACCGGCAACGCTTCTGCAATGCATATGGCGCTGCTGATGTCTATGGGCGGCATTGATGATGGTTTACCATCTTATCCTATAAAAAAAAGATTCTATCTATAATATAAAATTATATAAAGGAAATCAACGTCAACCATTTAGGAATTTTGTATCATCATTAAATGACAATAAAAATACTATAATAATTAAAAATAAAACAAAGACAATAATATACAAATAGACACACGCTTTCTTTAATAGTAATTTATTTATAACTAACACAGCTAGTGGGCGTTAAAACTAACAGTATAAGGGATAATGATAAAACCAATAAAAATTCCCTCGAGTATTATTACGATCTGATAATAGTTTGTTAACGGTAGCTATGAGGGGTATTTATATTTGTTATTATTTATAGAAGTTCCCGATAATCGTGCTACATGTAATGCTTTTATAACAATACGGTTCATTTTTTCTTAACAGTTGCAATACTTGCAATATAGACTTAATGATAAAGAATGAATAAATGAAAAATAATAAAAATAAAGAATGTAATTAATGGACGTTTCCATGGCTCAATTTTTCTTATTCTAATATACACTGAGAAGATAAAACATATATTTATTTTATCTTTATTCAATATTACCTTATTAGGTATAGGTAAATTAATGTTATTTAATAATTCAGATTTTTTTGTTATTGATTAAATCGAAAGTTTTAATACATATAAGTGAAATTCAAAATCTTTGCTAAGCATTAATACTACATAAAACTGCATTACCACTCACTCTCTCACTGACATGTTATGTGGAAAACTGTAAGAGATGAAGGGTAAGATTGTCCATAGGGCTCGAGGCACAGGAATTATATTCAAATCTTGAAAATCTGAACCTAGTAAAAGTTACTCGACGGCCCGCCCGAACCGTAATACCTACTGGGGTCGCCCTTGAACAAAAATGGTGACAAGTGTGAACACGGGGGTGAGGGGGAAAAAGAGGGGGTGGGCCAAATTCGCTAAAAGTATATATATATATATATATATATATATATATATATATATATATATATATATATCTTTTACACGAAATTTTTAATTTAGTTGTTCATAGTGTACATTCTTTCTTTTTTTATAATTGATACTGATGATCATATTTTCCTATCTGATAAATACTAAAAATTGAAGAGAACTAACTAAAAATTAAAGAACGAGAAAACTCTCGTTCAAATTGATCAATAAAGCAAATAATGTTAATACGATTTGAGGAAAATTTTAATGTAGTATCTTATATACTTATTTTGTCAAAATATGTATATCTGTATTGGGCCTGGGGCTTCCCCGTTTTTGGAGGAATGGAACGCTTCGCGTTTGTCCAAGTCGAATCGACAGAAAATCTTGACTCGGAATAAATACCTGTAAAGTGTATATATATGTATGGATATATATATATATATCCCGATGCGGGATTTGAAGTCATGACCCTTGAAGTTGAAAACGAAAACTTCCTCAGTAAAACAATTAGATAATCAAAGATTTATTGAGTATACACAGTAAACTTCCAAATACCTAAAAACGAAAACTATTGATCTCGGAAAAAAAATTTTATTCGGCATTTTGATTCAAAAATCTTAGATCAACAGTTTGGTATTCTAACATCTAAGTCAAGCTAAGGTTCTCGAATATCCATTAATTATAATACAGTTTCGTATCAATCTGCTGCTGTTGATCCGTGTTTTACCTCTGGTTTCTTTTTTTATGACTAAGATTTTACCGGGCGTGCCAACAAAACACGGCGCGTGACAGCCCACGGGTGCGCTGTGCCTATCTCCTACAAACGAACAGAGGCAAAAACTAAATTTCCGTTCAATGCAATCTAAATCATATTTCAATAATTTAAGGTTGAAATTTGATTATAACATATCACAACGAAAAATATTGAGTAATCGAACCCAATTTCATTTTTATAATAAATATGAACTTTAGCTGTATAATATTAAGTTATGTTTTGCATCGTCATAAACTCAGAAGTTTTGTTTTGGTGTAACGAAATGATCGGGCGCTTTATTCGATGCAATAAAACGACACAATGGAACGGTCAATGTGTCTCGTGCCATAATTTTCGTTGGCCAAGCGACCCATAGCTGCTTGTTTTTTGCCGTGTACAACAGCGCTTTTTTGATTATGTTGAAATCACACAGCTAGTTGATGGATCGATATCAACGCTGGTTGATTTTCAATCCATTTTTTCTCTGTTATTATTTACAAAAATTTTAACAAATTTTAAATTTTTAAGTTTAGTTTAGGAACAGAGGAACTAAAGTAACAAAGATTTTTTAATAATCTGAAAAAAACGGAATTCCCCTGTAAACAGGTTAAGTTGAGCAACATTTGAGTATCAAAAATATATTGCCCAACACTTTCGACAAATATGTTTTACAATACTTCAGTAATTCCCTCAAAGTTGAGAGTTGTTGCAGAAATCCCCAGACTTGGCGCGTGGATTGGTGATCACAGATTGGTTTTAGATGCTGCTACCCGTTACTGATATTTTCTCCCACAGTCAACACGATCCCACCCACCGATGTCAGGTGCCTCTTTATTAATATGCTGAAAATTGCACGGTAAAATTCCGAGTATGAAATGTCATTTCAAAGCTTAGAGTATAAATTACTTTTTGCTTTTTATGCGGGATGCCCTCGAAAACCATTAATTCAAAAGGCCACTCGATTAACTTTTATTGCTACGAACGACGACATTTAGGTAATTTACAACAAAAGAAACAATAACAACAACGAGAAAGGGAAAGTAATTAAAAACATCATTAAGCCCCTCGCAACGTTTCTTTCCAGGGAAACTTTTTTCTGTATTGAAAAACAGTATTTATTCTAATGACAGTTGTACTCGTATATAAATACTAAATTACCTCTCTGCTTTAGCAATTTAACCAATAATAAGTATTATAATTTAACTTTTAAAGTTTATTATATTTATAATTTTAAAGCTGAATTACTTGTCTTCTGTGAAAACTTCTGGGTTCAAATTCCGATTTAGATATAATTTGTTTGAAATACAGAAATTACTCAACTGGATGACATCCTGTGGGGCGCCCCAGATATCGGTGAAGAGACATGGTGGAGGATGACTTGCACAACCTTCAAATCTACAACTGGCAGGAGGTAGCGCAGGACAGAGTACGGTGGCATAAGATCTGTTCGAAGGCCAAGATCTATTTTTATCGCTGCGCCAACAAAATTAGTTTTAGTTAATTAGTTATACAGAAATTAGTTTTCAAGTCTTTCATATCTGAACCCGAATCATATAAAAATCGATAAATTTGTTCCATCGACTAAGAATTTGGATGAGAGAAGAAATAAAAAGGAAAGAAATGGATTTGGACAAGATAATGCAAAAGTTTGCTGTGTGTTAGCAAACTTTTTCACAACCCACATGCCTATGCCTCAATGATGGACGCGACCCTCCCCATCTCAGGAAGAATGAATATTAACCTATCAAGCTCGTCGAACGTATTCGAGGATGGAGGAGGAGATTCGAGGCGTATACAGACTCAAAGAAAAATAGTAGGCTTTCCAATAATACAATACCTGTCCAAACATATATTTATTCTGATGCGCAAAATGAACCTATGACCACTGTCTCCAAAAACAGTAGCTTCAGGAAGAAATGTTTGAAAAATATTGATGACATTAACTGCTAATTCGTTAAAATATATACTGCTAAAGACAATGAATTATTTGTTACTATTTGTAGCGTTTTCCCTGATAAGTACATCTCGTCTGGTTTAATCTTTACATAAAATCTTAAATTACATTTTTAGAGTTAATATTAACTGTTAATTCGTTGAAATATATACTGCTATCGACAACGAATTACTTTTACCTGATAAGTACATCTCGTCTAATTTAATCTTTACATTAAATCGTTAATTCAGTTTTTAAAACAATAATAGTATGAATGTAATATTTTATCCATAATGAAACCAAACTTGAAGCAGAATTACTAAAGGACAATCGAGATAAAATTTGCTTTGTCGACAGTCTCTTGATTTAAATAGAGCACGTTGGTTCATTAGAGATTTGATGCAAAAACCGCCAACAAATTCCGTTGTGAGGTCTTTTTCCATTACTTTGAAAGTCAAACAACAGAGACCGCTGTGAAGTTCATAAAAGAACTTTTATAAGCAATCTATTATAGAATAAAGTGTGAGCAAAGAAATTTCATGAGTAATATTTAAGTACGATTGAAATTTTTTACGATCCTTTATGTATTTTTATGCCATAGAGAATATTCTGATATTTTACTTTACATAAAACATGAATGCTGAAAGTTCAACTTCATAAGCTCGAAGTCATAATATCCCAAAAATATTCAACATGTCAAAGATTTGCAAATTGTCTGTAGTAAAAACGGTCGCAGAAAAGCCCTTTCAACGCTAATTTTGCTACTTTGATTCGTTCGTTTCGTTTGTAAAGGATTGGCAAATTAATAAATCATTGTTATGTTATTGTGTATAGTAATTTATTGGTTTTGTTTTCCGTTCATTCATTCTTGTACTGTTGTCATGTTAAGTAATAATTAACAGGGAAAAAGAATATAGATTTATGTGTGACAAAAAATGACGTTAATGTTACTTATAATTACAAAACCAACAATATTTAACTTACTATAATAACATCTAATTTAACTGTCTGATAGTGGTCTTAAGTCGATATATCTACTTCACCTCTTCGTGATGGCTTTTTTATCGTTTAAAAGATGTCTTTGAGTTGAGGACCAACCTTCTTCATAAAGTCCTCATCGTTGTCGTTTTTCTCTTCAAGTTGGGGCTTTCCTGCTCGATAACCAAGCCCTTCTAATTATGTTTTAAAATTCTCAGGACTAATAAGGTCAATGTACACGAAAAAGAATCATGACGATATGTACTTATCTTGCTCGCTTGTTCGATAGTCTAATTGGTTAAGAGTTAAGTACGACTACAATTTAACGTCATACATACATACATATCGTCACGTCTATCTCCCGTAGGGGTAGGCAGAAACCACAGATCTCCATCTTCTACGATCTCGGCGTACTTACCTTGCTTCCTCAACACTCATCACTCTCCTTATACAAGCCCGTCGGCTAAGGGTACTCTTGAGAAGAGTACTCCTAGCCTTTCTTAAAAACTTCGGCAATTTGGTCAATGTATGTTTCGCGTGGTCTTCTCCTACCGACGCTTCCATCCACATCCGCAACGTAATTTTTTTTTGATAGTCGTCTTTCATCCATCCTCTCTGCATGCCCAAACCATCTAAGCATCCCTTTCTCAACTTTTGTCACGACACCTTTTACTCCACAATTTTTATATTTTTTTAATATATTACAGAGTACATAAGGCGGATTTAATGTCGAAGCCATTATCTATCGGACGACAAATGCATGTTCTATTAACATGAATAATTTTTCATAACTCAAAGTTGTACAATATTTATGTGTTAGTTGTTTACATCAATTCTCGTAATTTCTAATATTACCTACTTTCTTTCAAAGATATTACAGGATTGTTTATTTTACTCAGACAAGAAGTACTTGTTCTGTAATATGGTACATTACGTACATTTATACTATATATTGTAGCGTTGTAACTTGTAACACCTGGTGGGATTCCATTCTCTTTATCAGCGTCCCGGGCAAGGGGCACCTTTCTAATGGAAACTCGGACACCTCTGAGCATTTAAGTTATCTTATTAAAGATATTATTATATTATTCGCTATATTTACCTTCTTTATGGTAAAACATCAGTGTAACTTCACTTTATTTACCTACATTTGAATATTAATTAATATATTACAGTAAAAAGTTTTAAAAAATCAGCATTCAGTTGTATTTTTTCTGTGATATAAAAAAATAATAAGAGAATCACGCAGGAAACATATATTTAATTACAAACAGAAATACTGGCTGGTAGATTATCATCTCGTTACCTTAATTATTTTTGTTTATTATAACAATCGTTAACAAAATGATTTTTTTAGAAAACAAAATCCATTAAAGGCATTATTCATGAGTATTTGGATCACCGAGTGCTTTCTGTGATTTTTCACACACTTGAGGCTAGACATTATACGCATTTAATATTTCTGAGATTTACAAAAAGAGATTTACAATAGTTTTAAGATAACAATCGTTATTTGTGTAGCAGTGAGACTTCTCTTTGAATTTTATTTTTTGAATTCAGAATACGAAATATTTATTGCTACCCATATTTTTAAATACACTCATTCTGACTCTTAAATGCTATTATAGCAATTAAATCATCAACGGCTTTTATCGTTACACTCTCAGGCTTTAAAAACATCAGACGTGACCTTATTGTTACTTAATCTACATACGTATGATATCAAATATCTTACGAACATTCACTGACCTCATTTGAAGGCAGTCGCTATCAGAGCTTAATTGGTAAGCCTGAGGCTACTAAATCATGTGATAATCGAAGTAATAACTCTGGAAAATTAGATCCGGTTCGTAGACACGGCTATCGTAAAATTGCTTTCATCACAATACTGGTTTATTTTTAATCTATAAACAAAACTCAAAATTAAGAAACAAGAGGTGAAAATGTTTTTTTTTTATATTGCTTGCCTTTTCTATTTCATTATTATAACATAAATAGGTATACGTTATTAACGTTAGGTGGGATGCCCCCGGCTAGAAAGTGCGACGATCTGCACTGGATGCGTGAAGCCGAAGTTGGTGAAGGCGGTGGTGATTGCTAATCGCCTCTGACAAGTCTGGATGAGTGGCGATCTATTACGGTGTATTTATCCCGAAACTTCATTCCACGCACTTCACTCTAAAAGACCAGCTGCCTTCGGTGGTATTTCCGATAACAAATACGACATTAAAGCTTTCAAAAGACAAGCCTATTCATATCTTAAAGGCCGACAACGTATGTGTGATGTCTATGTTGCAGATATCTATGGGCAGCGTTGATTTGCCAGCTTATTGCATAAAAAATACTGATTTTTGTGTTCCATTTTATTGTGTTGCACAATGATCCATATACGTCACTACATCGTACGTTTGTGACACACATTTTTATTTGAACACAGTAGGTACTTACTGTGATTACTACATTGCGTGACTGGAGTTTTAGAATAAATATTTCATTATATAATAATATATAAATGAAGAATTTTGTGAAAATGAAATTTGCCTTCTTCAAAAATAAGGAGTGTTTCTATAATCTCTACACTTGATGGTCTATTAGAGATATCAGATTGGTTTTTAATAATGAAGTAGACACCTGTCTACTGATCTTAAGGTCGAGTTTGAAATCGTGGATACAAAAATAGTAGTCGAAACCGAATCGGCTAGAACAGAGATGGCAAACCAATGGCAGGTGTGCTATTAATGGCGCGTTACAAAGTAATTTGGGCACACCATCAATTAAGAAAATAATATAATAGGTTTTAGTCATAGAAACATAAACATCTCGAGCAAGAAGTAGTGAAAGTCTATTTACGTTTGCAAATAAATAATATTATTGTGGACTTTTCTCGCCAACTTACATCAGTGACGTAGTGTTTTTATTTAATTTTTACAATTTTATATTAGCATCAGTTATGTTGTTTAATTGTGGTGGCGTATTATACAATATAGATCGATTAAGACGTATGAGTGAAGTAATATGAAATAAATGCGTGACTTTTTAAGTTGACTGAAAAAGTCCATAGAAAGTTTTGGTGGAATAGTCACCATTGTATTAAGACGTATGGTGACAGATGACTAATACATTTCAAGATACTTGATATTATTGTATTTTACTTGACACTGGCATAATAGTTGTAACTAATTGCCATCAAAAAAAAGAAAATATTATTGTGAAAGTATTGTTCTTTTTAGTAGTCTTTAAGTCAAGATTATTATTAGCACGTTATGGCCACATTAAATATTTATTTGAAAAAAATGACACTTAAATAAAGATTTACCATTACTGAACTAGGATAACCCAATGTATGTTCTTGGTCGTCATACTCTTAACAGAGAAGTCGTGATCTTTTTATTAGTCATACCTTACTTAACCAGAAGCCGCCATTCATCCCTCATGGCTACATTTTTCATGCATTCATCTAGGAGGCTATTGCGAGCGATCTTCATTTGATCTGTCCATCGCATTGGAAATGTCGCGCGCTCGTATATATTAATCTAAGAATTTACATTTTATTTTTTTCACAGCCAGTATGTGTTCCACCGCTGGGCGCGGGCCTCCCCATATCTGGAGGAACGGCCATTAAAACAACACGCTTGTGTGATGCGGATTAGCGGCGTTACCAGACTCGCAATAAATATCTGTAGGCCATACATACATTTATCCCGATGCGGGGATAATTCGCAACCATGGATTGCGATAGCGGCAGTCACACTATTGTGGTTGTCAGTTAGGTCAGTGGTGCTCAAAATATTACATATATTGGAATCATAAAACTATTAGGGCGATACAAATAAATCTACGTTGTATAATAAATTCTCCTCTTATGTTAATCGTTTATTAGAATGCTCACGACTTTACCGCGCCATACATCGTTGGGTTCTATAAAAAGAATTCACGTACTTGTTTTCTTTTGAATAAAATTACCTCACTTGTATTTAAGTGCGCTATAGGGACCTAAAGCTCCCCAGTGTGAGCACGCTACAAATCTACGTGACGAGCTTTCAAATGGTGGGCATTTAAAATTAAAATATTTTTACAATTTTAATTTTAACTAATTTTTTTTTTGTTGTTGTTGAATAGTCATAATGACATTTGCTCTAATATTTTTAAGTAAATAGTAAAACTTTGAGTGAAAATATATTTTTAAGAAAACTAACAATCCTGTTAATGATCGCAAATATCTCAACTCTACTAAAACTCGAATTAGATGGTTTTCTAATGAGTAAAGAAGAAACGTGAACTCTTGCAGATCTTCAAACATAGAAAAGTTTCTTATCAGGGTTCTATACTGAAATATATCAGGTACAACTTGTGACAACTATTTCATAATGAAAAAAGTCACGGGCAAAAGACAAGTTCGTCTACGTTCATCAGGGAGTGGACAGGGGTGAGTACTACCAAACAATTCGCCTCACTAAAGATAGATATAATTATGTTGTACTGCCTGCCAACCTTCGCTAATCGGAGAGGCACTAAAAAAAAGAAGAACAATTCTGTCACCATTAGTTGAATAAATTAACGAATGTTAAGAAAAATTCCTTTATTATTAAAAATTCTAATTTCTTATATATAAAAATTTAGAAATGTGGTTGCCAGTACAGAATAGGGCCATCTCATTTATTCCCGTGGATATTATATGAGGATAATATAGAAGCAAATACCAGTTGATGAACAGCAGCGTCTACCTTTACGTGTAATCAATACTAATATACAATCAGCAATCTACCTGCCAAGAATGTAACAACTCTCAATGTAACAACCCTCAATTTTGAGGCAGGTTAATGTCCGGCAATGAAATGTTACGGATCTATTGCGGATATTTTACGATGAAATTATTTAGATTAGGGATGAAACAAATATACTTATTTTATTTCCATTTTTATAAATAGGCTGCATTACATTATAAAACCAAAAACATTGAGTTATAAAGTTTTCCTTAAGCCTTGAACGTCTTTGTTAATTCAAACCGTGATATATTATTCTCGGCATAGGTTTCTATTACAACGATTAGATACGATAAATGTATATTAATGTTTATTTTAGTCATCCAAAGCTCATTTACAAGTTATTCTAAAAGAAAATGGAACTGCGTTTCGTGTAGTGGAGGGTAAATATAATTTTAAGTAACACATATCATACTTTTTATTAACGTAAAATGTACCATTTAAAAATGCACCGCACTGTAATCAGATTATTTCAGACATACATAAAAATTTTCTACATTTTAGAGCCTAGTCTAAATACAGTGAATGTAGATTTTCGCGTATAGAAATAGTTAAAAGTTATAGCATGTTCATTTTATTTAATAATTTTATATGTAAAAAGTGTTCATTATATAGTCAGACGTTAAATTACGAAAATGTTTTATTAAAATCTTCTCAAACTCAAACATTCACAAAAAAACTTTTAAAATTCCATTTTAGTGACATCCTTGTTTAATCAATTATGTTTATTTTACACAAAGTTTATTGTGCCTTTTTTGTTTACATTTTCTTTTATCATATCAATTTTTTTGTTCATGTACATTTTTTTCTTTTACGTCATACTCGTATGTCTGTAGTAACATTTATTAAAACAAAATGGCCGCCCGCAATACAGCATTATTTTAGGTCAGATTAAAAAAAAATTAATAAATTATTTCTGTTTGTTTCCAAAAATGCAATGTAATGCAAGCAGCGGAGACAACATTTGAATGACTTAGTTAATTATAGTGATCAAAATCATTATTCTAAGTGCGATCACTACTTAGGACACGAATACGTGGATGCGTGCTATTTGCACCGACACTTAGTGCATAGCAAACATCCTGTGTCGATGGCACGTGGATATAGACACAAACAATTGCCATATATACATGAAAAACTTACAGAGGAGACAATTTAAATGCAATAAGGTTAAAAATGCGGTAAATAAAACTTTGTCATTCAGAATGATATTCTCTTTAATTTCTAGGAGAATAGAAATTAACACGCTTGCCAAGACGGATTGGTAGACAATCGGTAGACCCACTCGGTAAATACCTGTAGGCCATATATATTTTTACCTTGATGCGGGAATCGAGCTCATGATCATTGACTTTGATAACAATAATTTCGCCACTCAATAACTAAGTCTACATTTTACGGACTAGGAAAAATTAGGAATCTTTGTAATAAATACAACCGCAAAATTAAAGACGTAAATAATGCGCAACAAACAAATTTCTAAATATTCTCGACTAACTTTATGTGAACAACTTGTATTTATTTATTTGTAAAAAAAAGGAAATGTTGACTTTTCACAATTATGTTTGTGCAAAGTCATAATCAATTAATTTGTAAATTTAAAAACAAGAACACATGTCTAAAGCCATACAATTAAAAACCTTTACCGTTATTTTGAATTTGTTTCATTTGTGGCTTCAAAAGTTTGCCTTGGGCGTAAACATTATTACTTATCTTCTCCTAAACTAGAATAAGCTTTAAGTTTTAATTGTTCCCTAAGGCTCCGTAAGTTATGATTATGACACTTGATGTGTGAGGCGGATACACTTTTTTATTTTACCGCATAATACGATTTGAGTTTTGAATAAGCGGTAAGAACGCTGTATTTCTCTATCGTACAATTAAGAAAGGTTTCATTCACACAGGGATGAGCGTCAATTCAGTACCGTGAGTTTTTACCGAAATTTCTTTTCGCGTACTACCTCTCTGTAGAACTAGCTACTTCCAGCAGTATTTCCGAACCAATACAACATTGGTACCCTCAAAAAACAAGCCCAAATATATCTCAAATACTGGCAACACTTCTTCAATTCCTATAGTGTTGCAAATGGCTATGAGTAGCGATAATTACTTTCAATCAGGCGACATGCTTGCTTGTTCGTGTGTATCCCATAAAAATGTATGTCTAAGTTTCCATCAATCAAATACAATATATTACATATCATACAATCTATGTAGATTCACTCAGCGGTCGAAAGCACATAAAAGGAACAATATGTCATCCTCCAAATAGGCAAATCAAAACGAATAAAAAATAAGTATTTGAAACTTCACAATAAATTATCAATATAAGACAATATGGAAAGAATTTAAAATTTAAAAGAAAATTATTATTTATTAATATATAACTTTGACTTGTATCTCGAATCATTTGAAAAAATAATCACAAGAATAGATTCAACAAATGTATTATAGTATTGATTTTTATCGTCTCATTTAAATATCACATGATTACATACCGAAAATACCTCGTTAGTGCTATCGTATATTAATTATATTTATTTAATGAAAGTTTCGACCGTGTTGTACAGGAATAACTAACATATTTAAATATTTAATTTTTTAATTAAAATTTAAATGTTTTATTTTATATAAGGTATAAATATTTAACTATATTATAATATATAATTATAATTCTTGTGTAGGATGGGGAACGATCGCGCAGTCAAGAGAGCGTATGTGGGTCGCCGAACTGGACGACATCCTATGGGGCGTCCCAGGTGCCGCTGGAGAGACATGATCGAGGATGACTTGCGCAACCTTCAAGTCGCTGCGCCAACAAAGTTAGTTAATTATTGTGTAGATATGGTGTAATTCAACTGGGTATTTTTGGTTTTTATAGGATGGAACGGCAAACGAGCGTAAGTGTCGCCGGACGCCGACGATATGTACGTATGTGTAGGCTTGTTTTTTAAAGGTTTCAATGACATATCGTATCTCAATGTCGTATCTTAATTATTGTACAAATCACTCCATTAAAGCTGAAAACTAGATTTTTTATTAAAAAACAATGGTTCGCAATCATAATTTATTTATTTATTTAACTCATACTACAAATATCAATGTTTCGGACCTTGGCTACAAAATAGCACGTCTCCATGCTGCGCTGTTAGAGTCGTTGTAATTTCATTATCATTCAATTGGCCCACTGCTAACCGTAGGGCTATCTTAAGCTAAGGATTTACGCATTGTCGTCATGGCAGGCAGACGAACTGGTGACCGAAGAGTGAAAGATTTCACAGAGTAACGCTGATCATCACCAAATTGTACTAACTTTTGAAGCAACAATAGCCCATTGTCTATAAGTTACGTATACAAATGAGTAATCGGTGGCGTTCTAATTCCATCTACTATTAGACAATTGATGTGAAAACAACTTTTATTTTCAACATAACTGAAGTAGGTAACAAAAATTTTATTATAGTTAAAAATATTGCTAAACTCCTTTAAAAAAATTTAGTAAGTACTAATTTGAGTTTATGGTTACAAAACGCTATTAGCTGACGTCAAAACTGTTTGATAACACTGACAGTTGATTAGATATTGTCGAATCCGTTGTCTCCCGTTAAGCGACAAAACTGGAAGAAGAGCTAGGAGAACGGGGTGACCCACTCATCGATGGTAAGTAATCACCGCACTGCAATGTTATGCAAAATACGGTAATTATGTGGAAGGAGAAGAAGGAAGTAGAGAAAGGAGAAAGGAGTTGAGCTTGTTAAGAGTACGAACTACTAACATAGAAAATGCTACAATTTAACGCCGTTAGCTTGTGAAGGTATGATACTTACCACGCCAAGCCGGCCCTTTCATGCAAGGCTTTAGAAGTGTCGTGACAAAAGTTGAGAAAGCACATAGAGAAGATGAATGAAAGACGACTGATAAAAGAAATTTACCTTGCGGCTGTAGATGAAAGGTTCGGTACCAAGGATATAAAGAACATACCTTGACCAAATTGCTGTCGTTCTTAAGAAAGGCTAGGTCAAAAGTACCCTTAACCAACGAACTTGAAGAAAGCGATGAGTGTGAATGAAGCAAAGAAAGTATGCCGAGATCGTGCCAGATGGAGATCTCTGCCTACTTCTATGTGAAACAGACGTGATGATATGTATGTAAGAACTAAATAACCTTTATAATTATTGACGCAGACGAAGCCCCAAGAAACAACTTGTTAATATATAAATTAATACAATAAACTTATCTAACTTCATACCTTTATCAAATCTATCCTATTATAATGTTTCGTTCTGTTTTGGCTTAATTAATAGGAAAGCATTAATTAGTTTCATATAAAAGCCCAATTTTGAAAAATGTTTTCATTTTCGATCCGGCCATTGTTGGCAAAATATTTTGCTTACCATGTATTTACGAATTCTGATATTACTTTTTTTAGGGTTTGGGACTCTGGCCCGAATTGGTGAGATTTTTTCAACTATCTACTTTTACAGTACAAAAAAAACTTATAGCGTTTCGTTTTTGTTTATTAATATGTATTTCATTTACAACAGATTAGAAATATACCTATAAATTTCAAATGCGCAGATGATACATTAGTGTACCGTACTTAGCATTATAAAAAGATTTGTTACCATTTTATAATTAAAATAAACTAAATTTAAAATTGACAGCGAATTGACTCAGTTTTACTGCCTACAAAGTCGATGTTTGCGGATACAATCCCCGAATCGGAGTAAATATTTTATTTATGACCCACATATGTGTATTTATTCCGAGTTAGGTTAATATCCGTTCGTCCAGTAATAGGAAAACCCGTGCCCAGCCGTGAAATATATAGCTGTGAAAAAAATAATAGTTGAATAATCATCAACCATATCATAAGAAATATAATATATTAACAAAACTACACTTTAATTAAATTTCGATTATTTAAATATTTAATAATTTTAAGGAAAAATAATTACTTACCGTCCGTAATATAAAATAATATAATAACTGTAATATAACAATAAAAATCATTATAATATAGAAATATAAATTCTTATATTCTGAATCTCCTTACGTATAATAATCACTATTTGTTAATTTAAATCATTCAATGGCGATGAAAATTTGGTGTGTTGGTTTTGGCAGTCTCAGAAAAGTTTTTGAATTAGTACACCAAGCACTTTATATTAGCATTGCAACTTACAGTAGCAGTTAGTGTATTATGTAACTGAAGTAAATAATCGAAGTTTTTCATATGATTATGTTTTTCTTTTAGTGAAAGATGATTCTCCTGCCCTCGAATGGCCGAAAAAATACGCAATTGAAGCTTCAAAAATGTCACTTACAGCCGGATGGGTCGAAGACATCAAAGCATGGTGTGTATTTTTAAATTATAGAATTAATAACGAAGAAACTGAATTGAGTGCTGGAGTGGAGACCGCGTCTCTCTGCGATCTGCGCAGGGCGGCTGGCAGGAACTGGATGCGTGTAGCCGAAGATCGGCTAGGTGACGCTCCATGAGATGATGAAACTGAATTAAAAATAGAAATAACTGAAAAAAAGAACAAAACAAAAAATAAATTGAAATGTTAACTGAAATTATATAGCTCTGTAAAAAATATTAGTCTTTTCACATGTATAAATTAGTATAGTAAGTTAAGTATGTATAAATTTGTAACAAAATGTCTTCGTCTGTACTCTATGGAACTGGCTGTTATGGTATCATTAAAAAGATTACTTTAAAAAAAAAGTAATAAAATAGTAAAATATTGTTTCTAGCTATTTTCATTTGTTTTTCTTACTGTCAAAATGAGTGAACGTAATGATGAAGTTCGATACTTTTAAAATTTTATTACAAAAAAAGAAAAAATACAACGCAAGCCGCGAAAAAAATTTGTGACGTTTATGGACCTAGTGCAGTGTCAGTAAGAGTAGCGTAAAGTTGGTTTAGGCATTTAATATTTGGTATGTAGCTTTATTCCATAATAACTGTTAAGACACCTAACATTGAAGACTTTACGTATAAATACTAAAAGCGACATAAGTATTTCAATTTTTCTAAAATATTTATAAGTTTTGATTCGGAATTATCAACACGCATTCTGCAGTAAAGTAAAATGATCTAAAATTTTACCTCATAACGATTGTGCTTCATTTTTTCTTATAAAATAAAATGAAGCCTGTGATCGGAAAATTTTTGTTGAAAAAAAAAATGTCCAAGAAACAAAGAACAGCTCTTTGTTTCTTGGACACTTTTTTTAACAAACTTAAAAATATTTTTACAGTTTAAGTTAAACAAAATTCTATTTTCCATTTAATTTCTTCAGGCGCACATCCAGTCAATCCAGAGTAGACTACAATAATGGTGCAGTAAAATCCTTCGCATTTGCAGGCAAAAAACGGTTAAGAAAACCAAATTTCGGAGTTAAATATCAGGTAGGTTTAATTATCATAAAAATATATATGTAAAATAAACGATGGACCGATTGGGACCTCAGTGGCGGGGCCCTCCGCCCGCGGAGTCAATGGTCGCGGGTTCGATTCCCGCATCGGAATAAATATTTATATGGATTTTAAATGTTTATTCCGAGTCTGGTAACCCTCCCAAACCGCATTTCCTTTCCTGCCCCTTCCTTTCTTCTCTATCCTTTCCCTTCCTCTCCGCCAATCCACGGTCTGCCGTGCCAATGGATGCGTGGCTAGGGGCAAGCCTAGTCGTAAGCGTGCCGATCGTCCCGGGGTCGGGCTCCCCCGAGGACTATGGTGCCTTACCTCAGCATGCAGGGCTCTGCTGGGGCTGACCTCCATCCTCCCTTGCGGCTCGTGGGATTCACTAAAAACGAATTTATAATACCTAATTTGTCGAAAATGACGGCGACGTGGTTCGCCACCCGTCACGTCCTGATTCTCACGAGGGCGAAAAGCGACCAATGACGAGCCGTTTCGCTGCGATAAATGGCAGCGGATGGAGCTCTGTGGTCTCTGCCAACCCCTGCGGGGGATAGGCGTGAACATATAATAAAAATAATAATAAAAATAAACGTATTCTTAAAACTGTTACCTGAAAGATTTGTTCTTTATTCGAGCTGTTTTTTAGGTATAGTCCTAACTATATCTTTTACCAAATTTCAAAGAGATTGTAAAGAAGAAAATATTTTTGGGATTTAAAGTAACTTTATTATATACATAGTCCTCTGCCTTTTTTCTAAAATTATTATCAAGACTGGTTTACAGTAATAAGCGTAGACTAACAAACTGACAACATTTTTAATACATGATGTGATTGACTTAATTGGCTCAGTGGTGAAGTTATCGCATTCGTAGTCAACGGTAGTGGGTTCGACACTCGGATCGGAAGTATTTATTCCGAACTTGGGCGTCACGCCAAAGATTCACCTCGGACTAACGTGTCGAGTTAATGTTCCTTCAGAAAAGGAGAGGCGCCGTGCACGGCAGTGAGATATACATCATGTACATATATAGTCTGTCAAAAATATGAAAAGTGTATAAAAACGTATTATATTCTACAGATTCATCCTGAAACAACAGAAGAAGAAGAAAATGTAATGCGATGCCAAAAAATTAAAGGAACTATAAGACATATCATAACGTTAGATACCATTTTACCCAAGTCTTTAGGAGAATACGAATTTTCAGGTATGTAAGTGATCATAGTTTCTTTATAAACAACGGTCCGCTTAGCGCATGCTAGATACATTTAATACTTCAAGATATCGCTCGGTTGCTTAGATATTTGCCTAACTCTAGATGATCAATTTGCGATAAGAGAATTCTAATTTTTATTCTAATTGATATTTCTGATTTATGTATTTAGAATAAAAGCTATTTCATGCCATATATTTTACATGTGCTATGTACTTTCATGATCTCAGGATATGCAGAGCTTTCTATTGGTGAAATAATTAATTTTTAATCGCCTTCTATGGGCAAAATTAATAAATATTCTATTTCACTTTTAAAGGGCTCTAATACCTCTATTTGCTTCTAAAACGACTATTAATAATAGATATATCTCTAATAAACGCCCTTATGTAATCTGTGATGTTAAATACAACATTATGTAATAAAATGCTGTGCTCTCTACAGACTTCTCTTTAAATAAGCGCGTAAGATATTTCCTTAAATATATATTCTTGAGCGTAAACTTAAATCTTATTTCGACAGGTTATGATACAGTAAGAGAAGGAAACGTATCCAAATATTTTTATAATGAAGTGGACGAATCAACTGATACGAGAAAAACTTTAATGGTCAAATATGATGAAGAAAACAAAATTTGGATTCCTGTGAGGTACTGTTTCGTATATTATTATATATTTTTAATATTAGTGTTTTAAAATCATACACAATGATAGGATAAAAATAAAATATTCTTTATTTTCAGATTTGAAGAAATCGAATACAATCTATTACTTGGAAATTTGCAGAAACACGATGTATGGGAATTCCACAATTTCAAGACGGAATTTAGCAAAGATGTCTTTAGTACAGATAAATGTAAAACCTTTTTTTTAATTCATATATAACTGAATTGTTTTTTGTTTTATATATTTAATGAGGTGCTTGATTGTAATATAACGACTAACTAACGATCATTAAGATTAATCATTATTCAATCAGATCAATAAGATCAGTTAATCATAGGCTAATCATTATTAGCGCAAACAAAATAATCACTACAATTATAAATTATAGGTTGTTGCAATATTTGATCTTTGCGGGTGTCAATTCGCTTGCCCAAATTGATGACCACGATTAACCATTCCATCATGGGAAAAGCCAGCGTTCCATAATAGAACTTTTCAGAACCAAAAACAATGTTATAATAAAATTAATTACTCATGTGTTTTAATATTTATTTCAGATGATTGTAAAGGTGTAGATGAGGACAAATACTCTGAAAATATGTTATTTGTAGATCCAGAAAATGAAAAGCATGTTGATCGACATTTTGAAGCGTACGTTATTTTACGACTTTAAATAGTATATATTAATTGTTTTAATAAAAACTAATGCTGCTTTTTAATTTCAGTTTTAAACAAAAACACGGCAAAGTCTATGCCGACGACAAAGAACATATAATGAGGAGAAACATTTTCAAGAATAATATGAGGTAAGTCATGATATAATCAATAGTGGTAGAGCCACGCTGCAGACGAATACTTTGTCAAGAATGGCAGAATATTTGTCTGTAGCATGAATGGGCCGGCTCGCCCGGGGAAGTACCATACTCCCGCAGAAAACCGGCGTCTGAGTGGTAGCTACCTACCACGCTTCGTACGGTGACCGGCCGAGTTCCGGGGGCGCATCGTGATTAAATACAGACACGATGATGAGAAACAAATATTTGTTAAAAACTGATCTTAATAATTGTAATCTGGAAGCTAAGTACAATTTGAATGCTAAAACTAGAAAAACTTTATTACATTTTTACTACCCAAATGGTGAATACACCTAATATAATAAGCAACCTTGACCCTTGACATTAGTTCTTTAAGAAATATCAAAAATGAAAGAGTATATTATCGAATTAAAAAACTGTTTTCATTTTCAGACTTATAACAGCTACAAACCGACGAAACCTCGGTTACAAACTTGCTATCAACAAATTTGCCGATCTAACGCCTGCAGAGATGAAGAGACATAAAGGACTTATTAGAAGGAGTAAAGATGAAGTTGGCACTGTGGCTTTTCCATACAGTGAAACTCAAATCCGTGATATGGCCGATAGCTTACCAACAAATTTTGATTCGAGAACTTATGGATACGTAACGCCTGTTGATGGTAATAATTAAACATTTGTAGCATAAAATGTATATGTAAATTTAACTTAAAATGGAACAGAAATCAGTTAGAAAGTATAGTTTTAATCTTACTACTTAAAGGGCTGTAGAAATTAAAATCTTCCGCAAAAGTTGATCTAGTAAAACGCAAATAAACAGTTAGTTTCCAATGAGTAATTGCATAAAAATGTCTCATTAACAAAAGTTTACACCAATGCCATCAACATCAACCAATATTGGTTAAATAAAAATTTGCCATCGGCACGAAAAGAGCTAAAGAATAATTGACATACGGATGTACAGAATAGAATATTGCATTCATTGACTTCGATTCGACATTCGAAAATTATGATTTTTCGAATGTAGAAAAACCTGGTTACCGAAATATCCTGGGTGTGACAGTGACTTTTTCTAAGACTTTATAATTTTAATAAACAGATAGCAGAGTTCACTGAATATACTAGTGGTGCTTGCTTGCTTTACTTGCTTGGTAAAAGAGGTAGGCCAACGCGCAAGCAGATCAGCCGATGGTACGTAATTACCCTCGACCACGAATATTTAAGATAAAAAGTAGTGGTAATGCAATGCCTACCTTAGGGTTAGGATAGGAAAGAGGAAAAAAGAAATAATTGAAGAGGATAAAGAAAATAAAAGAAGGTTATCATCAGAATCGAGTCTGTGGAAAAAAGATATTGTGTTCAAAACGTAGTCGATTAATAAAAAATAAGCCAATTAAGAAATAAAACAAGATAATTGTTCTATAATATGTAATATGCAATATTTATTCACCCTTCTAAAACAGATCAAGAGGACTGTGGATCGTGTTGGACGTTTGGAACTACTTCAGCGGTGGAAGGTGCGCTTGCGAGAAGCAATGGTGGCAGACTTGTAAGACTTAGCAACCAGGCGTTAATTGATTGCGCTTGGGGGTAAGTGTGGACTTAGGAATATACTCTCATAATCAAAATTATACAGATATACAATAATTTGTTTGTACGCGAACGAATGTTTGTGCCAATTCGCGTTGCGTATGTATGCACCTGTTCAGATATGTTGTCATGATCACAATCAATTAGTAGTTTATTCGTGGTAGAGCCACGCTGCAGACAGACGAATACTTTGTCAAGAATAGCATATTATTTGTCTGTAGCATGAATGGGTCGGCTCGCCCGAGGATGCTTAGCTACCGCGCTTCGTACAGTGAGCGGTATGAGTTCCGGAGGCCCAACACCCCCCCCCCCTCCCACTCCCCTTCCCCTCACACTCCCATAATATCACTTTCCTTAAAGGTCGGCAACGCTTCCGCACTACCTATGGCGCTGCGGATGTCTATGGGCGGCGCTGATTGCTTTCCATCAGGTGACACGCCTGCTCGTTTGCCTTCCTATCCCATAAAAAAATGCATTTTTGCATACCGAACTCTCCCAAGCAGGAAACTGAATTGACGAACTCTGCCGGCAATCTAAAACCACGAGGCTTCCTAGCTACAACCATATCCTATATCTATTGATTATTTATTACGATGGTTCTCAAAACCTTGTTAATATTTGTACAAGTACTTTAAGTTGATATTCGAGGAAACATGATGTGCACACCCCTTAAGCTACATAAGGAATAATCGATATAGTTCTCGCATAATGATCGATTTCTTCACAGTTTTGGCGCCGCGGGTTGTGATGGTGGAAGCGACAGTGCTGCCTATCGTTGGATAATGAAGCACGGTATGCCTACCGAAGAAGAATACGGAACATACGCTAATAAGGTGAGAAACGTTCACTTGAACCGATTTTATTATTTATTTTATATTAATAATAGATATTTTTTATTATTTATTTTATAAATATATGTGTATCCATAATGTAACTCTTTTTTTAGGATGGTTTCTGCCGAATTGATAACATGACAGAAACATACAAAATTCGAGGTTTCACGGACGTCACTCCATTCAGCATTGAAGCTTTAAAGGTTACATTTGAAAATATATATAAACAATATTTATTTAAAATTTATTAATAATCTGTAAAATCCAGTTATTATTAATAATTGTTTTTGATAAAAATTTAATGCTTTGTATTAAAGTTTAATATTAGTGCCATCTTGGATTATTTTCTATAAAACGCGTTTACTTGTACTAAGATACAAAATAATTATAATTAACGCTTAATGAAAATAAATTAGATTAAAAAAGCCAAACCATCACGCTTTTCGTAGTGTATGAATTATTTTCCTTTACTTTCTCTCTTCTTCTCCTCATATTAAGTCATTCTTCCTCTTCGGTCATATCCTTACGCTAGGGTAGGCAACGAATCTGCAGTAGTCTTAGTATTGCATGTATCCTTCAATGCCAGTGAATAACTTACCATAGGTTCACATACTTGCCAGTTTATCTATATCTTCCATATTAACATTTATTACAAAATATCTGTCAACGCCATTTTGTAATAAGCATCCATAAGCCTGCGTTTATAAAAATACAAAGAACTGTTCGAATATAAATTGGTATTGATATCGATTCGAACAAAAACATTCGAATAAAAACATTATTAAAATATCGATTTTAATTCATGCGCTCAACTTTTATTCTTTTATATTACAGGTCGCTGTTGTTAAACACGGACCTTTGTCAGTATCTATTCAATCACCGCACTCCCTAGCCTTTTATTCTGGTGGCATTTTTTATGAACCCACATGGTAAGTTTTTATATATGAGTAATATCTTATATGTACATAATAATATTTCGATCATAACATATGTATTTAAGAAAATGATACATTTACATTATTTTCTTAAATATATTTCTTCATGACTTTGACGCAAGGTTGCGTCAGCGGCAGACCAAAATTTTTGTCTGTAGATCTCTGTATAATGTTTATCATAAATGTTTTTTTTTTGAGCAATTGTTATATCATCATGTCGTTAGCAGTTATGGTATCGTAGCAGATTCTGGTATACCCTGTGTTGTAATCGTTTTATTATTATTATTTATTATATAATTTTTTTCTTTCTACAACAATTAAGAAGCCTTTAGATAGCATAAAAAGTTTGTCTAGATTGATTCTCCAGTATCATCACCAACTGTTTGTCGCAGTTCACTTCTAGAAATAAACCTACACTAAGATACATCATTTAGCTTAATCTTCGGCTTCAAAAATCTATTTTCTGCCAGCCGCCCTGCGCATATTATCCAGTATAGATTGACGTATTTCAAATTTCTTAATCGATACATATCGCCATTCATGCAGACTTTATGCTTACAAAATATTACATTACAAAAAAAATATTTATTTAGATTAATATTACATTTTAAAATTATGTTATAGTTTCATAATAATTATAAAAAAAATGGATTCAAAAATTATTAACTATATTTAAAAATAAAAAGACTTCGATTTTTTTTCAGTGACCCAACAGCACTAGACCATGAAGTAACACTTGTTGGTTATGGGGAAAAGGATGGTGAGTCTTACTGGATTGTCAAGAACTCCTGGGGAACAAACTGGGGCATAGACGGCTACTTCCATATATCAACCAGAGACAACAATTGCGGTATCGCTACTGAACCCACTTACCCAGTCTTCTAAACAATAATCAATAACACTTGAAACAGTTTTATTCGTTTTAGTCGCGATTATAATCAAAATTAATCATTAATTTGAAAATGACTGTCTACCTAAAATATATATTTGCTTCATAGTCAAAATTTTTGTTATAATTATGTTGTTTTTTTTCTAAAATATAATGTAGCATTTATATACATACATATAAAAAGTAATATTTGATAAATAATTGTAGTTCACTATATTTGGTTGTACTAATGCTGACTCTATTTTTCTCTGTACAAGTGGTATTTGTAAAGTAATCGGCATGAATCTTGGACTTGTGTAACTTTTAATCATATTATATAAGGCGCTCATTTCATTTAGCACATGGAGTTAATTTTTAATTATAGTTTATTTACGCTTTTATAATAAATATGATTTTAATTGCTTCGTTGTCGTTTATTATTTATAAAAATCTCAGCGCAAATTCATATATCGCGATCTAACCACGTCGGTTCTTGCTGAAAACCAGCGCCAGATACTTCAATAGAACGCCTGACATATGCTGAACAAAAACCATTTTATGATACTTTTTTTTTGTCATATATGTCCCACTGCTAAGCATGCACAAGCACGGACCTCTCCATTTCTGGAGGAACGTGCGTTATCCCACCACGCTTGTCCAATGCGGTTTGGCGAGGTTACCAGACTCGGAATAAATATATATATATTTATTCCGATGCGGCGATCGAATCCGTGACCATTGACTCCGCAAGCGATGGGCCGCAAAAAAGGGCGACATAAATAATTTTTTTTTCTATATATATATATATATATATATATATATATATATATATATATATATATATATATATATATATATTTCTGTGCAAAAAAGAGTCTTTTTATTAGATAAGAAGGCAAGCGTGTCACCTGAGGAAGCAGTCAACGCCATCCATAGACATCAGGCGTTGCTTGTCTTTGATAAATGTGCAGGCCTATTTTTTGGAGAGTACAATATCATATCGGTTCGAAAATACCACTAGTTCCACAGAATGCTGATGCATTGAGAATACACAATTTCGAGAAGAACACGCCGCATTGGATGCATTCATTCAGACGGTGTGGATGAAACATAGTAGCGAGTAATGCGGTAATGAAATTAAGCGGCTGGCATTTTCCTAGTAAGCGCTCGAAACACTACCTATGGTAACATTGATAAAAAGGTGTAAAGTAATAATCTGGACGCAAACGAAGTCGCGGAAAAAAGCCAGTGTTTTGTCAATTTAACGGATAGGCAAGTGCGAAAGTTGACAGTTCATAGTTATTCCGATGTTGATTTTAAAATTTGTCAGCAATAAAGTATAATTGTTTTTTATAAACTTCTCTGCGCCATTTGTCAGAAGTGCGGAAAACGCTGACGCATGCTACCGCAATCCCGACGGCGCTGTCCCTATCTAGGGGCCAATCTCATAGTGGAAGTGGAGATGAGGCTCCCCAACTCCTCACTAGTTTAGGGGCACATATGGCGCACCACCTTGAGCTTTAGATGTTGGGGGGCGATGCTCCCCCTACTCCGCCCCCTGAACCTCAAATATGAGGGTTGAAGGAGAGCCTGATAGGCTCTCCTCCGCCTCCCTGTTCTCTGCCTGCGAATTGAGAGAGCAAAATAAATAAATAAAAAAGCGAATAAAGTGTACGTTATTCTAACTTAATTAACTTCTCCAACACCATTGTATTTTTTTTTCTTTAAATTATCAAATCTGTTTGGAATTAAAATAGAATACGGTCGAATATTTGTGTCTTTATACTAAAATAATTGGGACTTGAATAGTTAAGACGATGGCTGCCGTCTAGCTATGAACTTGTGCTGCTTGAATAGGCCGATCTGGTCAGGTCTCATTTTCCATTCTCTTTTTTTGATTCCTTTTTATTTAACTTTTCTTTTTAATTCTATATAACCGATCATTTCTCCTAGACTACCTACTATTATATATAATCACTATCCTATAAAATAATAATTATTTATAAATACTCTCTTTTAACTGGATAAATTTAAAAAAGAGTATTAATAAATAGTTGTTATTATATCTGGTTCGCTAACTGAAGATAGAAATCTTCAGTCGTTTTTTTTTCTTAACTTTCAAGAGTACCAGCAATATTTTGATCCAAATTTTCCAATAAGTTAATAGGTAACGCTTGTTCTAAGAAATTATTATTCAAATTAATAGTAGGATCGGACCCACAACCTAAGATTGTAAGCGCAATTAAGTTATTACTGCTTATAAATATGACACCTCAGTACAGCAGTGTTCTTTTACAAGCTAATGATTGATGACTAGAACAAATATACTTATTTTATTTTATTTTTATTTGGGAAACAATTTTATATTACATTATATTATTTCTAATTACAATAAGTGAAATCAGTAAAGTTTCCACTAATTACTAAACCATACACTAGCACTATAAGAATGTGAATGTAAACATATTGTTTGTAAAAAAAAAATATAATATATATATATATAAACAAGGATTTTTGAAGAAGAGAAAAAAAATTAATTAAATTTGATAAATTCTTTGGGAATCAAAACGAGAAAAATCTAATTCTAATTATAATCATGCATACTGTTAAGCATTTGCTTAATGTCCCGCTTATACCTTTCTATTGCTTTTGTTTAAGTATATTTCTATATACTTAAAAAAAGCTATAACAAATTATATTATCTTTTAAAAAATAGTAAATATTGTAAAAATCAAATAATATTGAACAAACCAAGTGAAAATACACGGAAGAGTTAGCAGATTTACATTCATATTAAAATTTTTGTAGATGAAATTCGCAGATAAAATTCATTCGCACAGGGATATGAACTGTCAATGTTTTCATTACTTTGATGACGATGTCCTATATAATTTTCACAGTAAGGATATGATACGCAGGCATTTAAAGTAATATTATAATCCTGCGATTATATTTAATTATTTCCTATGAAGAATTAATTAATCTAAGAGTTTTTTTTTAAATAATACATACATTCTGTAATTTTTACAATTTAATATTAAAATATATTTCTTTCCCTCGTAAGTTTTATTAATATTTACTTTACCGCTACAACATTACAAAACATTTTTGGAATTTAAATTATTTTAGTATTTTGATAATTAAAGATTTATAAATAATTTAACTATAATAAATTAAATAATATCCTGAATGTACCTGAAAATAGATTTCAGACGACAGATAAAAATATTCTTTAAAAAAGCATAGTGCAAAATCAAGGATTGATTACAAAATGAAAAGACGTAGACTGTCAAATGTATGAAGCTCAAAATATTCAAAATGAAGACGTAAGTTATTTTAATTTTTCTTTATAGATCAAGCGAACGAGTAAGGCGCCTAATCGAAAGCAAGCAATATCTCCGACAGACATTTGCACCACCCATTGCAAAAGCGTTGCCGGCTTTTGAAACATGCATTATTTTTTAAGGCACCAATGTCGTATAAATTCGGAAATACCGCTTATATTTTTCTATATTGTATGAATATACAAATTATATTTTATAATACGAATCAACAATAAATAAGTGACAAGTCCTACATAGAATAAATATTAGATTTTATTCATCGAATGACTATTTTCCGAAAGAAATCGCTATTGGCGATAAGACGCCCGTTGTACGCACATATTATAATATATTTATTCATTGTATAATTTTGCTTGTAGTGTACAGTAAATAAAATATCATCAGAAATAGTCGTAAAAATATATTTCCTTACCTTACGTTTACTTTAGCATTTAATATTCTCCCATGTATTCAAACTGTTACATTCTACGTTAGAAGAGTAATGAATTCTATCGCTATTTGGTTCGCTTCAATGGAATTTCTGTTTTGTAGTTTGCTCTATCTGGAAATGAACAAAGCTCACAGTGCCATTGTTTAAAGTTACCATTTCTGTAATTGAACTTAAAGGCGTTAGTTAAAATAGATATATAAATTATATTATGTACCTTTGTTTTGTACAACTAATTCGTATTGGAAAAATTACAAAATATAAACAATTGAACACAAGATTATTTAAAAAAAATACTATATGAATGGCTAATAGATGGCAATATTTATAATACTATGTACTTTTTTGCTTTAAAATTTGGTTCGAATGTATGTAATAGATAAATCAGTTATATTTGTAATGACAATATAATAGTTTATTAATGATTTAGTGCTTTATAAATTTAGATCTCTATATATGTAATAATTAATGAAATTTGTACGCCATAAGTGACAATGTGATGGAGCTTTTATACGTCTTTTTTCATCTTGTCATACCTCACATTATGCAAATAAATAATAATTATTATTATTATTATATTAATTTAAAAAACGAAATTAATAATTAAAAATTATTTTTTTTCTTTTAAATTATTTTATTTTATCATTGTTATCGAACATAACATATTTTTTTTGTGATTTTTAAGGTTTGAAACATCTTCATCAGCCTGCAATATCATTGGTAGACATGCATGACGCCTATTCTGATCTTTAGCTTCACTCATCCAGTTTTTATGCTGCCAGCTGCCTTACGCATACCGTTACTCCACCTAGACGAGGACCGTCTCACACTGAGATTGCAAAGATGCGAGCTCCACTTCAGCATCCAATTAATCGAACGGTTCTCAGTTCTCTGACAAATGTGAACATTCCATGGCCACTTCAATTTGCTTACTCGAAAAGCTATGTCGAAGATAATTGGTTCTCTAGTACGTCGATTGATTTATCGCGATTAACTACTAGGGAGGGACTCTCCGTAATCTCCATATCTTCCTGAGCGACTTTGAACTAATAAACCAAGTGAACAATGAGTGTCCACGTTTCAAAATTTACATCGTCAGGCTCTAATGATATAACACAACGAATCACAAGGATGATAAAACACAACGAATCTTAGTTAACACTACCCAGCCCAATCGAATCTTATTGTGTAAGTTTGGCTGCAACTGAAGAGTTGCAATTAAATTTATGGAATGTATTCAGTGGTATACTAAAATTGGGAACGAGCGATCTTAGAAATCGATTCGATACTAAAGTGTAAGTAACTTTGTGGCCAGGTAGAACTTTTTCTTTGCTAGGATCCGCGACAATCAAACAAAAATAGAAAAATAATAATGTATGTTTTTATACTAAAAGAATTCGATTTACAGGGAACTTAAACTAAATCTTCCCGATAAACGGCCGTCAGCAACTCTCCACCTCTCACCAACCACTATCAACAATACAAAACACACGCTACCACTTTTCCACCTTACACACGACACGTGTTTCACCTCAACACTCAAGGTATTATCAGGTATATTAGACTCTACGGAAAACATCTGTTAAGTCTTAGCTAAGAAAAAGTTCTAACTGTCCACATAGTAATGGATTTCCGCAAAAAGTAACGCCTGACTCCATTAATCATGTAACTAACTTCACTAGATTGCAATAGCTCACGTTGTATCGATTATATTGCACTGAGGCTCAAGCAACCTAATATAATACTTATAAATAATAATTTGATTTCTGCGTTCAGAATACAATCAATCTACCAACACGTGAAAATATATTTACTCCATCAATAATTAAGTAATACATCTAACTAAAATTATTAATATCGAAATACCGTATTAGACAAACTATTCTATGTGCCTTTATCGAACAAGAGTTACGTATGTGCTAAATCCTGTATTGACTTTTATAACCAAGCGATATAAAATAATATGATATTACTTTTTCACACTGTAAAAAGAAGAATTTATACTGGCTATTTTTAAACTATTGTACATTTAAAAGAATATAAAAGCAGTACTCAAATTGCTAGGAAACATAACACATACAAGAAAATAGACACAAATAAAAAAATGGTGGACCTAAACTTCCCAGTCTCACGTTAACATTCGGTAGCAATTAGTATCGCTGCATCAATTATCGTGACGGTAAAAACCTGTGAATTTTGTCGGGCCGACGTACTCAACACTAGTAATACAATTTTAGCATATATTTGTTAAAGGTCTATGATCTAGAACTAGAAATAGAGTTATAATAACGTCATATCTTTTAAGTAAATTGTGTACCTTGAAACGAAAGTTTGAACTCTTACAAAAATCCTATAATTCTCACAAGTATCATTATAACAAGAAAATTATTAATATACCTAATTCTGTAATATGCCTACCTAATTCGAGAGTGGTGCGGGGATTATGGCGACCTCTAACCCAGTCCTCGAATATTTACATAGGTGAATAGTGATTTCAGATTGTTAAACGATTTTCGCCTTTCAACGTTTTTATTATCGTGTGAGGAACATTTTCACATACCGAGACTGTTAACAAGCAAAACTTCCGATGCTGTAGTTTAACGAATCCAATACATAAACATGAGCGGTCACTTCACTCACCAAGTGTCAGTTTGAGCTGCAATGTTGGTGCGAGGGAAAATCGGCCCTTACTTTTTCGAAGCTCAAAGAGGTTGCACAAAAACTGTACTGGATCGATATATGACCACGATTAACAACTTTTTCACGCCGACACTGAACAATTTTCTTAATTTTAGTCGAAATACTGGACACATTCCATCAGCATGGTACAACTTCTCATACATCTAACATGTCTGTCGTGCGTGAATTAATATGCAGATAAAACATTATAAATATAAACTGAACATTATTTATTTATTAATAAGTATTGCACGCACACATATATATATATATATATATATATATATATATATATATATATATATATATATATATATATGTGTGTGTGTGTGTGCAATGTGTATAAGAATTCTATCACAATTTCTATTATCGATGACAATAGTATATCACTAGCCCACGCCAAATATATTCTACCTAGTTGTAGCGATAAGACCGCCCTTTGTTATAGATATGCCCCTTGTATAAATATTATATAATAAACTGCTGTATATTTTGTTGTACTATAAACAATATATCTAAAATTTTTATTTTTAATACAAATGAAATACTCGAATTCATATCGTTTACAAAATACATAGAGCTTTTAATTTCTCTTCTGCGCAATGTGTCTTTTGCGGTGAACCGTTTTAATAACAAGCCATTTCTCTTGGAGAGTTATATGTGAATAAAGGGTGCAGGTGTTGCGTCTCTACATTCTACCGAATTGTTTGGAGCCAAATTTAAAATTAATTTCAGGCGCAATATAATGAAGAAATGAAACAAATATTTTATTAATGACTGCGTTGTAATGTAATAATTTTACTAGTCGTTGTCGACACAGAATAGGGCATACCATTGTCATCCAGTGGGTGTCGAAAACGACGATTATGGAAGAAAATACCAATAGATGAGCGGCGGCGTCTACTTGAGCAATAAAAACTAATTTTCAATACCCAATCTGTCTGTCAAACATGGGGATTACGGCTTTACCCCTGAATATAGAGAAAGATCAATGTCCAGAAATTACCTATTACGCAAAATGGTAATGGAAGTTTGTGTGTTGAAATCTTGTTTATACAAATGTATGTTGATCATAAAACAGTTTTACGTCATTTACGAAAGTCTGGGTACAAGAAAAAGCTTGACATTTGGGTACCACATGATCTCACTAAGAGAAAACTAATGCGACGTGTTTCCATTTGCGATTCTTTGTTGAAACGTAACAATTCTGAACCATTTCTTAAACAGTTAATTACGGGTGATGAAAAATGGGTAACTTAAGATAAGAATGTGCCGAAAAGATCATGGTCGAAGCATGGAGAAGCCCCACAGACTGTGGAAAAGCCCGGCCTGACTCGGAACAAAGTGATGCTATGTGTATGGTGGGATTGGAAAGGAATCGTCCACTATGAGCTTTTGCCACCGGGTAAAACTATCGATTCTGACCTCTACAGTCAGCAACTGATGAGGTAAAAAAAGCTATTGAGAAAAACCGGCCGGAGCTGGTGAATAGGAAGGGCGTGGTGTTCCACCACGACAACGCAGGCCACACTTATCTATAGCCACGCAGCAAAAATAAATAAAAATTTATACCTAAAAAAAAATATTTTCTTTGTATGAACAATACGAAAATACTTTTGCTCCGACCTATTAGTATATTTGTTTATTCTTATAAAAAGTGCGTGTGTATTCGTGTATAAAGAGTAAGAGTGTCTGTTTATTTATATTCTTTGATTTATTTTCGAAGACAATTTTTAAAAGATTTTTTTAAAATTAGCTTTACTACTACTAAGTAATTCCACGGCTCAAGCCAATTTAGGAATTATGATACGATGAAATGACAGAGTTTTGTGTGAAGTTACTTCTTTAACTAGAAACATGAAATAAGTGTAACTAGTTAAAAAAAACTTTTAATTTGTTAATTTAACATTTTAGTTTCTATTTAAACGTCATTAGTTACCGCATAATTGAATCCCCGACCATTAAATTCAAAATTTAATGGTCGAGGATTCAATTGTCGCAATGAAATAAATATTTGTATGATCTAAAGGAATTTATTTCCAGTTAGAGTGACGCTCCCAATCCGGCTTAGGTAAGCATCGTTAGTTGATGTCAGAAATAGAAAGACCCTGTGCCTAGCTGTAGGAAAAATATGGGCTATAAAAAACCGCTCTAAAAGACTGTAATGTGTGTTATTATAGTAAAACAATCGAACCTCAAAGATTGTATATAAATAAGATAAACAAATTACATATTATGTAAATGGCTTTTGTTTATTACATTAAACTAGCTGGACAGATTCATGACCATCTAAGATAAATATATATATATATATATATATATATATATATATATATATATATATATATATATATATATATATATATATATATATATATATATATATATATATATATTCTCAATAAGATAACTATATATATTTACCCCTACATCGTTTGGTTCATACTGTCGACGTAATGATAAATTTTGTCTTGTACACGAAAATTAGAAACTAGCAAAAAAGATAAAAAATACGATTTCCTGATTTCAAAACGAATACAATTAATACACAGAACGAAACTTTTCAAATCAATACCAGCGAATCTTCTTTATAAAGATTGTCTTTGAAACTCATCTTTGACTTTCTACTTTCACCTATCTACAACTCATATAATATAATCAAAAATAATAAACATACTTAAATAATATAATCAAAAATATTTTTACATATTACCGCCAATAAAGGTTATAACAAAATAACATTAGTATTTATAATATAAAACAAACAATATTTTAAATTAAAAAAGTTGGACAAAAAATGGAAATGTATGGTTAACTTTAGGTTACTTAACTTTAGGTTTTCGGTTGATGTAGGAATAAATTTAAAATTTTGTATAATTATATATTGTTACTATAGTTTATAATCTCTATAATAATTTACAAATTTAATTTTGTATGCTATCCTTCTTGTATGGACTCAGTGGGTAGGGTAACTAACTACAGTTGGCTGAAGAAGAAATTATAAAAATACTATTATTGTATTTTCAAAAAACTATTGCTAATCTTAAACTGAGATTGAATTTATAATATATACATAAACATGTACAAAAGCAAACAGAATAATATATACAAAGACAAAAATAGCAATTTAAATAAATAATAATACTGTTTTGTCCTTTAATCTGATTTGATTTAATTTGATCGGAGAGAAAAATAAAATGATATAATTCCTTATTACCTTAAGAAACTCAAAGAAAAGACTCATACCTATTTTAACGACTTCATGATTCAGTTTCTACGAATCCATATCGGCAGCTATTTAAACGGCTTTGATCCTGCCGCCAATTAAAATACTCACTGCCAAGTCCAAAAACATTGTGAAAAGTCCTTGTTAAGCCATCCTCCCCCAAAAAAAAAACTTTGGAATGTGTCTGACCACTAGATTGAACCGTATAAAACGAATAGAATACGTGTCAAATAAGATAAAGAAAATAAAAGTTTAGCATGAGAAAGAAACAACATTATTTTCCTTATAGGGCATAATAATTAACTTCCAGCATGCGTCATTTACAAAGAAACTTTAAGAAAAACAGGATTAATTTTCGATTAATTAATTAATATCCGTATTTTCTGAATCATTTTTATTATGATAGTATAATATATGGTTACCAAATATGTGCATTAATGAAACAACTAATGAACAAAATAAATATAAGTCAAAACAATATAGAGAGAAGTTCAATTGGCGTAAAAAAACAAGATAAAGTTAGATTAAAAGATATAAAAAGTATAACTAAATTTAAAGACAGGATATATGATAAGGGACAGAGAGGAAAAATGGACAAAAATAGTCTCAAAGTTGTATCCAAGGGGTGGAAAAATGAGCAAAGAACGATAGACAAAACACTAAGACGGAAGCAAAACGGAAGATGACTCAGAAGAGTTGCAGGCAAAATATGGACAAGATTAGATTAAGAGATAGAGCAGTATGGAAATCTTTGGAAAAGGTCATTATCGAAGAACAAGGTGTCGATTTTACAAAATAAATTAAACGAATTATTCAATGTTAATTAACAGTAGACAGTAATAAAGGCTTTATTTATTTACAATATTTTATTTTAATTGATTAATGGTGGGGTGTCAATGGTTGCGGATTTTATTCCCCCATATACGTATGTATGGCTTACAAATGTTTAAGTCGAGTCTGGGTGCCCGTCAATTCGCCTCGAAAAAGCGTGATGGATTAATGTCCGTGCCTGTTCCAAAAATGGGGAAGCTCGTGCCCATCAGTGGAACATATATGAGCTCTAGAAAAAAATTGTGTTTAAAGTTAAAGAATTTTTTCTCCTTCAGAGGAAGCTTATTACGAAATGGTAAAAAATAAATTGGTAAAAAAAAGTTTGGCATTTGCGAAGGTAGTCTTACTGATTTTTGATCATGTAAAAATCAAAGGCATATAAAATTACATTAATTATTTGATATTTTGAACGCAGTTTTCCAACGCTCCGGCAGTTTTCCTGTCCTTTGGGAAATTTATTTAATTTTGATAAAAATGAAATGTAATTAATTATATTTTATGTCGATCTTATACATTATATCCATAATAATAGTAAATATTGTTATAAAAAATAATTTTATTTGGGAAAACCTGTGAATAATTGATTTTACCGAAATATGTAGGTAATCTATGAAATAAAATAAGACTATAACGTTGCAATGAACAAGAGTTCTTTGTTGTATGGTGTCCAACATAGAAGGAAACCAACTAAAATCATACGGGATGACAATGGGAGCAAACAAAGGACGTTGCAAATGGCAAAAGGCAGGAGATGCTCTTTGCCTCAACTTTTTTCTCACAGCCCATAAATATTTCTCCCATTCAGCCGGCCAAGGGACCTTCAATTTCTAGAGAACAAGCTTGTCCAAGACGTATGAGTAAGTTACCCAGATTCGAAATAAGTACCTGTAGATCATACAAATATATATCCCAATGCGGAAATTAATTGTGTTAAAACTGACATGTAGAAGTGTGAAGACACATTATTTCGAATGTAAAAGCGATCTTGACGCTTCTGGGTATTATTGTTTAATTTGAACATGCCAAGTTTGAATCCTTTGTTCTTTATTAACTTGAGTAATTAGTAGCTACTGTAATAATAAGCTTGCTGAACAAGCATTAATTTCTTACTAATATTATTAGCTATTTTGTCTTATCAAATATTATAAGCTAGTTTTTTATATACAATACCAAAGGCATTGCAGCGATGTCGACTTTTGAGAAAAGTATAGGCTGATTTTTAGAGGTTCCGATGACACGTCGTTTTGATAAAATCATTAAATATAGTTGGGTCTACAGAGTGGTGGTACGTGGAAAGAAGGTTTGAGAAGTTTCGAGAGAAACTCCGTATTCGTTCAAGCTTTAAGGATAGCACTTTCACTAATATGTAAGAATGAGCATGTTTTCAGCACTTTCTAAGCGCCCGCCATTATTCATCGTCACGTAGGTACCCCAAAGTTTATCATTTTACATAGTTGTCTATTTTCAGGCAATATTTTTCCACCTTGGTGCGATAAAAAAAGCAAAAGAAGATTAAGATTTATTATACTTCAATTATCCTGCGTAAAAGTATACATTTATAAAAAGGCTGATTAATTTCGAATTCACAAAATACATTTGGTTCTTTTAATATTGTTAATATTATTATGCATAAATATTTATATACAAGTACAAAATATAAGTACGTGGTTCGCCCCCCGTCACATACTAATTCCCACGAGGGCGAGAAGCGACGAATGGAAAGCTGTTTCGGTGCGATGAATGTGAGAGGATGGATGAATGAAAATATAGATGAGTGTGAAGGAAGCAAGGAAGGTGTTTCTGAATCATAGCGCCTATAGATCTGTGCCTAACCCTACAGGGAGACAGGCGTGACAGTATATGTATGTACAATGTACATGTAGAATGTAATTTCTTATTCCATATTTCTAATATAAAAGAAAACAATTATTATAATACTAGTCAAATAATATAAATCATTTTTATGCAGATGTATGTTGTTTGATCTTAACAGTTTTTTATTTTAGTTATAATTGTCGGGGCGTCTTTAGTGGTTGTATATTTTCTGAACGAGTCCAATGGTATTCACACATTTTTTTGTTTTGACATTAAAATATATTATGTTATGTTTGATATGTGTGCAGATCATTTATTAATAAATTCAATGTGTATAGATCAAAATGATTCAATATTTAAAACATATATTCATTTTAAAAAAAATTTAGATCGACTTATCAAAAGTTAAGAAATTAAACACATAGCGCCATCTATCAGAAAGAGCAGAACAATGTCTGTCAGGTCAGCTATTAAAAATATAAAAATTTGTATAGCACCTAGCAATTCTAAAATGAATTTCTACTGCTAACAAAGCTTTATAATTATGAATGAAGACTTAATTTTATTTAAGGTCGTTGCTCGCCAACGTATTGTAAGTAAAAGTAGTCATCAATGCGCTACAGTGTATATTGTACGGTGTGTACTGTTTCAGCTTTCACATCGTTCCGACAAACATTGTATACGATATAATAGTAATTAATACCATTAACATTTCCTTTACATTGATACTAAGATATTTTGACTTAAGTAGATTAATTAGCGTTGTTCCAAATAGAAAGTATTACGATTTGTCTTTGCATCAAGTTATTTATGAGACAGTTTATCAAGTGTTAGTTTTTATGCTATAAACTTTTGTAACGCACGCTGAGTATTTCTTGAGCGCACTACCCAAACTGTTTTAACATAATGAATTAAGTCGTTTAACATAATGACTCATTACAATTAATTATAGAAAATAGCAACCTTATAATGTTATTTTGCTAAATAATTATTTCAGGCGCTAACAACTATTTATTGTTACTATATTATTATATAATTCTATGTGTAGTAAAATCTTAGAATTAAAATCATCTATATATAATGTAACGAAAAATGTGAAGAAAGTTTGTGTGTGTGTGTGTATGTACATTTACAGTTTAATGTTATATATAATTATACATATATATGTAATATATTATATTTAATAATATAATTATGTTATATAGAAATATTTTTATATACTTATTTGTTAAGAAAATCAAAAATTAAAAATATGTAAAATTGACTTTAGAATTTAAAAAAATATTTTTTAATTATTCCATCGTAATTCGTAAATAATTTAGTGTCCTGAATCAAGAGCGCACATATATTCTGTTGACAGTGGAAACAGCATAATTTATAGGCGAGTGTCGTTAATGTTTCGAGTAAATTAGCAATAATGAAGAACGCAACGTGATGTGTGATGATAACGTATTATAAAATATACTGTTTAACAAACCAAACAATAAATTTGTACTAAACCATATATGTACTATTGGGCACGAGACCACCCAATATCTGACGAAAAACACATTAGCTCACCACGCTAGTCCAAGGCAGATTAACGAGATGTCAAGACTGGGGACTCAGAAAAAGTATCAATATTTTGTGGCATCGAGTAGTTTTCCTTTCCATACCAATAGTTTGCATCAGATACTTTTACTCAATGAGTACTTTTTGACAGGTGTCGTATCGAACCTGTCAGAAAGTACTCATTTAGAGACTTTTCTGGGGGTTTTATAATAAAAGGGATATTTTAGGGACGTTTCGATAAGTATATACCTTAAGATAACCCCATGTAGCCAATTATATCTACTTCAGCAGTAGGGATCCCGCAAAACGGGATCACGCATTCCCGCGGGATCCCGCCCTGCTTTTTTAATTTGCTGGATCTGAAAGCTGTGATTTTATTGTTAGTCATTATATGACTAAAACTGAATTAAAGATATAAAACCGTTGTTAAGAGTAAGGGTAAAATTAAACAAAACTATTAAACTGTGCCAAACATTTAAAGATGAATCTAAGAAAACATATTACTAATTACTTATACTTAATTTATAGAAAAGAAATAATTGTTGTTGCATAATGTAAGAAATGTTCAATAAAAGTTGATTTTAGAGGTTCTTCGTTATTTGAATCGTCAATTGACTGGTTGGTTGCTTTATTTCTTTCACAAAACAAATGAGAACTTGAAGTAATAAATCCATTGAACGCGTGTCTCGTAAATAAAAAGTTGAACGTGACGCGTTTGCTCACTTAAAGGGATGCGAAAGTATGCTTTGAATTTAACGTATTTTAATGTACTAGTGTCTAAAGATATGCATGTTATCCGAATTAATGATATAAATTGTGAATTAGAGGCAATGCAGAAAATGTATACTAAATTTAAAATATATTTTTTAGAAGAAAGGAAGAGAAGAAAAGTCTGGCTGTTATTATTTAGTGTTATTATCATTTAAATAATTTGGATGAAAATATGAACGTAGTATGTAATATTTTTAAATAGAGAGCACTGTTTTGAAAACCTTAAAAGACAAATTTATGGCTGATATAAAAATATTTGTCCCATCTACCTTTTATTTAAACTACTTAAATATAAGCTGATATAAGCATAATGTTCAGGACAATAATGTTCTGACTTTCTGAACTTTAAATTCTTCTAGGCTAATTCTTCAGGCTTCAAATTCTAACCGAAAATAAATAAAACTGATCTGAAACTAAATACAGTTGGCTTATGTATTTCAATACATCAATAAGAATTTTCAAAGGAAATCCTTCCTTTTAGCCTATAAAGTAAAATAATTAAATTTAATTTTTTTTTTTACTTTTATATAATAAAAAACGTCTTGGTAGGCAAATTAGCCTTATATAATAAATAGCGAGGACTTGAGAACCAACAAAGATATAAAAACAACTACGGCACGTTCCACCCAATTAAATATTATATCCATATTATTTTTTTTTTTTTTTATTCACGCCTATCCCCCGCAGGGGTTGGCAGAGACCACAGAGCTCCATCCGCTGCCATTCATCGCAGCGAAACGGCTCGTCATTGGTCGCTTTTCGCCCTCGTGAGAATCAGGACGTGACGGGTGGCGAACCACGTCGCCGTCATTTTCGACAAATTAGGTATATTAAATTCGTCTTTAGTGAATCCCACGAACCGCAAGGGAGGATGGAGGTCAGCCCCAGCAGAGCCCTGCATGCTGAGGTAAGGCACCATAGTCCCCGGGGGAGCCCGACCCCGGGACGATCGGTACGTTTACGTTTACGACTAGGCTCGCCCCTAGCCACGCATCCATTGGCACGGCAAGGCACCGTGGATTGGCGGAGAGGAAGGGAAAGGATAGAGAAGAAAGGAAGGGGCAGGAAAGGAAATGCGGATTGGGGGGGTTACCAGACTCGGAATAAACATTTAAAAATCCATATAAATATTTATTCCGATGCGGGAATCGAACCCGCGACCATTGACTCCATATTAAATATTTGTATATCAAAGAAAAAATAAAACCTAATACCATATATAAGGAACATCCGATAACATAAAGAACTCATATTACAGTATAAGATAGTTAAAAATTTTAGTAACAAGGTCTAATAATAATAATAATATAGCTAGAGCTAATCCGCAAGTAATCCTCTAGATAGAGATAGAGAATTTAGTTGCTGATTAGGCTTTATTTCGAAATGAATCGTATAGTGAATTTCGTTCATTAATTAAGTCTTTTGACGTTAGTAGCGAGTCAAGTTACTTGTCTGTAAAGTGATTCGCGATACTTGACAAATTCACTTTACCTTTAAACAGGAAACTAAGGTTATACTCTCTAATCACAACTTGTCGTTAATTTGGATCTAAGACACTTAGATCGCACAGCTATGTCGCTGATAATTAATTCTCTCCCTTTATGTAATTATAATACGAAACATGCAACTATATAATAAAGTATGCCTTTAATTAATATCTTAAATATAATAAATATTATAAACGCAAAAAGCTATCTTATTTTATTGTAATTGAAGACATTAGTGTATAAAGGTGATATTTTATAGTGGTAGAGCCACGCTGTGCGATAGAACGCAGACGAACACTTTGTCAGGAATGGTATGATGTTTTTCTGTAACATGAATGGGCCAGCTCGCCCGGGGACGAAACTCACTCCTGCAGAAAGCCGGCATCTGAGTAGTAGTTTAGGTGCCGCGCTTTGTACGGTGAGCGAGTTTCGGAGGTCCGACATCCTCCCCCTCCCCCTTCCTTCCCCTCACTTCCTCCTCCCGTCTTCCTCCCTTCCTCTCCCTTACCCCTTCCTTCTACCTCCCTTTCCCCTCCCCACTCATTCTTCGTTAAAATCGGCAACGCGTGGATGTCTTTAGGTGACACTGATTGCTTTCCATCAGATGACAAGCCTGCTCGTTTGCCTTCCATTCCCATAAAAAAAATGTAACCGTTTTAATTTCCTCGTTATTTTTCTTTTCTTACTGTTACGATAAACCTATGTAAATAACATCGTCATCATTTGTCCTCAGTCAGTGCCTTTAAATCTAATTAAATTCTTAACTTGGCAAACGTTCATTCAAACATGTTACTCTTAATTTCAAACAGTGCCTAGGGGCCACTTGTTCCAGTACTAGTTAATAGACGAGTTTCTGAACTATCCTAGTCCATTTAATTTGCTAGGAAACTTTCAGCTACAGATAGTACAGAGTTTGAACGTAATTGCACGTCAAGAAAATAACTTTAAATTAATTCCTTGCTATCGTGTCTCTCTCTCTCTCTCTCTCTCTCTCTCTCGCTATTTGACACAATTACTAACCCAAAACACTTTTGAGCTAATAATTCTAGAAAAAAGGTTTATTAACAAAGTAGCTAAAGGTTAGATCATAGCGAGAGGTTAGATCATAGTAATGAAGCGACAGTAGCACTATCGGATAGTAATACTAATTAATATAAAGCAAGTGATCTAATTAATGATGATATTTGAAAACTATTGACATAACGCAAGCAATTAGTTACATGCTGAACTCTAAGTACTCACTAATCTAATCATCAAATAAACCAGATTTCAATAAATAACAATGTCATTCCTATTCAATCAAATGAAAACAGTCACCATTTTACATAATTGTATGTAGAAATTTACTAATGGTTCACAACCATACATTTCTGATAAAATAACTACTTTTAAAGATTTTTTGTTATTAAAAAAATATTAGAAACCAAAAACAAAATGATATAAGCATGTTCAAAGATCTCAATCTGTTTTATTTTAATTCAAGTGCAGAAACTCGAATTTACATTTTTCAACTTTATTTACAATAGACAAAATGCGATGTATTACATTCATACATGCAAAATAAATTTTAAAGAATATTTTACCTAAGCAATTATGTAAAAGATATCTCAAGAAGAAATTATGCATGGCCCTTTTTTAAAAGGCTGACCTAGATTAAGAATGTATAAATGAATAATGTAAATCGTGTAGGACCGAAAATATCAAACAAAATCTATCGATTATCGATCGCTAAGCATGTAAACAGATTAATATTAATGGAAAATAAACGCAAGTAGGTTATGTAATGTTCATAGGCGAGGATGTTTATACCACAAGACAAAGTGACACGTTCTGTTTACTGAACAAACACTGCCGCAGCAAGAAATGGAGTGATATATTGAACGTCAGAACCATTCGTTTCTAATATACGTATTGACGAAACAAATATAATCCTTATTGATTCACAACTATCAACTCTATGACAACATTTTTGAAACAACAAGAGAACGGAAAAAATAAATAACAGAGTGGATAAAACAAAAATGACGACGACATGGTTCGCCACTCGTTATGTCCTGATTCCCACGAGGGCGAGAAGCGACTAACGGAGAGCCGTTTCGCTACGATGAATGTGAGAGGAAGGACGGATGAAAAGAGGAAGCGGGGAGGATATGCCGGGATCATAGCGGATGGAGATCTGTGGTCTCTGCCAACTCCTACGGGAGACAGGCGGGACGATATGTATGGATAAAATAAGCTTTGACTCATAAAATCAATTTGAACATAACAGATAATACTTTAATTTTACGTGTTTACCATCACCATCATTATCAAGCTGAAACAGCACACTGCTGGGCATTGTACTGTCCCAACGTGTGCTACTTAGCTTATCTCACGGATCGGCCCGATTCTGCCAGCTGCCCTGCGCAGATCGTCACACCATCTAGCCGGAGTGTGCCCACATAACGTTTGCCAAGGAACGGTTTCAAACCAGTACAGTCTGTATTCGTCCTCCCAGTGGTGATCTATTCTCCGACAAACCTAACCAACCCATTGTCACTTCAGTTTACTAACTCGGAAAACTGTGTCAAGAAACTCAGAGTGTAACTCTCTCCATAGCGTCAGACACAGAGTATCAGTTTCCGTGTATATTCCGTGTAAAAGTTTTATTTTTTTCTTGTCATTTTTAAAAAATTTTAAAACTTATTATATTATAAATAATAATTAAAGTTCAATTTTATTTGTTCTATATATTATAGTTATTTTTTTTAATTTATTTTAGTTCTGTTTACAAAAATAGTAATATAAAATATATTAAATATATCTTGAATACCTCACTATTTTTCTTAACACTCGCTAAAAAAATCTATCAAGATTTTTCCGTCTCAATTACCTCAATTTTCATGAATAAAAGAAGTCACATTTGTCATGAGATACTGAGTTACTCGGGCGTGCGAGAGTTGAAACGGGTCGACAGTTGTGAATGTGCGAAAACGTATAATCCTAGAGGATACTTTTGCAGTAATAAACATTTTTACATTATAAGTCGAGTACATTTTTTTCTGTTTTATTTCACGATACATTTTTCAAATAATTAAGATGTTAGTGGACTTGTGTTTTTTCATTTGCTAGAATACTTTGCGACTTTTTCAAATAGGTTTTTGATTATTTGTCTACCACTGTCTATTATTATCACATACATACCTATCTATGAAAAAACAACTCCCAAAGCAACGACGTTGGATTCGCTAAATTTATCCTACCATCATTATCAGAATCAGGCTGCGATAGTCCACTGCTGGAAATAGGCTTTTCCCAATACACACCACCTAACCTGATCTTCGCATCCAGTTTCTGCCAGCCTAGCGCAGATTGGCACTCCATCTACCGTGGGGCGACCCACGCAACGTTTACCCAGACGCGGTTTCCGTTTCAGCACAAAGGTATAATATGGTAAAAAAATGTGGTAAGACATAATACATTTTTAAATTTATAAAAAACAACAAAATACCTTTTTTTCAGAAATATTATAACAAAAATTGAGGATATAAGAGGAATAGAAATAACATATTATAACTAATGGAAACTGTTATTATTCACATCATCATCACGCGAGGAAGTTCGGACGACCTATTTGCCTAAATATGTATTAGCTCAAACAAACGAAAGACATTTTAAATTTATTGTATTCCATATAAAAAACGAGGAATCGGATATTTGTGGAATTACACGCCTGTCACACGAGTTTCAGATAAACATTTCCCCAGGCACATGTGTATATAGCACCAAAAAAGGATTTAGACGTAATACAAAAAACGTAAATCTGACACGAGAAAAGTATGTGCAAGGATTACTTTTCTTTAGCCTGACGCTATACACTTTACTTTTTTTGTTGAAAAGCCTTTACCACTTACTCGAAAGAACTCTCGACTAGGAGGTCTGCAAATCGCGGCCTGAGAACAATGATGAGGATGACACAGTGACGAAACCTGACCATAAATTCTAGAATCCCGCTAAAACCATGGAATATGCTTTACATCGACAAGGAAAGCTAGTAAGTAAGTATATTTTTAAAAATATCCACCGTCAACTTAAACATTACTCATCATTATAATCATTCCTTTTACATTGATATAAACCAAACATTACAAATGTTTGTCATTTAAAGGTGGATACCACATGCAAATCATAAAATAATGAAATGAAAAATATCTTACATAAACTAAAAACAACAAAAGAAAGAATATACTAATACTACAATTAATTTTGACAAGTATTGACGCTATCAAATCGTGTCTGTACCTTTTTATAATAAATCCGAAGAAAAGGCAAAATCGCATCCAACACAGTTTTCCGTATGTTAATTAATATTCTAAGGTCTCTTATGAGATCTCTTCTATGATAGTTATTAGAGTGGGAGATATGTTCATACTTAATAATCAGATAATTGTACGAAACCATCAGAACGCGCCCCTAATTTATATTAATATTAATGTATTGATAGGAAAGAAGTGTTATATATCTATATGCTATCAATACATTAATATTATATAAATTTGGGGCGCGTTCTGATGGTTTCGTACAATTATCTGATTATTAAGTATGAACATATCTCATCATCATCATAAAAATAAGAAAGACAATTAAGTTTCAGATATACTAGAGCTTAACCTTACTATTTACAGCCCTTATACGTATGTTGGGCAGGGTGCCTCCTGATTTCCTAGGTAATGTATATTAACCTACAATATTCATCCAAGGCCGATTGACTTTTTATAATAGAACAGGCAAACGAAGATGCGCTGCAACGCCGGAGGCGTGTCAGATGTATGCCGGCTTTATGAGAACACGTTCGGTCGTCTCTTGAATTCCCCTACGTCGTACGCCAAGATAGCTCTCAGAGGCCAGATTTTTTCCGACTTAATTGACATATATCGTTATATTACGACCAAAAAAATTACATAAAATCATTACAAATTGTAGCCTATATGTTATTCCGATGTATAACCTATTATATATTACTGTAAAGTTTCATCCAAATCCGTCGAGTAGTTTTTTCGTGAAAGAGTAACAAACATACATACATACTCACAAACTTTCGCATTTATAATATTAGTAGGAAAGTAGGATTAGTAGGATTACTCCAAAAACGATAACTTTAGCACTAAGTCTTTTAAGTATGAAAACTGCAAATTCAAATGCAAAACTATCCACTCAGCTATGCAGCCATTCACATCAAGTCTGAATATCAGTGAATTTCAGCGAGAGCTCATTTCAAGAACAAAGCCATCATTCACAAGGGACAGCTGTCTGACCCGCGAAGATAACACAATTGCTAGCCACCCATTCTCATATCACAAGACAGCAGACGCAAGCATTCGACAAACGGGCCTCGAGCGCTCACTCCTCATTCAATAGACGTGTCTTACAAATGAACTCAATATTGCATCGGCATATTTATTTATTTATTCTTTCAGTACAAATTCCAGTACAAAGGCGTACTTCATGCCGGAAGACCTGCCAGTTAACCTTAGGGTCGATGGAAAAGAATTTTACGTATTAAGTACGAAAAAAATAAAAATATTCTCAATAAATTTATAGATACATATCAGGAAGGTAGAGGGGAGAGTGATTGCTCATATGTCTCATTGCTGGGCACGGATCCTGCTCAATTTTGGAGAACTAGATTAACCCACCACCTATTTCTCTCAATGCGAAAATCGAAACCGCGACCATTGACTTCGAAAGCGATGACTACGCCACTGAGATATTAAACCTTTCTGCGTTTCTGTTCTTACTGTATCTATTTATTATGAATATCGCTGTTGTATCTGTTTATACATGATTACTAGGCTATTTAATAACTTAGGTACATTTAATGGAAATGCGAAAGTATAAAGGTTGTAAAAAATCTATGAAAACATTATTGTATACTGTATTTTAAACAAATCCTGATTTAAAACTAAAATATTGTTTATAAATATTAACAATCAGGCCAACTTTTCTCTATGTTACCGCGATTTTTAAACACAATATTCGCATTTGTCATGTGATACAGAAAATATAAGGTTATTCAAGCGCATAAAAATGAAACAGGTCGCAAGTTGAATGTATGTGCGGAAATGGCACATGGAAAGTTTTCGAGTGGTAGCAAATTTATCTCTGGAACGAAAAATTTCAATTCACATAAAAATAAAACGATTCCTTATTGCATTGTTGCGTCTAATGGCCCTTTATGTAACACTGTATTAATCATTAATAGATACAGTGTGTAGTCAACACACTATCGAAATGCGTTCACTAAGACGGCGGCCAGTGTTGGCAACCTGAAAGATGGCGCTAATCATACCAGGGACGTAAGATTATTGTACCTGACGAAAAATGGCTGGACACATGGCGAATGTCTGTCAACGTTGGGAAGACATGCGCCATTGTGACCGGCCACGGTAAACTACCAAGACCACTTAGGCTTCCGGGGCAGAATGTACGTTGGGAGACTACAGTAACGTACCTCGGAGTCCGCATCGACCGCACGCTGCGGCTCACCACACAGGTAACACACGTAGTGAATAGCGCGGAAGCCGCGCGTACGGTCCTTCGACTTCGGCGTAGAGACACGGTCCTTCGACCTATATTACCATCAACCCGCATATCCGTGCGTACGAAGCTGTTGGTCTATAAGGCGTACGTTCACTCCCGACTGACCTATGCTGCGCCGGCCTGGTGATCTTTGATATGAGCAACCCAGCGCAAACGTGTTCAGATCCAGCAGAATCTGTCTCTGCGCGCCATCGTGGGGGCGGCTCGCTATGTGCGTAACGACGTTATAGCGAGGGACCTCAGATGTTCGACCGAGCCGACAATGGACCACACCCACACCTTAATAATTTTGTTCCCCTTCATGCTCGCCCACCTGAGAGACGTCCACTCCCACGCGAAATCCTCCTGTCGCCTCCTGGCTCCCGCGAGGGAAGACGGCCAGCGACGGATCCAACGTAGGAATAGGTTCAGCCATATCTCGACGACGCGAAGTCGTTAAAGGACGCCCAAAAGCCGCTAGGAATAACGGCACCTAGGATCGGAGGGCGGTTTGCCCCATTGAGTTGCTGCACGAGCAGTGGGGTTCATCCCCGAGGCTCGATTCCACACCTCTGCGCGGGGTGTGGACGTCCCCGATTGATTGATTGACGAAAAATTATCGTAAATGTTCAAATAACTTAAAAAATCAATAATTATTGATAAAATTGATATTATCACGAACTAACTCTAAACTCTAAATCGAGTTTTACGATTTTTACATCGCGTAGTAGATGGCGCGAAATCTTGTGCGATTCAACAATTTTATAATACGAAAATTAAATAGCCCCAAATTTAATTAGTCAATTATTGAATTTATTCGTACACATTTAAAAATGACAAAATATTTAATATCTACACTGTGTCGCTCTGTGTCGTTGTTGGAATCTCTATCTATCTAAACTTTAATTTCGTTCAGTAAAAATGTTTTTGAATATTATCGTATATTTGCGAATAGTAATGAATCACTATCGTACATTGTACGTTGGTATGAAGTTATCGTACATGTACAATAATTATCGTTCGATTGCCAACACTGACGGCGGCTGCGATGGAAGGTACTGCCATACAAAAGAAACCTAAAAATTTGTATGGAAACTAACGGCACCTGGCGGTCAGAGACAGAATTTTGTTCTTCATTTTTTATCAATTTTGTCACTAGATGGCAATACATGTAATTAAATAAAATAAAAATTAATGAAAATAACTGAATATGTACCTGTATATTATTTTATGAAATATTTTTCACGAAATATTTATTTTAGACAAATTGCAGTTTTTTATTAGTCTTTAATTTCCTTCAATGGCAACATCTATTAAACATTCTCCAAAACATTTTAAACTAATAACTTCGATAACTGAAATTAACTATATCTATGGCTACGATCAACTGAATCATTGCTATGGTGTCTGTCACATGACAATAATACGCATGAGAAGTGCATCAACACCATATTGACCTGCTACAGTGCGCCTTGGAGAAACCTATTTTCGTTGGACTGCTCAGGGCTAATAACAGTAATAAAGAAATTAATAACATGTTTAAAAATATTCGTCTAATATACATATACAAAAATAAGTGTGTGATTCTTTGTCATAAACTGTTCATTGAATTGCTAACTGAAACTTTGATGAATTGATATTTGAAGAATTTTTTTATAGCCTATTTACGAGTATGTTCTACTGGAGAGCACTGGGTCTACTAAGGGAACGAACATTAACTAAACACAATCGTCCAAGGCGGATTGGCGGGATATCCAGACTCAAAATAAATACAATGCCAAAATTAAAAATGCGAATACTAAAAGTCACTAAGCCATTATTGACTTATTGAATTAGTAAACTATTTTCTACCATAATCTTATTTTTTTCATCAAGAGTTCTGATACGAGAGCAAATGTATTACTGACTCTAACTAATACATTCTAACTAAATACATTTACTACTGTGATGGAATAGAAAGGAAGATATAAATAATGCTAACATAATTTACTCGATGTCTAGCCCTATCACAATAGCTTATCGTCTTCTATCTCTTCCTTTACCTTAAGTTTTTATTTTATTTGAATTTTAGAAATCCGTTAGCTCTAATAGAAAAGTAAAGACATAATGTGATAATTTACATGTTAACGTAACAGTGTACCATAACATACATAAAATATATCGTAACTTACACACCGGAGTTTCGTTCAATTGAAAGATATTTTCAAAAATTTATAACAATTACAGGATTTTAATTTGTAAATTCCATCTTGCGAAAATATGTAGGTATGTGGATTTTAATTTAAAAATTTTCAACAGATACCGTTTCGTTTCGTCGATACGTATCAGATTCCGTTTTAATTAAATCCAATCGTGTCGGATAGTTTCAAAACTACGCTGATATCAAACTTCCCGTTGAAAAATCATTTTTCTCAACATACATAGGCAACTTTATTTTTGGCTAGTTTTAGAAATTAGAGCACTTGCCTCTTAAACTTTACAATTATTATTATGATTATTTCTGCATCTTTTTTTATCTTTTTTAAGCAGCAATAGCTCGGTTGGCAGGGCTTGGAACGTAAGATCTGTACGTCGTAAGTTTTTATCCTCCAGTGGATTAATGTTGTAAACCATTTTCTAGCTCAAGCATTATAAGCTTAGTTGGAAAGGTTAACAAGTATACATACATACATATTGTCACACCTGTTTCCCGTAGGGGTAGGCAGAGACCACAGATCTCCATCCGCTACGATCCAGGCACACCTTCCTTGATTCCTCCACACTCATTCATCCTTCCTCTCATATTCATCGTAGCGAATCGGCTCTCCATTAGTCGCTTCTCGCCCTCGTGGGAATCAGGACGTGACGGGTGGCGAACCACGTCGCCGTCATTTTTAACAAATTAGGTTTATTATAATTCGTCATAGTGAATCCCACGAGCCGCAAAGGAGGATGGAAGTCATCCCCAGTAAAGCCTCGCATGCTGAGGTAAAGCACTATAGTACCCAGAGGTGCTCGATCCCGGGACGGTCGGTCAACAAGTATTCTAGTAGTAATATTTTTAAAAAAAACATTGTTAAAACAAAACGAGATAACACAATGAAATGCTACTAGTTATACAATAGAATAATATCTGAATAGTTTTTGTTCAGAGAAATTTTATTAGAAAATATCAGTTCGTTTTTCAACAAACATGAAATGTAAAATTTTATTTTGTTAAAGAAAACGTACTACAATAGTTTTCTTTGAAAAAATTAAGACTTTTCTCATAGCTAAAGATCATGTTAACTATTTCAACTAATCTAATAATACTTGTGCTAAGCAAATATGGTTCAAATCAATTGGCCAATGTTGGAAGCGAACCCATAGAACCCAAGACCGTAAGCCTTTATAGATATGGCTAAACAGTGTTTATAGATATGGCTTGCTATGTACGTCGAAGAAATGAAGAATTTAATTTGAAAAAAAAATATGTTATAATTTTCTTACATAAATAATTAGGTACAATTAATTAAACTCTTCTAGTGACTACCAACAGTAGTAGCTACCTAAGGTAAGAAACGCATCTGCAATTAAATACTCATATCAGGTGAACTATTTGCTCGTTTTCTATATCGTCCATCACCAACACGAGGGAATCAATAAGGACTAATCCTTATCGAGTTTCCTCGTATTGATGATGGATGGATGGACCAAAGAAATCATTGAAAAATAAGACTATATACTATAACAACCCTAATAAACAAGCTATTTTTTTAGCTCATCAATATCTTGTATTTAGCTTATATTTAAAAATAGTGTTGTATTTTTTAACAAAACTGACAAAAAAGCTATCAATTTAAAAATACCTTTTCACATATAATTTCAAAAATAAATTATCCAAATTTGTGTAAAATAACAAAAATAATACCCTAAAACCCTACATTAGACCGACTTCTGTGTAGTAGCTTCCCTACGGCACTGCGTCCGGAAAGCGTCGTAACCGGAAGCTCAACCTCTATCGCGGTGTCATCAGTATCTTTGTGCGGTGGTTATTGCTTACTATTAAATAATCCGCTTATTGTTTGCTTCTTGATAATACCCTCAATCACAAGTTTGAATCATCATTATCTAATTATTAGGAGACAAAAGTTAGAAAACTTTGATTTTATCAGTGTATATATATATTTGTCAAATTATGCTTGCAGTAAGTTATTATTCACTGTATTTGAGGTAAACAGACATGGTTTATCGGTTTGCCATAAGTTTGAGTCATCAATCATTAACTAATTATTAGGAGACGACAGTTAGAGAACTTTGATTTTATCAATGTACATATATTTATGAAATTATGCTTGAAGTAAGTTATTATTCATTGTATTTGAGGTAAACAGACATGTTTTATCGTTTTACCACAAGTTTGAGTCATCAATCATTAACTAATTATTAGGAGAAAACAGAGAACTTTGATTTTATCAATGTACATACGTTTGTCAAATTATGCTTCAAGTAAGTTATTATTTATTGTATTCGAGGTAAACATACATATTTCCATCGTTACAAATTCATCAATCATTGATACTGCTTATATTTAATTCAGTTTTACTGAATATGCCAATGTTAATACAATGCATATGTTATACTTCGTTATTCGTTAGTTTTGAACCTGCAATAATAATGTTACGACATGTAACACTAGTTTATCTTACAATTTTTTTTATAACATTTTCAATATTAGCACACTCACAAACATTTAACAGCGGCAACAAGCATTTATTATTTGATGTGCAATATGATTTTCCCAGTAATACTACAGTACAGTGTGTTGCCAATATCATTTACAAATATTTCAGTTGCAAAACCCATCTGATGATAGTGTATTCAAATGTAGATGTTGATTTTTTAATAGAGACAATTAACAAAAAATACTGTTTCAGCATTATTGCAAGATCGTATCAGAATCAGGACTGGCTTTTAAAGACAAATGTTTATTTACTTTTTGCCAAAGATATCAACGAATTTTCTTATGGAATACTTGAACTATCAAAAGATGTTCTATGGAATCCAAGAGCTCATTTTATTATTCATTTGGTTCATGTTAGTGCAGAACATATAAAAGAGGCTTTTGAAATATGTATAAAACACCGAATGTACGAAGTGATTATTTTGAATGAGGCAACTGAAGCTGAAATTCAAATTAATAGTTATTTTCCTTTTGACAATAACAACTGTGGCGAACACTTTGATAAAGTACATCATTTGGGTGTATGTGAAAATATTGATAGCATTATCAAACTATTTCCGAATAATAAACCAGATGATTTACGCAATTGTACCCTCAGAATAGCAGCTAGTGAAGATATTCCTAATGTAATATTTGAATCAAGCAACTACACAGTATTTGGCAAATACATGCCAGGATTGGAACAATACATGCTACAAACCATAGCTGACATTGAAGGAATACAAATAGAATACTTGTTAAGTACGAAGGAATTTCGGTTCGGGGTTGTTTTAGCAAACCGCACCAGTACGGGACTTTTAGGCTACTTACAAACAGGTAAAGTCACTATGGCGGTCGGTGGTTTTTTCTTAATCAAAAATCGAGTCGAGGTTTTTGATTATGTTTGGGGTTACAATTATGCATCTTTTAACCTTTTAACACCAGCCATCGGCGAAGAAATTTGGAAAAAAGTTTATCGTGAGTTTGGAGCTCTAACATGGGTCTTAATAATACTTTCTTGGTGTTTTGTGACTGCAGTTACATCTATCGTTCATGGATTATATTCGTCTAAGGCTACTGATTATTTCATCTTAACATTAAAGTTATGGTCCTATTTTTATGTACAGACTGATCAGAGATTATTTCGAGTAACAAAACTTAAATCGATAATTTTATTGTGGACTTTGTTTACATTTTTTATATACAGTTTCTACAACACTTCATATTTTAGTTTAATTACAGGACATGTAAAAGAGCAAAAAACTTTTGATACCAGCAAAATAAAAACTTTACCCTACAAACCGTGTGTAAGTGAAGCCATCAGAACGTTTTTTCTTTATGCTTACAATCAATCTTTGCCGGAGAATGGATTGAGACCCGAATGCAAATTTACTGAAACTTGTTTACACACTGTCGCATTAAAACAGGACTCGTTCGCGATTGAAATGGACTACGGTTTTAAATTACGGGAATATATGTACTTTGACGATGAAGGTAATAATAAAATAGATACATGGAACGTTTTATACGACAATGTCATGGTTATCTACGTAAATCGAGGTTTTCTGTTAAGAGGAAAATTTCAAAGATACGCGAGTTACATATTTGAATCGGGACTACTTCAACGATATCTTAATATATTATACATAAAAAGCCTTTCAATGCGCAAATTTAATCAAGTTTATAAAAAAATTAGACTAAATGATTTCAAAATCCATTTCTACGTTTTATTTGTAGGCATTACGTTATCGTTTGTATGTTTAATAACTGAAATAATAATAAAAATATTACCAACAACTACACACTTATCGTCATCATCATCATCATCAGCCTGTGGTAGTTCTTAGCAAATCAATCTACCTAGCCTGATCTCCGGTTATAAGCATCCAGTTTTGCCAACCACGACCTCACGTTACGTTGCTGAGCCGTAGTTTGCACTCCAATACTCGTCTACTCCAGCAGTTGTCAGTTACGACTAGTCTTAGACTCCGACCGGTATGACTATGTTATTGGCACTCCACTAACTCGAAGCGATCGCCCTAAGATTAGATGAGAAGAGAAAACAAAGACAACTTTTACTTATTTTTTATACAATTTCTTAATAAAACCTATATTTTAAAATAAATAACACTTGATTTCTTGATGTGTGTTGCTTAAGTTTAGTAAAAAAAAAACATACTACATACTGGTAAAAATAAGTTGGTAAAAATGTTTATGTAAGCTAAAGAATACCCATTATAATGGGAAACAATGTTTAAAAAATAATAATGTACTTACTTATTATGAATAAAATAACACTAAACACTAAATGATTATTTTTATTTCAATATATTGATTCATATCTCGTCATGAGACTACCACACAGTTGATAACTATTGACTCAAGGGAACCTTATTTGAGGAAAATAAAGTTCAATTCAAAATATTTATTGAAATAAATAAATAAATATGAATAGGTAATAGATATTATATTTATAATATTTTTTTCTTTAAACGAACGATCGAATGTATGTAATAGATAAATCAATTATAATTTTAATGACAATATAATAGTTTAGTTATGTATGTAATAATTATTGAAATTTGTACGCCATAAGTGGCAATGTAATTGAGCTTTTATACGTCTTTTTTCATCTTGTTATACCTCATATTACACAAATAAAGAATTACTGTAATTATTATATTATATAGTAGAGGTAGACAAACGAACAAACCAGCTATATTATGGTAAATAATCACCTTCACGCATCACATCCTCCACTTAACCTCTCTCACTTTATTTTCTTTCGTGTTATTATTATATCTCCCTCTTCTCCTTCCATTATTACGAAGATAACTTTCTGTTAGTTAAAAGATTACACGTTAAAACAGTTCAAGCTATAATGCAAATCTACTACAAGAAAACACAAAAAAAATACTTCTTCTTATTTAGCTATAATAGCTTTGATTTTTTTAAAGTATCTTTAAATACTAAATAGTATATAAATAAAAAGACATCATAAATTAACTGATCTATTATACTTTTTATTTACTCATTTTTAATACCTATTTGCGCATAATCCTGTTAGTACAAAAAAATTCACACAACATTGATCAATATTATACAAAATGCCAAATGAAAAGTGTATAAAATATATATCATACAAACTTGTTATTAATCTAATAATACTTTTAAATTGGTATTGCTATCTTCTTTCGTCTTTCAATTAAAAAAGACATAAATGAGATGATGTATCCTACGAATAATACGCCGTAATGAATCCTCAAATCTGCTAACCGAACCTTTTGAAACGTTTGATTAGAATGTTGCGAAGAGAGATTTTTAATATATATTGTCTTAAGATATTGCTGAAGTAATCCTGATTCAAACATGTATATTGCGTATTTTTGAAATTGTGCTGTCAGCGGAAATCCTCTATGTACGTAAATAGCCATTACGTTGTCTATTAAGAAATCCAATGCATCTATTTTACTATTGCCTCCCTGGTCAATGTACATATACTCTCGTAATTTGTAACTATAATCCAATTCTATCGCATATAAATCTTGTCTCGATGCCACAGCGCTTAAAGATGTCTCGGTGTATCTACATTGAGATCCTCCTTCATCTTTAGGTAGAAGGTTGTTGTAAGCAAACGCAAAAAATGTTCGCACAGTTTCACTAATACATGGTTTATATGGTAAACTATCTATAGCATATGGGTCAAGTGGTCTTTGTTCTTTAAAACGTCCTGTAACTAAACTGAAATAAGAAGTATTATAGAAACTGTTAATAAAAAATGTAAACAGAGCCCATAGTATGATTATTGATTTCAGGCTTGCAATTCTTAATAGTTTCTGGTCGGTATGTCCATAGTAATAAGACCACAACTTCATCATTAAAGTGAAATTATTTTTTTGTTTAGATAATGACAATCCACGTATTATTAAGACAACTGCTGACACCAAAATCCAAGAAACTACGATTAAAAACCAAGTTTCTTTACCAAACTCTCGTATGACTTTTTTCCAAGTTTTTTCCGTGATGGCTGGAGTTAAAAGACTAAAAGCCGCGTAATTGTAACCCCAAATATAATCGAACATCTCTACTCGGTTCTTTATTAAAAGAAAGCCACCAGCAACCATCGAGACTTCACCAGTTTGTAATTTACTCAATATTCCTGTACATGTGCGATTTGGTAATACAACTCCATGTCGAAATTCTACAGAACTAAACTGGTACTCTAATTGAATTTCTTCGATTTCAGCTATGGTTTGTAGTAGGTATTGCTCCAAACCTGGCATGTACTTACTAAATATTGTATAATTACTGGTTTCTAAAATAACATTTGGAATATCCTCAGTTGCTGCTACTCTTATAGTACATTTGCGTACATCATCTATTTTATTTTTGGGAAATAATTCATCAATATCATTAATATTATGACAAGAGCCTAAATAACGTATTGTTTTGATATATTCGCCACAGGTGTTATTGTTAAAAGGAAAATAAGTGTAAATTTGAATTTCACCTTCATCTATACGAGTTAAAACAATTACTTTAGTCATTTTATTTCTTAAACATATCTCAAAAGTCTTTTGCACTTCTCTCATAGTTGCATTTTGAAAATGTATGATAAAATATGCTTTCGGATTCCACATCACATCTTTGGTTATTTGAAATATATCAACTGTAAATTCAAACACATCTTTCGCCAATATCAAGTAAACATTTATCCTTAAATGCCAGTTTTCATTCTGATATGTTCGTATGAAAATACTGAAACAATCCTCTTTATTAATCTTCTCTATTAGGGAAACTACGTCTGGATTGGAGAATACCGCATTCACATAGGTATTGCACGCAAAGTTTTTATACATAATAGCTGTCACACATTGTTCTAGATTTTCATTCGGAATCTGATAATTTAAATCAAGTAAAAAATGCTTGTGGTCCATTGCAGATGTTTTTTCTAACATTAATTGATTAAATACGATAAGAAATAGTACAAGATAAAATGTTCGAAACATTATAACGAATACAACATGAGCTCTGCGTAGTAAAACCGTCAATAAACGAACTACCCAAACAAATAATCAGTTAACATGAATTAATATAAAAATGTTTTGTCATTGAATATTTTCTAATAAAAATAACATGTCCGTTTCCATCACATATAATTTGTTTTGTTAGAAAATATTATAAGTTTGTATCAACCGTATGTGAAAATATCATTACAATATTTTCATAACTTATTCGAAGGAAATGTTATATAGAATACTTTAAGTACTACACTTAACATACAGGTGAAAGGATTTTTTAAAAAAAATTTAAGTATATGTTATGTGCAAGGATAATATATGTTATATGCAAGGATTGCATTATTTTGATTAATTTCAAGTTTTGAGCTTACTTGATTATTTAGCTTATTCTTTTCCTTTAATCTGTTTCTGCATAGGACAAGTAACGTATTTTTAATTTAGATATTATTTCAGTAACTTAAAAATGTTTGATATATATATATATATATATATATATATATACATATATACATATATAATATATATATATATATATATATGCATATATATACATATATACATATATACATATATAATATATATATATATATATATATATATATATATATATATATATATATTATAAAAATATTTGTGCCTATTGGCCGACCGATTGGCTCAGTGGCGGAGTCCCCCGCCTCCGGAGTCAATAGTCGCGGATTCGATCCCCACATCGGAATAAATTATATATGTATGGATTTATAAATATTTATTCCGAGTCTGGTAACCTCCCAATCCGCGTTTCTTTCCCTACCCTTTCCTTTCTTCTCTATCCTTTCCCTTCCACTCCGCCAATCCACGGTCTGCCGTGCCATTGGATGCGTGGCTAAGGGCGAGGTTAATCGCAAGCGTGCCGACCGTCACGGGATCGGGCTCCCGCGGGTACTATGGTGCCTTACCTCAGGATGCGGCTGAGGCTGACTTCCATCCTCCCTTGCCCGAATTTTAATATATGTTATTTGTTGAAAAATGATGACGACGTGGTTCGCATTACAAATACATGTCCATATTATATATATAATATAACCTCAAATGACCACAAAACATCGTTAAAAGTAACTAATTTATCATTTATATAGAAAGGATATATCTTCGTTAGTGTCAACACAATTCGTGTTGTTCTTTTCCCCATCGTGGAGCCTAGAGGCAATTATTTTTTTATGAATCCCAAGGCCTTTGGGGAAAAAAGATTTTTATGCTTTATAAAAATATTCAATTGTGGTATTTAGTTTATATAATTTATTATTAAATAAGGTCATCCTATTTACACGATACGGCATTATATTTTTATAACATAATCAATTTGCAGGGCTTCCAATATTGATATTTTTGTTCTCTAAAAATATGTACATTTATACTATTTTTCAGTCCACTAATAGACGCGGGGATTTCCGACTAATAGGAGTAAAGATATGACCCACCATGTTCATTGGAAAACAACATGCAGACAGCGAGTGTGCTAGATTCAGACGTTTCTTTATCAGTTCGACTTATTAGAAGTAGCTGTTGTTTTCTACACAACTATATTATTGCCTAATTTAAAAATGTGGTCTTAAGTAGGTTGCCGAATTAGCTAAATGCATGAACACTGATGAAAGTATATGGCATAAGCAATTCCATATGTATTCAACTTGTACGCAAAAAAAAATTGCAAGCTCGAATAAAATGATGATTTTAACTCGTTTAACATTCTACACATCACCAAAATGATATTTTAAGCAATCTAGCAATATTTATAATATAACTAGAATTCCAAATAAGCTAATGAAGTTGTTAAGAAAATATTATTGACGTCAATAGTCATATCTATATATGAAATCAAATTCCCTGACCTTGAGTTGTGAGTACAATATCCAATCAATTCGTCTAATGCCGCTTGAATATTGTTATTGAATAGGTTAAAAACTTTTCATATCCTATATATAAAAAAGAAATAAATTACGCCAAAGGAAATAATTCAACATATAATTGAATAAGCGTCTAATCTTGCTAAAGGCAAGACAAATCTCAGGATAGTTGTGAACAAACAGGGAAATGTGTTTTCCTGACACGTGATGCGAATATATTAAGTTGGGTCGAAGCGACACCCAAATCCAATCAGTGCTATTTATTGCTTCAAAGATTTTACGGTTTTGCGATAAAATTGCTTTCTATCACTTGGGATTTCGACAATCACGTATAAATGAAGATATTATTATCTATCAAAGCATAGCCGTAGGAAAGAAGTTAGTCCACAGGGAGAAGAGTACTTTACCAGATAAACCAACCCATTCATCGTTCAAATTCAAATTTATTATAAAAAATTACCATTTCAAACAATATTTCTCAAAATTTTTGATAAAAACCTACATACATGTAGGAAGCATGATTTTACTGCACATATTGCCTAAAAACACCCAATAATAAATATTTAAAACCGTTCTAAAAATAGTTATTATTAAATGTCTTGCCTCTCATATATACACGCACACGCTCACACACTACATACGCACATACACACACAAAACATAATACATATACATACACAAAATGTTTTTAATTAGTCTTGACCACCGGATCTGTTATTTTAATATAAGTTATAATAATTAAAATGTAAATTAGCTACAAAGTCGTAATTGGCTCCAAAAGTGTTAGCATATAATATTGGATTTTGTATTAAATAAATAAATAAAACATTAGAGACCGCGGTGTAATGGTGTCTCATAACATATGACTGTATCATAGGGTTATTATATCTGGGCACAATCAAAGAACATTAACGAGTATACAAATTTGAAAATCATTAATATTACTGACAGGAAACAGCTTATATTTTTTTTTTACTTTAATTTTTGTCTTTGTTTATGATTTTATCTTTGTCGATTCGACAGCTACAGCTATGTCATCTGAGAAATTCCAGACATATTAACTGTGCACGATATATTAAAATACTTTAGTGTGTCTAAACACAAAAGGCTCTTGCCCGTCCTTAATCAAATAGAAAACGATTTTGTCTTCCAATGCAATGTCTTCGAAACATATAAGACATACACATTACGAATACATTAAGAGACCCAAAAAATATTATTTTTATAACAAATTCCAATTGGGGTTTGAACCCAGAACCTTTACCTCAGAATTCAAGTAGGTACTTTAAGCACTAAGCCATGCGTTTGTAATAAGACTCGTACCGATTTATACCAGTAGGACAGAAATGTCTATTTGTAACAATAGGCATTTCTGTTCCAGAAAATGTGAATACTCGTATAGTTACGCAACATGCTAAGGTATAATTTTAGTTAACAATATCTGTCCTTTACATAATTTATTTCAGAAAACAGCTTAGATTTTTTTAACTTTAAATTTTGTCTATGTTTATCATGTTATCTTAATCGATTCGACTACAGCAATCTCATTTGAGTAATTCCAGACATATTAACTGTGCACGATATATTAAAATACTTCAGTGTGTCTAAACACAAAAGGCTCTTTCTCGTGTCAATCCTCCTTTATCAAATAGAAAACGATTTTATCTTCCAATGCAAGGTCTTCGAAAGATATAAGACATACACATTACCAAAAAATTATTATTTTTAAAACAAATTTCACTTGGGATTTGAACCCAGAACCTTTATCTCGAAATTCAAGTAGGTACTTTAAGTACTAAGCCATGCGGCGGGAATAATGCGGATTTATAGCAGTAGGACAGAAATGCCTATTGTTTAACATTAGGCATTTCTGTCCTACTGGTATAAATAGTTGTACTGGTCCTATTGTTTAACAATAGGCATTTCTGTTCCAAAAAAAGTAAATACTCGTAGAGCTACACAACATGCTAAAGTAAAATTTCATTTAACAATATCTGTCCTTTAAATAACATAAAATAAAATCTCTAAAATATCAAGAGATAACGGCAATAATTTATCCCCTCATACGTGATATGAATCCGTTGAACCTCACCGATCCGACCACGGCGAAATTCAATAAGCGAACAATTTACGATAGCCATCAAATAGAATTTAGTTTTATCTTTGAGTTATTTCATCAAAATGGGAAAATCAGATAGTGCTACTTAGTGTAGTGGCTAACAACGTTATGATGATCGGTTATTGATCGATTGACTTAACAACTATAACTATTACAATCAAATTATTATATAATATGTATAAGGTAATTATGTTCAGAAGTACTAGTGTCTTTTTTTGAGAACATTTTAGATATTAATTACTAAATAATTAAAGTTAAAGTAATTGTTTTATTCCCAAAAATATCAGTTTTATTTCTATAATATAATTTTTATAACGACTACACTATAATGAAAATTAAAACTCCATTTCTTTTAATAATTGTCTGTGCATTATTCCTTGCCAGTCTTATAAAACACAGAATCCTGGAATTTATGAGCGCGCTCATTTCCCGGAAACGGCTCTTTGTTACAAAACCAATATGTTACCACAAAGACAATTTGATTTATAAATGTTTTGTTCTTCTATTAATATTTGGATTTACGTAGCAAATATGTTTATTTTTTATTTTAATAGGAAGTAACTGACAGATGTTTACCCAGAATATCCGCGGTGCTAAGGTTATTACTGATACGTTGTAAAGATGTGAATAATGGGAGGGGAAGAAGGGTGTGAGGAGAGGGGATATTCTGAATAAAAGTGAAAAAAATACAAAACTACATGCTTATTAAAAATAAAGACGAAGAAAAGATATTTAAGTACATAAAATAATTTATTACCATATAAACCAACAATTAGGTAAATTAATATTAAAAGTAACACATTATTCATCTCCTTGACACATAAAATAGTCCACCGAAAGTAAGAAGCCCAAGCAAAGCAATAAATATCAGGAACACCTGAAAGAATTTCATAAGTTTAATATTTTAGAGTAATAAAAAAGTTTTACTATAAAAATTGTTATCTTATTTAAATTATTATATACCTTATAATATTATAAGATGAAAATATCATAAAAGAACTGTCCGAAAGATACCTATCATCCTTAAAATTTGTACGGTTTTATTTTTCTAAAACATTGATCTATTTAGTACAAAATAATTAAGGAACAAAATAGAATAAAGTTTAAATTTGAACTTTTAATAAAATAACACAAGCGACAGATGCGTATGCATGTATCCGATCGAAATGGATTAAAGGAATGTTACGTAGCATTTATTTTATAATATCAAGTATTTTTCTTAACTATGTTTTCATATTAACTATTACATTGTGACATACTATACATACATAACTATTACATAGTTGATTGCAAAATAAATTACCTTATTTTGCAATTAACTATTATAAAAATTACCTTATTCTGCCATTGCCGATTCTGCACACACTGACTGTACGGCATGTTAGTAAAAGAAACGGAATTGTACAGAGGAACCCATACATCGGGAAGTAACCAAAATAGGAAATCGTCGACAGATTTTCGAAATAGATAAGATGGTCTTGTTACCAAATCACGCATCTGAAATTATTAAGTTAATTAAATTCAACAATTATTATTGTTTAATAAAACTCAAATCTTTTTTTATTACAAGTACACTTAAAAACTAACATTACAACATTGATGGCACGCTAGGAAAACCTTACAGGATTTACTTTTGTTTCGGTTACCTATTTTTTTAATTTATACTTAAATAATGTGTAAAAAAATACGCCTTTTGAGCTTTTTCAGTAATTACATTTAATTTAAAAAGATTCAAAAGGTGATGATATTTTAATAAAACTGGATTGAATCACTTCTGTTTCATTTTATTAGGTTTTTTCTAAAGTTGTGAGTTGGTATAATCTATCATAAAAATATATATTATTTTCATTAGTTTCGTATAAAGATCTTAATATATGAATATAACATGATAAGTTAATAATTTTGGCCACTTCAGTTTTGTACATCATTTAACTTCAATTTTTCTTAAATAATTTTAAGACATTACTTAAAATTATTTAAGATACTACCGCATACACAAATTTAACTAAGTTTTACTATATGCAATCTTCGTAACAAATGCGCAATGTTTATAACAAATAATCTATCTAATTGGCAATTATAATTTTTTAATTTTTACCTCTATATAATTATACATCGCAAGATCACTAATGGCGAACGCATCCTTCCATCTCGTGTCGGAGAAATCAGAAAGAATTTTCTTAACATCATCATTATGTTTCTCAAACAATTGATCCAAGAGAGTGCAGTCTTCAAAACCAGAATTCATTCCTTGTCCATAAAATGGTACTACGGCGTGTGCCGCGTCGCCAATAATAACGACTTTGTCTTCAACGTTATATGGTCGACACTAAAAAACAAAACATTTTAAAATATTTTACTATTAACCTTCGTTAATATATATAGAATACGCTTTGAAAAAATGAGATACTACCTTAACAGAAACTAATGGTAGCGCTGATCCCGCAAAGAAATCATGAACAAGTTTCTTTTTCCCTATCAATGGGATGGCATCCGCAAAATATTTTCTAAAGAACTCTAACAGTTTGTCCTCGGAATCGATCTCATTGAACTTGGCAAATGGCATAAAAAGTGTTACAGTCCAAGTGCGATCTTGATTAGGCAATGCGATTAACATAAAATTTCCCCTCGGCCAAATATGTAAGTATTGCCATGGCATCTGAAACTGGAAACCAACATATTTATAAAATAACAATTAAACGCTATCATATATCTAATAATATTATTAGAAGCAAGGCGAATAATTCTTTTAATGCATGAATTATATTCTTATGACTCTCCGTATCGACGCAAAATGCGAAAACGCTGTAAATGACACAAATGTCAATTTCTTTTATTGCACATTTGTTTTAGAAAATAATACTGTGTTGAAAGGTCTGAGTCACACAGCTCTACGACAAATAGAAAATTTTGTACAACGTTGAAACTGACTATTTTTGAATAATCAAATACATTTTGTCAGAAATCTTAAAAGTTTTTTTGGTTCGAGTAGTAAGTTTTCGTTTTGCGGAGCGAAAACGTAGTAATGTTTTCGCTCTTTTGCATCGTCGTAAATTTTACAGGGACAGCAAAATAACTGATTTTCTTTGAGACTTTCACTGTTTGAGATTTTTTTATAAAACCAGTCTTTGTTCAGGTATTGAAATAAGTATTTTGGAGGTAAATACGAGGTATTCTATCGGATACGCTTTAAATTAAAAAAAAACATTATGAAATAAGAATAATGTTTTTTTATTTTGAGTTACGAATTCTGATAATTAGGCAGACGATATATAGGTCTATTTTATTTCGTAGACACTGCAACCAAATTCTATTCTAATTATATCAATAAAACTAGCTTTTCACTTTTCTAAGCTACGCAAACATTTCGGCCCGATAAATAGCGATTTTCACTTTGTATGATGGCCATCTTGTTTTCCGCCATTTTGTTTTTTTCTCTGACTTTTTTGAATTGTAACGATGTTCTTCAGAACTTACTTCACCATCATCTCCTGGTGGTATACACAATTCCATGTATCCATGTTCAATATATTTCTGACTAAAGTCGAAAAGGGGCTGTTTCATCATGCCTTTCCTTATAGATGAATAGGCACCATCAGCGCCAATGATTAAATCTGCTGTTACATTAACAGTTTCTTTATTTTCAGTTCTGTAACGAAAAACAACTTATGTCCATAATAAAATATTATATAATTTACATTTATATTTTTGATTGGATTGAATAAAATAAATGGTTATATGTATATTTTTCTAGTTCTTATGTTTTTGTAGGTATATACAATAGTAGATATTAACTATATAAAATCATATATTGATGAATAAAGGATAAGGGAATAATAAATAAGGGATAAGGGAATGGTGAAACGCCTGCGTTACACGGAAACATCATCCTCTATTAGCTAATATGTCGCTCCTTTAACCTGATTATTAGTTTTAACATTAAAATGCAAAAGATCTAATTATAAGTTAACTTAATTATAATTTAAAGTCTAACTTACTTCAAAAACGTCAGCGATCCCTTCTGTAAATTTGCATCGATAAGTTTGTGATTAAAGTATTTTTCCACGTTGTCATACTTTTCGGATTCTGAAATAAATATAAATTAAGTTGGTATTAACCTTGTAGATTTTTTATATCTCAATTTGAGTCACAACTCAAATTAATTTTTCTACGAATATTAATTTGCGTGTCTGTAACAGAATTCCTATTTAATCGTATCTCAATTTCGTTCCTTTTGAATATCCACGTAAATACGTCGAATGCTGTGTGTGTTTACAAAGAAAAAATGCAATGTAGCCTGACGGAGGTCGTCGGGCCACCCCTGCCGATATAGAAGCGAACGCTGCTTTACAACATTGTGACAAAGAAAATTATAAATATTAGATTTATAGAACAATGGTAATTTATAGATAAAGTCAAATCAGCGTCACCCGAGTCCGTATTGCACTGTCTAGTGTAACTTTTACCCGGGTACACGTGACACGGCAAGTAATGCGTTAAGTGATAATATTTTCCTGTGTTACCGCATTTCGAATGTTAAGAGCAAGAAACCGGGACAACTTCTTTCTCCTTCCTTTAGATACTTCCTTCCGGGGGGAGCAATAGATAAAATGTGATTGGGTGGGGACCTAATCACATCTTACCTATTGCCCTTAGTATTACAGATATTCATAGACGTGATTACTTACCATCAGGTGTCTATATTTACATCTTTATAGGTGAAAAGTTAAGAATTCCATTACAGACAAGCATTTCGAATTTGTTTATATGTATTAATAACGGTTCTCATAATAAATAATAATTACTTTGTTTTTATTTTACCATATAAATAATTACTCGGTACATTATCGGGATTTGCATAGACAGTCAACAATTCTTATATACAAATGCATTTTTCCTAGATTATCTTATATAATTATTTAGAGCAAAATGTATATTTTTGTAGAAATAAAAACACATAACAAAAAGCGACTTCGAAGTTTTGGCTATTTTATACTTATTAATTATTCGTAAACATCTGCACGAATTTGAAGGTACGACAAATAACAATGTTCAATGTAATCAAAGTGATAAAAAGTAATAATTTTGGTACTTATATTAGTAGTTGTCGCTGTGCTACACCTTAGTCTGTATTACAGCAAAACAATTGCAGTTCCCTCTATAGTATTTGTGTACCATAGAATATAAAAATATTAATAACATACAAAATATCAAATACTCTACTTTCGTACAAATACTCTACTCTTATACTATTGTTTTAACAGCCATAGGCTTAAATTCATTGCCTTCCTTTAGTTCCTCTTCTTCTCCCATGATTCGTATTCTTCTCTCTTATTATTCACATCTTAATACAGAGCAGGCAACGATGATTACAGATTACAGATGTCTATCGGCGGCAATGATTACATTAGCATCAGATGAGACGCTTACACATTTGGTTTCATTATCCTAACACATATAACGTTTTTTGTACTGTTAAATATTTCCCTCGATATAGTGCAACTTTTCATAAACCTCTGGGGTCAACGTTAGCTAAGCGATAGTAGTGTAGTAGACTTGATGGAAAGAATTTACTCACGAATCAATAAAAATGAATAATTAACGTTTTCCCCGCATCGGTCTGCGATAAAATTATCCAACGTTGAACAACAAGAAGTTTGCAAAAAAACAACGTTGGCAATAAAAGGTTGGAAACCACTGCAATATACATATAATTATAATATTATATAAACACTAACCTTTCAAAAGTAAAGAGTTGAGGTAATTTCGTCCCACAGAGTAAATGCACTGAAAACATAGTCCGTTATTAATAAAAGATTCAATAAAAAAATTAAGGATTAAATTTATCACACCCAGAGCCCACGCTCATCATCATCACTTTTACGTGTATTTCAGACGATTCACGCCTCCTGGGATGAAGTTAAGCAGGGATGTCCACGATCTGCATTATCTTTTCTGGTTTGCTCACTAATATCACAGGAGAGGCGTGAATACATATGGAGGTAGATCGGCTGCAGGATGCTTACAGATATTTCGGATAAGCCCAGATATGGTTTGCCTATATTGCAGACGCCATTATATCTGAATGACATACACAAGCCCGTGATCACAGATTCGATTTCTAAAATTCAACCCATGGCGCTGGAAGTAAAAGTTTTTACTTCTCGCTCCTGCGATAAAGTTCGACACGAAAAACAGATCGAAAGTAATGAGTTCATCATACCCACTCACTAAAACACTCCCCATATATTTTTTTAAATATTACATATGTTCCACTTATGGGCACGTGCCATCTCAAATTATGGTAGAATGGTCATTAATCCACCACGCTTTCCGAGGCGGATTAGCGAGACTTTCAGACTCGGAATAATTATCTGTAAGCCGGTAATTCTACTCCGATTACTTCATACACTTCATTCATAATAGTGATTTCCTGCTGATTAAATATACGATACCAACAACGATACTGTGACCCTTGATAGTGCATATGATCACACATGAGATGATAATTTTTTCTGGAGTTCGTTCAGGTTCAAAAATCACTATAGTAAGGATGGTAGATAATTCTCTCTATGACAGCTTATTTGCTATTAGAACTGTGGTGTCAGTAGAAATTGATACTTTTAAGAGCTGATAATTTAGCAAGCATATACCTGATTTGTTCTGGCATCATAAGGTATAATGTATGTTGATCCATCCACTTTATGAATGTACCGACCAGTCATGGGAATGCCATGATTCTTTACTATCTCCTGTTCCAAGCCAACACTTCTTAAGGCCGTTCTCCCGCGGACAGAAAGGGCTAAATTTATAGATCTTCCCCGTACATGTGGCGTATTTCTGATATCTATAAACAGACAAAATCAGATTATCTTTATAAACAATATATCTAGTATCAGTTACGTATATAGACAAAAAAGATTCATTACTGTTTTTTTCATACAAACCAATTCTGACTGTGTATGTTTTTTTGAGAAGAAACAGAAAGTAAACTTAGTTTTATAATTATTATCCTAATTGGTAAATATTTGTAATGAAACGGTGTGGATATTAAATATTCATATAAATGTTTGTGGACAGTCAAAAGTTTTACTTAGCTAAGATCCGTGACAAGCAAAACAATAACAGAAAATTAACAATGTGTGTTTTTCTGTTGGGTTAAGTGAGGTTTCTGTAAGTGGAGGTTTCTGTAAGGTTTATTTGGAACTTACTCCAAAAACTTACCGAAAGTCGGCCATCAATTCTCCACCCACTACAACCGAAAAGTTGTTCATTTCAGGTATAGTACACTCTACGGAAGACAACCGAAAAGAAACACTTCTCGGTTGTCTTCCGTAGAGTCTACTATACCTGAAGATGCCTCGTGTTGGGGCGAAACACGTGTCGTTTACAAGATGGAAAAGTGATAATGTGTGTTTGGTGTTGTGTATAGTGGTTGGTGGGTGGATGATTCATATGTGTATTACACGTCAATGTAAATATATACATATACATACATATATTGTTTTTACATATAATAACAGTAAACAACACGAGTCACCTTCAATATAAAAGATAACAAGAAAATTATTATCTGGTCGTTATAATACGTTATATAATCAAAAATAAATTACTTCCTGGTTGAATAAAATTAATATCATTCCTATCTCATCTTTCGTTTCAACATCTCTATAACCCGTACATAACTTTTGATGGTTTTCAAAAACAATAAAAAATTTAACGCTTTACTCATAACTTCATTGACACTGCGTCTCACACGGGTAGCGTTATAAACAAACCAAATGACAGTAATTAGTTATTCAACTAACGAATGCATTACATTTTACAAATAGTAAATAAAATGTGATGCATTTTTTTTTCTTTACGGGACCTTCTGTGTAATTTGAAACGATGAATTTTGATTTAAATTGAGAATTCACAGTCTTAAATTAATTGAAACTAATTTTATGTTTTAAGATTATATTTTGATAAAAAATAGTATTACCACTAAAATGCATTAGCGCTGCGAGAGCTTCCTAGAACGGAAGAACCATTCTATGCGTGTAATTTGAAAGGTTTTATTTTTTTATATTAAGATTTAAATAGAGAATCTTCAGTCATAAATCATTAAATCTTACGTTCTTTCCAATTAATAAAGTTTAGAATTACCAATAAATAATAATTGTTTGCAATATTGTGATATAAAGAAGTATTGGCGCTGTGTAAATTATGGGCGCTACGAGATCGTTTCCTAAAACGATATGGCCATCACAGAGTCACATACCAGAACGAGACTTGGGATAGAAAGGTCGTGATCTCTTGCTTATGCCCGGCCGCCTATTCATAGTGCCTTGTTATTATAAATTAGTCTTAAAAAAATTATAAGAATAAAATTATTAATGTTTAAAAGTGATCGTTTTGGAATATTATTTAGTTGCCTGTGTGAATCTACCTGTTTATTGTGTTATAATTATAGTAGTACGTTTATAATTGTTTGTAAGGCCAAGATAGCGTCATTATAAATTGATTGATTGAAAATAGTATAAAATTGATCATATTGAAAGCGATTTTGTTTTATCATCTGTAATGAGTGTAGAGGGCACTGGTGACGTTACTTTTTCAAAAAACCACGTAGGGCAGAATACTCCGACACATTCATCACATATTAATGTATGATAAATAAAATTGTAATGATATGCGTCCATTATATCATATAATCGGCACATGTTATTTGTTTTTTTTTTTTAAAGTAGTTGTGAATATTAAATCTACGCTCACCTTCGCGGTATTCGTAGAGACGAACTCGATGGCCCCTTTTAGCCAAGCACAAAGCTTCCAGCGACCCAACCTGTTTATAATGAACGATTAATTTACACTAATAATAAACGACCAATTGGCTCAGTGGCGGAGCTCTCCACCTGCGGAGTCAATGGTCGCGGGTTCGATCCCCACATCGGAATAAATATATGTATGGATTACAAATATTTATTCCGAGACTGGTAACCCCGCCAATCCGCATTGGACAAGCGTGGTGGGTCAACGTCCGTTCCTCCAGAAATGGACAGGCCCATGCTCAGCAGTGGGACATATATGGGCTGTTAAAAAAAAAATCATTTCTGAAAATATAGTTTTAACAATATACGTGAAGAACCCAAAAAATAATTTTGAAAACCTTGTATTGACAACATTGTCTAAAAGATTTGTAAACAGAAGGTACTAAAGTTGAAGACTGAGAACAATGAAGAAGACTCAATAGTGACGGCTGGTCTTCTATCACAAATTCTACTGAAATGATGTTAGATACATCACGACAGCACAGAAGGGGGAGTAATACACACGCCCCGCTAGTAAGTATGGGGCGGCCTATTTGAACCAGCGTAGTACACGAAAACATCCCGTGTAGATTATTCTCGCACCCTTGACTGGTGACCGCCACTATTACCATAAAATAGAACGCTTCCTTATAAAAAACCCGTCCCTTGTTCAAGGAATGCACATAAACCTGATATACCAAAACCAGTTCAAATTTAAATTTCAAATTAAATTACTACAACCCATTTGTAAAAGCACTATAATCACATGATTAAAAATATTGCTCTTTAGTTGATCAATTACCTTGCCGGAATAGTTGCGTAATATTATATAATAATATAAATAATTACGCTATTATCATTAAATTACTAAAAAATAATTGTACTCAATCTTGGCAAACAAGACCCTCTATAGATTTGTTTTATTTAATAAAAGAAATTACAAACATATGTCATTTTTGTTCTACAGCCTTTTTACAATAACTTTACTGGAGGCCTTCATTTTCAGAAGTAAGGACGTTAACCCACTACGTTTGTCCAAAGCTAGATTGGTGGCATAATTCGTATAGCAGAAATAAAATGTATGAAAAAGTTCATCGTACATTATAAAGAATTTAAAAACGAGGATATTTTATCTTCGCGATAAATAAATATGCGTCTCTATTACATTAGCATATTTATGTAATAGAAGTGGTATAACATGTGTAAAAAAAAAAAATATTTTATTTCTTTAAATTATTATACATATTCGCAAGTTTGGCCATTCAAATTTTCTTTTACTAATATTCCTCGATTTATAAAATTATCTTTGAATTTTAGAGTGTATTTTGTCGTTGAAATTTTAAATCTACGTGAAATACGAGCATAGACAAACTAATACCGATGAAATACTTAAATAATAAATCGTGCTTTACTTTAAATGTCATTTTTTTAAATAATTACTTACCAAGCCTCCACCAACTACGACAATATCCAGAGGGCTATTCTTATGGCCGTTTTGCATTGTTGCCATTTTTAATAAATTTTTTTTTACCTGTCGGTACTTTTTGAATACTTAAACTATAAATTTCTGACTATAAAAAAATTATTTTTATCTTTAAAAAACATCCGTAGCTCGATGTTATAAAACTTTATATTCGCCCACGCGATGTATATCGGAAGTCTCCTAAAACACAACTAAACCCGTATGAGAAGCGGACCGAAGAGACCGACAAAAAGACATTATGTGTGTGGGAGTATACATGCTTCACTTTAATCTCAAGAAACCCTGTGGAATAAAAGTGTGATTGTGAACCTTTGACTTAGACCTTTAATATTTCTTCGAGTTTTAAAGTTAATTTGATAAGGACAACGTCAAAGCGCTAACACGTGAACAAATTATATTACATACATAATAAATTATAAAGTGTACATATATTGATACGTCGAAACGATTACTTTTTCTATGAGTATGTTTTTATAGGATAAGATTTTCGGTCAGAGAAGTCACAAAAATTTGAAAATTAAAACTTGTGTGCGCAGGAAAAATATTTCTCGAATTATGTTACAATAAGACATTGCATAATATTATATTTTTCTTGTGCAATTGATACAAAAAGAGCTAATGGTTTTTTGATAGAAAACAAATAAAATCTATTTATTTTTCTTAGACACGGTATGGTATATATAATATATATAAAGTATGTCTGTCTCTCTGTGTGTCCTTTATACATGATTACAACACCATTCATCCAATCGCCATGAAAGTTAGGAAAGTTGTTGAATGTATGCCGCGAAAGTTTCTGGAAAAACAAATCTATCCTACGATTAGTGGCGCGGGTGTATATGCAAATAATTAAATATTTTCCCGATGAAAATGAACAAGTTTCAATTTTCATTGGATCTCCTTTCTTCTGAGACCGCAGCAACGCCCGACGCGTAAGCTAGTGATCATACAAAAAGAAATATGAGCGTTTATATTAGTTTGTTTAATTTAATGGTTACCTTAATAGCTAGAGAGAGTTTTGCAAAATTTTTGCACAAATTTCTGGCAGCAAGTTTTACAAGATCGTTTTTAAGCTAGTGACCACAGGTTACAGAGGTACATGTCCTCAAACCGGTTGTAGCTATATAATTAATTATACATTATAATCTAAATATTAAGTACCACGTGGGTGCTATTATTGATAATTTTTTGCTTGTTTCATAAATTAACGTCATATACTATAGTGGCCGAAGATAGTGTAATTGAATCATTATTTTTTTTTTGTTAATTTGCATAACTTTAAAGTTCCATTTGAAAGCCTTTGAAAATTGCTTAAAATATGTCTTTCTATATACCCATGTGTTTATTTTCACACAATCTGTGCTACCGGTACAAATATTTACATATCTTCGGCCTATTTATTTAAATTTGCGAGTCCAAATTTTACAGGAACAACAAAAAAGCGATTTTCTTTCATATTTTAAGAAGTTTTTATAAATCTATGCTTACTTTAAGCGTGAGAAAATGCGAAGCATTCGGGGACAATACTTCCCGACTCTAAAAGCGGTAATATCACTACTGAGCCGTTTAGGTAGAATTTTTTATATAATATTTTCAATTATAATTACCAAACGAAAATAAGGTATAATGTCACTAAAACCATAAAAATTGGATGGTTACGCTGGGATATTTGGATGGATAAAAGAGAGCACTCAAACGTTTACTGAATGGTAACCAGACAGGTAATGGAACCGAAGCAGACACAATCTCAGATGACAAGACGGAGTCGAACAGAACCTTAAATTCTCGGCGTGACAAATTAGAGGCAGAAAGCTAAGAATAGATCAAACTGGAAGGATATTCTGGACAGGACATGCCAACCCGCGACTGTAGCGCCTTTGATGATGATGATGAAGAAATAAAAATATTGTTTTAAAATAAATATATGAAAACTAATCATTATAATGTAATATAATCCATCGTTACCTAGTCATATTGTGTTGCAGACAATTGTAACATGAAACGTGTAATTTGAGTAAAAGTCGTAGTTTCATGTTACAGCCAGCGGTTTACGTTTAACTACTTGCTAAGTCTTCCGTACCTACTATTCACTTTTACTAATTTAGAATGTCCCACTTAGATATAGCACTCCTTTTCTTTCCACCTTAATATTATGTAAATTTATTATTAATTTTTTTTTTTATTTTCTTTTTTTATAATAAGAACACACTATACTAAATTTACAAAAATAACATTTAAAAAACCACATAGATTTGTCAGGAATGGTATTTATGTGGACAGTCAAAAGTTTTACTTAGCTAAGATCCGCGACAAACAAAACAATAACAGAAAAACACACGTTAATAATTTTCTGTTATTGTTTTGCTTGTCGCGGATCTTAGCTAAGTAAAACTTTTGACTGTCCACATAGTGATGGATTTCCGTAAAGTAACGCCTGACTCCATTAATGATCTGAGAATGTTATTTGACGATTTGAGATTATTGAACAACATCATGTAAGATTAATGTAGGTAACATTAATAATAATTAGAAATATAATACAAAATGAGATTCTTAATTTACAAACATAATAATAAATAAAAAGGTGGATAGAAAGAGCATCGATGTATTCAATGCAACTTTTTAAGTTTGTTCAAGAAATGAAATTTTAATTTTTGCTTTATTTTATTAAATGTGATGCATTGAATAAAAGATGATTTGATATTGTTATCTCGCCAACTAATGTTAGTTTCTGAAACAGTAGCCAACTCTTCTTTCGTCTTGTGCCGTGTTTCCCGGCATAAAATAGAGGAGACCACTCCATTTCATCCCGTCAATGCTAATAAATTAACAGCAGCAGCAGCTTCTACCTGAGAAATAAAAACCATTCTACGTTCCCCAATTCACGCACCAACCGTGGGGATTACAAAACACTCCTCAATTTTGAAGGTCTATGTACAACAATGGACACTTTTGTGATTGTAGATTGTTTTTTTTTTTATTTTTTTAACTCAAGACACCCATGAGATAACATAGGAACCAACCACATATTTCGTATGTAGTAAAGCTGAAACCACATAAAATGTAGAGCAAGCGGATAGAAAAGCGATCGAATAGCACTAAGCAATATTGAACTTCACAATATTGCAACGCAGCCCGAATATGCGATATGAAACTGCATCCAGCCGGTAAAATACTATATTGTCAAAGACACGATATTGCATCGAATGTTTTAGATCGTTCGTGCAATAGCCCTTTGACGTCGGCGTACGTATGATTTAACCAGTCAAGATTTTAAATATATAACTAGCTTTTTGGACATGTTTTAATTAACTTTTTTATGGAAATTATAGGCAAAACTGCCATCACAAGGATCACCTGATGGAAAATAATCACCGCTGCCCATTAACAGGTCACTGTAGGTACAATGCCTATCTTAGCGTAATGATATAGGTAATCGGAGGTCAAGAAGAAAATATACATTAGAGGAGTTGAGGCTTCAGGTCCCTGTATTCACCGTACGAAAGGCTTAAACACAAAAAGTATCTTAAAGCCGTTGTTCTGTAAAGGTGTGGTACTGCTGCGGTATTTCCTTGATCGAGCCGATCTATTAAATACTTAGGTTTTTCTTATGTAATAATAAAAAATAGTTACGTAAAATAATATTGATGCATCATTATTTTCCTATTCAATTTATCCATCCAAAGACTGGGAGAAATCGCTGTTAACAGCGAATTGATACTGTATGCATTGCATTAAAAAATGTGTTATCTGTAATATTATTTTGTTATAATTTTTAAATGATTACCGTCTTTTGACTTGATGTGCAATGAAGTCAAAATGCAATTAAAAACCAACCAGTATACTTTGATGAGTGGGTGCTAATGGCACGGCTCGTTTATAAGTGTAGAGATTCTGGAACCACTCATTGAAACCCTTCGTCACAGTCTGAAATATTAATGGCTCATATTTTAAAATTGATTGCTATTTTTTTTTTGCTACTGCCAATATATTTATTTAATCTTTTTGTTAAATTTTATTAATTTGTTAAAAATGAAACATTTCTTTAGCTAACAATTATATTATCAATGTTGGATTTTTTCTATTACATAAAAATTTCGATACTTACTTCGATTCGCATATACTTAAAACATATAATTATCATATTGAGACCTACATGTAATAAATTCTAAGCAGGTAACTTTTTGACCTTTCCCAGAACATGTCGTATCGAAATAGGCTTAAAAACAGTCGTACGTAACCGTATTTGCCCGAAATCGGTTCATAAAAATTAGTTTAACAGTTTGCAAAATTAGCAAAAAATAAAACGGGCAAAAAGCAGACAAAAATATAAAAATGAAAACTGATTTTAAGTTTTGTACAAACAAATATTGTTACAATTGATATTGATACACAGTTTTAATTTTATTTATTACTAATATGATTGGAATAACATTATTGGCCTACTTAGGTCTGTAAGTTACGAACTGGGGAGGACGAAGACAGCAACGATAACTCGGTTAAATTTTCATAAAAAAAATATTTTATCTAGTCGTCTATCTTATTATTATGGCGTTAATAAACATTTTTTCTTGTAAAGGGGGTGTAGTCCAAAAATAAAACTATCTGCGTACTTCAATTCGTCTTTATTACTGCACTCTCAATGGACTCTTACGACTGTATTCATAATGTTGATATATTGCGCATTTATTAATTAAATATAGCGGGTTTTTTACATACGTACATACATATCGTCACGCCTGTTTCCCGTAGGAATAGGCAGATACCACAGATCTCCATCTGCTACGATCTCGGCATATTTTCCTGGTTTTCTCTACGCTCATTACTCTCCTCATGCAAGCCCGTTATTTTAATTAAAAAATTAACAATATAAGAACACTTTATACTATAAAGTAAAAACAGAAACTAAAACCGTTCGCAAACATTTTCAAGCCGAAGGATTTCGATCCTGGATTTTAATTGACTCGATTACCAAATTTCCCCATGCGTGTGTTGATTTCGGGTATATATTGCGCATGTGAGCGTGGATACCTTCTGCAACAGTTATTACAAGTCCCTCGATCGACGGATATACATACAGTGGTGGTCATATAATTAAGAACGCTGATATAATGTGAAGATTTTTTCAAACTAAGTCGTATAACTAATCGCATGCAATTTTTTTTATTTCTCTCGGTATCATAAAAATTTTCCATAAAACCACTGAATTCATTGATACACATGATTAGCTAAAAATAAATAGGCAAACTTTTTTTACACTACTTCTTTAGAATGTTTACATAGTATTCCTATTTACTGACTGGTCACTTAATTAAGAACGCTTTATAATTTATATATTTAATTCAAATTTAAAAAGAGAACACTCGCTTTGCAGTTCTATGTTACTGTTTGTGTAATTTAGGCGTCATTTAGTGTTGTAAAAGATTAAAAGTGATTGCTTCTTATAAAAAAAACAGTGGGAAAAAATAAAAGTTGTGATAAATCTACAAGGGAAGTAATAATAAAACTTCGCCGGAAAAATTGGTCTTATAAAAAGATATCCGATCATCTGCAATGTTCAAAAACGATGGTTTTCCACGCTGAAAAGCATTTTGCTACGTATCAAACTACTTCGAATGTTGCACGTGTACCTAGACAGAGAAAAACAACTCCTCGAGATGACTGAAACATCGTTCGTATGGCAAAAAATCCTTTTAAAGGGTCAAACGAGCTGAGGAAAGTATTTTTTGGTGAAAATAACCCTTCAGCAATCTCAGCACGCACTATTCGAAGACGTTTGGTAGAAGAAAAATTGCACGGAAGGATAGCAAGGAAGGTACCCATGCTGAAACTTTGCCACAGGCAAGCCCGGCTTGCATTTGCGAGAAAGTATGAAAACTGGACTGTGCGGCAGTGGAAAAATGTCCTTTTTTCTGACGAGACGAAAATAAACAGAGTATGTTCTGATGGAAAACAATATGTACGACGTCCCCCGAATACGGCATTCGACCCAAAGTACACGAAAGTCACATTAAAGCACGGTAGTGGAAATTTAAAAATTTGGGGGTGTTTTTCTGGACATGGTGTTGGACCTGTAAAGTTAATAGAAGGTAACATGGATCAATTCCAATACAAAAATATACTGGAAGAAACAATGCTACCTTATGCTGAAGACGTTCTACCGGTTATTTGGACATTCCAACACGACAATGATCGAAAACACACTGCACGCACTGTAAAGGAAATTCTTACAGCGCAATCAGTTTCTGTCTTAGACTGGCCAGCTAACAGCCCAGATGTAAACCCAATAGAGGATCTGTGGTTTGAAGTAAAGAAAAAGGTTTCAAATATACAGTGTGGGAATTTAAGAGAGCTGTACGACGTTTTTTTAGAAGAATGGAACTCTATTTCTCTTGCGAAATGTCAAAAATTAATAGAGTCAATGCCTCGTCGGTGTAAAGGAGTAATTAAAAGCCGTGGACATGCTATTAACTATTAATTTTAGTTAAAAATGTATTAAATTGCTTGTTAAATTTTTCGCGCTACATATTATTGTGATTTTTTAAATGTAAATGTCATACAAAATAATTTCCTTTCAGTTTAATAAATCGTTCTTAATTATTTGTCCAGCTTCAGGACTATTTGAATGTTGTATTTTGGTAAAATAAATTAAATCTTAGAAAAAATAGTTGACAATTTTATTCATTATTCCTAAGCCACGTTGCTCTATTAATGTGGCTATTTTATAACATGACTGGTTGCTTCTCAGAAGGTACACATTTTTTTATATGACATTATTTAAATAAAAACTTCTAGAACTTCAAATCGTTCTTAATTATATGGCCACAAGTGTATATCATACCTACGAATTCTTTTGTTCAATACAGGCGTCTAAAATACAGTAACTGTTTTATGTTGTTATATATTATTAATGGAGTCAGGCGTTACTTTGCGGAAATCCATCATTATATGCACAGTCAAAGGTTTTACTAAGCTAAGATCCGCGACAAGCAAAACAATGGCCGATTTTCAGTAAGTTTTTGGTTTAAGTTCCAAATAAATCCACATAACCCAACGGAAAAACACACATTATTAATTTTCTGTTTATGTTTTGCTTGTCGCGGATCTTAGCTAAGTAAAACCTTTGACTGTCCATATGTTGTTATATATTTTAGCCAAAATTTAGCACAAAGTATCCGCACAAATTCGTCTGTTTAACAAATTATTTGAAGAGTATATTTTGCCTTTTAATAAATACATTAATAAAAATAATACGCCGCCGCAAGCATGTAGGTTTCCCAATACACCGTACCCTCCGAAGACACTGTGTCGAATCCTTTACAAGATATCTTCGTGTAACGGGGCTGATCGATGATTTTAACATAACAGATTGACTTATCCTCTACCAACGATTCTAGCCAAGGCTTAGACCTTATTTAAGGGACCCTTAGATCGCTAGTAGTAGCTCACCTACATTCGTAATACATCTCTCATCGTTCAGCAGGGTTTGAAATCTTAGGAGGGCTCTCGTATCATACGCAACTTGCGGACCGCCTGCTCACGAGTTCTTCAGACGAAGTTGTAAAGGGCCTTTAGCCCTGGTGGTTGATGACCATCACCTGGATAGCTGGCCGTCAATCACCATGCAATTAATTCGCAGTTGTCTGCCACGAACTGTTGAACAATTTACCACCCGCGGTGTTGCCACGTGATTATGACATGGGGACATTTAAGAAAAGACCATATGTATTCGTTAAAGACCAGCAACACATCTGCGACGCCTCCAGCATTGCGGCAGTGATCGCTTACCACCAGATGACCTTATGCAGGTGCCTGCTCTGCTATAAAAAAAAGTCACCTGCAACTTCGGTTTAGAAATAAAGGATTATTTTTATAATTAAATTTAATTTATTTCATAATAATTTTTATTTTTAACTTTCGCTTATATCAAATTTTACAATAAATTTAACTTAGAAACTCATGTTGGAGGGCATAGAAGATACATCTTCCGAAGGGCTCTGACTTGAGCTGAACGAACTGAGGGTCTCGCGGGTCTCTTCTTTAATCTTCAGTTGATCTGTACTGGATGGAGGACGCGCTGGTAGCGATCTGTCCTTGTCTTTATTATCCTTGTCCTTAAATGATTTATCTTTGCTGCCGTGTTTGTGCTTGTGTTTATGTTTGTGCTTCTTTTTGTCCTTCTTCTTCTTCTTGGCCTAAGAAAATACAATCACCATTAAAACATTTAAAATTGACTACCTTTATATCATTTGATTAGTAAATTAATGTTGTTTGCTTCCCTATCTGATAAAAAATTAATAGTAAATATAAGTTTTTTTTTAACAGAGCAGGCAAACGAGCATGCGGGTCACCTGGTGGTATGCGATCATCGCTTCTCATAGACATCCGCAACGCCAGAGGCTTCGCAGATGCGTTGCCTTTAACGAACACATACGCTCGTCTCTTGACTGTCATAATCACGTAGGAACACCGCAGTAATATCTTCAATATCAATATCAGCCCGCGGCAGTCCACTGCTGGACATAGGCCTCACCCAAGACGCGCTACCTAGCCCAATCTTCGCTACACGCATCTAGTCTCTGCCAGCCGCCTTGCGCAAATCGTTGCTCCATCTAGCAGGTCGTCCCACACTACGTTTTGCCGAGTCGTAGTCTCCACTCCAGCACTCAGCAATAAGTAACTCCACACTAATATCTTAGTTCACTTTTATCCAATCAATTGCTGAAGAAAATAGTATAATTTTTATACGTTTAGTATGCAATTAATTTCATAAACATGAAAGATATGCTCAAAGTTATTATAATATTCTAACTAATACCTAAAAATTGCGCTTACAGTCCTAATAGAATCAATATTATTTTTAATATGATTAAATATAATACGATTCCAAGAATTAATTATTTTTAATAACATTTAACAAGAAATTGTTGCAACGGATCATGATGATAAAAGTCACGGGCAAAAGACCAGTTGGTCTTAGTTACATAATATCAGGGAGTGTACTGGGATAGCGAGTGCTACAGAACGGCTGCGCCTTGCGAAAGAAGTGGAGAATTGTGCTGAATTGTTCGCCAACCTTGGCTAGTCGGAAAGACACTCTTAGAAGATTAACAGCGGTTGAGTCACGGTAGAACGGGAAGTTCCATAACCTCACAGAATATTGTTGTCAAGTGATAGCAATTACTTGTTTACTGAATGTGTACTGGGATTCAGAGGCCTAAGTCCGTTTCCTTTCCATTATTACCTTATTATTATTATTATATATTCACGCCTATCCCCCGCAGGGGTTGGCAGAGACCACAGAGCTCCATCCGCTGCCATTCATCGCAGCGCAACGGCTCGTCATTGGTCGCTTTTCGCCCTCGTGAGAATCAGGACGTGACGGGTGGCGAACCACGTCGCCGTCATTTACGACAAATTAGGTATATTAAATTCGTCTTTAGTGAATCCCACGAGCCGCAAGGGAGGATGGAGGTCAGCCCCAGCAGAGCCCTGCATGCTGAGGTAAGGCACCATAGTCCCCGGGGGAGCCCGACCCCAGGACGATCGACACGCTTATTATTACCTTATCTCCCTCCTATTTCTTCCTTATCCCCCTACCATTATCCACACTCTTTCTCTAAGATAGGCAAAGCATGTGCAGTGCCCTTGGCATTCTACACATCGACGGTGATGATTGGATACCGCTTATTCGTTTGCCTATCGCTTCCATAAAAGAAATAGAATTTTACTGCTAGTAAAACCATAACATATCAGAGGAGTTTACGTTCCATTAATCCTTTACCATTGCTCCATAACATACCAATGCCAAGTGGCCAATTGCGGGCAATCAGTAATTGCGTGTCGGTCGACCTTAATAATCAATAATATAGGAATCGCATTGATCATGACCTTGAAATCTACTTGTGTCATACAAGCTGATCCGTAACTAACCATAAAGTTAATATATTTTATCAAATAAACTTTTTATAGGATACTAGCTTTTTCCCGCGGCTTCGATGGCGTGAAATTTGGTCTGCCACATTAAGTTTCGAGACAGATCATTTTAAATAAATATATTTTTTTTTACTTAGTTTATGGTTCACAATTTTAGTCATAGTGGCTTCCACATAAAAGGTTATATGTGTAACCTTTTATGCTGTCGCAGACTTTTTTTAGAACTATTTTAGAACAATCCTACGGTACATCATCTTTGTGTAACTCCAATAGTTTAGGCTGCGTACGCCAAGATAGCTCTCAGAAGCCAGATTTTTTTTCGACTTAATTGAAATATATCGTTATATTACTACCAAAATTACATAAAATCATTACAAATTGTAGCCTATATACTATTCCGATGTATAACCTATATTACTGTAAAGTTTCATCCAAATCCGTCCAGTAGTTTTTTCGTGAAAGAGTAACAAACATGCATCCATACTCACAAACTTTCGCATTTATAATATTAGTAGAATAGGCACGCAAGGAAACATCTAACCTTATGGTAAGACGATCACCATCGCCGATGGAGATTAATAAGGGCACTGCAGATACATTACCTATCTTAGGTTAAGGGAAATAATTTTTATGGGATAGGAAGGCAAACGAGCAGGCGCGTGACCAGATGGAAAGCAATCAACGCCGCCCACAAACATCAACAGTGCTATTATCATTCCAAAAACGATTGCCTTTGAGAAAAATTGTTTGAATAAATGGGAAAAGGATTTAACGGGAAGGGAAGTAAGAAATAATAGGTGTTTAAGGTATTGTCAAATAGTGTTTAAATATAAATGTAAAATAGGTTGAAATATAGAATTAAACTCGCATTAGAGGCACTATATAAGTCAACAGGCGTAAGGGTTTCGTATTTGCATTTATGTTATGACGCGGTGAAATGTATGTGATATTTGTAGTTTGCGTAAATTATTATTCATCGATAACAAATCATTCATTTGTACCCTTGTAGTAGTACTAGTGATTAACATTGAATAAAAACATGGATATATACTAACATATAATATTTCGCATTGTGGCATCGATTTTATATCGATACGTCCAAAAAATACATCGATGTTTTCAATAAATCGATTTTGTTTATAAATTGTTGGAATAAGGCGTAAATAAAAAAACAGGCACTTAAAAATAAAAAATACTCTCTTTTCAATTTTCAGCGGCCGGACAACATGATCTTCAATGACGAAAATGAGCAACTAAGATTCAATAGATATGCAGATTAGCCGCCGTAAATGGAAGTGGTACACTCTCCGACGTCACACCACTCATATATCCACACAAGCCTATGACAGAACGGAATGTCTATACCCCAACAACTTAGGACTCAGAAGAGTTATGAATTACCTTAGGAGCTCCTAGATCATCTTTTTCGTGCTTGAACATGCCTGGTTCAAAGCCGATGGGTCCCGACGATCCCGGGATGCCAGGAAGGGCGACGGCGTTGTCAGATATAAACTCACGTTTGTTGTCGTCCTGTTGATTATGTAATTTTTCAAATAAGTACAAATAGCAACTTTTTTTGGTATCAATAGAATTCTCGTTAACCATATAATCTAAACTTATGGCTTGTGCTAAAATGTGGTTCACATCAATAGACCAATGAAGGATGCGAAAGCATGCCGTCAGATCGTAAGCACGAGCCTTAACATCTGAGCTATTACTGCTTGTATAATAAATTGGTGAAATAACAAAAGTTTGCTGATTTATGGTTCTCAATAATAAATAGGTCCACCCTATTTTTTCAATGGGTTTCCAACGAGGAGACTATGGGAGAAAATACAAGAAGGTGGGTGGTAATGTCTAACTAAGAAATAAAAAAAGATTCTGCGTTCACATGCTATACTCATTTCACCCACTAAGCGTACAATAAGTATGGTTATGGCTGTCTGAAGTCATGATTATCAATATTGCTCTTTTTTTGGTATTTCATAATTACAATTATGAGAAATTAGTTAAGATATGTACATACATTGTCAAGATTAAAAATTAATGTTTGGGTCCCGAGATACGGGAATTCGCCCAGTTCAATGTCTACCGGCGATTCAACCTTATATGCACACATGTATTGTTTAAATAAATAAAGAAAAAACATCAAGTGAAAACTCACACTGTACACTCTAACAGGCATATCGTGAACAGAGACCACGTCGATTTTGTCTTCCTCTTCCTTGATACTGGAGATTGGCACCGGCAACGCATCGTTGCGAAGCGATAAACCGCCAGTATTGAGTCCAGTCGTGCCTATCAATGGCATGTGTTCATTCTTTGGGGCCATGTCAACCTCGTTTTTGAACTGTGGGTAAATTAAGTCTCATTAAAATTACACATTCCTTAGAGTCAACGTATATACATACATATCGTCACGCCTGCTTCCCGTAGGGGTAGGCAGAGAACACAAATCTGCATCTGCTACGGTCCCGGCATACTTTCCTTGCTTCCTTCACACTCCACTCCACTTTCTTGAAGTGGTAGAGCCACACTGCAGCCGAATACTTTGTCAAGAATGGCATATTATTTATCTGTAGCATGAATGGGTCGGCTCGCCCGGGGAAGTACCACAGTCCCGCAGAAAACCGGCGTCTGAGTGGTAGCTTAGCTATGGGCAGCGTTAATTGTTTTCCATCAAGTGACACGCCTGCTCGTTTGCCTTCCTATCCCATAAAAAAACTCATCACTCTCCTCATGCAAGTCCACCGCTTAACGGTACTCTTGACCTGACCTTTCCTGAGAGTCTACTCTAGTTAGAGTGCATCTTAGTGCTGGAGTACAAAGCACGCCTTTGCAACCGGTGGATGCCCTCCGGTTGTTTGGAGCGTAGATTTATAAAAGCTGACAGAAACTGGATGCGTGTAACCAAAGTATTAAATCGCACGTCATGGTGGATGCGTAATAAGGCAGTAGTCAGCCAGCCTGCGACAGGTTGTTGATAGTAAGTGTAACTGGAACCTCTCCAAAAAAAAAAGCAAAACAGCCACACGCATCTAATTTTTGTCAGACACCATACACAGATCGTCGCTCCATCTGGCCGAATGATGTACTGTGGATTTTAAATTTCATTCCACTCAAGCCCGTCTACCTCAACAGATGACGATTCTCCGACAAAATTGATCAGATCATTGCAAGTTCACTTTACCAACTGAGAAAGATCGGTGACTTTGGTTTTACGGCTGATAATATTCTTCCCTTCTGAATATTAAAATAATAAACGTTCAAGACCAACTCTTAAATTTAATTTTCTATTCAATAATTGTCACTGTTACCAATGAATCTTAAAAATGTTCCCTTTAACCTAGTTTATACTGGCTACCATTAACAACGCTGTTACGTAAGTAGGCGTGAGTTAAAAGGTAAATTGCTTTCCATCGCGTGTGCAACATGCAATCAGCTTTCTTCCCTCACGTTTTAAATGCGGTCTTTTTGTGATTAAAGGAAATTTGTTTTTGCGTGATTTATATTATGCCGGTTTCCTAAAATGCTATTAAGCGATAACATCAAAAGAAAAACAAAGAGCGCCCTCAATAACATTATTTTCACATTCAAATTACTTTTTCTTTTCATTATGCCCTATCATTTGTTATACATTTCATTCCGTTTTTTTATTTGAAATAAAATAGATTTATTTGTACTTTAGTAAATGCAATAAAAGATGTTAGAGCAAATACCCGATTGCAACTGGAGAAACTTGAACAATAAACCTTTGACTGATGTAAACATAATCAGAGAAACAAAAGCATTTAAATTCCGTTGGCTCGAACGACAGGATGGGAAAATATCGCTCTGCCAATAGAACATGGCCAGGTATCATTGAAGCAATAAAATGGTCGGGTTCGATTCCCGCATCGGATTAAATATTTATATGGATTTATATATGTTTATTCCGAGTCTGGTAACCCCTCAATCCGCATTTCCTTTCCTGCCCCTTCCTTTCTTCTCTATCCTTTCCCTTCCTCTCCGCCAATCCACGGTCTGCCGTGCCAATGGATGCGTGGCTAGGGGCGAGCCTAGTCGTAAAAACGTGCCGATCGTCCCGGGGTCGGGCTCCCCCGGGGACTATGGTGCCTTACTTTAGCATGCAGGGCTCTGCTGGGGCTGACCTCCATCCTCCCTAGCGGCTCGTGGGATTCACTAAGACGAATTTAATATACCTAATTTGTCGAAAATGACGGCGACGTGGTTCGCCACCCGTCACGTCCTGATTCTCACGAGGGCGAAAAGCGACCAATGACGAGCCGTTTCGCTGCGATGAATGGCAGCGGATGGAGCTCTGTGGTCTCTGCCAACCCCTGCGGGGGATAGGCGTGAATATATAAAAAATATATATATAAAAATAAGGATTTTAATGTCCATTATTAAGTAATACTTGTAAAATATAAACAAAATTGAAATATAAATAATGGCAGTTATTAACACAATGTCAACACTTACGTCTTCTATCTCTTGCTTGATCACAGGTTTTATTTCTAACTCCCTCAGTCTTTCCCTTTCTTTTTCCCGTTCTCGTTCTCTTTCTATTCTCTCCTTTTCCTTGTGGTGCATCTGTTTCATCATAGCTTGTATTTCTGGCAGAGGAACACACAGCGGTCTCTTAAGGCCGTACAGTGTGTAATATAGATCCACAAGATCGCATCTCAGTCTTGAGTCATTTGATAAATTACAATTAATATTGTTCCAAAGCCTGCAAGAAATTAACTTGCTGCATTTATCTATATCTTTAAAAAAAATCGCGGAAATGTATGAACGCTCATAATTTCAGGACGAATCCACCAAATCAGATAATTCTTTTTTGTTGTGTTTGTTATTATCAGGACAAGGTTTGTATAAAAGATAATTTTCAAAACATTGTATGGAATGACGTAAAAATCAAACAATTTTTCCATCCTTCTTCCATTGTTATAAATTGCAATATAACTAATAGATGGCGCCATTACTGTGATTAACAAAAGAAGCTATGATTAAATAAACAAATGTCAGTATAATTAGATGGACAATATTACAAAGCTGAACTTTGTATCTGTGCTTCGTACTGTTCTTTCCTGTGAGGTTTCGTGTGTTTTCGTCGACGAAGTTTATCTTGATAAGAAAATGGAAAATTATGTCCCATTTTTTATTAGGTACACACCAGTGCGATGCCGTGCATTTCCCTACACAAAACTTACCTTCCATCTTTCACAGTTTCCCAAAATAACATGTCAGTCAGTCAGTGAGTGAGTGAGTGATAATGCAGCTTTATATAATATTAAATTAATTAATTAACTAGAAGATAAATGGCAACCAAGAATCTCGTTACCTGTGTACTACAGCTTCAGTGTCAAGCCGATGTCGCTGCCCTCGCTCGAAGGGTGGCATGGAGACGAGTAACCGAGCCAAGCCGTTCCGAACTCGTGGCTCGGGGTCACTCTCCACGGCAGTCAGTAGTGATGAAAGATCTTCTGGTTTACCGTCCACACGCACGAAGTCTACCAGACACTCGAACGCGGCAATGCGTACGTCTGCGAACAAGATTACAGGTAATAATCAAATACGAAAAAAAACATGAAGCATAAGACAAGAATATAATGCATAAGTCCGGCAGCATTACGGAATACTGTTTTCATCTCTTGGCTGGGGCAACCCAGAATTTACTCTCCCTTTTGGCCCCTTAAAATATCGGGCGATTCGAATGGAGATCTAAGCGAACAATTAATTCTTGGCATGGTGAAGGTATAGATAGATAGATAACTTGTTTATTCAAGACACAATGCAAACAACAACAAAAGTAACAATCAAAATAAAAATTAAGCTAATAAATTAGAGTGAAGTACTACACAAATATTCGGAATAACTTAAAATTATAGGAAGAATAGTTCTTAGCTCAGCTTTAATGCTGAACTTGGATAACTACAGCGCTTGTCATTCTGCCAACGCCTTTTAGAGTGTGCGTTCTACAAAAAAAACAAAAAAAATCTAGGTATTTCTAAAGAAATGTTGTACAGTGCAATGTTTGCTTTAAGTCAATATCCAATTGTCTTTTCAATTAATTTTAATAATACTTGTATGTCTAATGTGAATCCTTCATTGACAATACGATATGTAAATAATTTTGTGTAATGTTATGTAAGTGCTGTGGGTTTTTACAATAAATAAAAAAGACAAGCCATTATTTTCTTCACTTACCAATATACTGCCCATATTGGGCATATGCTCGGAACACCGTTGGAATGCTGGGCAAATGGCCGCACTGTTGCAAGCGACGAACGGCTCGCAGGCAGCTGACAGTCACTGTATGCTTGTAGCACGGCAACACCTTCTCCAAGTTCAACAGCCGCGTGATCTCTTCCAGCACGAGCTTTGTGTCCGCAGACAAAGAATCCGCCGTTATTGGAGCGCCCTGCATGGTTAATGCGTAAATACTATTTATAGCTGTTTCACAATTTTTGGTGTCAAAAATCGTAAGCGAATCTACACTATGATGACCTAATTGGCTCAGTCGCAACGTTACGTGACTTTGGGAGTCATGGTCACAACAACGAAACCTGCTGACTATTTTTAAACTTATAATTAATTAAAATAAAAATGATAATTTATTACAACTTAAAGTTAATAAATGTTAATAAATGTCAGTCGTAAGTCACCTCTCACGCTACAACCTAGCGAGAATCACGTATAAAAAGCTAGCCGATAAGGGTTAAAATGGAAGAATCACCATCATATGATAATAGAAATATCAGGTAACGACGCAACAATTTGCTTTGTCTTGTTTAAAAATTGGAAATGTGGAGAATTTTTACAATTTTTTCCGTGCCTAAAGTATTTAAATAGCATGAAAAATGACGATAAACACTTGATTACACGACATTCCTTATTATATATCATAAAACACACATGCTAGTTTTACACTTACAGGTTGCAGAACAGATATAACAGGCGTTATAGTGGCAGCTAGTGCATCTACTAGTGCCGCTCTGTAGTAGTTATCAGAGAAATGATTCTTCGAGTTGTCGTTGTACTTAAACAAGTCCAGGAGAAACCGCACCACTTCCGGCGGGCATATGCCGTGTATATTTCTTAAACCTAAGAAAATTTATATAAAAGTTAATAAAGAGTACATTTTATAGTATAAACTTAATAATTGGTGATTGGAATGGCTATTTCTAGAGGAAAGTAACCAACTATGGATTAGTATCCCTAATACCGCAATTTCTCGTAAACGAATACTCAGAATCGCATATAAGCATAATTTTCTATCTCCTTCCATCATTATACTCACGCAGTGGCGTAGCGAGCGTAACTCGCGCTCGGGGTACAATACTTTTTTAGTGCGCCGCCCCCCCCCCCACCCCGTTCGAAAACCATGTAATATATACTCGCAAATTAATAAATAAATATCGTTTTAAATCGTTTTAAAATAACAAGCAATAACAATTATACAGCAATATTTTGTTTTGAGGACCATTTGGCGCCCCTTTATGAGTAGCGCCCGGGGCATGATGGGGAGCCCTCCTTGCCCCCCCCCCCCCCGGTCGCTATTCCACTGTACTCACATAGAGGATTTAACTTGTCAGTTGAGAGAAGGTCGAATAGCTATTGCTATCTACGTCAGGTCAATGATCTCAAAAGATTTAATTAATATTGGTATGACTTTATTTTAACAGAGATAGGCATGAAAGTACTATAGGACAAGATGTTTCACAGATAAAATTCTTGATGTCTTGGAAACTTTCTTGGGATTTTAAAAAATAAACATTTGCTTTCTACTATTGTTTAATATACATGTATAATAAGTAATAATATAAACGTGTAAATAAATCAACGCCACTTATTTCATTAAAAAAAACACCTCAGAAGGAAGCTATTTGTACTATGAAACATTACTGTAAATACCAAGTACACCACTTCCTATTCCGTTCATTCGTTTTTATCCTTTTATTGCAATCTCACATTCAATTCCGGTCATCGCAAGGTTTATAACAGAAGTTTAGTCCTAAACAAAACACATTTTTATCTGTGATCACACATCATGGCCTTGAATGAATAAATATTTTATATTTTGTTTTAATTTACTTTCACATAATTATTTCTTACGTGGCTGCATGTTTGCGAAAATGTATGCATGTATGCATACTTGTATACGTGTGTGCGTGAATACGTACGTGCATGTGTGCGTACATACGTCTGAGTTGAAGAGGATTGGCTTGAGATATTGTCAACAGATTCTTACCGGCCATTGCAACGGGAATTGTTTTCTGTAGAAAATAATGTTGTAAATTGTCAAAGTTGTTCTGCTTTATTATATGCGGAGCGGCAAATGAACCGAACATTTTTCGAAATATTGTCGACATAGCGGGTGGTCCAGCCCATGAACTGATCATTGCATTCGCCACCTGAAACAGCATTTTTTTTACATCAAACAAAGAATATAAATAATACTTAAAAGGCATTTAATAATACTGTGCTTAGAACTAGATCTTCTGGGTCGTAAGTCCCCCGGTGGGGCATAGAGCAGGCACTATGTTTGTCCATTCCGTTTTGTCGTAGGCCACGTGCTTTACTTCGCTTCAGGAGAGGCCGAGCCGAAAGCTATATAGAAATCATTTAAAGATAATATATATGGGATCAATATAAAAGCAAAACAAAATAACACCCATTTATTGAACCAATAGCAAAACGTATTCTTATTTTTGCCAAAGTACTAAATTCTATTGAGCTGACGTAAGCGACGCGAATTTTCAATTTTATTAATTTTTTATTCTATAAATTCAGATCGTTTTCTCTGCAGTTTTCTTAAAATGTTTGTTAAAACTACGTTCAACAATTTTCTCCCTTTGGAAGGAACCTATGTCTAAACTCAATGAAACCCAATCGTACTAATGACTCCAGTTTACAATAATTAAATACCTTAGTTAAACAATGTGCTGCTCGGCATCGTATCTTGTAATAAACCTGCTCATTTTCAATGGTGTCAGTCAAAGCTTTCCTAGTCACAGGCTCGGGGAAGTTGTGCAAGGCATCGATAGCCTCGCTCTGTGCGGTGACGTCACGCTCGTGACGCAACTGATACTGCCACTGGTAATCCGGCTGAGATATGACTGTACTGCGCAGCAACGACATCTCAGGATCCAAACGTATCCACAGCACTGGGGAATCACTGAAATAATTGTAACAAAAAAATTTTATTTATGACATTTAACAGGTGAAATTGGATGGTGCATAGTATGTCCCACTAGACAGGCCCGTACATACATACATCTATAAATATACATAAATAAGTACATACATACATAGTATATATAAACAAATACATACATATATACATTCATACATAATATAAGTGCCAGCAAGTGATGCTACTACCCTGTAAAAAGCATGTAGATTTGGTTCCTACTTAGTGATTTTACCCATTTTTTTATTTTTATGTTGTTATTTTTGTCTTGCTTAAAGATGGTCTCGGGAACTCATTATATATTTTTGGACCAATCTAATAAAAAGGCGGCTACTCATTGTTGTTCTTATTTTCATCGTACTTAATTTCCTTCCAGCTGCCCTGGTGATGGCATGAAACTATAAATATGTTAAACTGCTAGGCATAGTCCTCGCAATTTTTATTTTATATGAGTCTTCTATAAAGCCAAAAGATTCAGATTGATTTCAGTATAACATGAAGAAAGCGTTAACGCCCACAAGAGGAGAAACATGATTAATTCGTGAATAAGGGCTTCGTAAGAAAATGAGCAATAGTATTATTTTCAAGAACATAGAAAAAATTTCAACTGCTTTTATCATTCTAATTTATCTATAAAAGTATTTTCCAAAAAATTATTGGTTAACTTCAAACATCTCACTATAATAAATCGATAATTTAAGTTAAACAGAGTTTAAATATTGTTACATTTTATTCAAAACTTCTTTTTATCCACCACCACCCCTTGGAATCAGCAACCAGAGGATATCCCATAAAAAATAATGAGTCAAGTACACCCTTACTCCATAGCCGAGAGGTCCATATCAACTTCCTCGCCCGTACAAAGTGGTATCTTCTTCTTTTTGTTCCTTCTGCTCTTGCTGTGACACGTGATATCTGCTTTGACGACCGTGTTCTCAATCTGCAATGTGTGCTTGAAGGTACCGTCTAACTCTTGCAGCTGTACAAGAAGCGGTCCCACATACTTCCGAATACCTCGTTCGTGCACGCTATCCTGGCGAATTTCTAATTCCACTGTATTTCTGTAAGAAAATAATAATTCACCATCATCATTTTTTCACTCTAAAACGATTCGAAATTTTTTTACAGTCTAAGTTAAATCTTTGTAACTTAGACTGTAAAAATATTCAACTAATGTTGAGGGGCAAATACAAACGAGCAAAATTGTGAAATGCGAAATTGTGAAAAGCGAGAAAAAATGTATAGATCTAAGCAAATAATAGTATTATTTCCTGCTTGAATATTCTTCCTCTCAAATATTTGGTAACCGAACTTAAGTTAATATAAGTGAAAAAATATAGAAATTTCGGTAAATAATAACATTATATTGACTGAAATTCCTGTACCCTATACTTTATTGATTCTCAAAACACAGTATTGATACTGCATGTAAGGTTCCATTTGTCACCAATAGATGGCATCGTGCATGGTTTTTGTATCGTGATGGAGTTTTGTCTATTGTGAATGTTATGAGCGCTGTGAATTATGTAATAAATTATATTTCCAAATCATCAAGTGTCTGTTCTCCACATCCAAACATATACATTAATAATATGCATATATATTGCTTAGTCTAATGTCTTTATTAATAGGTGCAGCACCTCCCAAACAATTTACTCAGTTTCGCCCGCAGGTTGACTGGGAGAGAGACTGATTCACTGTATCAAGTTTGTGATAAGATCTTTTTATTGTAGTAATTAAACATTTAACTTTTTAAGCAGATATTTTGAATTTTTAATACTGATGAAAGATCAAATATTGACTTTTTATTTGATATATTAAGTTTTTGAAATCCTACACTCATCCATCCTCTACGATCCCGACACACCTTCTTTGCTTTCTCACATTCATCGTAGCGAAACGGTTCTCCGTTAGTCGCTTATCGCCCTCGTGGGAATCGTGACGGGTGGCGAAGCAAGTCACCGTCATTTTATAATAAATTAGGTTTCCTAAAATTCGTCATAGTGAACACGAGCCGCAAGGGAGGATCAAGGTCAGCTCCAGTAGAGCCCCGTATGCTGAGGTAAAGCACTATAGTATCTGAAGGAGCCCGATCCCGGGACGGTTGGCACGTTTGCGACTAAGCTCGCCGCTAGGCACGGCACACAATAGATTGGCGGAAAGGAAGGGAAAAGGATAGAGAAGAAAGGAAAGGGCAGGAGAAAGGAAACATGGATTTAAACAGGATGCTAGGAATATGATACTACCGCAACGGAAGACAAGGAGTGATACGGTAGTAGCTAGGGAGGCCGGGGTCGCGTACCCGTGTACCAATACCATAACTACCGGACAGGCGGCTAGGCAAAGACTCTCTGACTAAATGATTGAACAAATGTTTCAAAAGAATCTAAAAGGGTCACTAATCTAAAAACCAGAGACAATACTTTTTTGGCTGTATGTTCATTATGTATAAACAATAATAATTCTTTCTTACCGTTTCCTATTAAAAACGGATGTAAGTTGGAACTTAGCATGTCCTCCAGTTCGAACCCATTGATCCACAAACACGGCCATATCTTTTCCAGTCACTGTGAATATAGCTTTGACGAATAAATTCGTCGAGAGCAATAAATGACCCCAAAGGCCACTGCCGATCTTGGTACTTGCGGCGTTAGTGGCAAGCGAGAGCTGCTTGTTAAACACTTGGAGCAGCAACTCTTGACCGATTCGCTGCTCCAACATTCGTAGAACCAAATGGGACTTTTTCCGCATTATCTAACAAATTTGACACTAATATTAGAATAGATGTATGGTAATATTAGAATAGATGTATGGTAATATTAGAATAGATGTATAGTAATATTAGAATAGATGTATGTTTAAGAATATTATTTTAGACATTGCGATGAATTTTAATTCTTTAGTCGCATAAGGGATTAGATATTGAAATAGAATTATTTTGACCAAAAAAGATTTAGATGGTTCCTTATTTGGAAAACTTATTTTATAATGGTAGTTCAAAATCTTTTACTGGTTGGATTTTATTCATAATTTATTTGTGTAGTGGAACCATGCTAGGGACGATTTTTTTTAAAAAAGACCGGCAAAGCTTTCTGCCTGTGATGTTGTATATGTATCTACATATATAGGCATCGTTGATCGTTTTGCATCAGGTGGTTCCATACGCTTGCCCGTTTGTATTATTTTCCCATGAAAAAGCCAGTATTATGCGAGGGTTTATTAAATAGCAATATTTGTAAATGCTTTTACGACTTTAGGTTCAAGCCCTTTTGGACCCCGTCTTGTAACTTAAACATGGGGAACAACAAATGTTAACACGTTATTAATGAATAAATTACTTAAAATATAATATAGGAGTACCTCAATGTATTTGGGCGACATTGTGTTCACATTTCGAACAGGAAAGTAGAATACGTCTTTAGGCTCGACACGAGCGCCACTAGCGGGCGGCTGCCAGGGATCAAGAACAATCCCCCCATATTGTTCTTCATATGTCATAACCTGCATATTTTATGACATTATTCAGATATAAAGGCATTTTATCTTGAAATTTTAAGCTTTTTGATATCTAAAGTGTATATGAAAATTCTCCAATTGTACAAAATTTGTGTTCCATTGAAAATTGCGAAAAAAATAACTCTAAGAACCTTATAAACATAGAAAAAAGATTAACATTATATAAATAACTGTTTACAAGTAGTTAGCGACTTAATAGAATTCCATACTAGAGGGAACTACGAAAGATTTAAGAGTTTTTTTTTTTCAAATAAAAAAAAAAAAAAAAAATATATATATATATATATATATATATATATATATATATATGTGTGTGTGTGTGTGTATATATATACATACATATACACACACACACACACACATATACATACATATACATATATATATACAGTTTAAAAATGTTTAAGGTTAATACTTGCTATCTTGATATTATTGTTGAACAAATTAATCAGATGTTAATATTTATTTGTACTTTGTATTTTAATAATTTAACAACCTCCTGCAATTCTTGGTGAATCCAGTATCTGTATTCGTTGTTTCCAAAACACTTCTTTGAGTAGAGTCCACATAAATAATCTGGTATTCCTTTAGCAAGCCATAAATCAGACCAATTTTGCATTGTTATAAAGCAACCAAAGAATTGTTCTGCAACAGCCTGTGCCATGGCCTTGCGACTTATATATGTCTGGTCAATTATTGCAATGGAGTGAAGGAGATGGGTACTTAGTATTGACATTGTAGTGTATGCAGATGCATCATCTTCAGTCTGTGAATGAATTCAAAGTGAATTAAGAATACTGTTTTAATTTATATTCCTACAAAATATTCATACTACACAATTAGGCATCTAAGTATTCCTAAGTGTTCTACATTTCATATGCATATCATAATTAATTGTTCAATACATCATAACTTTGTCTTAATATTAAAATTGCTTCTTGTCTAGTATTACCACATTTTGCACACTATTTTATTTGGACTGCATGGATGTTTTACTTTAGCCAACTAAGAGTTATGTGTATAATGGAAAATTTAGCACAAACCCTTCATAAAGAAGTGATTTGTGATGGTCAAATATCTAATAAACATTACAAATAGATAAATTTTGACAAGTAATTGCTTGGTTAAATATGTAGACTTTCCTAGAAAATAGTGCAAAATTTAAAAAAACCTTGATACAAACCTCATCTACAAAGACCTGCTTATAACAAGGATAAGGATATCTGGTTGACAAAGTTTCTTCATAAAACTCAAAAGCCTCATGCAAATATCGTACAGTATTCTTAAGTATCTGCATTAAGTTAGGTAAGCAATAATGTGTCACCTCATTCATAAAAGGATCCACATATGTCTCAAATGGTCTGAAAGAAATTAAGAGAAAAGTAATATAAGATTGTTTGTGGTTAATTATATTAAAAATAAAACAAACTTGGACAAATTAACAGATAACTGGTTCAACTGCAATTTATGCATTTATCATACAAATATGCTAAAACGGGCAATAAAAAATCTTTTTGTCATTTTGTTCAATGATTAATGGAGTCAGGCGTTACTTTGCAGAAATCCATTACTATATTGACTTAACTACCTAAAACTAACGGTTGTCTTCCGTAGAGTCTATTATATCTGATGATGCCTAGTGTTGATGCGAAATACGTGTTGTGTACAATGTGGAAGAGCGGTTGTGTGTTGAAGAGGTGTTGTTGATAGTGGTTGGAAAATGGTGAGTTACTGATGACCGTTTTGTTGGTAAGGTTTAGTTTAAGATCCCAGTAAATCTGCTTCTTCCAGTAAAAAACACACATTATTATTATTCTACTTTTGTTTGCTTTTTGTGGCTAAGTAAAAATTTTCCAGCAAAAGGCAATGGCTCAGCAATATGCTATCCGAGACTAAAGTCTCAGAGAGTGCTGGTTTATAGCCATTCATTACTTAAGATGGAGAAGGGAGATGAGGGCCAAATTGTCGCTTTAATGAAGAACAATAAAAAATTTAACTATAATTTACTCAAACTAAAAATTGAAATTAATTAAATTATATTAGTACAAGTTATAGTAAATTAATCTAACAGTGATTGAAGAACTCCTTACGCCTTAGCTCTTTCCAGTAGGAGTGTTTTATGTTTTCCAGAGCAATCTATCTGTTTAACTATACTTATTTGTTCATAAAAAAGGAGGAGGTAGATAACAATTTTCCAAGGTTTTAATTAAATTTTCTTTTTTTTTATATATGTTTTTCTAACATTAATGTATATTTATAATATATATTTTGTAAATTTTATTGCAAAATTTCTTCACATATATTGAAAATGATGAAATTTTTATAATGTGGCCAGTCAACTGCAGTTAAAAAATGGACAACATTGTTAAAACCAGAAAATAAAGGGACAACAATATAAGATATAAATCAAATTTTACCCAATGGCCAAAGCGATATTTGGCGCACATGCTGGTGTGTTAACAACATAATGGAATGTCTTTCTTCTGTGGTCAGGAGTATACACCACATCCAATGGTTCACCACAAGACACTGCTATCAAGCTTTCATCTACCGTGAACTCTAGCTTCCAAGTACAAGGTTCGGCAAAGCTATCAACACATGGAAACCAAAGGCGTGCAGAGTGTCCATATGTAAACATGTGTGCCGATTTCTATAACAATATTAACATAATGTATTTACACTAACAATTTAATTTCTGCTAGATCTGTAGAACCGATGTCCCTTTCAAATAAATTCTTAATTATATCCATTTTCTAGTTAAAAGATTAAACACTAGATAAAAGTAAAATTAAACATTAAATGTTTTTTAAGTTATATGATTTATGTACGTAATGTAAATGTAAATAAAACCGTTAATCAATGTTTAGCCTACAGCAATCTACTGCTGGATATAGGCCGTCCCCATGAAGCCTGTTTCTGCCAGCCGCCTGCGCAGATCATCGCACCATCTAGCCGGGGAGGTGTCCCACTCTATGTTTAATAAATCCATAAATAGAAGAAATCTTTGAATAAAAAAATATAACCTCAAAAATATAAACCTCTCATTTCTAGCACCAAATTTCCTATTTGAATCTTCACTTCAATATTATTATTAATTTTTATTTACAAATTAAGATATGCAATGATTTATCTCTTAACCCAAATCAACTTTTACCTCCATCAGTGATCCTTCCCCTTCAGGCACAACAAAGTGAATTCCACCCTGAGGAGACTCCAAAGAGAATTCAATGCCAATCCGCAATCCGCGGCCCTCTCCCACCAAATGTGCTGCATCATCAGGTACTTGTATATGTAATTCTCCAGAATTATGATCGGGATCAACCTTTTGGGCAGCTAACAGATGGTATCGAGAAAAAACATCTAGTGACCTCCTGTGAATATGTGTTTCAATGTTATCCAAATTATAATTTTCTAAATTGCAATCAAACTTTACATAATACATAAAATAACTATTATAATAGTAGTAGCTATAACATATAAATTAAATATAATATATATCAATGATGTTCTTTATTAATCTATCATCATCAACCTGTAGCAGTAAACTTTTGACCACAGATAAGGGAAGGCACACCACTTTGGCTACACCAAACACCATACACTACACCAAACTTTGGCTACACACTACCAGTTCCTGCTAGCGTAGGATGCAATTATTTCCATGTAAATCACTGTTCTATCTGCCTGGAGGAAATCTCACCGCATGTTGGCCAAGATGGTCTCCAAGCCAGTGGTTATTATTATAAGTTTCTTGACAGATTTGACCAGCCCATTGCCACTTCTATTATTAGCTCACTCAAAGAGCTACTGAGGCAGATTTCATTTCGGGTCATATGCTCCTAGGAAACTCCTAACATAGCCCTGTCCATAGCTCTCTGAAGGATGAGTGATGTTGACTCCGCATATATTTTTTCAAAAGCTGTGTTTATCAAAAAAATCATTAGAAGATAAAGCATATATTTTGGTCACCACATTAAAAACTTACGAGTTAGGATCAGCTTGACAGATATCCAAGAAAGGATCACAATATTGAAAATTTGCTTCATACTGATCATTGAGGCACACACGATATATTCGGCATTGTTTTGCATTCAATCGTATGAACCTCAAATTATCTTTCAGTGGAACAATTGTTAGTTCAACAAAACCCTGTAAAAATAATTAAATTTATTTCAAACGCCAAAGAAACTATTGCTTGATTGTACCAATCTTTACTTACAATTATACTCCGTCTTTCAAAACTAATCCCTGTTAAACTCAAAATCTGATGAGCTGTAAAATATTAGAAAAAAATTAATTACTAAAATTAAAAGTAGATACTGAATAATATGGTAACCAAAACAAATACTTATAATTTAAATGGTCGGCAATTATCGCCCGTACGTTCTTTCTTCATGGTTCGTTCTTCCGATCCAAAATCATCATATATTTACATTTGTAATACTTGAAATGTGTACATATAAATCGTATATTATTTAATTAATTAATCAAACATTTCAATTCATGGTTTCAATATACTCTAAACTAAACCAATTTATGACATTTTAACAGGTCGTCCACAGATTTATGTTTACTTTCCTTTATTGACATTTGTACTTCTTGTTTCCTTGACAAATCTAAGGTAACACACAGGTTAACACTTGCTATTTCTGCATGACGTTTTAAAAACGCTCTTTTTTGTGTTACTATGTTTAAGTAATAATAATTTTCGTACATTTACCAACGTACGTACAATAATTATTAGAAATAAACTTTCATATTCAATAAATACAAACATAACTAAGTTCACTCTAAGATCCAAGAACGGAAATAATTATTACATAGTTACCATATTTTATTATGTTAGATTTTAAATAAAATAGATGAAAACTTAATTTTACCTTCGATTCCATTACTGACATAAAACAGCTAGCTCTATTATTTTAAGCTAGTTTATTTAACGTTTTCTAAGTGCAAATAGGACTTTTCCCGGCAAATTACATCAGTGACGTTGCATCTTTATTTCATTTTTATAATGTTAAAATATTATTAGTTATATTGTTAAATTATGGTGGCATATTATACAATATACTTTAGTTAAAGTGTATAAGTGAAATTTTAAAATTGACTGAAAAAGTCCATAGTTCATTTATTCATTTGAATTAATGGGTTTCAATAGTGTCACAATAGTACGGATGATTTTGACGAAGGGTGAAGACATGAAGGAGATTAATCATTGCAATTGAAATAAGAAAGAATAAGGTAAAAAATTATCTGCTTTCAGTGGTCCCTTTTGTTAATTTTTACTATATATTACCTAATACATGATTGTCTTAGGTAATAAATAGTCAAAAATTAACAAAAAGGACAAGGAAATAGATGCTTATTTCTTGTTTTATTTTCCCGGATATTACGAAAACCTTTATTAGAATACTAGTTGACCATGCAAACATTGTTTGCAATATAAAAAATAAAAAAAATTGGGTAGGGTCACTCTTATCACCTCGGGGTATAAAAAATAGTTTACATCCATTTCTCAGATCTACCATATATACAAAAAAGTATATAGAAGGTTTTAATAAAATAACCACCATTCTATCAAGACGTAACGTGACATATTGACTAGTTACATTTTAAAAGAATTTGATAATGTATTTTACTTGACAGTGGCATAATAGTTATAACTAATTGGCGTTCAGATCACTATAAAGAGCAAGCTATTTCAAATCAAATTTATTCATATTTCATATCATCAGATACGAACTTATATTTCAGGAAAACTTTAAACGATATTTTTTTAAAAGTAAATATTTTAACTTCATATGAGTCGTCGTTAAAATAACGCTCGTCTATAACTTTTTTTTTAGTTTATTTAAAAACGATCTGTCAAAACACTACAGGCAGGAGAGAAGAATGCTTGTGATTGCCTAAGATATTTTATGGCTATTTGAGGATCGTGCCCAAATAATTTTTATTTTGTTTATAAGTTGTACAATTAAATTACATTAATAAGCAGTTTTCATGTTTGCGAATACTTTGGGTGGTCGAAATGGGAGATTCACCATACCTGATTTGTTTGGTTCTTTATATATTTTCCTTTCAAATTATCGCCACTAACTCGCGAACATCCACAATTTGGAAATTGGATATTGAAGAAGGACAGATCGTTGATGGAACTACATTATCTCAGGTTTATCAATTCATAAATTTGGATTTATATAACTAGTCATGTACCATGTGAAAAAAATTACCAATTTATATTAGGTTTTTTTAGTGTTTTGATACTTTATAACTAGTTATCCTTGAGTTCATGCTTTTACATCTACAACAAGATAGTTTTACTTTAAATGTAAATTTATCTTATAAGGAGAAATATTAAGATTGTTTCTATTATAAACTGGGTATTTTGCCTACGTTCTAATCTGATATTTTCTTTAAGTATCTCATCTGCATTTTTTTCTGCAACTTTTTAATTAATTAAATATTACAGGATGAAGGAGACAAGTCTAAAATTAGTGAAGAAGATGCAGTATTCAATATTATAACATCAACAGTTTATTATGGTAATACTTGGACTAAACATGGGTTTGATATGTTTTGCACAGACTGTCAAGTTTATGAGCAACAAAGGTAATTTTACTTGTAGACTAACATTTGGACATAGAGAAAACTAAAAGTTTTGATGCCTGTAACTTTAATATGTAGGGGTATAAATAATTTTGTCGTTTGTGTGTGGATATTTATCCTTTGTAGGTCAGAGAAATAAATACTCAATCTGATGAATAAAATGTATAATAATAATAAATTACAATAAGAAATAGAGAATGATAAAAGTGTGTGTCTAAGTGGCAAGGGTTTTGACAACTCTAGGCTGTGCCTGTGCAGTATTTTACATTGGCTAGTGAAACAACATGTACAAATAAAAAGTACAAAGTTGGTAAATACCGACTTCATCAATATCAACCAGCCGATAATTCACATGATTAAGTGCTTGTATGTGAGTATGTATAAAGAAAGTAAAGTACCTTACATAACCAAAAATGGTTATGCTATATATGTTTTAAGTTCATAATTAAAACTCAGCTATAATTTGCACTGATGGACATTGGGTTCTGTTGGTTTAGATGTAGTAATCTTGCTTGCCATGTTTAGAAGATATTCCCTCCATAGACACCTCTTACGATATCCACATGAAGAATGGCATAGTAAAAGGACACCTGTTCTATGCCATTCTTCGTATTAAATTCACAAGAATGTTAGTATTAAATTCACATTAAAAATTATGTATACAACTTATATAAACTACTTTTTTCAAAAATTCAAGTTCAAACCCTTATATAGTGTATATACTTCCTCGTTAATATTTGAAGCTAATATTAGTACATATTTATTTATTGTATTTGTTTTAAACATTTTAGGGTTGGTGTTGAGAATAATGAAGAGTTATCGCCATCAGAACCAAATGGAGAGGCTGATGATGAATATTTGGACTGTGGTAAAGCTGTAAACTTTACATACTATGATAATCTAGTTGGAGTTGCAAGACGCCATAGACATCCAAATGTACCTGAACCACAGGTTATAAAGTATTTTCAGTAGAAATTATAAGAATTTAATATAAAATCATGAAAACATCAAAGTTTCTGTAAAAAATATTTATCTGTAGCATATGGATAGGTCAGCTTGTCAAGGGAGTATTACAATGTACTTTATTCATTAGGAGGAGCATTTCCCCCTGCCCTCCTATAACAGTACCAATATTTAAAAAAGGAGAATAGCAGCAAACCCCATGGGAGGATCCTTTCCTGAGTGTTCTTGCTTTGGCTGTCTCATGTAATCTGGGGAGTAAAAATTTCTCATCATTTTACTTTATCATAATTTTATAACATTCTTAAAGTATCTTAGATAATAAAATAAGTGACTTACAATTATCCATTAATGTTATAGGTTGCTCTTATTTTTACAAAAAAGAAATCATTCAAGAATGGCGTAACTGAATTAGACATAAACGCCTTAGAAAAGCGTTTGAAGAAAGCAAAAAGAGAGAAGCCAAAATCAGTTCAACTTTACAATCAAATTGGGAACTTCTGGAGAATAAAAGGTGACACACGGCAATCTATAGAGTGCTTCCGACGAGCCTTAGCCGTTTCACCCTATAATGCCGAAGTAAGTATTTCTAGTTCAAGATATATACTACAAGCATAGACCACTATAGCAAGAAGTTCAAGAGTATTGAGTACTATGGCTGTTCTAGTATTTTTGATTAATTTTACCTATAATAATAGAAGTTTAGGATGATATAAGCTAAAGGCTTCAATCTAATTTATTTTCTTGTAGAGAGGTAAAAAGAAAACATACTAACATAGCTGACAACATTCACTCACCTATAATGCAAATAACATTATTTGATATCAGTAAAAATGAAAATTGTTTTTTCTTATTTATATCATGGTAGTTTCTTACTTATTTTATGATTCAGACAACTTTAAGAAAACAAAAGAAGGTTACATTTTAAGGTTTGAGTAAGTACAAGTTCAAGTTGTATTTGCAAATCAGCAGTGTGGACCTAGAGGTTCTATTATTTTACCTACATTTTTTCTTCTGAGCCTGTCCGGTCACCCCTAGAAGGATCTTGGCTGCGTGGCAAACTAGGCATCTAGGCACCTCCATCTTATGATAAAGGCATCTTCATGCAGGCCTTAAGACAACAACAGAGGTTTTATTGTTGATAGTCTTATATAGATAGAATAGCTGCATCTGATTCCTCTCCAGTTATAATGGTCTTCCATTCCATTGGGCAAAGAGTGGTCAGACGAGAGAGAGTGTCTGTACATCTGCGAGCATTTAAACACTATCAAAATCCTGCAGTTGACTGCTTCTGACTGACTTCATTTCATTCATTATTAGAATTGCATCAAGTGATTCATTATGGTTAGAATTACATTATCAAACTTTGTAAGCCTGTATTGACAAATCAATTTGTGTTGATAGATCAATCAACAGCCTGCCGCAGTCCACTACTGAACATAGGCCTCCCCCAAGAAGCGCCTCCTAGCCCGATCTTCGGCTTCGCACATCCAGTTTCTGCCAGCCGCCCAGCGCAGATTATCGCACCATCTGTCAACGTTTGCCGCGACGCGGTTTCCACTCTAGCACTCGTCTGCTACAATGATTGTCGAATCTCCGACAAACGTGACCAGCCCTTTGCCACTTTAGTTTGCTAATTCGAAAGACTATGTCGGTGACTTTAGTTCTCTGGCGGATATGTTCATTCCGAATCATATAGAATACTATACATACATATACATACTAGAATTGTGATTTACAGGTTCTATTAAACCTAGCGCGCGTGCTATTCACGCTACAGTATCTTGACGACGCCATTTACCTCACTCGGCGCTCGTTGGAGGTTCAGCCTCCAGACCGTAGTGCCTGGCAACAATATTTCACACTTGGAGAAATATTTAAAGCATATGGACATTATCAAGTGAGTATTTTGTATTTTTGAGTCATTATGATTACATAACTTAAAAATATAGTCATAGTAAAAAAATTACTAAAATTTTACTAAATACTAAAACTGAATTCTTCTCAGACTGAATAGACTGTTCGAGACCTCGTAACGTCATAACTCATGAATTTCTGCCATTTGTCATTTTCAACAATGCTTGTTTCATAAATTTAAAAATGCAATTAAGAGTTTACTAAAAATTATTATAATTAACTATCTTATTAGGATTGTTATATGACCGGATAGATAGATAGATACATTCTTTATTGTACACCAAAAACAAAGTTATACACTTATTGATTGTTGACACTTATTATTTGTAATATTTATATACAAATGGCGGTCTTACTACACTAATAGCGAACTCTTCCAGACAACCGTAGAATGAACACAGTGCTAAAAAGATAATTTGGTGTAGGTTGGTGATACATATATTAATAAATAAAGTGAAAAGTCATAAGCACAAATTATAAGTATATATAAATGTGATGGTAAAAAAATATGATGGTTTCTGCATTATCAGTGTTTATACATTGTTGTTATGTCACTTTATGGCTATTGCCTTACTTTATACTTCGATAAAGGTGTAGTACCTGCAATAGATTTTAAAAGAAGTGTATACATTGTATTAAATTTTATAGGAAGCAGCAGTGCATTTAAGGCATGCACTTGACTTAAGACCAGACTTTGAGCCTGCATTAACTGCATTGAAAGACATCGAGAATATACCAGAAGCATCTGTCCATGTGTACACACTCCTTATCATTATTTGTTTGGTAAGTTTATAAAGAATGTAATATTGGGTTGAGATTAAAAAAAATTATCTTAGCAGAGAAGAATGATTATATGCATACATTTTAGTTCAGTTTAGAAAATAGTTTATTTATTAATTTCATATATTACTTTTACCGTTTACCACTAACTTAATTATATGTATAAAAATAAATCGGGATTTGGTGCAAGCTGAGAAAGAGAAAATTTTATTTAATTTTTTTTGTTATGTAAATTAATTGATGCATAACGATACTGGAAAACAAACAAATAAATAATATAAATTCATTATAAACTAGCTACATGTCCCGGCTTCGCACGGGTGGTGTACCTAATGAAAAAAACGAGACAATCTTCCGTTTAGAAATAAAATTACATTAATTGTAATTTTACACAAAACTTTGATGATATGTAGATACTTTATTGTCCGATACTACTTACTACTAGTTTACAATATTTTTATATGAATTTTTTATAGAATATTTTTAATTTGAATGAATGTCAATCTATCAATACTGACATTTATTTTTTTAATCATAGTAATGGCGCCATCTTTTAGTTATATTGCGATTTAAAATGACTGAGAAGAGAAAAATTGTTTTTGTACGCCTATCCGTACAATTTTTTTTATAATCTTTTTTTTATACAAATGTAGCCCTGATAATAACAAACACAACTACAAAAGAATTATCTTAATGCAGTTATTCTGAAGTTATGCGTGTACATACATTTCGGCGATTCATTTTTATTTATAAAGATAAGGTATTCTTAAGAATCAAATCAAAAAAATAGATATGAATTTTAAAATGAAAATTTTAAACCTACAGGTGATGGGGGTTCTTCTTGTGATACTTTCGACAGTTGACAGTGGTAGTGATGTGGAAGAGCACAAAACGCAGAGACATTTCAACAGAGCGATGGCGATGCGATCTCTACGTGGAGTATCTCTTACTGGTTCACGAGGGCGGAAGAAATGAGGCTTCTAAAACTATCGACATCCAACTTCCGCCTGAGTTTACAACCTCTGACCATTCGACCTATTTTATTTATTAGTACCGTTTGTGTTCTGTGTGGCCTTTTTTTCCTCATAGCCCTTATATGTCCCACTGCTGAACACGGACTTCCCCATTTGTGGAAGAACAGACATTAACCGACCACGCTTGTTCAGTGCGGATTGGTGGGGTTACCAGAGTTGGAATAAATATCTGTAGGCCATACATATATTTATTACGATTCAGGGATCGAACGCGCGACCATTAACTCTGTGGGTAAGGGATCCCGCGATTGCGCCAGTTGGTCGTCCGTGGCCTTATTTGATTTGTTATTATTATTTATTTTAATTTTACATCGAAAATATAAGCGCTGCCCAAAAATTAAAGTCACTGCGGTCAGCATGAAAGCTAGTAACTTAATTAAAAATGTTAGAGCGGGGTTTTTTATAACAACTTACAGATATTTGTGTCTTTACTTTGCTTGGAAATTAACTTATAAGTGTCACTATTTTAAATTTACATTTATGAGTTCAAACTATGCGGTAATTGGAATACAGTTTGATAAAAGTACATGTCTTTATATAAATTTGTCGTATATTAAAATGGTTACTACAGAAATGAGAATACCTCCCGACGTTAAGTCCGCCTTATGTACCCTATCTGTACATTGAGTTTGAATAAATATTCGTTTTAGGTAATATATATTAGTTTAAATAAATAAAAATATAAAATTTAATGAGTGTTGTCAATGTTGATGTTGATGAATGTAGGGTTGCCAACTTTGTAAATGCGAGTCCTGGAAGTCATGCTAAATTTTTTGACGGAAAACACCTGAAAAAGTTAATGTATGTATGTACATTTATCAATTTATCCATTTATCAATAAACATAAGTTTTTTTTACTTAAACATTTTTTGTTATGAATAGGTATTAAAAACACAAGTTTTACTTATTTATTTTTATGTTTTATTCAAATAGGACTAAAAAAATATTATTACGTTTAATCAACAATGTTATAGTTTTATATGGCGTACTTAATAAAATACAATCAATTTAACAAGCTATAATCGCTAATATTAAGTTAACAAATAAAAATGATTATGTGAATAAAAAAAAAACTTAAAAAATACCATAAAAATTGGCAAATCTTGTAATAATGAACTCTATGATCGACATGCATAGGTGGCAACAATTTTATTTTTTATTTATTTAAAGCCTATATTTCTTTAAATACCTTAACCTGAGGGTTATGAATAGGCGGATTTAATGCCTTCAGAAATTTTCTGCCGGTTAACCCAGGGAGTGGGAAAAATATGTTGGCAGCTGTAAATTTATTTATAAATCCATATGTTCACATTTATTTTCTGTTGATATTTTTTCGTTGTATTGTGTTCTGATAATTTAATTGTTTTGTAATAAGTCTAGTAAATGGAATGACCAGCGATTGTGTCGACAGCAAAACTTTTAAATTGTTAAAAATGATTCAATATATTTCAAAACTAACATGATGATAAATATAGAAACGTAATGGTTAAACAACGACGCTTTCCAAGCTTTCATTAGACGTAATTTTATTAAATATTCCCTTTTTAAATCCAGTGAGGCTGAATAACATACACCTTTGTTACCAAATATTTTATTGAAAAGTAACCAAAAACCATTTGTGGCCAAAATGGCTTTAGAATTCACTACATTTTGATGTCCTATACTAATTTAATTGAAGAGACAAAAACTTAAGTTTATAAATCTATTAGATGTAAAAACAATACTTACCTTTAATATTTTTAAAATAATATTTACTTTTGTTATTAAAATTGTTGTGTTGAAAACATTTTCAGTGTCAGTTTCCTTTTATTTATTCGTTTTTGTTATTGATATTAGAGATTTTAAACTCAGGCCATACTTAATGTGGAGACATTTAATTGCTTCGTAAATGTGATGTAAATGACACTCAAAGGCTAAAATGTTTTTCTAACGTATACCGCTGTTATTGATACCCGCGAGTGAAACCAATAAGTTGTAGTACTGTTCTATTAAAATCCGATTTTATTATTTTAAGCGTTATTAACAAACAAATCCATATAAATGAGGTAATTTGCATCTTTAAAGTATCTGTATAAGCGTAGTATTTCATTTTACAAAACAGGCTCATCAAGTTCAAATTTCTCTTGACATTAGAAGAATCTGTTGCCATCTGCCACTGTTCACTATATCGTGCCTTTTTTTTGCTACTATGGCATAGTTTTTTTATTTCATTTCTTCCTATACCATATTTATTTTATTCCTGGAACTGTGGAAAGAATCTGGTAGCAGATACCACATTTAATATTTGTGTTATCGAGAAAAAAAATTACTAATTTTGGTAAAGGATTCCATAATATATTAGATTATCGATTTATGAATTTCTATAGCTATTTACAGCAATATATACATTAATTAAGAAAGTCAAGATGGTGATATTGCTTGATATGTGTGATCTGTGGTATGGAAATTTATTTTTTTAAACTTTGTTAATATAGCAATTTTTATTTTGCTTTTGCTAGCTCTTTCAGTTCTATATACATCTCTTCTTTTTCCCTTTCTTTTAATAAGTCTGTGAACTTTCTTCTTGGTCTTCCTCTTATCCTTCGTCCTTCAATTTTTACCTCCATATTTAAAATAAAATTGTCAGCATTTGCAACATTATAATATTTATTAACGAATATTTCAATAATATTTCAATCTAGTGTAAAACAGAAGCGGAATTTTAATTTGCGGGATAAAAAAAGAGAATAAGATGCAGTTACCTTTAAAAGGGTCATTTTTATTTTTGCTATTTTGACTAACTCCGGATGCTACGACATTATAGTAATGACTGGTTGTGCTAACATTGTTTATTCTCTGTGCATTTTTAATGGAACAGTACTGTCAATACGAGGCTACCGATAATGTACAAATATTATTTGTTATAAATTTTAAAGGGAGTCCGAAATGAACGTCCCGCGTGTAGTTGAGTCAACTGCTATCTTGTACAATGTGATTACGTAACATTTAGTGTGATATTTCATAAAAATCAGTACAAAAACCGTTTGAAAAAGCTAAAATGACAAAAAGTTTACAATTTTATATCTTATGTATTGAACGAAACTACGCTTCAGTCCCATTTACAATAGGGATGTTCACTGTATTCAATCAAAAATATATTTTTGTGCCAAGTAGTAGTATCTATTGTAGAAATACTAAAAAACACGTTTTTCGATACTTTTAAGGAATTTAATATTCAAAATGTGTTAACTACCATGTCCTGTGACGACAAACGTTACTTGTTCACAAACCACGTGACCAGTATTGACGTTTTGGAGCGAACTTCAAAATGGAATTTTAAATATATGAAACTTAAAGTATTAGTTGTATTAAAAAATAATTTTAAATATTTTTAACCACATTAAGTACTTGTGCATTGTTTTAAAAACTTTTCCAAAAATAGTCAGCATCCCTATTGTGTTGTAAGATTTCGTTTATAGAATACTTTTGTTAAGCAATAATAGTTTATAACTATTAGTGTCTAGTCTATAATATTCGAATAAAAGACAATGCTCGAATTTGATAATGTATCTGTTTAAGAACAGAATAACACTCGATGGGTATAAATAGCACCTCGATTTTCTCAAGACTGTTTGAATATTCTAATGGTCGACGAAGCTCGAGCAACATACAGAACACAAGCCTAACAGTTGGACGTCAGCTTGAATGAGCGTATCATTTCTGCAACCTAGTCATTCACTTAGACAAGATTGCTAACCCAGTGAACACAGTCATAGTCAAGCATCTGAGCGCTTGCTATTATGAGGTGTGTTATTATGTATATTCCTAAACAAATTCAAGGTCCACCTCCTTGTCTGGCTATGAATGTGTTATTGCGAGAACGGGGTTCGAGTATGTATTTCGTTAGTAGTGCATGCAAGTAACTTGTTAAGTGTTCGTAGTGTCTAAGAATTTAAAGAGAGTTGCGAGTCTTAAATTCTGAGATTGGTAAAAATGTACCTGTTTTCAGTGGTCCCTTTTGTTAATTTTTGACTATTTATTACCTAATACATGATTGTCTTAGCATCTATTTCTTGTTTTATTTTTCCGGATATTACGAAAACCTTTATAGGAATACTAGATAACGCGGCAAACATTACCATAAAAAAATTAAAAAAAAAATGGAGAGGGCCACCCTTATCACCTAGTGGTATAAAAATGATTTACGACCTTTTCTCAAACCTACTAAATATACAAAAAAATCATAAAAATCGATCAAGCCTTTTCGGATGAGTTCAATAACAAACATTGTGACACCAGATTTCAGTTCAAAAAGTCTGTGGCAGTTTGTATAGAGAATGTTATTATAATATGATCAAATGAGAATACATTCCCGCATCATAACCCTACCCAGCAGCATAATTTACTACCAATTTGCGAATATGGGAGAAAATATCAGTCGATGTCCATCAATCATCAACAGCGTCTGAATTTCCGCGATCCTCAATTCGCATGCCAAGAGTGGAATAACACCCCCTTAATTTAGAGCAGGTATTCCCGGCAGTCGAAATTAGTTTCTCTGGGGTCAACACAAATGAAAACTGATTTTGGGGGTTGACGATATATAAAAATCGACCCCTGTTATTAAACACAAGTTCTTATTTGAAACTTTCAATATACACGAAACAAAAAACATTGATTAAGAAGCAAATCTGTTGTTACTTATTATTTAATAAATATTAAGGTATTTAAATTTTAAAGGTAAATAAGAGACATTTTTCTTAAGCGTTTAAAATCATAAAATAAATGTAAGGGCTATCCCTTTTATTTTAATTAAATGAAAATAACTTTTTTGTGGGGGTCAATGGGGGTCGATAACCAAAAAAGTTTGACAACCCTTGCTTTGGAGGAAATTGATTATGATTTTTGAGATCGCACGTAAACAATTTGAAAATATATGTTTTGTATGTGTAATAAATATATAATTGTAAATATGTCAATGGAATTGTACGTCTCTTTCATACTAATTCGCTTATAAGCCATGGTATTGCAACACAACTTTTCATTATCCCTAACTTGTGGCAAAGAAATCACCGAATAAAACATTTTTCTTGGTAAACAGTAGTTTTCTTGGTAGCAGTTTTAGCTGCAATAAAACACAGTAATAAAAAATTATAATGTATTTATTATAAAATGTGTACATGTAACTGAAAACGTCCGCCTGCTTTCGCACATTATACAAGCCCAAAAACTGACAAATATACAGCTTTGTTATTCTAATAAAGACATAATGGGAGCCAAAAAACTGTCAAACAAATATCTTTGTTACTTTTATTCAGAAATTTACATATTTGAATTTACAAAGTAGGCAATGACAGTATTTATATCTTATACCTAGATAACCAAAACAAGTTACATATCATAAGTTGAGTGATGATTGCTTAGTTGGTGAATCTTGTTTGTTTGATTCAAATACGAAGTTTAAATAAAAATTAAGCGACGTCATGGATACCTAGGCGGAATATATCGTGTTGAATAAAGAAGGAATCTCCAATTGGTTTCAAGACGAACGTTTGGATATATGGGTGCGGAGGATCTTCATCGACCTGAAAAATACAAAGGAAATTTTGATGAGATGAGTAAAAGAAAATTATAAGCTTTTCTATTAGAGAAAGAACGGCAAAAAAGTAAATATGTCATCTGATGAAAATAAAATAAACTAGAAGGTTCCAATGTCGTAGATGATTAAAATCATATAACATTAAGTTTTACTTTGGGCGTTTGCCAAGGGCACTTTTTGAAATCCATTGGAAACTCGGACCAAAATAATTAGAGCCTTACGACAGATTATAATGTATATATGTATATATATATATATATATATATATATATATATATATATATATATATATATTATATAATATATATATATATATATATATATATATATATATATATATATATATATATATATATATATATATATATATATATATATATATATATATATATATATATATATATTGGCAGAGACCACAGAGCTTCATCCGCTACCTTCATCGCAACGAAACGGCTCTCCATTGGTCGCTTCTCGCTCTCGTGAGAATCAGGATGTGACGGGTGGTGAACCACGTCGCCGTCACTTTCAACATATTAGGTATATTAAATTCGTCCTAGTGAATTCTACGAGCCGCAAGGGAAGATGGAGGTCAGCCCCAGCAGAACTCTTCTAGGGCTGACTTCCATCACGAAAGGAAAGGGCAGGAACGGAAATGCGGATTGGGTGGGGGTTACCAGACTCGGAATAAATATTTATAAATCCATACATATATTTATTCCAATGCGGAGATCGAACCCGCGACCATTGACTCCGTGGGCGAAGGGCCCCGCGACTGAGCCAATCGGCCCTATTAGAAAGGTACAGTTAATTATCATCGTTATGAAAATAAAATAATTTTAAAATGTATGTAATCTTATATTAGTTCATGATTTTTTGAAATATGTTCTACAAACAATGTTTTAACTCAGTATCTCACAAACTTGTTTGAGACAGATATTCTTTAAGCATTAGTTAAAACGCAGAATTTTATTTAGGTCTGAGAAAAAAATAAAAATGTACATAAGGAGTAAATAACCATTAAAATGCATAACAAAAGTATGTATTTTTAAAGTATTAATATGTTACAGATGATAAATGGACACTTGATATATGTAGGTGCTAGTGTTGCCACATGCTATGACAATACTACTGTTGAAATATGAAATAAATATACTAGTAAGAGTTCCCGCTTTCAATTGTGTTTAATATGATGTAGACTAAAATTTAAACTGTTCATTACAACCGAATATATTGATGTATAAATGTAACTCTCTGTAAAAAGGATATTACAGTAACTACTACTTGTTGTATATATATATATATATATATATATATATATATATATATATATGTATATATATGTATATATATGTATATATATGTATATATATGTATATATATGTATATATATGTATATATATGTATATATATGTATATATATGTATATATATGTATATATATATATATATATATATATATATATATATATATATATATATATATATATATATATATATATATATATATATATATATTCTACTTTTTGTAAGGTAAGTAACCAGCACATGCATTTTAAATTCAGCTGTTATTCAACATAAAAATATTAAAATAAAGATGAGTTAACTTAAATGCGACTAATCAAGCACTTTTTTCTTACTTTCAATCAAATATGAGTCGGTCCTAATTAAAAAAAATTATTAATTAAGGAAAGAGAAAACTTTTTTTACACCTTAAATAATTAACTTAAAACTAAAACATTAACGCCTATCTACTAGCTGTCATTATATATAACAACAAAAATGTGCAAATAGGTTTTGAACAACACCCTTAACATTTTTCATAACAATTAATTTACACTGAAATATTTAATTAAAAATCAATAAATGATGTTTTGTATATTAATTCTTTTACAGAGTACAAGTGCACCTCCCGGAGTGTTATCTTTCATTTTATGCCTAGTTTTTATATTAATATAATTAGTTATACTGCCATCAGCTAATGGTCAGAGATTTATTTGAGAAGAACAATAAATTTAACAAATAAGTTACACTATTTACAAGCAAATGGTTTGAACTGAACATTACCTTAAATTGGTTCTAGGGAAAAATATATAAAAAATTAATTACTTATTTCCTCATGAAGGTGAAATATTTGTGTAGAAGTTATATAAATTTATCATTGCTTGTGTAGTTAAAGAGAGCAGCACATGTACGTGCTCAAAAACAAATGTTTGAAACAAATTCAATGATACAAGCAGGTCATTAAGAAAGATTTCATTCGCCGAAAATTCAACTAAATTTGAGTCCTGGGGGTAAACATCATTTATCTTTTGTTTGATGCTTTTTTGTTTTAATATTATTTGGTATATGGGAATTTATTTTACATGTTTCTGAATATGAAAATTTTCCTCGTTTAATATTCAGGGGATCTGTTATTGTCCCAATGATTGAATAAAAAACTATTCATACATACGTGTTTTACTATTATATTTTAAAAGTTAGGATACTATGTTGAGATATCCTATAAATATGTAAATATGATAATAATTAATATGATTTGTAACAGGTGTAGAATGGTCTCAATTTTCGTTATCACCTTAAATTTGCTGACAATCTTGGAGGCAAAAACATACAAAATCCTTGGTAATTACATAAAACAAAAAAATCTTTTGTTAAAAAAGGAAATTTTAGTATGTACTAAACACTGTGTCAAAAAAGATAGCGGTGTTAGCATACAATATGGACCGTGTAATTATTTACAGCAAAGGAGTGCAATCAACAATAGACTCTTACTTTGTCGCTGGAGATAAATAATTTTAGAGATCATGTAGGGCCAGTCTGAACATGTCATGCTCTACATAAAAGGAGTTTCCTATTGGCTTCAATACAAATGTTTGAAAAAATGCATGTGGTGGATCCTCATCTGTCTGTATAAATTCCAAAAAAGTATTAAATAAAATGATTTTATGTTTAAAATTGTAATATGAGCAGTGACTAATGAATTATTGTGGTATTCATACCAGAATTTGGTTGCTTTAAGTTAATGAAAAATTTATTAATCAAATTTTTTTTATCGTTAAGTATTTATTTTTAGTAAATATTCCGTCTTTTCTTATTCTTATTTAGATATATGATATAGATCATTTTAAGTGGTTGAAGAAACGAACTTTAATCTTGTAAGGATTCCATGAAGTTTATTTATTTAATAAATACAGTGAAGACATGATTATTAGTGACTTTAGATTTTACTTTCTGTCTCGGTGACTTTGGTTCTCATCTCATGCTTGACAGACGAATGGGGATCACAGATTGTTTTTTTAATATATATGCTATTAAAGCACATTAATATTTAAGAAATACTTTGTAAAAAAACCGCATTCAGATCCACAAACAAAAATATAGTACATACTGTGAGAACAGCAGCACCAAAATTAATCATTAATAATTTTTTTTTGAAGTCTTTCTTTTAAATAAGATTATTTTCCAAGTATCAACATACCTGCAATCTACCCAGTACATTGATCAAAACTCCACCATCAAACATTGGTTGAGAATCAACAGACGTCAATAACCTTGTTATTTTCTGAAATGTAACACCCTGAAAAAATATATATAAACATTATTATCTTCATATTTAAACTAGTTACAAATCCACTCCCATTGTGTCCCTTGGATTACACAAGGCGGCTAAGGATGCAAATACCAGTCGATAAGCAGCAACATCTAAGAAGAGTAATAAATATCAATCTGTCATAATCTACCTACCAAATGTGAAAATAATCATAACACTGATCGATTATGAAGGAAACTGATTTCTGGAAGTGGATTGTTATGGTCCTAGTGATTTCATACCGGTTTAAGGCACTTCACAACTTATTTTATCAATTCAAAAAATTAAAATTGGAAAGATCTTCTCTGGATTTAAAATAAATAGTGTGACATAATCAGATATTATAAACTCAACTCACTCAATCAGATGTTATAAACAAATTTTGCCAAGAACTAGATCTCATAAAATTGATGAGTATAATGAGGAAATAAAACAAAAGACTTACATTTAATTTTTCCATTATTTTTACAGCACCTTGCAACTGAACTCCCTCAAAAGTCATAAAAGATGTTTCAACCTGAAAAGAACAATCACTAGTGTTACAATATGAATCAGAATCATTATATCACAATAAGTGTGAGTTAATCATTTTTTTCTGTCACATCTTGATTTTTTCTTTAAAACTGGAATTAACATAAGGCACAAAAAATAATGCAGCATTTTTTAGCAGAGCAAGCAAATAAGCATGTGGGTCACCTGATGGTAAGTGATCTCCATCAATCATAGACATCTGCAAAGTCAGAAGTGTCATATATGTGTTTCATGACCACATACACTCATCTTTTGTAAACCCTAATGTTGTATTATGCTGGAATACCAGGTGGTAGTTTGTTCCATAGATGCATCATTTGCAGCAGAAAATTGCAACAGATACCATACAAATGGAATGTCAGCACAATAATGAAGTTGTGCATGCATTTATATTTTGTTTGATGAAATATCCACTTAAAAGGTCTCTTATGAAATTCTATTATGAAATCAGTATTCATAAGTTTTTTTTAGTTCTGAATCATTACTTTTAATATAGCATTATATATGTTAAAGGCAATATCAATATGGATTTAAGAACACTCTCTATTACTCAAGTCTCTATCACCCAGTTTCTTAAACACCATATGGTAAAATTTCTTTCAATACCTAAATATTTTTATTTATTACTCTATTTATTTTATTAAAGTACCATAAAAATACTTGTAGCCTTAATTTCATTTACCCATAAAGGCATAATATCCATTTTCACACGGATTTCTGTTTACATTGACTAAAACACCGATTCTAGAATTTAAGTGTTAAAAATTTTCTAAAAAAGAAAATTTCTAGTCATTTAAGCTAAAGATATTAATATTATCCATAGAAAAACCAATGACTGTAAGGTGCCCATTTTTTTGCAAAAAAAATCATATACACTCAGTATATGATTTTTTTGTGCAAAAAATATGGGATTGTTTGCAATATAGAATGCAAACAATCCCAGTTCCAGAAACTTTTACTTAAAATGTTTATTACTTACTAATAAAATTTAAAGTTAAAGAAGATATAGTTTTTATCATGTTACATCATTTTTAATTGTTAAATGATTAAAAAAACATTTAAGTTATTTGAATATAAGGTATAACAGAATTTTCATCATGTCTGTACAGGAAATCATGTAAAATAAATGAGTAATAAAGATTGTCCAATTGAATAGTCTAAAATAAATTATAGATGACTTATATTAATGACACATTAGCAACATATTATGTAAATTATTATTTTTATGTGTATTTTGTCAATTGTTTGTTAGGTTCCAAACAAATATAAATATTTGTATTGGTATAAGCTACTGGAGGTATATGCATTGTTGTGGGAACCTAACCTAAAAGTTATTTTACAAGTTCAAAATATATGATGTTTATTTTCAAGGTTTTCCAAACATTGATACTGAGTGCCAATAGTGATTTTTAATAATTTATTATATCAAATTAAACTTTTTATGTAATATCCCTTCATTTCTCAAAAGGTTATACTTAAATTTAGAATACCGTATTATTCGGTTCTATCAACGCCAAAGACTTGTAGTATCAAGTTGTTGCTTTTATTGTGTAGATGGGTATTTACAAAAAGATAGTAGGGGAAAAATGTAGTCTTGGATACCGTTTTTCGGCGGGAGTAACAGAAATATATATTATGAATACGTAGCAAGGAAAACAATAATAAAATATCAAATTTTATTAAAACGATGTTCCAAATACATAGATACAGTTAAAATTGCTTTACGCACTTACGTTATACATATTCGCTAGAGTTGGTCGTTGCGCCGGATCGTCGAATAAGGTGTAATATTGTTGTACAAATCCTTTTCCAATTGCATCATATTGAGGATTCAGCGCCATTTAAATGAATATTTAAGATACGAATTTACTAAGATGCGAACAAAATCACAATATTAAATTAAACTTCAGGCCTTTCGTGGGCCCCACACATTCCCTTCACACCGAAAAATGGCAAGCAATTTTCAGTGTTACCAATTACCTTTACATTTAATATTACTATAGTAAAGTCACTACTATATTAATAAGAAGAGAAGAGAGCTAGTACATCTCATACACGCTTTGCTGATTATATTGGCATAGATACTCTTGGCAGAATTGTTGGAAGAAATGCTGAGCAATTTAAATTAATTCTACCAACAAAACATAAATCTAGATAAAATCAAATGTGTGGTCCAGTATCCATGACTTTAATATCTAGCCGTAATATTGTTTTATAAAATCTAAAGACAACCAAGAAGAATATTTGATTATACAGAATTGTATACAATTTAAAACTACCAATTGTCTCAGTAGCGGGGCCCTCTGCCCGCGGAGACAATGGTCTCGGGTTCGATCCCCGCATGGGATTAAATATATGTATGGATTATAAATATGTTTTCCGAGTCTGGTAACCCCACCAATCCGCATTTCTTTTCCTGCCCTTTCCTTTCTTTCTATCCGTTTTCCTTGCTCTACGGTCCACGATCTACCGTGTCAATGGATGCGTGGCTAGGAGCGAGCTTAGTCGTTAGCGTTCTGACCGTCCCAGGATCGGGCTCTCTGGGTCGTATGCTACCTCACCTCGGCATGCGGAGCTTTGCTGGGGCTGACCTCCATCCTCTCTTGCGGCTCATGAGATTCACTAAGGCGAATTTTAATATACCTAATTTGTTGAAAAAATGAGAGCGACGTGGTTCACCACCCATCACGTCCTAATTCCCATGAGGGCGAGAAACGACTAATGGAGAGCCGTTTCGCTACGATGAATGTGAGAGGAAGAATGGATGAAGGGATGGATGAGTGTGGAGGAGGCGGGGAGGGTGTACCGGGATCGAGGCGGATGGAGCTCAAGACAACTCTCTGCCAACCCAAATCAAATAATTAAAACAAATTAAATTAATAGTAAAAAAAAGACCTGAACCGATGTGTTGAGTGAAAAGTAATCTGTGGATTCTATAATTATCTGTGGTTCTAGCTCTGGCAATTTTAATATAGCCTCCAAAGTAGAATTTAATTAATTTATTTGAAGTTGTTAAATGTGATATCTCCTTCACCTTAAACTTAAACCACAATAATTTTGTTATATCCCAAAATTTCTAAGGTTAAATTTTACTATGTCGTTAGCTGATGAACTGCTTGCAGATTTGGAGGATGCTGATGATACTGAACTTGAAAATATTATTGAAAATAAAACATCAGTAACCCAAGAATTTGCTGTGCCGTACCCTGTTATTCCTAAAGAAGAAGAAATTAAAAATGTTTCCATTAGAGAGCTTGCGAAACTAAGGGATTCCGATAGACTGAAGAGGGTAAGTATCTCTTTAATTTATAAACGTTTTTAGTATAACTTTAAATAGTGTAGTAATCTCGGCTTTTATGTTTTCTGCCAAATAGGGGGTACCTGACACAAATTTAGTGTTGTTTTACCAGTATTTCATTGTGGTTTTTCCCAGTGTTTTGTAATAGTAGTAAATAGTCTCCAAAAGTTTGAAATTGCTAAAAATATTGATCTGAGTTTGTTTATGTTCTTAAGATAAAGTAATTGTTTAGCTATTAATGTATAAAGATGAAAGTTCCTTTAGTATATTCTTGTAAATTGTACATTCTTATAAAATGTATCTAAATTGTGTTTTACAATTTTGCATGTTATGTTCATTACATGCAGGTGCATTGCAGGCAGGTTTTTAATTTAACATTATCTAGAATGCTTTAAATGATGACTTTTACATATTTATTATTGTCCAGGTAATGACACAAATAGAGAAAAATTATGGAAATGATCGAAAGAAAATTGATGTGACAGGATTGATGGAATCAGATCCAGAATACCAATTGATTGTAGAAGCTAATAATATTGCTGTTGAAATTGATGAAGAAATTGGTATGTACATAAATAATATTTAAAAGTTTTTTAATTATGAAATGACTTGAGCTTTATTAATTCAATTATAAAAAGTTTCAATATAGTTTGCCTTTCATTTTGATATTATATTTGTATATGCATAGACAAATCACTTAATTTTTCAGCTACTATTCACAGATTTGTTCGGGATAAATACCAAAAGAGATTTCCGGAGTTGGAATCCCTTATCATCACTCCACTTGAATATATTCGAACTGTGAAGGAACTTGGAAATGATCTGGACAGAGCTAAAAATAATGAAACACTTCAAAGTTTTCTTACTCAGGCAACTATTATGATAGTGTCTGTTACCGCTTCTACTACTCAAGGGTAAGATACATCCCATTTTTTACTTTACTTATATATCAGCACTTACGGGATGGCAGAGTGTGGGATGTTTGCCTGTTGACCTGTAGAATGTTTTTTTGCATATAATTAAACATCTGAAGAGTTTTTATTTATTTTCTAAAATCTATAAATATAGAAAAGATAGCATTATAATATTATTTTGGACACTAATTGTGATTGAGTTATGCTAGGGTATTGATGGATGGATGGTTTGACCTTCAAAAGAAATATACTGTCATAGTATTGTGAATGTGGTACTACCAGTTTTTATATGTTACCTATGTTTCTTATGATGAGTGTAGCGATTCAGATCTGAAGATCTCTTTTCGTTTTTCTTCTTCACATTTTACCCCAAGTTATATTTAAAAACTATTTTTTGTCTAAGAAATTGCATCTATACCTTCCAGTTTGTTGTAACAATATATTTTCTAATTCTAATTATACCTCTTCCTTCATTTTCTAATAGTTTAATTAGATTAAGAATTAGAAATGTGTTTGATTCCCATATAGATAATTATATGTGTAACCTACATATATATCCCCCGACGACCATGCGTACATATATTTATTTAGAGATTTGGTTTCTCCCCAATCAACCATGAATGAATGTGGTGGGTTCATGTGAAATCCCCTGGAAATTAAGAGACCCATCAGTAAGACACACATAATATGAACTATAAAGAAATGTAGTAAAGAGTATTTAAGTACCTGAGACACAGCATACTAAGCAAATTTTTTGTAATAAAGAACTAAAATAAATAAAAAACATTGAATAGTTAATAATTCTTGTGTATATTTAGATTTTAACAAATTAAATTTCTTTTTAGGAAAATACTCACAGAAAACGAATTATCAGAAATTAGGGAGGCTTGTGATATGGCTGGAGAGTTGAATAACTTTAAAGCAAAAATTTATGAATATGTTGAAAGTCGTATGACATTTATTGCTCCTAATGTCACTGCAATAGTGGGTAAGTAGACTATTATGATAATACCCTTTTTTAAGTATGATATAATGTGACTGTCAGTATACTTCTAGACTTGTAGTACAGTAGAATTGAATAACACAATCTACAAAATTAGCTATAAAGTATTCATTAATCATTAACATTATTATAGCTGTCATATGTCTTATAATAAATTGAATTTTCTTTGACTTCGGAACTATTTTATTTAATGATATAAATATTACATATTACAATGCTTTGAATAAGATCTATCTATCATAGTGGTGGCAGACCGGCTGCTGTCCCCCAATCATACCATCTACTCTGCGCGTCCCGCTCCTCTCGCCACAATCATCGATAAATCATTAACAATAGCCATTTTATTTTATACATCATCATAATAAAATAATTATGATGATGTATAAAATAAAATTAATAGACTAAAATGAAATGTTTACATATAGTAATTTAATCACCACTTGAAGAACTTTTTATTGATGTATTAAAATCTAAAGCATATACAGAAAATATAGTTTAATCATATTAACATATTCTATAACAGTTTCATTTCTGTTTTTATAATTTACTAATAATGAAAATTAAATAATATTAAAATTAATTATTATATAAATTATAAATATAAATATTAATTAAAAGATGTTTTTGTTATTACCATTCAATACGAAATAGAAAGTATATTAAGTACATCTGTCTTCCCCTTCTTAATAAAATAGCATCCATTTTCCTGCTAAATAAATGTAAATGTTTATAGAATTTTCTTTACACCACATAACAGTACCAACTAACCAGCACCAAATAACAGTAATTTAATATTTAAGGTGCATCAACAGCTGCAAAGATCTTAGGTGTAGCTGGAGGTTTATCAAAGCTTTCTAAAATGCCTGCATGCAACGTTCTACCTTTGGGACAACAGAAGAAAACTCTCTCTGGATTTTCACAGGCTGCTGCACTTCCACACACTGGATTTATTTACTTCTCACAAATAGTTCAAGATACACCTCCCGTAAGTATTAGAAACATACATACATACATATATATGTATGTCCAGTAAACCCTCGAGCGCGATTTTATGTCCCTTGTATACCGCGAGGTTATACGAAGGAAAACTTATGTTATACATTTATACTGTGAAATTTAGAACGATTTCACAGTTTATAATCAATGTTATTACGTTTGCACATCTTGTATTTATAAAATTAAATTATTTTATTAAGTTTTTGTGTTTTAAGAAATTGATTATACATACAGTGATCCCTTGTTATAGGAGGGTTTACCGTATATATAAAACTAGCCGTAATCATTGTTAAATATAATCACATTCTCAATTTTTATTTAGGAGTTAAGATTTAAAGCTGCTAAACTAGTGGCAACTAAGTTGACTCTTGCTGCCCGAGTTGATGCATGTCATGAAAGCACAGACGGTGAAGTCGGTCGAGTGTTGCGTGAAGGTATAGAGAAAAAGTTGGACAAACTGCAGGTAAGGACTTTTCATTTATACCTTGACTTTTTAACTATTATTATAATATATTCCTCCTTTTAATTAACAAGGTTCTGAAACTCACCCTAAGCGATAGTCTAAATTGAAATTCATGCGACATCCACCGACATCTGCAGTGCCATTGGCATGGTGCCGGATATATCCGGCGTCCATCAATATGTAACCAGATACCCTGTGTAGACGAGCGCCCGATATATCCAACGTTCATCTGATGACCTGTGTGGATGACACCGCCGGATATATCTGGCGTCAATCTGATGATTTATCCGCCAGATTTATCCGGTGTTCATGTGTTGATCTGTGTGTTGAAAATATATAAATATATAAAACACCGTGGACTCTTCGATTTTTGAAAAGTAGTTTTCTACATTCCTATCTGTGTTGATAAAATTTTTATATCTGACCATGATAACATAGGATTGACCATGTGCTATGTGCGCGTTTTCGGCGGGGCACCTTGTAAAGCGGGAGTGTCGCGGCGGCAAGAGCGCTCGTACTGAAAAGGTTAAGAATAACAGTGTACGTTACTTTATACTATACATCTTCGGCTTTACGTTGGATATATTCTGTTAGTCACTTTGCGCGGAAAGTCGCTCCATCTAGGTGGAAGGCGTCCCAAACTACGTTTGCCAAAATGCGGTGTCTACTTAAACGTTTATCAGAAAACCAACCTTTGATAATCGTGATTAGCCTATTATCACTTCAGTTTGCTAAATATGCTATGTCAATACTTTGGTTCTCCGTTGGATTTCTACGTTTTGAATCATATACACCAGAGAAACTGAGGAAACGCAATAAAAGATTCAAATAACTTGGTAGGAACCACCTCCAGTGAAATTCGTGAAGCCGCTGCCTAAGCCGATAGAGCAAAGCCGGAAGAAGCGTGGGGGCAAGCGTGTGAGAAAAATGAAGGAGCGGTACGCAATGACAGAATTCCGGAAGAACGCCAACAGACTCAACTTCGCTGACGTGAGTGTAACGTTTCATATTCTTTCGTCAATATATTAGCAACATTAATTTTTATATAACACTAGCGGCCCGGTCCGGCTTCGCACAGGTGGTGTACCCAATGAAAAAAATGAAACATAATTTTTCTTATTACGATAAACCTCGTCGACGAAAACGAAAACACACGAAACGAAGCACAGATACAAAGTTTTGCTTGTTTTTGCGCTTGTTGTTTTTTTTGTTGTTAAGAAACAGTAATTGAATGTCAATCGATCTGTACTGAGATATATTTTGTTAAACATAGTAATAGCGCCATCTATTAGATATATTGCGATTTAAAATGATGGAAAAGAGAAATTTTTTTTTTTTACGTCTTTCCGTACAATATTTTGAAAAATATTTTTTATATAAACCTGGTCCTGATAATAACAAATACAACAAAAAAAGAATAATCTAATTTGTTGCAGTCGTTCTGAAGTTGCGTGTACATACATTTCAGCAATTAATTTTTATTAATGGAGTCAGGCGTTACTTTGCGGAAATCCATTACTATGTGGACAGTCAAAAGTTTTTCTTACCTAAGATTGCGCGATTTCTTCCACGAGAACTTTTCGGTTGTCTTCCGTAGAGTCTACTATATCTGAAGATGCCTCGTGTTGGGGCGAAACACGGATCGTTTACATAAAAAAAAGTGGTAATGTGTGTTTGGTGTTGTGTATGGTGTATGTATGTGGAGAATTTATGGCCGATTTTCGGTAAGTTTTTGGTTTAAGTTCCAAATAAATCCACTTCATCCAGCAGAAAAACACACATTAATAATTTTCTGTTATTGGTTTGCTTGTCGCGGATCTGAGCTAAGTAAAACTTTTGACTGTCCACACAATTAATTTTTATTTATACAGATTATCATTGTAAAAATTACATTGTTTGTTTTTTGTTTTTTTTTTGTCATAAAAATATTCTTTATTTCTTTTTGGTAATATGAACCAAAGAATAACTTTTATTTTGTGGCAAAATGTTTAAGTGCTTCTTTTTATTTATTACTTAAATAAACCTTTATTAAAATAACCTCTTTACAACAACAGCATTATGTATTATAGTTATTTTACATGTGCCTAAGTGATACAGATTATACGATATATATATGATACAGATTATACACACGTTTGAAATTGTATCAAACAATATTTCTATTTTTTTATAAAAAAAAGTATGTGTTAAAAACTACATTTTGTAAAATAAAAGATTAATTTCGCTATAATTTGCAAATGGATAGATTTTTGTTACATTGATACACGATAACATTCTGTATAATTTAACGTAGAAAGGGGAGCGGTCGGCTTTCCAATCCCAACAACAGTAATACTAAATCAGTGCGGTATCACGAAGAAACAGAATTGCAATTAACAGCTCGCTGCCCTGTTTTATTATAATTGCATCTCCTCTACACCATTACAAATAAACAGTGATTCGAGAATGCGGGCATTCCGTTGGAAGCTCGTGTATAATTTTCTCAACGGATATCTGTTATATTTTGCACCTTAAGATTCACTGAATCGATTTCAAGTCTTTCAGTTACAACTTAAATGGAATGTTAATGATTTTCTAAGCACTCCCTGCGAATGATAGAAATCGAAAGTCATGTATATTAAATTATTATTTCTACAAAATTTATGTTTAACCTCTTCAGGGACATTGGCACATGTGTGTACGTTTAGTTTTTTCTTTTATTTTAGTTATTTCAAGAGAAATTAGCCACATATGAGGACATTATCTATTTTTCTGTAATAATTACTATTTTCTGTTTTTTTCTTATCTCAGTGAATTGTTATAGATATAAGGTGAATAACTCGTAATACAAAGAAAAAAATTATCAATGTTTTCACACTTAAAAAAATTCGTCCCTGAAGAGGTTAATGAAATAACGACTGGCTTTTATATAGAGCTGTTCGCGAAAGATATAATTTTGTTTTTAAACGTGGCATAAGATATACTAAAACCAAACGTAACGAATCTTGAAGCTAATTTTCAGCTTTTGGGTAATATTTATAAATGGTCATGGTGTTACTTACAGTGATTTTGAATTTTTATACTGCATTGCAGTTCATTTCTACCTTTCCTCTTATTTAATTCCTTCGACGCTATACATTGTGGATCATGGCCTCCAACTTCAACCTCCAACTTTGTTTCATTTCGCTCTGTCCCTGGCCACTCTTCAAGTTGTTAACTTTCTCATGCAATATTCACTTTAACATACTCCTAAATACTTTATAGTAGAAGCTTTTATTGTATGTAAACACGTATTTCGCTATACAATAGCTTATTTATGCAACATTTATTTAATTGTTTTTTTTTATTGTATTTCTAAGGTATTAATAAAAAGATTGAAACTTGAAACGACTCGAAACGATCTTACTGTGTTGTCCGTCCCCGTCTTAGGATTTTAATCAATTATGTTTCACTTGTAATTAAGCTTCATACTTCATTAATGCTTTAGTAATCTGTTTTGTTTGCTGAAAAAATTAAAAATAAATAATTCTCAGATTTATTAAAATAGAACGGTAATAGGTCGAAAGGATAATAATAATATTTAATAAATATAATATAATATAAATATAATATAATAAATAAATAAAATATAATAAAATATAATATAATAATAATTAGCATCTAAATAGCGGTTTGAGATATGGGTGTCATATTTTTGAAAAATATTAAGGCGCGTATGCTGTGACCGTTCTTCTTTACGGTCCATATATATAACCCACTTCTGGGTACGGGGCCTCACGATTACTGGACATTAACCCACCACGCTTGTCGAAGGCGGATTGTCGCAACATTCGGGATCCGAATAAATATATTTATCCCGATCCTGGATACAGTAAATTTGCCACTGAGCCATTTAGATTGTCGTTTTTATGAAATATAAATAAATACATACCTTTTGTTTAATGTTTTATAAGTTGTAAAGCACTAAATGACATTGTAAGCGCTACGTGTGTTTCAAATTGTAAGTAAATGTTGTGTTCAAGAAGCTAACGTGCTGCAAAACTTGCGCAAAACATGCAATTTTGTCGTTCTTTACTTGTTTACTATGATGGTAGATGGTAGAACGGGTTGATATCCGCAACTCGATGTCGATATGTACCTATTTTGCGTCTTGTTTAGTATTACTTCTCTTACAGGACTTTCTGATATCTGTAGTTTCTAAATTTATTAATACTCTTGCACTTGATAGAATAAAGGAAATAGATATCGGACTTAACTTCATGAGTCCTTTCAATTAATAACAGATGCGCATAACAATTTTAGGATTATTAGCTAATTTTTATCAAAGAAAATTTGTTCACAAAACTATGGAATTGTTAATAATTTTTTTTATGGGATAGGAAGGCAAACGAGCAGACGTGTCACCTTATGGAAAGCATTCAACGACGCCCGTAGACATCCGCAGCGCCTTAGGCAGTGCGGAAGCATTGCCGACCTTCAAAGAAAGTGTCATTATGGGAGTGAGGGGGAGGGCGTTGGACCTCCGGAACTCAGCTGCTCACCGTACGAAGCGTGGTAGCTAAGCTACCACTCAGACGCCGGTTTTCTGCGGGAGTGTGGTACTTTCCCGGGCGAGCCGGCCCTTTCATGCTACATACAAATATTATGCCATTCTTGACAAAGTACTCGTCAGCAGCGTGGCTCTATCACTAATATTTAAATATGAATAATGCGACGAACTGCGCAGGGCGGCTGGCAGAGACTGGATTGCTGAAGCCGAAGATCAGGCTAGGTGACGTTTATTGACTTATGTCCAGCAGTGGACTGCCGCAGGCTGTTGATGATAATATAAACAACTTAGTTCGGTGATGACGTTAAAACTTGAATATTCAATTTATTGAGTAATAAGTAATTAATGACATTATCATTGCGTGTTTTTGTACGCAATATATCGCGTGCATCTGAGTTGTGATACATAAGAGTGTGTTAAACAGGTGACGTAGGCCTATTTTTGCATAAATTAAAGGTAACCGATACTCAAAATTCTTTATAGCATCATAAACAAAAAAAATCCAAGGTAAGTTAGCCCTATAAGATACTTATAGGGTTAACTTACCTTGGATTTTTTTTCTTTTATTATCCTAAAAAGAATTTTGAGTATCGGTTACCTTTAATCTTTTTTTTAAATGCAAATATTGCACACTACGTTACGCTGTCCCAACTCCAGCGCTCATTTTTTCCACAGGTTATAGATTCATTGAGAAACGTTATCACATTAATACCATTTTAGTTTGCTATGGTGGATTTTGATTCTTCATCGAACATCGTCGTTCAGAATCATAACTAACGGAGAAATTTCGAGCGTGTCGCTTAGACGAACCGTCAGTGTCCATTTATTTGTTACCCATTAATGTCTATTTGTAACTAGCAATTTGTTTGACTTTTTGGCAGCCCTATATATATTTTTTTCGGTCTTTATAACTTGCATAAACGCTAGTACACAGACGGCCGGTTCGTGGTCCACATGTGTATTCATTCCTTGTTGCATTGCATCCACACGTAGGAGATAGTTTAATTTGAAATCTTCGCTGTATTACCCCAGTTTTCATGCCACACATTTCATTTACTTTCACGATAAACTAGCGAGTTTATCGTGAGAGTAAATGAAATGTAATGATGAAATATAAAATGAAACGACGCCCTCATCAACTATTATATATAATATACAATGCATGGAAAATGCATAAATAATTCATTCACGACGTTACTAATTTTGCTTTAATGGCAGTTAATTTACATGATATATGCAAGCAACACATTGTATAATTTCAACTTATTGCGTTTAAATAAAATTACGATTTTAAAACAATTACAAAAATTTAGGTTACAACCATTACTCAATTAAAAATCTTCAAAAAACAAGCCGACGACTTTCTAAAAGGCCGACATAATTTCTGCAATGCCTGTGTTGTTATAGATGTCTATGGGGATTCTTGCTTTCGATCAGACACCCTTTCTTGTCTTTCACTTCCATGAAATCAAATATGTTTTATCATCTTTTTTGTGAGAGCGATGTGGAGTAAAAAAAGTTGAGAAAGGGATGCTTAGACGGTTTGGGCACATAGAGAGAATGGATGAAAAACGACTGGCAAGAGAAATTTACGTTGCGGATGTGAATGGAAGGGTCGGTAGGGGAAAACCATGGAAAACATACCTTGACTATGTATGTATGTATGTATTTTTTTGTGTGGATTAATCTTTGTCCACGTAATCACTAAACTCGTCAAATTCGATATTAGTTATATCAAGAATATTAGTTGAACCTGGACACAGAACGCTTAGCTGATTTCTTAAATTTCATAATTATTTTTTGCGCTGTGTTTTAATGTAATTCCCTCATTAAGAGAGACGATAAATCTTTAAAGAACAGTGGCACTGTATTTTGCATCTTATCAACATATGTACAAATAAAATTATTTCACGAGAGAAGTCATTGTATGTCGATCCAAGTGTTATCGAATTCATTATTTCGCTCTATTACTGATATGCATACAGTGATTACGGCTTCTAATACTGCTATTAAAAAAACGCGAGTGCATAATGCGCGGCCGATGGTACAGCAATAATTACCGATATCGCTCTCCAAGCGTTGCGGGCGGTTCGAGGAATACTAACAAATGTGACGTCACGCTCGGCGGGCCGCGGCAGATGAGTTGAATTACAAATTAATGTAATAGTGGCACGGTTTTTTTTCGTGCACTTCAAATAGACCAGAACTCGACCTGTATTAGTGCAGACGACCATTCTAGCACTGGAAGTTGAGGTAAAGACGTGGGGACACGCGGGTGTTTAGACAACGCTTTTTCTGATTGTTTTGTTATGGTTGTCTATAATTAATTACAAAAATATTCTATTCTTATTTATTTATTTTATGGGATAGGAAGGCAAACGAGCAGGCGTGTCACCTGATGGAAAGCAATCAACGCCCCCCATAGACTTCCGCAGCGCCATAGGCAGTGCGGAAGCTTTGCCGACCTTTAAGGAAAGTGTCATTATAGGAATGGGAATGGGAGGGGGGTAGAGGGAGGAGGGGAGGGTGTTGGGCCTCCAGGACTCGGCCGCTCATCGTACGAAGCAGGGTAGATAAGCTACCACTCAGACGCCGGTTTCCTGCGGGAGTGTGTTACTTCCCCGTGCGAGCCTGCCGCCCATTCATGCTACAGACAAATAATATGCCATTCTTGACAAAGTATTCGTCTGCCAGTGTTGGAACTCTACTACATATGTGTATATATATATATACATACATATATATATAGTATATATATATATATATATATATATATATATATATATATATATACTATATATACATATCATATATATATATATATATATATATATCTATACATATATATATGTATATATATATATATGTGATTCTTGTATATAGACGAACATTAATGGTTCAGTTACCCTTTGGAATTTATATAAGTATATTTATATAATTTTCTTCGAGTCTCGGTGTCTCGACAATATTTTAGATAAGCGTGGTGGTTTAATATTCATTCTTCTTTGAAAGAAATTGAGAGGACGCGTGCCCAGCTGTGGGTCATATATGGGCCGTAAAAAAGTGTATGTTTATTATGTCAAAATAACTATTTTTTTAAGTTTAGGTTCCGTACACCATTTTAAATTTTTTATCTTTTGTCCATCTCTTAAAATTTGTCTGAGCTTAAAAATTTAGAATTTCCTTCATAAATATTTACAAAAATAAACATTGATAGTGTCCCAGAATATCTTATTAAATTTTGGGTAGAAAATCTTTTATGATCAACATAAGCAGTCGTTTCTATTCAGATGCGTATAAATTATTTTTCTTCATTTCATTCCTTTTTTGGCAATTTTAATGTAATTATTTACGCATTTTAAAGTTCAAATCCTTATATATATTCAGGTTGGACAGTCAAAACCTTTACTTAGCTAAGATCCGCGACAAGCAAACAAAAACAGATAATTTATAATGTGTGTTTTCCTGCTGGATGAAGTGGATATACTTGGAACTTAAACCAAAACTTACCGAAAAACGGCCATCAGCAACTTTCCACCTAGCAACCACTATACACAACACCAAACACACACTACCACTTTTCCACCTTGTATATGTCACGTGTTTCGCCCCAATTAAATTTTTTTTAAAAAAAAATTATAAATTTTCTGTTTTTGTTTGCTTGTGGATCTTAGCTAAGTAAAGGTTATGACTGTCCACGTAGTGATGGATTACCGATTACAAAGTAACGCCTGACTCCATTAATTATATTCATGTTATAATACAAGGAAATATTGAAATAAACATTTAAATCAAAATAGAAGTTTTAAAATGACACCAACATTATTATATAATAAAAAAGCAAATTAGCTCTGTAATTACAAATTAAAACCACACAGCATGGACCATTGCTGGAGTGAATCAAGTCGTTGAGTCTACTTTAAGTGCGGCGCAAATATATTGGCATTCGAGTAAGCCAATAACTGAATTATACCCATAAAAAGTCGAAACGTACACAACATTATGAAAATGCAGGAATTTTAGTAGAACATTTATACCCATATTAGGACCACTCTGACGTTTGAAGTAGATTTACCTCTTAAAGCCATTAAATTATGATTTGAGCCATCTCTAGTGTCAATTTTAATATTATGGTGACATTAAAAATGTTAACACGCTTTCTGTTTATTGATATTTCTTATATATTAAATACATATGAATAAAACTAGCGCCTGCCTGTGAAGTCAAACAAATGCCTTTTAAGCTCATATATTTCTGCACGACACCAAAAACTCAGAATCTCTTTTTTAAAAAAAATTTCGTCCATTTTTTTGTTTGTCCGTACTAATTACTAATTAAAAACTATCAAACAGATTTGAACGGAATTTTCATGAAAAGGTGCTATAAGAATACTTTTTAATATCGAAAAATATAGACTTTTTAATCAAAAATTAAAAATCGTTTATCGTCGAAATGGAATAGATAAATCTAAAAGTAAATAAATAAATATGATATTTATAACTGAATCCAAAATGAAACCATGGTGATCTTAAATGAACGAACAAAAAATTGTTAATATTAAAAAATAATGTAGCCTCAATATATTCTAGGTTACACCGCCTTTGTTTTAATTTTTATTTATTGTCTTTTCATTAGATTGAGGACGATGCCTATCAAGAGGATTTGGGTTACACTCGCGGTACGATCGGCAAATCGAGCACGGGTCGCGTGCGTCTGCCACAGATCGATGAGAAGACCAAAGTGCGCATCAGTAAGACGCTGCAGAAGAACCTGCAGAAGCAAAACCAGCAATACGGTGGAGCAACGAGTATAAGAAGACAGGTCTCTGGTACAGCATCTTCAGTGGCGTTTACACCTTTGCAGGTACATGACCAACGTATCATTTTTATGGCCCATCCATGATTTTTTCCCGCCAAATGAAATTTTCAAAACTTAAATTTACTCTCATGTCAATAAATTTGTATCGATTTTGAACCTAAGTACCGTGTTTTTGATGGATCGGATTGATTTTATATATTCATCGATATCTTTCATCTATTTTTATTGATATCTTTCATGTTTGATGATTTTAATCGTCTATGGTTGGAAAAGCACGCAAAGCGCGCAATAAGGCACTCTGCTAATCTCAATAAGTAATAAAATGGAAGTATATTTTTTAAATAATAGTGTTTTCGTATGTGCTGCTTGAGAAGTTCCCAGAATGTCTTCACACGACTATGGCTTGCCATATTTATTAAAACGATAAAACTGTTGATAAATTGATATAAGTATTTTATATATTTTTGCCCTGTCCTCAAGAAGTCGTATAACTTTTTAATGAGCCGTAAACCTGACCCCCACATGACTTTTAATCATTAAATGTTTACTTGTTATTTATCTATAATTTTTCAAATATTACGTCGTATAATAAACCAGTTCTTTTCTGTTATATTGCAGTTTATTTTACAACTATTTTTGCTGTCGTATATTTTTTTAATGTTTTCTATATTTGGTTATGCTGCCAGTATTAGTAGACTTTTTGTATTTTCGTTGTAAAATTAAAAATATGAACGACTAATTTTGAATCGATAACTTCTGAATTGCTTTTCGTTTCGAAATAGTGTTACGTGACCACACCACAAAAATTCTCCAACCGTGTTCTATAGACTAATTACAGGCAGTTTGATTCATATAAAGATATCAATGAATTGTATGCAGATAAAAAAAATATTTCAAGTTACATAAATGCGGGTTAACTATTGTTAGAAATTGTGTCGATGTACTCAGTTAACAAGTTCCATTGTTGTCATAACAACGTAATAGAGTGTCTATTATCTCACGACTCCTCTTAACGTGCGTGTACCAATGTGCATATATCTTAGTGAACGCTTCGTGCCATCTTTTCGCTTTGAGTAATTTTTGCTTTTACGCCGTTTACCATACAATGCGTAATTCCGATTGGACAATACGTGCGCGGATATTTGTCATTTGACATTACAATGGAGTCATTTTGTTTGTATTTTGAATAATTACAAAACGGATTTGGCATTGGATTGTGAGAAAGTGTAATTATTTTATTAATCGTTATTGAATTCACCTCTTAGGCATTTTGCATGAGGTTGTTTGTTTTCATTAAATTTGAAATAATTGTGCTAAAATATTGATAAAGGGGCCGGACGCAAAAAATAAATAAAGGTCTCGCCTACAGGCTACCACGAAATATGGTACGGTTAAGATTAAATCGTTATGAATAAAGGGAAAAGAATGTTAAACTTTTTGGCGTATAAATGCACGTTGGTGATGTTCGTGAAAATACAATATTTATTGATTTAAATATAAATAAGTTATTTATTACATCGTAAAGTGGCCGGTAGGTCTTGAACGTTGAGTGTAATATTAAAATCTACCAACTTCATAACATTTAGTAGCTTCTAAGTCTAATACTAATACCGTAGCTTGATGTTAAGATATATGCCGATATAAAAAGTAGAAGTTAATAAATGAAATATTTTTAAATTGAAATGACAACGAATATTTTAAACAGGTATTAGGAGTTATGTATGACGGATAATTTTTTTTAGAATACCGGACTATAACACATAAATTAACGCGATAACTATTTCAAACTTTCTTACTTATTTTATTACCAGAACTACGGAATAATGCAAACAGAATGAAAGTAGCATGTATTTGAAATGCAAATTGTCTGCACATAGCGTGATCAAGCTCTTGGGCGCAAATTATAGTGAAGGAAAGTAAGAAAAGTTCAACAGTTCACTGTGATATTAATATGTAAACTACACAGAAAGGTCGCACAAAGTCGTAGTCCGTTCAAGCTCCTTGTGGTAAAGCAGCATTCATTATTTGCAGTATACTCATATAAAATATGACTGAGAGAGTCGATACTTAGTAAATAATATTTTTTATTATACAACATATGTAATTAGGAGCCATCCATAAATTACGTCACACGTTAAGGGGTGGCTTTCACAAATTGTGACATTCAATGACTTTTTACTAAAGTTTTTTACTGGAGTGGTGACTTTGCACCACATGTATAAGTTTATAATCAAAACTCAAAAATATAAATATGCTGTAATATTTGTGAAACTGTTTACTTATAATTTTTTTATCTATTTATATATTACCAAATAAGACAATTTATTTAAAAAAAATTAAATGGCCATTTCTCTTAATTCTCTTCTCTTATATTTTGTAAATGTAATCGATCGATAGCGTACAGGTACAAACAGGACCATATTTTCTGGACTGTCTACATTGTAATTTATTTTCTATCTTTTTTTTTTTAATTATAAGGCTTTTTATGCATCCGTATTTTTTTCACATTCAGCGAGTGGTAAAGAATACTTTGTGTCACTTATAAACCGAATTCAGTAGGCGACAGCCCTACGTTTCGGTCACTTAGAAGTTGCGCACGCCGGCCGGGCGAGCGGGGAAGTAGCTTATATTGGTATTTCAGAAGATCTGGTTAGTACTTTCACCGTCTACATCTCGCCTTTGGTATTTGTGCTATGGGAATGGCAACGCCCTTCGCTTTAATGTTAAACATCGTTCACCATTTCGAAGATACGTCACAGATAGTCACGTTGGTATTAGTTTACAACAACGTGTCGTAACGAGAATTTATAGGCGCAGTTATTTGCTGCATAAACTTATCGATCTACTAAAGAAGATTGGTATAGATGAAGAATAATGCACCGTTTCCACAATACTTTAATTTCTTAATGAATTTATTTAAATGTTTGCTTTTTAGAATTACTGAATCACAGGCTGTTATTCTTTTTTATGGGATAGGAAGGCAAACGAGCAGGCGTGTCACCTGATGGAAAGTAATCAACGTCGTCCATAAACATCCGCAGTACCGTAGGCAGTGCAGTAGCGTTGCCGGCCTTTAAAAAAAGTTTCATTATGGAGGGGGACGGGAGGGGTAAGGATAGGAGGGAGATGGGAGGGTAAGGAGGGAAGGGGGAGGGAGGGGGAGGTTGAGAGTGTTGGGCCTCTGGAATACAACCGCTCACCGGACGAAGCGCGGTAGCTAAGCTACCACTCAGACGCCGGTTTTCTGCGGGAGTGTGATACTTCCCCGGGCTAGCCGGCCCATTCATGCTACAGACAAATAATATGCCATTCCTGACAAAGTATTCGTCTCCAGTGTGGCTTTACAAACGTTCTTATATGGACGACAAATGAGCTAGCTTGTCACCTGATATCTCTGCCGCCGATGGAGATCTTCAACACCAAAATATACTTATATCCTTATTAATAGTTTTTATTGTAGGCGGTAATTAATTTTGATATCTCATAGACTAAGTCATATATTACATCAGCAACTTGCAACCTTGCATCATTAGGTTGGTCTTGGCGCGATTTGGAACAATCGTATCTTAATAACGTAACATACGTTTAACAATATGCAAATGTATGCAATAAAAATAAATAAGCTGTTAGTGTTTTCCACTATGTGACTTGTATAAATTAATGCGAATTTCAATAATACTCTTTTTTTTTTGTGACACCACAAAAAATTGTTTACATGAATATTTTTTAAGTGCTGCATAACAAAAATACAATATTTTAGGGTTAATAATATATATATTTTTAATTCATAAAACAAACTATGCTAATAATTGACGGAAAAATTGGATCACGTCAGTAGTGGTTAGGGTAATGAAACGTACAAATGCGGATGCCCATAGGCGGCGCTGGATATCAACCATTAGGTGACTGGCTTGCTCGTTTGCCTATCTCTCCTCATTCGAGCCCTCAATCCGCAAGATTGTGACCCGTTATGTTTGCCTATCTATACCATTAAAATTTGTTATATTTTTAAAAAAAGGTAACAAGTAAACTGGCAGTATTGTTAGACGTAAAAAAAGAAAAACTAAAAAAAAGATTATGCGAATATTTCCAATCAGTTTCCTTTCCTAGCAGAGTCACCTTAAACGTTATTAGCACCTCGATTAACACGACGATTTGAAAACTCAACGAAACGACACAAACACACCCAGGGAAAGTTATGAGGTCCATTCAAAATGTTTAGTATTCAAACATTTAGTGTTCAAACGTTTACAGCTCCGTAAAAGCGCTCGTGCGAGCCTAATCTTCTCTAAATGCCGCATCTTATTTTATCACGTTGATCACAAATATTACGATAACTGTGAATAATTTAAAATATCATAGATAATATACGAACCATTTGATGACTTGGTTATAGATGATCTATGATCGTGTTGTAATTACAGATAATTTAACCCAGACGAAAACGAAACAAGTGACGGTTATATGACTTGTATGAGGTAGTAATAATATTCATTCTGCTACACTAGCACTTTCCTTGAACATTTATTGTACAGGTGAAAATTTTCCCTACTTCAAGAAATATTACTAGATAATATCTTAATGCGTATATGACACGCATTTATTCAAATTGCAATGTGGTTTCTTTTACCAATGTCTAGAAGTGCACAGCTACGGGTTGCTCTGTTTTCATGATGATTTACTAAATTAATAAAATTTTTGGGTTTCTGCTATACCAGAAAAGACTAAATAATAAAATAGTACCAGTCTTAAGTACTAAATCTATGATTAGGCATAAAGTTTTCTGAGATACTTCTATGCTAAATCAAAGTTAGTTGTTACTTCTTACAATGCTTGGAAAATAAACCTGGTAATTTATATCACATTTTATTCTACACATTTGTTGGTATTCGCGGAAGGTAACACCTGAATCTATTGATTACAATATATATTAGTATTGTACGGACGTTTTTTGTACGCGATTAAAAATTGGTCGTCCATATCAATGCTAAGTTTTTTTTACTACAAGTTTTGTGTGTTTCTAAGTGATCCATTTGACAAATATAAATGCCAGTAAATATTTTCTATTCAAATATAAAATGTAAAATGATATATAAACGTATTGAATATTAATCATTATATAGTTAATTTTCGGTTTAGTTGTTCGTTGTATTTCAGCGTATTATAGTCACTTTCAATACTAAACTGTGTATTTGGTATACATGACCTATAAGAGAAACGAAGGTCCATTATTAATGCAGTGATGTCCAAAACAATATACATGACGCTCGAGGTTACATTAGAGGTCTTAAATTTATTTTCATGTTCACGCCCAACTTTAAACAGAATAAGAACTATTTCAATAATTTTTAGTGACTTCATGAGTAATTTAATTAATGGACAGTCAAAACTTTTACTTAGCTAAGATCCGCGACAAGCAAACAATAACAGAAAATTATATCAACATGTTACCAACATTTATTATTAATTAAATTTAGATATTAGGGTTTTTTTAAAATTGTGGTCTTAATTTTTGTAACGTAATTATAAATTGTATAATTTTATAAAATCCCTCTAGATCTCCGGTAAAGTACCCAACATATTTTATTACAACCGAAACTTGGGGAAAAAATTAAATATAATTATTAGCAGGGTGTACGCAAAAAAACCAAGTTTTGTAGTTTATGCTATTTGGAAAACTTTTAGCTAATATAAAGGACAATATATTTATATATTAAGAACTGATATAAAATGGCTAATCAAAAGTTTTTACTTATATAAGGATAAGGGAAATAGAAATAATTGTATTACTAGACTTCATTCTACGTTCTACATTATGTTATTAAGGAATTTGGCGATGATTTAGATAACAAACATTAAGCCATGCAACTTAATTTCTATAAACGATGCAATATTAAAGATCAGTGATATCAAAGCATTGCCCACCTAAAAAGGCGTCCGCGATAATCTTTTGACCCTTAATTCTCGGCGAAGCGTAATGGTCGCATAATTCACTGTCCCGTTCTAGTCTCCAGCTCGCATTCAGATCGTGCCTATAATAGGTTCGAGTCCGCTAAATGTTACGCCGTTTCATAAAGGTTGAAGGTGCGGCTATACTCGTACAATTCTGATGAATCATGCAACACTATTTATATATTTTTTTTAAACAATTTATCATTTTTTTTAAAACAATAGACAAACAAGCAAGTTGGTAACATGATAGTAAACAATCACCGCCGTTCATGGTCGTCCACGATATTAAAGGCACTGTTGATGCGTGTCTACTGATGAATAAAAAGATGTAAATAATAGGAAGGAAAGAAGGATTTAATGGCAGGGTTTTAATAAAAAAGGAAAGTGAAAGGAATTGGATCTCCGGATCTGCCCTTACCATATGAAATGCGGTAACAGTAATATGTTACAATTTTACGCCGATATTTTGTGAGCAATTGGTACTTGTCGAACCGGACAATTCGTGCAACCATGGCTCTAGCTTTGATTTATTAGAATAACTCTTCAATGATTAACTTAATAAACATTACGATAGAACCACTATTTGATGATGTCAGTATCAACAAATATGGTTTTGGACTAACAAACGCGCTTTGAGTCTATATTCTTAATTTTTTATCTATTATCTTTATATTAATGTTATACGAGAATAAAAAAAGAGTAGTTGTATCCGTTATTGAGGATAGTTGACAATATTTGATAAGTATTGTAGTTTTTATTAAAATCTTTTATATATAAGAAAAAGTATAGATTGAGGGTGTGTTCCGATGAAAAAACTTATAAACTTATTATTTATATGTGCCCATGAATTGTAATTATTTTATAAAAACCCAAAAAAATGGAATTAATCAACTACATCTAAAAAAAACCCTTTATGTTAAAGTTCAATTAAAATGGGTTTTGTCATTTCCAAGACGAGCCTGGATAGACAGATAGATAAAAATTTAAAAATATGGTTTCTAATTTTTCTTGAATCGTTTGTTTATGAAAGATCTTTAAGACAATGCTTCATCTTTTTTTATTTTAAAATATTGAATATTGTACACATAGCTTTATTGTTGCTGTTTAAATCCATTGTGTTTTATTACAATAAACAATCTAAATGCTGATAGTGGCAAAAAGTGTTTTTCAAAAGAGACTGCAAAGAGCAAAGTCATGCGATCAGCAAGAACAAAATGAACTATCATTACACCGGCGTCGGTCGGAGTACAGCCTATCTTCAGCGTTCCAATCACGGTCGATGTAACTGGTAATCAGTTGGAATGACAAGGCCAGCGTAGATCCATCACGAAGGCGATTCGATCTCGTTAACCCGCCGTACACTTGGCTGGGTGTTCTGCGATGTCATTTACCTCTTTCTATCTGGAATTCCAGTAGGCAATTTAGATCGCCGCCGTCATGTGGTCTGTATTAACTTAGTTCACGCTTTTGTTACATTTTTTTTTCATTCATTCAGTCATTGTCGATCGCTTCTTGTTAGCCATGGAATATTACTTTTTCATGTTTGTATATAGGTCTTTTATGTTTGATATATAAGTCTGTTCACAGTTCTTGAATTATTATTGTTATTGAATTCGCTGCACACATGTTCTCACACTTCATCTCCATATGTAAATTAATATTTATTAAAATTTTAATAACTATAATTATTTTTTTTTCATAATTACTTACATACATACATATTGTCGTCACGCATGTGTCCTGTAGAGGTACACAGAGACCACAGATCTCCATCTGCTACGATTTCTGCTTACTTTCCTTGCTTCCTCCACACTCATCACTCTCATCATGTAATCTTGTCGGTTAAGGGTACTCTTGACCTGGCCTTTCTTAAAAACTTCAGCAATTTGGTCAAAGGTATATTTTTATAATTGAATCGAGAATTATAATTAAATTTTTAACTTACTTACTTTATAATTTTGTTATTGAATATGAAGGTATACCGTGCAGGCGTATCACCTCATAGAAAGCAGTCAACACCGCCGATAGGCATCCGCAATGCCATAAGTATTGCAGAAGCGTTACCGGTGTTTACGAAAGGTGTAGGCTTGTTTTTTGAAAATTCCATGTTGTATTGGTTCAAAATAACTGGTGGAGGTAGCTGGTTCTACAAGGTAATATGGTGCGTGGAAAGAAGTTTCTGAATAAAGACGAATTAATTCATTAATTTGGATGGGGCGGGGGTGTGAAACTTTTCTGTTACATTTTTTATTATTATTGTCAGTTGCATTTCTTTCTGAATCCTCGAATTAAAGTTATTCATGTTTGATATACAGGAAATTATTTTTGTAGTTATACACAATTGTCGTAGAATTATTATTATTACTGAATTATCTGCAGTTTTCATTCACCTTTTTCTTATTTCTTTCTAGGATAAGAGGGCAAACGAGCAAGCGCGTCATCTGATGTAAATCCATCAACGTCTTTCGCAAAACCCTTTCTTTTTAATTTAATTATATTAATTAAATATAAACTATAAAAGTAGTCAAAACCACTGATAAAATATGTTAATATTATATTGAATTTCTATAAGCTCAATTATTTTAATGTTTATACAACTGCCCCTCCATAATACCGACGGTTATAAATTATAAATGAAGTATAATGGTACCGGATGAGACCCTTTTGTTAATCCCTATCTTTTATACGTAAGAATGATCCTAAAGAAAAAGCAATCTTTTCAAATCACAATACTAAAATTTTATTTAAAAATAAAACGTATGACGTGAATATATATCCCTTTTTATGAAATAAGAAATTTGAAAGGGTTTATATTATACCACTAAAGGATTCATTCGTACTCCTCACTCATCAACCCATCGAGCATTAAAGAGCGACAATAAGAAGAGTAAATATACTGAAAGAGCAATCGACGAACATATTTTACTGCTTGGTATATCAATAAATTATAGTAATTGTTTTAAAAATAATTAATAGTGCATTTCCATATTTCATCTAAAACATATCAGACCTCCCATAGATTGCTAAATAGCACGGTCCTTAGGAAAGTGTATCTGCAGACTTTCACCAAACTTGCATGAGTTGTCCTTCAACCTAGGCCTTCACTACGATTGCAAGCATATTTATCTTTTTATTCATATACGGGATACGAAGGCAATCGAGCAAGCGTGTCGCTTGATAGAAAGCAATCAACGCCATCTATAGACATCTACAACGCCATAGAAACGCTGACGGCCTCTAAGATATGTGTAGGCTTGCTTTTTGAAGATAACATTGTCGTATCGGTTAGGAAAATCCGCTAAAGGTCTACTAAAATTCTTATTAAATATATAAAATTATTATATAAACGGTAAAACCGTGTGCTAAATATGGTACTATTAGTTAGTATCAAGAACCATATTTAGCACACGTTACGTAATAAATCATAACTTTATGAAAATATTCGGGCATACCATGTTACGCGTTTACTCTCCTCGCTTCTTCGATTCTAATCAATCTGTTTTTGTTACAGGGTTTGGAGATAGTAAATCCACAAGCTGCCGAGACTAGAGTAAATGAAGCAAATGCTAAATATTTTTCAAATACCTCGGGCTTTTTGTCCGTTGGCAAGAGTACAACATGAATAACATACGTTCCACATTCTTTATTTTATATTTCTTATTCTTTATTTAAGGATTTTTAACATGGATCATTTTGAAGAAATTGAGGACGTGTTTTTACTGTATAAAGTCCACGCGAACAATTCCTAACATTATTGTTTCCAGTACTAATATTACCGTATACTTGACATTGTTCAGATAACTGTCATAAAAACAATGAGGTTAGTTTACACTTATTGGCCCTTAATGCAAGTTTGATAAAAGCTTACGGTGTTTCTGCAACGGTTGATACTTGAGTCTTGGAAGCGATCAAAGTTATGTAACTTATTACATCTAGGTATTTCTTCTTGCAGTAACAGATATTTTATGGAATAAACTGCTCATAATTAAAATAGTATTATTGTATAGATATTGACGAAAAAGACCAAGAAACATGTTTTTTGTATTTGTGCACTAATAAAGGATTATTTCATAACCCTGTTGTTTATTTTCTTAAACCATTGATGGTTTCGATTACTCCATGAACTGACATAATTATGGGAAAAGTTGCTGGAAAAAGGAAAGTTGGTCGTAGAAAAAAGTCGTGTCTAAGGAACATCCGTGAGTAGACCGGAATAGCGTGTACTGCCCAACTTTTTAGCCTCGCTAGTGACAGAAAAGTATTCGGATCTGACTGCCAACCTTTACTAGTTGGAGAGGCACAAAAAGAAGATGAACTGTCAACATCCGCTTTTTGGACCGGACTTCTATGTTATTACTTCATCGGTTCTACTGACGGTACTTACTCTTCATAAGAAGGCATGAAAGGCCCAGCTGTATGCAGTCTGTTACTTCATTTCAAGACCATCTGCTGGTTTCCTGGGATTTCAAGTCCGTCTTTAATTTTTCTGCTTTTCAATTTCTGTATATAAAAACTCGTATATTTGTGATGGAAGGAGTAGTTGAAACCATTTCCTAAAAAATCGTCTCCTCTTGTCGTTTTCTCGTCTCTCCTTTCTCTTACTAGAATATTTACGAACCCTTTCAACTAAGGCAATAAGAATTGCGCTAAGAAAATGGTTCACATATTCCAATGGCAAAAATCTTATATTGTAAGAACAAACCTCACTTTGAGTTCCGGAGGCTCAACCCCCACCCCTCTCTCCCTCCCATAATAACACTTTCGTTAAAGGCCCGCAACGCTTCTGCACTGCGGATATTTAGGGGCGGCGTTGATTGCTTTCCATCAGGTGACAAGCCTGCTCGTTTGCCTTCCTATTGCTGATTTTAAAAACATATTTGTGTAGATGAAACGTTTCATTTTCATAAACATAAAATAATAATAAGTCAAAGGATCACGCAAAAAGTCATCAATAACTACATTAAATTACCTTTCTCTAGGCCAGTCAATGGAGCGGAGAATCCAGAGATATATGGCAGGAAAAAGGAAAGTGTTAACGCAAGTAGAAAACAGCCTTTTTAATATAGCCATGTTTCATTAAATTACACAAGACACCTCATATTCAATTTACATTAATTATATAATAATAATTATATTCGATATGATTTATGTTTTCCTTCATTTTCGTCCTGATATTTGGAGTAATGGTTGTGGCAACACTAATCGCAGCAATTTTAAGCTAAATTGAAATAGTAATCAATAAATATAAAAATTTAAGTTCTTTATAAAGCTTGTAAGCAAAAAACTCGGTTTCCGTATCATTTAATTTTTTAAATTTTAAATTCGATTTATTAACATCTAATATTTGAGGCAACAGGAAAAAATAATTAAATAATATTGACCTTTTGACATTTGGGCTATCTCTCTCATGTCCATTAACACTTATAAAAAGGATAAAACGTGAGAATTTATTTTTTACTATCGCATAATTGTCTACAAAGGATTAGTTTAATTATTAATGCAAAACTATTTCGTTATGTCATTATATTGTATTATGCAACACTATTTAAAATTCTATAATACAACCTTGCCATTCCGGTATTTATAGAATAATATTATTTAACTTGTTATTCTTAATTGAATAAGTTGATTTCTTTTATCTTTATGATGACAATGTCTTCGATGATATTTTCTGGGAAATTCTATAAGCATTACTACTTAGAACATACTTATTTTAGAGCGTTACGTGTATATTTCTTAAGTGTACTCGTAACTGGCGGCTTATTGGCGAAGTGAACTGCTTCCGATCACGGGTTGCGTGATCGATTCCCGCATCAGGATAAATATATTTATGGCATACAGATTATTCTCAGTCTGATTGTCCCGCAAATCTGTCTTGGACAAGTGTGATTGGTTAATGTCCATCCAGAAATAGGGAGATCCTTGCCTAGTGTTGCATATATAGGCGGTAAAAAAGTGTACTATTGCGAAAAGAAAAGTTTAATAGCGATAAACATGTCCGATTATACCTTAAGACTAGACCTTAGATTCGATGTATGAACCTAACCTGTATATATGTACATATATCCTGTTAATAAATGACGATCTGTCAGCCAACTCATGGCGTGATAAAAATCCTATAATTCAAGCTAGACAAATTTCCGGCCAGTAAGAAATATGCAACAGGTGCATAATGCTTATTTTGGAAACTACATTCGAATCCTTTGGAGAAACATATTAAACATTGAAATGATTTAGGCTGTTAATCATGATGATAAAGTATTCACAAACACTCACACCTCGTTTCAATTCTAATTTAGTCTCTGAAACGACTGATATTATTGGATAAAAATGCGGATGGACGGTTGTAAAGACGCACAGAATATACACTTATTAAATTGAAAGGACAGAAAACTATTTCGTTTTTTTAAAAAATTAAATCGTGACTGGATTTAAACCTAAGGCGTTCGCTTAGAAGTCAGGTACCTGTTCTAACCAACCAGCCAAGTAGCCGGCTAGCCCATGAATGAGATATGATGATAAAAATGAAAGCAATTTTCTCTTCGGCTATTTGGTTAATTACTTTGTCACTTGTCCTATTCGTTTTTTTTTATAATCATAAACACCTTGGTGAAATTTGAAGACTATTATTACTCTATTATCGGATCATTAAGACATTTTATTGACGTTTAGATATTTCAATTTAATTTTAAATTCATCTCCAATGTAATCTAGACGTGAATAATAAATAAATATTACTTCGAAACGCTAAAAAAACAATATGGTTTAACTTGCAGTTTTTTACTTAATCGATTATAAGACTTATCTTTCTAATGAAATACAGAGAGTTGCATTATTTAAGTGGTGGATCAGTTGTGCGCTAAAGCGGACGGTCTTGAGAAAGATGAGACAGCATGCCCTATTTCCTTCGCGAGTACTTCAGCGATTAATTGCGTGAAATAAGTGTACCACCTCGGAGTGTACTTGTTCTTTACTGCATTGCTCGGCGTCTGTGTTACTTCAGTTCAAGGACGACCTGTTACGCTAACAATAATTTGCACTTGATAATTAACGCTGTTTTGCTGTAACGCGTTACATTTACTTTCAGTATTTCGCGAAAATATGCTTATGGTAATTTGTAGAAAAAAAGTTTTTTTAATTAAACGTTCATGTTATTTCTGTGACGTACGTATGTATGCCCTACTGCTTGGCACGTGATTTCCCATTTCTGGAGGAATATACATTAACCGACCGTGTTTGTCCGAGGTGGAGTGGTGTGACGCCTAGACTCGGAATAAATACAATACTTGCTGACCAAAAGATGTTCTTTTTTATGGGATAATAAGGCAAACATATTTTTTCGAATTAGGAAACTGAAGTGGAAATGGGCTGGTCACGTTTGTCGGAGATCCGACAATCGTTGGAGCAGATAAGTGCTGGAGTGGAGACCGCGTCTTGGCAAACGTAGTGTGGGATGTGATTTGGGGAAGGCCTATGTCCAACAGTGGACTGCAACAGGATGTTGATGAAGGCAAACAAGCAAGCGTGTCACCTGGTGGAAAGCAATCAAAGCCGCCCATAGACATTCGACGTGCCATAGGTATTGCAGGAGTGTTGCCGGCCTTTAAGAAAAATGTAGGCTTGTTTATCGTGATACGGGAATCGATAGGAACTGACCCAATTCGGTACTAAGTCTTCAAGAGTTAGAGTTTTGTTGTCTTAAGACGAATTCATATTTGATTTAGGCTCCTAGTTGTTATTAGATTTATTTTATTTGTGAGGCTTCTACTACTCATTGTAAGAATCCGCAAGCAGGAGGTTAGTACTACTTTTATACATGTTTTCGTGTTATTATTTTATCATCATCATCATCTACCGCAGGCAGAATAACACTCAAAAATAAAACTATAATACTATTAGTACATTTCTCTGTCCTTTTACATTTATACGTGTATTTTTTAAAAGTATATTTTATTACTACATACACTTTCGATTAATTACACAAAAACATAAAAGAAAACACCTTTCAGAACATTTCGGTGATGGTAACAATAACTATAATATGCAGTTCTTTGAATAAATATTACTTACCGCTTTCTGCTTTAGCAATTATATACACTCGTACACATAAAGCAACGAGTGTCTCGCAATTAGCAAGGCGATGCCATATTAAATTGAGTAAGCATTTACATAGAAGATGAGTTTTAATGTTTTATAAAGTTTCTGTCAAGTTTGTACGATTCGTATGCACTTAAATAGAAAATTGATGTTAAAAAATATTGAAGACTTGAAGTTGATAGGTACATAAAATAAAAAAATTAAAAAAAGATTTAAGTCAAACGGTTTGTTAACACACTAAATTAAAAACGGGGGTGCCTATGAAATATACCTTTGAAATTATTTTCAGTCTATATAAAATATGTCCCACCGCTGAGCGTGGAGCCTCCCCATTAATAGAGGAACGGACATTAACTCGCCATATGGATTGGTGTAACATCCAGACTCAAAATAAATACTGATGATCAGTAGACCATAAATAATAATAATTCGGAATAATTCTGGGTACTGAATTCCACTACCGCACAACTCGCCACAATCCTTTAAGATTCATTCCCACCATTTGCATTTGTTTTTCCCGAATTTTTTTTCTAAGAATCACTACTCTTTGGAACCAGTTACCTCCAACGATATTTGTTGTTTGTGTATTTACACCTACTCGTTTGCCTTCCTATCACATATTAACAATACATATTTATCATGATGCAGGAAACATATCCGCGACCATTAACACTGAATATGGCACACTGCCACTGAGCCATCAATATAATTATTCATAGTAAAATAAGAGTAAATAATAAGTTATTAAAATACTTTTGAAATCGGCTTCGCGTTTCACACTCGGAGGTGCGTGGGTTTGAATAAAGGACGGCCAGCTTTAACGGCCTCTGTACGTGCCACGAATTTAAATTCAATACGAACGTTTAAAAGTGTTCTAAGGCTGGATACGTTTAAATGTGGGTTTTGAGATCGTCTAAGTACATACACATATACTTATTCTATATAAAGAAACTACGGATTCGCCAAAAAGTTTGGAGGGTCATGCTAGTTTCAAACATAAAAAGACAAAAAATTCGTATAGGATTAAAATTCAGAGCAAAACCATTTTAAAGTTAAATGAAGTTTTAAAGTTTTTTTTTTGTAATAAAATATCATACTTAGCTTACAGCTATGATATCAAAAGTATCTGTGCCTTCTCACCTTGACATTTTTTAAAATTTTATAATAATTCACCTCAAAATTATTTTTATAGCGTTTAATTTCTTAGTAAAATATTATTTATTTACACTTCGATCTAGTATTAAAAAATTTTGATTTCATTTTAATTAATTCAAAATAACGGTGATAACTGATAGATTTTAAAAAACTAGCGTGACGTGCAAACAGAATGACCTGTTAAATGTGTTTTATTTTTTATACGTTTTGATGTTTTTGAATTGTATATAAAGATTTTTTTTTGTTTCTGACACTGTTGATATTGCATAGGTATGGTAACATATGACATATTATGTATGAAATATGTGAAAACATTTTTTTTAATTACCTCTTGTTACATCTTGACAGCGCAGCCGAGGTGCGGGTGTGTTACGTGATATGTAGATAAGACAACCGCCCAGAAAAGAACGTTAACGGTTCATTGAAATCAAAAGAGTGGTCGTTGAGTGAACGCTTCTAGCTCGGCTCGGAGTCCGAGGAACAGGTTTGGAGCGATACATCCCGAGCCGCGATGTGGCCGCAGTGTTCCGCCGGTCGCTAATGTATGTGCGCGTGCACACACGGACGAGGAACCTCCGGACGGCGGCCGACGATTGCCGCCAACTTTTTTTTTAACACCTGCGGTGTGTATGACAACATATGATTTACTGCCAGTGATTATCGCAACTCGGTTTTGGAACGCTCAATGACGAAGACTGTATCTGTTCGGTGTTGTTAGTGCTTGTGCAAGCGGCTAGGAATTTTGAATAGCTGGATAATATAGCATGTGGGGACTGGCGGTTTAGCTGGATGCAGCTATGGCTAGTTTCGAGGATCTCGCCTTCGACTGGGCGACGCTCTGTCAGGAATGTCCCGAGTGCTGGACACCGTCAGGTGAGTGACCTTTTATGATAGCTTTATGTGTTGCGAATCGATTTACATATATTTTCGTTAGCTTGATTATATAAACATTAATAATAACCTCGAATTTTTGGCAGTATATATACATTTTAAAAATCTTCAAATAATAAAAATCAACTTTTGAATTCTTTAAGCTTTTATTTCTTTTCTTTGAATTAGTTAAAAACCACATAACAAATGAAATACCTACAAAATTTCATTTCAGTGAAGATCCTATAATGTCCTTTAAAATATTAAAAGAGATTAATAAATATTATCTATGAATGACCTAGTGAAGTTTGTATTGATAGGCATGTTTATCTTTAAATTATTGTCAAGATTACGTTAACCCTGCATAATCTAATACTTACTATATATAACCTTTAAATTTGTTTATAAGTAGCAAAGTTCAAGGTAAGATTAATTAATTAGATAAAATTAAATAAAATTGTATTTAAGTCACGTAGCAAAATTATTTACAAACAATATACATTCAAAAAATCTCTCATAACTGAGCGATAAATATACCGTTTATGATATATTATAAATGATCACGATTTTCACACGAAGATAAAAGTCTGAAATTTGAATTCAATAATTTAAATGAATTTTAACCATTACATTGTTATCTTGTTAAGTACGATTGTAACAACATAGATACTGTAAGAAACAAAGTATAACAGTAATTTTATTCTTTGAAAATAAATATATTTCTGCAGGTTAACATGGATGATTTATGTAACAACATATTTTTTATTTTACTATTACTAATGCCGAATATATCAATTAATTTATAAAACTGTTCTTTATCATAAGTAAGGGTGGTAACGATAGTGTACTAACCTTACTTATAAAAGTAAGTAAGGGTTGTAACGACAGTGTACTAACCTTACTTATAGAAGTAAATAAGTAAGGGTGGTAACAATAGTGTACTAACCTTACTTATAGAAGTAAATTAGTAAGGGTGGTAACAATAGTGTACTAACCTTACTTATAGAAGTAAATAAGTAAGGGTGGTAACGATAGTGTACTAACCTTACTAATAGAAGTAAGTAAGTTAGGGTGGTAACGATAGTGTACTAACCTTACTTATAGAAGTAAATAAGTAAGTGTGGTAACGATAGTGTACTAACTTTACTAATAGAAGTAAGTAAGTTAGGGTGGTAACGATAGTGTACTAACCTTACTTATAGAAGTAAATAAGTAAGGGTGGTAACGATAGTGTACTAACCTTACTAATAGAAGTAAGTAAGTTAGGGTGGTAACGATAGTGTACTAACCTTACTTATAGAAGTAAGTAAGGGTGGTAACGATAGTGTACTAACCTTACTAATAGAAGTAAGTAAGTTAGGGTGGTAACGATAGTGTACTAACCTTACTTATAGAAGTAAATAAGTAAGGGTGGGAACGATAGTGTACTAACCTTACTAATAGAAGTAAGTAAGTTAGGGTGGTAACGATAGTGTACTAACCTTACTTATAGAAGTAAGTAAGGGTGGTAACGATAGTGTACTAACCTTACTTATAGAAGTAAGTAAATAAGGGTGGTAACGATAGTGTACTAACCTTACTTATAGAAGTAAATAAGTAAGGGTGGTAACGATAGTGTACTAACCTTACTTATAGAAGTAAATAAGTAAGGGTGGTAACGATAGTGTACTAACCTTACTTATAGAAGTAAATAAGTAAGGGTGGTAACGATAGTGTACTAACCTTACTTATAGAAGTAAATAAGTAAGGGTGGTAACGATAGTGTACTAACCTTACTAATAGAAGTAAGTAAGTTAGGGTGGTAACGATAGTGTACTAACCTTACTTATAGAAGTAAATAAGTAAGGGGGTAACGATACTGTACTAACCTTACTTATAGAAGTAAGTAAGTTAAGGTGGTAACGATAGTGTACTCATTTGTAAACTAATTAGATAAAAATATATACTTACACTATAGTCACAACGATTAAAATGTTCTCATACTTGGTTTAATATCTGTAATATTTCATATTTCTGGTATCATTTAGTTTTCTATATGTAGTCGATAAAAAAGCGTAGAAAGACAACCTAAGAAAGCGTCCCTAAGAATGCAAGAATGAACGGCCAATATCATTTCAATTTTTACCTTTTTATGTCCAACAGACCTATCGTTATAATTCATAAGTCAACAAAAAATCTCTTGTGACTTGTCGTCAGTGGGCGTAAGGTTAAATATTATGGATAGTTTGTATATAACGGCCGCCATTGTATCAATACGTACGCAATTATATTGAATAATTTAGAAACATAATACTTTAGACTTGATCATAGACTAATTAAAAAACAATTGATGGACTTTTGAGATTCAGTCAAGTGATTGGTATATTGCGGAAATCCATTAAAAAGATGAACAGTCAAACTTACTTTACTAAGATCCGCGAACATAAATCAGAAAAAGGATAAAGCGTTTACGAAGAGATGGAGGATTTGCTGACGACCTATTCTCGTTAAGAATTAGACTTATAATTATAATAATACCTTTATTATTTTTAAAATTGTCTGAGCACTTCTTTGCAAAAACACATTATTATTTTTCTGAATTATGTTCGCGGGTCTTAGCAAAGTAAGTTTGACTGTCCATCTTTTAATTATACAATGATGATGATTAATGTCTACTTGGCTTAGCACCCAAGTAAAGTTAGAGATAAGGGCTATGAATTCAAATTGCGCTCGAAATTAAAGTTTATATATATATATATATATATATATATATATATATATATATATATATATATATATATATATATATATATATATATATATATATATATATATATATATATATATATATATATATATTCACGACCGACGACCGATTGGCTCAGTGGCGGGGCTCTCCGCCCGCGGAGTCAATGGTCGCGGGTTCGATTCCCGCATCGGAATAAATATTTATATGGATTTTAAATGTTTATTCCGAGTCTGGTAACCCCCCCAATCCGCATTACCTTTCCTGCCCCTTCCTTTCTTCTCTATCCTTTCCCTTCCTCTCCGCCAATCCACGGTCTGCCGTGCCAATGGATGCGTGGCTAGGGGCGAGCCTAGTCGTAAACGTGCCGATCGTCCCGGGGTCGGGCTCCCCCGGGGACTATGGTGCCTTACCTCAGCATGCAGGGCTCTGCTGGGGCTGACCTCCATCCTCCCTTGCGGCTCGTGGGATTCACTAAAGACGAATTTAATATACCTAATTTGTCGAAAATGACGGCGACGTGGTTCGCCACCCGTCACGTCCTGATTCTCACGAGGGCGAAAAGCGACCAATGACGAGCCGTTTCGCTGCGATGAATGGCAGCGGATGGAGCTCTGTGGTCTCTGCCAACCCCTGCGGGGGATAGGCGTGAATATATAAAAAAAAAATATATATATATTCACTCCTATCCCCCTCAGGGGTTGGCAGAGACCACAAAGCTCCACCCGGAACCATTCATCGCAGCGAAACGACTCTCCATATATATATATTCACGACCGACGACCGATTGGCTCAGTGGCGGGGCTCTCCGCCCGCGGAGTCAATGGTCGCGGGTTCGATTCCCGCATCGGAATAAATATTTATATGGATTTTAAATGTTTATTCCGAGTCTGGTAACCCCCCCAATCCGCATTTCCTTTCCTGCCCCTTCCTTTCTTCTCTATCCTTTCCCTTCCTCTCCGCCAATCCACGGTCTGCCGTGCCAATGGATGCGTGGCTAGGGGCGAGCCTAGTCGTAAACGTGCCGATCGTCCCGGGGTCGGGCTCCCCGGGGACTATGGTGCCTTACCTCAGCATGCAGGGCTCTGCTGGGGCTGACCTCCATCCTCCCTTGCGGCTCGTGGGATTCACTAAAGACGAATTTAATATACCTAATTTGTCGAAAATGACGGCGACGTGGTTCGCCACCCGTCACGTCCTGATTCTCACGAGGGCGAAAAGCGACCAATGACGAGCCGTTTCGCTGCGATGAATGGCAGCGGATGGAGCTCTGTGGTCTCTGCCAACCCCTGCGGGGGATAGGCGTGAATATATAAAAAAAAAATATATATATATTCACTCCTATCCCCCTCAGGGGTTGGCAGAGACCACAGAGCTCCACCCGCTACCATTCATCGCAGCGAAACGACTCTCCATTAGTCGCTTTTCGCCCTCGTGAGAATCAGGACGTGACGGGTAGCGAACCACGTCGCCGTCATTTTCAACAAATTAGGTATATTAAATTCGTCTTAGTGAATCCCACGAGCGGCAAGTGAGGATGGAGGTCAGCCCCAGCAGAGCCCTGCATGCTTAGGTAAGGCACCATAGTATCCGCGGGAGCCCGATACCGGGACACTCGGCACGCTTGCGACTAGGCTCGCTCCTAGCCACGCATCCATTGGCACGGCAGACCGTGGATTGGTGGAAAGGAAGAGAAAGGATAGAGAAGAAAGGAAAGGGCAGAAAAAGAAATGCGGATTAGGGGGTTACCAGACTCGGAATAAATATTTATGAATCCATACATATATTTATTCCAATGCGGAATTCGAACTCGCGACCATTGACTCCGCGGGTGGAGGTCCCCGCCACTGAGCCAATCGGTCGTCGTTAAAATTTGCGATATAGACAAAAATAATTTAACTTTCATTCGTTTTTAAAAGACTAGCGACGTTATAATTTTTGTATTATTAGAAGTTTATGAGCTGTAAAAAAAGGTTTTTACCGAACGGTAATTTTTTTATGGTATAGGAAGGCAAACGAACAGGCGTGTCACCTAATGAAAGGCAAGCAACACCGTCCATAGATATTATGATTATGGAAATTTGAATTACCGAAACCCCGTCTGTTGTAACTATGACAAGATATTTAATCGAAGAGAAAATTCAAAAAGCCATTAATCTATCTCTTTAAAATAGGTTTTCACCGTGAAATTGTACTATTTTCAATTTAGTTTACACCGTGATTTTAATATAATTTAAATAGCGTTTAGTAAGCAGTGTCCTTCTGCAGCGACAGTGTAATCGTTGGTACAAAGATTTTAAGTGAGGTTGACTAAGTATGAATGACGAAAGAAAGCGATCGGATTTAACGCCTGTTTTAAATGAAATCTTATTGATAATGAAAATTTATTTTATTAAAAAATAAATTCGATTTTTAATTGAATCGAAACGCAAGTACGAATTACGACATAATTTATTTTTTATTTATACTTCGTTTACTTCGCATACTCTCTACTATTTCACGTGGCTGCATTAGCACCAAGGAATATTATATTACAAATAGTTATAGATATAGGTTATTATTTATTGTATTACTGATAAACTATTTTACTTGCTTTTGTGTTACATCTTTAAGAAAACAAATGGTGCAGTGCCGAGAAACTTTTGTTTATCGAAAAAGTTTTCGCTAGAAAGCGATGATCTATGGTCTCTTCTAAACCGTCTTTAAAAGCTTACAAAAAATTATGAAAGAAATATTTGACAAAAAAATTATAAAAGATCCATGCATCTAAACGTAATTAAAAATTTGTAACTTTTTATTTTATAAGAGAGCGTATGTGGGTCGCCCAACTAGACGACGTCCTGTGGGGCGCCCCAGATATCACTGGAGGGACATGATCGAGGATGACTTGCGCAACCTTCAAATCTACAACTGGCAGGAGGTGACGCAGGACAGGGCACTGTGGCTCTTTGTAGGCCAAGAACCATTTAGGGTGGCTGCGCCAACAAAGTTATTTATTTTTTATAACTAATTAATTTTCTCAAAACTTATGAAACCTCATAAATTTGTAACAAAATGACTGTGGAGGGAGAGTAAAGACTCATAAATGAAATTGATTAGCTGTAATTTATTATATACATGATATACAACGAACTCACTTGCCCCTGAACAGTAGCAAAAGAATGCAAATTTGAAATTAAATTCGGTATAAATTAAATTGTCTGAACGTGACTGAAAACGTTACACGTTTCAACGAAAACGTTATTTTTCTTCGCACAAAAAAATCACACTAACATTCGTGTGAAAATATTACCTACGTGATAACGAGATAGCCTCGGTTACATGAAGTGTCGAGTCTGCGTTACACGGTGCACGTCACTTATATATTTATTTTACAATTTGTCTCCATAGTCACGCTTTCAGGAAATCGATGCGTGGATTGAGCGACAAGCGAACAGCGATTTTTTCTTTAACACCCCTTGCTGGATTTAACCATATCATAAAAATGAAAGAAACAATTTTAATAAGCGATATCAGGTAATGTTTATTTACATCAGTACATGGCATGCCTTTCTAATAGCGATCAAAGCCGAAGTCTCATCTCAGGCGCTACCACCTTTTACTTACTATCCTTATGATTTTTTTGACATATTAGCAGCAGTCCAAGTATTTCACGAATCGTTCTGATGAAGTTCATTCAATATATAGTTTATATACACAATATATAGTTTATATAGTTTATATACAAGTACATTTAAAATGGTGACAAGTAACACATAAAAATATTAAAATTAACAATTTCGAGAAGCCTTCAAATGAAAAATTACTTGTGTTATAATTTAGCTATTTCATTTGTTTATTTTTTGCTTTACACGTAAATGTTTGTTATGTTTACTTTTAATAAGAAAATGTGAAGGAGACATTGAAAGACGAGTGAAAGTTGGTAATCAGGTTAACGGAGCCCTGCACTCCTTTATGAAAAGTCAGAATGTGTCAAAAACGGCCCGACTGGTGGTTCATCAGGGGGTGCTTGTTCCGACGCTTATATACGGTAGTGAAAGTTGGGTTTGGCAGAAGAAGCATGAAAGCAGACTGAATGCGGTGGAAATGAGAGCATTAAGAAGTATGTGTGGTGTAACCCTGAATGATAGAATAAGAAATGAAGATATAAGAGAGCGATGTGGAGTAAAAGAAGGTGTTGTGACAAAAGTAGAAAAAGGGATGCTTAGATGGTTTGGACATATAGAGAGGATGGATGAAAGACGACTGGCAAAAGAAATTTACCTTGCGAATGTGGATGGAAGGGCCGGAAGAGGAAGACCACGAAAAACGTACCTTGACCAGATTGCTGAACTTTTTAAGAAAGGCCAGGTCAAGAGTACCCTCAACCGGCGGGCTTGCATGAGGAGAATAATGAGTGTGGAGGAAGCAAGGGAAGTATGCCGAGATCGTAGCAGATGGAGATCTGTGGTCTCTGCCTACCCTTACGGGAGACGGGCGTGACGATATGTATGTATGTATGTTTACTTTAAGACAATAGAAATCAATTCATGCAGTGTGGTAAAACATTGAGAAAATCCGCTGGAATAATTGTTAAATAACTAATTTAGAATAATTTATGGCATGCATTAATTAGTGTTTAGGTACAGCGTTTCACTTGGGAAGGTTTTCATCAATTTTATTACACTATTAAGCATTAAAGGTATAATAATTAACAGTATAAGCGCAATTTTTTTATTACACTCCTTTACTTGAATATTCGGTAATTAATTTGTCTGTCATCATCATAATCAACCTATCGTGAAAAAAAGAGGTCTTAGGGCACATTCATTTATTTCTTTAAATTTTTATTACAAACTGACATATAATAATAACGTTAATAACAAAATTGTTGAAAAAAGGCAAGCTTATTAGTAATGGAAGATTATTCTAACTAACGTACAGCGAGAAGTAGATAGGAATTCAACCGTAAGGTACAAAATGTTTCTTTTCGCAACTATATATACATATGTAAAAATAATTGAATAAGTTATGACATACCACACAATCATAACACAGTATAATAAAATAATAACACGGTCGTATTTGTACATCGTATACTTTGAATTTTAAATTGTATTGGTTTTATATACATACTTAATAAAATATGGTTAACGTTTTTATCAAAATACTTAATATGTATCAAAAACATGTAAGTCAAACTTAAAAATAAATTAAAGAATAAAATTATACTATAACGCTTCCGCTTATGACTTGAATATTATACCGACTACTACTGTCTTTGCGCTGCATTGGCGATGTTATCGTATTGCTTTAATGCACTTTTTTCGTACTGCGTTTGAATGGACAGGTTTCGTCCATTGAACCCTTATCTCAATCCTGTCTTATAGCGTAAAGATAACATCATGTAACAGTGAATGCAAATGTAATGATAAATATATTTGTCATAATATATAACAGATGTAATAAATACGTCACTCATTCTGTTTCTATTGTATTTTGTAGTGTGTAGAGAATTAAATTCTTATATTATTTAATATAAGAATTTAATTCTCTACATACTACATATTATTTAATATAGTCTTACAAATAAGAACGTGAAAGTATGCAATAGAACAAAAATAGTAATTTTCAGTATTGTGTTTTTATTAATTAGTTAATATAAGTAATATTTGAATTCATATCGTACAAGAAGAATTTTTAATTATGAAAATTTAATTGACCAAATATATCTTAAACTATTTTCATATATGTCCCACTGCTGGGCACTAGCCACCCCTTTTCTGAACATTACCTCACCGCGCTTGCATCAGGCGGCCTGGGCCAGTCCCAGACTCTAAATAAATATCTATGTAACATTTTTAATTGATGCGGGAACTAAACCCGCGACTATTGGCTTTGAGATTGTTACTGTATCAGTGTTCTCATGCACCCCAAGCGAGTAAAAGTGTCAACTGCTTGCTTAACTTAGGAGAATAATAGGAGAGGAAGAGAGATAAAGGAAAAAAATAAAACCTTCGAATATATCCACTCACTGTATTAAATGCATTATGATAATCTGTGAGAATGTATTTCGCGTAACTGTTACAGGTTTTTAAAAAAAAACTAGCAATGTTTTAATATTACTAGAAGTCAACCATTTTATGCTTGTGCTCGTAAACCCTTCAAAAAGAGTCCAATAACGGATACGAACTCATGAAGTCAGATCCTAAGCCCGATCATTGCCAACTGAGCTACTATCGCTAATGGCAATTTAATTCAAATATAATAGTTAACAATTGTCGGATTTTATTTGCAATATAACTATCGATATCAATGCAATCGAACCCACGACCGATCGTATCGATTTATTTGTTCCGGCCGTAAAAAGATTCGCACGAGTGAGTGCCTTCCGTATTCGCCTTCATATTTAGAGTAAAATAACTAATAAAAATCGCATTTTTATGTAAGTTTTGCCGAATAAAAAAATGTTTGAAAATAAGTTTGTAATTGAATTTATTCGACTGGCAAAAACTGGATGAATGAAGCCGAAGATCGATCTAGATGGCGCGCTTTGCCTTCACCTGAGATGTAGCAGTGGACTATCGCAGGCGGTTGAAGATTATGAAGAATGATGATGAAGTTATTTTAAAGCTTATAATAAAAAAATAATAAATCTTTACGATTAATTAGTTAGCAAGTTTTGAGAACTCGTGTCTTTCAAACAGCTTTGTAGCATTATAGTTATTTATTTTAACAACACTAGTTAGAAATATTATAAGAAAACACATGTTAAATTAATAAATTACCTAAACTAATAAAAATCATTGTACCCTTAAATATTTAATACTTATTTATTAAATGCCGTTCCGAAGACCTAAATTACAATACATTACCGATATATAAAAATTACAATATATTTATCTGTGACATTACATAATAATTTTTTGTGACATTACAAAAATTGACAAGTAAAAGAAGAAATCCTGACATTGACATAAATATATAAAAACTATTGGACAATATCTTTAAAAATCATATTTCCAACTATATCAAGTAATGAATAATGCAATATTTTTTATGAACATGAAAGGCAAACGAGTATGGAGACGCTTTATAGTAAGTAATTACCGCCACCCAAGAAAATATATACCAAGAGCACTGTTGATGCGGTACCTAACTTATGATAATCTGTAAAAAACGGAGTGGGAGAGGGAAGTAATGGGTGGAGGAGAACAATGTAGAGGAAAGGAAAAAGGGGTCAGATCTTCGGATTTCAATGCTCATCGAATAAATTGCAATGGGAAAGTTATTACTCATTCAAGAGACGATCGTATGTGTTCACAAAAGACTGGCAAAGCATCTGAGATGCCTCTAGCGTTACGGATGTCTACTGATGGTGATTTAGTGCCAGGTGACCCGTCTACTCTTTCTCGCCTATTGTACTATATAAAAGAAACTCAGATATCGGTTTACGGAATATTATATAGATATTTTGGTATGGTCGACGAAAAGCCCTGACGAAGTTATACCTCATACCCATACCTCAGAGCCTGAAGACGAAAATCTTCGACTAGTGTGTCCTACCCGTTCTCTCCTACGGCGCAAAACGTGGACGCTGACAGTCCGTCTGCTTCATAACTCAGAGTCACTCAGAGAGCTATGCTCGGAGTTTCTCTGGTAGATATCATTCGGAATGAACAAATCCGCCAGAGAACTAAATTCACCGACATAGCCTATCGAATTAGCAAACTAAAGTGGCAATGGGCTGGTCATATTTGTCGGAGATCCGACAATCGTTGGAGCAAACGAGTGCTGGAGTGGAGACCGCGTCTCGGTAAACGTAGTGTGGGACGCCCCCCGGCTGGATGGTGCAACGGTCTGCGCAGGGCGGCTGGCAGAAACTGGATGCGTGTAGCCGAAGTTCGGGCTAGGTGGCGCTCCATGGGAGAGGCCTATGTCCAGTAGTGGACTGCCGCAGGCTGTTGATTGATTGATTGATATAGATACTACTGAAAATGTTGCACAATAATTATTATCACTGATACCTGCAACGCTTAGGAACATTAAGGATACATTAACTGTCCTTGACGAAGACGTAGTATAAAGGACAGGATGTAGCCTATGCGGGGGAGGCGAGTCAAGGTTACGTTATACAGGTTAACCTTCAGTTCGCAGTGCTCACTGAATGAAGAGCAGTAATAAAGCTTAAACACTTACCACAATAAAGTGTCTTCACGACACTTACCGACGTAATCAAGTTTCGATTAATTAACAAACCGTTGCAGATGAAAAAGCAAAAGAAAGCACAATCGAGAGCGATATCGTTTCGCTTTCATTACACACCTGAAGGGTACAATTAAGATGTAAGCAATAAAAATTATTATTCACTTTAAGCAATTATTACACTCATTGTTAGGAGCTAACGATATTACAGGTTAATTAAAGCACCGGTGCGCTGTGTTCTCACGATTGTATTTGATTGGCGCATCTGTCATTGACCCCCAAATTAATTCGTATGCAATCCCTACTAATACATAATAGTTCGTAACTTGCCTTAGACTTACCTCACCTTATAAATTTAGATTATTAATCAAAATCTTTTATTAGAATTAGGTCAAGTTTTTAAGTGAAATCTATTATTAATTCAATTCAATTCTTTATTTATGGCAACTATCAATGAATTCTGCCAGTGTTAAGTCAATCATGGAAGTTACACAATCAAAAAAAAAAACTCACATAATAAAGAAATATGTAAAAAGAAAAAAACTCGCACCGTGGTAACTAATCAATTACTAGTAGGAAGACAAACGAAATTGTCATAGAAATAATATAGATCATTAGCAGAATTAGGTTCTTATAGATAAAAAAAACTATAAAAAATATAAATTTATTTCAACCTTCACAGGTCATATTTTGTTAGTAGACACACACACTAATATCAGTAATCTTAATCTTACCTTAGCCAATTTTGATTTGTCAGCATATGCACCATTTGACAGGTACTGACAATTAAACCTGTCGGCAAATATGACTAAAATATAATAAATAAAATACAATAACTTTTATAAGAAATGCGAGTTTTTTTTTAATTTTTTCCACTTCAAAAGTGTGCCACATGGGGTACACTTTTGAAGAGTAGCCACAGTATTCTATTCCTCTGCTGAAGTAGTGATGTCGGGATACCGTTAACCTCGCGGATATTTTCGTTTAGTGTAGATATAGTCTTCGAGTTACACAAAAGAAGTCCAGGTCCAGGAGATATCCCCGAAACCGCTTATTAATTTCTTAGGGAAGTTATCACGAGGAAGCTCCATGGTCTCTCTAACAGTGTGAGGCGTGGCGCCATCTTGTTTAAACCATGTGCGTGTCAAGTGAAAGCAGGAAGTACACTCAATATTGGCAAAACATAATCACTAATCATGCGTTTATTGATTATTCAACCTTTAAGAGACGAACTTTTATGTCCGTCAAAGGCAGGCAATGCATTTGTGAAACTTCTGGTATTGCGGATCTGGGCGGCGGGTATTATGGAAATGAATATCGTTTACATAGATATACAGCAGTGTCTAAAACAGTTGATTTGTTTGAGGAAATCTATGGTGTCTAGTCCGTCTGCGAAGCGGGGGATTACGGCAACACCCCCTCAGTTTTCACGGAGCGTAAAACCAAATAAAAGCAGTAGTGGACATTTACAACTGTATTGATGGATTGCAGCTCATTTATTTGCTCACATTGTCCCCTAGTTCGACATCCACGGAAAGAAAGTAGTACTATTCTATTCTGAAAATCGCCAGAGTTTTCGTTTACTATTTTCATTCGATGCTTGTTTCATTCATGAGAAAGATTGCGATTTGTTTTAACATGCGAATTATTTTCGAACGGACATAAACCCAATTACGAATGTAATCAGATAACATCCAACATCCTGTCACTCACTCGTAACATTATATAATAAGCTGATAATTTTTTTGATTGAAATTGTCTTAAACATGCCAATCTTATCCTATAGTATACTTATTTAACGTGTCTGCAATTATCTTCTACTACTTTTCACTTGGCTTGGCAGATGAATTGGCGCTTACTAACTATCTGGGCTTGTCTATAATTACCGTACTAGCGATAACGTCTTATTAAAGTAAACAACGGAGGTAATATTTAAACTGACTCGTCCGGAGTACTACACTCTTCTTTTCAAGACTCTAATTCTGATTCTTAGATTTTCAAGTTCTCTTCTTTCAGCGTGTGCTGATAGCTGGTTGTCTTAAATTCTCTCTTAACATTACTTTGCAGAAAACATTGAAAACTTATTTATACATTCTCTATTGAATCAATTTCAAAAATACCATGAGAATTAGATGATCTTAAATTTTTAGAGAGTTAATTAAAAAAAAACAGGGTAAAGCGTTTTATCGTGAAAGTTCTGTTAACATCTATTTAGGCCTTTCAACATTAGATTTTTTTAACATTACAGACATATACTTCATTTCTGTTTGTGTATATGATTTAATATAACTGTTTGTGTGTATGAATATGTTTTTTATAAAATAATTATTTAAAAGAAGAGTATATATTGTACTCTTCTTTTACGAAGTATTTTTTAATAACTCAATTATTTTAGAAATTTAATTTTATTTTAATTTTGGTATAATATAAATTTACATTGTATATATTAAGAACCAATCACTATTAAAAGTAATTTATACAAATTCAAATTGTATTTTATGTATTTATCTTATATTTATTTACATATTAAACGGATTTAAAGCGATGCTAATCATGTTTTGCACTCACATTTATGGTTTGAATCTGTCATGTATCACTTCATTGTAAGCTTTATTTTCTTAATAGTAATATGTTGTTTGTATCAATTGATCAATATAGTCGTAAGCCCAAGCCCAAGGCTTAGATAGCTTTAAATAGATCGTAGATTTGTCCATACAAAAAATTATTATTTTTTTTATATATTCATGCCTATCCCCCGCAGGCGTTGGCAGAGACCACAGAGCTCCATCCGCTGCCATTCATCGCAGCGAAACGGCTCGTCATTGGTCGCTTTTCGCCCTCGTGAGAATCAGGACGTGACGGGTGGCGAACCACGTCGCCGTCATTTTCGACAAATTAGGTATATTAAATTCGTCTTTAGTGAACCCCACGAGCCGCAAGGGAGGATGGAGGTCAGCCCCAGCAGAGCCCTGCAGGCTCGTCCCTAGCCACGCATCCATTGGCACGGCAGGCCGTGGATTGGCGGAGAGGAAGGGAAAGGATAGAGAAGAAAGGAAGGGGCAGGAAGACTCGGAATAAACATTTAAAAATCCATATAAATATTTATTCCGATGTGGGAATCAAACCCGCGACCATTGACTCCGCGGGCGGAGGGCCCCGCCACTGAGCCAATCGGTCGTCAAAACATACAAACTACAAAAAATTAGAGCTAAAATAATTGTACGTTTTTATCTACATGCAAATTCTGTATTTATCGGAAGTTATTTCATAACATTTTCTACACTACATATTTGGTACTACTAATTTTAAATGTTACATTTTATATAAGCTCTAGTTAAACTAAACTTGTTTGCAATCATAACATTTGCAATAAAATATAGTATCAAGTGATTAGATCAGCTATAAGTCAGAACTTTCTATCTGAATTACATTTTGGTTACCATAATATATATTACAATAATTTTAGATATATTAAATAATCTTTTTAATTATACTATATTAAAATTTGCAATTCTTTATTATTTATTATGACACCAAAAAATTTAGTATATTTAGGTTACATTACGAGATTAAATTCAATGTGACGGGCTAGTCCCTGAACTAGGTTTGAGCCATTATCAATTCACTAGTCTGTCAACCTTTATTTCTATATATATTCAACCGCTCTTACTGCTGTTTAGTTGTATTTATGTAGAAATATTTTTTTTGTGAACGTGTGTGCGTGTGTGTTTGAGTGTGTGCGCATGTTTATGTTTATTTGTCCGCAATGTGCATTATATTGTAACTAAATTTATGTCATAATTTTATGAATTATACAATGTATGTAGCAATCATACTTTTACATTTATCATGGACGCCTCTATATAGCTTCTTAATATGACTGTGTACGCAAATATTACTAAGGTATATTATTTGACTTGTTGTTATTGGTACAACGCCTTTTATGGATCCGCTTTATGATCCAAGAATCGTGGATCGATGTAAAATGTATGTGTTATTTCAATGTGTTTGTTTTAATCCTAAGTATTTTTATCATGTTTAATAGGTATCTAAACAAGCAAGCAAGTCACCTGATGGTAAACAATCACTACCCGTTCGTGCACATATGGAACATCAAATGAAGTAAAGATATGTATAATGGCAGGGAAAAGGGAAATAAAGTAGTAGTAGAAGAAGGAAGTAAAAAAAGGGGAAGAGTCGATACTCCTGAGCTGCAATCACCAAACAAAATGCAATAAGTACTTCCGACTTAACCCTGATATTCTATAAAGGGTGTAGAACTTCCCCGATAAAACTAGTGAATTTATATATATTTATTTATTTATAACAAACACTATGAAGTGTATGACAAAATACATCAAATAAATTATTTAATAAATGTTTCTATAACTTAGTGGTTTCACTATGACTGGGTGTATTAGACCTAGAAAAATATAATCTCTAAAACTATTAAACGGTATATTTAATATAAAGAATGATGTTGACGAATTTTACGGTTTCTTTGTTGTTAAATGTGTAAAGAGGCTAAGAATATGTCATTGTGAGTATTCAATATCTATTCCGAGTCATCGTTAAAATATGAAAGGGACGCATCATGTCACTTGAATAATAATCGATGTGGTCGAATAACCGTTAGAGCGTTGAGAGTCCGAATTCTCGTCTCGGCCCCATACGCTGCGGCACGCATAAAATAGGTACTTCTGCAAAACAGAACAATGCATAAATTAACCACATTATATGACACACCGTACTAGTACACACATACACATACCGGCAGGCAAAATTTTTTAATTTGGTTCTTTATTTGAAATTTCCAAATCTAATTTTATTAATTACTTTTGTGCATAGAGGACTGGTAGAATGAAGTGGCAATGGGCTGGAGACGGTTGTCGGAGAACCGACAACTGTTCGAGTAGGTGAGTGCTGGATTGGAGGCCGCGTCTCGACAAATGTAGTTTGGGACCCCTGTTAAATGGAGCGACGATATGCGCAGGGTGGCTGGCAGAGACTAGCATGTAGCCGAACATTGAATGGATTGGACGATTGGATGGCGAGGCCTATGTCCAGCAGTTGACTGCCGTGGGCTGATATTGATAAAGAAAGAAGAAGAAACTTTTATACAAACTAAACTAAATTTAACCTAATTAACCCTCTTGAGAATTCATTTTTAAAATTCCTTTCATGACTTTTAGTTGCGAATTTTTTGAAAAATTTCATGTTTTATATCAACAACAACGAGATTAATATATGATTTGTGTGTCAGTATTAATAATTTTAGTAACTAGAGACAGGGATAATTACCTCGTAATCTTTGAATATATTTAATCAATCATCTAATGCTTTGTTTGAAACTGGGTTTTTTCACTTTACAATTCGATATTTTGATTTGTACAAAGCAAACGATAGAAAATAACATACATAAATCATGATAGTAAGCCGAAGTATAATAAGTTTGAGTGAACGTTAGGTAAATTATAATTTCCTCGGTCTATTATATAGCAAAAAAGACGGACTCAGCAATCGAATGATATCTTAATGTTTGCTATATAATAACATATTTTATACTTCTTGCAAATGAAAGATATAACAAGAAATACATGTACATATAAGCTTTCAATTCTATAGAATGGAATAGAAAATTATAAATTTTTTTTTGACAAAAGCTAAAATTGAAACTTTAATAATATTATGATATATATGTAAACAAAACAAAAACAAAACAATTTTAATCTACAAGTGTCATAAAATGGTTCTTGCTCAGCAAATACTAGGCGTTCTATTGGAGCACCTAGTGCTGGTTTTCAGCAAGAACCATCGTGGTCAGATCGCGAATCACAGTGATTCCTACTATTAATTCACATTATATCTTGTTCAAATCTTCATTCGTAATAATATACTTTTTTATTCATCCACTCAAGTTCAAATATATTTTTTTAAAATATGTGGTGGATGAAACTTGATGGTAATACAGTTTTTTCAAATATTAATTAATTAATTTTAGTTTTATATGGTAAAAACAATTTTCTCCTATACAAGATATTAAGCGGGATATAAAAGTCGGAATTGACTTTAAAAAAAAATTGTATTACTTGTTTACATAGAAGATGAACAACAGGTCACCTGCTTGTAAATAATCACCTCTGCCTATAAATTTCTGTAATACTTGTATGTTTCATACCCTAATACTATAATAAATACGGTAATAACACTAACAATTTCTAATAATGATCTCTATACAAATTTTAACAATTAATTCTACCCGTAAGAATGTTTGTTTTCCGTATTGATCCTTTGTTTACTTACCTTTACTATTGTAACGGAAAACAACACAATTCCATTCAATCGCTATATGAGTTCATCAATCTTACATCACCCGTACTAATACAATACAGTTGAAATATTTACGTTATGACGTAAAAGATAACACAATGATATGAAGATTTTCATTGAAATTCAATACTGCTTTACTCCATAGTTATAACTCCATAGTTTTAGCGCTACAATTGTAGTAAAGAATTTCGTCTAGTAAGGCAGTATTGAATTAACGATGTTCATGGCAGGCACAGGGTAAGGTAAAAAAGAAAACACTGAAAAGAAAGCAGTCCATTACCTTGGACCGACCTATTGAAGGACATCAACGCACGACGAAGAATGGCGATGGAACATAAAGCAAGCCATCACCACCACTACAGAAGTGATGACCACGACCGCTCTGGCAAGAGTGGCAAACAACTGTGAAGAAGAATGCCTATAGAAGCAATACACAATTTTTAGCAATTAATAAAAAAATATCCCTTTGTGTTTAGCCTAAACGTTGCAGAAGGTAATGCATTGCAAGGAGGCGAGATTGTCAATACATAGCGGGTGTTGAGTACAATATTAACCCTTTCGCGACGTGCTATTTTCCTATTAAGACGGGCAGTTTTTGAGGTTTGCGAGATCGTACGGACTTCGTCGTTATAGCATACATTTACCGGACAAATACGGTAATCGGCGTCTCGACAAGAATATTGTATTAAATTAAAAATATAAATTTGGTAATTATATACTTGTAAAAAAATCCATACATACGGGAATAAACGGTCTTGGGCACGAAAAGGTTAAAAGTTGTTGATATATATACGATATCAATATATTTTCCGTTTGTTTCAATGTATACAAATTGTGCCTTTAAATATTATATATTCGTAAGCCCTTAGATATCTCGGCCACAGGTGTTAAGCCGTGACTATGAACAGAAGAGAGCGAGGTCACTTGTGTTATTGCATGAAAGCTCCACGTGAAGTAAGCACCTTTCATCCGCCGCGCCGGCGCAAGCGCAGCGAATTAGTCTATGGCTGTTGCACGTCGACGCGAGATCCAATTGACCTCGCATCATACGAGGTCGTGCCTCGCCTTCATACTCAATACTACGCTTCTAACCTATACTTCCCTTCGCATTTCGTTATTTGTTGTGTTCCTAATGTTGTCTATTAATCTTGCAGAAGAGTGTTTTCGATGCTTTCTGTTTAGATCAATTTAATAAAACCACACACACACACCACAGTCGTTGTATATTTATTAAATATTATCACATAGTTAACTTACAGTAAGCTTATAAATTTTGTCCAAAATATTTCGAGTAAACTGTAGAATTGATCCATACCTACAACTGCATTATAACTACAGAAAGTAGAAGAAAAATAAAATCCTTTCTCATACCTCCCCTTGCCTGAAGAGTGGGAGGAAAGGATGAGTCGTCTGTCTTCCAGCTTGCACAGAAAATAATTTCCTAAAAAGCAATCCTCAGTAACTATGGTTATTCTCCGGACAACCCAGCCCACTGGACCTGTAAGTAAAATTTCCCCGTAGCATAACATTATATAATATTTATAATGTACCTAAAATAAACTATAAATCCTGTATAAATCCAATAAACTGTCACTACACAAAAAACTGATATTTCAATTAAATATTTTTATCAAGCAGATTACCATAACATTTAATAATGACGCATTTGATGAATTGCAAACACGAGTCATAAAAAGAATCAGACACATCTCGTAAGCTACTTACATATTAATATTTATTTCCTCTTTGGATGTCCGGTCCGCTCTTATTTCATTTGAATTATGCGTAATCTAATTTCACTAAAACACTTGCCACATCATTTATAAAGTAAACAAATATATACAATAAAATATAATATGTTCATTAAACCATTACGGTAATTACTATAACCTATTAATATCTCTTACTACGGTTAAAACCTTTATGTAGATAATTATACAAAGCGTGTCATCTACTTCTTATGTACTCATTGTGGACTTTGTCTAACAGTGTGATACCCGCTCTCTGTTTTGTGAAGTTGTGAAGATGTTGTTTTTGTCAGAGAAACATTCCTTGACTTTTACTCGAAAGAGAACCATAGAAATTAAATGTTAATAAGTAAAAATGTAAAAACTGTATAAATGTAATAATTGTATGAATGTTATTTTATAATTGTAGGAAATTAATATATGTATTAATTTAATTTAATCTAATAAATTGCATGAACTCAATAACTACTAAAAATGAGTAATATAATTTTAACTATTAGATTGATAATACAATTTTTCACTTATTAAGATTACAATTATTTTCCCTTAATTGCTGTAATGTTACAGCAATTAAGGGAAATAATTGTAATCTTTGTATGGAACCAAATAAAGAATTATTATTATTATATATAAAGAAAATATGATTAGAAGTCTAAGTCATTGTTTGTACAATTTATACGAATCAATATCAATAAAATTCGTCGAACGTTATGCTCGGATATGTTTAGAGCTGATATTTACGCTTCGTCGACTATACTTCAAAGACAATCGGTTAATACACAGTCGGATGAAGTTATTATATTACGTAATGTAATAACAACGTTGGTTTTGTTTCTCGTTCTAACAATTCTATATCAAATATTTATATCAAATGTCCACAAGAAACAAAAAAAATCTGTGATAGCCACTTTTTTGCCTACTTCCTGCGCATTGGTTACACATAAAATAAGAGTAAGAGTCTACGGATAAAGTTTCAACGAAACACGATCAATCGTTTTGATATAAATGATTCGTATCGTTCAGCTTCCTTCCGCCAGTTGTAATAACTACTGTTCGCAACAGTAGCCCAAATTAAAGGATACACGGTGCCTTTTAGAAAACACTTATACAAAAGCAGGACGACGTAATTAGCTCACTGGCAAAATAGCCGCTTTCGGCCTCAATGGTCGTAAGATTGATTCCAGCATTGATATAAAAAAAAAAATTAAAAAACGACGGAGACCATACGACGCAGTTTTTTTTCTGATTCAAATGGTGTACAAACCGAAATACGTCATTTTCTACTTACAACAAATACTTTTTCTGTCAGCGATTTGTATAATCTACAGGTATTTATTATGAGTCTGGTTACCCCGCCAATCCGCCTTGGACAAGCGTGGAATGTAAATTAAAGTCGAATATAAGTTATAGAAAATAATACTTGAGAAAAAGATGGAATCTTCTTCAAGCAATTTTAATTACTGGAAACTAACGCAATATGGTTTTGCTAAGTAACATCGAGCATAAAAAATTATTAGGTGACGTATGATAGAGAAAGAATACTAGCTGACCCGGCAAACGCTGTAATGCCATATGAAAAAGAAAAAAAATTGAGGAGGGCCGCCCTTATCACCTAGGGTATAAAAAATAGTTTACGACCTATTCTCAGACCTACAATATACAAAAACGTGATACGACATTTTTATGTATTAGATTATATTCATTTGTATTAATTTTTTATTATATATATAATATTTTTTTGTAATATTTTGTTTTATTTTATAAATATAATCATCATTTTCATCATCAATAAGAAGTAACAGTACAGTGCTGGATATTAGTCTTCATCAAAATTGAGGGGTGTTGCCATGTCCCAACGCTTGGCAGAAAGAAGATTTTATAATTTAAAAAAAACATAATTACAAATTTGTTTATTTACTCAGTTTGAGCTTCCGCCAACGTTAATTTTATTAAATACTTTCTGCGTGTATAATTTTAAAAGCTTTCACGTTTTTTTATGTGAACACTTTTTTTTATCAGACAATTCACGAAAGCTATTTCGCGTCATGCTATTACGTTGTTTTTTTTTTACTGACGCTAATGGTTTTAAATTGTTGTTGACGTCATATTAGGATACTTTTACATTTTAACAAAAGCCTTTTCTGTTTTAAGCTTAACATGTTATATCGAGATGTTCAAACCACCTATGGGCTTATAGTGCTATACTATTCTATAAAAATTGCATTCACCAGCTACCTTCCGAACCGTCAAAAAAAAGCTAATACATTTCTTAAGGGCCGTATAAATATCAATCATATAAATGTTTAAGAGGCTGATAAAGCTTTATGATTTTGGATTTTGATTATTGATTGCTTTTTGATTAGCGTTGATTGCTTTCCATTAGGCAATTCGCTTGATCGTTGTTTTTCTATCGAATAAAAAAAAATCAATAATTGTGAAAGAAGAATGTATAGAATTGACATAATCGACTGATTAGTATTCTACGCCCAGAATATTATATTTTTTACTCTCCATTCTATTCCATTTGATCTCGACCGCACCGATTAATCTCCTTCGTGTTTTCTTCATTCTACATGACATTGGCGAAATCATCCGTGCTATTTTGACCCTATTAAAAGAAGAAGAGAATTAATTCCAATGAATGAATAAATATTTTTTTACTATTTCTTGAGGATATGTTCCGTTTTGTACCGTTAAAAATAAATAATAAAAAAAAAAAATCTATGATACATCCGCCGCTTCCTTTCTATGATTTCACTTAGGCCCCTACTTATTTCGACTTTCTAATTATTTTTTTTTATGGCAGAGACAAGTAAATGAACCAGCGCGTCACCTGATGGAAAAGAATCCACCCTACCTACAAACATATACAACAACCAGGCGTATTGTAATAACGATGCTGACCTTTGAGAAAGATGGAGGTTTCTTTCTTAAAGCATGCAGTTAAATAAGTCTTTATCGATATTACGAAAAGATATGACGATTAATTTAAGTTCGATTGATATTGAGAAATCTTAATACTATTCCATTAACGGCATACACACTTTTGTGGTTGGCAAATTTCTTCACTGCTTCAAATGGTATCATTTATTTTATTGCAGGAAACATTTTCGAATAAATGTGAAATCAACGTATCTGAAATGGAGGTCCATGACGTATTCATTCCTTAAAGTAAAACCGGAAAAGTCGAACGGAATTGCTGAAAATCAGCGATAGAAGGCAATCCCTTCCTCTGTTAGCAAAAGTTGAGCCATTACCTTGGCCTAGACAATATATATAACTTACTTACTTATGCAATAAAAGGGAAATATGTACTGTAAAACTGTATCATGTACAACTATTTCGTATTTGTAATTTTAAATATTCTAACAAAAAAATTTGTTAGACTCTTCCCGCCAAGTTACATCAGTGATGTTGAGTTCCTCACGTTATTATCAATTATATTGTTTAATTCTGAATACTTATAATTAAATATAGTTTGAGAAGTGAAGTGAAATGAAATAAATGAGTGTCACATATCTTTTTTAACTTGCAAAAATTCACGCAGGCTTTGGTAGAAAAACCAACATTTTATCGGGACGTGTCTGTCGTGACCACCTTGAATTGATGTTTCAAGATACTTGTTATTATTATTATTCGTGACACTGGCATAATAGTTATAGCTTATTTCCACCTAAGAAGCAAGGAAGACAAGTACGGACTTTTCCCGCCAACTTACATCAGTGACGTTGTGTTTTTATTTCATTTTTATAATGTTATATTATTATCAGTTATATTGTTTGATTGTGGTGGTGTTTTATACATTATAGTTCGATTAAAGCGTATCAGTGAAGTGATATGCATTAAATCAGTGTATCGTGACTTTTTAAGTTGACTGAAAAAATCCATAGTTCACAAAGTTTTGGTAAAATAGCCACCATTTTATCAAGACGTAACCTGATAAGCTGACTACTTATATTTCAAGAGATGTTATCGTATTTTACTTGACACTGGCATAATAGTTATAACTAATTGCCATTAAAGAAAAGAAAAAGAAGAGGATTTTTTCTGCCAAGTTACGTGATGTGTTTTTAGTTTATTTATCTCATTTTATTATTATCAGTTATATTGTTCAATATTGGATTCTTATTACTCAATATAGTTTCATTAAGGCGTAGAAGTGAAGTGAATAAAAATAAATGCTTGTTTCGTGTCTTTTAAACTTAACTGCGAAAGTCAATACAAGTTTTGGTAGTACGGCCACCAATATGACAAGATGTATCATGATAACCTGAATTTAAATGTCGCCATACTTGGTATTTTTTTTCTGTACACTGACATTACATTTATAGCTAAGTGCCCTCAAAGAAAACGAAGAATAGAAAAATAAAAAAATATTATTATTATTATTCTTAAATTAAGTATTCAATGTTACAAACAAATTCAGGTATGGGCTTTTCGGTTACTACATATGTTCGTTAACATTTTATGATTAATTTCTAATCTTCGTCACATTTGTTAATTAGTTGCGTGAGCAAAGTGGCAATTTTTTTTTCGCAACATTTCAATTTCCATGGAGATAATATAGATTGCTAATAGATATTAGCGCTAATGGTTTTAAGCTCCCATTAGACATATCAGCATTCAAATATATGCGAATGATAAGAAGTGACTTACGTATCTTGTAAACAAAACTCGCTTGCCTTAATGTTATTATGTAACCAATTACCTTCGTCGAATAAATAAAAACATTGGCTACATGTGGCATCAAGTTTTCCACTTTGATAGTCGATTATATGATAATTTAATACTTTTCCGCGACCGCGCCTTGGCAAACAAACACACATATATACATACATACATACATATATACACATATATATATATATATATATATATATATATATATATATATATATATATATATATATATATATATATATTGATATACGTAAATGCGTATATATATATATATATATATATATATATATATATATATATATATATATATATATATATATATATATATACGCATTTAGCGTATATCCGAAGTTCGGGCTAGGTGACGTGCAACTCTGAAGTTGCTTATGAGGATGATGATGTGGTGCTGACAGCGTTTTTTCTTACAAATGTCACATCGTAGATTCAATTTTACGATTGCATGCAATTGTAAAATTGGATCTACGATCAATTTTGTTTCAGCGACAACATTTTTGGTATGACGACAACATTGTGACTTTCATTAGTGTTAAACACTGTGAAAAAAAAACATGAAGATCGTATTATGTACATAAATAAGTATTTATAAGTATTTCAAAAGCGTATAAATGCAAAAAGTATACAAGGTCTGAAATTTTAGACACCTCTCTAATATCGAATGTTGAAAAAAAATCACCTTGGTCACTTTATCCTTTGTTTTCATACTATTGTTTTAGAATTTTGTGTACAGATATCAACACGAAGTAATTCGAAACTGGACAGTCGTGGGAGATCCTGGCTTAATATCTGTGCTGTCGAGCGTTGCCGCTTTGGTGGTGAACATGAGAGCATGGTGTGAAACCGCTTAAACGTCAACGACCTCCAGGATCCCACAGATGCAAATGAATCAACGGTTTTTTTATGCATATCTCCTTCTAGTAAACATACAAATATTTCTTCTTCTTTTTATTTCTTTTGATTAAGGTCCCTTAAAAGTTTTGGAAATTATTACATTTATTACATTACATTATCTGAATCCATTAAGTACTTGATAGCATAAGGTTTAATGTTTTGTGTTGAAGCATTTTTCAAAGGTTCCATAAGTAAGAGATAAAATAAATCTTTATGTAAGATTGTAGAATCTGTTCGTCTGAACATTGCAGAAATTTATTTCTATATAAAGTAATTATTTATTCACACTTCAGGTTTGCTACATTTGTTAAACTTGATAAGACGTGAGTTTTTTTACATTTTTTTAACATGATCCTGGATCATATTAAAAAAATATAGAACATTGAGATTTTATATTTTTAAATTTGTATTTGATAAAACATATTACTCTCACGTTTTTTAATTCCCATCAGCAATTGACCTGGCCCCGTTACTAAGTCAATTAACGACAAATTGGCTCAATGACGGGGCCAGCCCACGGATATCAATGGTCGCGGGTTCAATCCCCGCATCGGGATAAATTATATGGATGGCCTATAGATATTTAATCCGAATTTGGTTACTCCGTCAATCCGTAATAGACAAGCGCGGTGTGTTTATGTCCATTCTTCCAGAAATGGGAGACCCGTGCCTGCCATTTCGAGTGGAATATATATGGGCTGTTTGAATCCTTCGAATTTGTATTCGAGGATCGGAAAAAGTTGGAGAGGAGGGCAGATAAAAAGATGGGAAAAGGATAAACCAAAGAAGCATAGCGTCGTACTGAAACAAATGGAGGATAATGTAGGAAGTTTATGACACAAGACAGTCTGACCTATAATATATCAATTTATGAAACTCAACACATAATTGTAGAAAAAAGTAATTTTGATGTATTTAACACATACTACATCAGTTTGTCAGCGAAAACAAAATGCTATTATTATTTTATTTTCATCATCATCAAGGCATTACAGTCGCGGGTGGGCCTCGTCCAGTAAATGTTTCCAGTCGGATCTTCGTTTAGCTTTTTCCCTCCAGCCCCTCTCGTCGATTGTCCTTAACTCGTCCTCGATTCCATCTAGCCATCTGAGCTTAGACCTTCTGGTTCGCCGTCAAGTAGGCGTTTGGGTACTCTAACCTCGTCCATCCGTACCACGTGCCCAGCCTAACGAAGGCGTCCAATCTTATTTTATTTTACTTAAGATTTTTTACAATATTATGTAAATAATTATCTATTATTGGCTCAAATAAATGCATGTTGGGCAATTGAATATTGATAGCAGGAGATGGGATGAGGGATAGGAAGCGGGGTGATTGAACGGGTCCCCCGCCTGTTGGTCGACGCGCCTATTACACGCCGCATTCCGTCTCTCACCGTTTCATTTCCTTCTTCACATTACAATGACACCCAATAACCGAAACAACAAGTGTTGTTCAGGTCTACAGTTCGGCTGTTTTAATGGCAAAGTCACGATTTCTAGCTCTCTAACCTCAATTACGTTGCCATTTTCACATATTATTCATAGTTTAACGTCATTATCTGGCCAAACGATCTAAGCAATCTCTGTAGTAAAAATAATGCTTTCAAAATTAATTAAACTTTTTTTTCCTTTTTAACTTACGTTTGGACTCAGGCAATGGTGCTACTGAGTTGATTAGGTGTTTGCAATAAATATTAGCAAATATCGCATTTGTAGAATTTTCTTGTTGTACGTGCGTAAAAATGAATAGCAAGTTTTATGATTATCAATAAATGGATAATGTATTTTTTATTTATTTATTGTTGATATAATTCACCATTTGATTTAGAAATAAAACATGCTAATAAAAGATTTAGTTCTACGTGATTGCAAAACCGCTAACTACAATCGTTGAGATATTGTCGCAAAAAAGCCCTCGACAATGACTCGGCACAAGTCATGAGTGAAAGGCTACTTCTAAATGATGCCATAGACTTTTATATAGTTTTTAATAATTACTCTTACCCCTAACTCAGTGACTGTTGATGATTAGATATCCAGTAAACATATAAGGACTAAGGAACTGACCGAGGAGGACTGAGGAAGGAAGGAGAAAGGAGGCCGCGACGATTGACTTCGAAGACGGTAGCTCCGCCACTGAGCCAATTAGGTCGAATTTTGTAGTTTGTATTGCTAGCATATATTTCGGAGTTTGAGTAATTTTTCTTATTAATAGAGTCAGGCGTTACTTCGCGGAAATCCATCACTATGTGGACAGTCAAAAATTTTACTTAGCTAAGATCCGCGACAAGCAAAACCGAAAAGTGAGTGTTTTCGGTTGTCTTACGTAGAGTTTACTATACCTTAGGACGCCTCGTGTTGGGGGAAACACGTGTCGTTTACAAGGTAGAAAAGTGGTATTGTGTGTATGATGTTGTGTATAGTGGTTGGTGGGTGGAAAGTTGATGGCCGATTTTCGGTGAGTTTTTAAGTTCCGAATAAATCCTCTTCATCCAGCAGGAAAACACACAATTTTCTGTTATTGTTTTGCTTGTCGCGGATCGCTAAGTAAAACTTAACATAATTTTTCTTATTATTTAGGTATCTTGATTTTTTTTTCGTCAACGCGATCTAGCCCGAAATTGGGCTTCACGTATCTAGTTTTTACTAGGCGTTTTTTATTATTATTAATTTTTATTAAAAATAGACACTTATACAAAGGCCGCTTATTACTACAGCATCTGTGTTTTCCTCATCCCAGGTCACAGAGTCAGGTTAATTATGTTCGTGATAGATATCTATCAGAGCTTATGATGTGGGAAGCTTGGCTCGGTTACAATGTTGACAGTATTATCATCTCAATTGTGAATATTAGGTAACATAAAGACGTTATTCTGAGACGTGGACACGACAATCACTGCATATTCTTATGAAGACCACAGTTTAAGTAAAGGTGCTTTTTATTTTTAATTATCCTTTGTGCCAATGTGAAATCAGGACATTTTCATTTTCGCCCAGTTTACAATCCGATGAAAAAAACAATTGATTTCATCAATAAATAAATAACTCTCTTACGTTCTTTACACTTATGGTCACAACTAAGACTCCCTGTCTTGTTACCGTTAAAAAAAAACAAATGACAAGGACAAAAACTACTTAACTAAATGAACCCTATTGTCAGTTCAGGTATTTATAGTGATGTAAGAATAGAACGTATGTGATGTGTTTTTATTTCTTCTAATTATTATCAAAAATAAACTGACTAGAAAATCTCGATCTAGATTTTATTCTGGCATGTTTGTCTATACATCTTTGATTTAAGTCTAAGTTTCAAAGTAATAACGACGTGACTATAATCTTAATTGCAGCCCATTGTTCGCTATTCCCGCGGAAAAATTAAAAAGTGTATCATTTATCTTAACAATTAAGGCAATAGAGAACGTTCAAATTATAACTGGTATCCATTAAACAGATATAATGATTCCTAAGATGTGTGAACTAGTTGAATATAATTGAAAACAATACGCAATTGAGTTCAAGAAGCAATATAAATAAATGATTATTCTGAACCGATTTTAAGTTGAGAAAGGGATGCTTAGATGGTTTGGCCACATAAAGAGGATGGATGAAAGACAACTGACAAAAGAAATTTATGTTGCGAATATGGATGGAAGGGTTGTGAGGGGAAGACCACGGAAAACATATATTGACAAAATTGCTGAAGTTTTTAAGAAAGGCCAGGCCAAGAATATCCGTAACCGGTGGGCTTGCATGAGGAGAATAATGAGTGTGGAGGAAGCAAGGAAAGAATGCAGAGACCGTGGCAGCTGGAGATCTGTGGTCTCTGCCTACCCCTACGGGAGACAGGCGTGAAGTTATGTATGTATGTATGATTATTCTGAATATATTTGTATTCGGAATCATCATAATAACATAAGCTTCTTTCTATTATAATATATAATTTAATTTGTTTCTTAATACGGGAACATGCAACTCTTACCTGCTTTTTTGCTCTTCACTTAGAGGTTAATTTTTATTCTATTTCTTATGTTATATATTTATCTATTTCCTATGTCTATCTGTCATATTCCGGGTTATATTTAACGAAGTTTTTAGTGTTTTATGTACTGTTCAATTTTGGCCTATCGTGAAAGAGTTATTTCCGTGTTGTGGGAGTAATTTAGAGTAATAAGAACGAGTATTTATTGATTTTGTTAGTTTTTTAACACTCATATGTACTACTGTACTGTACTGTATTGATATAAGTAGAGTAGTAATTGCTGTATTTTAATTTTTATAACATATGTGTAGGTGTAATTAAGACTTACTTACGTATGTACTTAAAAATAATAATAAGACTTTTAACTAGCAAAAAAAATGATTTTTCTGCACATAAAACATCAATGTAAAATTTTATGATGAATATTTAACGACTTGTAAAGTAAAAAGAAAGTAATAGGCAATAATGTGTCACAGACATTTACTTACAGACTAGAACATCAGTTACTTAAGTCGAAAGCATGTCGACCCACTTGTTTGTCTCTTTTTGGTATTTAGTAATGTAACAAGGTAATGAAATTAGCGTTTCTTTGTCCACATACGTAAGTGGAATACGCTAGTAAACATCGACATTCAGTTTTGTAATAAGAAGTAACAGTGATAAGCTTTTGTGCATTTGAAGTAGATTCTCGTGGATCATTGATTTTTTTTTCTTTAAAAACTTTTACAATCGTTGATCACGCAAATGTGTTGCATAAACTTTGAAGATTTTTATTTAACTGTATATGGTATGATCATTGTGTCATCATAATGATTATCATCATCATCAGCTTATGGCAGTCCACTGTTGGTTATAGGCCCTTCTCAAGGCTCATCACCTAGCCCAATCTCTGCCAGCCGGCCTGCGCAAATCGTCGCTACATTTAGCTAAGGGACCTACAGCAAACGTAGTGTTGAAAGCTTCCCAAAGTACATTTGCGTGCGGTCTCCACTCCAGCACTCATCTCCTCCAACGGTTGTCGGTTCTTCGATAGACGTGATCAGCACTAGCATATTGCCACTTCAGTTTGCTAAGTCAAGTCCTATTTTGGTGATATTTGTCTTTTTTTTATCTGGTACATATATATCAATATACATAAGACAGTGTGGACAGTCAAAAGTTTTATTTAGCTAAGATCCGCGACAAGTAAAACAATAATAGGAAATTAATAATGCGTGTTTTTTGCTGGATGAAGTGGATTTATTTGGAACTTAAACCAAAAACTTACCGAAAATCGGCCATCAATTCTCCACCCACCAACCACTATACACAACACCAAACACACATTACCACTTTTCCATCTTGTAAACGATACGTGTTTCGCTCCAACACGAGGCATCTTCAGGTATCTTCAGACTCTACGGAAGACAACCGAAAATACACTTTTAGACTCTACGGAAGACAACTGAAAACACACTTTTCAGTTGTCTTCCGTTCGAGTGTGGAGTGTGTAAACATAAAATTTGATGTTGGTTTCAATTTAACCCCTAAAATAAGTGATCTAAAGCTAGGACAATGTTGTTTGCAGAAAAGAGAAAAAAGAACCCAGGATTATGTTTGGGAGATTGTTTCAAGCGTTATCATTATGCACAATAAAGTAAGAGTCGTCCTTCCAGGAAAATTTCTTACCTTGTACTGCATCTTAAAAATTTATTTTTATTTAGGTATATGGATTATATTCTTTACTTCATTAATGAACTTAAAATAAGGATTTCGTGTACTTGACTATTTTAGAATACATGCTATTCAATTTAATAAGTATTTTTATTTTATTTTACATTGCACACTTAGTGTACAATCCGTCCCTCATAATAAAAATATTCATTCACACACGGTGTGCAGGTGAATGTTTCTCTCTCTTTCTCTCTCTGAATGTTTTTTTTATCCAAAATGGTCAATATAAAGCAAAAAAATTTTTTTTTGGTTCTTAGGATGGTCTCCAAAAATATGTGCTGTCTCGAATGGGTTAATATTGTTTTCAAAATTATTTATTAAAATTGATTTATCACGATATAAACATTAGTTATTTATCCAAAACAGTCGATTTAGGGTTTTATTAGTTTTTTTTTAACTTTTACATTGTACTAACAATTCTCTTGCAGTCGTATAGAACAATGATTTTGATTATTGCTATATAAATCCAAAGTACATCGACCGGGTAAGTTCGGGTAATTTAAAATTGGAAAAGCTACTGAAGATAATATATTCACAAACACAACATATTTATTTATTTAAATCTTTTATTGCATAGCATAACAATAAAATTTACAAAGGGCGGACTTAATGACTTTAACCAAAACTCTGCCAACGCAGAATATGGCGAAATTTTGTATAGATGGTATAATGAATTGTACTTGTAAGACAAAATATGAGGAGGCCCATATTCAGCAATATGACATACTCGTTTCCGACAATACAGTCAAGAATCTAATTATTCAAGGATAGGCTGAAAAAAGAAAGAGATAGAACATTATACGAAAAAGATTTTTACAAGAAATAAAAATAACTCTCTTTAATCAGTTCAAAATCTCACCATTTGACATAATGTATACATATAAAGTGATTTCGGGAAACGGAAAATTATTTTAGGACTTATGAAACTGTTTTGCTTGAAGGCTTTTCATATTACACTAAAACTTAATAGGATTTACAACGATCAAGATAATTGTATTAACAACTATCAAGATTAAATCATTTACTACGACGGTAAAACGAGAACACGACAAAACCATCGCAGCCATTATGACATGCGCCATAGGCTTTGTTTGCGTAGGTGTTTGGTGCCCGCTTTACTGTGTCGCAACAATAGTATACTCCGTATCATCATTATAAACTGGGACTCTTCTTGCACAACACCTAAAATAATCAGAGGCGGACTTGTTACTGCCGTGATAGTAGATTTATTAACATTATTCATTTTGATCGATCATGAAAAACAATACTAAAGTAACGGTTAAGTTTCCTTTACCTATTTTTTATGGGATAGAAGATTTTTATGGGAAAGATTAGATATAGGTGCGGAAGCGTGGTCGACCTTTAAGAAAAGTGTCATTATGGAAGTGGGAATGGAAGAGGGGAGGGTGTTGGGCTTCCGGAACTCAGCCGCTCACCGTACAAAGCGCGATAGGAAAGCTACCACTCAGGTTGTCTGCGGGAATGTGGTACTTCCCCGAGCGAGCCGGCCCATTCATGCTACAGACAAACATTATGCCATCGTTGACAAAGTACTCGTCTGCAGCGTGGATCTACCTTCCCCTAGCTCCATGTCGTCGAACTACGATTAGGTTACTTCGATGTAAGCCAGACTCAGGATAAATAGGATAACCATCCCACAAGCCATACAAATATGTATATCGAAAACTGTAGTCAAAAATGATAGTATTCTTAAAGAAAACTAAATTGGTAAGGATCCGGCTTATGATCTGAGGTCGTGAATACGCATCTTCCATTGAACTATTAATGTGAAGTATATTCTTTTTTTAACCATTCTGCGCCATTTGTTGAATCTGTGGAAACGTCGTTTTATTATTAGTGTTTAATACCAAATAATTAAAGTAACAATTTAAAATAAATAAGAGTGATTACACTTTTAATCACTCTTATTTATTTTAAACTATTACAATTTTTTTATAATTTGAGTTTTATCTGAGAAAATCCTTATGGTGGTCGACATTTGGCGCACTTCCTCTGAATATCAGTCAAAGTTACAAACAAAATCGTCGGTCATGTACGTACATACAAATGTTTTCACAAATGATGATCCGTCGTTTCTCAGTGATTACCGTGGCTTGCCTCCGACTACAGTGACACGGTCTTCAATGTTTTATAAACAAATAAATATAAATGATGGAAGAATCAACATAGTCACGTTTGAATTGTGTATTTATTTTTGGTCCCACATACATATGTATAGGTACCTGCTATCATCATTTTCATCGATAAAGTTATAACGTTTCACTACTAGACCTTGACCACCCACAAATTTCTCTGCGTCAAAGGGATTACGTTTCACAGATCGATAGATACATACATTTATTTCCTTCTATAGTAACACATATGAATATATAACGAAATTATAATTTATCTATTGAATATATTTATTATACATATGTGTGTGTGCGTGTATGTTCCCACCGCAGAGTGAAAATGGGCGACGGCTCAGTCACAACTTACACTCATCCAGCAGAAAACCAGCATCCAACCAATGGAACAATGTCCGACAACCACAGAAATGCAGCGCAGCGCAACTTGCAAAATTATATATGTATGTATGTAAAAATATTCGAGATATCTTTTCATACATATATAACAATAACGATAATACGTGACAATACCAATATTACTGCAACTCTGAAATCATAGTTGAATGTGAGATTGGATTTTAATATTCAAGCAGACGCTGCCTATCTACTAGTACTAGCTACTTTAGTCACCTCATGCATTTATAGTGGTACAGGCACGCTGCAGACGAATACTTTGTAAAGAATGGGATAATATTTGTCTGTAGCATGAATGGACCGACTCGCCCGGGAAAGTACCACACTCCCGCAGACAACCTGAGTGGTAGCTTTCCTAGCTAGCCTAGTGTGGTAGCTTAGCTACCGCACTTTGTACGGTGAGCGGCTAAGTTCCGGAGACCCAACACCCTCTCCCCTCCCACTCCCATTCCCATAATAACACTTTCCTTAAAGGTCGGCAACGCTTATGTCTATGGGCGGTGTGGAATGCTTTCCATCAGGTGACACGCCTGCTCGTTTGCCGTACTATCTCATAAAAAACGACATCACAGGTAAAATGGGGTGGCAGTATTTAATGCCGAGAACCAGGCAGCAGGGTGAGGTCCATACATCCATTTAATGTATGCGGTAGTTACTTTATGCATATAGGCGAAGATCAAGATTGCGTCTTTGAAAAAAACTTGCCATAATCCACTTATGGCTCATTAAGACGTAATTTGTTTTATGGGATAGGAGGGCAAACGAGTAAGCGTGTCGCCTGATGGAAAGCAATCAATGCCGCCCATGGACAACCGCGACACCGCAGGAGTCGCGGAAGCGTTGCCGGCCTTTTAGGTATGTATAGGCTTGTTTTTTGAAGGTTCCAATGTCGTAACGGTTCGGAAAGACCGCCGAGGGTAGCTGGTTCCACAAACTGGTGGTGCGTGGAAAGAAGTTAAGAGAGAAACGCACCGTAGTAGATCGCCACTCATCCAGATGGTGGGGATGAAATTTTTCTTTAATTTTTATTTAATTTATTTAATTATAGTCAACCTCAAAATTATTAATCAAACAAATAGCTTCACTTGGGTTTCACTTTTTGACTGAAAATTTTGACAAGGTCGGACAACTGTCAAATATTAGTGTAATACCTTCACATTCGGGCTTCAGCCGTATCTGATAACCAATAAGTTCAAATTTCATACTAATTCCATTACCTGTCGTTTACCTTTCTAAGTCGGATGTTTGTAAATTAGTTACAAAAGGCACGTTTGGAACTATTCCGACTGTATTTATGACGTAAAAGTAAAATGAGATTTTTTTTTAAAAAATATGTATAAGCATATTTTAAAAAATATTCTGGAATGACAGACAGAATATGTCAAAAGGTATTAAGACTGTCGTTAGTTTAACGTTTAGGTTAAGGTGATAAGAAATAAACACACGTCATACAGGAATATTAAAAATATTTTGATTAAACGCCAATGCAATCACTAAGAAGAGACTTTTCAGTTATGTTTAAAGTCTTGCAATTAAATCAAGATTTATTAAATCTTTATCAAAATTGAAATTAATTATTTATTAAACATTTCCTTCAATTGTAGCAATTAGTTATAGTTAATGTATCGTCAGTGCGCGACATTATAGTCATTTATTAATTTTTAACCATTTTGGTTGATACAATACAGCATTATTGGTAAAATAGCGACTTAAAATGTATGAAATAATCAAAATTTAATAAAAAAAACATTCATAATAATGATGTTTTTAACAAGTATTGATTATATTACAATTTACCATTAAGATATTATATTAAGAATTTGTTTTAAAAATAACACATTCGAATACAGTATTATAAATAAATATAAAATGTTTATAGAATCTGGTGAGTTTATAGCTTTTACAGTTTATAGCTTTTAGCAGTCCATAGTATAAGTCTCCACCACGTTAAAAGGGGTTGCCCAAGTTTGCTGCACTGTGCCAATGGCTTGGCAAGCGCAGAGAAAGGCGTTTTGCACCGGCAACATTACTACGCTGTGCAAAGTTGTGGTACTTTCATCTTCTAAAAATATGATGACCGGTTACAGTTTATGCTTAACATATATTTTGAAATGGCTATTCGATCGGAGCCTTCGATCGGATTAAGGGACACGGCTTGGGAGAGGCCTATGTTGAGCAGTGGACTTTCGTAGACTACTGATGATAGTGATGTACGTATTTTGTATAAAAGCATGTTTCATATCGCATTTTAACAGGTTTTTGTGCAGTTTTAATTCTACTCTACGTGCCACTAATATTATGCTCGAACGAAGAAGACATCGATGATTTGAATTTGCAATTTGTGATAGAAACAATCGATAATTGCAAAAAATCACGTAAACTGTTTCACCCAGTTAGCGATAACGATGGTAAAACATATCAAAACATTTGCTTTTTAAATATTGCCAGATCAAAGTTACCACGACTGTACGGAAAACATTTAAGGCCTTCTGCATGTAAACATCGGAAAACAAAGAATACAACTCATTATTATAAGAACCATAATCCAAGAATGTCTTACAGTTATTATGATTATGACAGTTATAAAAACAGCAAAGAGGATACGCTAGGACCTTTACACGGAAACACAAGATTTTCTTAAAACCATTGTATGGTTTTTTTCTATTCATGGAACCTATGCGAATTTGATTAAAAAGAAATTATAATTGTGTGCATTTTCAACAATTTCGTGTATTTTATTTTTATTTGTTCTGTTTTATTTCTAAGTAATCATGTAAATGTGTAAAGCGGGTATTTAAATATCAAATAATTAATTAAATTCTGAGCAAAACTACCGAGGTGAATGACCGTATCCACGGCAGCGAGGAACGGCATACAGTGGGTATTTACAAAACGACGTATGCGTTCCAAAATTTTCTTACATTCTCAAAATATTTACACAACTTGGAATGGAGGATACGAAGGAAAATATGAGAATGAGAAATATATTTTTAATCAATTTGTAAAAGAAGCGCTTCAAGCTTAAAACCAAGGGCTTATGTTCAGGGCAGAAATAGTAGATTAAAATGTACCTAACGGATGTATTAGCAGATTTTCCCTTTCAATAAAATTATAATAAAGCCTTTGCTTGTCACTTGCAATGTTATTTCGTTATGGAAATATATCATGACTTACCTACTACTGAATTTATAAGTTATGCATTCTGTGTCAAGGGTGGCCTGAGACGTCAAATACTAAGCCGAAGATCACTTGACAAATTACATTCTCAGCATGGAACTAAGCACAGTTGTGTACTACATAAATATACTCGCATGCAGCTGTAACTGATGTATGATTTCGTTAGAGTTTATTCTTTATACCTGCAATTTATTATGATAAAGAAAGGTTTTTATACAAATTTTACATTTTATCTATTCAAATTTATAACTTATAATAAGGGTGATAAAATTTTATTACTTCCCTTATAATTTCTTACTCCTCTAACTTCACACATTATTTCATGTACATTTACTTACTTCATACATATTTCCTTAAAATTTTTTACTCCTCTTACTTCCAATTATAATACATTTTATTTTGACATAAAAAGTCATATGCAAGTGAGTACAAAAGCAAGGAAAGCATTTTATGCGCCTTCTTTATAGCCATTTTTCCAAGAAATTCCTGTATGATCATATTCATATTTATATTTTTATTAAATTTGTAAATTATTTATGATATCATATAATGTTACCCTCACGGTGGACCAGAGAAAGCTGTCCATATCAAATATACAAGGATAATAAATTATTGAATATCATGCTCTGATTAATTATTGTACAAACTACGCGTAAAAAATCTAGAAAGCATTAAAAAAGGATAGGCATTCAGTTAATTATTTCACTTCTCGGAACTGTCATGAACTGGCCCTCTTGAGAAAGTCTTATCTCATTTACAGTCTAGACTTATATAATTTGTAGTGGCAACGAAATGGCGTAAGCATTCGGTACCTATAGGGTGAAATTCATGTTTTTAATTAGTTTATCGAAAGTGAATGCATTTTTAAGGAAAGCTACATTAAAAGAGAAAACGTTATAGAATAAGTATTTTCATTATTGTATAAATGGGATTGACTGTCAGACGTTCCGTTCAATTAAAAATAACTAATTTATAATGTAAATTCTTGATTTATATCTATAATAAATAATATCTATCTCATATATATAATAATTTACTAAATCGAGTTTAATGAGGTTGACACCTTAAACGATGAATAATGTTTATATTTCTTACAATAGTGATCGCTTGAAAGAACAATATACTAAGCTATGTGGATATAACGATCTACATTTTATGAGTGTATAACTATGACTAAAAATGTTGGTGAGAGTGGATATCATGAGTATGATGATATTATACCAGAGACAACAAGTTAAAAACAGAGGCTAATGGATTGAACTCTTCCCGCCAATTTGCGGCAGTGATCATGTGTTTTACAGTATCTCAAATCGATTTTATTAATATTCTAATAGCAAATTGTTTATTAAAGTTAGAGTGAGAGAGAGAGAAGTGAAATGAAACAAGTACCTACGTTTATCGGGACTTTTTAATTTGGCTGTAAAATTTGACTTCAAAGGTCTATAACAAATGATAGAACATATACATTAAGATTTATACATTACAGAACATATACATTCACCTTATGATTAATAGAAATTATTTCAAATTACTTGTCATTAATTTATTTGAGTCTATCATAATAAATGAAGTAAAATAAGTAGTAGTAAAATAAGTATTACATGTAATTACCATTATATGCATACCAATTATTGCCCAAGGGCTTCCAGCCCGCGGGCCCTGAATTTTATCGAATTTGGCTGTTAAAGTCAATAGGCTACCAGCATTAACATCTTCGAATCCAATAATGTATTATAATAACCAAAAAACCTAACCGATTTAAATCGATAAACAATTTCTTAAATTGTCAAAGGTCCATTTGTAATAAATATTTATGGTCTAATACTGTTAGATTGTTAAATTGACTGGTATAAAAAAAATATAAACAAATCAACAATTTTTGATTTATTTAGTTTTTACGAAAAATATTTTTTCATATTTATACATATTTGCGTCAGGCCCATAAAAATTAATAGACTGAAATGCAGTTTCAGGCAGTATAGCAGTTTTTCGGTGTTCAGTGATGCAACACTGGACGCACGCGCCCGCTAACAAAAGATAGGCACTATCAAATTCTTTGGAACATGTTTTCCAACATTTTTCACAACCTTTCAATTGAATGCGCAGACTTTTTTCGTCTATTTTCAAAATTATACGCACTTCTTTCTTTTTCTTTTGATCGACGCGTTTGTCATTACCATTGAATGACATCGGCACGTAATCTATATTTATGAAGTTTTCTTTATATGTATCACCTTCATAACAGGGCCCTTCGTGGAGTACTTGAAGATCCACATCCACCAAACTTTTCATTTCGCAAATATTCTTGTAAGTTTTTCCGTTGATGGCGCACACTTTTTTCCTTGCTGCACAATCATCTCCATTAGTGACGTATTGCACGAATAATGTAACGTATAAATCTGTAAAAATATTTTCAGGTTTAATGTGGTGGTACATTTTGATAATATACTTATTAAAAACTGATTCATTCATTATTTACATAAACTTATATAAACAGTAATCAATCATTATCGCCATCATCAGTTCAATATATTTCCTACGTAGGTGATAGTTTTGTGTTTCCTCAGATGTCGCTGAGGCCCAATCGACTGCAAAAAGCTAGAAGACCATTTTGATGTATATACTTCTACTGGATCTGATGGTTGCAGCTGTAACTGATGTATGATTTAAATTACTTACATAATATGAACATTACGTAGGTCACTATATATTGAGAATTAACGTAAAGAACAGTCTATTTAATTAGTGTGCTGTGAAATCACTTAATGCGTTTAATTCACAGAAAAAGAGTGAAAAAAAGGCAAATATATTCCAATTAATTCCGTCGAGTACTTATTAATGACTAAATAAAAGAAGAAGTAAAATTTACACGGACTTAATTGAAAACTACATTAATTCCATTACAAGATTTTAATTTTAAATGTCACAGTAACTGTAAAGTAATGTTTCAATTAAATAATACAATATAACTTTATTAAAATCTTTATCGTTGGCTATAATCAAAACGTCTTGAATAATATAAAAACGAACAGTACTTATGTTAAAGGATATTTGCTTCTGTTTCAATTGTAATTTAATCTCACTTTACCTGTCAGTCAGAATCTCACACCGTGTCCAAAATATGACAAGTTTCAGTATCCGCGAGGTAAATATCCCGCTTATATTGTTTACTGTAGAATAGAAAGTATTTTATCCAAATCATTATTGAGCATATATAGAGGATTTGTGATTTCGTTATTTTTATTTGCGTTGATTTGTAAGTCAGTAAGTAGGCAGGACTTAGTCTAAAAGCTTCCGTCACTCCGCCTTGAACAAGCGTAACTTCACGTCGATTCCTCCGAAAAGGTGAGCGAAATGTACCAAAAAATTAAGAGGACTAACTTAAAGTTATTAATGATGATTTTCAGATCTACATTACTAAGTTTAAATATAAGTTTTGGGAATATTTTTTCTAGATTATACTATATTGTAGATAATTTTATGTTATCCACTTCATCTGTCAAAATCTCCGTCGTCATAGGCTCGGCGCGTAATTTTAGAACATTTTTATGGAAATATTGTGTAAATAAGCAAGTGGGTCGCCTGATGTAAAGTTACCACCACTGCCAATTGACTTCTGACTAGGGGCACTAAAAACACGTTTGTGCGAACTTCCCAACAGATTCATTATGCAGATAATTCGTTCTCTTTTATAATTGTCAGTAACAGCCACGGCAGTCCACTGTTGAATGTACAAAACGTTTCCCCATAAGACGCGTCACCTGTGTATATAAAATCATAAACAGACAAAAAATATTAAGTTTTGCGACGAAAAAAGGATGTCAATTTATGAAGGTCATTGCTTGTTAGGCAACCCTTTGTTTAAACATTATTATCGGGGACAGTCAGAATATTGACCTGACTCTATTAATCATTCTTTTCGGTATGTGGTTGGGGTATAGCTTGATATTTGACTCCATGTATCATCCACTAGCATCATCTAGTTTCTAGTTTCTACAAGTCGTTCTGCACAAATCGTCGCTTTTTCTGGTCAGGGGTCCCACGCTACGATTACCAAGACGCGTTCTTCATTCCAGCACTTGCCTACTAATAGTAAAATGAAATATGTCATAGTATTTTAAAACATTTGATTATTTGTGTGGTTCAGGGTGTGAATATAGATAGAAAAAAGCCACGGTGCGCGTGTTACGAATAAAACCGAAACATGTGCTATGGTATGAAGCCGTACGCGTTGATGACATATTTGATGGTAAAAGGAGGATATTACGTAACAAACTATTTCTTTCGAGAGTTCATGTTTCATTAGGTGGCATATGCTGTACTATAATGGAATGAAGTCATAAATCGTTTATGAAAACAATTTATGACTTCTTTTATTGGAATTTAATTATTAGGGTTTTTATTAAGTATATAAGTACATAAAATCTATAAAAATAACTGAGTGACTTTGTTGTCAAGAAACAAATCTTCTTTTAACAAATCCTCTCCGACTAGCGAAGGTTGGCAGCCAATTCAGCACAATTTTCCTCCTCCTTCGCGAGGTGCAGCAGTTTTGGAGCACTCGCTATCCCGGTCCACTCTATGATATTACGTAGCAAAGACTGGGAGTGTAATCAACGGCTTCAAAGATTAATGGTGTAGTAATGCATAAAGGACAAATAGACAGATAGACTCGTTTGTTTACTTTTATACTTCGTCGATACATTGGTTTTAGTATAGAGATATTTTAAAATACATAGTAAAGTTTCTTCGAAATGATGACATACTACTTTTTGACTATTTTTTATTGTAGATTAAAAATACATACCTCACTTCATTTTACTGTTTACAAGTGAAAAAAATGGACTTTTCCCGCCAATTGACATCAGTGAAGTTGTGTTTTTATTTCATTTTGATAATCTTATATTATTATCGATTAAATTGTTTAATTGTGGTGGTGTATTATACAATATAGTTCGATTAAGGCGTATAAGTGAATTGATATAAAATAAATGCTTGTATCGACACTTTTTAAGTTGACTGAAAAAGTCCATAGGTTTTGGTAGAATAGCCACCATTTTATCAAGACGTTACGTGATAAACTGATTTAATGTTATCGTATTTTTCTTGTCACTGGCATAATAGTTATAACTAATTGTCATCAAAGACTATTTACCAAAGGGGTGCCGTCCTCTTTGTACACGAAGTGGCTATGAGTACACGAAGATGGCAGCCGTGAGGAATGTATACCGGCGTCTGGTTAAGCACGTCACCACCAACACACAAACTGCTCTGTCAAGAGTATGACGACTAAAAAGAAGAAGAAATCTAACCTAAACAATATAATAATAACCTTTCCTTTATTTAATCCGATATAGTTAGGATGCCTTATAGTTTCAAATTAACCAATCTTAAATTCTCCAAATTTGTGAGAGGCGGATTACGATGATGCTCTTTACTACACTTGTAGTTCGACAAAACAGTGTTGAAAACTTATTACTTAAGTGCATAAAGGTCACGTCGGTCAGGTAAGGAATTTAAAAGGCAATTTTTAAAAGTCGCTCTGTACCCGCTAAAGTGTCGTTGCAAAATTTCCTTCGATCGAACTACATTTAATTTTCGCTCTCAAACATTTAAGCCGTAACCATTCGCTATTGAATATTATACAATGAGATGTAATAATCGTTTGTGTATTGTATGAAAAGAATTTTAAGTTCTCAATGCTTACCATTTGTCAATTATGTAATGTACGTGCTTATTGTAATAGTTGTCTTACAAAATGTTTATTAATAAAGGTTGAATAGTTATGAAAATTTATATAGAGAATTTGTATAACGTATAATTTGATTTTAAAATCAAATTCTCAACGTTCATAAATTGTCTAGACCAACATACATACATATCGTCCCGCCTGTCTCCCATAGGGGTAGGTAGAGACCACAGATCTCCATCTGCTGATCTCGGCATACTTTCCTTGCTTCCTCCACACTCATTATTCTTCTCATGCAAGCTCTAGACTAACGGATATATTAAATAATTAAACATAAACCAACTAAGCTAATTTTTAATTCGCCTTATTCAAAAGTTTTATCCACCATAATGCCAACTTATTTCTATATAATAGTCCCGTCCAAGTAAGTATACTTCGGCAAATTTTATCATTATAACTTATTTTTTGGTATCAATACCGTATTATATATATTTATTTGAATAGTTAAAAAAATTGTGTTTACTCAAGTAAAAGTATTTGTATATTTTTTTATACCAGAGCCGGTAAGCGATGTCAAGGGTTACCTAGTAATCACTGCTGCCGGAGATCATGTTAATCAAATGCGTTGCCAGCCTCATAATATACTAAGAATAATTAATTTCTTTTTTCTTAATAAAATAAAAAATACTACTTAAATAATTTTTTATTTATTCAGCTAAATTTTCATATACGATTCGATGTTAATTTTATGAAGAAGTACCTACCGATTAAGTAATTGGTAGATCGCACAGAGCCCAATTAGGGAGCAGTTGATCATGGGCCTAATCAAGTTGGTACTTGGGCGTTTAAAACTTCGTCGGAAAAGCTCGTGAGTGGGGGGGGGGTCCACAACTTACAGGCGACAACTCTTCCTTGCTTTTGTCGAAGAGTAGTATCGATCCAAAGGTTGCAGACGAGACCTCAGCTTAAATTATTATCGGAATGTTAGACCGATTGGTCATTTAAAAATAATAAGGATGTCGGTTTCGAATTGTACACTCGCCTCATCACATGTTTAGTATGTAAGTACTGGTTGTCCTGACAGTCTGTAATGACATTAATTAAAAGCTGACAAATATATCATATCGTATAGTCGAAGATAATCGAAGATGGGCTAGGTGGTGCGCCTTGAGTGAGGCCTATGTCCAGCAGTGGACTGCCGCGGGCTGATATTGAAATATATTATACGAGTAAGTTTAGGCTGTCGTAAATATTTATTTTACAACTGATATGTTAGAATACCTTATTACTTAGCACGTACCATTACAGGTTGGATTGGCGTAACACTTAGACTAAATACTCGTAGGCCATATATACATTAATCCCGATGCGATGCACTACCATTCACTCTGAAAGCCGTAACTTCGCAATTAAGCCAGTAAAATGGTTAGAAAAGATCAGACGGATCGATTTTACTTATACCTTCTAGAATAAAGGCGACTGCTTTATGTAGTTTTGTTCACAATTAGTCTATTGTAAAGATTCATTACAAATGTTGCTTCAATTTCTCAGATGTCTCGTAGGCTGTTATCAGCTACGGGCGCTCGCATTCGTGCCGGTCGAAAGGGAACTGTGAGATCTCGCTCGGTCACGATTCGTGTTCGATATTCGAAAATGTTAACGAGCTGCGCAGGCGCAGACGAAAGTGAACCGACGCCATTGTTCAAGGAACAGGTGTTATGGCGAGATAATAATGGGTGTGCTTTCTTGGCACGACACCTACGGTTATTTAAGCTCATTCTTACACAACTGATGTAGCCACCCTCCTTGAAACTTCCTACTGCTTGTTTTTCGATATGCGATAAAGATCAATGACTACAACTGCGTCGCAATCCATTCTATTTAAATTTTTCTTTACAAATTATACAGCGTGTTCAATTGGTTTGTTGGATGTGAATCATCTGTTACGATGACATTGTAAAGAACGACCTAAGGAACATCAAGTGTGCATAAGATTAACGAATAGATTCGTGTCATCATCTGTAAACAGTTATAGGACCTCCTTGCTACTGAGACATCTATAAGTGATTTTTAAGGATCAACACCAACTGGAAGCTTTGCCTCCAGTGCAGGCTAATTTTTAGAGATAATATGGCACCATAGATCACATTCATGCGTTACGGAAGATTATATAGAAAATTGATTATACTCATTGATGAGTATGATCACCCGTTGTATGTTTTGTATATTGAATAAATATATTTTATATTAAAGACATGAAATAATATACAGTGTCCTCTTTTCAGTGTAAAAAAATACACACTTCTAATAGTTAATTCCAAAATCAATAACTTTTGTTTTTTTTATATTGTTTTTTAGTACAAATTTATAAATATTGTTCCATAAAGATACAAACGTGTGGACGACAATCTACTAATGTCAATGTAGGCTTGTATCAATAGATGATATCATCTCCTCAATTTTCGTTGCGGTTTTGATGGCAATTTTTTATTTTTATGGATTAATTATTGATTTAAAACAAGGAACAAAAAATAATATTTTTAAAACAAAAAGTCACAGAAAATACGTTATACGCTTTTAACTTAAATTTTATTTATATATTGTTTGTTACACCAGAAAGCTAGCATTCAATATAATATGCAACGAAGCTCCAACAGTATTTATAATATATAAATATGAACTTAAAATTAATTAATAAAATAGCTATGCATACTCACTGAGCTCATAGCTAAGCATTAGCATTTCTTCTTTCTCTAAGCTTCTACAGTATGCTGTTTCACAATGGATGTTTACTTCCAGTGCCAAAAGTATGTTCACAATTACTCGGAGACCATTATTAATACATTACGTATTGGCCGAACACAAAATGTCGCGTGCGTAACTGCACATAATTGTAACAAGAGACCATAAAAATCAGTAATTGAGCGTATAGATTCAACACTTTACGTTTCGTTTTACGATATTGGTATTAAATAATTTTAGCAATGTATTAAAGGCCGTATTACTAACCTGAATTCCTCATTACATGTCACCGACTCCGGTCTTTTTAAATGTACAACATTCATATATTAAGTTAATTTACAAAAGTGCTTCATTATATAATAATAAATCCAAAAAATAAAACACTTTGAACCCATAACCTCATACCAGGAATCCCTGTATCTTGGATTTCATTATAAATACACAAATGACAAGTACAAATTTTCAAATTTGGAACAAATATTTATCTTGATGCGGAAACCAAACCTATTTTAACAATCAGAAAGTGAGATCACTCGAAAAGAATAGAAGTAATCAGTTATTCACTACAATAAGAACTTAACATCTCAAAGAAATGAGCCCCACGGTTGCTAAAAGTGACAGGTATCAAGAATTACATATGCATAACAAACGTCAACAAGCGCAATTTGTGACTCATTCTTACCCCTAACATGTAAACGTAATCGGAAAGTGACTTGTCAATTATAATTATGTAAATTTGTTCCACATAGTGTTGCAATAAGCTATTAAAGTTGTTTAAAATACTGTCGAATATCACAGGGTACTGTGAAATAGTAACAGATTTCGGGTCACTTTCGATTTGCCTTATAAAGGTAACAGTGACAGACAATTATCGATCAAAAGCAGTCCCTTTCGCTTTTTGCTTTCATAAACCAGATGTGTAACTCTAAATATAGAGAAGACAAGACTCGATTGTCTAGGTCTTTGACCAGAACCTAAAACAGTGAAGAAAGTCGATTGTAAACATGTTTGTGGCTACTCTCAGCTGGAGCCGCCTTCGAATGAAAGGTTTATGATCTTAGAGAACAAAGTTATTACTTAAAGCTACTTGTATAATTAATAAATATTGCAATTAGTATTTGGGTTTCTAATAAGTATATAATCTAGTAAAGATTCCTAATTTGCTGTATGGTTTCAGCCTACAGGGCCACTACATTTCTTTCCATAGATATTGTAAGAGACATCTATTGCAGCAAATACATATGCACCACAGTCTTAAGGTACTCTTATTAATGATTATATTCTCTGTTTCAGGTACTTATTAATACTCATCATTTATGCAGCGTTCAGAACTATATTATTAGATTCTAAGGTAATCGTTTAATTACTGTGATAACAAACTTGCAGTTCTAATTCTTCATTTATCACTTCTGCAATCTATTTATTCCTAGATATACTTTGATGTACATATATATAAAAAAGATATAAAAACTAGTTTTCAGTATATGCAATATCAGATTCCATCAAAACAAGTCTATCTGTATACAATTACAAAAAAATTACTACTCTGCCTACTTCGAACTAATTTATAAGCATCATAAGGTTGTAATTAAAAAGGGGTTGGAGATTTGATTGAGATTGATCAGTTTTTATTTTTAGTTTAAATTTAACTATCAATATAATTAATTCTACATTTATGCAAACCTTAATGTTAAGAACAGATTATATGCAAATAAATTACTTGTACCATAAATAATAACGTGTTTTCAATTCTTCACTTCATGGATTTCAGTCAAAGAAGAATAAGTGAAAATATTAAATGATTATCAATTAAATAATCTTAATTAATAAGAAACGTGAAATATTAGAATAAAAATAGAAATAAAATAACATTTTCGTATAAGTTTCAAGGTTGTACTATCCTTCTAAATTTTCTTGACCATTATGTAATCCTTTTGTATTATTGCATTATTATGATTGATTTCTTTGGGAGGTAGGCAGTAGTAAATTATTCTAACTAAATCAGTGCTAAACTTATTAACCCATCCCGCATTATTTGTAATAATTCGGTGAAGAATCAACCCATTCATATAACAGACAATATGTTATTAAAAAACGTTTTTAAAAAAAATGAAAAGAATTATCAAACATAAATTCACATGCAATGTGTTTCAACCTATTAAATTATTATTTGTTAAGTATAAAAATATCACTTATTGTAAATTTAACACGCAGAAATTAGTTTTTTTTACAGCATAGCAGACAAACGAATATAAGTAATACCTAGTGGTTCCTAAGTGATCATCGCCGTCCATAGACATCCACAATGCTAGAGGCGTCTTAGTTGCGATGCTGGTCTTTTGTAAACACATACGCTTGTCTCTAGAGTGCCCTTATGTCGTATATAATATACTAAGAATATTATTAAAAGGTATAAAGTGTTAAATACGACATTTAAATATTATTAAATGGTATTCTTCTAAAAATGCCTCTCCGACATACGAAAGTTGGCATTCAATTCAGCACAACTTTCCTCCTCCTTCGCGAGGTGCAGCAGTTCTGGAGCACTCGCTATCCCGGTCCACTCCCTGATATTATGTAGCTAAGACTTTCTTGTTCAACCAACTTGTCTTTTGCCTGCGATTTTTCCCATCCCATCATTAAATGGTATTAAGTGGTATTAAATGGCAAAAAGGTAAATCGTATTAAAGCAAGTAATATATTATTACTATTATATTATAAACATGTAACGTACGTGCATTAATAATGTATAATGCACTAACCTCAGTCAGCTTAAGACATTCATGTGAAATATATTATTATTGAATTTAGTAATATTTATGGTCTTTGCCCATTATCTCCGCATACAACGTAAGGCACATAACATAATTACATAATGATCTAACGTGTTACACTAGTATATTTAAACAAAAATTAAATGCATCTTGATCGCCATAACAACTCAAAAATAAAACTAAATAAATGTATATTCAATAAGCTTACATAAATAAAATATAAATACAGTTTATAATGAGAACGATCAAAGAGAAATGATCTTTATGTCCAATAATATGAGGTTTATTATCGTGTAAATTTTTACTGTTTACATAATATATTTAGTACGGTATCCGGTATATACGCTTCCGCTAAATATTAATGCAAATTAACTCATATTTCTGACCCGATCGCCTGAAATTGTTATTAGAAAAAATTTGTAATTACATTTTGACCCTAAAGGAGATCTCCCATTGAACATTTTCCGTAGCAGTTCTCTTCCAAAAGAGAAAATTTCTAATTTCTTATTAAGTAATGACATTTGATTCTTAGAAACATTTAATGAAAACATAGTAAAACAGATAATAAATCATAATGACAGCGAATTCGAAGAAGGGTCCGAGGAACACATCGAATATGTGTATTATTTATTGTGATATTCGAATAGTATCTGCATTAAATGAATGCTTGGTATACACGGATGATGCAAATAAATATTTTAATTCCAGAGAAAACGTGTAAATTGAGGAACAAAGCGTTTCTGTCGCTAAATACCATTTGTCAAAGGTTACTAAGTAACCTTTGGGACTTTTCCCGCCCACTTACATCAGGGACGTTGTGTTTTTATTTCACTTTCATAATGTTATAATATTATCAGTTATATTGTTTAATTGTGGTGGCGTAATATGCAGTATAGTTCGATTATGGTGTACAAGTGAAATGATATGAAATAAATGCGTGTATCGTGACTTTTTAAGTTGACTGGAAAGTCCATAGAAGACGTAACGTGATAAGCTGACTTGTTAATATTTCAAGAGATTGGATATTATTGTATTTTACTTGACACTGGCATAATAGTTGTAACTAATTGCCACCGAAGAAATTAATATATAGGTACAATTAAAAAATGTTAGTTTCATTAAAAAATACCGTTTAAAATATCTATATACTATAATCCGAAAACTCCATAGATCCAAACGAGGTATACATTTGGGGTGTTCGTATTATTGTGGCTCCACTGTGCATACTCATCGATCACTATATAGAAGATTCCTCCGTATCACCTGAATGAGTGCCGTTGCCATTTTTCTCGAAACCTATTTCAGAGTACAACTACATTAAGTGTGTCCAAATTCATATAAAATACACGCTCCAAAAGCGGAGAATCTCGTCCCAATGCACGCATTACGATTTAATGAAAGATCATAGAAAGGCCGCTTTCACCACATCCGCGGCGTTTACTGCGAAATTGAAAACAACAAATCCTACTTCAAAGTGACCGACAGCATCTTACGTTGGGCAGATAATACGCGAAACTTATACTATACTCTGACATCATAATTAACCGAGAACGAACTCGGCGCTCGTAACAAATTATTTACATGTTACCAAATTCAATATTTATTTAGAATAAAATACTTTTTTCTTTATGTAGTTTACTGATTCTCACTAACGGTAGAATCAAACCTTATATCGTAAGCACAACCCTAGACAATTAAGATATTACTGTTTCTTTTTCAAAATTGTCCAAACGAAAACCTCCCCGATCCGAACAAATCTACATAGAATGCATGGGTTTTGATACGTTACTTCTAAATTGATAGAAAATAAACTTCCTTTAACTCCTTTTATCATAATACTTTTATATTTTGTGGTTTATAAATGGCTCTTTCTTTCTTTCTAATAAGCATTTCGTGATTTTAGTTTCGATTTACTTTGATGAGAATTATGATATTTCTATCCTGTAATTTAAGTTAACAGGAAAAATGTATAAGTGTATAATTATATTTTATATATATATATATATATATATATATATATATATATATATATATATATATATGTATATATATATATATATATATATATATATATATATATATATATATATATATATATATATATATATATATATATTCACTAAAGTTTCCGTAATAAATTGTTTTAAAATCCTTCATTGATTCCGGCTTCATTATCCGATATACTATAATACAATACTTCACAACATAATGGAAACATTGTCATTGCATACTTTTAGCATGTGAATCAGGGTCATTCGTTCATGACAGACCCGTTTCAATGCAGACCGGTCTATTTATTTGAAGCAAGGTGTGAAAGAAATCGAGTGCTTAAATTAGTTCCACGCAAGTGTTCTAATTAACGCTATCTGACGCACTATTACGTAATAAGGATCATTACAGATGCTGCGATGATAAACAATGAAGACACTATTGCCTGTTTTCTTTAAAGCCAATTTGAAATTTATTTTATTTATATATTTAATTTATGGAACAAATTACAATCACAGAATTATATAAAATACAGCATTTTTTATAATTGTGTGTGTGTGCGTGTGATAATAATTGTGGATTTACATGCATATCACGTTCTTAATAGCTAATAATGTAATGAATGTATCTACATATGTACATTTAATATCAAACGAATCTTCCGAACCGATACGACATTGGAACCATCAAAAACAAGCCTACACTTTCCTTAAAGGCTGGCAACGCTTCTGCACTGCGGATGTCTTTGGGCGGCGTTGATTGCTTTTCATCAAGTGACACGTCTGCCTTTCTATCCCATTAAAAATATACACACATACGTATGTATAGATATTTATTTGATCTTTTATATAAAAAGAAAAAATTACGTGTATGTTTTTAGAAACAAAAGCAAACGATGAAATTACTTAAATTTATGCACTTAAATATCAAAGATATATCAAGTGTCGTGATCTGAATAAATTATTGTGTTCGCTACAAACGCGGGCCATAGATTAATCTCAGAAACGTCAACTGAGTAAGATACATATAATACCTAATACGTACTATCTATCAGCTTCACATCCACAAACTAGTTTACTCCAACATTCCTTCAATTGTTTCCGGCACGATGGAATTTGAGCGGAGTAAACGAAGTTTGTTGTGAACAGCGAAAATGACCTTGAAAGTTAAGCCGTATTCCAAGTAGTACAGAACTAAAAGGCGGTTATGCACATCCGATCACAGGTTTAATATTCCTTACACGAACTGCGTTTAACACTTGGCAAGATTTTACCGGGGAAAGCTGATAAACTCTTTATATGAATAAGACTTTCGAAATGGAATAGTAAAATGGTTTCCCAATGTAAGTTCTGATCAAAACTTCCATCCCCACTATCTGAATGAATGTCGATTTAGTACGGTATGTTTTCCCCGTAACTTCATTCCATGCACCACCACTCTATGGAATCGACAACTTTCAGCCGTGTTTTCGAACCGATACGACATTGGATCCTTCAAAAAACAAGCCTAATTTTATCTCAAAGGCCGTAGTGTAGTAGAGCCACGTGTAGTAGAGAGTAGAGCCACGCTGCAGACGAATACTTTGTCGACGAAAGCATATTATTTTTCTGTAGCATGAATGGGCCGGCTCGCCCGGGGAAGTATCACACTCCCGCAGAAAACCGGCGCCTGAGTGGTAGATTAGCTATCGCGCTTCGTACGGTGAGCGGTTGAGTTCCGGAGGCCCAAACCCCTTCCCCCTTCCTAATGACCTCGACTGCCTAATATGCATGGGCAAGTAATATGTTGTCCATACTCATTACTGCAATTTCCTGCTCATACGTCACCTGATTCAACTACCGATAAGGTGGCTTAAGGTACTTTATCCGCTACCTACTTCGTTTTACATACATGTATATCATGTGATCTATTTCATTTATTGTGGTAAAAATACTTATAATGACCTCCTGCTAATGAATGAATACACGAACTATATCACGAACTATATAATTAGGCCGACGAATAATTCTTAAAAATCGAAAAACAAAATTTTTTTCATTTCTCACTTTTATGCCATCGTACGAATACGAATGATAAAGCGTATACGATGGAATACTTCATATTTACCTAAAAAAACCTCTTTTTATACCTAAAGTAAGAATGGTCTATAAAAATGTCTCTAACCATGAAAGAAAAAGAGTTTTTTGTTGTTCCTGTAAAATTTATTCATATTGACTTGGGACTATGAACTCTAATCTGAATCTGACACGTTAGTAGTTAAGTCCTGTTCTGCAGTTCTACATCGATAGAGACTCACTCACTAAATAAACTAATGGAAATAAGTTGAACAAGACTTAGCCATAAATTTAATATAAGACGTCCACCTACACTAATATTATTTATTAATCTTATATTAATAAACAATTCCACTTTCACGCTGAGTAACGAGGCACAGTAACAAATTACTCACCTCTCAAACCTAGATTTATAGTGGTGTACTATCCAGTGACAGATATATAGAACAAAACTAGGAAACGTTTTGCAGCCATAGTCAGACGTTTCCACAGAATAATTTTAGTAAGACATCGTTTAAGTCGTAGCAAACAGTATTAAGTATGATCCGCATTCGTTGATACTCTAACTTGTTTACGAAAGACATTGTATTTTAAATTATTTTAAAGGTTTTCATATTAATCATGTTTTTATACGATTTTTATTCTTTACTTATGTATATAAGGTATTTTTGTCTTGATATCTTTTGACTCTAGCATATATAATATGTATCTATTATATTGATGTTTTATATGATAGTTATTATAAGACTAAAATCATAATTACAATTGTAATTTTAAAATTTAGGTAACGAAAGTCGGTTCGTTTATTATCCACGTTATACTGACGTTTAGTATAATAGTTATTATAAGATTACAAATTATAATTACAATTGTAATTTTAGAATTTAGGTAACGAACGTCGGTTCGTTTATTATCCACGTTATACTAACGTTTAGTATAATAGTTATTATAAGATTAAAAAATTATAATTACAATTGTAATTTTAGAATTTAGGTAACGAACGTCGGTTCGTTTATTGTCTACGTATATAAATTATTTTTGGTGTCTCCTACACATATGTATCTGTTATATTGACGCTTTGTATCATATTAAATATATGATTTAAATCAAAATTTCCACAATTACTATTAAAACTGTATGTTTAGAATTTAAGTTAATGGACATTTGGGATTATAACCCAAAGAAATAAATTATTTTCCCTATTTCAGTTTTAAGTGTTATTCACAATTTACTTTGTATCAGATAATGACTTATTTTCTGTCGTGAGCCGTCATAACGTCATATTAAAGGCAATTTTCTGTCAAGACCTGTGCCTCTTTATCATTTATGTCATCAAATCATTATGAAAATATATTAAATGATATAATGAATGAATATTAAAAAGTAAATATTAAAAACTTAGTTTGTTAGCCTTTAGTTTCTGTTCTGGTCATTATTCTGGATTACATTATAAGGAAAGTTAAGATAGGCTATCGGAAGACAAAGATTTATAGAAGACGATAGCACGGCAGTAAAGGTTGCGCACTTGGCTATCAATCGCAACATTTAAGGAAGTATCGCGATGTTCCAAACGATATCTCGATGCACATTTTGTAACAAGTCGTTATTCCGGAACGACTGAAGCAACTGGTTAGCTAAAGGAACCTTTTTAAACTAACAGTCAGGTCTTCCTTCTTGTGACCCAAGGCCTCGTCTTATAACTAGCACTTCCTAGAAAATATTATAGTAGACGACGACAAGGCTGATAATGACGAGCCAACGAACGAACTAACAAGGGGTATCTATACCCTGTTAGGGGTGTAAGAACGAGCCTCGGAAGGCGACCGCCGGTCTTTGTGCCGACATTTCAGTGGCTTTAATGGCCTTTATATTTCGACCACCTACTTGCTATACTTCTTATACCGGACAGGATGGTGCCAAATACGTTAAACAGCACCTTCCTAGGGTCGACGCCGGACTGCACTTCTGAGCCTACGAAAATTGACTGTGGATATAGGCGTCCCTCACCCGCACCATCTAGCCCGATCTTTAGCTACTAGCATCAGATGCTACCAATCGCGTTGCGCAGATCATCGCTCTATCTAGTCAGGTGGTGTTTCCCCTACGTTGAACAAGACCAGTTCTCCACTTCAACACGCATTATAATAAAAATATTTTTGATTTTGTTTCAGAGTGAGACAAAATATAATTATGAAAATTTTTACATGTTTTCAGTTACAAATTTTATTGTAAAACATCAAGGACTCCCCCGTTATGTTTTACCTGTAAAGTGTTCATGAACATATAACTTCCTAACGATATCTTCTTTCACTACAAAATACTTGATAAGTTCATACTTAAATTGTAAATGTGTCCATTTTAAATGTATGAAAACTGCGGTTGAAATTAGGTTGGTTTGAGGTCCACGGAATTTAAATTGAATATAGGTATTAAGTTTTGGTATCGAGGTTAAGTTTTATCTCAGCAATGTGTTACAGCATCTTAAAACGTATATAATTGGCTACGAAAAAAGAACAACTCCAAAGTAAAGACTGTACCAATGCATTTTGCACAGGAAAATTACCACTCGGTACGGCAAACCGTAAAAGTGTACACATTATTTATTATTAATTCCGAGCGAAATACTTTAAAAGGCACTGGAACTCAAGTGTTTTAAAAAGTCGACCACAATAAATCATTGTTTCGTTACTTTGAAAATTGAATTACTTAATCACATTAAAATATGAAATTTGTATAATTACATTGTCTTTATCAGGTATTAAAAAAAAACTTATTGATGGCAAAAAAGCTACCTAACATTGTGATAGTTTAATGTCTCTTAACAGTCAATAATTTGATACACAAACTACAATAGAAAATATTTTTTTTATGGGATAAGAAGGTCAACGAGCAGGCATGTCACCTGTTGTAAAACAACCTACGCCGCCCATAAACATTCATAGTAACATAGGCAGTGCAGAATCGTTGCCGATCTTTAAGGAAACTGTCATTATGGGAGAAGGGAGAGGAGGGGGAATGGGGGTTGGGCCTCCGCAACTCAGCCGCTCACCGTACGAAGCGCGGTGGCTAAGCTACCACTCAAACGCCGGTTTCAGCGGGAGTGTGGTACTTCCCCGGCGAGACTACCCATTCATACTACAGACAAATAATATGCCCTTCTTAGCAAAGTATTCGTCTGCAGCGAGGCTCTACCACAAATAATTTCTTTTACATGCGCATTTCAGTTATTTCTCTAAAGTCCAGTTCAGTTATTTATCAAATTTGTTAATAATGCCATTGAGATTTTTGTTTTAAAACCACACATTTATGCAATAATTGAGCTATACCAAAAAATAATTAAGTGTTCTTTTCTTGAAGTCTTGGTGACTTCCGCAACGGTATATCAAAATTTATTATGGTGAATGGAACCAGGCTAATTGTGTAAGAGCCTTTATACTGCAAAGCCAATCCAGCAAATCTCGACCGGAGTATCCTGTTGACTGACGCATCATAACTGTTATTCATAATCATTATTTTATGGTATTGTTTCTGCTGATCGAAAGCAATCGACACTTTCCATAGTCTTTTATAACATCATAGACATTGCAGATGCAATATCATTCGTTAAAAGTTAGGTTTGTTTTTGAAGAATCCAATGAGATTTGGAAATATTGGGTCGGAAATACTGCTGAAAGTGGGTAGAAAGACATTAAATAGAATTTTGCGAAACCATGAAATCAAATAGTTTATATATTTTCTTAGTTATCAATTACGAATACTAAATATAAAAATTCCTTTTCCTTTACTGCCTGTTCAACTTTATAAAAAGAACCCAGATTTTATAGCACATTAAAATATTTTCATAGAAATGTATCGGAATGTGGATGTCTACTGTTCTGACATAAGTTTCTTCCATATAGCCCAATGTTAAACTTCACATATTCAGAACATTTAGTGCAAGACGAGCCGGATATATTGATCAACAGTCTTCTACTACACATATACTCAAGCAAGTTTCCACTTACTTGTAAATTGTAACTCCCGGTCAGATGGACCGATGACCTACACAGAACTGCTGGTAGAAATGCGTTACGATTTTTTGATTATATATAGAATAATTAAGACTTGTAACTACATATAAGAAAGAACGCCTTATTAATAATATTATGTTAGAAACAAACATACGAAGTATATACATAGTACATTCCATAATCCTAGTTAAATGCAAGGCGCGTATAACTTATAAGGTAAAAAGCACAACATTCTGTCTGTACTCGTTTTATATAACAACTGGTCCAGGTACAGCAAAACAATATTTTTTACCGGCAGAGATTGTTCAAGTTAAGCTTGTAAGTTTTGATATTAAACCTGCCATGCCCATTAGGGTGCGCCTTATAGAAAGTATAGCCCTTGCGCAAAAAAACAAACGTAGAAGTAACACAACATGTGATGAAAATATTTTAGAAGAAATCATTGGTATTACAGTTATTTTCTCTATCTTGCATAATAACATACAAAACACTTTGTAACGTAAATAAAATAATATAAAATACAATGTACAATACAATCTTTTATTATACGTGGAAATGAATAAGTAGTTGTTTGTCAAGTATGGACTTCATAACCATTCATCAGATTTCGTTGAAACTTTATTTGCTTTTGAATTATTACAAGTATTTTATAATATAATGCGTACGAGTTGCAACATGAAATAGCCATTAAACTATAAATACATCCTAAATCTTATTCAGAAAGTAGCAATGTGGTAATTAAATATTTAAATCATAATTAATAAATGGCATCGAAAAGTAACAGAAAACCGGCGTCTGAGTGGTAGCTTAGTTACCGCGCTTCGCACGGTGAGCGAGAGTTCCGGAGGCCCAACACCCTTCCCCTCCCTTCTCCTCCCTTCCCCGTTACCTCCACTCCCACTCCCATAAAGGACTTTGCTTAAAGGTCGACAACGCTTCCGCACTGCCTATGGCACTGCGGATGTATATGTTGATTGCTTTCCTTCAGGTGACACGCCTGCTCGTTTGCCTTCCTATCCCATAAAAAGAAAAATATTTATAAACAAATTTTACTTTCTTAGTACTGAACCATCAAGGTAAAATCGGCTTTTCTAAGATCTTGGAATTTGGACACGTACGTATGTACGTACGTACGTGAATGATATTAAATATGCCTTGGTGTGACCAGATCCTATAGCTATAAATATGCGAGCTCTTAATGGAAAATTCACCAGATTATATCGTAAATTGATTATTAAATAACTAAAAGATCTAATAAAATTGGTATCTATAATTGTTCTTTAGATTTGATATTTTTATTGCCTGATTTAAATAAAATGAATAATTAATTTAAATTTTAATTTGAAGTTACATGAATAGCCGCTTTGAGTGTCCTCAAGCGTCTTTTTTAATTATGAAATTATTGTAATAATTTATAAATATTAACATTACAAATAATAAGCTTTCTTTTAACAGTATATTTATTTTGAAAACTAATCGAAAACTGTTTAAATAATTTTTTGTTCATGCGATGTTTACATTTATTTTTTATCTTTATTGATATTTAAATCTTTAAATTTTGGAACTAGCATTTTTTGGTGTTTAACTGAGCCGATTCTCAGGATAATCACAAGAATTTTTAAAGCCGTCATCCTGACGGACGGCCACTTCCACGAGAAATATTCCAGTCGCCACCTGACCCCTCGTCGGATAGGAGATGAATGAAGGTAATGGACGTCAGTCCCGAGGCTTCATAGTTAAATACTGCTTGCAGGTTATATAGCCCCTGTTCGTAGTTCATAAGAAAAAATCAACGCTCTAATCCTAACTTTTAATCAAATTCTAAAGTTATCGTCATAAATAATAATTTTTAATTATCGTCATAAATAGTCTATATTTTATACTATACCTACTTACCGTGATAATATTCAAAAACAAAAAAATAGGTAAAAGAAAAACGTTTAAGTTAAACAATTTTATTAACACACTAAAATAAAAACTATGAAAATTGATTGAGAGAAATGAATTGAGGTTGATGATGATTGATGGATGTTGTGCAGCTAGTTAATTAGGAGAATAGAGTATACAGTGTACATGCATAATAATAATATAGACATAAAATGATATAAAAACAAAATAATATTTAAAAAAATTAAGATAAGTATATAAGTAAAGAAGACTTAAAAATTCCCAGACCCCAGACAGATCATCCCCTGCAGGGGTTGGCAGAGACCACAGAGCTCCATCCGCTACCTTCATCGCAGCGAAACGGCTCTCCATTGGTCGCTTCTCGCCCTCGTGAGAATCAGGACGTGGCGGGTGGCGAATCACGTCGCCGTCATTTTTCAACAAATTAGGTATATTAAATTTGTCTTAGTAAATCCCACGAGCCGCAAGGGTGGTCAGCCCCAGCAGAGCCCTGCATGCTGAGGTAAGGCACCGTATTACCCGGGGGAGCCTGATCCCGGGACGGTTGGCACGCATGCGACTAAGCTCGCCCTTAGATATGCATCCTTTGACAGAGCTATATACAAATTGCTAATGGTTTAAAAAATGACATAACGGAAAAAATCTTCCGAGTCTGGGTTTTTGTGCGTTTTAATGGCACCTACAATAAAAATAATCTAATTGCAGGGTTTAAATAAATAAAATAATTTTATAACTACATTAAAGTTTCAATACAAATTACAAAATGTTTCTATATTTTTTTTTCGTTAAATCATAACATTGATTTTTGTTGCAGAAGAAGCATTTTATATTCATACTGGAAATATCATCAAGCAACGGCTATTTCCAATTCAGTAAGAAACTGATATAATAATTTTATAGTCGAATTTTTTATTTGCATTGCATTTAATTAAATATGTCATTTAAATACAATTGTGAAACACCTTCGTTCCAAATTCAACCCTGCCTCTTTGTTGTTGCTTATGCCTCTCTGTTACTCTTTGATCAAAACGAAACAATACCTATAATAACTCTTTGTATGCATTTTAAATATTCCTAATGTCTTGAAAGGAAGGAAGTAAATTGAAAGTTAGAAAAGAAAGTTTAACTATCACTATAGGATAGCAGCAGTAAAAATACTTAAATAAATAAATAAGCATATTTTAAAAGTTTAAGTGCACTAGAAATGTCGGATGTCAACTCGAAAAAGCACAAGCTAATTAGATAGAACACGGGAAACATATCGGCAGATTTTTTGATTATATGAAGCCATTAATTAGTAAGAAACTAAAACTACCTACGTTACTTACTAAGTAATCTGAATACGTTTACTCAGGGCCGGCTTAGGGGGGGGGGGCGACCCGATCGGTTGTCAAGGGCGCCGCGCGCACTAACGCGTTTGAAAAAAATACTACAAAATATCAAAATATTAAACACTTTTAAACTAATACTAGCTGTTTGTTTGTACTTCTTTTTCATTTGCTTCAAAGCTTCGAGTTCAACTGTCTGAAATAATACAGGCTCTTTGCACAGAGTTATATTAAATTCAATAAAAAAATGTAGCACCCCGATTCAAAATTAATTTTCATTTATATTATACGTAATATATATATATATACATATATATATATATATATATATATATATATATATATATATATATATATATATATATATATATATATATATATATAGAGAGAGAGAGAGAGAGAGAGAGAGAGAATGACATCCGGCAATTAGTAGCAAAAATGTACACTAAGAATAAATTATTTATTATAAATAATAAATGGCGCTAAATATCTCTCCCAGGTCGCCTAGATGATTAATGTCTGCCCTGCATTTACTATTCAGAAAACCACAATGCCTTGAGGAGAGGTAAAAACGGACGCATATTCAACAATATACCCAAAGCTTCTGTTTCTATTATCATGCAGTTATTAACTAATTATATTATACATTATGCAAAATAGCTTTTATCACAAAAAAATATAATTTCGTTGTAATTTTATTACCCTTTTTATCTTCATTTTATTACTTGCAGTTATAAAACATGAGAGGCGCAGTAACCGCTGTGAAAGTGCACTCGATTAATGTCCTATGGAGAGCAAGGACAGCGAGAATGATCCCCAGAGGCTGTGAACTTTAAAAAAATTGTCGTCAATTTTACATAATTTACGCGCAAAGTAATAAATAAAATAAATCGAAGAACCTAGGTGGTTCACAATTTAGGTTACATTTTATAACATATAATGAATGTATATGAAAGTCTCTCGAAACTTCATTCCACGCACCACCACTCAATGGAACCAGCTACTTTCGGCGGTTTTTCCCAACCGATACGACATTGGCACCTTCAAAAAACAAGCCTAGACATAACTAAGAGCCCGGCAACGCTTCCGCGACTCCTGCGGTGGCGGCGTTGATTGCTTTCCATCAGGCAAAATCAAAAAAAAATCAGCTTCGTACATATACATATATATAACACCTATTACAATCACCTGTTGGATAAAGGTGATGTCCATGTTGGAATGGATAAGTAATTTATCCATTCCAGTGTTTTCTATTCAGTAAACCGATTCATCCGATTGCGATGAACGTTATGTGAGCACGTTTGAAAAGGTTTTTTAAAATATTTTATAATATATATTTTATTTTTATTAACAATTTGATATATAATCAATATTTATTTTATATTAATGAAAATATATATTAATATATATAAATAAAGGTGTCGTGACAAAAGTTGAGAAAGGGACGTTTAGATGGTTTGGGAACATAGAGAGGATGGATGAAAGAAGAGAAGGATGTGGATGGAAGCGTCGATAGGGGAAGACCAAGGAAAACATATCTTGACCGAATTGCCGAAGTTCTTAAGAAAGGCCACGTCAAATGTACCCTTTATCGGCGAACTTGTATAGAGAGAGTGATAAGTGTGGATAAAGTAAAGAAAGTGTGCTGAGATCGTAGCTGATCTGTGGTCTCTGCCTACCCCACGGGAAACAGCCGTGGTGATTTGTATGTATGTTAGTATATTTTATAATAGTTTTTAAGTAATTTAAGGCACTTCATGTTTTCTGTGTATGAAAAACAAACCATTTATACATTTTCACTGTTTCATCATTAGTCATGATTGTCATCAATGGAACAGTTCACTGCAAGACATTGTCCTACCTTAAAATTGAGGGGTGTTGCCGTATATCGCACATTTAGTAGACAAATTGGTTGGTGATTGTAAATTGGTTTTATTTAATTAGGTAGTAAAGGCTGCTGCCAATTTAGTGGTATTCGGTCCCATATACACCCCGTGAAACACCATCATGATGAAATAGTTTTCGGAATATAAAAGAACCACCTAATTCACTACTTATCTGTTGTATCTTCAGTTTTTTGCGGAAGTATAATAGAAAAAAAAAATGCATCAAAAGTGGCTTAGAGCAGTTACGCAAACTAGGGCGCGATGTACAAACGAAACATTTCAAAGTAGTAGGCAGGCGAACTGTGTTTATAGTCAAAATTTGATTGATGTATCATGTAACAAAGGAAACGATGAATTCGTTTTAGTTAACGATTCGGCACAACATCATTTATCAGAGTATCGCCTAACATTCTTTTACATAATGTAGGCAATGTTGTGAAATCTATGCAGGTTATCTTTACTACATTATTTATAATGCGTAATTCATTAATACTACTGGACATACCTTAATCGACTTACTCGAAGTAAGCATGTCTTAATCACCACAGACACATCGCGGCCGATATTTTTATCTATTCTGGATTTAATGTTTCAGCAAGAGATCAATGCCGCCCATAGACATTTGGAATACCCTAGGCATTGCAAATGAGTTGCCGGTCTTTAAGATAAGATTTTAGATTAAGACTAAGATTCTTTAAGATAGTCGTAGAGCCACGCTGCAAACGAATACTTTGTCAAGAATGTCATAATATTTGTCTGTAGCATGAATGGGCCGGCTCGCCCGGGGAAGTACCACACCCCAAAAACCGGCGTTTGACTGGTAGTTTAACTACCATGTTTCGTACCGTGAGTGGCCGAGCTCCGGAGGCCCAACACCCTTCCCCCTCCCTCCCCCATAATGACACTTTCCTTAAATGTCGGCAAGGCTTCCGCACTGCCTATGGTGCTGCGGAAGTCTATGGGCGGTGTTGATTGTTTTCCATCAGGTGACACGCCTGCTTGTTTGCCTTCCTATCCCATAAAAAAACAAGAGAAGGCTTTTTTTAAGGTCGTATCGGTTCGGAAATACCGCTGAAGGTAGCTGGTGCACTGGGCACAAAGTGATGGTGGTGGAATGAAGTTCCGGGAAAAACGCACCGTACTGGATCGTCATTCATTCTGATGGTAGAGATAAAACATTTAACTGATTTTTGCAGGATTCTCTGATGTTATTTCTACGTAATGTTCATATACAATGAACTTCATGGCCAAAACAACGTATAGTCGAAGTTGTTTTTAGAAGTATACTCATTGCTAAAAGAGGCATGTAAATAATCTAGAGAAAATATCACATCTAGTAGTGACCATGATGCGACCCGCGAGTACCCAAAAAAAGGCAAATAAAATGACTCTCCCTCACGCCTCATAGCTAGCTCAATTTCCGCGCATAACTCAAGTTCAGCGCTCAATATAGCGCCCACAGGAATACCTTGGAATACATAAAAGAAAACTAAAATATTAGCGCACTGCCAGTTATAATTAAAAAGGTTACTGAATATATAATGTCTTAATTTTCGTCGTTCATTAATCATAAATTTCGTGAAATTGTTTCCGTTGTTATTTAATGAAATAGGCAATTGTTAATAATAAATTTGACAGTCGTTGATTATTTCCGATCCACATACAAACGAAGACACGGTATTCTATTCGTGGGAAAGCAATAAACTATCAAGAAATAGGAATCTAGATTGGTAATGATCAAATTTGTTATTAATTTATTACCATCAAACTAAAAATAGTAATATAATGTTAAATGTGTATGATTGACGATTTAACTGGCTCAGTGACGAAGCTACCGATTTCGTCGTAAATCGTTGCGGGTCCGATTCCGGCATCAGCATAAATATATGCATGGCGTACAGGTATTTATTCCGAATCGAAAAGCCTCGCTAATCTACTTTGAATAAGCGTGGTGATTAATACGCACACTATAATACAAACCAGAGGTAGTTAAGGTTTTCCCAGATCTCGAGACACAAGAAGGAAGTTTGACAGGTTTATCGACATATGTCGGCAGACCACTGATGAACGAAGACGTAGACGTGTTCATGGCTGCAATCCCAGGGTTATCGCACTAGTAGAAATGCTGCCCATCAACATGCTGGGAGCATTTCACTGATTTAGGATAGTTATACCACCAATAATATTTTATCAGAACCTCATTCATCTATTCGCTAAGTGCACCAAGGCAAATGAGTTTTTCGTCACATTTTTTTAGAACCCAGTGATTGTTTCGAAAACAATATCATCATCATCAATATAAACGCTTAATCCTAAATATCGACCTCCAAATTGAGGGGTGTTGCCGTAATCCCCGCGATCGGCAGGCGGATATTGCAGATTAGTTTTTATTCTCAGATAGATGCTGCTGTAGAATTTACTATCATAGTCGCCTCTTAAGACACCAAGCTACATGTCTGTTTTACTGAATTAAATATATATAATAATTAATTAAATATATATAATAAATTAAATTTTCTTTTGAAAAAATTGAGAATGAAATAGATTGCAATTGTTATTACATTCATACTATAAGACCGGGATACACAGAGGCATTTATTTTAATGCTTAGAACATAAATAACTCTAAATCCGGCCCTGACTATTGCTTAATTTATTCTTATCAGAAGCGGCTTGTATAAATAATCAGCAAATGTAGTAACTCTCGTTTTTTAAGTTGAATTGAGCCATTGCCAAATTTAATGCAATCTTCATTATCTCTTATTTGGACATTGACATAACAGTAGCCTCGGGCAAAGTCTACTTGAGATGACCTGCAAAAAACTCTGACTAAGCAAGTTGTTCAATAAATCTTACTTTTCATATTTTATTTTATTTTGCCATAACACAACAAAATATATAGATATATTTATAGTTAAGTAATGACTGTTCCAAAATCATTAATTATTCTAGCTTTAATTACATTGTTTAGAATCATATATTATTTTTAGGTGAATTAGTTTTTTTTGTATACTCATATATAATATTTTTTATACACCATATATTATATGCATGTATATAAATGTACATATATTACGATGTTTTTATATATTTTAGCTAAATATCACTTTACTCTTTCTGTTCATTTTCATCCGCACCGCCTTCTTCATTTTTCTGTTATAGCTAATGGTTAAATATGAGGGTTATTTAAATTTATAAAAATTACACAATCTGAAACTGATCACAATGTGAAAAGTAGTAACACAAATAAATGTGGGTAGAATTTAATGATATTATTAAATTCTATACCAGGGCCGAACTCAAAATTTAATATAAACATAATTTATATTGTTGAACATCTATTTTATTGGATATGTGTGTTTTTCTCATATTCTATATTTTATCTGCAAAAATTGTGTGTAGTTTCTAGAGATACTATAAGTGTATTACGTCCATTTTTGATACTTTATTTTTAATGCCAAAAGGCCAATAACTAGGGACTATTCAGATGCACTGCGGATCTATACAATTTAAAATTAAGAAAATATTATAAAATAATTTAAAATAAAACTATACAAATACATAACATTTTTACGACAATTTATAAAAACGGAGTTCTATACGTTATAGGAATTGTAAATAAGTAGGATACTGTCCAGCGCAATATTGACCTCCACTGCGACCTTAACTTGCCGAGCGTCAAACAACACTTTAAAACACTCTCTAAGAAACATTTTGAGAGATCCGAATCCCATCCGAATCCACTGGTGGTACAATCGGTAAATTATTCACCCGATTTAAACGAGCGCCCGAAAAGACGACGCCCGCGTAACGTGTTACACGATCCGGACGACGAAACAGCGTCGTTCGGATCCACTCACGACACCAACACTCACACGCACCCCGGCCCTAGCCGAGCACGTAGAGTAGGGATCACTTCTACACCGGCCGCTTACACGAGATTCTCTCACGTACCCGGTCGGTTTTCACCCCCTAGACCTTAGGGTCTATGGGACTAATAGGGACTATAGTTACTAAAGTTCAACCTCCCCTACATGTTTAACGTAGAATCATGACAAGTTTAAAATCAGCACACACACATATGTGTACCTCCGACACGGCATCAGGCCGATGGAGTCTGCGATTTGCGCAGATTCCCAATTATATTTTACTAGCCCGCGGGCCCTGAATACGATAAAGCTGTTAAAGCCAATAGGCTACCAGCATTAACATCTTCGAATCAATCAGGATACTGTATCGAACCAAATTTACTTTTAGCTTCCGAGCCGCAATATCGTTTTGTACTGTGCCACTCCTATGCCTGAACTGCTCTCTTCAGGATCGTAATCTTATCGGTAACTAAGACAACTTGTCGCGTCAAGCTTTAATCTCCGAAAAGTACTAGATCTACTCTGCTACTAGAATATGACCAAGGATGTAATCTATACATGTATTAAAAATGAAAAAAACTTTTGTACCCTTTTGTAAACACTTTGCTGGAGAAATGTTAAATTTAGCATAGTAAAAGTTCATTTGGAAAAGGAATGTAGAAAGATGAAATTAAAATTAAAAAAAGAAAAACAATTTATTACGGTCTTTTTTCGCCCGTTGTACGAACACTAGTAAGAATGATAATGTCATTCAAAATCGCAAAGCAAATAGAAAAATTAAAATAATCACAGAGGCCATTGTTACAGTTAGACAAGTTGAAATTCGATAAGGAGTTATAAAACCGAATAATCGTAGTTACACAACAGACAGATGGCACATGACAATTAGAGGCACGAAAGTTTAGTGAGCTATTTATTACACGGTGTAACAAAGCTTCGTTCACAGGTACATGACAATAGGGGCATTATTTTATTGCCCACCGGCGAAAGCTTCTTGCGCAACCGTACGTAAACTATTAAAATAATTAACGAGCCAACCTAATGACTTACATCACAGAGGATATCAAACCGACTATGGCAAAACGCCTTCAGCTACACTCTGTGATCGCTGCATTGAAATTTGATAAACGTATTGAATTCATTCTGAAAAAATGTTTAATTAATGTTTGTGAAAGATGATAGTACACGCGATTTGAAAATAGCAACAACACGGTACAATTTTAAATAATCACTTTTAAATATCAACGCCACACAATTTACAATTGGTTCGCAAAAAGAGCTCTGCAAAGAAAAACTGGCAAGAAATTTTAAAATTTGACATTATTAACTCTGATAAAGTGCTGTATCTCAATTCTCTCTCGAATTTTATGATATAATTTATGCTTAATAAAATATCCGAGAAATACTGTGCTTGTAAATTACCAACAATGCTTAGTTGTAGAAATGTACCAACATACATATACTACCTACTTACTTTGGATTATATAATTTTTTACCTAATATAATAGATACTCTTGTAAGCTGTACTAACATGACTCTTCTTTAAAATATACATTAATGTATTAACATTAAATGTGATATTAAAAAAAACGATTTTTTGTTTTATGACGCGTGATAGTCTGTTCAGCCAAGCAAGGCGTCACAACGACGCCATAGCGCCTAGGTAGCCGTGTCGATATGCAAACCGCATTGGGCATGCGTGCTATTAAAAAGTTACAGGCGCAGCACGCATGCGCCCTTATGCGAATATACACGAGGCAAGCTTGCGTCGCACGGTTCGTCTTTACGCGGTCCTACCGCATAATTGATTGTCCACTGGATACTGACATTGAACGGGCGCTGCGGCGGTCGCCTGCTTCATTATTTGTCTTTATTTATTTTCATTGGTGCCGGTTTTGTTTCTACCAATTAAAGTTAGATTCAAACATAATGTTACTTAAAATATCGTATAATCTCAACACGTAAATGGCTACGTCGTGTTTTATTTATGTGGTGCATTAGTAGTTGTGCTTGTGTAATGTTTTAGTGTGATAGTAGTTAAGGTGGTTAAAATCATGGAGATAGCGAACGAAAAAGTCAAGAGACTTGACAGTTTGGAGGAGGACAACTGGAACTCGCGCTGCATGCTCGATGGTGAGTTCCAAGAACAGTTACTACAAGGATACATGTGTAAAAAAAATATCCTCTTTTAGAGTTAAGACTAAAATTATTTGAAGGAAGAAATATCGGTTTATTTTTCAGTTAGTAATTTTCTATTAAACGTATTTAAAATTCTTAACATGAATCATAAAGGTCGGACATCGTGACGGTCCGCATCGAAAAACTTTAAGAGACAATGATATTGATTTTCCATGCAGCTGACATAGGCATCGCGCAGTGTTTACATAGTAAGATGATATATAAAACTTTCCTTCACTAGTGTCCACAAAATGCAAAATGAAGTATGTTATTTTTAACAGCCGATACAGAATGGTACATGTGAAGGTATTTAATAAAAATATCATACCTCCTCTAAGTGAATATTGACCGAATCACCGCTTTAAAACAATGGGTCATATCTGCATTCCTTAGATTAGTTTTAATACAACGACAATATAGGTATATTTATAATGCAGTAATAAAACTATGTAGATACTATCGTTACTGTTTCGTGTGTCGTTTTTAAGCTTTTTACGTAGTATTAGGATTGATTTTAGTGATATGTATTCGAATAATAAATCAAAGACGAAAGAATACACGTGTTTAACCGGTGAGTCATTAAAACTGACGTCAAAATATATTTCTTGGACTACGGATGAAGGCAAGCATCCTGTTTTGGCGAGTGGTCTCGTATTTTGATTCTTGCGGAACATGCCTCCCCGTGCGTTCACCCCAACGCCAGTTGCTGAGGGACTTACGTAGGGTTTAAAAATCGATACCGTCCCCTAGTTGCAATTTAATCACTAGGATATTGCATATAAATGCACTGTATATTTTAAAACATGACTTATTTATGCCGTGCAAGGATATTTTGTATTTCTAATAGACTATTTTATTTCGAAACCTATTCTTAAAGAATTCAATTAAATTACACAGAACAAAAAACGTGAAGAATATTTTAAAACCTAGTCTTGGTTTAAAATAAATGCATAAAAAAAAATGCAAAAATGTTAACAATTTTCATATATTTATATTTTTTCATGTTAAAAAAAGTCATATTATTATGTACATTCATATTGTTAAGCTATTTTTTTACAACCAATATATGCCCCATTGTTGGGCACCCAGACTCCCCATTTCTGGAGGAATGAATCACGCTTTTTCAAAGTGGATTAGCGGAGCATCAAGACTCGGAATGAATACATATAAGCCATACATATATATCCTGGTGCGAGGACGAAACCTCGAGCATTGACTCCAAAAGCGTTTGCTTCGTCTATGAGCCAATTAAGTCGTTTACTTATATGAAATAGTAAACATTTTCTTACATGTCCTTGGCAACTAGGAAAGCATATTCAATCTAAGTATATACAAAACCTTATTAATATTCTAAATGGACACGAATGGACTTGAATCTACCAAACACGGCTTCGTATATATTATGTGTATGCACTTAACAGCACTTTATTACACTTTGATTACGGAAGGTTTTATTGCATACCAATGCTAAAAATAAATAATTGTCCATTTTAGTAAAGGAATTTCAGAAAGCATGTATACAATGACAAACATAGGTTAGGTATATAAACGTGTAGGAATATTCAATACGTATATTTTATTATATTGAATTCGTGATTCCATTTATGTAATTTTACAAGAATTACAATAAAACTAATTTTCTTTCATAAGTTGGGAATTTTTTTATAAAATCGTTCTGGCTTTATGGTTTAAAAAGAGGTATTTTAAGGTTAACACAAAATACTCCATTTAAGATAATTCGTTAAATGGCATCCAAAGTGAAAAGTGAGCAAATATTTTTTTTATTCGGAATTTTGATATTTGCACTACCGATATGAAAGATGATTTGAGTTCCACTATAATATAATTTTTTAAATAAACGAATAGACACGCAACTAGTCTATATTATATTTTATTTCAGTATCGGTGTAATATCTTTATTTATAATACGATAAAAATTATGGTTTTATTGTAATCAGCTTGTGGTCAGATTGTGTCATAGTATAAACACTAATTATCTTATAATTTCTTCTTTCATAATTTATTAATGAATTTATAAAATATTCGATTGGAATTAGTTATTTACTTACATATACTATTTAATGAACTATACTTATACTATATATTATATATACTTTCTACTACATATCATATTCTATTATTAACTTCTATCAAGGTTAAAGGTATTAACATTGAAGTCAATAATCCAAAAAAGTACTATATTACTTTTATTAATAACTAGTAATAGTAATATAAATAGCTTTGATTGTCATCGCAGAAAACTAAGGGAAGATAAAAAGTTGAACGGTTTTCTATAAAATACGTTGCATGTTTCTTACTATATTTATATTAGAAAAAATGATTAGCCGTACATAAGAGTATGATTACGTTTGCAATGCGTGAGTAAAATTCCTTGGTGTCAAATTCTCTGCGGTTGACGTTGCCGCAGCGATGGTGGAATGTCGGGCGCCGACTGCATTGTCCGATTCTGCTCAAATTGAGCAAGAAATGTAAATGACTCCAACAATAACGCTGAATTACATAATGTTACAAACTTTACGTATTGAAACAAATTATTACACTTACATATTATTAGTATTTTGTTATTTAAAAAAAAGGACAAGCAATATTTTTAACATTAGTAGAATTTTAATAAAACTTTCCAATAAAGCTAAAGGTGTATTTAAAATACTTAGTTACACTTATATTTTTCAAAGTTTATTATTTAAAGTGTAAAGTATCATACATTATATAGCAATATTGGCTATACATAATTTATATGTATATATATATATATATATATATATATATATATATATATATATATATATATATATATATATATATATATATATATATATATATATATATATGTATATATATATAATTTTATTATATACAAGGTAATTTCTTAAAATAATATTTTTCTTAAAAGAAATTTAGCAACTAAATAATACATTAAAACAACTTATCGATTAACATTATCGATATGGATTGATTCATTTTACAAAATCTTTTAAACTTTTAATATTTGAATAAATTATAACCAAACATGTTGATAACCATTTGCATATTAGCTTCATTAAAATTAATATGCTTCTAAATAAAATAAAAACAACCGGAAACACCATCTTGTTTATAAACAGCAATTTTATTCTTTATGGACGACCACTTAGCTCAGTAGTTAGTGTATTTACCAGAAACGCATCTGAAAGGCCTCCGGCATTGCGGAACTCTGAGGACGCTGGTGATCACTTACTTACCTACTCCGCTATAAAAACAACGACTTCTAGGACGAGTTTTCTTGATTCAAATTCCGGTCAAAATGTAAATGTATTATGCATGTCAACTTTATATAAGCCAAACTATTTCTATTCCAATTGTTATCGATTGGAGTAGAAAAAAAGCACAGTTTTCGACAAGGAAATCGTTTCATTTAAGGAGGAATTCAAAAGAAAGAGTACCTTTTGTGGTTACGTATAGGTACATTTCAGTGAACCTAAATAAATGCATAACATCTCAAATCACATTTCTAGGACTCTTTAGAAGCGATCGCGGCACCTACTTACAGATTAGGAGTGGGATAACGAATTTACATTATACATCTACTTGCCATTTTTCTACATAAAGATTTAATTTGTGCCAACAAACAATCTTCACTGTGTGACTATTGAAAAGAAACGAAATAGGTTCACAATAATACACATTATTTGCAGACAGAAATGGTCTTTTTCTGTTCACTACTACTTCTTAGTGTTTCCATACAACCTAAACCAGTTAAAAACTAGCAAAGAAAACTAGCTTCTGCTATATCGTTATCCAGTTTTGAAAGCATAAAAAAACCTAATTTTAAAGTGACAAAACCTTAAAATAGATATGCTAAAGCTAATGGTAGGTGTATAATTTAGTAATTAGCTTTAGCATATCTTTTTATTTTTATAAGAATCAATTTTTGCATCTGTAAAACATTTTTCTTATTAAACTGCCTATACCGTTGAATAAAGTAGTAATAAATTTCAACAAATACAAAAAATGTTTCACGAAAAATATTTATCTTGTTTATACTGTCTAGAATGTTACTATGTTTATATATCCTAATTAATATTTTCACACGCATTATATTAAAGTAAAATTTTTTTCCAAATATAAGCTGCTTTTTTGATTTTAAAATTTAACTATTATAACTTTTCGTTTTCAAAAAAATTTGAGAATTACGTTAAACATTTCAATTACACAGTAACATTTTTTTTTTCAAAAAAATGTCTGTGTTTTTACTAAGATGTCAAGGAAGTTTTAATTAAAAAATTAACTTTAACTCATCCTTTATTAAATAACAAAAACTATATTCGCGTTCGTTTCGTTCTCCGAACCACTTAATTAGGCATTACTTGAAAGTATATTTCTCATTATTAATGGTGTCAGGCGTTACTTTGCGAAATCCATCACTATATGGACAGTCAAAAGTTTTACTTAGCTAAGATCCGCAACAATTAATCCACTTAACCCAACAGAAAAACACACATTATTAATTTTCTGTTATTGTTTTGCTTGTCGCGGATCTTAGCTAAGTAAAACTTTTGACTGTCCATATAGTATATTTCTCAATAAATTTATATTATTATAAGTTATTAGATATATTTATTTTTATAGCATGAGTATTATATGATCTGTGTAATTCTTAAAAGGCTTAAATCTCTTTTATACTATTTTGAACGGGCATATTTTTGCGCACTTGTTCAGTCTAAAAAGATTATTATAATACCTAAAAATTTATAAAAACTGATCAACGTGAAAAACTGATCTTTCATATGATCTTCATTGACCCAGAAACCTATGAAACGTAGGTTAAAGTCGATTGCTCTTTTCCTTTCTTTCTGTAGCCATTGCCATTTAAACGAACAAAGGTTTTTCCCAAGATTAAAAAAGTAATTTACCCTTTTCCCTGCTATAGGCATTTTGATTGAAAACCAAGTTTCAAAATAAAGACTAGTGACAGTTAGATTACTTATTTACCATTCTATTTTGTTTAAACCACAAATATTTATGCAATGAATGACAAATAAAAGGACTGTGATTACTTTAGCGCATAACAATAGATGGTAAGAGCAATTCATAATCATTTAAGTTATTTTAGAAATAAAAACATATAGTTTAAAATTTTCTTTATTTATGTTTGTTAGAAAACTAAAAAGTTCCAGGGATTTATATTTTTATTTATTATTAAACAAATTAAAATTAAAATTTACGACATAACCAAGAACGTTTTTCTTGTTGTTTGTTTTTCAAATTGGTCTCAATTATATTGTTTCATATTGAGATCACATAGATTGTATCAAATCATTTGAACGACAATGAAGTGTTGATTTTATTTTATTTTTACAAACACTCATTATTTCAGTTTTTGTCATTCATTCAGTTCATGTGAAATTATCATGACGTTTTGTACACTACAAGTATACTTACTTCAATTCATGTATCTTGGCTGTACAGGCATATTAACAAAACGTAATTAATATCAAAATTTTTCTTTACCTACTTTATATATTATTCCCAACAACATAGAAGGAATTGTTTTAACTGATTATAATCAGACTGAGTCATACAAAAATACTCTTTCAATCATGTTTTAAATATGTGTTATATTTGCAAATCTTACAAATATTTCGTGTATTTGTCTATGTAATTAGCATACGTCTGTAAAGACTCAACTAGTGTGTGTAGGAGAACAGTGAGTGATTTTCGTGTGTATATTTGTATATGCTCGGATGAAGTCAAAACTTGCTGATATAAAATAATAAACGTTATCGAAGAAAGAACCTTTATTAATTTGATGGTGGTAGCCGTTTCATGTCACACAAATATTCTATTACAAATATGTATATATATCGTATATTTGTCTATGTGAATAGTGGGCTATAAGGTAAAATCCAAGCTAGTGTGTTTAATAGGGATACATCGATACGCAGTTTTGCCGATATGATACCGACGCAAACAGTGAAGATTTGAAACAGTGTAGGTTTAGATTAAAAAGAGGCAAAATTATTTATAAAACTATATTTCGAATGTTAACAATTTAATAACGAAATTTAAAAATGTTATTTGAATAAATTCGAAATTAATAATTAGAATTCACATTTATAAAAGAATTTATTCAGGAAATCTATCCGATTTGTTAAATTTGTTTGAATAAGACCTACCGTTGAGCCTTTTAGTTGTAATAGAACTCATTTGAAAACTGAAATATTTTGTGCCATTTTCAGCATCATTTTCAGTTTGAAAATTTGGATGAAGAACAGGTTTATACGCGGATTATCTATACTGCAAGTTGATATATCGGAAAACCCTCGATGTCATCGATATATCGTTATCGGATGCATCCCTAGTATTTAGTAGAATTATAATTACCTTTTCAATATTTTGACTTGCGACGGAGTCATACTGAAATTAAATAATAAATATTGTAGACCAAATAAATTTAAACGTGTTTCAGGTAGTAAACATTGCGGGTTGTCGTTTGGTCATTATAAAGTCAAATGTTAACTAAATTAAAAATAATATAAATCATATATACGCACATAATCAAAAACTAACATGGTCATATGACAAGTATAGTAAGCAAAACAAGACCAGAACCGGTATTGAGCGCGCCCTTGAACTGTTACTCCTCTGTCGGTCCAATGTCCGGTTTTATTAAGTTTCTTTTTGCTCATTTCCACTTGACTCGTTTACTCACACTCACAGATACAGAAAAAGTTCATTTACTGTGAAAATATCCAGATCATGAAATTTACAAGAAATATAGACGGGTGTAAATATATATATATATATATATATATATATATATATATATATATATATATATATATATATATATATATATATATATATATATATATATATATATATATATATATATATATATATATATATATATATATATATATTCACGCCTATCCCCCGCAGGGGTTGGCAGGGACCACAGAGCTCCATCCGCTACCATTCATCGCAGCGAAACGGCTCTCTATTGGTCGCTTCTCGCTCTTGTGAGAATCATTACACATATCATTACATTACATTATATTATGGTTAAAAAAATATTTATTTATACATCCGTAAATCCGTAAATTACGTCAGAAGTTAAGGAGGAAGGCCAACAAAATGTGACATCAAGTATTAACCTTTGTGGCACCGCCTGCATAAATTTAAACTGCTAAAACTAAACTAAAACTTTACGCGGGTAAGGGGACTCCGAAATCATGAAATTCGTGTATAAATAAAGTATCAAAAATATTTTGAATGTACATAACTAATACTATATAATATGTTGAAACTAATACGTTACATTATTTTATACAAACAGATAAAACTCACGGTCAGTAGCATGATAATTAAGGACATTATTCCGGGAAGTCCAAGCAACGATGACTAATTGTCGTCAATTAAATGAATGAAGTGGTTAACTGTCCTCGACTTTATCACATCTCAAAAGTTTGTATTTAATAAAGTCTAAAGATGGTCGGAAAGTTGACAGTATCAGCCTTCCACACACAAATCTTATTGCACTAATCAGTTCTCCACTGTATCAGTCACTGGATCACTGGACAGTCAGTCACTGGATTTGCACATTGACAGTCAAAATAGAAGGTGGCGAAAACGAAACTGGTGACGGTCGGTTTTCGGCAGCCATTTAACATTGTTTATTGATTATATTGCCGGGATAGCGAGTGCTCCAGAACTGCTGCACCTCGCGAAGGAGGAGGGGAGTTGTGCTGAATTGGCTGCCAACCTTCGCAAGTAGGAGAGGCACTCTTAGAAGAAGATTGTTTATATATTATTCGTAAATACGCAATATTATTATTCTAATCGGATTTCACGAATCTTAGCAAAGTAATCCTTTACTCTCCTTTTTAATTATGAATTTCCCCAAAGCAACGCCCAACTCCATTAATAACGTTAGGAACTTTCTACATGTGGGGACTGTTGAGGTATAATGAAAAGCGAAAGTCATTTCTATTTTTAAAAATATCAGTGATTTATGATTTTTGTTTTGAACAATCAAGACCGAGTCTTGAAATATCGATTGACTGTATTTATTTACCTTTTACTTCACTATAATTATTTATATAGATTTACTTAGTGTGCCCTTTTGCGGCGCTGAAACAAAAACTCACAGTCACAAGCTCATAGTCGCTCGCAGAGCTATATAGAGAGCTAAACTCGAAATTTTTCTGGTAGATATGATTCGAAATGAAGAAATCCGCCAGACAACCCTAAGTCACCGATCTTTCGAATTAGTAAAGTGGCAATGGGCTGTTCACTTTTGTCGGAGATCCGACAACCGCTACAACAGACGAGTGGAGACAGCGTCTTGGCAAACGTAGTGTGGGACGCCCCCGGCTAGATGGTGCAACAATCTGCGCATGGCGGCTGGCAGAAACTGGAAGCGTGAAGCCGAAGATCATGCTAGGTGGCGCTTCTTAGGAGAGGCCTATATCCAGCAATGAATTGCCGAAGGTAATGATGATGATGATAAGTTTAAATGTACTTTTTTCACGCCGTTTTACCTACTCTCGACTCGCAAATATTTATCACGTTACTATACAAAATAATTACTATTCCATCATTTTTGGGCAACCGTAAACATTATAAAACATAAACGAATTAAAATGCTTACGTATATCAAACTATCTACATACGTCAACTTACGCAAAGGAATTTTATACATATTTTAGCACTTATTAACTTGAAACATATAAAAAAATTCTTCTGTTATCTTTATATGTCCATCTATCTGTTGAAAAATAATATTTACGCAATACGTCACTAACAATAATACATTCAACGATATTCTTATTTGGCATTGATAGGAAAGCAATCAACGCCGGCCATAGACATTCGCATTGCCATAGGCATTGCAGAAAGTTGCCAGCCTTTAAAAAAAGTGTAGGCTCATTTTTTGTTGTTATAAAACAAGACCACCTCATCTCTTCCCGCGACTGTGGGAGAAAATGCCAGTAGAAGAGCAGTAGTAGCATACTCTGAAAAAAAAAACAACTTGTGATCTCTTATACACGCTACCAAGCGTGGGAATTACAGCAATCCCTCAATTTTAATGGAGGCTAATAGCCAGCATTGGACTATTTCGGATGTATTGATGATTGATTGATGTATCCGGAACTGGGTCGTAATCTGTTACTTTCCTATAAGGTATACTTATCGATTAAGTTAATAAGCAAAATAAAAAGGTGTTGCAGTTGTTTTAAATTACTTTGCGGATGAGCTATAGAAAGAACGCCATTGTGGTAGCCGCAAAACGTCAGCTCATCTGCGCACAAACTCACCACGCGGCGCAATTTGTTGAAAGTCGAACCAATTTGTTGTAGAAAGCAGACTGTTCTCTGGCCTCGCCTTTTACGAAAACAATGAAATAGGTTTTACGATGCAGGTTACGAAATAGGTTTTACCTTGCAATTCCGTAGTTAAATGAGTCTATCTATGTGAAACAATGTCAAATGCCAAATAGCTAAGTGGCGAAGTCACTGCAGAGTTTATGTTTGCGAATTCAATTTCCTTATGAAGATATATATCCTCCAGGTATTCAGAGTCTGTATGTCCCGCCAACAATATGTTTTGAACAATTCACCCGTGGGTAACGTCTGTTTCCACAGAAATCTGGGAAACAGACGTACAGGGCTGTAAAAAATGACAAATTTGTAAAACGATATGGTCTAATTTACTGTAGCGTGCCCGCCGTACTGCTTACGGCGACACGGGGGATCTTGATGGGAGTTTTACCTTCGATATAATTAAAATCCTTCCAAGTGAAATTAATTTATTTTTCTATTTATTTTACATTTATATAATATCTTATTCATACTTTTTACTTTACATTTTATATCTCAATATATATAATTTTAATTACTTATGCTGGACGGGTGACATGTCTATCCAAAAGACGTAATTCGAACTTATATTTTTTTGTTTTCATAGAAAACAATTGATTTTTTATTTCAAATTTTAAATAACGAAATTAAAAAGAAATAATATAAAAAGTTTTATTGTATTAGTGATACATTACTATATACGTAATAATTAAATAAACAACGGCAATATGCGCCTTATATGCTTACGTGGTAGTTATTAGAAGCATCGGTGGGGATTTAACTTTAAAACTCAATATTTGCGGATTCGAGAATAAAATTATAGAATCATGATATCACGTGAACACACATATATAACGCTAAGAAACCTGAAATTAATTATTGTGCGTTTCTAATTTTAGATTCCGAGAGTTTAACACAGAACCTTTGACTTATAAATTATGTATATAATGCACAAAGTTAAGCGGTAATTTGATATGCAGAAATAATACGATAGTTGACAGCTCTTTGATATAGTCAAGATAGATAGATATAGAAAAATAAAGGCGTTAAATTGATATAGTCAAGATAAATAGAAAAACATTAGCGCTGGGCTTGACACATAGATTATTTAAGACTTAACGAGAAACCCGTTAGTTACAAAGTACTCGCTCTGTCCAAACTGGACATTAGAGGCTTACACCGTATCGTATAATTCTTGAGAGAGAAAAAAACAAAACAAAAATCCACCTGCTAAGATCCGCGACAAGCAAACAAAAACAAAAAAATAATAATGTGTGTTTTTATACTGGAAGAAGTGGATTTACGGGGAACTTAAATTAAATCTTACCGAAAAAACGGCCGTCGGCAACTCTCCACCTCCCAACGACTATCAACAACACCAAACACACACTACCACTTTTCCACCTTGCACACGACACGTTTTTTGCCTCAACACGAGTCATCAACAGGTATAGTAGACTCTACAGGAAGACAACCGTTAAGTACGTTCTAACTGTCCACATAGTAATTGATTTCCGCAAAGTTACGCCTGACTCCATTAATCATCTTAAAAAGATTATCTATTAACCGTGAAGTATTCTGACCGTAATTATTTTGTACCAAAGCCACTGAAATATCAAAAAAACCTTTACGTGTTTCGCAATACTTGAGCGATTATGTTAAATTTAGATAGATATATCGTCCGCTTAAGTATCAGAATTCGTAACTCTAAAGCAATATTTTTTCTCACTTCTTACTTTTGATGCCATCTGACGGATAATTTTAAGAAGGTTTTATAAAAATTTGTAAAACCATGAAATAAAATCGCTTTTTGTCGTTCTTTTAGACTTTACTCATATGGACTTACGTACGAATTCTTTTAATTAGGCCGATGATATGTATCTGTAAAGAAAAATATTCAGAAAAACAATTGCATAATGATGACATTTGACTAACTGTGCAACCCTGATGAGACGCCGCTTTTCGATGTTTATCAGTACGATGTAATACTGTCTCATAGCTAATTGGTTATTACATATGGATCTGGAGCCCTAACGGATCAACTTAAATCAAGGCAAAATCAATTACTTGGCACACTGAGAGACGGATCAAATTATTTATGTATGTAACATAATAATTTTCCAATAAAAAAGTAATCTGTGGTATAACCGATCAGGAATATAGCGTATTGCCTTCTTATATGTAGGATTTCATTACTTTAGCTACCTTTCCCCTAACACAACGATGACGCAGTTAAATACGTAGACTGATTTTTAAACTGCGTCATCACGTATATAAGGGAACGTCGCAGCTACGCAAAGGGGAACTTTCATGTTTGCGTTTTAACTTGAACCCCTAACGCAGAAAATTTCGCAAATGAGTATATCATTAATATGTTTGGTTTTAGAATTATTTCTGTTACTATTATTTTACTAACTTCACTACTTACTATTGTACAGATATACTGTGAACTGTTATTAATACATTTTTATTACTTTACATGTATTCCTGAAAATACATATATGTTCATATATGAATGTAATTGTGTACATATCTTTCAATTTAATGTACGTAGGAAATAAGGCTATTTATAAGCTGCACTCAAAGGGTGGCCAATGACGGGGTTCTCCGACAAGTCAAGCAAAAACGTGAACTTATGCAGACCGTCAAAAATAGAAAAGTTGATTGCCTGAGTCATATCAGAAATATTGCGGGCATAAAACAAGTTGGTCGAAAAAGAAAGTCTAGGCTATGTAATATCAGGGTGTGGACCGGGATAACGAGTGCTCCAGAACTGCTGCACCTCGCGAAGGAGGAGGAAAGTTGTGCTGAATTGGCTGCCAACATTCGCAAGTCGGATAGGCACTCTTAGAAAAAAAAGGAAATAGGGCAGTGCCGATGCTTTCTGCTTGCTTTCTGAGTCGATATCTGATGCTCGTAGGTTCGATTTCCGCGTCAAGATAAATATGTAAGCCGCAAATGTGTAGAATTATTAGTTTTCGAATTACGCAAGATAATGGTAATGAAGTATTATAAATTTGCTAACGCCTTATCAGTGAACTCGCTGTTGAGTTGAAGTCAAAGTGAAACCGAAGACAAATTTCTCCTCTTCAACCATCTTTGTTTTAAGCTGGTATTATACGTTTGTAGTGTCTTTGATGATGTAAGTGTCCACCATGTGTAGTGTTGCTTACGTACCACCACATAAACTTGCTAGTTTTCCTGCTGCTTCATTTCTTGCCAATTTTTAGTAGAATCATAACGAATATATTTTTGAAAACTCTCAGATTCACTAGATATTCTACTTAAAATACCGAATTGTAATTAGTTTGTATGAGAAAAATCCGTACTGGAAAATTTAGAAAAAACGAGTACTTGTATGTACTCGTTTTTTCTAAATTGTCCATTGTCAATACTATTTGGTATCATTCGAAAATATTCCGAACCGGGTTTTCGAATGAATGTGACCTACCTTACATTGATAATAACAAAATTAGGTAATTTTACTTTGAATATCGTATCATCCGTATCTATTATTAATAGACATTGCGTGAATAATAGAAACCAGACTAACGCCGCGTTACAACGGCCAACCTTGATCAAACAGCACGTGACACTGGTTGCCTCATTTTACCGTTTAATAAATCATTTGAGCCTGTTAAGTGAATAGTAGAAAACATAAATTAAATTATGTACAGAAGCCTGCCAAAATTTTCAGTAATACCGTGAATAGCGGGTAGTGGATAGTCAACGAAGATATATGACCTTAATTTATAGATGTCCTAGTAATAATTAACTACATTACATACACTTTTTGCAACATCATTTCACAAAGAAACATCACGTAATGGGAAGGAAATGGAGAAACTCAGAAGAAAAAATTGAATTTTAGTATAAAAAAGACAAAAACTATTTATTTTAATTTTTTTATGAAATAAACTTCCTTTTTAATATCTTAAAAGTTAAAAATTTGTCATGTTTTTAAAACTTAAATTATTTTTTTTAAATTGATGCTAATATATAATGATAATACGTTTGCCTACATTTTATAATACATGTAAATAAAAATAAATATTTGCATTATTATTATAAATATAACATTTATTATAATATAACATATATTATTCATACCTTATATATTATTATTTAAAAAATTAATTGAAAACATCACAATTATATTAAAAAAACAAATAAAAAGCAAAGAATTATATTATTTTATGTTTATTATTTATTCACACGAATCAATATCTGCTCATAGTCGTAAAAGCTCCACGTAATATGTAGATATGTCCACCTGCAGTTCCTTATGTCTTTAAATTTCTTGTTTACAGTGTCAAATGTATCTTTATTTCAATTTAGCAAACACTTATAAGAAATTGTTTACGAATAAATATCGCGACAACCAACCTTCAAGACAGCATCCTGATCCGAGTATGATGTCATTCTTCACGCCTTTTCTTATGTTTGAAGCTTGAACCCGCCAGAGAATACGAGACTTTTTGATATACTCATATATTCACTTAGTAGATACTGATGTACAAGGATCTAAAAGGGCCTTACTACATCTTGGTGCCTCAACAGTCAATCTTACCTACATAGGCATCAGACTATGGCAATGCACTGTTAGACATGGAACCAGCTACCTTCAGCGCTATTTCCGAACCAATATGACATTGGAACCTTGCTTACTCTTATCTAAAAGGCTTGAAATGTATGTGGTGTTGCAGATGTCTATGGGTGGCGTTGATTGCTTTCCATCGAGCGACCCGCTTACGCGTTTGCCCACCTATCCTATAAAAAAAGGTATCGATTACCCCAAGGCACATATCTAATCCAAACTTTGACAATAAGCAATTTCTACCAGCCGCCCTTGGCAGATTGTCACTCTATCTATCCAAGGGTGTCCAACACTACATTAGCAATGCACATCTCCACTCAATCACTCGTCTACTCCAACGGATTTCAGTTGTGCGATAATCATGACCAAATTATTGCCTCTTCAGTTTGCTAACTCGAAGAGCGAAGTAGATGACTTAGTAGTTTTTGACTAATTAAAAGTAGTATTTGATTCAAATTAACAAGACACAAGTAAGCGTGCTACCGCGCAATGTAAGAGTTGTTAATAATTCGTTGGGATATAATAATCAATATTATATGAGTCAGAGTAAATCAAGCGTCAATATGCGACAACATCAAGCCAGTCAACCGTCACTAAACTACTAAGATTCGCGTCTAAAGCTATACGTATCGATAAGTATGCACGAAAAATAAAATATATTTTGCAAACCATTCTAAATCATGTATTTACAGCTTCAATTTAGGAGTTCAAACAGTTCACGGTACATTGTTAGGTCGTCGACTTTTAAGTGTTGCTAAAAATTGTGAGCCGGCTATAATTTAATATAAGTAACCGACTGAATTGCTAAATGTACTTGATAACAAATATTTTGGAAGACCCATGAAAATCTGTTATCTGGTCCTTATAAAATAGAAATACATACAATATATATAACTATAACTAAGTCTGTAAGTAATATATTAAGCCCACTATGTAGTATTTTTAATATAACCTAAACTTCATTAATACGTTTTTTTATATTTAGGTTTTGTAAAATATACTACTTCTTCTGCATAGAGTTAGATGATCTTTGAAAACTGTCCATAATGAACAAAAAGAATTGAATAGATAATAATGAATTTATGCAAATTATTTCACTTCCTTTCTTTTAGTTAGAGTTCAAAATACTTATAAAAAGGACTAAAGCAAACCAAAGGCAAAAAAAAATATTTACCAATTCGAAAAAATTTGCTTAAACTTTTAAATGTCAAAAAAAATATGAACTTTGATATTTTGCGTCAAAGCAAACACCGTTCAATCATTTTCACATTAAAAGTTTGAATAATCGCTCATGGAATTATTATTCTCTTTCGCGAACTTTCTCTATAAAATCACATTTTAACATTTTAGTATTTTCTAATCGACACGTTACATCGCCTGTATGGTAACATTCATTAATTTCTTTTACTATCGGTGAATAATCGAAAAAAATGAGATTGTAATGATATTGCTGGCACTATAATTACTGTACAGAGCGATGGTTTGAAAAGCGCCTCAGTACTCAGTTTGAACGGCGCCGCCGTGAGTCGTGCAGGCCCGACGCGTATACCGCCCGATACACAAAAAAGATGGCAAAAAAGACGGTCAATTAATTTTAATGACGTTGTGTGTCTAAAGTCCTCTGTGTGTTCGATGGAAGGAAAATGAGCGAGGAAACAGAGCAAGGCGACTCCTTCAATTCGTGGGAGCTGAACGGGCTGAACTCTTTAGACCTGTGGGATTACACGGTGGAACTTGAATGTCTGCAAGGAACTGAAGGTTAGTTCTTACGCAATACAGTGTGAGAGGGGCGTCGACGTCGACGTTGCGGTGATCGCAATGCATGTAATAAAACGAAGTTCGAACCATGGAATTACTTGGCCGAGTTGGTCACGCTCCCGCTGCGCTGGCGATGCCGCGACGCTTTCGTGTCTCAATTGTTTCAGTGTTACGATCGAGCGGCAGTTTTAAAGATATTCATGATAAAGCTTCATATATTAAAATTTATTTATTCATTTATTTCATACTTTATTGCACACATAAAACGTGACATACAAGAATTAAAAGGAAAGAAGTACAAAGGCGAGCTTCTTCCAACAACCCAGGAGTGAAAGAGAGATAAGATAAGCTGCGAGGATAGAAATAAGTGTACAACAACAACATATACTATATAAAACCATACATATATAAATACTAATAATATATAATATGGTAGTATATAAATAAGAGGATACATATATATATATATATAATATACACATAAATATATACATATATAAATATTTTATATTGAAAGGAAATGTTCTTTAATTCTTCTCTTAAATACATCCAGCGACAGGCTATCACGTATAGTATGTGGAAGAGAGTTCCACAAACGCACTGCATGTACAGTGAATGAGCCACCGTAACGGCTAAAGTTATTTCGTTAATTATTCTAACTATATGAATAAAAGTAGTATCGCAGAGTGTATAATTCTATCTAATCTATATAATCAATGTAGTGTATAATTTTAAAAATTAAACAATATCTGATATCTTGAGAGTCGTGCACGAATTATGATTATAATGAAACTAAAAAAACCGAAAACGTAGTGAAGTGCAAAATGAAAACTTACCACCAGAGCCAGTAAAACTTTTAAGATTTCTAAAAAAATTGTATCTGATCACTCGAACAGTCAGTTTCAGCTGTACGAGATTGTTTATTGCTCGTGGAACTGTGAGATGTTTGTCTGTGAGTGTTTATCTGAGTCTGACTCAGATAAATTCTAATATGCAATAAAAAAAATTTGACATCTGTGTGGTTTACAGCGATTTCGCTTTTTACGTCGATATGTATTACTTAAACCTATGAGATTTGACTCAATATACTTTATTTAACTCAGTAATGCAATAAATATAACTATAGTTGTCTCAGTTCTGAATCCACGACTATAAGCTTCAAAAGTGGTAACTTCTGAAGCTAATTATCTTGGGTTCAATTCCCGCATCGAGATCAATATATCTATCTACGTATTTATGGCCTAAAGGTATTTATTCAGAATTTAAATACCCCATAATTTCGCCTTGGACAATCGTAATGTGTTAGTGGTTAATTTCCATTCTTGAAAAAATAGCAAGTCTCCTGTCTTCAGCAGTGGAATATACAGTAGGTATATGGGCTTAAGTGTTTGTGATCAACACATAATGTTTAGTAAAAAACAAGGGATAGATAACTATTTCATGGTAGATTAAAATTTTACGTATGTAGTTGTTGTAACTGGTGAAAATCCTGACTAAAATTACTAAATAGAACAATAGAATTTTCTACTAAACATACAGATTACTAAAAGGTGTTATAAAGTACGTTTCTATTCCGAGTCTGGGTTACCCGCCACATCGCCTCAATTAAGCGTGGTGAGAACACTTATAGTGTAATACTGGATAACAAGTAATAAAAAAATATTAAAGTCAATTCCTACTTTTATATCCTGGTAAATATCTTATATATGAGATTTGTTTTCTCCCACATACTAAAATTCATTATTTTTTGTCAAAAGGACAGTCAAAAGTTTTACTTACCTAACATCCGAGACAAGCAAAACAGTAACAGAAAATTAATAATGTGTGTTCTTCTGCTGGATGAAGTGGATTTATTTGGAACTTAAATCAAAAACTTACCGAAAATCGGCCATCAATTCTCCATCCACCAACCACACGGAAGTACGGAAGACAACTGAAATCTTTTCAGTTGTCTTCCGTAGAGTCTACTATACTTGAAGATGCCTCGTGTTGGGCGAAACACGTGTTATTTACAAGAAGAAAAAGTGTATAGTGGTTGGTGGGTGGAGAATTGATGGCCGATTTTCAGTAAGTTTTTGGTTTAAGTTCCAAATAAATCTACTTCATCCAGCAGAAAAACACACATTATTAATTTTCTGTTATTGTTTTACTTGTCCCGGATCTTAGCTGAGTAAAACTTTTGACTGTCCACATAGTGATGGATTTCCACAAAGTAACGCCTGACTCCATTAATAAATATTATTTGAATTTAAATTAATGAATTAATATTTGAAAAAAGTGTATTAATATCAAATGTCATCTCATCATCATTTCTGCTAAACATACAGGTTACTAAAAGCTGTTACAAAGTACTTACTCGAACGACTAACATAGTTTTATCTTTCTTGGTTTTATCAATTACATTTTAAATCAATATTGTCGTCATTAGTGTCCGATAGAGGTAACAATTAGTACAATGTCAATGTTCCATTGACAAATTCTATTGCATTAGCTATGTACACAGATACATAAACTGTATACATAACCAACGCAAATATAGAATTTGTCAATATGAGTAAGTGAGTGCGACTGGATCTTGACAGTTCAACCGAAGATAAAGCGCAGGATCTTGCTGAAAAATAAACGAGGATTTGAAGACTAACCGATGACAAATAAACGTTCAAAAATAAAGACATCACTATTACATATTATATATCTTACATATGTGCCACATAAAAAAAATCCTATTGATGAGCACGTTTCTTTCTATTTCTGGAGGAATGAACATTAACACACCACGCTGGCCCAAGGCTTATAGTCTTTATTTGTCTTATAGACTGTTTGTCTTCATAGCCTCTTATAATATGAGCAAAATACCCAAATAAGTTATTGTTAGTATGTTAAAGTTATGTAGTTAAAACATCAGTCTGCGGTATTGTCTCCTTACAACACTGTGTAGCGATGCAATTGTTTCGTGAACCACTTACTTCAATTTTATGACAGCATTCACAGCATACCATGTAACTCCAGTTCGCTCGTAATCTTCTTACACAACTCTTGAAGCGAAGCCTCATAAACACAACACAAAGTAATTATGGATCATTAAAATTCAGTTTTGCATATGTATTGTAACAGTTCAGGTGTCATAAATTATACGAGATATGTATGTATAACTTATGTTGTACGCCCCTCCTGTTTTCATCTGAGATTATTTATTCATTTGCGTATCGATTAAGTTGTGATGATCGGACGATCACCTCTGCGGGCTCTTCATTAAGAGACCGGGGAAAAGTGATGGTGTAATCTAGTAGGTACTAGAAATAAGCCCATCTTCGTATAGATTAAGAATCACGATCGCACGATCACCCCAGTGGGCAACCATTTCCGCACACACAGAGACCGCGGAGAAGTGATGGTATACTAGGGACTAGTAAGGTCCATCTGCGTATCGATTAAGGATCACGATCGCACGATCACCCTTGCGGACAACTACTTCCACCAAGAAACAGAGAAAAAGTGATGGTCTAGTACCCACTAGAAGAATAATAGGTCTATTATCTAATAAGAATAGGTCCATCTGCATATCGATTAAGAATCACGATCACACGATCTCACGATCACCCCTGCGGGGTGTCGGGGAATCACCATTCCCGCCATCAAGAGACTGGGGAAATTTGATAGTCTACTAGGGACTAGGGATAGGTCAAACCTCGAGACGATGTGAAATCATCAGAGTGAATCAAGCACGAAATTTGATAACTACGTTTAAAAAGAAGTTAAACTTGAACTTTTCTAGATGTTCCTCAGTAACTACCACTTATCAATGTTTACGGGTTCAATTCACGTATCGGGATAAATATATGGATAGCCTGCAAGTATCTATTCCGAGTCTAGGTGACCTGCCACATCGCCTTGGTCAAGCGAGGTGAGAACTCTTACAGGGTAATACTGGATAACAAGTAATATAAAAAAAAATTAAAGCCAATTCCTACTTTTATATCCTGCTAAATATCTAATATTCGAGATTTTTTTTCTCCCATATTAAACTAAAATTAATTAATTTATTTTAAACATAAATTCATTAATTAAGATTAAATTAATGAGTTTATATTTGAAAAAGCACATCAAATGTTATCTATTACAAATTTAAAAAATGTATATATTTACACTTATTATTCTATTTAAAAAATGTATATAATTTAAAAAATGTGTATATGTACAAATACATTTTTTTAACAATTGAAACAAAGTATTTTATTAACATTTGAACAAGATATATAAATAAATATATATAGGGAGAGTATAAAGTCATAGTAGGAATTGAAAAATCTTTTTTAAATATCTAAGTAGATACATGTGGCGTTAGAAAAAGTTAAACTTAGAAGAGTGTATAGTATTTACATAAAAGAGTAAATCGCTGTAATATACAAGTATCGGCTTGCTAAAACTTTCTACATCCTGAAAAATCAATGCCTGTTTGTAACAATTTTTCAATGTAAAGCTGATTAAATGGGTTTACTAGAATGTAATCCGTCCTCGATGCATAGAAGTTAGAGATTAAGTATTTAATGTATGTTGTATTATGTTATTATAAATATAAATTAAATAAATATACAAATGAGATTGTCTAAATGGTGAATTTACCACTTTCGGAATGAATAATCGCGAATTCGATTCCCGCACGAGGATATATATACATGTATGGCCTAAAGTTATTTATTTAAAATCTGGCTGTCCTTCCACTCCGCTTTGGACAAGCGTGGTTGGTTAACCTTTCGAATACCGCAGACATGAATTCATGTCATACGGAAAAAAAAGTATCCTGGATTACCAACGACATTAATTCATATCCAACTAAACATGTAATACATTCAAATGTTTTTTTTTTGTTTGTCCTTATTGGCTATCTCTCTGGGTTTCAAAAATTGTAACTCGAATTCATTAAATTTAATTTTTATGATTAAAACATAAACAAAGAGCTATAAATACATACATAGCCGTAAATATTCAAACTCAAGTACCGCGCGCGCAGTGATGCGGTACAATGCGCTTATTGACGTTTTAGAGGGCTTGGGACATATGTGGACTATAAAATATACTACAATCACTAGAAACCATGGGACATGGGACATATATGGACTATAAAATATACTACAATCACTAGAAACCATGGGACATGGGACATATATGGACTATAAAATATACTACAATCAATAGAACTCATGACAATTTTTTATTCTAATAATTATTTAAAATGTAAATCAACTTTCATAGCATCTTTGTTTTGTACTATAATATTACTTTTACGATCAGTCAATTAGCATTGACTATTAAATACCGCTTTTGAGATATCATTAGCGCTTCTTGTAAAGGATTTCAAGGTTTTATCATATAATTAAACTACAAAATATTATATCAGTTGATAATAATGAAATATATTTATGATGTGAATTGTTTAAATTAGATACAGTAGAATCCGTATATAACAACTTCGGCTATAACGAAAAACCGCTTATAGTGACCTAATGTTATGATAAATCGTTTTGTTACAACGAAGCGTGTCTAATGTTTTGTTTATAAAAACTATCTACGCACAAACGATATTAACCCCCCACGCCCCCCGCTTGCTTTGCACTCCGACGCATGTTACATCCATCTGATAAAAACGTTGCGTAAAGTACCATAACCCAGAACATACAAACGACAGTGAAGACCTGAAGGAGCTTTATCTAACCCGCAATGCGTCCGAGGCTCTGAAAGCAGCAGAAATACTCAATATATTGGTCAATGTTGTTCACAACACTATGAAATGCATAGTATAGGACGTTAAAAAACTACAGACGGAAAATTACGGCCTTTTACATCAGCAAATTATACATACTACATATGTTCGATTGTTTCGTTGATTAATACTGTGTTCAAGTAGTCATTTTCTATTTTTAAAGTTGTTTTTTTCATTTTTAAAGTTGGTTTTCATTTTCGTAATGATTAATTATAATACATACATATTATATCATAAACATTATTTAATCAGAACGCTTTATACTTTTATAATATAAAAAATGAAATGAAATTAAAACCAAGCTTAACTAATTAATCAGACATTTTGTGCCTCGTCCATTTAGTACGACGTAATGTTGCTAATCGCTACATCCGAATTTTATTCTACTTAAATAATTACATATATTTTAGGTTTGCTCATAGGTTGTATTAAAAAAATATATAAAAATCTAAAAATTTGGCGAAGACTACGATGTCCTTGGTACTATGACGTGCCAGCCGTACTGCTACGGTGACACCCGGGATCTTTAGGGGGTTTTATCTTCTATGTAATGAAATTCTTCCAAGTCATATTAATTTATTTTTCTCTTTATTGTACATTTATATCTTATCCATACTTTATTCACACTTTTCACTTCACATTTTATATCTCAATATGTTATATATAATTTCAATTTCTTATACCAGAAAGGTGACATGTCTATCGAAAGACGTCAGTCGAACTAATCTTTTGTTTTTATAAAACAATTTATTTCTTTTTTATTTTAAATTTTGAAATTACGAATTTAAAGTAATATAATTTAACAGGTTTTAATATATTCGAATAAAAAGATTCATTACATCAGTGATACATTTATCAATGTACAGTACTCTCGCAGACAAGAGAAGAAAAAGGCACCAAGACGAATCGTTATCTATCAACCACTACGACTCTCTTATCAGGCTTGCGGTAGGGTGTGCTGATTTCGCATTTAAACATAGAAAGCGGTGTTACTGTAACGTTATTCCATGAATCATCTGTAATATACATAAAATCCAACGTTGATAGGTTGTATAATTAAGAAACGGTTTATTATTAACGTACTACAAACCTAATTTGCTTTGGTCCCTTACCACCGTTTTCGGAATCAACAGTCGCCGTTTTGACTTTAATTGCTAGATATAGGCATCTCCGCATCCAATTTCTGCTACGCATATCCTATCATATCTTGCTGATTTTTCCCCACACTACGTTTGCCGACACACGGTCTCCAGTTATCAGTTCTTTCTTATTATAAAGTCGAAAAAAGCTATACCAGTAAATTTGTTCTTTAAATCAAATTAATGTACCGTTAGTTCAATAACCCAAATTGCATCTTGACCTCCGATACGAAAACACTCACCTAGTTACGATCTTGTGCGATTTCGCGCAAATCAAAAGCTTAAAGCTCTTTCAAATCCGCGGTCACCGCATCACTTCTGCAATACCTAGGACAACTGAACACACCCTTTTGACAGTGCGATCTCATCCCAACCTTTCTAGAAGGCGTCGGTCACGAGATCTTCATTATAGTATATATATATATATATATATATATATATATATATATATATATATATATATATATATATATATATATATATATATGTATATGTATATATATATATATATATATATATATATATATATATATATATGTATATGTATATATATATATATATATATATATATATATATTATATATATATATACTTGTACAACTACAACTCTTGCCAAGTGAGCTATTGCTGCTTATTTTATATAAGGATTTGTTAACTATCAAGATTAAGTAATAACAAAGCTGTCATACCCGGTCGAAGTAAATTATTTGCTTCACTTTAATAACATTTACACTACACGTAAGCTATAGGATTATTACGTATTTGTTGTTGTTTATGATAAAAAAAATCTTGCTCGTGTAAAACCCGTTCCATGCATATATATGTATTTCAATAAATATAATTAATTACTCGCAAACTCGCTACAATCACAGTTGTGGTCGGCTCTGTAAAAAATTAAAACGATACATTCGAACCACAAATATTAAACGTAAGTGATTTTAGTAACTGTTGTGAAACGTAACCTGCTACACGACTATGTTTTGTAAGTGCTGTGGTAAGTCTCAAGCTACTCTTGTTTATATTATTACAGTTTTGAAAGCGATGATAATTTTTTTTTACACTAAATTTAAAAATTCTATAAAGTAGTTAGCAAATGAAAAAAATAAGCAGCCATGGGGATCGCCGACAGAAGTGAACACTTAAAACTACGAATTAGTGATACTGTCTTTTTGAATGAATTGTATTATCAAAAATACAAATTTCATATTATGTGTATATATACATATATAACAGCATGTTAACCCATTAGATTTTCCTATCTACAGATTACCAAATTGCTCAATTATTTTGCTTCATTATTTTTGGAAAGTTCTCCATTTATAACTTTTTACTCGATTTTTAACTTCCACTAATTTATTTTATATGTAAAATTAATAAATAACAAGTTAGCACAGTTGTTTATCCACACTATTATTGGTTATACACATTTTATTGTTTTTATTTTTCATATTGTAATTAACACAATATAATACAGGCCAATTATGGCGTGACTACCTAATTGGATAATTATTGGGTATATCGCTAATTCGTCTAGGACAAGCGTGGTGGGCTAGTGTCCTTCAGAATTGAGTAATAGGATATACATCTAGTAATAGGATACACATAAACTGTAATAAGAATAACAATACGGCCATAATTGGAAGACTTTTGACCTTATTTGTTTTATGCATTTACATATTTAAATCTTTTTGCTAATATTTAAGAACGTTCAATGATAGAATATTTTATTTTACTTACATTAGTAACTTAATACGTGGAAAATCGTGAATACAAAATTATCTCAAAGTTCCTTAAATTCTGTTTAAAATGTATTTAAAATCACCAATATGATAAATCATGATTTTATTTAATTTCTCTTATATTTAAAGTTAATGCAAGTGGTTAATAATATCTTTTAAGTTAAAGTGAGAGTATGAGAATACTAACTACTGTACTACTCTTCATTTCTTTGATGGCAATTAGTTAAAACTATTTTGCCAGTGTCAAGTTAAATGGAATAATATCAATTCTCTTGAAATATCTAGTTAGCTTGTCACTGTTCTATAGACTTTTTGAGTCAACTTAAAAAGTCACGATATATGTATTTATTTCATATTATTACACTTATAAGTCTTAATCGAACTGTATTGTATGAACGCCACCATAATTAAACAATATACCTGATAATAATATAAGATTATGAAAATGAAATAAAAACAAACTAATGTAAGTTGGCAGGAAAAGTCCAACTACTGTAGGTAATAAGTTAGTGTGACTTGACATACGGCTCATATACTTTTAAAACAATAACGGTCAAAGACAACAAAAGAATATATTGACATCAAGCCATTCATTAGTAATCCGAAATAAAGGCTGAAACTGTCGTAAACTTAAACTACCTACATACAATGAAAGTCTTCCAAAAAATTCAAATAAAAAATTGACTTTCTTAATTTAAATTTAATTACGATTGTAAGGATAATAGATATGAGCCAAAATCTATTAAAAGCCACTATAATATTATAATATAACATACATAGTTCTGGAACGTAGAAATCATCAAACACTGAGAGTATAGTAATCTAATTTTTTAACAGATAAAGATGAATCATAAAATGACTCTCCTCGCCTCGGCCTAGATTCCGTTTCAACATAGGAAAATTTCCACAAAAACGATAAAGACTATTCATATTTTTAATTAATCGATGTCAACTTTTTACAACCGTCGATCGAGATAATTGATTTTACACGAATCTAATATATCTATAATTTTATGATATTATCCAGATGGCCTATAATCGGTCGTGTTTTCGAAGTTGTAGGAAGGATGATTGAGTAATAAACTTGCCTAAAATATTTAAATTAAAATAAAATAAAATTATACCTACTGTTTGTAACAAAAATAATATAACATTAGTGTCTGTAATTGCTACTAAATTATTAGCAGAAGCTCACAAAATATGTCGTATGGCCAATAGTACTTTTCGTAAATAAATCACTCTATTAAACGATATCGAATTTTTACCAAAAGGATCTTAGTAATGTGTATCGTAACTGCCAAAACTCTTGTTTGTTTCCCCTTGCTCGTCGCTTGCCTGTGCACCCTTTCATGCTGGCCCACCTGAGGGATGTCCGCTCTCACGCGATATACGCGGACCCAACGTAGGAATAGGTTCAGCCATATTTCGACGACGCGATATTGTTAAAGGACGCCCAAAAGCCGCTAGGAACAGCGGCAACTAGGACCGGGGGCGGTTACTGCATTGAGTTGCTGCACAAGAAGTGGGGTTCATCCACGAGGCTCGATCCCACATCCCTGCGGTGTGGACGTCCCCGATTGATTGATTGTTTATTTCAAACAGTATTCTTAATTTGAACATTTACCATTTAACCAATTTTTCTTAACACACCCACAATTTTATTGTGAAGATACTATTTATTATTTACTAAATATAAGTATACATTGTATTATCATTTTCATTCTAAATCATATAAAACTAATTAAATTATGATATCAACGCCTCATTTGATAAAACTCTTTAACTAACGACCGCTTCGTTATAAATCGAAAAATATAATACTGGTGATATATGTCTTATTTCAACATGATGAAATATTAAAATTTGCCACAGTATTTATTAACGGGTTTACATTACAATTACAACATTTCACTTTGTAAGACTTTGTATCACTTACACACTTTCGTCAGATGCTTGTTTATAAGGAGCACCCCTGTGGCGTGACTCAACGTTTCCAAATACTTCCTGAACCGTACCGCTCCTAGCTAGGCTATTCTAGTACTTTTTAATTTCTATTATATTTTTTATAGACCAATATTTACGTTTATTTGTAATACAACATTTTAAATATTAATATTTTAATGCATTATCATATAATTGTCTCAATATTTTTAAAAACCTATACAAATAGGATACTGAATCCTTCGTCGTAACGACTAAAATAACTCTGGAATAACATCCCTCTCGAAATAAAAAAGCCTGAAACAAATTTGTCTTTAAAAGTAAAATGCGGGAATTTTTATAAATTAAAAGCTGTTTTATAATACTTATGTTTTTTTTGTATTAACTAATTGTACCACTCACAATTCTTTTCTTTGTTTTTCCTGAAGTTGATGAGACAGAATGCCTATTAGCATTAAGTTCGCCTCACTTACGTTTTGTGCATCAAATATTAAATAAATAAAAATAAAAATTATTTCGCACTATGTATTATATGTAACTACACACACAGGGTCTGTTAGTATTAACAGACCTTCACCGATTAAACGGTTCCAGTGATGATAAACAACAAAGAAAACCAAGTAGTTGATGTAATATTATTTTATTTTAACATATTTCTCAACCTTTCTTTGTTGATTGGATTCTCAACTTTTTTTTGTTGCGATACACTTTAAACAATTTCAAAATTTCGCGGCACATTAACATTTAAATAAGTTAATTAGAGTTAAGTTAAAGTTAATTAAAATAATTTTGCTTAACTATAATACACTGTATAAAATATTTTTCTTAAAACTTGGCGGCACACAAAATATATGCCTCGGTATAAAGGTTTGGAAAGACTGATTAAGACTATTAATAATAAAAACTAACAAAAAGACTTCTAAAATTAATAATTAAATCGAAAAATATTTATAATTAGTGAGATTATTATGACGGCCTAATTGGCTCATAAGCGAAGGAAAGACCGTTTTCTGCGTCAATGTTCGCGATTCGTTTCTCGCCTTTTTATATACGTATATATAAGGCCTATAGATATTTATTTAGAGTCTGTCTCCTGCCATTTCGCTTTTGACAAGTGTTAATGTCTAAACCTCTAAAAATATGGAGACCCGTGCCCCGTGATATGACATATGTAGATACAAATATGGATAATTATTGTCTATGTCACATATTTATGAATGAAAATAGTCAGAATTTACTTAGCTAAGACACGTGAAAAAAATATCTTTTTTATCGCAGATAAGCAAATTCTGACTGTCCATATTAATAACAGATTTCCGCAAAGTAATGCCGTTTTTAATCTATAAATTAATTAATTATAATCATTCATTAGTTAATCATTTACTAATGAATATTCGTATTACAATTGTAACCAATATTTTGATTTGTTAGAATTGTCTCAAATATACCTTAACATTATGATTTTAAAATAGCAGTTCAAAACACGTCAATCATAGAATGCATTCTAACACTCTGGAAGATATAAACCCACTTTGAATATGATACACTATCGTGCGAGAAAGTTTCGTGCCTCAGAGACCTCTTTTCCTTACGTATTATAATAAGTAATCAGCGATAGAAATCGACAATGATTATTCCGCTCCAAGTTACACTCAAATTACATATTAAAATTATTTCAATGGAATGTATTTATTTCTAGAAATATTGTTAAAATCAAATAAAAGAATAAATGTAGTTTATATATTTCTAGTTATATGAGCTGTACAATGAGCCGAACGTCATCAAAACCATTAAACATTGAGCTCCTTCAATGGGCTGGGCACGTAATACGGATGGACAAGGCTAGAGTACCCAAACGCCTACTCGACGGCAAACCAGATGGTCGTAGAAGCCGTGGAAGGCCTAAGCTCAGATGGTTAGATGGAGTCGAGGACGACTTAAAGGCAATCGGTGTGAGGGGCTGAAGAGAAAAAGCTAAACTAAGATCCGACTGGACAAATTTACTAAGCCAGGCTAAGGCCAACTCACAGCTGTGATGTCAAAATCATCAAGGATGATGATGATGTTTCAAATTGTGAGAAAAGTCTAAATGTATTATGAATAAAACAAAGACTTGAGATGCATGAATGCACAAAACACATCACTTTAAGATAAAGTTATAACAATTTTATACTGATGAACAAAATGAACACTAATTCCTATCGCCTGTTTTTGAATTTTTTTTAATGCCATCACCCACTCACAGCCACACATTCAATCAAAATATGATTAACATACAAAACTAAATTATATTATATATTTTTAAAATAAATGTCAGAGTTAAATTGGATTGGATTAAGTATGTTTTTCCTTAATATTTTAATAATAGATAAAGTAAACAAAGCATTTTTTTAAATAAATACAATACTGACAAAAAAATATCTAAGATAATACTTTAGATTTGAATTCAACGAGCATGTAAAATAACTACTTTTTACTTATTTTTTTATATACATTCACGCCTATCCCCCGCAGGGGTTAGCAGGGACCACAGAGTTCCATCCGCTACCCTTTATCGCGGCGAAACGGCTCTCCATTAGTCGCTTCTTGCCCTCATGAGATTCAGGACGTAACGGGTGGCGAACCCCGTCGCCGTCATTTTTCAACAAATTAGGTATATAAAATTCGTCTTAGTGAATCCCATTATCCGCAAGGGAGAATGGAGGTCAGCCCCAGCAGAGTCTTACATGCAAGGCACCATAGTACCCGGGGGAGTCCAATCCCGGGACGGTCGACACGCTTGCGACTAAGGTCGCCCATAGCCACGTATCCTTTGGCACGGCAGAACGTGGATTGGCGGAGAGGAAAAGAAAGGAGAGGGCAGGAACGGAAATGCGAATTGGGGGGGTTATCAGTCTTGGAATAAATATTTATAAATCCATATATATATTTATATATATATATATATATATATATATATATATATATATATATATATATTTATTCCGATGCGGGAATCGAACCCGCGACCATTGACTCCGTGGCCGGAGTGCTCCGCCACTGAGCCAATCGGTCGTATTACTTTTTACTTATACCTTTTTTTTGTACACATCAAACAGGTTTGCTTGAACAGCTCATTCATTCACATTCAGCGACGCTAAAAATGTTTAGTGAGAAATTTACTTTATTTTATTCAGCCCATTTATGTATGTACGCATTGTATGTTCAACTACAGGCGACGGAGACTCCGATTGCTGAAATAATGGATAATATCCATTCTTTCACTCACCAAGTTTGTCCAAGACTGCTAGACGGTACAATGAAATGGTTGACGGTACAATAAATACCAATATAATATATATTTCTTTATGTAATAGGAAGGCAAACGAGCAGGCGTATCACCTGATGGAAAGCAATCAACGCCGCCCATAGACATCCGCAGCTCCATAGGCAGTGCGGAAGCTTTGCCAACCTTTAAGGAAAGTGTCATTATGAAAGTGGAAATGGGAGGGGGGAGAGGGTGTTGGGCCTCCGAAACTCCGGAATATTATGACATTCTTAACAAAGTATTCGTCTGCAGCGTGGCTCTACCAATCCGATACGGGATTAAAACCTCGATCATTGCCTCTGAAAGCGATTATTTTATCAAAGCCAATTTACTTACTACCTTTTTATTTGCACCATTAGAAATAGACAACAAAAAACCTAATACCGTAGACACATTGGGATTAGTATCTCACATTATGTCAATCCTACATGTTTACAGTAAGTATAACATTTAACTGGTCTTTTATAATATCTTTCATATGTATCATCTATTTTGATGTAATGATTTATGTAGGTTTTGAAAAAAAAAAGATCAATGCAACCATAACCGTACTCTGCTGCCTGTTGATTTTCCTTATTTATGGCCACACTTGACAGGTAAATTAGGGGTCGCTCACAGATTTTGTTACTCAGGTAGTCTGCTGCCTATTCAAGTAATATTTGCTCCAATAGTCACAGGAAGAAATATGGTGACTCTATTCACTGCCCGTAATCACAACAGATAGCAACAGCAAATTAAAAATATATCATTTCATTAAAAGGCTTCAAGTTATTAACTCACTTTATAAAACTAATTTTAACGTCAGTTTTATAATTCGGATTTAACGTAAAAAAAAAACCAGTTCCGTGTTTAAAACATCTTTTTGTTAACTATACGTAGATATCATTCAAATCGTGAGTCAAAATGCAAGAAGTATGAAAATAATAGACAATTCTCGTTGTATGTACACGTGATAATAAATTCATTACCGGCGATAAGAATTCGTTCAAGCGATAATCATATTTTTGTTACTATAGACCGTTCTTTAGAACACATTTTCGCTTGAAACCTTCTAATGTAAGTATTAAGTTTGACCCAAATTTAGAACAAACTTGAATGTTTTAATGTTTTGTTCTCATTTGACAAGGTTGGTGGCACCTGCCTTGCAATATTTACCTTTCACGTGTACTCTACAGATTATATTGCTATTTTAGGCTATATATTATCTAAAACTGAACATATTATATACGATAAGCTATAGAATACGCTAAATAATAAGAATATGCTAGGAAAAATAAAACTGTTTCTCCTTTGGTATTCTTGAAAACATGTTCTATACTTCAATAAGAAAAATGTTTTCTATTTGTACTATTACTGAAATATATATTTTAAGTTTCCTGGAAAAATACCCGCAAGGCGTTCCACGCAGCCCGATCTTCACAATATCAGGCTTATTGGCAACAATGTGCCGGTCCGTGATAATGGATCGATCCCAGTATAATGTTGCACGACTGTTTTCGAGAACTGACATTGGATCGTATTTATAATAAGGCACCTCCTGCTCGCATAGGTCCTATTTAATGGCAAGCTGCTGATGCACAATTCTGGCTACTTGATTATGTCTGTGCAAATACTCCCCGTTTGATAGCTGGGAACAACCGAAAATAACGTGCCTCAATGACAGTTCAATTATTATTATTATTGTTGTCATATAAGATCGTCATCAAAACAGACTTTTTAAAAAAATATATACCTTTTTGAAACTGAAGTCAGACAGTTTTACAACATTTATTTATAAAATCATTACTGTAATAAATTAACCAGTTATAGTATCTACATATCGCTCGGTTATCGGTTCTTAAACTGACCGTGACCTGTACCGTGACAAATTGTATGTAGTCTTGTCGATTTGCCAACGACAGCATTTCAAAAAATAAACTAATCGCCCGATGACTCATTATTATTGGCTGTGACAGCAAAGTGGAACACGCATATACACAAGGCGTTGCGCCAGTGTTGACGATTATCAACTCTTCGTATCTGCGACCGCTGTCTGTCGCAACGAGCTCGCAAGTTCTCCCGCAGTTGTAATCCGATCAAAGTCGGTAGGGTAATTGTAATATCAATTTGATTAATATTGATCGTATACTGCGCAATTAAAATGATTATGCAAAGACAGTAAGGACAATAAAAACAAAACTAGCGGAACTACAAGAGGAAAAATTATAACGATAAATAGCTTTGAAATTTTTTTTACAATACGTGTTGCCATGTACTATTTTTTCCCAACTTAATTGTGAGGATCCAACAAGGGGTTTTTTATGGGATAGGAACGCAAAAGCTTGTCACCTGATGGGAGCCAATACAACTTTAATATATGTCTTATGTTGATTAATAAGAAATATCAATATCGAATTTCTACAATATTTTTTTTTGTTGCAGATTTGCAGCTAGCAGCAGAACTTGGAAAGACTCTTCTAGAAAGAAACAAAGAATTAGAGACAGCCCTCCGTCAACACCAGAATGTCATAGAGGATCAAGCGCAGGAAATTGAAGTAAGAATATAATTATTATAATATTATATATGTAAGTATAATTTAAAAACGGCCCATATGGCGCAGTGAAGAAATTTTCACTTTCTGAACTAAAAGACGTCGGTCCATTTAAGACATTTCCATGGCCTATGCAGACATTATTTATTTGGGAGTTTTACTTACTTTTTTGCACAGAATTTGTTTTCACGAATTTATAACATACTAAAATATAACATTTATTTTACCTTTAAACGAAATCAATGTTAAAATGTAATATAAATACAAAAAAAGCGTGATCTAATTAAAACATATTAATATCAAAGCAAAGTATAATAAGGCATAGATAAAAAGAAATCTTCTTTACTTTACAATAAACGTAAAAATTTTGAAAATAAAAAGCGGTTACAGCGTAAAAGGAAAATCAGATCAGAAATCAGATCTAGGAACAAAACATTGATTTCGCTATATTTAGAAACTATGGTTAACCTACACATAAATTGAGACACTTTTAGCCAAATATTAGAATGTTATACTTTAGCTTGTTTATAAAAAAAGACCACAAGCTAAATAATAAATTATTTAACTATTATGTACTGGTACATTTCCATCACAATAAGAACAGTTTCTCCCCAGGTTTTTGTCCACGATATTTTTTAAATAACTTACACTTCATTACTTGGGAGTTTTTATTCAACAAATAAAATCAATCAAAGATTCTTCTTAATTACACAGCGTGTTAACTGCGCATAAATTTCGAAACAATATATTTATATTTGTGTAATTACAGTATTTAACAAAACAAACCGTCGCTTTGCGTGAGGTGAACGACTCAAGACTGAGAATATACGAGCAGCTCGAAGTGAGCATCCAGGATTTAGAGCGAGCCAACCACAGATTAGCCGTCGATCATGCAGCCGACAAGAAACACATTAAAACGTAAGTGTAGGAATACGACGTTTCATACCTTCGTTTAATTGTAACTTAATACTTCATGGCTCAGTGGCGAAGTGTTTCGAAGTCAATGTCCACGGTTTTGAGTCCCCCGTCGAAATAAATATTTGTACTACTCCGCTGACTCTTGTGAAGAGGAACTTGGCCTCCGAAACGAGAGCCTTCCATTGTTTAGTATACTACGCTATTTCTTGCCAACTGCTGACTTGAAGTTTATGCAGATTTATGCAGTTCAACATCCACCCGATCTCTTCAGCGATATCTGGGTCGCCCAACTTTTAACCACTTGGTCCACATAAATAAATTTTTGTACAGGTATTTATTGCGATTCCGGAATTTGTTGGCCTTTTCTGTATTTATAACGACACCAAGGACACAAGGAGTCCTAGTAGTAGGTACCATAATCAATAGTATATATAATTAATTAATAGTATATATAGCAGCTAAGTTCGACCATTATGCCTATTCATCCTACTAGTAATTTCATTGTTGTAATAAAAAGACATAAAGTTATAACATATTTTTAAAATTCTATGCTAACACTAACGGGCCTGACAGACGTCTTGCCCTAAAATCCACTTATCCTATAACCTATAGCCTATCGGATCTGTTCACGTCCATCTATGGAATGGGTGCTCAAACAAACAAAAAAAGTTCGTCAAAATCGGTCCTGTCGTTTAGAACGAATTCAGACAAACACACATACCGAAGAATTATCAATAATTCTGATAATTAATACTACTATTTATCTATACTTTGTTATCTAATATACAAAGCAGTATCTGATATCTCTAAATGTGTTATATATCTGAGACTGTGACATATCTGTTTATAACAATAAGGGAAATATTTCTCTTTTCATCACTCTATCTTCAATAAATTATTATTATCTTTTTTCCTCAAAAAATCATATAATAGCAGTATGAAATGGTATACAGACATGAGCGCAATAAACAAGGAAACGTTAATTCACGACGTGTATTATTTTATATTAATACTTACATCCTTGTTATTTAAAACCCACGAATAGAGATTAGATGGATTAGTTGCAAAAGATAATATTTTTATACATGGTTTTTTTGCACAAGTTTATACCTAATATTCACATTAATTGTATGTACATGAGATGTTACCAATATAATTTTGATGTTCACCTTGTCGACCTATTTGTTCTGACCTATCAACAGCGAGCAAACATATCAATCATAATCAACCTAATGAAAAGCAATCATCGCAGTCCATGGACATCTACAACACAATAGGTATTGTCGAAGAGATTCTGGTTTTTAAGAAATACACAGGCTTGTTTTAATTGTTTTTGTAAAATTTTCAGTTTATGTTCAAACATCGAAACACTGGAAGGAAAATGCGAGGAGCTTCAAAAGACTGTGGACGACCTGAATGCACAGTTAGAAATCGTGCGGCGAAGGGCTGAAAGGAAACCCCAAACCGTCGAATTGTCCAAGGAAAAGGAACAAAAACAAATCGAGCCCATTAAGCTCAATGCTAAAAAGCCAAATATTAATAGCACACCTTCCAAAATCGTAACACCTCTCCCGGAACTGACAAAAGAGGATGAGGATTTACTAAGATTAAGTGACGAGTTAAGGGAGAACAGAGCAGCTTTTGCACAAGAGCATCGAAGAGTTACTGAACTTGAGGAACAGTTAGCTTCCATGGTGCAAGAGAACAACAGACTGCAAGAGCAACTGAGAAATTGGAATCAAAAGGATGATGAACCTAAATCAATGCACGAAGAATTCTCTATTTTAGAAGAAGTACGGTAAGAAAATGAGTGTATATGAAGTATAATGCAACTTTAATCATTTATGCCAAGTACATTTTTGAAATCTCTATCGGCGTAACTGCAAACTTACTTAATTTACCTAGCCTCGAAAAACTTCTGAAGCAATTGAATTTCGAGCTGTACCGATTTAAGCTGAATGCAAAAGAAAGTGCTCCTCAATACTATACAGATAGTATATAAAAACAGATAAAAAATTCCGAATGGCGATCTGTATCGCCTTTCGGAATTTTTCCTGCCAGGGTTTCTGTCTGACCATTTACTTTACTTTTTCTTCTTTGATCTAGACATATAGTATAATTTTTGTCCCAAAATAATAGCATTTCAAGTTCAATCCATAACTGGAAATGCGTGAACCACCCTCTAGCTAGCACGACCAAATTTCACCAACTCCATTAACTAAAACGCATTATTAACTTTTATTTTTTTCTTACCTATTCATCCCTTCGTTAGTTTTAATATTATCAATATAATCATAAATTTACAGACAAGGACAACTTTGCATAAGATGTTTAAGAGGCGTCGAACGAGGTGACGACATGTCGTCGATACTCGACGGTGACGACGATGACAGAAGTGCAATCAGCTCCTTAATTCTAACACCTTCCGGTCAACACAGTCCCAGGGAGGACCAAGTCACCAGTAAACTGGTCAAGTTCGACGTAAGTATCTCCAGACAGTAATGTATGCGTCCTACAAATTTAACATTCTTAAATCTAACTGGTGCTTTCTTATCTTTATGTGACAAATCTATTATCTTGTTAATTAACAGTAGGTACATTTTCTTGTAGATTATAGTGAACTATGTTTGCGTACAAACTAAATAATCATATTAACCCACACCTCTGCAACTATGTGCAATATAAAACTAACTAACTTTACTAACAATATACCTATTATTGAAATCTAGAAAAGAAACATTCTGTAATTTTTTATTTTTAAACATTCATCACAATATTTTTTTAAATGCATTGAACTTCTGTTAATACATTTCGCGTCAATGGATTATCATAGTATAAGCTTTAATTTTTTTTTCATTTTACCATTCTTAGCACGAATATTGTCGCTTCAAAATCTCATACGAATGTTTCAATCATTTCTAGGCGACAAAGCTTTTCCAACTGCCCCTGATGTTGTTGATCACGCTTTGCATATGCATTATGAAGCGCATTTGCAGTAGTTTTCTTTGGATATATCGTATGTAGTCGAAGGTACGTCCATTACTGACACGGTAATAAATTAAGCATAGAAAATGCACTCTAATGGAAACATCCATCGGTGACGGCCATTATATCATTGTGTGAATTACAAAGTATTCTAAAAGTGTCATTTGATTACAATTTTTATTAATAAGCATTATTGGAAAAAGAAATACTAATATATCGGTTTTACTAATCCTGTCCTTTGCTTCATATATGATTAACGGTATTGATTTTTTATATCTATACGATTTAATGTGCGCCTGAGTTTGTGTGATGTAATGGGTGTATTTTTGACTAATGAAAAATATATCAAACTAATCAATTTATTTAGATTTATGCTCCGTTTATTACGAACATCAAGTCATTCGATTCACTTATTTAGCAATAATATAAAACTATCATTTTTTAATCTTTTTTTTTTGTTTAATAAACTGGTCTATTACCCTTGAAATAATTTTATCATCATATCATAATAATATTCATAATCAGTACAAAAAGTATAACTTCAATCATTGTGTCTGCTAAAAATGTTTTTCTTAACTTTTTCACTGTCCTCTTGTATGTAGTGGCGTTACATGTTTTAATAAGTATCACTTATATGTTAATATATGAACTTGCAGAATGCCAAGGAAAAACTTCTTCAAGGTATATGGGCAAATAAAGTCGACGATCAAGAAAATCCTTATAGGGAACTGGTGCAAAAATATGAAGCACTTCTAGAAGTGCAATTGTCGCAGGTGAAAAACATCAGAAAGAACAAAGAAAACTCCTTGCCTGAAACACAAAATCAATCCGGGCCTCTCTCACTACAGGATGAGTTACAAACTTCTGGAGATTATAGCCAGTTCAGCATTAAAGATACTGATGAGGAAAGTGGACATGGCGAAGAAGCTCATAAAGAAAGTCAAACTAAGAAAGTTGAAACAACGTCTCGCAAGAAAATTATTCAGACGCCAGACTTCTCAGAAGCTGAAACTTCTAGTTCAGGGTTCTCAGATGAAACCAGCAATAAAGCAACTCAAACGGAGCGCGAACGACCAGGTTCATTTTTGTGCACAATAGCTGATGGTGAAGATTACCGTTTCAGCATTTATGATGATGTTAGTCCATTGGATAGCCGTTTCAGAAACAGGCCTGAGTATCGTGAACTTTTCAAAGAAATATTCACTATTCTCAAAAAAGCAGCAGAAAATAAAGATGATGGAGAGCAATTACCTTTACTTGATGATACCACAGCTGGAAAAGTACCACCAGTGACTCCAGCATCAGAAGAACTGCCAGGAAATTTCACAGATGACTCTCAAAGTGTACTATCTTCTGTAATGTCTGAACAATCTCTTCCTGTATCTGATATGACCTCACCAGAGACACCAACATTAAAAGAAGTTGAACAACCTATTCCCGAACCAGTTAAGATACAGGAAAATATAAACAACAAACCTAAACAAGAAATGAAACCAGTGGCCGAAATTCCTAAAGAAAAACCGAAGGAAAAATTAGAGGAAAAGGCAAAAGAAAACGATAGAGAAAAAGAAAAAGTATTAACACCACTGGTACGTCAACCGTTGGAATACATTGCAGCTACTAGAAAGAAATCTAGGCATCGTAATCGAAAACATAGCCAAGATCGTCAGGGTGCAGATTCACCTGTATTCCCTTCACCCCCCAAGATCACCTACCAAAAACAGTCAAATAAAAAGAGACGTGATTACAGGCCTATCGAGGCTAGCCCACTCGTAAAATGCAATGAAATGGAATGGAACGGTAATACAACATTACAATTTTACAACAGAAATATGTACTCTCCCTCGCCCAGTGCAAGCGGCCGTACAGGCAAGATCTATCAAGGATGGAACTCTGAAACCGATTCATGGGATATCAAACAAAGTACTGCGTCGCAAGAAATTCACAAACTACGAAAACTTGAGTTATCTTACGCGGAAGTATTACGAAATGCCGACAAAACTAAGAATAGACGCAAGAAACATCAGTAGGTGGTTTTTATTTTATTTAAAGGCCCCTTTCACTAATTTATGTATGTCGAGTGAACTGCCATTTGTCTTTGCCAACCGAACATACTTATTTAGCTAAGAAGTTTTTGTGATCTGCTAGTTAGCTTTGTTTTAGCTTCATTCACGAATAATCATTATATGCCATAATACGACTGGTGTGCGTGTTAAACAACACATCAAACAATTAGAATAAATCAGTCATACATTCCTAATACAGCAATGTTTTACCCCTCCGACCCATGCAATACTTTGTATGGATAAATAACTAAAATGTATTTAAATTAATTAAAACAGAGAAATGTATTAAATCTTTTCAGAGAAATGGAATTAATTTTGGTATTTTATCTAAATGACCTTTTAACATTATTCTGTTGCTACATTAGTCATTATTTTAATTGTATATTGTGTATTTGATTATGAGTTGTAAATATTCATTTTTGATATCTAAGTTATTTTTAATGCCATGATAATTGCGCTGTTTTCGATTCATTGTGGAATTGTATGCTGAAATTATTTAATGAAGACAGAGAAAGGTTGAAGGAATACAATAAAATTTGCATGAAAATTTACTAGTTTTATTCATACACGGAATACGTTTTTTCTTTTAAATTCCTAATGCGTAATTTGGTAGTGCAGATAACCCATAAATTATATTTCATCATGTTTAAGTACCAATGCATATGAGGCACTAGTTAATGCCATTTTAAACAATCAGATTAACCTTTTTTCTGTAATATTTTATGTCTATTTACAACGTCAATATATACATTTTACTGTCCGTAAAATGTAATAACTTCTGTTGCCCAAAACGCTGTCCAAATATCAATTTAAATTACAATTATCTCTTTCAAATAACATAATAGATACATCATTTTTATTCTTTTTCTATGTTAATAGAATTCACGTATAAATGCGTTCTCATTTGAATATTTTAAGATAAACTGGAAGACTTCTTACAAGTAAGAAACTTATGTGTTTAGGCACTTAAATTATCATTAGTTCAGTAAATGCTTATGGATTAGGTAACTGGATTCCTGGATATCAACGCGAATGAAGTTCATTCTATTTTATTACGTATTCGTTTATAAAGGCTATACGTTATTTTATTAAGAAATTCAAAAAAACAAATGACTAATAAAAATCTAATAAGTAATCACGCCACCTATAGCTCATTATAGTTTCATTAATCAATTAGCAATAGACTTGTCGTGGGAAGGATTTCCCTGTTCATAACTACATGGCGCGCACCCTAGTAAATATAATATTTACTAGGTTTATAATTCTTACTAAATACTCTAAAATTAAAAGTTGTAAATTTCGTATTATGAGAAATTGGTAAACTTATAAAAAATAGAGACCAAATTTTTTGCATATTTAGCCCATACTCGGCGGTTGCAATATATTTTATCTAAGATCTAGTGAGGCATATTTTCGTTACATTTACAATATTTTTCGATAGGATTCTTAATAATGTTATTGCCGTCCGTTTTCATTTAACTTCTTATTGATTAATTATTGGTGTAGTTTACAACAAAATAAAAAAGAGAATTTGACTTTATAATCTTTATATAATCAACGTGTGATAATTTGACTATTTTTAATAATATTAATTTTATAATATATTGCCTTAAGACATTAAAAAAACAAAAATAAATATATCATGGGTGAGCGAGCATAAAGAAAGGATATTTCAAAACACACCCCCTTCGGGGCTTAGATAGGGAATGAAAATGTACATGTAAGGTCGTTATTTAGCATGAGATTTCATCATTTCATTGGACTGTGTCAATATGTGTGGGATTTCATCGTATATTCGATAGATATTCGACAGAATTCCTTCATTTAGTATGGGATTCCATCATTTAGAATAGGATTTCATTATTTAAGGAAAGGATTGTAATTTATCATAGGATTTCATAATTTAGCATAAGATTTCATAGTTATAGCAAAGGATTCTGACATTTAGCATGGGAATTCAGCATGATGCTGATGAGAACATCAGTCACACGGTAAGTAATAAAAAGTATCACATGATCCAATCAACAATAAAATACGTTTGTTATATTACAGTAATATAATTTAGGAATACTTTATACACAGATTACATTAGCAATTAAACTAGATGGTTCACTTGTTCTGCGCTTCGAGTTCCCTCTCGACGATCTTACGGTATTCGTCGAACCCACCCTCTATGCTGGTCACCGACCCGTTGCCGCAAACCCATAGCTCTTTGCACACCATTCGTATTAACCTTTCATCGTGAGACACCAGGATAACACCGCCCTATATGAGAGACAATACAAAAATTATCACTTTTTTTCAATCAAGTCCAAATAAAGGCCGGCAACGCTTTTATTCATTTATTTATTCTTAATATACATTTTTGGTACGATGGCGGATATATATAGTAAGTACGCCAAATATGAACTATGGTCAATTTGGTTCAATATGGACAGTCAAAAGTTCTACTTAGCTAAGATCCGCGACAAGCAAAAGAATAACAGAAAATTAATAATGTGTGTTTTTCTGTTGGGTTAAGTAGATTTATTTGGAAATTAAACCAAAAACTTACCGAAAATCGGCCATCAACTCTCCACCCACCAACCACTATACACAACACCAAACACACATTATCACTTTTCCATCTTGTAAACGACACGTGTTTCGTCCCAACACGAGGCATCTTCAGGTATAGTAGACTCTACGGAAGACAACCGAAAAGTTGGCCGATTTTCGGTAAGTTTTTGGTTTAAGTTCCAAATAAATCCACTTAACCCAACAGAAAAACACACATTATTAATTTTCTGTTATTGTTTTGCTTGTCGCGGATCTTAGCTAAGTAAAACTTTTGACTGTCCATATAGTGATGGATTTCCGCAAGGTAACGCCTGACTCCATTAATAATTTGGTTCAAAATAAGAGAAAAAATATAGTCTGATTGTTGACTGATTGATAGAAGGACCAGCTATTGGTTCATTCATGATGGTAGTCGGCGCTTTAGTTTGTGGGTTTACATGATGATTTCCGTGTTCGAGCGATCTACCAACCACAAAATTTACACGAATGAGCAATGAGCATTAGTTCGACTGATCTAAACTTCTTTGTTCTCATTCTTGCCCGTTAATATTTTGGTGTAAACGATGGTAAAAGAAATATGATGAAAGACGATTGGTAAAAGAACAAATAAACGTTGCAGATGTGAATGGAAGGGTCGGTAGGGGAAGACCAAGAAAAACATACCTTGACCACATTGCCAAAGTTTTTAGAAAAGACCAGGTCAAGAGTACTCGCCTCGCCGTACTCAGACCTCGCCGATGTGAGTGATGAGTACGCTTGCGTGACAATACTTGTCTGTTCCACTATCAAAGGATTACTGTTAAAAATCAAATTAAAGATAATATTTAAATTACCGTATATTTACTGATTCCTTTTCCCAAAGCTTCTATCGTTTCTATGTCCAAGTGATTCGTAGGCTCGTCGAGTACCAAAAAGTTAGGGTTGCCCATGCACATTCTGGCAAAGGCAACGCGGGACTTTTGACCTCCTGACAGGCTGGCAACAGTCTGTAGCGCTAAGTCTCCGCTCACACCGAAGCTACCCAGCTGTCTACGATAGTCTTCTACCGTTTTGCCTATAAGAAATAAAAGGTGTTTAAAATTCAAAAACAATTCATGACCTGTTTGGCTCAGTGGCGAAGACAATCCTTTTAAAACGGCACATTCATTATATATGTCAAGATCATTTAATATAGAATCATGTAAGCAGACTGAATGCAGTGGAAATAAGAGCATTAAAAAGTATGTGTGGGGTAATTTTGAATGATAGAATATTGAATGACTGCCAGGTCAAGAGTACCCTTAACGGGCAAGCTTGCATGAGGAAAGTGATGAGTGTGGAGGAAGCAAGGAAACTATGTCGAGATAGTAGTAGACGTTAAATCACCTGGATAGCTCTTCTGTAAAAGTTCGACTGAGTTGACATTCATTTCCAGTTGGTCAACGTGGTGCTGTGAGAAGTATCCAAACTTGAGCCCACGGTGCACACTTCTTATTCCACTCGTGGGCGACAGGATGCCCATAATTATTTTTAATAACGTAGTTTTTCCCGCGCCGTTATCACCAACCTTGGAAATTCACACAAATAAGTGTCACAAAAAATTATATAAAATTATCATATTCAATTTATTGCAAAAATTTTAGAGATGTTTTTTGCTGCTCATATATTATATCTGATTATATGAATAGGTGTTTCTTTCTCTAATATAAAAAGACACACGCACGCACGCATGTACGCATGCACACATGCACGCACGCACGCACGCATGCACGTACGCACGCACGCATGCACGCATGCACGAACGCACGCACACATGCCCGCTCGCATATTTATGCTAGGTCTAAGCGCCGTTTATTTAATAAAAATTCGGTATAAATTAGTATAAAAAAATGCTTCTAGAGAACATTTAAAACATGTGTGCAGTTCACACGCAAGTGATACAGTCAGTATGCTATCTATCTCACTCTCTCGCAGGCTAAATCCTATGGATAAATGATGTGTTTGCATCTTTTTAGTGGCGGTTTTTATTTCATCGAGTTTCAAATCAAAACGGTGCTAAAGAAATCTTCACTTCAAAAATGTTATTATTTTTTAAATACGCCAGTATAATATCGTTACATATAAAAATCAATCTCATTTATGAATGTCGTGGCCAGTTCAGTAGCATTTCTCGCTACGCGTGACAACCAAGGGCACGGAATGTATAATATAATTGCAATCAATAAACACCTCTATTAGAATTGCTAAACTATAAAACTTGCAACCACGGCCTTGGCTACCTCATGCTATTGGTATGAAATTTTAATATCTTTAAGATAAGTATTCAATGCACTGAACAGTTTTTTTAAAGAAATCAGAAGTCTTCACGACTTCAGGAAGACCAGTCTAAATATGAGTACTGGATCATTTTAAGTTGATAATATTTAGTTTCGACCAAAACTTATATATAGAAACTGAACCCAAAACCATTTGATACGCAAGTCAGGCACGTTTATAATGAAGTATTAAAGTGAGAAAAAAAATAGAAGTTAAATTATTATTTCTTTTGTTATTAATTCTTTTTTAAGAGATCTAGTAATGTATTATTAGAAATCTTGTTAATCCTTTCATATAAGCTAATTATGTTTGCGCTACGAAAAAATGGGTTATCGTAAGCGAAATCCTTATCAACAGGCCTTTTTTTTATGGGATATGAAGGCAAACGTGCAGGCATGTCACCTGATATAATGGCAATCAACGCCGCCCATAAACACCCGCAGTGCTACAGGCAGTGCAGAAGCGGTTCGGAAAAACCGCTGGAGGTAGCTGAATACACAGGGTAGTAGTGCGTGGTAAGAAGTCAAATTGCTATTGCTGCTTAAATTAAACTAAACATTGAATTTTAAAAAAAAAACAAATGTGAAACTTACAATACAGATCCTCGACTCCAGTGTTGCTCCGAGGTTGACGTTGCTGAATATGACTTTGTCCTTGGAATAGTAGAAACCCACTTCATTAAGTTGCAATATGGGTGGGGATAGCGGCTCCGTGTCTGGAAACCTTAGTTGGACGTCCAACTCCTTCTCCACGGGCCTTAGCTCGGGGCTGATTGAAAAATTATTCACTTTAAAATTTGAATAGTATACCCTAATAGTACAGATTTGTATGCATATTACGTATCTGTAAAATTTTGAAATTGTATATGTACAGGTATAAAAAAAGAAAGGGAAAAATGAAGTACATCTATATGTGGGTAAGATAACAATGTGTTTGTTACAATTGATAAAAATGCAGTTCCAAACATGCGGTCTTGTCATTCTAATCAAATACGACATAGAGGCATTCAAGAGACGAGCGTATTTGTTCGCAAAAAGGCCGACAACGCATCTCAGATGCATCCGACGTTGCGAATGTCTATGGCTAGCGGTGATCACTTACGAACAGGTGAGCCGCGTATTTGTTTGTCTGCTCTGCTATATATTAAAAAAAGACACATAACACTCACAGCTTATCCAGCATCTTGATCTTGCTCTGTACGGAGGAAGCCCTATTCGCGTTGTACCGGAATCTGTCAATAAACTCCTGCATGTGTGCCCGCTGCTGCTGTTGCGCCTCGTATTCCCGCTGTTGATTCTTCAGCTTCTCAGTCTTCGTTTTGTGGAATTGTTCGTAATTACCTCTGCAATTATATTATTTTATTTAAAATGACTTGCTTGAAAAATAAATCGTGATTTTTAAAAGAACAAGTATAGTTATTTACGCAAACACTATATATATATATATATATATATATATATATATATATAGTGTATATATATATATATATACACTATATATTTATATATATATATATATATACACGCACGTACGTACGTACGTACGTACGTACGCACGCACGCACGCACGCACGCACGCACAATGATTTAGAAGAAAAATTAATAATAAATAAATAAATTACTAACCTATAGGTGTCTATCCGTTGGGAGTGCAAATGCAATATATCTGTCGGTACGGTGTCCAGAAAGTTACGGTCGTGAGACACGACGAGCAGCGTGGTGGGCCAGTTCTGTAGGTAATTCTCTAACCAAATGATCGCTTTAATGTCCAACATGTTTGTAGGTTCGTCAAGCAATAGTAAGTCAGGTCTGTAAAAAAGGAAATTATAAAGTTATTACATTTTAATTATACATTTGGGTTCCATTGGTCATCATCCTTAAGACGCGGTCTATAGAAGATTTACCTATAGTTGCCGTACTTGGCAGATTGGTTTGCCAATTAGACACCTCATACAAGCAATGCTATGGTTCATCACCAGTCTGTGTTGTTTGGTTCTACCTTTGCTTTTGCAATGATTATAATGCAATCTCTAAGTCACCAGTGCCTCTTTAATCTATCTGCAGAATCCACCGAGTGTAGGTAACATGCCCCCTTGCATCCCATGCCATTAAAAATCATAAAATACATGCATAAACACCCAGAATCAAGACTTCAATAGTGAAATCAAACATCCATCTTAAATGGACCGCAACGTTATACAACAGTTATCAGGAAGGAATCGCTTTTATATAAGAACATTTTTGATTAATTTACAATTTCAATTCTAGCAAATATTAAAATTGTAAGGTAAGTAATTACACATCATGGAGTTGGCTGTAATCATACATTACAGCCAACTCCATGATGTGTAATTTTAAAGCAAATGGTGTGTGTGAGTGCACGAAAGGGAAATTATGTTTACAATTATGTCAGGAGAATAAAAGACGTCTCTATTTATGCCATTTGTAAATACATTTAACGACGATCTAACGATTTAAATCTTTAGTTATTGGCGTACAACATAATAGACAAGACGAGACGGGAAAGAAGAAGGAATCACAAATTTCTTTACTAGAAAAAGGTTAAATACCGTGTTATTCTTTATATACATGTTAGAAACAAATACAAGTGTAAATATGGAAGACGCAAAGATTATTAGTTTAAACGTTGTGATATGGATTACGGTTATATGCAATAATAACAAGCGCTTAGAAAATATTATATATTAAAATTATTTTATTTTTATATTTAAAATCACTAACTATTGACTAAAATGTGCTCTATCAACAAAGGAACTTAAGCAAATTAATATTATAAGTGATATAGAATAATTGCATTATTATCTTTGTAATAAAAAAATGTTTTTTACGTAAACACTCATAGTTTTTGCATATAAACTTGTTTACATTATGAATACAGTCATACACAAACCGGTTTTTAAACGTTATATGGACTAACGCTCTTATGTGATCTATTAAAATATTTGAAATATATACAGGTTAAAACAAGTTATGTAATAGATGACTAATATTGACACGAGCTTTATTTGCTATTTTTTTAATGGGAGTAGGAAAGAAAACGATCATGCGTGTTGCCTGATGCAAAGCAATCACTGTCGCCGAGAAAAAATGCAACACCAGAGGCATTGCAAAAACGTTGCCGGTCGTTGAAATATGTGTAGGCCGTTTTTCGTATTCTATTCCTTGTTGTTTCTTTTTTTGTGTATAATTGACTCTATTGTTTTAAAAAGTTCGACGAAAAAACTCGCAAGAGGAAAGAATGCAATTCTAGAACTTTAAATTGATAAATGATGCACCACGACAATAAAGACGGTAGTAGCGATCCATCCCACAAGTATGATTGAGATTTTGGCTTAAGCCGGTAGAAGGATTTCACACGGAATAAAATCCTTCCTTCCTTACTCCTTTGTTTCAACACAGAAGTTTTGATACAAAGAAAGAAGCTGAGAAAAATACAAAATCATGTTATTCTATAAAATAATGGTAAAATAGTTTTAGAAAATGCACATTATTTCGAACTATCTTTCTTTGACTGTTATAAGAGCCTGGAAAGTAACATAAATTCAATTTTATACTGATTGATATGACTGATATAATTAATTAAAAGTGAATATTAACTTACATTGTATGCCGCATAAAAAATAAACTTACTTTGAGAACAAAGCCCGAGCCAAGGCAAGCCTCATCCGCCATCCTCCGGAAAATGTTTTCGTAGGTCTGCTTTGCATTTCAGATGTGAAACCAAGACCACTTAGGATTATTGAAGCTCTAGCTGGTGCTTTGTCTGCCTCAATATTCTCTAGTTGGGCATAAATTTCACTCAACTCTGTTGACAGGTTTGTATCTGTTGATCTGTTAAGGTAGCAAGATGGAATATTTTGTAAAAGTATCACCTCCAATATTCGTAATAAATATTTATTTTTTATCCAAGTTCGAATCTAGTGACTTCCACTCCACAATCATTATTTTATAATTTTAAGTATGAATTTAAAATTACATACATACATATCCTCACACCTGTCTCCCTGTAGGTATAGGCAGAGACCAGAGATCTCCATCCGCTACGATCCGGACACACCTTCCTTGCTTCCTTCACACTCATCCATCTTTTCTTCTATTCTTCCTCTCACATTCATCGTAACGAAACGGCTCTCCGTTCGTCGCTTCTCGTCCTCTTGGGAATCAGGACGTGACGGGTGGCGAATCACGTTGCCGTCATTTTTTGACGAATTAAGTATATTAAGATTCGTCACGAGCCGCAAGGAAGGATGGAGATCAGCCCCAGCAGAGCCCCGCATGCTGAGGTAAGGTAGGTACTATAGTACCCAGGGGAGCCTGATCCCGGGACGGTCGGCAAGCTTGCGACTAAGCTCGCCCCTAACCCAGCAAGGTAAAGATACTCCCTGACCAATTTAAAATTATAAAGTAATAATTTAGCCAAATTCTTTAACACTTGATTGCCCAGCAAGTCATTTTGACTGAAAAGAAAATAATAATATATATAATGTAAAAATAAATAAATGCTGTCTCAAAATACTATGAATACAAAATACAAATAAATCAGTGTAAATATAGTGTCTTTTTTCCTAATAAATTTTAAAAGCAGTCAAAATGACTTCTTGGGCAATCTAGTGTTAATATGTTTTCTTTCATTGCACATGCTGTGTAGTTTAGTAAAAAACTGTCATACTGCATAATTCCTCTACATACATTTGAAATTTGTCAATCCAAAATAGACCATTGTTAAATCTCCAAAGGAGGCATGGCTCCTCAATTCACAAAGCCTGTTACTTCATTAATAAAGATATCAACTATTATTTTATGCAGAATATTACTAACCCATTGTTAATTGCAGTTGTTATCTCTTTCTCTCGCTTCAATAATTCCTCTCTCACTGTATCACATTCTAAAACACTTTGTAGTGCAAGTGTGTCATCTCCAACAACCTCTTGTTCCACATGTAATATTGATATATGTGAAGGTATTTTCAGTTGCTTGGCGGATATCATGCGGAGCAGTGTTGTCTTACCGAGTCCATTTCGTCCCACAAGTCCATATCGTCGACCAAAGGCTAAAACGAGATCTGCACCTTGAAGTAGTACCCTTAAAAATAAAGGTTAAATTTTTGAAAATTTTATACACAAATTAAATACAAAAAGATTAATTAAATTTAAAAAATGTACTGTTTTAATTTAAAGAATTATGAAGATTTGTTTCAAAATAAATTCAATCACATGAAAGATTATAGGTTACAAAATCATTCATATAGTTGGGGGCAACATTTTCCATTCCATTTACAATCTCCATTCCAGTATTTATCTACTTTAATGATTGCTGTTTCTCTGACAAATGTGAAAGCTAATTTGAAGTTTGTGATGACAGGGGATTTATTTGCTCATTTAATAATAACCATCAGCGAAACTGAACATATCACCTCAATGGGCAACAGGTATTTATTCAAAGTCTGAGTCACCATCAATACAACTCGGACAAGAAAGGATTCATATGATACCAGGTTTATGAATCTATTCTCTGAAAATAATGAAAATGAAATACCTATCACCATATGCAATGTCGAAGTTTTCTATCCTTATATCTTGAGTTCTATTTGTGCCCTTTGCTTCAAGTTTACTGTCCTTCTTAGATGTAACCTGAGAAGCTGTAGCTGTTTGTAGTACAGGTGCAGCGATTGGTGCCTTTGCATCCTTCTGTTTTTGTTGCTTTTGTTGCAATTTTGCTTCAGCCTTTTCTAATTTCTTTGCATCTACTTTCTACAAATAAATATGATTGATTACTACTTAGCTTAGAGTTGAAGCAAAGATTCAAAATTAAAAGTCATTTAAAAATCATTTTCAGGCATCATGAATATAAATAATGTATGTCTAATGTGTCTTTAAGACACTGCATTTGCATCGAAAGTTGTTCCATTGCATATAGGAGGATTTAAACAAGCGAGTGCCTTCTTTTGTTGCATACAAACTTAAGGTGTAGCTAGTTAAACTTAAGGTGTTGCATTGTGTCAAGGACGTTCAACAAATTTATTTCTATAAACATTTCATTTATTATATTGTATGTCTTTCTTATAAATTGATATATAAAGGAAATATTTTGCTTTATTGGTAATTGAATAATTTTGAGATATCAATCTTCAGACCTCTCAAAATGATTCAGTTACTAATAAAATTTAAATCTAGCAGACCATATTGTCCATATTGAATTTATTATATTTACTACTAGTTTATATCAAAAAAGAATGTTTTCTTTATAAAAAAAACTCGTTAAATAATCTCAAAAATATTTTTACCTATTTTTAATTTAATGTACTTACAAAATTATCATCTCTAGTCTGCAGCCATATACTTTTCAATTCATCAGTTTCGTTAAGATTTGTTGTCATGGAAGCCAGATGTATAGGTGCATCCAATACTTTTCTAGGACCATTAGTATTGCCTGTTTTATCAGGTTGCAACATATGTAACAGCTTCTCACATATATCTCTAAGAACATGACAATATACCAGATTATATTTAACACTATATTGATAATGAAAAAGTAGGCAACTTAAAGACAAAGACATTTTTATAAAACCTGATATCATCCTCTGATTTCTCTGATATTCCCTGTAAAACTTCTCCAACTGCTTCATATACTTCTTCCGTATCTTCGAATTCTCCAGCGCTGTTCTTCAAGATATCTATTAAATCAAAGAAAAATTAAACCAGTTAAATAAGGGGATAATACAATTATATTTCTTAAAAATTGATTGATTTTTTTAATTGAATTGTGTTGTATGTTTTGCAAATCAATTTATCATATGTCCTTTTAGTATTATTTAATTACAAAAAAATAATATTATAACCTATAGGAAATATACCTTCTACATATTTCTTAAGTTCGTCATCTATCAAAGGAAATTGACTCTTGATAAATTCCCCGCAGTTTGCCATTATAAATATGATTTGATGCTTGGTTATTTACCAAGGATAATAAATTATTTTATATCATTTATTTAAAAAAAAGTATCAATATGATGTCACGTCAACGCTATCCCAAAACTATCAGTCAGCTGTCACGCTGTCAGTGTCAATTTTAGTGCGATGCTAAATTCACTGATAGTTGCCATTATAAGCCGGTAATACATGTTGGCCGAGCTTAGGCCAACATGAGCATAAGCATATCGTTACAAAGCAAGTACTATCTAGACGTTTGTGGCCAACTGCGTAGTGGCTGACGGACAAACATGTGCACACTATTGAAAGAGCGCGTAGACAATCCAACACCACTCCGAAGTGATATAAATGATCGCGAGTCGTGTCAAGCTATATTAAATGAGTTATATACACGTTGGCGCTTGCCTTCGTTCGGCCAACTAGGCAACCGACACCGCGCAATGGCATTGTGAGACAAACGTGCTGTCTAAACGTTGGTTGATCATTGGTGTCGCTGTTCCCAGAGGGTTTTGAGACGTCCAAATCGATTTCGCGTCGTTTAGATATAGCTAAAACTTATTCCTACGTCGGGTCCGTCGTGAGTCCTCTATCCTCGCGGGAGCCGGGCGACGACTGGAGGATTTCTCGTGAAGCACACGTCCCTCGGGTGGACGTGCATGTAAAGGAGGAACCGGTTCAGATGGAAGTGTGGCCTATTGTCTGCTCGTTCGAACATTTTCCGAGCCAACTGGGCCACAAACTCGCAGATGCTCTCGACCCTGAGGTCCCTCGCTATGACGTCATTACGGACATAGGGAGGCGCCCCCACGATGGCGCACAGAGATAGATTCTGCTGAATCTCAATGCGTTTGCGCTGCGACTCTAAAGCAAAAGATTACCATGCCGGAGCAGCGTAGGTAAGTCGGGAGCGGACGTACACCTTGTAGACCATCAGTTTCGTAGGCCTGGGTAGACAAGTAGATGTAAGTATCTGTCGGAGGACCGCGCTAGCTGCCTGGGTTTGACTCACCATATCATTGGCTTATGCGGCGAGTGCAGCGCGCGGTCTATGCGGACTCCGAGGTCACGTCACTGTAGTCCTCCAAGTCCTCCAGCGTAAGTCCTGCACCCGAAGTTTTAAAGGTGGCGGTAATTTTCCGTGGCCAGTCACGATGGCGGTTGTCTTTCCGACGTTGATTGACATCCACCATGCGTCCACTGACTCGGGTAGGAGATCTGCAGCCTATGACATTATCTTTTATAACTTCTATTGGCTATTAAGACCCAAAGAGACGATGCAAAGTAGGATCTATCGTCGGCATAAAATTTGACTTCCTCACTCGAAGGCGACCTTCTAGAGTGGGGATGTCATTTCTATACGCGGCGTACAGGACAGGTTACAAGCAGCTGCTTTGGAGGACCCCAGCTTCAACGGGGTGTTTGGTGTAAACTATGCCCTTTACGGAAACGTAGACCTTCTGCTTCCGCAGGAACGACACCAAGAGCCGCATCATGGAAGGCGGCATGGTGATTTGCTCAAGAACCTTATACAGCAGGCTCTTGTGCCACACCCGATCTAAGACCTCGTTGTCGAGGAAGACGCCGAAAGTACGATGGCCGAGATTGTACTCCTCAGTCATCAGTACACTGACCGAGCGTCGACAGCGCGGCCATATTTATAGGGCCCGGCGCACATACACGTTTATGCTGCCCGCGGGCCCTGAATACGATAAAGCCGTAAAAGCCAAACAGGCTACCAGCATTAACATCTACGAATCATACATGTTTTGCCTTTGCGCCCATAAGACAATTGTCTATCCGTAAACATTTTAGCAATTACAATTTAGATTTAATTAATATTTAGAATAATTTAAATAGTTAGTATTTTATGAAAACATAAACTTGAAAGTTATGAATCACAATATCTGTTATCAATAACCAGTTGCACCGATATATAATCGTACTAGGAAATTATTATTTTATTTTTTCTATTATTTTTGAATCTATATATGTGGAATGTATTTTGTCTGTTTTTAATTTATAAATGTAATGGAGTGAAATAATTAATCTCACAGTTTTTTTTTTAATCAAATCGGATTTGATGATCGGGTATCCGAATTGTTAAAATTGCTTTTCGTTGATACTGAGTAAATATGTGACTGATTCGGTTTTTGTAAGAACAAGTGATACTACAAAAAATAATATATAAATAAAATATAAATTAAACATTAAAGATAGAGCCATAGACGTATTATCTGTAGTTTTGATATTAAAAATATTTTTTATACTTCAGCAATAGTAAACAAATGATAATTCAGGTTATGGAAATCATAAGTGTTAATATGTTACTCTAACCATCGCGAATATGTATACTTCGTGTGTTTTAATTTAAATATTTACAAATATTCAACATAAAACATGGATGATAGTATTGAAAATAATGTTGCTGTATTAGCTTTACTAGATAATCAATGTAAGCTAATTTTTGTCTATATGAATTTGAACAAAGTAAATTAAGTATAGTAGATCGATAACCCCCATATTTTCTTTTATTACATGTTCATAGCCTCGCCCTACAAACAAAACTTAGCTTTATCTGACTATAGTCAGTCCCAACAAATAAATCCTGAAGATATCGAAAGCAATGAAACAAGTAAACAAAGTTAGTATATTTATTTGTGATAAATGTTTTGATTATAATTACTTTAAGTTAAAAAAAAAACAGTTTTTATTTTAGATATAATATGGACAAAAAATACGACATTAATGCTTCTAAACTTATATGAAACAAAAATGCATATGTTGGATAATCCCAAAAAGAAATCGAAAATGTGGATGTCAATTGCGCAAGAATTAAAATCTTTGAATGTTGAGGTAATTACGATTTTGAAAATAATCTTTGTTAATTCTAGTAGCATGTAAAAAGTATTAAAGTATTTTGCAGGTTACACCAGACCAAGTGAGGTGGAAAATTAATGCACTTACTAAAAAATATAAAGATTGCATTGAAAATAGGCAAGGCAGTTTAGCTTTTAAATATTTTAATGAGATGCATCAAATTCTTGGAAGGTATAATGAAGATAGTGGGATATATAGATTAGCATCAGGAGTCATACAAGGTCATGAAAGTGAACAAGATCAAATTAATAAAAAGAACTTGACTTTTCAAAGTACACCTTACAGAAAATTAAGGGCAGAACGTAGGGCGAAAGTTGATTTAGATAAACAATGGATAGAATATTTAAAGAGACAAGAGGAGCAAAAACAACTACGTGATGAAAGATATGAAAGAAGTTTAAGATTAAGAGAAGAAGAATTAGAACTGAGGAAGAAGGAATTAGAAATAAAGAAGAGTTTAGCGATTAAAAAATTACAACTTAAAGAAAAAAAGCAAGAAGAGATACTCAAAATAGAAAGAGAAAAATGTGCACTATTAAAAAAATATTTAGCTGATCACTAGAGATTTTGTTCACACAAATAGTACACATATTATGGTGTATTGTAAATAAAGTAGCTGTAAATACTATTTTATTTTAAAAGTCAAATAAATATGTAAATTAATTTTTTTTAAAGAATGATTTTCTCACAGTGTAATTAACATACCCGAGAATAAAAGATGGGAATAGTTTTTAGAAGGTACAAAAATTTTGAATTTTCATTACATTCGTAATGTTTATTTGATTGTGATACAAGATTTACTTGTATTATAATAATACTTCTCGAACTTATGCAAATATTTTCCTTCCATCAACAAACTAAATTTTGATTTTTCTATGAAGTTTCTGTTGTTTATTGGAGATTGTTCTTTTTTAAATTCTTAAATTGAACTTGATAGTAAAATCTTAAATTCTGTTTCATTAAAGTTTGCCACATGGAATAGGAGTACTCCGTTTCTTCCTACAGATGTCATAATAGGTAACTATATAAGAAATCGCAATAGTTGGGCAACAATGAGTAATAAAAACCTTGCCCACTAAGTGGACTAAGGATTATGGGAAGACTCTCAATTTTAAGAGACTTAGGTCTCCACGCTGTATTGATGAATATGTACACCAACTTTAAGATCTTTATTAAAGTGATGTAGTTATGTAACTATTATGTTGATTTATAATCTACATTAGTTATGAAAGATTAACAAACACCACTAAGATTACCTTGATCAGATAATATTATACTTGCCTTTTAATCTAAATAAATATCATTGAGTTTTTACCCTGAGGCTTCAATCTTACCTAGTGTAATTTTGCAAATAATGGAACATGTCATTAATGTTTCGCTAAATGCATATAGATTATTCTTTTGCACTTTAATACCGAAAATGGCGTTGATTTTTCAGTGTAAGTAACATGTTTAACCAACCGTTTCCAGCAATAGATATTGCTAAGGCATTGGTTGTGGTGTTTTGTAAATCAAACAATTTTTAGTGGTACTGTCAAATGATAATAAATCATTTATACACAATATTTAAGGGATTTAGGCACTACCTGAATCCAAATATAAAGACATCTCACAATTTGAGAATGAAAGAAAAAGAATTTATTCTATATTATATCTATTCATGTTCCTCTAAATGATCATTTTCATTTACACAATAGTTATGTAATATACATGCTGCTACAATAGTATCTGTAATAAAAGCTATATTTCTATAAACAGTAAAATATTTAATCCTTTTGAATCTACTTTTTAAAAGGCTAAATGCCTTGTAACTTAATTTCCTAGTAGTAGTGTGCAAAGTATTAAATTCTTTTTGTTGTGATGTTAACTTTTTATTTTCTCTGAAAGGAGGAACAAGCCAAGGAAGAGATGGGTATCCTGAATGACCAACCAGAAAGGTGTTATGTGGAAAAAGAGCATTTCTATTTTGAGTTGCTGTTCTATATAATGGAGACTTTTTGACCACCCTCCCACTGTTCAAGGATCCTGGTTCTCCACAGTAAATGTTAGTAAATCTCATGTTAGCATCAATTGTAGCTTGCAAAATTATTGAAAAATATCCTTTAGAATTACAATATCCAGTAGCATTTTTAGGCTTTTCAATTTTAATATGAGTGGAATCAATTACTCCCAAAATATTTGATATGCCTGTTTTAGAGTGAAATGATTCACAAATATATTCAATTTCTGAATATTCTGAGGGCCACTTAATTACATCATTTATTTTGGTAAGTATCCAAGCTATAACTCTTCGTATGACACGGAAAGTTGATGATATTGAGATATCAAATCGTGTCGCAATTGGAGTTAACGGTTCGGTGCTAGCAATGAAGGTAAGGAATATAAAAAAACATAATTTAGCTTCCAACGGTTTCAATCCAAATGTATGAGATGCTATGAACCCAGACTTTTCTAAGTCACCTGAAACAGAATTTAGAATTTAGGAACATGCTATTACCAATATATTGTTATAAACATTAAATGTAGCATTGTTACCGATGAGGTGGTAAGCCGTTTTGCGAGATAACCGTAATCGGTTTTTAAACTCTATGTCTGTCCATGATTCAATAATGTGTAAATAATCGTCAACTCTTTTCCGTCGGAGTCTTATTAAATACTGCATTAAAGGAAAAAACAACCTATCTTCTTCATTTTCATCTTCAGAAGGTTCTGATTTCTTAAGGGTCTTATCGCTCCAAGAATTAGAGTCACTATCGTCACTACTGCTAATAATTTTGTTTATTAAGCATAATAAAATTTTATTATCAGCCATTAATTAACTGGAATATTTTAATATACTTTAAATTTTCGTACGTACGTAACGTGGTAATTGGTGCTTCAAAGAATATATATAATTAGAATCCCTACTGTTTGGTAATTAAATTCTTTAATTATGGTATTTGCTCCGAAAAACTGTAAACAAAAGATCAAAATCGAAACAAACTGTCAAAGAATGTCAAGTCAACCGTGGACGATCATGGTGTTTTTACCTAAAAATAATGTAATCTCGAAGAACATGCTTCATCATTATTATCACATTAGAGACAGAAAATGTGATGCCAAATTGGTTTTTAGAAATCTTAAGGGAAAAATAACATATATCCATAGTTCTAGAATATAATTTAAATCGCTTTAAACACACGTCATCTGCGTCGAAAAATATGTCGTATGGTGAATCCACACGGCATATTTTGCGTCAGCTAATTTACGGCCTAGCAGTGTTATTTAAATTACTACATCAAAACATTGCTATTTTAGGTTCACTTAAGGAAAAAATATATTTAAAGACATCAAACGTTTTTAAGTGTCATTAAACAAGTGATTTTTTTAAAATTTGATTGGAAATTGAGTAATACTGTTAACATTCAAAATATTTATTGGTTTGTGTAACATTTGATTTGATATAATTTGAAGTAGGCGAGCAAATCTTTCAGCGCGTTGTGTATAAAAGCATAAGTTTGATTGGGCATTTAGTTGTTCATTAACATTTTAAAAATGGAACAGATAGGGAAAAAAGGAAGATCATAATGAAATTATAATAATAAATTTATAGGCTAAATAAAAGAAAGGAAAATTGTGGGCAAAAAAGATGAAAAATTCAATACAATTTGCATACACGTTTTCTATATCTCTTATATTTCTTTAAGATTATGTTCAGTTGTTCATGCTTTTTTTTTTCTTTATTATTTCGTTTTGTTATGACAACATCATGGCAAAATGCGAAGTGTTTGTTCCGTAAGATCCAGTTAAGTGTTTAATAATCTGTTTCATAAATTAATACTTTTCGACGTCGTTTTAAATTTAGTAAACAGTGATTAATAATAACATCCATACGTATTTAATATAATTTAAAACAGAGATGTTGGAATTGGAGGATGGTAGTTAGTAGCTCCTTGTGTTTTGTATTTCAGACTTTAAGTTATTTCATTAATACCTTAAAAAATCTGTAAATCTTTAATGTACTATACGTAAACATATATTGTTTTAGTTCAGCAAGACTCCTCTGAATCACTTTGCGATAGTGGAACCAATTTTGTAACCGATTCTAGTCGTCCAGGTGAAGATGTAGAAACCAATTTATGTATTGAGAAAAGTAGTATGTTCATTCAATTATTTTTGATTATGTAAATAGTGATTTGAATTTTTACTGATTCGGTTTTAGGGCCTTTCATGGCCTTTAATTGTAAGGTCAAGATTGATAATTTTACAACAGACTCTCTCAGACTTAATGATGAAGAATTATGAATATCAAAATAAATTATTATCCAAATATATTATTTTGATATTCATAATTCTTCATCATTGAATTTTCATTTGAATAATCATTTCCTACAAAGTAACACCAGTCTTCATTTATCATCTGAATGTTTTTTATTCAACCATCAACAAAAAGGTGTTCCTTATCAAATTTAAAATTTAGATATTTTTAATTTGATAAGGAACACCTTTTTTCATTTCATAATCTTCATCAATAATAGAAAAATGATTATTTAGAGTTCTTCAAAGAAATGTTCTAGGTTGTACAATGGCAAAACTACATCTTGGCTTTACTATTGTCAACCTATGGAGTTGAGGGGTTTTCCATTTCTGTTTATATTTCTTAATTACACAACTATTCTTTTATTAAATATATAAGAGTATTGCTATTGTATTACAGATGCTGTTTGGACAAACAACTCTATTCTTGCATTATTACAACTGTATGAACATAAGTTGGACATGTTAGAAACACCAAAGAAAAAGACTCGGATATGGATTGCAATTTCTGACTCCCTGAAAGATTATAATATAGAGGTAATTACTTTAATTTCATATAAAATCCCACACATTTTTTATGAAACCCAGGTCATAATTCCAAATATGTAATCTAGTGATTTTAACCCTTAATTGATTGGGTGGGGTGTTATGCATCCCAGTGTACTTATAAAAGCTTCAGATAATTTAAAAAATATTAATTATCACACTAGCTCTTTTTTTACAGCCCATATTATGTCGCATGGGGTCTTCAAATTTAGTCCACCATGCTTGTCTAGGTTTAGGGTAGATTGGCGAAAAATGTAAGTTCAGAATAAACACATGTAAGCCATACATATATGTTTTTATTCTGATTCATGAATTGAACCTGTGACCCAATGGAGGAGTCAATACTCCTTCACACCTCATAATTGGTGTCTGCCAAAAATGAAAAAAGAAAAGTTCATTGCAAATATTGTTTTGCATATTTTTAAAAAATGTTAATAGTTGGTAATGGTGATGGTAATATGGGCTGATTTCTGCAACTTGACATCGACATGTGCCTATTTGTGGTGATATTATTTGTTATATATTGATTATTATGTGTTAATAGTCCTTATATTATAAATAGGACTCTTATTTTGCGGATACTTAGTTTTTATTTAATTTTTAGGGAATAAATTTGATCATAATCTAAAAACTAATTGTTGCAGATGAGTCCAGATCAAGTTAGGTGGAAAATTAATGCTCTTACAAAAAAATATAAACAATGCATTGATAGCAGTCAACATAACAAATTTAAATATTTCAAGCAAATGGATAATATTTATTCCAAATATAATGTTGACAGTGATGCATATATAATAGCAGAAATACTACAACATAAAAAGGAAGTTCCCAAAAATCACTTATTAAATATTCAAGAACAATTTAGTTTCAAACCTAAACAGGAAAGTAGAGCAGTGATAGAGCTTCGGAAAATTAGATTAGCTAATAGAATAGAGTCTGATAGATCCCTAAGTAAAATCCAGTTAGAAAAACAGTGGTTACAATATTTGCACAGACAAGAAGACCAAAAACTAATAAGAGATGAAGTATTAGAAAAGAGTTTAAAAGCAAAGGAAGAGGAACTGGCACTGCGTAAAAGACAATTAGAAATGAAAGAATCTTATGAACTGCAAAACATAAAGCTAGAAGAAATAGAATTGGAAGAAATGTTAAAGATTGAAAGAGACAAATGTGACATATTGACCAAAATATTTGCTCCTAAAAATTAGAATTAATAGAAATTTCTAAAAATTATTATAATTTTTTATTTTAATTCTTTAGTGAAATTGCAAAATTGAGTATTATTTGTTTACATATTACAAACCTTATAAGTATGATGGCGCTTCAGTGCTGAGAGTGATTCATCTTTGCAACGACAAAGAATGAGTCATTTTACTCAACAACAAAGTGTGCGTTATCTGTGTCTAAAACAAAGAGTGGGTCTTTGTTCGCCCCTCCGCGTCATATATATGGACCCGGGGCTGTCATATTCGCAAGGTTCGAATTGAGGTGCTGCCAGCGCACCATGTCTGTGACGAATAGCTAATTGTTCGAATTATTTGTATAAGTGATTTGTGACTAAAGTTCTTTATATCTAAAGTGAAATGTACTGTAGTAATTATAATCCATTGTATACAAAGAGTGTATCATTGAGTTTGATTTCCATCGCCACGCCCACGATTCTCAGGATGAATACTGGTGAAGCCCTCTTGCGTTTATAAGTAATTAAATGAAAAATTAAAGAATATATAATTTTAAAGAATTTGTAATGGAAAATAAAATAAACATTATCACTGCATCCCTTAATTATCTGAACATATCCAGAATCAAGCTTCTGTCTACTAAATTTTGTAATTAGGTTTTTCCTTTAATGTATTTCAGGGTACCATTAACGGTAGCTGTAATTAAACTTAGGAGTTAATACATAAGATCACGTAGCAATAATTATTACTAATTAAAAAGAACATAATTTTTAATAAAATAAAGTTATATGTATCGAAGTTCAAAACTTCCTAATCGATTAATATTTGCAATCAATTAATAATACCTATTGTAACAAACATCGACGTTGCTGTGATTCTTTAGTTCTACGCTTGGCTGAAGACAGATGTACGCAGAATACTTTTGATTACCTACTGTATGTTAAAATATTCTACATAGAAATATTTTAGAACTCATTGATTTTGATAAATATTTTCATTTTTTTCTTAGAGTATCTTTTATCTGTTTCTCTGACATATTTTTCAATTATTAAAGCGAGGTTTGAAAGGATGGTTTCCTTTTATTATAGCCACGATAATTTAATCTTTTTACATTAGTTTATAAATCGGTATTTTTTTCTTTACTAACCATTATCATTAGTGCCGTGTAAGCAATTTATTGCAAATAAGTTGCTAGTTGTTTACTTCCCTGGTTACAAACCGTGTTTAGACACACATTTCCCGTTACTTGATATTTGAAGAAATAAAGACTTTTATTTGTAGTTAGCCTGTGTTGTATACTCTGTGCTTTAAAACTCAGTCTGGCCAACCTTAGATCCCGCCGCAACGCAAAATCAGAGTTCTTATAAAGTATTTATTTTAAATTGTTTTTTAGTATCAATTTTATGTTTAGCAATTAATATCATGACTGACCTTATTTATAAACGTTACGAGAAATCATTGGGTTTGCTTACCACTAGATTTGTATCTCTTTTACAAAAAGCTAAGGATGGTGTTTTGGATTTAAAAATAGTGAGTATGGTGCAAATACGTCGTGCTTGTCAGTTTACGCACGAAAATCATCCTTTTAAATGAAATCAAAGTTTTATGATTGTTATTCGACTTTCTAGGCAAGTGATTTGCTAGCAGTTCGGCAGAAAAGGAGAATATATGATATTACAAATGTTTTAGAAGGCATAGGTTTGATAGAGAAGCGAAGTAAAAATAGTATTCAGTGGAAGTGAGTGGATTCTGCATTATTTATTTTATTGTGTATAGTTTTTATTCCTAAAATTTGAAAGAAATAAATCATAATTTTTACAGAGGCGCTGGCCCAGACTGTGATACTACAGGAATAGGAGAGAGAGTAACAAAGTTACGAAGGCAGATTGGCCTCCTTGAGGAGCATGAGAGATTACTTGACAAGTTAGTAAAATTATCGTAATAGATTGTTTTAGTAAGTAAATTAAGATACACGCCTCAACAACTTAATTTTTTTAAAATATCTAATTTTATTTATAAAGGAATCCTTTTTTTAACAGGAAAGAAGTATGATTCCACACCACCTAAGTGGTGTGGAATCATACTTCTTTCCTGATACAGCTGTTGAGCTGCTGTTAATTAAATCAAAATTTCGTTGTTTATGTAGGCTTTATCATTAGTTTTTTCCTTGATAACTTGATATTAAAAATATCAATCAATGAACAGTCTGTGGCAGTCCACTGCTGGACATAGGTCTCCCCCAGGCTGATCTTTGGCATCACACATACAGATTCTGCCAGCCGCCCTGCGCAGATCGTCACACCATCTAGCCGGGGACATTCCACATTATGTTTAATGAGACATGGCCTCCACTCAAGCACTCGTCTGCTCCAACAATTGTTGGATCTCTGACAAACGTGACCAGCATATTGCCACTTGAGTTTGCTAATTTGAAAGGTTATGTCAATAAAAATATAATATTCAAAATATAATAGTACCAAAATAGTATGAATGATTTTTGATCATCTATACTGTTTTGGTACTATTGAAAGCCATTTATTAAAAATAAATGTGCAAATTGATTATTAAATTAAAATTCAAACACACACACAATATATCTTAAAATTACAATGTGATTTTGAATATTCTAAAATTAAAATGTATTTTTTATAGACAAATGCATTATATGGAGCAAAGCATAAAAAATGTATTGGATGATGTAGACAATAATCCACTATTTTATGTTATGGCGAGTGACATTAAAAAATGTTATAAAGAAGGTCAAATATTAGTTCTGGAAGTACCTATCGGTGTCCATTTGGGTTTAGGAGCAACGCCTGGCAAGGTATCATACTTAAAATATAGAAATAAGTTTATTAGAGAGCAAATTATTTAATTATTTTAAATATTTTTCCCATAGAAATATTTAAAGGATAGTTTAGCCTAATTTTGATAAGAATTAAATATTGGAAAACTAAAGGATTGGGCAGGACATTGCTTTGCCTTCTTCCTTTGACTTTGTGTTTATTCTTCCAATGATATATTTAAAATGCTTATGGATTTCAGGAGCAAGACAAACAATTTAGCCTACATGTAAAGTCTACAAAGCAAGTGGGAGTCATACTTCTATGTGACACAGAGACAGAACAGGTAAAAATAATCATTTATTTTATTATATAGCCATATATGAATGGGCTAGATTGATTGTAGAAGTTCTGCATCCTCACAGAATATTGGCATTAAGTGATATAATTTTTGTGTTACTCCATGTTGCTCAGTATGTGCAAACATTTGTAGGTTAAACTCTATTCCCTTTAGTTACTTTTTCTCCTCACATCCTTACCGTAAAGTAGGCAATGCATTTGCAGTGTCCTCTGTATTACAAGTGTCCTTCAGCAGTGGTGATTATTTACAATCAGATAATATGCAGCATATTATTTTTACCGTGAAATATCTGCTTCATAAGGGATAATTTTGTTGTGAGGTAGATAGAGGTAAATGATACTATCTGATGCTAAATAGTTACTGGCACTTAAAGACAATAGCAATATTGAAGATACTGAAGATCTCTCATCTTTGGAATGGGAATATATTCTTTCATATAAATTATTAGTAATTATTGTTTAATATTTTTTGGTGACTTAAAAGAAAATTTACTTAGGATATGCCATAAACTGACTTGAATTTAACACCAAAAATAAAATAGTAATAATATGTTTATATTGACATTTACATAGATGTTGTTCATAACTATATTATTCAATTTTACAGATGACGATAGCAGATGATATGGAGGATGCTGAAGTTCAGAGTTTTACAGATAATTGTGATGACACATTTCAGAATTCATGTAAGTCATATTTCTTAAGTTTATCACACCATGAGCCGATACCACCTCGCATGACACATTCACGCAATGAAGTAAAATTCTTAAATTTATCAAACTATGAATTGAACTACTGTTATAAATTCAAAATGGTTCCTTCAAGCCCAGTCTGATTTAAGTGCAACAAACCGGCGAAACAAAAGGCCATCAAATGCGGCGCCAAATTAATTTATATAAAAAAATGTTTTGTTAAAGCGACTTATCGCCGTTAGTTTTAGCAAACTAAAAGTAATTAAAACTTACCTGCGTTCAACAGTGAGTTGACATGTTTATCTGCCTTTGTGACCCAATCCAACGAAAATAGTGTATATGAGGCAAACTATAATACGTGAATCAATACACTGGTTGTGAATCTTCTATATTAGTGTAATATAATGAAAAGTTATTTGCAAATAATAAGTAGTAAAGAGTGCAAATTTATTTAAATGTTTTTCAAAAAAAATCTCATCCAGTAAAATGGTTTTGTGAATTTTGAAATCATTATTTTTTGTTCCTGGAGAGAAAAGGTGCTTTCCATCTATACAAAAAAAAATCGTCGATACCCTACTATTCAAGCCAATTTCGTTATTCACATTGGGACATCTTCATCTGAGAAACTCCAGTATTTATATAATATATAGAAAAAGCTCTTTCAAATACTGCCTTATTCAACATAAATAATTAAATTGGATATAAAATTTCACCCCAGGACCTGCAACTTAATAAACTCTTCTTCAAGATGAACTAATCATATTAAATATTAGGTTTTTATTGGCAGTGACATTCTGTATACATATAATTTTGTGATCATAGTTACTATCCATAAGGTCCATAAGGAGTGGATTGCCTTATGCTGGTGATAACGATAGTTTATTTACTCAAATAAATTAAAAAAAAAATGTTTCTTCTATTGTCTGTTTGTTTTCAGATTCAGATTATCTATTAAGATTGAGCCCACCAGCAACAGAGCACGACTTCTCGTTTTCACTTCGCGGCTCTGAAGGTTTATGCGATTTATTCGATATACCATTTTAGGAATATTTTTTCATTATACATTTATTGAGTATTTTTTTATACATTGAAAAACATGTATTTAATATTATGATGCAGTATTTATCGATTGGACCGATAAGATGAGATGTATATGATCAGTGTGTATTAATTAATCAATTGTCTATTGATCATATAAGATCTTTTGGTATTTTTTACGCAAACTTTTTTGTTTCTTAAGAGTCTTATATTAATTTAACGTTACTTGAATATATATATAAATCACTGCAAACTGTTTTTAAATTGTTTAAAACTATTATGTAAATTGTATTGAATTACCGCAAAAGATGTTTTTTATATATTAGTATTATAATTATATCTGTTAATCGGCTATTACGATGTATTCTAAAACCTTAAAAATCGGGCGATTAACAACTGTAGTAGATGTAATAATCATTTCGCTACTTTTAATAACATTTAATTTTGTGATCATTGTAAACATATATTGTAAATAAATCATGTAAATAATTATATTTTCTAAAATATATAAATCACTTAATTTATTCATGTTGTTTTATTTTGTATTTGTTTCAATAATTATTCGATAAAACAATTTATTGGCTGGGAAGCTATAAATGTTTCTGGAAACCTTCGACATTGAAACTTTTGAAAATCGAAAGTACACATTTCACAAAGGCCAGCATCGATACAGGCTCATCCCTAGTTCAGACACTATCGTCACGTAGACGATTAACCTTTTCGCTCCGACGGGCGTATATAGCCCTCAAAGAATGACCATTCATATACGAAGAGCGTAATAATATGCTCTAGAAAAGTGGGGGCGCAGGTACAAAGTGCGTGCAAATACGTTCATAACACAACTTTTATGTCATTTACATGAGATACTTTCGTTAATCGAGTCCAGGCGACGTTGCATGCCTTAAACAATTGATTATCATGAAATAAAATGTGATTGCCATTTCAAACATCATCGTATCAGCAAAATAATTGTTATCGTCACTATTATCAGTATCACTCAAAATTAGCGATGCGTGCGAGCGACCTCCGTCCCGCACGCTAAACAGCAACTGATTTCGCGAGCGCTATCGCGCTCGTGCCAAATTTCGTTACTGCCATATGAACACAATATTAACGGTTAATGTTATGTTCGATTTTAAATACTTTTGTAATTTTAAAGTTGTATTAAAATATATTATATGACCATTATAATATTTCAAAAATATATAATTATAAACTTTATAATTTAGAAAGTAAGATTTGGTCAAGGTATGTTTTGCGTGGTCTTCCTCTACCGACACTTCCATCCATCCACATTCGCAAAGTAAATTTCTTTTGCCAGTCGCCTTTCATCCATCTCCTCTGTATGTGCCCAAACCATCTAAGCATTCCTTTCTCAACTTTTGTCACGACACCATTTACTCTCACACACACACACACATTTACACATCGCTCGCTTATGTCCTTTTCTTATTTTATTATTCAAAGTTAGACCACACATACTTCTTAATGCTCTCATTTCCACCAACCCAAGTTTCACTATCGTACATCAAGCAACCCCTGATGTACCGCCAGTCGGGCTGTTTTAGACACATTCTGACTTTTTATAAAGGATTGTAGGGCTCCATTAACCTGATTACCAGCTTTTACTTGCTTTTCAATGTCACCTTCACATTTTCCATCTCTAGTAAACAATGACCCTAAATATCGAACTCATTCACTTGATCAACTTGATCACATTTTGAAGCGAAAGGGGTTGACAAGTGCTATTTTTTATAATTCTGTATTATACCTACGAAGACCATACACACATACTAAATTATATTTTTGTCTTCAAACAAGTGAAACTAAAGCCATTAATATCCTCTATCTCTATTTCTATTTAAATATGAGTGTAAGCCCCACCATAAGCTATAGAATAACCCCACCATAAGAATAAAAAAGATATTTAAAACAAACATATTTATTATTTTGATTTGGTTTTTGGAACGAATCTGTCAAGCACTCCATATGATTGTTTTGGTTTTTCATGCTTTTCGGGCGTGTCAAGTATTTTCTTTGCTTCAATTGTTTGTTCAATATATTCCTGAAAGAAAAATGTAATAAATTAATTTTTTATAATAAATAATTAATGAACCCAACTACATATGTAATTCGTAAAATAACAATTACCTTTCTTGCAGCTTGCTTAATTATCTTTTTTCTGGCTATATTGGTTTTACCCTTATTTTTACGTCTTGGTGTCACATCAATTCTCTTGGGTTTCAGATACTGTAAAATATAGTTACTTTTTAAATTGTTGTATCTCATTATAAGAATAAAAAATTCTCATTATAACATTTACATTAGGGAAGGTTAAATATATTAAAATGTTAAAAAAAAAAACAGAATAGAAACAGATAGGCACATTTCAACAAGGTGGATTGACCAGCTGACAAAAATGCTAGACATAAAAATCCCTATGCCACAGATCGAGTTGTACTCAAAGATGGCATCTTGTTTATCTGACTGTTATAACATGTTTGATTATTAAGTAACATAACCTTATACTTTTTTAAACTTAGAGCCACTTTTAAGATATCTTAGTGGAGTAGGTACTATTAATAGAGGGCGAGTATTTCTCTTATGACGAGATGGGAGAAATTTGAACTTCACGTACAAATACTCCGGATTCTTATATTTTATAATGTTAAATACTAGATGAAACTGTCTACGAGAAGTCATGTGTAAAGAGGAAGTCCTGTTTAAAAACTGTGATATATGAGTATGCGATGGAACGGTATAAATAAAACGACAACATGAAATTTTTACTCTGTACTAGGTTTTGTGTTTTAGACAGCATATACTGTGGTCCTTATACTAGGTCGCCATAATCGATATCATTTACGTTTATAATATTAATCTCGTATATGTAATGCAATAGACAAAACTAATTTTATATGTATTATGGCGCCATCTGTTGTTATGTAAGGTTAATGTTGGCTTATATAAAATAATTATTATTTATGTCAAATAAATTATTATAATAAAAAAATCATATAAATATGTAATTTGAATAATGAGCTGTATTTTAAGAATTGTTTTGCAGTAATTTCATTTATATGTTAAAAAGATATTGTTGCTTTGCTAAAATAACTCTATTTCTCTTTGTTTGCCTTCTCGATTTTGTGCATAAAAGTCGAAATTCAGTCGGGGGGACTCATTCTATAATAATTCGAACCACCGTCGACGCCGAAATATATTATACTTGAACTAACCAAGAGATTCTTCCTGGCTTCCATTCGCTCCTGCAATGATGGCACATCAACTTCCATGACATCAAATGGATTAAGAGTGATGAGTTCTGCAGGAATCTTCTCCAGCAATGCTTTCACTTCTGCTTCCTTTCTTTGTTTTTTCGTTTGGAACGGATTACTCTCCAATGCGTCAAAGTTGGGTTCACCACTTCCTGAAATGAGTTGAGATGAATTTTACTTTAAAATGCAGTAGCAAGCAGTTTGTCTCGTCTCACGAATCACAGTTATCACGAAATTGAAAATCTACTACGATGAGAACTGTAAACTGTAACTTTTTAAAATATATATTTAATTTCTTAACACACGCACGCGCACACGCACACTTATATTTTAATATATAATGTTTCATGTTTTATATTTAATTCTCCATAGATATATATAATCTAATTAGAAAGAAATAGTGGTGGAAGGCTAGTGAACTGAGATACAGGCTCATCCCTACTTCAGACACTAGCCCGCCACATAAGTATTATTCTCTCTCTATATTATAACCTATATATGTATCTTTGTGGTGTCGAAATATGATGATGATTGGTAGATGATAGATGATGTGACGCGCTGATTTCCGCAACTCGACGTCATCATGTGCCTATTTTGCGTAATGATGATGATTATTATTTTTTTGTCATATGAACATATATATGGGTTCGCTTAATGTGAGATGTAGAGCACACTCAGATGTCTGTTGCTGTAACGTAAATCTACAATAAATTATTTTGTCGCGTACCATTGATTCGTCATCCCTGTTGTTTTTTCAAGTAATTAATTTCTAAATTTTAAATTACCTGGTACAATGATACTTGTAAATCCTCTACTAGTTGCAATTCCCAAAACGTCTTCGTAGGGGCAAAATTTAAAGTTACTTATGGATTTAGCCATTCTATGCCTTAGATAAGGCTTTTCGGCAGTTTGCGAGCAGCAATTACTGAAAAAATAAACATAATTACAATTTTAGAAAAAATATTTTTACATATATATATGTGTGTGTATATATATATATATATATATATATATATATATATATATATATATATATGTTTATAATATGACATCGGTTTTACAAAATTAATATAATAATATTTTTCACATATTTATTACACCGAATACAAAACTAAAATAAAAAAGTAATTCAATTAAATAATTATAATGTAAGATCTCAGATTTTTTTCCACAGCCCATATATGTTACTGGTGGGCACGGGCCATTTCTGGGGGAATGGACATTGACCTACCACGCTTGTTCAATGCAGATTGGCGGGGTGACCAGACTCAGAATAACTATCTGTACATTTAATTCGATATTTATTCCGAGTCTGGTAGCGGAAAACCCCGCTAATTCACATTGGATAAGCGTGGTGGGTTAACGTCCATTCCTACAGAAATTGATAGACCCGTGCTCAGCAGTGGGACATATATGGGCTGTGAAAAAGAAATACATACATGTATCCCCATGTGGGGATCCAACCCGCGACCATTGACTCCAAGTGTGTCAATTCATCATCATCGGGATATTGAATGTGTGTATACTAAGAAGTGGGATGTCTTGCTCTTTATTCCAAATGAATGTTGATTGGAATTTCATTTCAAAAAACAAGTAAATTTTCAGAAGCTCTCCATACGAGTATATAAGTCAGATTGTAAGCATTATGATTCTGACTTAGCTGATGGATATCATATTAGAAGTTTTACATACTTGTATATTTCCACTACTTCACCGAGTCCAACAGCAAGCATGTCTTTTTGTGAAAATTCCAAGTCAACTGGAGCACTTCTTAATTTATAATGTTGTAGTGGACCATCTAGATTCCTTATATCCCATATTTTCATACTGCGGTCTACTCCGGATGTTGCCATGTACCTTTAATGATGTATTTGTATAATTTAAATAACAATATATACATGTGTTACATCAGAATATCTCATTTATTATGTATTACATGAAGAGTTGAATATTTATAACTCTTGCCAAATTCTTAGTCTTTGCAACCGGCTAAGGTTACACATCACATAATCAATGATGGCAGATTATTCACATCTAACTTTACTTATTAAAGGAACTACTGAATACATTTAGAAGTAGTAGTTTATAACAGATTGTGCGTTAACTCTCTCTCAAATGATAAATGGATCACTTGATGTATCAATTTATTACTTTTTATAAACTTTTGTACTAGTTTATCTACTATCTAAGTTCTAAGAGTAGTAGAGCCACGCTGGAGACGAATACTTTGTCAAGAATGGCATGAATAGGTTGACTCGCCCGGGAAACTACCACACTTCTCCTGAAAACCGGCGTCTGAGTGGTAGCTTAGCTACCGCGCTTCGTACGGTGAACGGTTGAGTTCCAGAGTTCCAACACCCAGCCCTCCCATTCCCACTCCTTAAAGGTCGGCAACGCTTCTGCACCCGCCTATGGCGCTGTGGATGTCAATGGGCGGCATTGATTGCTTTCCTTCAGGTGACACACCTGCTCACTTGCCTTCCTATCCCATAAAAAAAATACATATATTTATACATATTATTTAGGCAGCCTTAACACTACTACTGTGTATTCACCATATTCATTCATCGTATTCGATGTTACTTACATTCCTCTATTATCTACAGCCATAGCAGTCAAGGGGGTTTTATGACACAATATCTTTGCTAATGGCTGTTTCACATTTGGTGACCATAGAGAGACAACTCCCTTTGAATTGCCTAAGCATAAAGTTGCATTGTATGGGTTGTGAGTCATAACAGCAGTTCTGCCCATGTGGTTATTGTAGTGGCCAACTATCTCTCCAATAGATACATCCAGCCATGTCATAAATCCAAACTCATTCTGAAAATATTTTACAAAACTATATGTATTTCGGCGTATTAGAATTAATATCATTATTTATTTTACGCAATCGATAAAACTAATTTTATATGTATTTTGGTGCCATCTGTTGGCAGATTATGTAAGGATAATGTTGGTTTATATAAAATAATTGTCATTTGTGTAAAATAAATAATTTAGAATGATTTAAAATTCGTATAAATATGTAATTTAAATATTGAGCTGTATTTTAAGAATTGTTTGCAGTAATTTCATTTATTTGTTAAAAAAAGATATTGTTGCTTTGTTTGCCTTCTCTATTTTGTGCATAAAAGCCGAAGGTGAGTCGGGGGGGGGGGGATTCATTATAATTCGAACCACCGTCGACACCGAAATGTACTATGTATCACACAATGCTATATTTAAACCAATATAAGTGGTATACATACAACAGCTGCTAGCAAAAAGTGGTATGGTAAAAACTCCATTCTTAAAATCTTGTCCATTCTCTTTACGCAGTGCAGTTCAGTGCCTGTGTTGTCATAAATATATAGCCATTCTTTCTGAGCAACTGCTATCATAGTTTCAACATGAAGCCAACTGAAAAATACAAACGATTATTATTAAAGGCTGTCCTGGCCGGTATAAATTATATCACACATTAAGGAGGGAGGGAGGGCATCAACACACAAGAGGGATTATTCATAAGGTTTATGCAATATAAAGTATTTACAATTATGTAAAATTCATATGAATATGTATTGTTAATGTTAAGCTGTATATCAAAAATTGATTTGCAGTAATTTCATTTGTTTGTTATAAACTGTTATTGCTATGTAGAAGCAAATGTATTTTAACATTTATTGCCACAGTCTTCTTTTGTTGTTCACTGCCTCGATTTTGTTTATATAAAGACAGATTAGTGATAAAAATTACAATAAGAAATAATTTATTATTTTTTTATAATTATATCATACCTTATGTCATGTATAGACTCCATAACATTTATCTCACAATGTAACTTTTTAGTTACCCAGTCAAAAGCTGCAAGATGACCCTTTTTGCTTCCTAGCAGTAAATGCCGGCCATTTCGTGAATATTTTGCTCTATATGGTCCAAAGTCAAGATTTAATTCAAATATTTTTGATGCAGCTGCTATATCAACATTATCCGCAATAAGTTTCTGTGTTATAGATGTAGTCTTTTGATCTTCGTCTACCTCAAGAAACCTAAAACATTTCCAGTAGAATTAGACTATGAGAATTATGTACCATTATCAGCCTATGGCAGTCCATTGCTAAACATAGGCTTCACCCAAAGTGTACAACTTAGCCTGATCTGCAATTACTCTCATCTAGTCTCTGCTAGCCACCTCATGCAGATCTTTGATCCATCTAGATGGGGCTTCTCCTACTATGTTTGCAGAGATGCAGTCTCCACTCCATTTTGAGTATAAGGGAAAATTTTATGATTTGTGTTAAATTATGTATGAACTGAATTTTTATTAATTGTACAAAAACCCACATGTCTTAACTTACTCAAATATAGGTAGGAATACTACACTTTTTATATTGAAAAAGAGCCCTAATACCAATTATTAAGCATACTAAACCTCATCAACCTAATAATTTGACTTATTATTAATAAGGATGAATATTCAGTAATCAATTAGCTCAGTGGTGTAGGAGTATTATATATCCCCATATCCGGACATAATATATGATCTACAGATATTTATTCTGAAACTTTATTACCAGACACTTCATTAGATTATGTCCATCCATCAAAAATGTGGAGACCCATGCCCAGCAGTGGGTCATATACGGGCTGTATAAAAAGGGTGGAAAAGTATGTGTAATTTTAATCCTACATAGTGTAATTTTAATTTTTTTAGCCAAAACTAAATTTTATTATGATTAATAATTAGATTTAATTTATACAATGTAGTCCATCTATTTATTTATTATTATACTCATCATATATTTTTCTTACCCTTGGTCTTCAGTTAACAAAATTTCAGCCCTAGCTGCTTGTTCTTGTGCATAGTTATATTTTCTCTCTTTCTTTTCCAATTTAAGAGCATGTAAGGGATGTATGACACCTTTTCCCTCAAGTCCCTCACCACGAGAGTGTTGTTCTAACCTTCTTGGATCAATGGGTGCTTTACCAGGAAATTTTTCTGGTTTTCTTTTAAAATCTTTTTTAACATTCTTTGTTTCCTAAATTATCAAGATATTTAACATGACAAATATAAAAATAAAAAATAATTTCACATTACAATAGATTAAAAATAGTCAAAAATTTTACGATACTTAAAATTGTGTTTTTTGAAATTTAAGCAACATTTTAAATTATTTTGGTTGAAATGTAGTTATTTAGTTGTAGCTGTAGATATTTGATAAAATATAAAAGCGGTAGTTTTTTCTTAAACTTTATTAGACATGTAACTTATTAGTAGTGATTTGACCATATTCATAACTTACTTTGAATCTTTGGGCTTTGATCATTCGTGGTGTTATTTTCACATTGTAAACTTTCACATCTTTATTTTCTTTTATTTGATTTGGTTTTACTTCTTCTTCCGTATCGAAATAACGTGTCTGAAAAATCATAAAGTACCATACAAATATACTTTCTTTGGTAGATAAATTTAAAGCGGTCTCACAATAAAATAATTTTTGTACCTTTTTTTGATTCTTCATGGTGTTTCCTTAGTTTTAGATTTTTTTTATCATAACTAGAAACACAAAATCGCAAGCATGTAAATTAAATACACATGCTCATTTTAAAGGTCTAAATTAAAGCAAAATAAGTCCTATTTCTATAAAATAAAGTTTTATATCATTTGTTCGACATTCTAGGACGTAAAATTAACAGCAACTATTGATATGACAGCTTGACACAAATGCAATGTTACCATGTAGCGACGACTCAGGTTACCACAATGATAATCTGTTTTACTTATTTTTTCATTGCTATTACTTAAACGGATTAAACATTTAGCATAGTAAAGAAAAGACCTGTGTTCTATTTGCCCAATGGATATAATAATAAAAGTATAACATAAAGTTATAAAATTTTAAATACCTACGTTAGAGAATGATGTCAAAGATATTATATTTTTACATTACAATATAATCAATGTTTGTACATTTCTTCCTGTCGTTTGAAGTCCGTATATTCCATACACAATTAAATTCATTAGCAAAATTGCAACAATCTATATATTGTTAAATATTTATAGGCGCAAAAGCTGTTGGATAATTTGAACTAATTATTATATATTTCGAGAAATATATGATATTTGTGTGTATGTGGTATGGGCGACGAGAATTTATTCTCGTCGCCCATACCACAAAGTCTGAAGACAAAAGTCTTCAACCAGTGCGTCCTGCCCGTACTCTCTTACGGTGCTGAGACATGGACACTGACAGTCCATCTCCTCGCCAAGCTCAAAGTCACTCAGAGGGCTATGGAGAGAGCTATGCTCGGGGTTTCTCTGGTGGACAGAATTCGAAATGAAGAAATTCGTCGGAGAACCAGAGTCACCGACATTGCTCTTCAAGTTAGCAGACTGAAGTGGTAATGGGCTGGACACGTTTGTCGGAGAACCGACAATCGTTGGAGTAGACGAATGCTGGAGTGGAGACCGCGACTCGGCAAACGTAGTGTGGGACGCCCTCCTGCTAGATGGAGCGACGATCTGCGCAAGGCGGCTGGCAGAGACTGGATGCGTGTAGCCGAAGATCGGGCTAGGTGGCGCGCCTTGGGTGAGGCCTATGTCCAGCAGTGGACTGTCACGGGCTGATATATTGAATTATATATTTCAAGATACTTGTGATAAATGGTGTATAAATATAATTTGTATACTTTTATTGTATGCAAGCAAGGCATACATACATAAATCAACATTATTCTGTCTGTGTCTGCGTCAGTTTACCATTGAACGTAGGCCATACTTAACCACCACCTAGTCCGATCTTCGGCTACACGTATTCAGTTTCTGTCAGAACTGCGTCTAGCCAAAAGACATCTCATAAATTTTCCAAAACGTGGTTTTCATTCAAGAACTCGTTTACTTCAACAATCAGGACTTCATCTCATCACTTCAGTTTACTGACTCGAAACTAGTAAAATGTAAATAAATTATAAAAGAAGGTAAATAAAAACTTGTGCGATATTCTTTGTATTTATTATTTTTATTCTCTTTAACAACACATACTCAATATTTTACAGAAACGTATATGACAATCAGAGTAATAACATAGTAATAGGTTTAGTATTTAAATGCGAATATAATTATCAATCCACAGTGTACCATTGAGATTTGAAGAGATAACTTTATGGTTGTAAATATTTCAACGTAACATTCTGATGTCGGTACAGTCTCAAACAATAATTGCACATATTTTCGTAATTCAAAGCGCGTCAACTAAACATGCAAATCAACACTAACCCGCGAAGATTAAGCTATCACATTTTGTAAAGGTAACAATAAATAAGTCGTAACATGTAACACAATCACAGCGAAGTGAAACTTGGCTAACAAAGAAATAATCAATTTATTCCTAAAACTGGTTACCAATTAATGACTGAATTACCTTACTTGATCTAATGAGATCTCATTATTATCTATATAAATAAAAACGTCAGTACGACGCGACAACTATATATTCACAATTTTATTTACAAAACTGACTAGAGTCCTCTAAGGAGTTCATTATTTTTGTTTGTTTTATATCTCTATCTCCGTAACTTAGTCGATACATATCAGCGAAGGGAGCCGCTGCGACCGAAGGGTTTGGCACATTCCCAGTATTAGAACATAAGGGCACGTTAATGTCGCCCGAATAACTATTTAATTTCTGCTCGGATAAATTAATTACAAAAATTGAATAAACAGTGGCCTTGTGATAGTAGCCCCGTAACAAAATCGAAAATTTTAATCGCATCGTAATGTAGGTACAATATTTACAAATTTGAATTGTGTTCCTGGGGCTAAAATCACTTAAACGAGTAGTATAAATCTTTCCCTAACGTTAACTTTAAGCATACACGAGTAACAGTGTTTAAATTTCATTTAATTCTAAAGTCCATCCTTAAATTTTAGTAGAACGATTTCTCGATTTTCAGCGTGATGTCGTAGAGAAGTCATACATCGTATACAATGGTTTACAAAACATCGTTATCTCAGCGGAACACAACGTCTTAGATGAGCCGATAGGCCCAGTTACACTAAGCACAGTTTTCACATATATTCACTGCATTCATCAGATTTATTAACAGTCTTTAATCTTTGGTGAATTAGTTACATTTCGAGATTATAATCGGTGTTATCCGAAACGTAATTAAAACAATTTCACTATATTCATTTCAGTCGTATTTACGTTAAAGCTCCGCCGATCGCAATCGGTGATTGCAAACCGTCTCAGTGTCGTTCCGTGTCGGCGGCGCTTGGTGAACCTTAAATCGGTGTTGGTAGCACTGTAAAGTCCTGAAGCGCGTTTTTCACCGTTTCATATATGGGCCGGTTCTCGTCGGGGCAGTAGCCCTCAGGTGAGCACAGGGTTTGTAGTTTAGTGAGGTAGGAATCGAAATTGTCGTGTGCCGGTTTCTCCCCGGCAGTCGGCGGGGGCGGTGCTCCAGGCGTTCCTCCTGCACTCGTCACTGGAACAGTTCCTCCTCCGGGAATTCGAACGTGTTCCAATAAAGTTATTACGTTGTTGCGCAGACTCTCATAATATTCGTTGAGGTTGTTATTGCGCTGTGATATGAGCTGATTTTCCTGCAAAGATTTATAGTTATTTTATTACTATCATATTTATTAGTATGTTATTTTTATTTGTAACTATTAAGCTGTTATTAATATGAATAATAATAAGCTGCTGTGATTCGGTTTTGTTTTAGGAGTGGCTACGCAGTCGAATAATTATGATGGTACTCACAAATATTTGTGACGTTAGTAGCACTCAAAGTTGGATGTTTGGAGCCATGACAGTACCATCTACGAAATTTTGAATTAATAAAGCAATCGATTACATATTATCTGTGATGTATTGGCAGTTAATACCTTCACATGCAATTTATATTCAACTCACTCTTTCTCCATGACTGAGGTGCGTTTCCATGGCGTTGATGTCAGATTTGAGACGCATCATCTGAGACTCGACGCGTGCATTTTCTCGCTGCAGTTCAGTAATTTCTTGTTCGAGTGTCATAAGGTCCTCGCCGTTTCCCGTCTGCATGCTCATTTCCATTCCTATAAACATTTTAATAAATTAATAAATGTTTTGAATAAAAAAAGATATTTATTTATTAACGAGTTTGTATTAATTATTTTTATCCATAATGCTTTATTCATTTCAAAATTAGACATTCGGTATTAGAACTTTTAGATGCAACTACTTATTTTTAGTACAAAATATAAGAGATTTGCGTTTAAATAACGCCCGAATTTTTTTTTAAATATAAAATTTAGCTCTCATATCCCTGGGTTTTCTAATGTTTATATCTAATGTAAACATTTAAGCATCGAATTTTTCTCTAATCGTTACTACGAAAACAAAACCGTGTAAAAGGACAAGGATCCGGATAAAACTATACCATTTGGATACAAAAATATGTATTTCAGGGCGGAAGTTATTTCTAATGTTAAAAAGAGACGGCGATATCATGTATTAGTGCAACGTACACCGGACGTCACCATCCTCACTATAGCCCCACCACGTTTCAAGGGCAGCCAACGCCATTATATCGGCACGCAAACCCGAGCCCATGGGCCCAGTATTCGATAAAGCTGTAAAAGCCAACAGGCTATCCATATATATATTAACATCTTCGAATCGGCATGCATTTCCCACGGGTGTGAATTGGTGCACCGGCCATTGTCTTAGTGAGAATTTCTGCTTTCCTCACTGTCCTTAAATGGTACCTTTGCCTGATATTTATTGAAATTAATTAATAAAATTATTGTAATATCTATTCTTATGTGTTTGACATATAGTATCAGAGACATTTTTCGGCTTATATCTTATGCAGTTGACAATTCTGAGATCTCATCATCATATATAATATCATTACAAACCTGAATATGGTTTAGGATAAAGTGGCGTGATGTCATCGGGATATTTTGGTTTCTTTGGCTGAGGAGTAGGCGTTGCAGCGCCTGCTACTGGACATCCAGAGAGCGAGCGGTGCGTTAGAAAGGAGCCGTTTATATGTCCCGACCCATCGCAGCCGGGTGTGGGACAGTTGACTCCGTCGAACTTGATGGCTGAGGCCGCCGCAGCAACTGCCGCTTTATGTTGTTCAACAGTCCCTCCACTCTCTAACACTCGCATTTTGTTTCTATTCGCAATAGGGCAGCCGGACGCGCTGGTGAAATAACACGACACATAAGTAAGGATAAAAGGCCAAGAAATTGGATTCGCAAGTTGTGACAACAATTCTACTTATATTCAATATGTTTACGTCTACGTAGTTTGCACATTAGCCTTACCTTCTATGCGATAAGAATTTCCCTGTAGCGTGTCCAGACCCGTCACAGCCCGGTATTGGGCATCTAAGCAGCGTGTAAATAATCAACAAACTTATTGTAAACGGATTGTGAAAAGTTATAATTAATAATGAAGGTCATTGATATGTGGCTGTTGGATTTTTACGTCCCATCTCACGTTTGGGGCATTTGGAAAGAGATTGTTTGACAAAAAGTCAATAGACCTTATAGACCTGGCTGATAAACGGACGAGGCTGTGACCATAGACTCATATGGTCATGGTTGAAGATTGGCCACGTGCAAGAGGTTACTAGCGGTAAACTATTTTGCTATATGGTAATATTGCGTTTTGTGTCACGATGCATGTCAATTGTCAATGTCGATAATATGTCAAATTTGCGACATTGGTGATAACGTTGCCGCCAATCCATGTTTTCAATATGGCGACTAGGATAATATTTCTGTGTAGGAGAATTTACATCCAGTACTAGAATGAAAGGCTATGATTTATAATATAAGAATACTAGACTGAAGGTTAGATGATGGTGTTGACGTCAGACTTAATTTTACTATTTTATTTTTAGAAAAATTTAAGTTTATATATTTATACTTTGAATAGAGAAAGAGATATGTAGATACTGAAAAGGCGAAACGTTATATATAATATTATATATAACGTATTATAAATATTGATTTATAATATATAATAGTTTTATTTATATTTATTACAGGTTTTATAATTATTTATAATTTTTAAACTTATGTTTAATGTTGTATTTATATTAGCTGTAGTTGTAACATAAAATGGAATATTAATTACAAATATAATTTAAATTGCATTGGAAACGTTTGTTTCAAGGTTGAGTGGCATGTTTGTCAAGGGCATCTATTGTTCTTTATTAGTGTTAAATATTCACATGGTTTCACTATAAATATTTAAGAGCCTTTGTAAACTGTCGAGTATTTTTTTAAAGAAATTTTTGCACGTGACTACACCAACGCTTTCATTAGTATATGAAAGCAAAGATAGATTTTTCAAGATAGATTTTCAAGATAGATTTTTTAGTATATGAAAGCAAAGTTTTTATATACTTTTTTATTGATGAACAAGCAGTTCCTCTTATCGCAAAACAAGAAAGTATAAATCGTATTACCTGAGCGGTTCGGAGTCTTGCCCGTCCCTTGGTTTGCTCTTTGGCTTATTGGCTCTTGGGCATCCGGAAAGGGAACGGTGTGAGGAGTAGTTGCCCGTGACGTGGCCCGAACCATCGCAACCCGGAGTTGGACACTTGAGCTCTTGCGAGTGCGGCTGTAACTGCGAGCGGTCGGCGCGCGGACATCCAGACAGGCTGCACATATACAAACTGCTTACAATGGCGTGACGCGGCCCCGTATCGCACCGTACGAATATAATTAAATATAATTAAATAGTGCAAACACTAACACTAAGGCCAATTCTAATCGAATTAACGTCAATAATAATTGTAATTATAAAGTAAAAACACCAATTTGGTTCTATTTGCTGAGTCAAAAAGTTAAATTGAATAGATTATGATAGCAAAAAAATGTCAAATTATTTAAAAAGTTTTTGTCTTACTAGAATTGTATTTTTATTATAATTTTTATTTTTAAATTATATTTGACGTCTTTTAAGTATTTATTAGCTAAAATCTTTGAATTTTTCTAAATTAAAAAATAATCCATAAAATTTCGCCGACGTCATTGATTCGGGCCCACGTTGACATTTACATATTCTCCACACGTTTCACTTTTTATGGAATATGTGTAATAATAAATTTGGAACTATAAAAATATGGAAAAATATGTGTTAAAAACGATATTTTGTAAAACAAAAATTATCGCTTTTGGGATAAACTACAAGTGGTTAAATTTTATTACACAAAAACGAGGACATATAAGGCATATGGAAAATATTTTAAGTTTTATATTTATTATATCCAAAGTTTTGTAAATAATTGATTAATTAATTAATTAATAGAAAAATGTTATATACATGTGTACATACACAAGTAGTATTATTGATTTACATATGTCCTAACATTAAAGATGTTTCTTAAACGGTCTAGTTTTTTATGTATTTCGCTAATTTATTGTACAGTCACTTTCGTATTCAATACCAATTGTTTTTACCGTAGTAAGATGTCGTTTGGCATAAAACCAAATGACAAATTTTACATAATTTTAATCTTCTAATTTCGCATTTAAAGATAAATGTTATGTATATACTTATATAGTTCTTTTCGAATACATATGTATAAATACTTTTGTTTTATGCTTATTACTTTGCAATGTTAAGTCAATCAATGTTAATAATAATCAATGTTAAGTTTTATGCTTATTACTTTGTTTAATGTTAACAAAGGTTAGTGTTCAAAAATAGTAATTAAAGTTTTTAATTGATTACTTTGCATCCTTTGCAATATTTTTTTATAATATACCTTAACCTTCAACTAGATAAGTAAGATGGGGCTTAATGATAATGGCACTATATGTTATGTATTGTACTTTTAAGAGATCGTACTAAATCACATAGAGTTTTTGTAAGTGAATATAGATCTAATTTTTATGTATATTATATTGTGTATGTTATCCAAAGTGATGCCAAGATATTTTCTTTGTTAGTTCTCTCAATTATGTGGTTATCAACGTAAATTGTAAAACAATCATTTAATTTTATATTGCGAAAATTATATATTGTCCCTGAAACTTCTTTCCTCGCACCATGTATTACAGAACTAGCTACCTTCGCGGTATTACCGACGACATTGGAACTTAAAAAACATTAGCCTACACTTTTCTCAAAGACTAGCAACGCTTCTGCAATGCCTGTAGTCGTACAAATACCTTTAGTATGCGGTATATTCATTTTGAAAAATGTCTCAAAATATTAATTACACAATAACGTAATTGAATAGCAAAAGCGTAAAAAGGTGCGAGACAAATATTATATAAAAAATTATAAACCAGTATAAACCCGTTTACTGCAGTAGTAAAATTAAAACCATTTTTTACGTAAATTACTTTAAACATTTAATACGGATTTTACAAGGTTTTAGAAATGAAATATTTCACATTTATTTTTTTTTGACTTTGATAAACGAAATTAATTGCAAAACGGCTATACAAGGCATTCTGTTTACCTTAATTTATAAAAAACATGTAACAGGCTCTCTATGTCAAAGGCAAAAAAGGTCGTAGCTGTACAACGGAAAGACGCAAAATATGCCTGCGGAATTCTAGTGAGTGGACTAGAATTCAAACTTAGTATTAATTGTTTACTGATTTGACCGTCGATCTTCTATAACGAAGTGTATTTATGAAAAAAAAGTTTGATTAAAATTTATTATAAAGGTTGAATGTATTGAGTGTTCCTCTTAGTATTTATGGTAAAATAAAAGATACAAAGTTAAAGAAAATAAAGACTCGTATTATGTGGTAAAATAAAATAAACAAAGTGAATAGAGTCTCGGACATTGCTAATTTTTAGTTCTAATCAATGTGCTCTAGTTTTGCTGTAAATGAAGGTGAAACATATTTATGTATTCGTAAATATGTATAAGGTTTAATTTGAAGGTGAAAGCTGTTTAAATTTACATGAGTTGAATATATAGAAAGTATGATAATATTTTAAACGTAGATTTTTTCAAACGCAAATTGTTTCGTTCGTTTCGTTACCAAAATATCAATAGGTTTGTATCTTTTACAATGAACCAATGTTGTTAATTTGAAAAAGGCCAAGAAATGTTATTCAGTAGTTAAGCATTAGATCCACTAGCACACGGCAACTAGAACGATGCTCGAACTATTTCACTCACGTCAACATTTCATCATGCGGTTAGTTCACAAAGAAACCTCGGATAACGATGCCAAATCGCATGGCGCGGAAACGGGCTAATTGCCGTTCATGGGCACGACACAACGGGAAACTCGGGAACGGCGCAATGCAAACGCGAATATTCGCGAGCGTTCCGCGAATATTGTCGCTTGCCTGCGGTGCGTGGCGAAGTTGCCCGACACATGTCCGGATCCGTCGCAGCTCTCCACCGGACACTGGATTAGCTCCCTCGAATCCCGTATCCGGTAACCCAGTTTCCCGTAAAAGTCGTCGCGGTGATAGCTATTGAATACATACATTATCACAATAAACATGGATATTGTGCGAAAAATTTGTTTACACTAATAAATAAACATAAGTGACGCAGCTGCAAAACACTTGCTAAAGATACCGTAACGTGTGTTGTCAACACAATTGTTAAGTTCCAATATACACCGCAGACTAACTCTTTTTCGGTCATGTCGTAGTCTCAGCCGATCATGTAGTATATTTATTAAACAAACACGCTATCTAACTAATACATAAACGATATTAAACAGTTTTATTATTATCTGTATTTTTATTATCGTTTTAATCAATAAAAAATGTAGTTTCTAATGTACATATAATATATTTATTATTGAGGAATAAGTAGTTGCGTATCTTACCTGTTCCGTCGCATATTAGTATTTTGTTGCAGGCCTGTGTGTATATCTTATCTTTATTTATCTAGCGCAGCGCACGCGTGTGCGCGCCAGCGCGGGCGCTGATATATTTAGACTGATCCGTCGAGTGTGACTTCGCTATGTTCGAAATCTCACACTTTGAGACGAGGTATATCGTAATGCTACTTTTGTTGATAGCATTCGTGTTCTCTATATGAGTATTGCTCATGTCCGTGAAACTCGTTTTTTTTACTCTAAATTAAAATGTACATTGTACTATAATACTTTATGCTTCAAATGGTACGTGCACCTCTTTATAAGTATTAATATTTACATCTGCGGAAAATGTATATCCGTTAAACTATTGTCGATATCATGAAAAAAAAATCACACTTAATTGACGTTGGTAAGACTTACTTTTAGAAATGTAATACAGTAAGTAGGTACTTTTTTAGTTTAATTTTATATTAAATTACTATTCATGTAATATAATATTAGAGCAGTAAAAAAGGTAAATTGTGATCTGCCACCGATCCGAGTATACGAACGTACAAAACAAAGTAGGACGAACGCTCGATAAAATATCGTCGTTTCGTCTGTTATTATGTTTATTGTATTCGACTTGAACTTTGAAGGTTCTGGGTTTAGGCACGGATTCCGAGGGGGATTCAATTGTTTTGTATTGCACTGAGCACATTTGACTCAAGTAATTTATTTTTAAATATGTTTTTTCAAGTTCTTACTATTTTCCGTAAGAACTGTTTTGCCACCTGTAATTTTATTGAAATAAATTGTAATTTTGCTTCAAAATATAATTGGACTATTAATGTTGATTATTTTGCTTGATCTTGTATCAACTGTTCTACTAGTATCGTTGCAATAAGGTGTCTAAAATTCACCGCTGTAAAATATAATCGGCCTCATTTTGATAACGGGAGGATGGCAAAATTAAATAAGCAGAATGTTATTTAATAGGAAAGCTGAAAATTTGTTAGGTTATAGCAGCCTAACTGTCAAAGTGATATCCGTCAAATTTGTTGTCAATTTTTTATTTTTATTGTTTTGTTTTAAAGTTTATAGCGTTGAATAACGTGTACAAATCAATAAATTGTATTTTGAAACTGATTACTTCGTTCAAAACACGTTTCAAATCTTAATATGCCTACCAGAATATGTCCTCGTTTCCAGTTACTTTGATCAAATGACGTAATAACCATTTTTATCGTTTAAAAGAAATCTATGTATCTTATTATTTATTCGTTTATTATTTACGGTTAACTATATCGTGGATCCGTGGTAATCCGACAAACTTTGCAGGGTGATGTCGGATTATATGTAGTCTGGAATTTTTTGAATAAGGGTATTTTGTAAGCCGCAAAATTACAAATCAAAGAATCTATTTGGCCTACGAATCAAACAATTTTCTACCAACCACATACATAATTATGTACATATATAATATGATTATTTCGTAAGGAGTATATTCACCTGCTGTCTTTAGGCTTGTCGTGCGGTGCATGGGGTGGAGGCATGTAGCAAGGTGGTGAGTAAGGTGGCGCGTGTGGAGGGTACGCTGGGGGCGGGGGGTAAGCTCCACACTGGTACTGGTAGCCACCGTAGCCAGCCGCTGCTGCCGCTGCTGCGTAGTCAGGCTGACCCAGACCGTACCCCGCCACTGGATGCGGACTTACTCCGCCATAACCTAGTGAAACGAAAAATTATAAGGATACTAGCTGAACCGGCAAACGTTGTTTTGCCATATAAAAAAATATTAGGGAGGACACCCTTATCGAATTCAATAACAAACACTGTGACACGACATTTTTATATTTAATATTAGATTATTTTTTCTATTATTATTATTATATATGCTTTTTTAAAAGACTAGAACATTATTCTTATATTACGAGAATTTTCGGTATCCTCTTCAACTTAACTTATAGGTGTGCTAGGACATCAATAGTCTAATGGAGTATATGAACTCACGACGTCAAATTGCTAGCCTGATTCTTCCCAATTGCGCTATAACTTCAAGGTAACACAGTGACAACTCCTGATTCTCTTACGTGTGTGTCCTAGTCCTAACGCGACGTGTGGCCTAGTATATACTGCTATTAACACGTTACGTGTTCTAGTTTATGCTGCTATCAACACGTTACTTATTCTAGTATATGCTGCTATTAATACGTTACGTATCCTAGTATAATATATACTGCTATTTACACATTACGTGTCCTAGTATAGTACATGCTCCTATTAAGACGTTATGTGTCCTAGTATATGTTTCTATTGACACGTTACGTGGTCTAGTATATGCAACTATAAACACGATACGTATCCTAGAATATGCTACTATTAACACGTTATGCGTCCCAGTAGATGCAGCTATAAATACGTTATGTATACTGTGCTGCTTTCAACAATGTGCAATAGATTATCAGTTTTATTTTAAAAAACTTAGCTATTATTATTAACTTAAAAAACTTAGCTAAGCTAAGCTTTTTAAATTAGCTTTTTTGAAGTGTAAAGAAAACTAATTGTAGCATTTTAACATAATTTTTTATAGGAGTGTCGGTATGAAATCGATACAATCGATTTACGTAATTACTCAAATATGGAACATAAAAACTATAGAAAAATATAAAAATATTATATTAACAAAGTGATTTATTCGTTTATACGATTATTTGATTCGTTTAGACGAAGAGTTTGTTAGAGCTGCTAGGTAAGCTCTTACTGACGTCTATAAAAAAAATCACGTTTGTAATTGAATTTAAAAAGGCTTAATCCTTGTCATGTTAAGAAACTTTAAAGCTACTAACCAAAATTGGAATCTGACAGTAATGTAATCTAGCTTGGCCGCAACGTACCTATATGGAGGGTATGTACATACATATACGAAGAAGGCGCCGGTCGTTTGGATTAGCAACGTTACTTCTGGCGGCGTGTTGCGGTGGAGAGTGATTATGGCGGTCGTGTTTTAATTTGAGTTACGTGTTATACGGCACCGTCGTGTACCAAGACTCCCCTTGTGGAAAACGACTAAATGTAAGGCTATCCATGTTAACCTGCTTTATGAGTTCGGGAACACTTTAGGGAGGAAGAATACAAATAATTTTAAGAGCAATTCTCTGTATTCTAGATGCGTGTAAATGTAAAGAACATTCTCAATTTTACGTGTACTAGCGGGCTCGACAGACATTGTCACGCTCTGGAAATAAAAAAACATTGAACCCGATTGTAGCGCCCACTTACTGGGTCCAACTATGAATCTAAACCATCCAGGGCCCCACTTAAATACACAAAAAATATATATTTCCCTAAATATTCACAGAATTAAACTAATTATCATAAAAATAAAAAAAAGATTAGATCAATATATAAATTTTAAGATTCACTATTAGTGAACGCACAAAAGTTTAAATATTTAAAGCATATACATATATGTATAAAAATGAATTTATCTGCTTACACTAGATAAGTAGGTTTTCTCTAAAAGGAAGAATACACAAAAACACAATGTTAGGTTAATTCAATACTAGATGTGGTATCAACGGTGAAGATACTATTATAAGTTAATATTTATTTTATTTAATATTTTTTATAAATAATAATCTAATGTCCAATTGTAAGTCATATTGAGGTATTCAAGTTCAAGTTAATTTTTTCGTTTTGTATGAGTTATATTATTTGTACGTATAATAGTAATATATATTAATATGAAATGTACTATCTGATCTCTTTCCACATCATTATCAGCCTGCGACAGTCTATTAATACGCCTGCTACTTAGCCTGATCTGTAGTTTCTCGGATTCAGGTTATATGCCAGTTGTCCTTCGCAGATCTAGCTGGAGAGTGTCCAAGTATCTATTTATATATACTGGGCATAGGCTCTTATTTTAACTCGAACCAACGTAAAGTTCCTACATGATGATCTAAAAATCTTAATCATTATGGACACAAAGTAACGTGATTTTTTTTATTACAGATATTAATTTATGTACATGATTTAAGTGGGAAAATTTTTCTTTTTAACGAAAAAAAACTAAAAGTACTTTAATTACAATAATTCTTTCTTATTTTCCATAAAATAAAATTCGTGTTTATTTACCAGCAGCATCCCGATGGTACGCTTCAAGATATGGATGACTGCCACCACTGTCCGGTGTTGATTCCCGACTATATGACACACCACCAGGAAAACCACGACTGTTAACAAATTAACTTCATTGCCACATTTGCTATTGCATAAAAATAGAAGTAAAAATTAATTTTCGTATTCAAAACTTATCCAGTTGCATAGTCAAAAAGCTGCATTTGCATACATTTAAACTATTCCATCCCTATCTCAAAAAATGCCTCACCTATGTGGTAAACGGGACACACTAAGGTCAAGGGTCTGACCCTGTGGACTGGGCACCTGGGGGCTCGCCGTGAGCTGGGGCGAGGCGCCCGGCTGCGGGCTGCCCCGGGCTCCACCCCCGCCGCCACCACCGGCACTCGTGTACACCGGTGATGCATATGGACCCTGTTATAAAAATGGGCTTTTAACATTTAAGATATGGAACTATGAAATATATTTGATTTTATATATCAAATGAAGTAATGTTTGCATTTGTGATTTTTTTTTGGACCTCACCTGTGGACTACCGTTAGAAGTGGAAAGGTCTATGGCTGGACGGGGATCGCGTGGATCTCTCGGCGTGGGGCTACGTGACCGCTGTGCTTGGGCTGCCGCTATCTTCACCGACAGATTGATTGCGGAGAAGCCGGGCGGGACGCCGGGACCCATCGCGGCGACACCTCCCACACCGCCTACACCGCTGCCAGCTTCGTAGTGATACATTGGTCTGGACCGACAGGGGATGTGTGAACCTCAACTCGTCTATCGTAGAATTTATTATGTATACGCATATATTATACGCATATAAGAATGCATTTTAAGGCATTTTACAATACAAAAATAAAAAAAAAACACTTAAAATTTAAAAAGAAAAATGGGGGACAGGTGGGCCTCGTTTACCACATATAAGGCATTTAAATGTATAACATGAAGATTATTATTATTAATATCAAGCATATGTTTGAAATACCTAGGATATATAGGTCCGGAACTTGCTTCCTGTTCAGATTGGTCAGTTTTCATGGGAGTGGGCAGATGTGGATCGTGGTATCGCTCCTCCTCCCACCCGTACGTACGTTGTGGACATTGTGCTGGATCGTACCGCTCGAAGGCTGGGGCACTTTCATAGCATCGAGACTCGTAACCATATCGAGTCTCGTTCATTTGACTACGAGAAGAACAATAACTTGTCAGTACAATAATAATAATTTCTTTATTTGCACTAAATTGGGTAATTTACAAGATTTTCAAGTAACTTATGAGCATGCTCCAATTTAGCCATGATAAAAACGGCATGTAAAAAAGATGTTCATTCATTCCTTTGAATTAATGGCTTTCTATAATGCCACCAACAAGATGGTATAATATAGTTACATATTAAAATACTGTCAAAATTGTACACAAACATATTATAATTATTAAATTGATCATTACCTCATTGAAAAAAAAAATCACTCAATGAAGTTATACATTGAGTGATTTTTTTTTTCAATGAGGTAATGATCAATTTAATAATTATAATATGTTTGTGTACAATTTTTTCACTTAGCTCTATAATACGACGAGTTTAGTGTCGTAAAATTAAAAATTAGAAAAATGAAGCATTTATCTATCTATATGTATGTCTCTATGTCACCTGTATATTTTAATTTGTTTCTTATTTTAAAAAAAGAAACGAAAAACAGTAATACAGATACATAATGCATGGAATTAGTAGCTAGTATGGTACAATATTTCTAATTGTATATGCAAATATATATATATATAGAAATAAAATATAAGATATTTTGTAAAATAATTGATATGGGATAGGAAGGCAAACGAGCTGGCGTGTCACCTGATGTAAAGCGATCAACGCCGCCCACAGACATCCGCCATGGACATTGCAGAAGCATCGCCGACCTTTAAGGAAAGTGTAGGCTTGTTTTTTGAAGGTTCCAATGTCGTATCGGTTCAGAAAAACCGCTGGAGCTAACTGGTTCCTCAGGGTAGTGGTGCGTGGAAAGAAGTTTCTTAAAATACGCACCGTACTGGATCGCCACTTATCCAGATGGTGGGGATGGGGATGGTGGGAATTCAGTGGCCTTTATATCGATATGGAGAGGAGTGTATGTGTTACCTGTAGGAGCGGACGTGGTCGTCCGGCGGTCGTTCGTAGGGCGAGCGTTGGTCCGGCGGCGCGCCGTAGCCGGCGTGGCGCGTCTCCATGCCGGGGGAGTCGCGCTCGGGCTCGGCGGCCTCACGCTTCGGCACCAGCAGCTCGCTCGCCTCGCACTTCACCGCGGGACTGCACGGCGACGCCGCCGGCTCGCGTTCGCTAACACGCTCCCGGGACGTGCCCCCGACGCTTTCGACGCTTGTGCTCACCGCAGCAGGTGTTGGCACTAAAATTATCATATTTTTATTTTTTTTGTATATTCACGCAGAGGGTAACCCCGCAGGGGTTGGCAAAGACCACGGAGCTCCATCCGCTACCATGCATCGCAGCGAAACGGCTCTCCATTAGTTGCTTTTCGCCCTGATTTATTACTTTTAGTTTTATTTATTACTTCAAAAAAACAGGGAAGTATTAAACTACACAGCATACACGTTAGTTCATTCTTTTTATCGAATGCTATAGACAAACGAAAGAGTCTCAATGAAAGGTGGGCCGAAATCACGGGATGAGGCAGGCGTCAAATAAAAAGGGTTGGAAAGTTCTGAAGGAGAGCCTTATCCGATATAGACAAATGAGCGTACATTATGTACGCTCGTTTATCTATAGGATTCGTTTCAGTATTATCATATTCGTAATTACGTACATGTTTATGTATATCTTCTTGGAAATACGTAACAGTTTAGAAAGAGCGATTAAATTATTATGCGTAATAATTTAATCGCTCATTCTAAAATTCTACAAAGATTTTGGCAATGTCAGGTGTCTAAAGTGTTCTTCTGACAGTTCCTCTCTGATTAGGTTAGCAGCCAATTCACCACAACTCTCCTCGTCTATTGCTGTCCATTTATCAATACTAAGGTATAAGTACAAATTGAGTTTTCATTATTAAGTCAGAAAGGGTGTGGATTGGACACGTCTATAAAAAATCCTTTAATAACAAATTTATTCTAATTATTTGAATAAGGACTGACAGGAAATTAAGTTGTACAAGATGATTAATGGAATCAGGCGTTACTTTGCGGAAATCTATCACTATGTGGACAGTCAAAACTTTTACTTAGCTGAAATTTGCTTGTCGCGGAAGCAAACAATAACAGAAAATTAATAATCTATGTTTTCCTACTGGATGAAAATGGATTTACCTAGAACTTAAACCAAAACTTACAGAAAAACGGCCGTCAGCAACTCTCCACCCACCAACCACTATACACAAAACCAAACACACACTACTTACTTGTACACGTGTTTCGCCTCAACACGAGGCATCTTCAGGTATACTAGACTCTATGGAAGACACTTTCGGTTGTCTTCCGTAGAGTCTACTATACTTCTCTGTTTAAGTCTACTACGCGGATCTTAGCTAAGTAAAAGTTTTGACTGTCCACATAAGTTGTACAATTTACCTGGAGGTCTAGCACGTTGGGATCTGGCCTGGGCTTTTCGCGCGGCCGCCGTGGGACAGCCGGACAGCGAGCGGTGCGTGCTTCGGTTCGAGCTCACGTGACCTCGCCCGTTACACCCTGGAGTCGGGCACTTCAAGATCGTCTCGTGGAGCGCCAATACTGACACATAGAATAACCATCTGTGAGTAACATTAGACCAGACGTAGCAGCTGACGGCTCTTAAGGTATACTTTAAATAATTTATTAAAAAGTTCATAACTCAAATCAGAATTTGTATCAATTCATCGTTTCGTCAATTTCTTATTGTAATTAAAATAATGTTTTTTTTAAATTATCTAGTTTCTGTATTTATAAAAGACTAGTGTTGTTAATCATTGTTTCGTCAAGATAAATATCGTAAGTAAATATTTATTTTTGAAAATCTATTTTGGTAAGATAAATATCGTAAATAATGTTTTTTTTTTTATTATTTAAATATTTAGTTTGGGTATTTGAAAAAGATTAATGTTGTTAATCATGTTTTCGTCATGATAAATATCGTAAGTAAATATTTTTTTTTGAATATCTAGATTGTGTATTAAAAAAAGACTAGTGCTAATAATCATGGTTTACTTCAAGATAAATATCGTAAATAAAATAATGTTTCCTTTAAATATATAGTTTGCGTATTTTAAAAAAGAATAATGTTGTTTATTATGGTTTTATCAAGATAAATACCGTGAGTTAAATAATGTTTTTTTTATATCTAATTTATTTTTTAGTTTTTTTTATATATAATTTATTATGTAAAGAAAAATGGTGTTGATAATATTATACTTATCAAATTCAAATTCTTTATGTTCGACATGGGAAATATATTTAATTATCAAACGTCAGTTCATCAACAGTCAAGCATTTACCATCATTTTGTAATAAGGTTTCTGTAAACGGAGAAGAAACGGCGAAAGTAACTCCGCAGGTATCCTCTTTTTGTATAAGTTTTCCTTTATTTCACAATGAGGTAATGTGAAAAAAGTTTCATAGATTACCAGACAAATGTTTGAGTGTGTTTAATTAATTTACAATAAAGTTAAAAAATAGTAATACAAAATGCAAAACAGACCCGGGTAGATCATTTTCCACAAGTAAGACACCAGTTCGCAAGTCCACATTTGCTATTCATAATAATTTATTTAATTTCGGATATTTGTATATTTTGCTAAATAATTAGTCTTTAAAAGTATCTTTAACAGCAAGCTATGATTTTAATTGAGATGGCAGATGAATGGATCTAACTCTTCGACACATAGTGTGTAAGAAAGATTTGTACAAGTGATAATGAAAATATTGAATACAAAAATATTGAAGCTTAAGGACCTGGTCTCTGACATTTATTTATCGATGTAGTAATAATTACATCTCATGTAATTCAGCATGAACGGTTTTTTATAGCCGGATTAGAAAAAAAATAGTTATTAGCTACGTTGTACATTCATAGACCGGAGATACTGTGATATGAGTACTAAAACAAATCACATATAGTGTAAAATATACCTTTCAGGTTAATTACTACGCGGAAGATTTGAGTAATTGACTTTTTAATATATGATGAAAAAAAAATGATAATATTGTTTCTAAGAATAAAATACATTTTTAATATCACACTTGAGAATTAGAGAACAAAATTAAGCAATAATTTCCGTTACAATTCATCATTATGCTTAAATGTTTAAATAATAAATGTCTCATTTGTAAATAAATGCTTGTTGCATTGTATATTATTTTAATATTTGTTTGCTTTGTTCCAAGTTATTCGGGGTGAAATGTGGAAAAACTTCCATTTAATCCTCAGCTGTCATCTTGAGATTTAGTTATTTTTGCTTATAACATATTTATATTATAAACTTTAAAACTTTTTATATTATAAACTTTAAAAAGTTACTACGATAAAGGTAACTGTTTTTAATAATGATTTAAATAATTTTTATTTCAATCATTATTGAATACAATAAAATCTTTTATGGCATTATGTTTATTTTAAAGAATAACTTTCCATCATTATACAGTAAAAAGAAAATATGAGTATTATGCATGTCAAGTAATTTTATTTGTAGTATACATATATATGTATATCAACATTAGTTTATTAAAATGCATATACACAACATAAACAACAAACATATATAAAACACTAAATCTAGAATTAACGAGTGCTACTTAATAATAATATGGTGGTACTACCAGTTATTACTTTGGCAAAATAAAGGAAAACAATGTATACTACTGTCCTTAAAGTTGAAATAAATAGGGATTTTTTAAAAAAAAAAAACAAAATATGGCTGAATTTGTGTAGAAGCTTGTAATCTTTTTGTAAGATTATTCAATGGCGTTCTTTTTACATGGCATTTTGTAAAATGTTGTTTAACTAGTGAAAATTGATACTTGTCTCGTTTGTCACTATATAAACAGGAACTGTGGAAAATCCTCATGTTTGTAAAATAACCTTTCATAAGGAAAATAATGACTTTAGCTGATTTTTATTGAGGTAATTCTTTCCCTCTGCTTACATGAGTAGGTAATTTTTAATTTAGTCACCATACATTTAGATGTTTATAATATTTTTATAACTTTTTTGGCTTTAAATATATATATTTCCCATTTAATAATTCAACATCAACATTCAACAAACTAAAAAAAATCATACAAGCTCTACCACAATAAATTTTCCATATTACTCACTCTCCGGTGTAACTTTATCCTTTCTTGGGCATCCTGACAGACTGAAGGAAGAAATAATCATATAAGTATATGTAAGATTTTAAATTATATCAACAGATTAAGCATTCATGTTCAGTCAGTGAATTGGAGCAGTTATATTTTGATTGTCATTCGTACTTTATCAGAGTTAGATGATAGTAGAATTGACTTACACGAGGGTCATTGTCATGACTCACCTCCGATGATGCGTATAAAGTCCAGTGACGTGGCCCTGCCCATTGCAGCCAGGAGTGGGACACTTGTTGCCTTCTGTGAACAAATCGACCGGTGCATGAATTAGAATTTTCTTAATCATCAAAACGGGGGCGTGCGAGCGCGATCGATATGAGCGGGCGTGTCGCCAGGGCGTACCTGCGCGGCCCCGCCCAGCGCGCCCAGCCCCACCCCACTGACAAACTTAAAAGAAAAAATAAAGAACGCGAAGCGGCTGCGCGAACGGACTGCCAATTTTTCTTTCAGGAGAAACGAGGGCGGCGCGAAAACGCCCCGCCCATTGCCTGCCCTGACCCGTTTTTATTGCGCGTCGCCCTGACGTAAACCTAACTATCAGACAGCAAGTAATACGAGGAAAACATTTAGGTACAAGCTTTTATATGCGATATCGACGTAGGTGGAGTTTCGTACTCTAACAGCCACCGACTAAATTATGAGAGACATCTTACAAATGAGGAATGATTTGTTAGCAGGATACGTTGCCAGCTGAAATCTGTTTGTAAGAGCGATGTCGTTTTGAATAACAATATTGAATATAAGATTACATTTTCTTCTACGTTTACTGCTTACATTATAATCTAAAACATTATTACAGTACAAATTTTGTGATACATATGTAACTGTGTTATAACAATGAGAGACGAAAAGCTTAGTCTCGGTGTCGGTTATAAAGCGGGAGATCGCGAAACGACCTTGAAACAAACTTAGTTGATAGCGTAGTCGAACGTAACTCTGAGATCGTTAAGAAAGTTTGGGTACGGTAGTCGGAGGCACACCTCGGGCGGGCGTCGGCGACAGCGGTGCTAGTGTACGGGAATCACGCGCTGGTTGCGCCGTGGCGACGGTACGAGCTTCCTGCACTGCCGTGGCAGCACGGGATCCTGCACCCGCCGGCTGAAGAACTGTGTACTGTTTAGAACTCTTGTGTATTGAACTCTTTTCGTGCTCGTTCGAATATCCCCCAAAAGGCTCGCTAGGGAAAGAAGCCCCGTGGATCTTGTGCTTCACTTCCGCAGGAGGCTTGAACGCCGATTGCGTTGAGTACGGCAGGGCTGCCGTTGCCGCCTTATATGCATTGTACAGCGTCTGTTTATTAACCGTCATCATCTCGCTTTTCCGTTTTTGCTTGATGTCTTCCTCGTCCTCGTATTTGTCATCGTTGCGTTCCGACATGTCAATTTCCAACTCGTTTGAAGACGAGTCTACGAGTTCGTCAAAGTTCGGGCCGTCGTAATGGTTTGAATATTTGCTGTGTCTATCGTCGTCGATGCTGTTTTCTCGCTCTGATCGAGATATCCTTATTTTATCATCGTTTTCTTTCATAGAACAATTGGTTTGATCTCCGATTGAATTTTGTATTGCAAAACTCTTGTGTGATGCGTCTGCACTTTCGGATGACTGAGACGGGGAAGAAGGTAGCATTTTATCGGATCGTTTATCATTAAAGATATTTTCAAAATCGTTACCATCGTTTTCATCGCCACTGCGACTGGATTGTCGATTTCTAGGCCAACTATTTGAAAGCGTATTTATTGCTATGTGGTTTTCCGCAGAGATTCGTTTGAGATTTTCATCGACCTCATCTGGTCGATATGAGTGAAGCTGTTTCGTTGCAAGAAACCGTCGACAATCTTCGGCGTCGTCTCTCCTCTCATCGTCAAGTAATCGTCTCCGTCGTTTATTAAGCCCCTCTTCGTCCATGGAAGTATCGCCACTGAGATATTCCAATCGTCTATCGTTCAGTCGAAACGCCTCTACATCTACACCGATCTCCAACCTCCTTTTATTGATTTGCGACAGTGAGGAGTGCGTGTTCAACGGCCCCGTCCTGTAAACAAACGATAGCGTCACGTCCGTTCTTTTCGAACAAATTCAAACATAAACATTGAATATAATGAAATTATTGTACTTGCGATTCGAATTTCCATCCACAATCACAATATTTTTACGCGGAAATGATTCTCGGCGTTTCGAGTCCGACGTCATCACATTGTAAGCACTTCCAAAATGATTTTATTTGCACAAAAATCGTTCCCACGTAAAAACCATTTCACTCAAGAGCTTTCAGACCAATTTAAGTTATTTAATATGGGCAAAAATAAAAATGGGACGGCGTGAAGAGTATTTTTAAATTTATAAAAACTTAGCGGAAAGTATGAGGTAAAATTTTTAAATGTTGCAAGTCTTTAGTTTAAATGTTTAAAATATTACTAATTATATTACATCACGATTGATAATACTTTTAATGAGGTTTTTATACTTTTTATAGTCGATACAATAATATTTCACCGTGAAATTACCGTACGAAATTCTTTTCAAAACTTTTACAAGAAAGTTTTATAACAGTGTCAATTTGACAATTTTGATATAAAACTACGGAGGTTTTAGTTAGGTTTTAAAAGTCGTAAACATTTTCTTATAACTATGGAAATTAATAGTATATTTTTATGTTATAAGAATAACTTTTGAGACTATTGTTACAAAATAGAAGTAATTTAGTATTTCTAGAATTCTTATTAATCATTGCTTAGTTGCAAGTATTGCTTATGTTAGGAAAATATGATTCACATAAAAAGTATGACAGAATTGAAATTCACGTCCTTTTGATTGTAAATTGAACTATGGCCAATTAAGGTACTGCTTCTTCATATTTACGTATGTATTTTAAATATAATATTACTAAAAAGCAATAAAAAGCTTGTTTTTAGGCGCATTTACACACATTTACAAATAAAATATTGTTGCCACTATATTTTGGAGTATTATTATTGTTTATAAAATAATAGAAAACTACGAATTGATTTTTTCTTATATTACTCACAAAAAATATTTCTAGCATTTGATTGTTTATATTTTTGAGATCCGATTTCATAATTCCGATTTCAAAATAAACGACACAGTATTCTATTTTTTTTATTTTATTATATATTAAATATTTCTTTTTTACATTTTTGTACGGCATATATAAACTTAAGTTAAAGATCACTTTTTCATATTTTTACTTCTACATTCATAAGTAGTAATTATTTATAGTATAATACATAATTAGTATAAAAGATGTAAATATGTAATGGATTAAGGAATGATATAAAATTAAAGATATATTTTATCCCTATATAGTGCCAAAAATTTATTTTCATATTTAATGGACTTTTTATTTTAAATTTCATTTAAATTTTATTGTTATTCAAAATCTCAATTTTAAAGTAATTGTGAATAGTACTGTCTGGTTCAGTTTTAGTAATAAAAAACTATTTAATATTTATAGAAATCTTATTCGTGTATGAAATATATTCGTGGAAAATATGAATAATTTTATGTAACTATTGTTCTAATGACATCGGAATTATTTCAAGTCATTTTTAACATAAATTGATTATTAGTCTTCATAGGTGCAGTATTTAAATATCAAACCTTAATAATTTTGTCTAATTAGGGTGAATTCGTAAGAAGAAAGTTTATGCTTTAGGGATGTATTCATTTGTTTATTTATTTCTAATTTAAACTTACAATGCATAGTATATGAAGATTTAAATTATTTGTACTATGTACATTCATACCTAAAATACGATTATGTTAATGCATATGTATATTATATTCAGCTATTGAAGTATTATTATAGTATAATCTGTTATATCGAATCGGCACAGTAAGCAACTGAAGTTGATTTATCGATTCTCGATATTTCCACAGAGGGTTGTGCAATATGCGCTCGGGTCTACGTTAGATAATAATCGATGGTCCTTGACGAAGGTACTGGCAGGGAGCTCACCGGAAGGTTGAAATACCGATAGTACGGCGCCGGGCAAACATTTACGTACGTGACGCACCCCCTAGTCGCTACCGCTGTTAACAGAAATTGTCCGAAACGTGAAACGCTTTCAGACGCTGGGCGAAGGGTTGTAACGCACGAATTTGCGTTTGTGAGAGCGCTTACGTGTTGGCGTAGCATAGGGTAATTAGATAAGCCCTGAGGGCGGTGGCTGCTTAACCGGTTTAAACTAGTGCTAGTGCGGACCTTTATCAGCGGGTGGCGAGTGCCGGGTTATCTTGGGGCCGCGTTAATTGTAATGCTTGGAGATTACGCCGCGATATAGAGACACCTAACGCGGTATTGCAAAGCCGAGCCGTACGAATTAAGGAAATGATGTAATGTGATAGAATTCTGTTAGTTTATTCGTCATCAAATAAAATGATGAAACTAGATTGAGGAATGTATAATCTTATGTTTGTTTATTCCAGTTCCGTGAGAGAATCACAATCACAAGAAAAACACATATTTTTTTTGTAAAATTGTTGTTACACAACAATTATTTTTAAGAATTGAACGGTTATTAAAAAATAAATTTTATTAAAGAATTATCATGTTCATGAAATAACCATAAGTGTTTTGGTTAAATTTTGATGATATGATAATATTGTACAAGCTATGTAATAACATACAATTTCGTAATTTACGGTAATTCCTTGAAACTCTATTGTAATTCCTCAGAAAACGAAAGGTGAGCCACGACCCTTTCCCTCCTCGGGGCAATAACAAACACGCGTCGGCCTCCCGCAGGCCCCCAGACATCGTGGCTTCCAAATTCAAATTGCACCTTAGAATTCTTAATTATTGAAATCATAAATCAAAACGTGCCGTCTGGGCGAGCGACCATAAAATTGGGAGGGGGGCGAGCGCGGGAAAATTCAAGTGTGGTAGGATTAAGACATTATCACTTTTCTTTCAAGCAGTCGCGCCCCCGTTGGCCTCACTCGGCTGTAAATCAGCGGCTAAATCCTCTGGATTAGATTCATAGAGTTTCCGCGGCCTGAGGATCCCGCGTCGGCGATAATGGCTTCGTGTGCTCGCGTGATTTTGCTTTTAAATCGACTCCCCGGCTAAGATAAATACTCTCCCAATTTGGCTCCGGTCCCGTTTAAAAGCTTTAGAGGTGACTCTCGGAGTTTATAACGAATCGCAAGTGGAGTGGCTGATAACTGAGCTTTGGCAAGACGTGATGTAAAATTCAGAACCGATAGAACAGATTTATGTTTTTGGCACTTATTTATTGTTTGCGAACGTTGCTGAATATTGTTTTACGTATTTAAATGACGTAATAATTTTAAAAGAAAGCTGAACGACTGGCTCGGCTGGTAAGGATTGCCTACCTTAGGCCTTAGGCCGTGGGTTCGATATTACCATTGGTCTATTGATGTGAAATCTATTTTTCTAGCACAGGGACTATCTTAGTAGGAATGATTAACGAGAATTTAAGTAATATCATAACATTATTAGATTTATTTTTAAATATTGCCATTTGAAGGCTGTTCATTTCTCTTACAATTTAATTTATGAATTTATTTAATAACTATTTAATTTGCATTTTCCTAAAATAGATAATAAGCAATTAAATAATAAGTAATTATTTCGGAATTTGTATTGGTTAATAAGCAGTGTATTGGGAGATTTATTGGCACGAAGTAATATTATGCTACGATTTAAGGCATTTTTGTTATTTTTAGACACTCGTTAATCGTTTGAGATATTTTAAAACTAGGAACGACTTGTATGCGTATATTCAAATATAAGTAAATTCGAATACGAAGTTTTTAGGTCATAAATAACTGCACTGGTTTACTTCTTTTTGTTATATTTTAAATTGTTTAATCAGCATATATAAAAACTGCAAAAGTGCTGTTTATATACTTTCTTTTCATTAGCAGAGTAATTACAAAAAATCTGCTAGTCAATTCTAATCTTGGGATCCTAACAAATACGATTAGGAAGTCGTTGAGTTTTAGAAGAAATTATTAAAATTAAAATAATATTATATGATATGCTAATTTTATAAAAATAATTTTTCTTTTATATTTTTCTTTTATTAAATATATTTATTTAGTATAAATAAATTCATTTGAACAAAAAGTTAAATCCATTAATATTAGTTTAAAATATATTCTTTAAAATACGAAATGTTACAGATATAAAAAAGTTATGGGACATTCATATTATTAAAGATATTTTTACATACTATATTATTAAAGATATTTTTTTAACCTAAATAATAGATATACTTTCTAATGCAACACAATAAAATATAATTAAAGCTAAAAACAACAAAAAAGAAGAAAAACAACGGACGGTTTTATTGCCAGTATCAATTTTTTTAGACTATTGTTTGTTAGATACTCATATGATTTTGAAAATCAATAGTGAAATAGTTAAATACGTAAAAATAAGTGGGGTAATGGTATAGAGCGGTACATTGTAACCGGCAGTCTCACAGCGCGCCCCTAGCCCTATTCGATTGTGGTGTAGGGTTGGCAACTTATTTAAATTATATGTATATAATATGTTTTTTTTTATTTTAATCATTTTTTTAATGATACGTAAACGAACAAGTGGATCATGGTGCATGGTAAGCAACAAACGCTGTCAATGGATATTTGCAATACTAAGGGTAATGCAATACGTCACCTACCTGAGAATAAGGATATAAATAATGGAAGAGAAGTAGAATTTAAAAGGAGGGTGATGGAAATAAAGAAAGAGGAAAATAATTGAACCACCGGATTCCAGTATTCAACTAAGGAAACACAATAAAATGCTATCACTTGACGTTGATATTTTGTAAGGTTTTACGTTTCTACTAGTAATGGTTCGAGCTGATATATTCGTGTTATGTGAGCAGTCAGAATTTTTATTTCGCTAAGATCCGCAACAAGCGAACAATAGTTGAAAAAATAATAATGTGTGTTTTTTACTGGAAGAAGTGGATTTCAAAGTTGTTGATGTTGATATAGTTCCTTGAAAATCCACTTCCTCCAGTAAAAAACACACATTATTATTTTATCTACTTTTGTTTGCTTGTCGCGGATTTTAGCCAAGTAAAAATTCTGACTGTCCACATAGTAATGGATTTCCGCAAAGTAACGCCTGACTGTATTAATCATATTCGTATTAATATGGCTATATTATTGTTAAATTTTGTTTCCAAGGTTTTGTCAAATTACGCAGCTGTTTTCAAAAAAATTTCGGCCAAATAGATCAAAGAGGCCAAAAAAAGAGACTGATATGCGATAAATATTTGTGTTAATAAGGACATGCGTTAAGAAATATAACGTATTTAATATTATAGATGGACGTATCAATTTAATTTATTCCGTGAACAGGAACTTTATTTGATAAAATTATCTGTATTAAAAACTAAAACAACTGTGTGTAAGCTTATACGTGACATATAAGCTTTTCTTAACTAGAAAGAGTAGCATTTTCCACTAAAAGTGAGTTTTTATAGTATACTCGATTATTACCTTAGACAGTGTGCCCGATTTTCACCGTAATATACAATTTTATTGTTAATTTCTTTTTTTTATGGCATAGGAAGGCAAACAAGCAGGCGTGTCACCTGATGGAAAGCAACCAACGCCGCCGATAGACATCCGCAACTCCATAGGCAGTGCGGAAGCGTTGCCGACCTTACAGGAAAGTGCAATTATGGGAGTGGGAGTGGGAATCGGAAGGGGAGGGTATGGGCCTCCGGAACTCAGACCGCTCACCGTACGAAGCGCGGTAGACAAGCTACCACTCAGACGCTGGTTTTCTGCGGGTGTGTGGTACTTCCCCGGGCGAGCCGGCCCATTCATGCTACAGACAAATAATATGCCATTCTTGACAAAGTATTCGTCTGCAGCGTGGCTCTACCACTATTAATTTTTTTCTTTCTTTACTTTTGTTTACTGTCCAAACGTATAGAAGAATAATTGTTCTAATGGATAAGGAATCATAATTCGAAAGATTGTCTTTTGTGTTCACATACATGATTTAAGCACTTATTATACAATGAATTTTGCCACTTCCGGTATTGCTCGGAAGAAGTCTTTGTAGCTGAACCGAGTAGATTATATACCCCCATTTCTTACTATTAAAAGAATGTATGAGATGTTTTTAAGATACGACAATTAATTAAATAAATAAATGATGTCTAAGTATATTTTTATATAATTCTTCTTTGTGTACAATTTGAAAATAATTTATGATGGGATGAAATAGTGTTCCAAGATTCAACTTTTAATAAATCTTCTTTATCCGTATAAAAAAAAACACAATAACTTCTGGAGTTATTGTATTTTAAATACTAATAATTAATATTATATTTCCAACATACAAATGTATGTACATCGTATTTATTAAATTGCGACTTTAGGTACTTAGGTACTTAATAGTAAAAGGTGGATCATATTTTAAAAGAACTTGTATGAATAAATCGGAATACCACGAAAAAAACAGTACGACGAAAATCGTTTTTGCTGAGCCTATCTATTCTAGACTAAGAAATTTTCAATTTGTTATAAATCTTATTTATACGTAGTAATATGTAGTATAAATAATATACAACATATTATATATGTATTTATACTATTATACATATGTAATATGTAGTATAAATGAAACAAGTAAATAAAAAAAAAATTAAAGTCAACTTTCTCTTAGTCCTACTTTTATACCCCGCTAAATATCTAAGAAGAGATTTCTCCCATATAAAACTAAAATAAATTAAGTATATTTAATTAATGAAGTAATATTTAAAAAAACTGTATTAACATCGAATGTTTTTGTTAAAATTAAGTGAAAAGTTAAAAAAAAAAATGTATTTGAACTTGTGTGGATGAATAAAAAAGCATTTATTAACGATTGAAAATATGAACAAAATGTATAAATAAATATATTTTAGAGAGTGTGAACAAAACAAAATAAAATAAAAATATAAAAATTTTGTTTAGAGTGTCAGCCCTAGGACAAGGAGTGCACTCTGCGAGAGGGTTATCGCGGTGTATCGAGCCCTCGTGCTGCGTGCAGACACGTTTGTATCGTAATACGTCCGCTTTCGTTCTACATGTTCGTTTAAACCTATGTGGGTTTTTTCTGTGTGTATTGGAAATAGCTTTAATTTCAATAATAAAATAAGTAATTTAAATAATAAGAATGTTTTTTAAAAACGTTCTTATTATTTAAATTTCTGAAACGACATTTATAACTTTTATTTTAATTAAAGTTATAAATGTCGTTTCAGAAATATTTCCAAATTTATTTAGCTATTAAATAAGTTTTATTTTTCTAAATGGGATGATTGTATTGTTACAAAAACAAAATTATCACTTTTGATTAGATAATTAGTGTGGACAAAAATAAACTTTGTATAATTTAAAATTATAATTCTTTCATTAATTTTAGACAAAATTTAAATAAAATAATGATATAGATGTATTGAATCTCAAAAATATGACAAAAAATGACAACAAGAGAATCCTTTAGGAGTTTTTTTTACTGTTTTTTCAACGTTGAGAGCGACTTATTTAAGAAATGGTAGTTTTGTTTAATGATGTCATTTTTGATAAGCGAAATTTTAATTTCTATTCTTTTTATATTTATTGAAATGACAGATTTCAATAAGTATAAAAAGAAAGCGGGCTTGATTTTCTACATATATGCTTTGTATGTTTAATATTTAAGATTTAAAACGTTTCGGTGATCAAAATGATGTAAATTGTAAATGATATAAAGACAAAATAACTTTTATATTTAGAAAGAGATTCTTCTTTTCTATTGGCGATGGATCAGGTGAAGTTGGTTATAGAGATAACAAAATAACTTGTTGTCTCAATAACCAACTTCACCTGCACGTTACGCAAATCTGTTAGGTTACAACTATCCTAAAAGAAGAACCAAAAAAGCTAACCAAATTTGAAATCTTCAACGTAATTTTTTGTTAAAATTAAGAGAATAAATAACTCCTTCGGAACGCAACCGTATATAGACGAAGTGCAGTAGCTAAGCTATCACTCAGACGGTTTTCTGCGTGAGTGTGGTACTTCCCCGGGCGAGCCGGCCCATTCATGTTACAGACAAATAATATGCCATTCTTGACAAAGTATTCGTCTGTAGCGTGGCTCTACCATTCTAAAATGATGGATGATTGTCTATGGCATAGTAGAAGGTTTTGTGATTACACAGAGTTTGATGAATTCATAATAGATATGTACGATACGACATAAAAATCTCCAAAAAAAAAACAAGGCCACACATTATTCAAATGGCAAATGCTTTTGAAATGCCTATGGCGTTGCAGATGTCAATGGGCGGCAATGATTGCTTTCTATCAAACGACACACTAGGTCGTTTGCCTTCCTGACCCACCATAAATACACACACATACACACACACATATATATATATATATATATATATATATATATATATATATATATATATATATATATATATATATATATATATATATATATATGTATATGTACCTACTTTAATGAATCCTATATCGGTTAGGAAAGATGAAAAAAGAATGAAAGAGTGTGGATAAACCGACTTATTATTTCATTTTAATAAATAATATACAAATGAGTAAGTTTTATTAAATACTAGCAATTTAATTAATATTGCTGATAATTTTGTTTATTAATAAGTTGTAAGGGTACGTTGTTTTAATTTAATTTTATCTCATATGTTAAATTCATAACATTTCGTGTTTATACGCGATTTAACTATGAAAAGTGTGTGAAATCGAGCACAATTAAACCCACGGGAAGGTGGCCCATCAGATAGCCTCGGCGGCTCCAGTGGAAACAATTTGAGGCCGCTATCTAGATCGGCGGCGGGCCCTCGGAGGCGTCACACGTGAAATCGGTTAAACGCAACCCTACCTGAATTAAACGTTTACGTAAATTGTAACGTAAACTTGTCGCTTGTTCCTGATTTTGAAGTTATTTTTCAACGGCATTTTCGTTAGATATTTACCTTTTAAGGGTTTTTGTATGCTTGGGGAGTATAATTAATAGTCTTTAGAGATTAAAATAATAAATGATATAAAATTTCATTCTTTTTAAATTAATTATTTCATTACGCATATAAATTGTTTTATTTATGATAATTATGTTTGTTAAAAGGAAGAGAAGCGACGCTCTTGCTAACTAATGTTATGTAATCGTAGTTGTATAAAAAAATGCTTTGACCATATTTTTTATATTATTTTTGGAACCTTTATGCAAAGTCGTAATAATATGGTGTATATCATACAACTGATTATTATAATATACAAAATATATGATAATGATGATGATATATGTATATTTATATAACTGTTAGTCTCTATGGGTATATCTGTATATATTTCATTGAGTATGTGCGTTTAGTAAACTTTCTTTTTTATTTCTAAACTATCGATATTCAGGCAGATAGCACCTTGAGTAAGTTAAAAATATAGCTGATATATATGTTCTTTGATCAAAGATTTTCTTTTTGTTATCATCTAATAACTTAAACCCTACCACGACGTGTAGTGCTCTCTATAATTTTATATCGTATTTACTATGATATCGTTTGTGATGAGGTGACCCATACCCAGTTAGTATAACGTCTTTTTTGCCTAATTCTCAAATTATTGAGACGGCTATTATGAGATACCAAATTTCAAACAAATTTGGTATCCCATAACATGTCTTTTTTATGTTAAATTTAATATCAATATAGGTTTTAATTTGAGCATTAAGTTTTTTTGAAAAAAAGGTATGCCACACATAAACATGTTTATTTCTTTTTCTATTTCAAATGATAAAGATTTGAAATTTTTTCTCAGTTCGATATTATAAATGAGAAAGGGTTTGTACGTACTACACTATGTATATCGTTATTACTCAAGCAAGCTTGCATGAATTATATCGGAATTTTTTAAATATTGTTTATATATAAAATTCTTTTATTAAAATCAAAAAAGTGCGATAGAATTACGAACAATTTAAAACAGTATTAATGTATTTTTTATCGTTTGATTTCATATTACCACACCAGTAATCCATCAGTAGTGTCGCTATTAGACATAAATCATATTGACTATCCATAAAAATGCAATAGTGTGATAAGAGCAATAGAATATGATTTTTTTATAGTCCAAGTTTAAAGGTTTTCTAAACACTAGTAAGTAATGTTTTGTCTCATAATGAAAATATTGTTCACACGAATCGTCCAATAATAGAACTGAGCCCACGTCCTTAGATCGTAAGATCATTCTTAATCAATTGAGCTATTGTTGTTTGTTATCAAATATAAAAGAGGAAAAGTTCCACAAAATTTAAACACTATATTATGTTTCGATATGATCATATACTTGATATATATTAAGTAAGTCTCGAGTTAGTTCGTTAAATAATTATTTGAGATTTATAAAAATCCCGTTTTTTTTTAATTTTATTACCGAGAAAGTAGTAAATGATATAATAAAAAGTATATAGGCATTTTTATAATATCTACCTAAATGAATAAAACCTACCTATATATTTATTTAAAAGTTATAGGTAATATTTAAGAATTATATCATTAAAAACTACCACGGTTTCTTTTTCAATTTAAAGTTCGTTTCTCCTATATATTCCAAGAATTAAAAAATTTAAATATATCGTTGTGATCCACAATTATTTTGAGGTTTTACAAAATACAAAATAAAGTTCTATAATAAAAGAATGAATACTAAATTAATCAAAGAAAAGTTGTAAAAGGTTTCATGTTATTTTTAAAAAGAATATTAATATTCAATTAAGAATATTAATATCAGTGTAGATTTATTTTTTTACTTTATATTCTTTCTTTTAAACAAATGAAAGTAACTTTACATTTATGTTTTAAGTTTTTTTATAGTTCTTTTGAATATTAAATAAAATTTAATTGACCTACTTTTTATTCCACCGAAATATAATTGAATATGCAAATAATAATATGGAGGATATGTTGTGATTGAGAATATGATGATTATAGGTGATTTATAAATCAAAGAACGTTTATAATAATATATATAGCCTAAATATTTTTTGGTAAAGAGATATTTACCAAAAAAATATAATATTTTGTAAAAAAATCGCTCTTTTTTCTTAAGATAGTTTACATCGCAAATGCTGTTAACTAAAATAACGTTGATGACTCTTTGAAATCCAATACGTTACGCATTATTACCTAAATAATAAAGCTATTAGAACTTTGTAACTTCACATTCCACACGCGATTTTTATAACTAAAGAAAACTTCCTATACATTATTAAACACGACATAAATTATTACAAAGTGAGCAGCAATTTAGGTAACTTGTATTAATTAATGCGTTGGCAACATAAGAGACATTAAGAGATAAAGTAAGCGGTAAGTTGGTTACTTATAATAATTCATTATAAAGTCAACTCTATAAACTTGAAAGCATTCGTGAAATGGTTTTACGAGCGTGGGATTTGTGCGTAAACAATTTTTTTTATCTCTTGAAACTTCTTGCTTATATCAGCGACGTAGAAAATACACTGCTGAAATAACACTTTCCGTCAAAAATAACGTATAAATACATTATTAAATAAAACGTATTAAGGTAAAACATTTAACTATATGTCCCGTTACGATAGAAAAAAACTGACGGGTTTCCATTTTTTGAATAATTAGAAAATGACTTACCAAATGGGCCTTACGAGGGCCGACATTGTTATAAAACGAAGGGTCGAACCCACATCACGCACAGAAAAATCTATTAAAACATTAGCTCACTTAAGAATAAAAAATTAGCACTCCACATATGTATGTACGTAAATAACGGCACTCTGTCCAGTGCACTATGATTCGTAGCGTAACGTAGTTCGTAGCTCTACGTAGCGCGAATTAGAAAAGTTTGTCCGTAGGCCGTAGCGTGCAGCTACGAGGTGGAGGAGCGAGCTCCAAGGCGCGGGTTACTCGCGGGGCGCGATTCGCGGACTATGCGGAGGCCGTGCGTGGGTTGAAAAGGGGGTACTGAGGGGAAGGGGGATGAAGTGCGCGCGCACGCCGCGCCCACGCCGCCCCGCCCCTCACCCGCAACCTATTTATTTCTAGTTACGTAAAATTTACGCGCAATACCAAATAGGTACTGCATTATAACTTATGTTACTATTATGTAGTACATAGCACAGAAGTGACTGATATATTGCCTGTAACCGTCGTCGTTTTGCCACCTTAACGAAGTTTGTAATTTATAGTTTTCTTTTATTTCACTTTCCACGGGTTGGGGTAAAACAATCTGCCATGAAAAGGTAGATGTTTGTATTAAAAGCCAATCAGTGTTTTTCACGCGAGACCACTTTTGTGGCCCTCGGCAGGTGAGGCGTGAATTGAAAAAAGACGTCGCCGGCGGTCGTTGAGGGGCGCGCGCCGTCAAATTTGGCAGACGGGTTTTTTCGACCGCTGTCGTGCTATCAATGTCACTTAAACAAATTGAATGAATCAGAGGGCACCGGTCGGTGTCCCTTACGATATGGTATTGATCTTTTCATAACATTACGATTATATTTTTACAAAAATACATTTTTCCGTTACCACAGTTGTGACATCTGTAATTATTCATAGTGTTAAACGTTTGTAATAGAAATAATTAAAAGGCATCGCATCGCATAGGCACCCACCATCTGCCAATCGATGCACAAGTTCGACAGACCGTGTCGTCACAATCAGCTGTTCACACCGCGAGCGCAACAGACAATGCGATTAAGATCTACGCAGGACAACTTTCGCCGCGCGCCAAGCGGCAGTTAGTTGTTATGAAAGAGAGAAATTTGTAAATTGTTGGCGCTCGAGTTCACGAACTCCGTCGAAGTGGAGTTTGTTTTAAGAGTCCAACCTTGAAACAAGAAGAAAAGTAGTCCTGTAAAACAAAGTTTTGCGGCCGCCGTCGCCGGCGCAAGCGGTTCAAGGATTGTGCCCGAACTGTCTGTCTGTACAACTTTACCGATTAAAAGCTCAAAAGCTTCCAAAGTCATTTTAAAAGTTTATCTGCACGCGGCGGGAGGGGTGGAGTGTAGGCGCTCCGTTATCATCCGCCGTAATACTTTAGTTGAACCTAGTTTAAGTTATTTATAAATCGTCCGCGGTCGTCGCCCGCCTGCTTCTCGAATTAAACTGTCAAAGTTGGAGGCGTCGCGACGGCCCGCCGCGTTCAGCGCCTATCAGAGGACATGTGTTCGGGCGTCGAATAGTTGCCAACGTACACACCAAGTTCCTAGACCCTTCGCTACTTTGTTTTACAGCTGTTCCACTTAGCGAACTATGCCTAGAGTTGTGCGCGAGTTCTTGCATGTGTATCGGAGGCACGCCCGCATCCGAATAGTTTCATAAACATAACCCAACTTAGTTTTGGACGACTTTTCAAAGTCAATGCATACTAACTTTCGATGTTTGGAAGTGAGATATTACGATTGGATCAGTTTGCGGGTGACTTTAATGCATTCGTTTGTTCGAAACTTTACTTATTCGATCAAAATTTCGAACAAGTTTATCTTCATTTACGTTTTAGACTGTTGAAAACAGAACATAATTTTCAAATTGTTTTGAATATAAATCTAGACCGGCTTGTATGGTATTATTATATTGATAGCAATACATAAGTAAATTAACTTTTGTTTTTGTTACCTGGAGTTTTGATATAATAATATCTAAGCGTCTTGGTGGTAAAAAATATATTGTATATCTGGAATCTTTATGAATTAATTTATTCTGGTTCTTCTTTTAAATAAATAATTATTTAATTTAATGGATGAAAACAGATATTTACATTTAATGGAATTAAACATAGCATATTTTTGTCACCTAATTAAGAAGAACAAATCCAATCTAATAATGCAATAGCTCAGTCTTTAAGCCTCTGTTTTACGATCTGAATGACGTGAGTTCGTATCTTCTACCCGAATAATGATGCTACATCCTAGCACAAGCATTATTAGTTTAGTTGGAATGGTTAAAAAGGATTCTAGTAATATTTAAAAAATTTCTAGTCTACTTTTTTAAAAAAAAAATAAACCTGTCCTACCTACGTCAGTTACATTGTGCAACTTGTCATAAGTTTAAAAAATGATTTTGAAAGAAATCTCACATGTCCTCAATTAATAGTTGCGTTATTTTCATGTAAATAGTTTCCAAATCAGATATTTATATAAATTATGGTTTTAAACACTTCTGTTTTTCCGAAAATTTAAGAAAATGCTTTTCGATACTCTCTATTTCTCTAGTCTATGCTTGTCGATGGTCTAGAATTTGTCTAAGTTATGAACGTTGTATAATGGTATCTATGAAACGGGATATTCAAATGCTACGAAATAAACACGAAACAAATGTACTTTTAAAGGGAATTATTTAAAGTATAGTTGGTTCTACGCACGCTTATTATTTAAGAGCTCTACTTTCTTCGTCTTCTTTTATTGCTTCTCTGACTAGAGGAAAGCTCGCAACCATTGCAGCATAAATATTAATGTTTTTATCAAGGTGAAAAAAACTGGCAGCACCCGGTATCCCTCTTTGCTCCCTAATATTGTGTAGTCAAGATTTGTTTTTCTGACCAAACCCATCTTTTGCTTCATTTTAGTAATTATATATTTTTATGTATATACAATCTGTGAACGGTGAAGCACGATTTACTCTCATAATCAGCGTAATTACCGAAATCTCTGCCGGAGAGTCACGATCAAACAGTCAAGCGCGTAGATAAAGCTGCCACAACCCTCGGAGCGATGCAAGCCACCACCACTATACCGAGACCTACTGAACGCCCCTGTATCTCGGTGGGTTAATATTAAGAAAGAGAATTGCTCATACTTGAAGGGCTCTATACATTTTGGTTGTGACGTACGTGTTATCTTCCTTCGCCAATAAGTCACGCAATAATTACCGCGAGTCGAGGATCACGCGCTCCCTCGCACATATTTATGCAACTTACAAATATACATAAATAAATACACGACGATTGCAAGCGATTTTATGGGCGAGAATTATGTGTGCCTTTAGGCTCCATCTTACACACTGCCATATTTTACTTCTAATGTGCCTTTAAATTATAGTAAAATCTATAGATTTTAAAAAATGAATCATAGAATTCATTGTTCAATTACAAAATGCTGAAAGCTCTTCAGTAGTTTATGATTATTTTATAGCTGTTTTATTACACACACACACACACATCACACATATATATATATATATATATATGTGTATATATATATATATATATATATATATATATATATATATATATATATATATTAGTAAAATGTAGTTTTATCAGTAATATTAATTGTTTTTAACTTTTAACTTACGTCTTAGACGTGGAAGGTCTGAAGAGTCTGTGCGTTATTTGATCAACATCTTCATTCTGCAAAAAAGAATAAATAGTATTAATTAAAGTTAATATAATATTAATTATATTGATTTGTAATATTAATTATAGGATATTCTCCATTCAACCCAGCTAGGTAGAAGTGTCAACTGCATAGGGAATTTATATAATATTAGTGCAAAGTACCAAGATTATATTGGTAATCGGTAAATTCATCTATCATAATAGTGTGGAATTAGATCGCTTCGCCTAAGGTTTATGGAAATGACGGCATTACGTGTTTAGGACTGTTTCGAAATACGTTTTTAATTGATGTTACGCGAGCGGCCACGAAACTCTTTTTCTTGTACGGACAACAACTGATGAAATATTATCGACAGAAATAGAAATACTCCCAACTCTTGCGTAAACTAAGCAACTTCGATACTCAAGATGAAAAGTGTTAAGAAAGTTTTTTATTGTGCTATATAACTGGTTACTCCTTTTAGATTTACTAAAAATTACGAATTATTTAAAAAAAAAATCAAAGAAAAATTGCGTAACAATATAATGACGGAAGTTAATACAGCTTATATTTGATAAAACCTTTTCAAACAACCATTTTGACATTTTTAAGTGCGTGATTAGCAGATATTGAATCATTATAATAAAAATATTTTTTTTTATCATAATGAGTAAAATTGATTTCCTTTCTACTGAGATTGCAGCAACGCGCGATGGGTAAGTCGATATATATATATATATATATATATATATATATATATATATATATATATATATATATATATATAAATAAATGTGTTTAATTACAAACTTTTTTATTTATAATATTATTTACAAATTAATAACATTACAAGGCTTACCCTGATATGATATGGGTGCACGTGGTTCATACAGTTCATATATGATCCACATGCACCCACTGCTGGGTCCAACATCTGCTTCCCCATTTCTGGAGGGACGGATACCCACTATGCTTATCCAAGTCAAATTGGTGGGATGTGCAGAGCTGTAGGCCATACATGCATATTTTTATTGTAGCGAAAGTCGACTCCTGAGGTTTGACTCCGATTGCGGTAGCTTTACCTCTAAGTTAATTAATTACATCATCTATTAATTTATATTACAAATGCATATATTATTCAAAGTAAATATATATGTATTCATAATTTCGTTTATCATCATCATCATCATCAAGGCATTATAGGAGCAGGTGGGCCTTAGCCTGGTTCAGTAAATTTTTTGAGTCGGATCTTAGTTTGGTTTTTCTCTCCAGCCCCTCACACCGATAGCCTTTATGTCGTCCTCCTCCATCTAGCCATTTGAGCTTAGGATCTACGACCATTTGTTGCATTATTATACCATTTGGTTTTCCGTTGAGTAGGCGTTTGGGTACTCTAGCCTCGTCCATTCGTATTATGTGTCTAGCCCACCGAAAGCCTTCATTTTCAAGTTTAGTTTGTACATACTATTAATAGTACATAAATTTATTTCGATATTACTTAATATTTTGATAGCTAAAACCATTGTAATTGATTTATTCTAGATTTTTTTATTTTGGTTTTTCAATTTGTATTCTCCATTAGAAATTTTATTGAATACGATGAAAAGTGTTATTTCGATGCTGCCCTTACTATAAAGTTTTCTCTTCACATGAGAAAGTGGTTACGTTCCTTCATCGACGCTCGGGCGATTTACAAACTGGGGCGGTTCGTAAATTTGATTTTAATATTGAGCACGTAATGCCCTGTTTGCTCACCGCTTGTAATTGATACGGCCCTTTTAGCACTCGTCTAATTCCTGTAATTATTTTCGAATTCAATGGCTTTGGCTTTAAATAACGGATTACTGATTGTTCCATCTAAGTCACAAAATTAATTTCGGTAAGGACATTTAAATCATTCAATAAATACTAGCTGTTGTAGTATTGTACATATGTACATAAATATTTATATAATTATATATATATTTGTTTGGTATTTTATTTAAAAAATTTGACAGTTAAATTATTATACAGATGTTTCTGCTTCATACTTTATTAAATATATATAAATATAAAGCTTGCTGAAAGAAGTGGGGCATGCAGTAGAGACTTTTCTAGTTTCTGTAGCCATTTTATTTGTGGTTAAGGATACATTAAATTGGTAAGTAAATTTATAAACAATTGTATTTCTTACGTCGTTTTCACTCATTATTAACAGGTAAAATGCATGCGACAATGACAACCAATAAGAAAAAATCCCATATAGATAAAAAATACATTACAAAGAAGAAGAAAAAAATATTTCCGCCATCTTTGCACGGATATTTTATATTGCTCCATTCGATACATCTGTCTATTTTAAATAAGAGTAAAGTATAGCGACGTTCTTCATTGATGGTGCTCGAATAATATACCATAGACATCTTTCTTCAAGATATTATTTTAATTATGGTTTTATATTATTGTTGCTAAAATCATTCATGCTATTGCATGATTTCACGTTATTGCATGAATTATTTATTTCGACCGAGAATGTAAAAGAATGGTTTCCAAGTCTTTGAAGGAATTTCCAGCCCGGTTATCTCAATGATTATTTGTGCATTCTTATATATATGTATATACATATATAAATGTTGTATAATTGTTAATATGTCGAACGCTTAACATTCAAGGTTTGCAAAAAAATAATTATGATATAATATAAATAATATCGTATTATTTATATATTTTGTTTCATGGGATCCGTAAATAATTAGCTTGTTTAGAGTATAATCAAGTTAGGTCAAGTTTAACTTCTACCATAAACGGTACACGTGGCACAGAACGTGCTAAAGGATTACTCAACTTGAAACTGAAGCTACGCGCATAAATATAAATAAATGTGATGTTAATCTCAAAGAATAATTTTCACGCTGTCGACGTAAGTTCGCGGCAATTCATATCCAATACAGGTGAAGTGCGCGGGCCCGCGGGTCCCCCCACGCCGCAGAGATTATGGCGGCGCCATCAAATATGCATAAAAGCCGTAAAATGCCACACTTAACTGCTCCCCGACGCCTCGCAGCGCTGTCACCTGCCCGTGAGTCGCGGCTCAGCCACTCAGCCAGCCGCAATTCCCGCTGCCTCCAGACAGATACTCAGACGTTATAGTAATTAAAAATTGCCGCTCTCACATGAATTTGCATTAAAGACGCGAGACGAACAAATGTGAGGATGGATTTGCATTTTAGTTATTCATTCTTTTGTATACCTACACGTACGGGATAAGAGGTAATCGATACAGCTTTGGTGCTGGAGTGGAGACCTTGTCTTGGCGAACATAGTGTGGGACACATTTCAGCTAGATGTTGCCACAATAAGCGTAGGGCGGCTAGCAGAGACTAGTGAAGACGAAGAACGGGCTAGGTGGCGCTTCTTGGGTCTATCTATCTATGTCCAGTAGTGGACTGCCGCAAGCTGTTGATGATGACGATAAAGCAATTCGTAAATTAATAATTTATTTATAACAAGATTTCATCGACGTTCTAATTAGCTCAGTGATAAAGTTACCGATCGATCGAAATCGGAATAAATATGTATATGTATTTCTTTCGTAGCCCATATATGTCCCATGGTTGGACAAAAGGCCTTATATTTCTGAAGGAATGGACGTCAATCAAAACCCACTACGTTTGTTCCTTGTTGAAGAATTGGGGGACACCCAATCTAGGAAATAATACCAATAGGCCATATATATGTATATATTTATGACGATTTAATTGCCTCAATTTTCTGAATAATTAGAGAAAATATAATCGCAGTTTCAAAGACAGAGACACTTCTGTGGAAAATTTCATATAAGAACAAATATTTTTAAACTTCTATGGTATTAGAATATTTTGTTTCTTACTTTTTAAATGGAATGCTTGAAGAAATTCAGAAGGCATATTGTTTAGATATTAAAATATTTAAGTCTAAATTAAAAAAGACAAGATAGGTTACTAATTATAAATATAAAACTACTCGCCGATATCCAAATAATTCATGCGAGGATTTCGTGGTGCATATATATACATTAATAATATAAATAATTATATTTTTAAGTGAATATAACAAAGGGAAAATCAACAGACGGATCACATAACAATTAAGTAAACACATATAATAATTTCCACTTTTTTATTAGTAATATATGTATGTACAATTTATAAGTGAGAGGCAAATTCCTAAACTGCATACACTACATTATTATTCCCACACTACACTGTGTATAACTAGTGACTTAGCGACACGAATCCACAGCGCCATTATAACAATCATCCTCCCGTTCATTACGCGGAGTCATGATACTAAATTTAAATTAACAGCCCCTCCTTAGTTAAACTATGTACATCTGCGTTGAAATGAATGTTCATTTATTAAGAGAACATCGGCAACTATTGTTCAGCTTTCAGAGATATGTATTATTTTACCTGCTTTGATTTTTCTCTGCTTTGCTTTGCGTTGTATAGACAGAATCGTAGTAATATAATAAGATATAATTCTTTGCGTTAGCAAAATGAAGTGGCAATAGGCTGGTCACGTTTATCAGAGAATTGATTTGTTGGAATACGACTGCTGGAGTGAAGACTGTGTTTTAGCAAACGTAATGTACGCACGATTCCTGACTAGCTAGAGATACGATCTACGTTGGGTAGCTGACTGAAACTGGATATATATCCATCCCTACATATGTAGGGAAAAATAGAGTTACGTGACGCGTCTTGGGAATCTTATGTCCAGTAGTGGATTGTTAAATGTGCTGTGTGCCCAAGATACAGTATCCACTCCAGCGCTATTTTAATTAATTTATAAAATTAGGAAAGGTCTGGTAGAAATCACGATTTGTTATAATACTGCTCTTTTTTGTACCTTATGTTTTAATATTCATTATTTTAGTTTATTTATGGTGTAAAAGAAGCAATATACTCCTATCTGTCGATACATTTTAGCGTAGTAAAGTAGTGATGCGTGGGAAGAATGTTCTGGAAAAACGCACCGTACTGGATCGCCACTCATCCAGATGGTGGGGGTGAAACTTTTCCTTGTGGCCAGTTGTACGGTAGTGGAACTTTGAGGCCGGAATTATCCCGAACAATTCCTCGGAGCACTTCTCATGGTAAAAGATACTGATAAGTACATAAACAATAAAAATTCGACTTTCTAAAACATGATTAATGCTTATCAAGCAATTTGAAATTGTAACAAGCTATGCTTATATATATATATATATATATATATATATATATATATATATATATATATATATATATATATATATATATATATATATATATATATATATATATAATTGTAAATTATGCTGTGAATTTCATTAGCGCTATGAATGTAGTACGTCGAGTAGAGCGCATTTTGTGACGCGATAGTCAGAAACAGCCAATTTAGCCGCAGCCATCGCCGCCGCCGCCGTCTTTATCGTATCTTTAACGAACACTCATAACCGTGCACACTACTTAACGTATTGTGCCTCACGTTGGCTTTGCGCTGGAGACACGAAGGCTCAAACGAGCTGAGAGCGGGCTTTGTGGGATTTGAGTCGTGTAAAGACTGCGCTGCTGTCTCGTTTCTTTAATTACACTACGAACGTTCGCTCATTAATTAAACTAATTTAATGTTCTTGGCTATGTTACGTTAAATTCATCTTTGTTTCTTATTACGTTCATAGGTTTTATTGCCGATTTTCCTATCAATCGATAGATACAACCGTAACAGGTTGATGTTGAACGTTGGCCGCCTTCAAAATCAGAGAGTGCTATAAAAAAAAAACGCTTGACGGGCGGATTGGAAAGCGAATTCAAATTCTTTATTTCGTCATTATATCTGTATATATTATGTTAGTTATCTATAAATCTTAAAAATGAAAAATAAATATATAATCAAATTTACGAGGACTTTCACAGATATTATTCACAAGAGAATGTTTCCCCATTTACATAATCGCTCGTATTTAAACTAAAAAAAAAACTTTCTCAGCCACCCTTTGTGAAACAATGTAGGTTTCGCACGGGAAATGCTAATACGGGCCGTTCGCTACAAATTGATACTCGATCGTCGCTCATATAAAACACTCTGCGAGCAAGATCGTCCCATGAATAATAAAGAATTGCCGCACGCCGACACAACGTTAGATGCGTTGGTGCCGCCTTACAACGTCGAATATTTAAAAAAAATAGATAAGACGAACAATATTTTGATATTACTAGTATTCTTGTTAAACAGTTCAATTAAGTTAATATTGCTTTTGCAAAAAAATATGGCTCACCTTAATGGTTTAATGGCAGAATCGAATAGAGTTCTTGCTTATTCATTTCAATTCATATTGAATAAATAATATAAAATTTAGTAATTATATAAATATATTTAGTATAAATTATATTTTTGGCAAGAATCGTTCTTAGTTGGTCCAAATTATGAATAAAATAAAACAAACATAAGTTATCTTCTCAAGAATATTTGCGTTATTTATAATGAATGTCACAAAAATAAATATAATTTTCTTTCTTTTGTTGTAAAATATATCCAAAAAAAAAAATAATTATATCCATCATTACAATTAAAGAAGGATTGCTAAAGATTGTATTTATAATGAAGGATACTTAAGCAAGTTAAAATAATTTCAAAACCAATTCTTTATAAAATCGTCTTTGAGAGGCGGCATTTTTGACTTTGTAGGCGCCCTTATTCACCGCACGTCCACTATAAAACATAACTCCGATTTTTATTCCAACTTATATCTATTTGAGTTGTGTTTTCATTCAGCTAAATATCTCCCCTTCATGTCAAACAGAAATACCCCGAGAGATCGTAAAAAGTGTCGACTAAATTCAGTTTTATTATATTGGTTTCCACCAGTGGCGGTTACATGACAAAAATAACGTTAAATTTATACCTAAATAAAATCATGTAACAGCGAAAGGTCACATATAGAACAATATAAGAATTCCAAGTAATATTTTTTTATAGCCCACATATAACCCACAGCTGGGCAAGGGTTCTTCCAATTTCTAAAGTGCAATGTGTAGTGCAATTAAAGTTAACCCACCACGCTTGTCAACAGCGGACAGAAACGGAATAAATTAAGGGAGGATTGTGTCAAAGCTGTCGGCAACATATATATTTACCATAAATGTAATCATTAATTGCGAAAGTGGTATGCTACTGAGCCTGTAGAAGATACCAACCACCTTTTACGTATGCAAAAAACTTTAGAAGCAGCAACACTTTAGTTGGTAAGTATCGAGTTTACTATCTGAGGTTGTGAGTTTCTTATCGGACTACTGACATGAACGAATTAAAAAGAAATATAGAAATATTAAAAACATTGCCAGTCTTCTTTAAATAATCTCCCTCATTCAAATAAATATTGCATCATTCAAATATAATAAATATTATGAAACCGTTAGAATCTCTTAACGTAATTTGAGTACGGATTACCGTTGTGAACATATTAAGCCATGTTGTCATTAACCGAAGCAGTTGCTTAATAACATGTATGTATCAGTTGGAATTAAATCACTTTACGTCGAATAAGCCCGGTGTACACGATCGACGATTAAACGTTATCGTATATGTATGTAACACTAAGCTACGAAAGTGGCAGAGTAGGTATCAATTAACAGCCAATTGAGTAGGTATCAACTGGATGGAGAAAACTTCGAGAAAGAAGCCGATAGAAGGATTCAGCTAAGCTGGGCAGCATTTACTAAACATACATACATAAACTTCGTCAGGTTTTCTCGTCGCACATACCTCAGAGACTGATGTCGCTGACAGTCCGTCTGCTTCACGAGCTCAGTGTCGCTCAGAGAGCAATGCTCTTTCTCTGGTAGATATGATTCGGAATGAACAAATCCGCCAGAGAAATAAAGTCACCGACACCGCCTTTCTAATTAGCAAACTAAAGTGGCAATGGGCTGGTTACGTTTGTCGGAGATGTGACAATCGTTGGAACAAACGAATGCTGAAGTGGAGACCGCGTCTCGGTAAACGTTGTGTGGGACGCCCACCCCCCAGGTGGTGTGATGATCTGCGCAGGGCGGCTGGCAGAAACTGGATGCGAGAAGCCGAAGATCGGGCTAGGTGGCGCTTCATTGATTGAGTAGATATACATATTTAAAACTAAATGTTAGTATTTTTCTGTGCTGCCGCGCTACCGTATGTTAAACGCAGGGATCCATAGACAAAATCCATTTTTTATCTTTATTTTCAACTTCCCCTCCCATTTCTCCTTTTTTTCTCACCCGTTATTACAGTGCCCTTAGTAATGCGGATGTCTACAATAGTAGATGTCTATTTACCATTATGTCACCCGTTTCACGTTTTCCATGTAAAAAATATTGTTTATTCTCAAACCATGTATGTCCCGATGCTGGGCACGGGTCTCCTCATTTCTGAAGGAACGAAAATTAACCTATTACGATTGTCTAATGTAGATTGGTGAGATAATCCGAGGATTAAAGGTGCGACTATTGGCTCCATAGGTGGTCGTAAGTAGGCGTAAATCAAAATAAGATTCATATATAGCGTATTGTACTTTTGTAAAATATTAATTGAAGCCTCCATTAGGTTTCGTAGCTCGCAGACCGCATACGCGGCAATGTGTAAATGGCGGCGGGCGTGTAGTGTTTACCTGCGGAATCCGCACAGACAATTAGCTCTTTATACGATTAAACGCTCCACATCCGCAGGTGTCGACGTCGACATGACACGTGACGTTACTACTCGTGCTGCGCATCACTACCCTTTGATTTGTCACTCACTCAATTTGTATACGATTTATTGCTCTGTTACGAAACGTATTCAACTGTGACTAGAACGATTTTAATTTGTTCAAACACTCACACATATACTTGCGCCCAAAAACAGACTTGCATAAACACCAAGTTTATAAGAAATGAATGGTCATTGTTTTAATTAATAATTTACATATGTATATTCTCAGGTAATAAAATCTTAGTTTATAATTTAGTTTAAGTTACATTTAAAAATAACAAGTATGTTAACTTAATTTATATATTCTATGGTGCACAAATAATATATAGGGAATGGAAATGTTTTGCTGTAATACAAGATAACGCCTAGCTCAGTGACAGCGGCTAATATATGTACCATATTTATTATTTTGTAAAATGAATAAATAAATATATGTCCACGAAAAAAATCAACAAAGGCATGATTTGATATTCACGTGTTGTTATATTTTAGTTCTGTGGAACATAAGCGAATCGACTTTTAAACAGCAATAGCTCAATTGTTAGGGATAGCGCTTATGATTTGAGTTTATGGGTTCGTTTATTCCATTTAATTTTAGATTGGAACTTTTATACATACATATTCCTAGAACAAGTACTAATACTTAAGTTGGAATGGTTACTATTAATTATAGTAATGTAAGAAATGTAGACAGATCATCTACAACATAAAATTATCAACTCTTACGGGTATTAGTAAATGACCCATTTATAGAAACTGCCATTTCTCTAAAAGCTAGTAATTGGAAAGTTTCTTGCGTTATGCAACTTTTTAAGTTATTTTCGAATTTAAGGCATTTTATGTCTCAAACATATTTGAAACAACCTTAATTCATTCTTGTTTTTAAAGATTCTAAAAAAGAAAAATAGAAACATAAAATTTTTATCCTCCAATATGTAAATTTACCATAGATACGAAATTATTTTAATTTTTAATATTGCATAGAGTATAAAATCAGGATAAATTCAAAAATATAAATTATTAAGGAATATATAATATGAATTGTGCACAATAATTGAGTCTAAGAATTCACAAAAGCTTTTTTTAGCGTGTTGCAATATTTGCAACGTCATAAGTATAGTAAACATTACGTGGGTGAAAACTTTAAAGTGAGTTTCATTATATAAAAATATAAAATTGAAGAATTCTTGTAGTGTAATATTATAATTATGTGCATTGCACCAAATGTCTATTTTCAGTTGAGGGAGGAAACTGGTGAAGTAGAAGACGATACAGCGCGAAAAAGGAAGCGCACACAAAGAGCCAGTCGAGACGTGGCTTCAGGTGTCTCGGCAAGCTGCCTAAGAACACGGATCTAAATCGTGAACACTAGATACGATTACAATCATATACGTATGAAAATATTTACTATAATATTTGCAAAAAATATTTTATTTCTCCTTCAGGTTATCTAATGAGTAACAATTCAAGCATATTATATATATTAACTATAAATTATATTAGTTCACGATTGTATTTATATGCTATTGATAATTCGTTTTAGAATTCATCAAGAAAGCATAAAGGGTTTTTGTAAGAATTTTTTAAAAAGAAAATTAAATACTCAGCAAGAAGAAAAGAGTAAAACTTCGGGTGCTCAGTACGGGTTTTGTATAGGCCCTTTTTGCGTATTGGGTTATGTCTGGCATCATTATGATGTTGGTAGTCAAATCAGCACAATTATGTTCGTTTTTAGCTAGGAAAAACAGCTCGGCCGCACTCGCTTCTTGATATTGCGTAGCCAAGTTCTCCTTTTCCAAATAACTGGTCTTTTTACCACGATTTTTTCGTTTTATGATAAGTTGCAATATTTTGTACATGTTATATCATATAATATGAATCAGGTAAGCAGCTTTTATTCTTTTAACGGTCTCAATGTGTCTTTTGGAATAGGCCTCCTCCAACTCTTTCCATTGTTTCCTATCATCTGCTTCTCTTGTCCAGCATGACCCTTCTGTAAGTTGAGGTCATCCTCCCATCTCCTCACTAGGCGATCACTTTTCCTTCTGTAATCCTTTGGATACCCGACGGTGATGTTTGGTTCCATTTCTCTTAGTTAGATCGTATAGTGGATTCGGCTACTTTTACGGTCCAATAGAAGACAAAATAGAAGGTTGAATTTGAAACTACTTCAATATGTTTAATTCTTGGGTATAAACTATGAATGTAGTTATAGTCAAGGAGTCTGATTCAACAAGCGAGTGCATCGGCCTTCAGCAGCCGGCGGCATAAAGATATTGAGCATACATTGTGGCAGGCGCATTGTGTGCTGGTGCGAATCACCGCGATAACACCGCCACCGTCCGCCACCGGCCGCTTTGTCTGCCTAATTGTTATATTCCGAACAAAGACTCTGCTGAAACAAAAGACGTCAGCGCTTGTTAGCTCTCGGGCTAAACGCTCCGTGTAATAACATGTCTTCAAACAATCGTTCAATGTTTCCAATATGATAGGAAATTGGTAATATGCGATCGCAATGCGAATCGATTGCCTTTGTTGTGTTGTAAAATAATAAGTAGCTCTCACGCTGATACTGTTTGTTGTTATCTCGTCTCTTCTTATATCGTCTTCTGTAATCTCTATACTGCCATTCCCAGCGGCTGCTCTAGGCTGACTGATTTACTGTCTGCCATCATGATTTGACAACTCTTTAGACTAAAGTCATAGACCCTTCAGTAACGTAAGTGATTACAATTTTCTTACTTAGGTTGTGAAAGTGATTCTTCTCCGAAGTGCCAGCGTTGCTGGAAACAATTTCAAATCAACTTTTATAAGTAAAAAAATTGACAACTATGAGGAATTTTAGGAAACGATATATTTACGAAGTTCACAACAGTTATATAAGAACGCGAGTGTCATTAAAAAGCTGTGAGTTTAAATGCTAAAATCTAATCGTTCGAGCCAACATGATTGACGGTAGGCGGCCAATAAAGCCGAGGGCAAAAATACGAAATTCCATCGAGTAATAATGAATCGGCGGGGCTCGATGCGATATAGCGCTAATGATCTTCATTTTCGAATTTCGAACGGTTCGACGTTTATTCGTTTTAAAATGTACAAGCTCGAGCGGCGTTGGCTCTTGGCGAGCGATCCCCCGCCCGCTCTATGGCATCAATCATTTTTAGAGGGTTTCGCTTATCCAAGTTTTCTTCCTGCCTCCGTCCTCAGCTACCAACTTTTACATCGAATGATCTCCGCTAAACCAACAGAGCGTTCGGCGTCTCGCAACCGCGTTTTGTATTATTTTTTGTGAATAAATAATATTATTTTACGGGGGAAAGGGGATTGGATTTCGTTAAATATGGTTTTAGTAAATTGAATTGAAATCTCTCAATGTCGACGTTCAATTAAGCTTTAGATTTTGCGCTTGATGAAGGAATTTCCTTTGTTTCACAAAAACAATATAATTTCGTTTATTTAAGGCATTAAGATATATTAACAAATAGCGTTCAAACTATGAAATAATTTGAATTATTTTATTTATTTGGGTTAGTTTTAGTCTACTTTAATGTCGGAAGGCATTCTCTACCAGTCAACCTGGATTAAATTTAAATAATAGTAATGAGATTTCCATGTGGTATGTTAATTCCACTGTTATTGTACCTATAGTAGTCGCTATAAATGGACTTATTGGTGAAAATTTGGATACCATTCTGACTAAATTAGAATATTGTGCACAGCTAGAATCGTGATAAGGTTCCTTTCCTTGGACGCCTAAATCCTTCTTCGGTGGCTTAGTTTATCCCGCCACAAAGAATAATAAATTGTTATTAAAAGTATATATAATTCTTTAAATAAATGTGATATTATCGATTTGAAATAATATTAAAGGAGAAGAATCAAAACTATACAGCATTACTTTTTTAATGTGCCGAAACCTTCCCTACCAATTACTTAATCTATTTTCTAGCGGCAACACATTAATTACTCCATATCCATTACAATGGCTGTCACAAGTGATTAATGCTAATGTCGGCCGCAAGATTTTTAACTAAGTTAAGATTAAAATAGCTTATGGTATTATAAATCGCGAGAGGCTCGGGGCGTCGGATCCGTCATCTCTCCCCAGCAAATTACAATGACACATCCACCGGGTGGTTTTAAGTCAATTCAATTTCGAGGCTCCCGATATCGTTGGTGGAGAATAACGCTCGAGAATTCTAGAAAAATATTACACAAGGTAACTAACTGACTTAGGTGTGGTACTGACAGCTTTACATAATTTAACAAATAAATTTTCGATACATATGTTTTTGATACAAGGTTCGAAGCCGCATTATTATAATCTACTGACTGAGAGGAAAATTGAGTGTATCTCTTGAGCGAGATTTTATTTTAAAATATTCTTGAAGTTTTCCGAACTATAATAATACTAATCATTTACATTAATTTGTATTGAAAAAGAAAATACCACATACGACAGTCAAATAATCCATTATCAACTGTCATCAATCTAAACTAAACTTAAAGCGAGGATCAAACCGCCGACCAATAACTCAAAGCTTGGCCATTGAGCCAATTAGGTCTTTAGTAATCGATTAGGTTGTACTCATTAAAATATAGTGAAAATGTCATAGAATATTTAAGGTAATTGAGGTTTAAATTTTTTTTATCACTACAATAATCTGAGAACTGAATCAGACGTTAAGCCTGCTGTTTACTTTATATAGTGGCTATAGTTTCGTCCTGTACAAAACAATTTATGTTCAAAATGCGTAGTGATCGGGGCACGAGGAACGGGTGCACTTTTTTATTTCCGCTGTACTGGGGAGGCCGCGGGTTGATCTTTGTTTTATGAGAACGATTAAGAAAAGCATATTTGAAGTGTGTACTTGGGCTTTATTTGCACCCCGAGAGGGAAGCCACGCTTCATTGATCCGTAATCGTTTTTCGCATTTATTGCTGTGCCTTATTTATTTATTTGAGGGTTATGAGTATGTCGGGGAAATGAAGTTGTTTCGCTTAGTTTCCTCGAAATGAATCAAGATCATTTTATTTTCGTATAATGTGATGTTATTGGAGTTTATTAACTGCTTACAATACTTTGATGTTCGAATTTTCGTATGTATTGATTTTACATTTTTAAAACACTGTATCAAGCTCGTCTTTGAACGATGAACGTCATCATGAATGAAAGACGAATTAAATTAAATTGCTATTTATAATATGAGACTAATATAATATAAAATAATAAATTCATGGTTATATTTTGTTTTTAGTTGGCTTTCCTTCATTGCCGCAATGTGTTGTGGTCATATAACATGACAGTCATGACACGAATTTCGCAACATGGTTTTACTGTGATTGCCACAACGCGTCGTGAGCGTTTTCAAAACACGAAATTTGCAATGTAGATGTTTTACAGTGATCAGAACAAGTTGTGAGCTGTTTTTTAGATTAATGAGCGTTTTTTTATGGGATAGGAAGGCAAATAAGCAGTCGTGTCACCCGTTGGAAAGCAAATTCATTCCGATACATTTGTTTTTGGTCCCATATGATGTATGTTCAAAAAATAACGTGCATTTTCAAATTTCTTAGGCAGCGTATATACGATTTTCTATTTTTTTTCTTATTAGTTGGTACACTCGTCTCGAATATACGTTCACAGTTTCAGCCATATAACATGTTTAGTTTGTTTTTGAGAGACATAAAGGTTAAAAGTGTTTGCGTGTTTGGCGATTTTCTGCTGAAAAAAAAAAATTAATCAAAGAATTTTGAATAGAAATTTTGCATAAAAAATAGAATTAAGTGCAGTGTATGTATGCATATTAATGTTAAAGATATTTAAAATATCGTGATCTTTTTATAAATTATTGTATTGGTGACATAGGCGGATAATTGGGTTTATATTGCTTTATAATTATTATAGAAAAATAAAACAAATATAATTGGTATAAAAGGCATAATGCAGGTGGGGTCTTATGTTGCGATCCAGTTATTTTCGCACTTAATTTTGCGACGCCAGGCGTTGTATTGTACGTGGGGCTTCTGCTCGCTGAGTGATTTGAATGCAAAGCGAGCGCTCCGCAAGGGTTGTCTTAATTGTGCCTGTGGCGGACCACAAGCACCAAACATCGGGCGCTGGTTTTGAATTCTAAGACGAAAAACACCTAGGCGCTAAATGTTTACTTATAGCTACAAATAAGGCCGTAATTAGGGGGACAATATTAGGGATTAAAACCTCCCAAAATGCCTAATGCAACCCACTATTTTATACTTACTAAAATATCGAAATAGTATTGCGTAAATATTTTAATTAAAATATAATTAAATTTGAATATGTATTCTCTTATTTATATAGTATTATGTTATATATTATTATTATTTATATGTTTATATATGTATGGTTTTATGTAGTATGTATTGCTATGTATATTATTATTATATTTTGTTGTTGTACACTTATTTCTATCCTCACAGCTTATCTTATCTCTTTGTCATCTTCTTTCCTTTTAATTCTTGTATGTCGTGTTTTATGTGTATAATAAAGTATTAAAAAAAATTATATAAACTTATTTTAAAATATAGTACTTATTACTTTTAGTCTAGAGTTCGAATTCCCCTCCTCTCGTAGTGAGTTCCTAGCTACGGCCTTATGTAAAAATTCTTAGTGTTTTCGTTTTCTAAACTTAAATGGCATAGTAACCGCCCTCGGAGTCAATAGTTGCTGGTTCGAATTTCGAGTCGAAACAAATATGGGTATGGCCTGTAGATCCAACAAAACTTACACTACTTAAAAGTCAAGTATTCTAACCAATGAGTTAAGCAATTATTTTAGATAACAGCGATTTATTTTATATAACAGTTGGATGGATTGGTTTGAGAGCCAAATAAGAATAAATTTTGTTTGGCTTTATGTTTCATCGAAGAGAAAACGGTCAAATAATAGTAAAATTTTATAGAAGAATTATAACATTCTAAGTATTCTCAATTGCTGCGCGGTATTCCCACCATAGAATAGGGTCACTCCATTTCTTCTCTTGGATGTCATACGAGGTGACTATGGGAGCAAATACCAGTAGATGGGTAGCAGTATCGACCTGAGTAATAGAAAACTATCAGCGATCCCCAATTCATCTATAATGTGTAAAGTATTACGGAAACATCCCTTAATTATGAATGAGGCCCATATTCACCAGCGAACTGCTATATAGGAGAATGTTATATAGTCATCTTGCAGATGACCTGAGATATGAAAAACAAATTACAATCCCCAACTCATCTATACGTGGGGGATTGCGGAAAAGTCACTTAATTTTGAAGGAAGCCAAGATTCAGCAGTGGACTGTTATAGTTAGATCATCTAAGTAATAAAAAATCTTCTGTCCCAAGTTCCGTCAACCAAATGTGTGGATTACGGAAAAACCCCTTAATTTTGAAGGAGGCTTATGTCCAGCAGTGGGCTGTTACAGTAATAATGATTACAAATAGTATGATGTACTGGTTGGCAAAATTAAGTATAATTCGTTTTTAAGTATTATTGAAGGATAAAAAAATACTACAATAGTATCATAATATAATATTTCATATTCATATATCATAGTATTATATATATTTAGATTTCTATTACTATAACAATGCTAAATAAATAGCCATGTATGAATTATTGTTAATATTGATAATGAAAATGATATACATATGTATACATATTGGTGTTCGAATGTCGTGTTTTTAGTTATAAAATTAATTGGAAGTGGCGTTGTCGTGATTAAGGCGGTTGAGATGTGGTCGTTACTGAACGGAAGGGTTGTTCGTTGCTTCCCCAATATCATTTAACTCCACCCCGAGTACCGGGCTTTTTATAATAGCTACCATGCTTTCATTTGTATATTACAAAGAGTATATAATTAATTCTATCTATGAAAATTGGTTATTTTTTTTTATAGGAGGGCAAGCGAGCAAACTTGTCGCTTGATGGAAAGCAATCAACGCCGCCCATAGACAACCGCGATACAGGAGCAGAAGGACGCAGGAGATGCGGAAGTGTTGTCGGCTGTGCTGTTTTTTAAAGTGGTGGTACGTTGAAAGAAGTTTCGAGTGAAACGCACCGTAGTAAATCGCCACTCATCCAGATGGTGGGGATGAAACTTATCTAAAATATCGATGAAATATTTCTCTATAAATTAAGGAATGAGATCACTTCATTATGTAATATGACTGCGTGTTTAATTTTATTTACGAAGAAATTAAAATATTTACATAATTATATTTCACATAAAAATAGACGATCCAAAGAGTCAGGCGTTACTTTGTAGTAATTTGTTATTAAAATGAACAGTCAAAACTTACTTTGCTAAGATGAGAGAGAATAAACCAGTTAAAAATAGTATTATGTGTTTACGAAATACGAATGAAGTACAGAATTATTAACCTAATTCTTACCGAAAATACGGCCGTCAAAAAATCCTCCACCGCTTCACTATTGTCACTAACACCAACAACGTCAAACAACTATTTATCAACAATTTATACGAAAAGTGTTTTGCCTCAAAAAGAAGCGTCTTTGGTTGTGGAGAATCTACGGAAGACGAACCCACGACCATAGATTCCGTGAGCGGGGGGAGGGGGCAATATAATCGAAATTACAATTATCATCATCAACGCCATGCGGCAGGCCACTGCTAGACATAGGCCTTTCTCAAGATGCGCTCCCGGTGTACGAAATTCAGCTTCACGCATTCAGTATCTAGTAGTCGCCCTGCGCAGATCTTCGCTCTGTGTGATGGAAGTTAACAGCGCAATAAAAGTTAAAAGATTCAAATTTTGCATTAACAAACATTTCACAAATCATAAATTAACGTGTCGCGGTCCCTTTGTTCCACAAGCGAAGCATAACAAAATGGAGTCGTATTAATTATTCAGCGCCACACTCGACGCAATCAGAATAAGTGCTGATGTTTCTGTCAGCTTCCACCGCAGCAGCGGCGGCGCAGTGGTTGCGATGGCGGTGTACATGTTTAGAATTCTTAAGCCCCGCCGAAGGCTTGATTAGAGGAAATTAAAATCATTATACTCCGCAGCGCGCCACAATACCTCCGCTCTACCCATCTGACTTAAAAATAAGGGAAACGCACATAAAGAAGGCGGCCGCCGGAAACGGAAGCGGCACCATCTTGGAGCCGCCGGGCGGGAAAACAATGGATTCGTTAATTAACATTTTCTTACGCCTCGCGGCTGTCGAACGAACGGTTAATCGGACAAAATATTTACGACATGGAGGCGATGGAAATTCCGTCGTGAAATTACACGCCTCGAATTCTGAAGGAACGTTAAGATTATGGAAATGAAAAGTCGTGCGCACGCGTTGCCTTATTATTTTTTAAAACATGACATGTTTCTTATATACGACGTCTTAGAGAGACTTAGACTTAATAAAAACAACGTGACAGGTTTTTAAAAACGATGTTTAGAACGAATAAAAAGTGAAAAATTTTTTTCATAGTATATTATCTACGATACAGTACACAAACACTAATTTAATGTGACATAGTATTACTTGTCTTATCTCTATCTTACAATTTCTAAAACGACATATTATATGTATACGTTTTTTAGAACGTAGGAATAATTTCATCATTTATAATCAATTGAGATTTTTATTAGTATTAATAGTATTTTATGTTATAAAATTTAATATTCCCATCTAGAACGTTTAAAAGGTTCCTTAACGAATGATATTCTATTATCCAATTTCCTTCAGTCTGTCTTAAATTATTTATTTATTATTACATTGTAATGTGTAGTAATAATTAAAAACAGTAAGATATTTTTTGGAATTCCTATGGACCATCCATAAATTACAAAAAATAAAAATCAATGCATGTTTTTATGGTTGATAGTGCTATTTCTTAGGCTATTAATATGATATAATTTAAGGTTGTAATCTATAATGATAACAAATATATATTTATTTAATACTTTATTGTACACATAAAACACGACATATAAGAATTAAAAGGAAAGAAGATGTACAAAGGCGAGCTTAACTCAAAATTGAGTTTTCTTCCAGCAAACCTTGGGGTGAAAGAGAAATAAGATAAGCTGTGAGGATAGAAATAAGTGTACAACAACAAAATATAATAATAATATACATAACAATACATACTATATAAAACCATACATATATAAACATATAAATAATAATAATATATAATATAATACTATATAAATAAGGGGGTACATATATATATAATATATACATAAATATATACATATATAAATATTTTATACTGAAAGGAAATGATTTTTAATTCTTCTCTTAAATATATCCAGTGAGAGGCTATCACGTATAGTATGTGGGAGAGAGTTCCACAAGCGCACTGCGTGTACAGTGAATGAGCCACCGTAACAATTAAATATACAAATATAAAACAATTTCTGACTGGTTTAGGATGTGGTCGCTTACAATTATAGATCAAAACACGAACAAATCGCCGGGGGCCGTTTCCAACAAGTGAAAAATATGAGTCATTAATAAAACACGATATGTAAGAGAATCAAACACATTCCACTTTGATATCGATAAAAGGGATTCATTGTTTTTTTTGCATTTCGTAGAGGACAACACGAATGAACTTATTATTTCATATTTCCATCTCAGCTTTACACTAGGCTATTTTTTATAATAGTTGCCATTATAACATACAATTATTATGAATAAACACTTAGACCCGGAACAAATACTTATAGGCCATACAGATATTTAATACAATTCGGACCCACAATCCAAGGCTTCAGAAGCGGAGGAACTGAAAAAAATCTAGTTTTTCTATTAAAAAAGGCAAACATGTATAATAAATATTAGACAGTAGTCGTGTTGTGTAAAATTCACTCATTTTATTATTATTTTTTAAGTTGGTAAACACTTTAAAATGTTTTAAAAGAATTTTCTTTCCTTACTTTCACCAAATAGTAATCAAACAGGAAGCGTTAGTACAGTTTTACGCAAATGTAATGCAAAAAAATTAAATATTTATTTCTATAATTCATAAACGTTATTGAAACTTAAATTTAATGTCGTTTAATAAAAATAAATTAAAATGTGGTATATTATCGATATGTAGACAATATACATCACTAGTTACATCGGACATTCATTGAGTCTGTATTGACCTTTGACGAAGTATCATCATTTGTCAGGCAGCGCACTAGAATGCAATTACAGCGTTTGACCAACCGATTGCATAAAACATTCATCACTTGATTCCACGTATGGGTATTGTTTCAGAACAGTTGGATGATATATGTTGGATAAATGTGGACCATGGACTGTGTTTGCAATTTGTTATTTATGGGAAAGGTAAATTTGGGGAGTTTCGAGCCTTATATTAAATTTTTGACACTACTAGATTTTTGATTTACTTTTCTACAGTCCATGTATGTCCCACTGCTGATTACTGACCTCCAAATTTATGGAGGAATAGTCGTAAAACCCACCACGTTTGTCCGAGTTGAAATGGGTACCCAGACTCAAAATAAATATTTGTAAGCCATACATATATTTTTACCGATGCGTGAATTGAATTCGCAACCATTGATTGGAAAGCAGTATCTTTGCCACTGAGCCACACAAATGCACAAACATTTATAACTAAATGACCCACTTAACCACCTACAATTTCTTTAATTCAAATTAACGAAAATGATATCTCCTGGTAGGCTTATCTTCTCCTGGTATGTTAGTATTTAGGTATGCAATACTACTCAAAATCGCACAAAAGAAAAGACAGTTTTTTATAACAACACCCTCATTAGACGATAAAGCCGTCCCTAACGCCATCTATTGAAAGTAAAAGGAAGAAAAAGAATTTTTCTTTTTTGAAGGTTTGTTTATGATTTTCCTATATATTTTTATTTGTAAACCTTCTCTGTATTAGAGCGGACAAAGTAAAAAGATCTATTCAAATCGGTCGAGCCGTTTTTGAATTTTAGTGAGACTAACAAAATCGTTTTCCATTTATATAGTTAGTGCTTCTACTGTTGGACATAGGCCTTCCCTCCAAGAAGCTCCACCTACACGCATATAGTCTCTGCCAGCCGTCTGCTTCAGAGATTGTCGGTCATGACAAACGTGACCAGCCTATTGCTACTTTAGGTTTAATAATTTACAAACATAAAAAAATTAAAGATTTATTTATTAAAGATTTATATATATATATATATAATGTAGCTGTTTGAATATTAATTTCTAAATATTTAATAATTATTTCCTGTGATATTACGATTTTAGGTTAACTTGGAGTGTTGCCAGCCGTTTTCGCTGCAGTGTTAGACATAGACATGGAGAGGTACGGCAGTAAACCGCTCTTAGTAGTGGATTACCGCCATTAACCGCTATCCGAGTTGTAAAACGAGTAATCGATGCGCACCCCGATGTTTATAGTCTATTATAACGGACTTACCGTAGGGTTTCTAGTTATGGACATTGCTGAGATTTGTGTAGGGTTATTTGCAATCACGACTGTAAATTTATTTATTCATTAATTCTTAAGACAATGCTGGAAGGCAAACTCTCGTAGTCAACCAAAAGAAAATAAAGTCAAAATAAGAATTTAATGAAGATTTTAGAATCATTATTCATATTGAAATTGTTTATATTTAAAAGACTAATATTTTTTTAAGACATTTTGACGTGAATGTCTGCGGATGCCATAAATACATACTTAAATAAAAGTTTATTGAAAACACTCGACTCCTTCGAAGTTAAGTAGTATTGCAGTAATCTTTTACTTTGGCGGGAGGATTGGCAATTGCAGATGATCTATTATTGTTTAGTTAGACATTGCTGCCTCCTTCCTCCACATATTTCCTGGTATTAGTTGCATAGTTCCTTCGTACGAAATCTACGGGAGGAGTTAGGTGGCTCTATTCTATGGCGGGTATCGCTCAACAAGTGTAATAAAACTTTGATGTGTTATATATTATATAATACATCACATTATATTTATTAGTTTTTAATAAAAAAAAAAAAAATATATATATATATATATATATATATATATATATATATATATATATATATATATATATATATATATATATATATAATTAAGTCATTACGCAATACTATGTAACAACATTGCTTGTTACATAGTATCGCGTAGTTCCCGATACGAAACAGAGCCACCTTATTTCTTCCGGGGGCAAATAGCTATATATGGACAGCTGTAGTTATTTACATGAGCCATAAAAACTAATCTAAGATCTCTGCAGTTACAAAAAGTATGTAACTGCTTTGTAATCAAGTAGTAGTAGTAGTAGGGTAGTAATGATGATGATTGTTATGTTTTTAATTACGTTTTATGTCTCAATATATTTATTAATCATCATCATCATCATTGAAAGTCCGCGGTAGTCCATTACTGATCATAGGCCTCCTTTAAGAAGTGCCATCTAGCCCACTGGTTCGCATCCAGTCTCTGCCAACCGTTCTGGATAGATTGTCGCACCCTGTAGCCGGAGTAGTCCCACACTGGCTGAGGCTAATGGAAATTAATTAATGGAATGTATTAAATTGCTATTTATTAAAAAAGTTTTTTTTTGTATGAATCTACGGCCAGTGTGTTGTTAAAACAAGTGTAATTGTCACATGAACATGAATCGCAATTGAGGCAGTCGCGTTTATTGATAGTAATTTTTGACGGGCACCTGTCAATTTCGCAATGTTCAACCCTTCCGTAATCCTCCCCAAGACGTGAGGTGCTGGGACGTCTCCTTAGCCGCTCCCCCGGAATAAATTAGCTTTCCCGGTCACATCGGGATATAAAATTTTGAATATGAATGGAATATTTTGCATTTGTAATAAACCGCTTTTCCCGTAACGTTGCAGATGCGTACTCGGGCACTGGATAAAAATGGAATCCGCGTCGTGTCGCTCCTCAGGTGGCTCGCTATAAATATTTATTAATTATTTTTTCAATAATCTCTCCTCTCTTGTATCCTCCGAGGACGGAGGGATATTTCCTTCGTTAATTGCTTTTTGTTTCATTTGAATAAGTATTGTGTTTGACTGCTAGAGCGTGACGGTGAATTTTGTAAAACCTCAACGATGAATAATTTGTTTTAAAACAGAGTTGATTGAATCAATATTATTAATTTGTGATATTGATTTTATTTACTTTAGTACTAATTTATATTTGTTTTTACATTTAAGAGTACGATACGGAAGTAAAAACTTATATCGTTTTTTAACTCACAGTAAGTAAATTTGTATGTATTTAGTTTAGATTTTATAAAGGCATAGCGTTCTACAAGTAAAAATGCCATGTTTGTGAAGGACGAATGATAGACAGACCGTCACGAATTTTGATTTATACTTTTGTTGGATGAGTCATTGAAAGAAATATATCAGATGTGATAAGGATTTGGAGAGAGTTATGTATTTATAGTACATATAAATATAAAAACCAATGTTGTGAAATACTTTTAACTTCGCTGCATAAGTCGCCGGTAAAAGCGTCGCCTAATCGATTTTATTTTTCGAAGTAAATCGAAAAATAAACATTACCTTGCTGACGACGACATGTAACTGATGCGCCGATTGTGGTCCACGTTATCCGTTTCAAATAAATGAATCTTATTACTTTTCGTTACGGCTCAAAAGAGAGTACACGTTGAATGTAGTCAAAAATTAATTTGGCGTGCGGCACACTCAGCCGTCTCATTTTTATTTTCATAGTCTTGTATAATTTTATTGAAATTGCTGAATCTAAAATCGGAGGAGGCGTTCTTAGTACATTTTTTCACGATAAAAATGTAAAAAAGTTTTCCTTTTAAGAATGCCGTATTAAACGAAATATATAGTAAAATATCGAATTTTTTCACTCTTTATGAAAGAGGTTAGCATACGGGGAAGCCGGTAATTTAAGTATAAAGAGTCATCGTCGCCCATGGACATTTGCAATACTGAAGGCAATGTATGTATATGCTTTTGCTACCTTAGGACTTGAATAAGAAAAAAATAAGAATAATAAGGATTTAATAGGTAGGGAAGAAGGAAGTAAAAGAAGGGGAAAGGAGTTCCCTTATCATACGAAGCGCGATAATATAGAAAAAAACTAGCACCTAAATGCGGTATATATAAAGGTATACTTTCCCGATCGAGCCGATTCAGTCATCCGTGACTCTACTACTGTTTTCTTACCGTTCAAATTCTCATGTATATGTAATAAACATTGTTATGCAGTCGCCGACTGAGACAGAGAGATGTTATATCCCCGAATCTGTTCACTATTGCGCTGGAAGATGTTTTCAAGAAACTAGACTGGTAAGGAAATGGCATAAACGTAAACGTTAGGAAACTTCGTTAAATCTTCTCGTGGCCCTTTCCATAAAACCTGAAGACAAAAGTCTTCTACCAGTATGTCTTACGTGTACTCTCTTACGGTGCCGAAGCGTGGACACTGACGGTGCGTCTCCTTCACAAGCTCAAAGTCGCTCAGAAGGCTATGTTAGTTCCTTTGGTGGATAGAATTTGGAATGAAGAAATTCGCCGGAGAATCAGAGTCACCGACATAGCTCTTCAAGTTAGCAGACTGAAGTGATAATAGACATGTTTGGCGGAGAACTAACAATGGTTGGAATAGACGAGTGCTGGAGTTGAGACCGCGTCTCGGCAAACGTAGTGTGGGACGTCCCCCTGCTAGATGGAGCGACGATCGGAACAAGGCGGCTGGCAGATATCATGCGTGTAGATCAGGTAAGATGGTGCACCTTGGAAGAGACTTATGCTTGTGGACTGCCGCGGGCTGATATTCATACACGTTCCTCTCATGATTCATTATCAGATTATAAAATAAAATCCTTTTCCCGATCCATTGTTTGTTATTTTTTTTAGATAACTGTAACATTCTAGCAATTAAATGCAGTTACCAGTGTGACGCGAGGTAAATGGCGTGCAATATATGATTTTCCCGCGGGGTATCGTTGAACGATTGGACCAATTTGTCCATGTAACGTGCGTCCACCCCACCACGTTAATTTTTTATTTGATCAAGATAGTTGCCGGTGTGGGCGAATAGTTTCATAATAAAGGCAATTTTTTGATAATACCACGCCTTGACATAGATTTTACTGGTTTATAAGTAGAAAATTACACCGGGCAGACGTGTCATTTCGTGAGTAATTTCAAAGTCGTTTGATTCCAATTTGTCATACTGATTATGTCGTATTATATTAAAAAATGTATCTGTAGAAAGTTTAATTTGAGTTTGCTTTTTTGCTTTATATCTTTAATAAACGTATTTTTTTATAAATTCACGCCTATCCCCCACAGGGGTTGACAGAGACCACAGAGCTTCATCTGCTACCATTCATCGTAGCGAAACGGCTCTCCATTGGTCGCTTCTCGCCCTCGTCAGAAGCAGGACGTGACGGGTGGCAAACCATGTCGCCGTCATTTTCAACAAATTAGGTATATTAAATTCGTCTTAGTGAATCCCACGAGCCGCAAGGGAGGATGGAGGTCAGCCCCATCAGAGCCCTGCATGCTGAGGTAAGGCACCATAGTACCCATTAATAAACGTGTTTTATCTTTAATAAACTAAATCTAGTTTTGAAGGTATAAGTACTTTTTAATTGGCTACGAAACTTTAAGATATATTTTAAACAGTTTTCAATCGCATATATGTATATATTTACGTTATTTTGTTAAAAATTAAAAAAGTGTTCATGTTTCTCTTAATATATTTTGCGTTATTTTTAGTTTTGTTTGTGTCGTTATATTAACAGTTTTTAATCGATTTGTTATTTGTTTTTCCAGGCATAGAATACAGTCACCTGATTTCGACGTAAATGAAACATATTATAATTCAAATGATTTTTTTTTCTAATTTGATGAACTAATATTTACAAATTTTACAAAGGCACATAACGAATAAAATGAGAGTCAGTTACAAAAACACGTCGCTACATAGTTTTATCAATGTTGTTACGGTGCGTGTAGGGTAGGTTGCGCGGCCCGTTAACATGGCGGTATCTGCCGGCTGCCGGGTTAATTTGTTACTGCGATGCTATCGGTCCAATCGAGCCGGATACATTTGTCAGACACATCCCACTTGATACGCGAATGTGTTCAATTTTGGACGGCTCGATCCATTTCATTCACAACCTGATATAAGTCGTTCAATCAAACCATTTATGGTAATATAGGTTTATGGTACCACCATGGCAGCAAGCTTGATTGGTTACTGCATTAATCAATACAGTGGCAATCGTCCACTGCAGGTCATAACGACCCTCAAAATTCAGTGAATACCCCTTCATTTCTATGCTTGGCGAGCTGAGCTGGTATTTGCGTCTGTTACATTTCACGACGAGGAATTAAAGGTACAATAATTGTTATAGTTGGTTATATTGTCAATTAAGAAATAAGAAAAAAATCTTAACACATCGTAGCTAATGCCAAAAATGCACTTAGATGTTGCTGTATTAACAGCGGCCATAGTTGCCTTGTACGACTGTATGCCTTGTAAGAAATCGCGCGATTCTTTTTTATATTGGGCGTCACATAGAAAGTGCAATAATAACTTTGATATATTAACAATTATTATTAATTATATTCAATAAAGCTGTCAGATGTGCCGTGTAGTTTTCGGTATATAGCAGGCCCATTGCATTTCTTCCCGTGACCTATACCAGTAAAAAGCATGATGAATATGTTTGGAACGCTATTAAATCTACAATCATTTTATTTTCACTTAAGATCACAAAACGCTGATTGTATTGTCAATCTAAATTAGCTAGGGCTCCGTTACAAATGTGACGGTGAGCCTCCGAACCGCGAGGATACGCTGGTAATGTACGGATCGCGTGAAATTGAACAATATCTACCGACGATTGACTCGGCTCAAAGGAAATGAATAGATTTCATTTTAGTGTCATTTGTAGAGCTAATGGTGCCGCCCACTAATGTCATGTTGGGAACCAAACACGACAGCAGCGAGGAAAGCTCGCGTAAATACTATATTATCCTGTCGACAGCAGTTTACAATTCCTTTTACAATTAATTTTTAATTGTTCTTTAGCTTTTCGGGAATTTGAATATAACTGTCGTGGTCTTGATTATATGGCCCGTATTTTACATTTTGATTGATTTATACGGCCCACATATGTCCCACAGTTGCGTTACTTCTGGAGGATGGACATTAACGTACTACGCTTGTCCAAAGCGCATTAGCGGGACATCCAGACTCGAATCGACTCGAAATGGTATTTATACAAGTTTCGTCATGACACAATCAGGTCGTCATTCATTCTTATGAAGGTTCAAATCATTGCTTTTGCTTTACTTCTTTTTTACCCATTATTCATATCCCTACCCTAAGGCAGAAAATGCAGTACCTTTATTATTCATTTACATATTTTTCTCTTAATAACAATATAATTAATATAAAAAAAATATCTATTAAAATAATATTATTACTACGGTTATTAATCGTTCGTGGCGGGATAAACCAAGCACGCGAAGGATTTTGCATCTAAGGAAAGGAACCTTCTCACGATCCTAGCCGTGCACAATATGGCTTTATTCATTTAATTATTATAATTAATATTGTAGATGTTTATAGGCGGCAATGATTTAACCACCTAACTCACCATTAGGTGATACTCCGCCTTCCTTTTTGCTTAACATTTTGACAAAAATCATTACCATAATTGTACTATAAAAATAATACAAAACATACTCTACGGATATCGTGGTAAGAATAGATAAGATATAGTCGCATAAAATACAAAAGGAATTATTATCTATACGCAAGAAAATTGTAGATTGCTGGAACAAAACGTAGCTCAATTACATAATAATGTCTTCTTTGTATTTTCCCCGAAAAAACTGCTCGTAATAAATAATACCGTATGTCATTTCTCAGCACGTATGAAATTTATAACACGCGGACCGATTTCGAAGGGCAATTTATTTGTAATAGAGCCGATCGGCAGGGCTCCGGCCGACAGAAATAGTGTGGGTGTACTCAACATAAAATATATATACTCGTGTGTATTCTTACTAGCTAAATATTACTTCAACTTCGCAAACTTGTGATTATAAATTAAATTTTAGGTAGTTTCTAAATTAAACAACGACTTAAAGGCAATCGGTTTGGGGGTAAGCTGGATGGAAAAAGTTAAACGAAGATCCACCTGGAAAAGTTTACTGGACCATGCTAAGGCCCACCCGCGGCTTGATGATTATTATTAATGCCTTAATGATTATTATTAGTTTCGAAATAGAACTCTATTCTGTGTGGATGTTTGAATACAATTGACGCTCAAGTCCGTTGTGTCAGCTGAGTGATAGGATACTAACTATATCATCAAATTTGCAATATTTTTTATCTTATATTATTAAATCAGTAAATTTTTAATAGGCGGCGTTGATCATTTACCACTATATCACCCACATGCTCTATTATAAAAAAAATAGTAGCCTCATACGAGACATACAGAAAAAAATTAGTAGTACTATTACATGCTACAAACTATACAGCATTTAACGCATCACTACGCCGTGAAACCAGCTACTTTCAGCGGTGTTTCCAAAAATCAAGCCTATACATTTCCTATTGGCTGTCAACGCTTCTGTAATGCCTGCACTGCAGATCTATGGGTGGCGTTATTGCTTTCAATCAGGTGATACGCCTGTACGCAAATAATAAATGAAGCAAAAATAATAATAAATTAATAGTAAGTTTTCACATCCCTATAATTTCTACGGTTTCAGCGATCGGGAGCGAAGTCGGCATGCCGCCACGATTTGCGACTTAATCACTTTATTGGCAGCAAGGGAGCCGGGCTTATCAGAAAGAAATGTCGGCCCGACTCGCGCTGATATACGAGTAAACAAGCTTGCACTTTTCTTTGGCGACTTTTGGCGGTCACAAGGGCCATAAACTCGACGATTAAGTTTCGATTGTGCTCGGGGGGAATGGTGTGTTTTTAAAGTTGGATTTTGGTTATTATAAGATAAAGCATTGTATACATAAAGAAATCCGCCAGAGAATCAAAGTCACCGACATAAAATGTAGTTCGAATTAGTAAACTGAAGTGGCAATGGGGTGGTCACGTTTGTCGACATGTACTGACGATCATGGTGACGAAATGTTAGAAGTGACAAACAAAAGAGGCCAAGTCCTGGTTAAATCTTCAGCTATTGTCCACTGTAATAGTTAATTTGTATGATTTTCGATTGGCTATATTAGAAAAGTTAATGCCAAAACCGAACGAGCTTGTTCCAAAAATAAAAATGAAATCAAAAATTAAAACTAAAAAGTTCTAGCTTTTTGTCATTAGATGACTCCAGAAGTTGGTCAATTTTGACATATCCAAAAAGTCATGAACTAAGCTTAGACATATGGCCTATCCGCAACCCCCGCAGGGGTTGTTTCAATTCTTTAATTCGTTCTCAATTTATTAAAATATTTGTTAGATTTTAGGGGTATTTTTAATAAGACTGATTTTCCTTATTATTTTTGTTTAATTTAAATGTACAATAAACTCAATAACAACAATATAAGTCTGTTAAAGTAGTAATAATAATTACGATTTATTATTTCACGGCGTCGTATATTTGGCCACACGCTAGCACGGCTACACGGTGCTATGATTTTATTTTATTTTTTAAAAATTACATTAACATTATTAATAAATAACATTTAAGCTCGAAAAGTCTTTTGGCCACTCGAGTGGATTGAATTACTATAATTAGCATTCAATGTGTACAGTCTGTACGAGTTTTGTGGGTTCCACGAAAAATCATATATGGCATACACATCACAAACTCTCTAGACTCCCTCTATACTTAAAATATCCATATCAATGAGTTGTTCCAATATAAAATTATTGTTTCAGTCTGGGAGAAACTATCAGGCGTTATATTTATATCAGAACGTTTCATTTACTTGCCTTGTCAGCGATATCTTCATCACAATCTCGGGCATCTGAAAAAAAAAAGTAATTTAAGTATATATTTTTCAGAAGAGTTAGATTAACGTGCAGTATCGGCTTGGTATAGTGTAAGTAGTAGTAATGTATATATATATATATATATATATATATATATATATATATATATATATATATATATATATATATATATATATATATATATATATATATATATATATATATATATATAAACTGGTAGCATTTTCTAGTATCGTGTTTCGCACCGTGATTGCATAGATTCCTTCTTTTCTTTATATTTAATCCTTTTAACTCTTCCATTCCCCCATTCATTAGATGGAGCGACGATCTGCTCAGGGCGGCTGATGAAAACTGGATGCGATCTATGTCTAGCGATAGAATAGCTAGGTTGATAACGAGTATGACGTAGTTTATACTATTTAATATAACATATAATTTAAAGTCAAATGAGGGTTATATTTCCCCTGTGAAACGGAACAATAATTAAGTGCCTCGCTATTGGCAACGACGGTTGGCAACAATCAATAATAAAAAAATAGTTCTATTTTTCTTAATATCTTTGATTTTTGACTATTTTAATCGTCTATGGTTGCTTTTTGAATAAATCGATATTTTTTTTATTAATTAAACGAAACGCACATAAAGCTTGCAACTACTTTGTTTTTATTTTATATATATTTTCTAATACAAAAGAAGCAAGAAAGGGTTTAATGATGTAGGTAGGTATACAAAGCAATCATTATATTCTGAGCCGCGATTAGCTACCGTGAACACTACGCGACGCACTGGACCTAAATATGTTTGTACATCGGCTTTCCAGTACACATGCCCAATATCGGATCCCTCCTGAGGATCAGCCATTACGCAGCCTCTTAACGGCGGACGGTTTTAATTAAAAACTTCTTACATTAGCATGTGTCCGACCAATCGTGCCACTAATCCCTTCAAAATATTATTTAATTTTGAACGGGTGCCTTATCCCATCCAGATTTTGAGGAAGGTTTCGGAATTTATAATTTTGTTTAATTAAAATATTAGTATTGTATTAAATATATCTTAAAGTTCCATATAAATAAAGTAATATACAATTAAATTAAATTCCAAATGTATAATATAATATTAAAATCTAAAATTGAGAATAAATTACAATCTAAAAAAGAAAAGAACGGTTCATAACTTCAGATTTTAATTACTAACGGTATTTCAATATTATACATTTATCTTAACTCAATTTTTACTTCAGCATATACGAGTACTTGTGTCGGGAAATCGTTTAGAATTATTTCGTTTTAAAGATCGTAGCAATTTGTGTCTACATATATAATACATATATGGTTTAATAAATTAATGGTTTCATTAATTTTTTAAATCATACGTATTATACGGTTTAATAGATTATTGATTTTATTAATTTATTTATATTATATACATACATATCGTCACGCCTATCTCCGGTAGGGGTAGGCAGAGACTACAGATCTCCATCTGCTACGATGTCAGCATATTTACCTTGCTCTCTCCATACTCATTACTCTTCTCATGCAAGCCCGCCGGTTAAGGATAATATCGACCTGACCTTTCTTAAAAACTTCAGCAATTTGGTCATGAAGGTATGTTTTCCGTGAACTTTCCCTACTGACTCTTCCATCCACATTCGCAACGTGAATTTCTTTTGCCAGTCGTCTTTCATCCATGCTATCTATATGCCCAAACCATCTAAGCATTCCTTTCCCAACGTTTGTCACAACACCTTCTTTTACTCCACATCACACTCTTATATCTTCATTTCTTATTCTATTATTTAAAGTTACATCACACATACTTCTTAATGCTCTCATTTTCACCGCGTTCAGTCTGCTTTCATGATATCACGTATAATATATAGTTTAATAGATTAATGATTTCATTAATTTATTAAACCATATATATTTAATTAATTAGTTTTTATATATAACATCTTAACCATACATAATTAAATAATATTTATAATAGTATATAGTAAAATTACTGCGTTCCTTGTGTACAAAAGTTTCTGAGTACCTAAAAGATCTTCGATATATTCATATTTCATTTAGAATTTCACCATAATCGTTATTCAATAAAGCCATCGATTATGAATCGAATATTATTCATAAATTGTAAGTGGGTCATGCGGCCCTCCGGCCTAAGCAAACAGCAAGCGAGCCTCAAGTAGCATAGAGTCTTGGCAATAAACAAGAGCAGGTGTGCCTCCTCGGCACCGGCCTCAACCGCTGTCCGGACCAACTTGCAAAGTATTCGCGAGCGTTCAAACATACCGGTCTCGTTATGCATGCCTCGCTGGGTTTAATCACGGGGTAAATCCACCCCGGGGTGGGGTAATGTTTTCACTATGTATTTTTAAGTGCCGTTAGATTGTTCAGCTATTTGGAATTCGATGTGCACTCGATATTGTTTGTTTTGGCTTTCGAATAACTAAAGAAAGAGGAATAATTTAACTAATATTGTATGAGCTCGTATGATTTAAGATGTATGTTTAAATGCCATTTGGATCCTTAGATACTTTTGCGATCAAAGCTTTACTTACATCTAAGCTGGGTGTCAAACATCTATCGATAAAGCCGTAGCCAACGGATATGGTCCTTACAAATGTCACCGTAATTACCACGCATTGCGGATTCGAAATCACATATCGGTGTTTGTTACTAAGATAAACGCTGTTGTTAACCGTCTCCTCTAGTATTGGCTTCCATAGTCGCCTCATTTTCTACCCACCACCATGTTCCATGTGAGAACCTTACAGAAAAGATCTCTTTCAAATATAAAACAGTGCATAGCTAAAAAAAAATAAAGATATTTCACAACGACCCCCATTTGACTTTGGACTCGCTACCGCCCCCATGTAAAGCTCCAGCGCCCCCTGGGGATGATACAGCCCCGTTAGGAACCTAAGATCTATTCTATAAAAGAGAAGAAATATTTTGATGTTTGGAAAATTTGAGTAAATTCAATAAACAAACAATTTTTTGAGAAATCACAAGCTATAAGTAACATAAAAATATGGCCCACGATAATTTCAGCATTGCAGTAGCCAATACGTATAATTTCACCGGGTAAGTTCGAGCTGAAAGTCCTCAAACATCTATTAGCTCCACTATATCCGACATGTGCCCGTCCTAGAACTGGGCGTTATTATGCGATGTGTCTAATATTGACACTGTGTCCCGACGTGAACTAAACTGACAAAGATCCCTTGTCAGTTCAGTTGATGTTAGGTTTCATTAGGGACTCATATTGTCTGTGCGATATTAGTAACTAATCCCATATATATGTATGATTTTATTTATATTCGTAAATAAATTAATAGAATGCTTTGCTTTTTGTAATAGATTTCATAAATCTTTAGGCGGAAGCTATATGAACACGGATCTATTGGAGTTGAGTAATCGAAAGTTCTCGAAGGTAAGTATTTGGTAAAGAAACCCAATTAGTCAAAATAAATCAAAACAGAAATTGATAAACAACATAGTAGTATTTTAAAGTAGATTATTTAATATGGCGACCTAATTGGCTCAGTGGTGAAGTTACCACTTTTATAACAGTTGAGGATTCGATTCAAACACCGGGATAAATACGTATATATATATTATAGCTTCCACATTCCAAGTCCACTTACCCTGTCATTCTGTCTTGAACAAGCGTGGTAGATTAATGTCCATTCCTCGAGAAATGGAGAGACCTGTGACCAGTAGTGCGATGCATATAGACTGTGATAAAAATATTTTAATATTATTTTTTTTAAAGATTTCCTAAATTTATTTAACAGAACATTATTAATCACGTCTAGATGCGGAGTAAGCTGTCCCAAATTTTGTTTGACTTGGCGGAAACTTGTATTGAATCTTATTTATTTTTTATCAATTTTATCCGGGCGAGACATAAAAGCGTCGCCCCGTTTCATTATACGGACGTGAATTAGCAAAAACAGAATGGATTTGGGCTGTGATTATGTCAAAAATAATTAATTATTATCGATTCGGTCGCGGGCAGGGGAGTGGATTGATGGAAAGCATCGAGCGTAGAGGCGCTCTTTAAAATTGGAAAGCTAATTACTTCGCTACGAAAGAAGGCCTGCGACGTGGTTTGACTTAAATTAATCAGAAAATCATTTGTATAGGAATAAAAGTTACTTTTATAATAAACTAGATGATCAAGTGAACTTCGTTTCACTTATAATTTGTTTAATTCATATTAACGAAAATGATATCTCCTGGTAGGCGTATCTTCTTCTGGTGTGTTAGTACAATACTTAGATATGCAATACTTTTCAAAATCGCACAAAAGAAACGACAGTTTTGTGTAACAACATGTCCGTTAGATGACAAAGCCATCTATTAAAGTAATTAGAAGTAAAAAGAATAATAACTTTTCATTTTTCAGGTTGTTTTTTTTACTTTATGTTTTTCCTATATTTTTTTATTCCAAAACCTTCCCTGTATTAGTGCAAACAAAATAAATAAAGATTATTCATATCGGTGGAGCCGTTTTGTTTCGAAACCTTAAAAAAAACAAACATACATATTTCTTAAAGCATATAAAGCATATATGCTATATGCATAGTTCTTTTGCGATTCCTATGGCGCTGCAGATTTCTGTTTACGATATTGGTTGCTTTCCACGCTTGACACGCTTGCTCGTGTATTCTGAAAATGAATTGTTTTACACACATGAATACAAGTTCACGAAGAAGAAATCACGAATATTTAAGTATAATCTGGGATTATAAGTACATAACTTTCCTATAATCTGTAGAATAACTCCCTACCGCGGCGCGGAGCATAAATCGCCTTACTCAGCGATGTAGTCTACATACAAACTTAAGTAACGCGTGGCCATTACTATTTTTGTTATTTAGACTTTTTTGCGCAAAGTACACAACAGGCGGACTTAATGCCATCGAGCATTCTTTCCCAGATAACCTACGGGTGAAACAGAAAATTGGTTTAGAGGTGGTACAGATTTTTATTTAATTTTACTTAAACGATTTATTATTGAATATATTTTTCATTTGTTTATTGTAATAATTATTTATTTTAAACATGATAGATAAAACTTTTCCCTTGGTTTCATAAAAAATATGTTAATCAATGACAGATCTTCAAGGGTGATCTGAACACTCGATGCATTCTAAGACTAAGGGTGTGTTTGAAGGGGCTGGCCGTTTTCTTCATTCATTAAAGAGCCGCAACTCCGTGATCAGCCTACCCAAGTAGTCTTTACATTGTTCTGACTCCGAATGAGCTAAACTTTAATTTAGGTCGCGGTGCCTGCAGCCGCTCTGTCCATTCATAATGAATCAAGCCCTCTGTTTAGTTTTGTGTGGCATCTAGTGTGTGACTGACATTTTATAAACCTCCTCGTTGCTACGTCAAAGGCCCATTTGGAGATGTGCCCTTCGTAATAACTGCCTCTTGTAGCGTCAATAAATTACTCGTCTAAAGTTTCACGAAAAAGAATATCATAGTCATCGCCTTTTTTTAAATTAACGCCATTAGCTTCAAGATTTCCTCTTTGCAATGGAGTGCAAAGATTGCCTCTCTCCGTTTGAGCGGCTCTAGTAATTAGTAACGCTCGAGTTTTATTTGTTGACGTTCATTATGCGTTGATTTTGGGCGTTTCGATGAAGTGAGAGGGAGATATTTCTCTATGAGTTGGAAAGAGAGGGTGATACTCAATCGTGAGCCTGCACCTGCCACCGTACAAATTTACAATTTAAATTCTGTACGAATATTCCAAGAGGACCTCCTTAACACGACATCTGTTTAAATCGTCGACGATGGAGTGACTGCTGTGGTCTGGGAACTCTTTGTCATTACGATTTAATTGAAATAAAACAAAACCCCTTTTGTTAGTTTGGTAAATGAAATTAAAGGTTTATTAAGCTGGTGAGTGAAGGTTTATTTTAATTTATATATAATTTGATAATTATTAACAAATTTATTTTTAAGTATGTTTTTAAGAAATCATAATATTTAAATAAAAACTATAGAACACGAATTGTTAGCCAAAACCTCACTTGTATTTTAATTTTAACAGTTTTTCTATTGGTATGCAGGACGCGTAACAATGGAAAAACTGTTAAAATTAAAATATATCTAAATACTTTTATAGTATATAGGCTTAAATCACTCTTTGGCGAGTCCTGAAATTTCCTTCCAAATTAGTTTAGCCGTTTTTTTATTTAACACGCATGCTTTGAATTCTAAAAGTTAGATTTTTTTGGTGTTAAAGAGTTTGAGTTTAAGCAAATAATACATGATTAACAAACTTGTTTTCAGTTATTACATATATTATATATAATAAGGATATTTAATTTTAACTTATATGGGTCCCCAAAATTATCCTAGATTGTGATTATTTGGTATTAAGGAAAGGGTGATAAATTTGACGTCAGGTTATAATATCCCAAATTGATTGATACGATTCTGCTCGGATGATATATTGTGTTAGGCGTTGCGTTGGACGCGGTCTTCTAATAGGTGTTAGTGGGTAAATAAAGAAGCGGCTTGGGCGGGCGGGGCATGGGATCATTAATAACTATCACCCCACGGCACTTCATTAACAATCAATCACATGTGCTGGTGTGGTGCTACAGACAGCTTGTTGCGCATAAAACGGAAATATTATCGTTTTTTTCAATATTTTTCTTACACATTTTTACGTACGTATTCGTAGCACTGGCTCTACGAAGCGTAGTAGTGGTGCTACGAAACGTAGCCAGTTATATTACTTGGTTAAGTATAAAAAGTAAATAATAAATAAGAACAATAATGTCTTGGCTTTGGGATTTATTTTTGTTTGATATAAGTATATAATATACAGGAATGTAAGTATCACATCTAGTTGTAACGAAAAAAAGGCATGTAAACCTCTCATTTTCAGGTCGATATGTAGAAGATACCGCGTTCGGTAGTTGTAACTTGAAATAAATATACATATATACATATGGCTTATGCATTATTGCGAGTGTAGATAACTAACCATTCATCTTGGATAAACATGATGGGTTAATTGATCATCGCTCTCAAAATAAGGAGGTCCTATGCCCATTAGTGGACATATATGTGTATTATGAAAGTAAGCGTGGACTATGAAAATAAGTATACTTTAAGAAAAGCTATTTCCGGAGTCACCTACTCACAAGCTTTGTATGAGAAAGAATGACTTGTCGGAAGGAGTTAATAATCTTATTAATTTGCTCACGAGTTACCCACAGAGAAGCCGCTGGTCTCGACGTTCTTTGTAATTAATGGGAACACCTCATCTATTACATTAGTCGAAGGGCCCGTGAAAATTCTCACACGTATGTAGGATGGACCAGTATATCAAGACACATGACGCCCTTCGTTTTTAGAGGTAAACATGAGATATTTAAAGGTCACAGTCTAGCTTGTAAGATCTTCGTCTATTGGTTCGTTACAACACAGAGTTAACACAATAAATAAATTGCGCGTAAAGAAAATGATGTAAGAAAATTCATTTATCAAAACAGTTCGTAACTAATTTTCTAAGCTTTGTATGATTGATTTCGGTGTAATTGAATAGTACATGTTTGTATTTTATTACATTTCGTTTTTTATATAATATTTGAAGACAGAAGAAGAACTAAGAGTAGGATGGTGATACTGAACATTTATAATTTTTTTAGAGTTTGGAGTCGTATGATCTTATTATACGTATTTTTATAAATATGTCATTTAGGTTTACTCTGAAAATAGCATGAAACCTATATATACATTTGTACATCTTTAACAAAAAATAAGTTGTTCGATCATACCTTTCTTATTTAATGGATATAAATTAAAAGTGGTATAATTAAAAGTGGTAGTGGTAACTTATGTTAATTTAAGGGCTTAGCACACCAACTTAAGCTTGCTTTGGTAGAAAAGCTAAGTAACAAATATTATTTTCAATATAAATAATTTCAAAGCTTAATATCGGATCTTTGTACATACACTCGCAGGAAAGGAGACTGGATAAATCATTTCTGCTGTTATTTAGAGATAAGAGATCGATAGTAAAATTTAAGATAATGAAATCAGGCATTACTTTGCGAAATCCTTTTCTCAGAGAGAGAGAGAGAGAGAGAGAGTAAACCTTGCTAATATTTCCGAAAAATATTTCGCTTTTTCCGTGGCTTAAACTTTATTTATATGAAATGAGGTTTCCAAGAGTATTTTTTCGATATGTTGTTACGTTTCATATCACCAGTTATTATAATTATATACTGCTTGTTGAAGAGGCCCGTAAATCATAGTCTACAAACTGAACGCTTTGATCAATTAAATTTTATTGCATGCGTTAATTAAAGGGCGGCCTAAGTGAAAGATTTATTGGAGGTTTATCCTCATAACCGTAGCTTAAAGGGCATTACTCAATACGAGAGGGCCTCTCGTCTTACGAAGGCCTTACACGATTAAACGGCTATCGAAGTATCTTTATGTTAGTTTAGTAATATATGAGTGTGTCACAAATTATTATGTCATTCAATTGAAAAACTTAAACTTCTAAAATATTGTTGCGTAGCACATGTATGAAAAATCGTTTTTTTATAAAACGATTAGAACCTCATTTTGAAATCTCAAAATTCTGGTCAAACAAGCCATTACAACTTTTTAAAAATAGATTGACAAGACCTCCGACAGTGCGTGACAAGAATAGTTAGCTCCAGGACAAGCAGGGCCGGGGTGAAGGCGAGCAAGCACGCCGCCAGGAGGAACAGTTGCGAGCACTCCATGAAGGCATACATAAGGACTTTATATGCGCCCTTCTACAAAACGCATAATGAGTGGACTGAAGCCTTTGAAAAAAGAAGTGGTCAGGATAAAGAAGGCCATGGCAAAATACGACTCGAAGTTTTTATATGAAAATAAAATATTCTTTTTATAAAAAGGTTTTAATTGTTTTAAAAAAATATTTTGTTACGTAACAATATATATATATATATATATATATATATATATATATATATATATATATATATATATATATATATATATATATATATATATATATATATATATATATATATATATATATATATATATATATATAAATAGTTAAAAATATTTATATAATATTTTTTTACACAAAAAGAGAGTACCAAAAATTTAACTGTAAAAAACCCTTTGAACTCCGGTTCTTGAAAATGGTCCATCTGTCGGCTACTTTCTTTCGAGTGTGTAAGTATAATAAACAAATTTAATAATATCTTTTGAAATCCAAGGACAATGAGAATAACAGATGTGACAGCTTTAGTCTGTTACAGCTTAATTACAAATCAAAAGAAAATTATTTTTTAAATTCTGCTGACGAATACAACAGCGGTTATTGAACTTTTTACTTAGAAAAATATAATGGTATTTTAAACAATTTTAAGTATACTTAAGTAATTTTAATGTTAAAAAATTTAGTACGAAGCAAGTGACAACAAAACAATAAAAATGTTTTTCCTATTACTTTTCGACATTACACCCATATCCCATGGCAAGTGCGTGTGTACTTGCAATGGGATTTCGATGTAATGTTTAAAAAATTTAAAATAAATGTACACCGTAAAAATATTTGTTCATCTTTCTTACTTTACTGCTTCGGCTTTTAAGTAAAAATTCTTTTATACACAGTTTTTTCTTTATTTATATTTCCCGCAAGATGTTGTAGATGCATTTCAGACATGAAAAATTGTTTTAAGAAGAATGCTGGCAATTTATAAGTTCTGTTAAGGATTTCATGTAAAACAGCCGAGAGAGGCGGAAACTAGCAACAAAAGTTAATCATCCCGTGCTTACTTACAAACAATGGTGTTACACCACTCGCCGTGATATATGCGCCGTTAATTCTAATGCGAGCGGTGGCCCCGCGAGGTGCCGCCGTAAAGCCGAATACGGAATGATCATAATAAAGTATGATTTCTTGGTCGGGGACGCAGCCTTAACTCGGATAATCACTCCTCAGGCGTACCCATATAATTCCTTAGTGCCTAATGAAAGTTGATTAACATTATGCCGTGCGCGAACCCGTGTATGTGTGTGTGTGTCCGCCGCAGATTCCGAGTCCTAATTAAGAACGAGGGAGGGAGGGAGGGTCGCGGCCGGCGGCGGGGGCGGGGTATCGATCATCGCCCGCCAAGGAATCGACGCAGGGACCCGCAAAAAGGGGAAGCCCTCATCTGAAAATCAGCGTCCGACTAAGCCCGCTCTCAGCACATGTGTTTTGATTTAAACGCGCGCTAAGGGTCAGTTTAATTCGTGTATGCAGAAAATGGAACGCTTCGGGCGCCATTCGCAAATCCGATGTGAATAATTACATGGCTTACCAGCGCTTACCAACTGCCTTACGGTGATTTGCATATTTTCTTGTGGCTTCACGTCTCACGTCCAATATGGTACCTATCTATTTAATATGTTAGAATATTTTAAATAAAAAATTCTTCTTTGCAAAGAAGGATTGGCAAATTATTTAAGTAAAAATACAATATTACTAGATGATCTATTTTACTGTCATACGTGTGATTACCCCAAAATGTAGGAACATCTTTAATTTTAAGACCAAATATTATCATACAGGAATTTTTTTTGGAAGAAATAAGTTAACGTGCAAGCATGTAACCTAAGTGTAAGAATAACCGCCACCCATCTGCAACATCAAAGACATCCACCACAGACTTGTCTGCTTAACATGATTTGCTTGAGAAACTTCAATAATATGAATAATATGAGTGAAAGTGGTAAATAAAGGAAGGTGTTACTTTTTGTTTGTGTTACGCAAAAGTTACTACTCAGTTAATTGCCTGCGAGAGTGTGGAACTTTCATACGTTGCATACAGACAAAAAAACTGCCAAATAATTGCGACATTTCAAAATTTTCTAGAAAAACTCTGTAGTAGTGTTCCTAGTTTTACTTCATAAATCAATATTTCTCAAAGACTTACAAGTAACTTAAATCGTCATCATTCATGCTCTGACAAATAGTAGGTAGATGGTACACAAGAAAATAAAGAAATCGGTCTCTGGTTTTCTATATCCAACTAATAATGGATTTAGAAAATTTAGTTTTTTGACTATAAGGACATAAATTAATGTATGTAATATGTATTATACCTAACAGTTATATTTACGGGTCGATATTTTCTGTTGTTGAAATAACAAGCAGAGTGATAACTAGAGAAAGAAAACACAAACAATGCTTGTTATAAAAAACACTGAAAAACACTTATCGCGCTCTAGTGCAAATCGTTGACTGTCACTTCAAATCCCGCTGGCGCCCGGACATAATGGGAAAAGTAACAAAAATAACAATCAAATAGAGCATCCACGGAAATGAGATCTGAAGGAATGATCACGCCCGACCCCGGGGACCGCTTGCCTCTTCAAAAAAGACTTAATCTCTCAATTCGCTAAGGAGTTAAGCTTTAAAAAATATTTCGTTAGACAACAAAGACTCCCTCGCTACGCGGTGTCTTTGACACGTCGCCGCCGCCGGATTTTTTCCGCGGGATCTCTTCGGAAACTGGATGTCACTCAGTTTGTATCGGCTTTGTCGTGAGAGGTTAAGTGTCGGTTTATTAGGCTCAGCTTCCGAATTGCAAACAGGGGTCGTCTGGGGATTTAATTTGAACGTTTTACCGGAATAAGTGTGCAAAGAATAATTGAAAATAAAAATGACGTCGAAATATTTAATGAGAAGATGTAAGTAGTATAGAGACGAATCCCTCTCACAATCGATATGAAAATGTGACGAGTGGGGTCGCTAGGCAGCCGGCGATCCTTAATTAAGAATACGTGACAAAAGATGAGACATGCACACAAACACAAGTCGCTCCGAAAAAGGTCCGGATTACGTAACCCTTCTGCGCTTTTGATTTTAAACGTCGCGTGAAGTGCCAATGCCGGACTGTGGAGTCTAATTTGAAAGGAGACTTGACAAATCTGGCTTCGGGGCGCCCCTCGTTTAATCGAGCCATCGCTACACGTGATGCCGATATGAATGTTGATACAATGAAATAATAGCGTCGAGTAGGCGGTCACTATGGTTACGGGGCGTGTGGAGCGGAAGCCTTAGTTGAATGGAGCCGTGAAACGCTTTTAACTCCGTTTGACCATTTCAAACGGGTCAGCATTTTGGGCGCTGACTACGGTCGGCAGACGGGATAATTAGCAGACAAACAAGGAGCGCTGGCATAACTTTTGCGGACCGTTCAGGTGCTCCGCAAACACCGCTGTAAGAAGTTTAACAGCAGTTTAATTGCGGTACGAGTACAGTGGCCAACTGGAAACAGTTTAGTTTCTGTGAAAAGAACCTCGTTGGTAAAGAAAATGTCTGCCTTTGAAGTTTATCAAGAATATGAAAATACTTATTGCTTGCTGCTAGAAAATTTGTAATGGAATTTGTAGTTTTTTTATTATTTATTGAAAACTAATGAGATTTTGAGTTTTCGTGTTGCTTAAAGCCTCGGACTTGTTTTAGCTTAGTGTACAGGAGTTCATAAATCCAGCTTGTCAACAGCAGCGCTGGGGTAAAGGTGCGGACACACGGTGGCGATAAATTAGCGGCGGCGAGCGAGCGTGACGGGTGTGCGGCGTGATGGTAATCCCGACGTACGTGACGAATGCTGAAGGGATTTAATTGTCGGATGTAATGGGTAATACTCATAAGGCCCTATTCTTTTTCATGATAGTAATCTAAAATAAATCAGATATTAAATATGTTATTGATGTCAAACATCTTATCGTGGGGTTTGGGAGTGAATTCCTAGACTAAGACGTCGTCTCGATTCAGGCTACCCTCCATTCAACTCTATATAAGTTCATTTAGGTTATTTAGGAGCATACAGTAAAGACCGAGTCGTCGTCAATGTTTCATCATCATCTACCGTCATCTATCAAGCGTCCTATGACGTTTCTCTTTTTGATATACTTTTGATGACCTATTGACACGGTGACGATTCTACAGCTTTTGGATTCAATGGTCGCGGGTTCGATTCCCGAATCGAAATAAATATGTATATAATACATACATATACCACCTTTAAGTTTTAATTCCGAATCTGTATGTCCCGCAGATCCGCTTTTGCATTACTTGGGCAAGCGTGGTGGGTTATTGTCCAGTACTCTAGAAATGCTTCTCATTGCCCAGCAATGAGACATACGTACAAAGCCTACAAACACATTTTTAAATATTATTCATTCTACTTTTAATTTTATTCCAACATTAGACAGCACGTATAAAAAGAAAGAAAATAATAAAGTAGTTTAATTCTGGAGGGGTATTCATTAATATAGTCTGATAAAGGAGTAGAAGTAAAGTGAAATGAAATAAATGCATGTACCATTTTAACTTGCTGAAAAATTCCATGTAAGTTTTGATAAAACAGCAAACATTTTATCAAGACATGTCGTGACAAACTGAATTTATATTTCAAGTTTATTTTTTACTTGATACTGGCATAACAGTTATAGTTAATTGTCATCAAAAAACAAAGAAAAATTGAAAAAGCTTACTTGTATACTACTTTTATGCGGCTTTTTAATAATTATCAGCCGATTTAAACGGTTCGGGGTAACATCATCTTGAGTGACGTAACAATTTTAACTAAGTATATTTTAAAATGAAAATAAATAACTTGAATGATCCCTTAAATATAAACAGAAGCTACATTCCTATTGAAATCAAAAGCTTTGGTGTATTGTACCGCAGATGAATGTTTTTGTACGAGATTCTACGTTTCAAGTACCCGCACTGTGGTCTAGTGGTTGACGTGGTATCTGTTCAAAAAGACGGGCGATATTTTGAGCGCTTGAGGTGAGATTTACATCGCTTCGGTAATGTATAGGACCCCGTTTAGTATTGCAGAGAGAAATTTTATAAGTGAGAAAATATTTTTATTTAAATGTTTAGAACTGTGCAGGGTCTTTTTTCTGATGTGTTTTATGTATCTATATATATCAAAATCGATTGCTGTTAAAACTCGAGAACGGCTGGACCGATTTGAATAATTTTGGTTTTGAATTATTTTTGGAAGTCCAGGGAAGGTTCAAAAGGTAAAAAAATTCCCAATAATATGATAAAATTATTAGGAATATAGTAAAAGCAACAATTTCGTTTTTCCTTAGATACTATTCCTACCTGTCAAATATTTGTCGTTTAGAAATAAATTAAATTTAAAAGTCGTTCAGAAATCAAATTAAATTCAAAAGTGAAGTTTTTTTTCTTTGGTTTTGAATTTTGTTTTTTTTATTGATTACGATTTCTTTTTGTTCGTGTTAATTTTTGACCTCATTTTTTACTAAAGTTGAAACATTCTGCAATTATCGCTCAGCTTTTTTTATTTATTGATTCTGAGGCGGTACGAAGTTTGCCGGGCCAGCTAGTATTATAATAAAAAAAATTAATAGGTATTTATAATTTCAATAGGTATTTATTACACTTTATTTTATTAGTCAATAGTATATTGACATACACATATCGAAATGATATGATCGATTTCTATTACTGTATGTATGTTATCCGAGTGTACAATATTGACTTATTCGTTGCTTACTGGTAATTTTATTAATTTCCCCCTGAACACGCACTAAGGCACGTGTCCCTCTATATTTGCGCTCGAATAGGAACCAAATCCCAATTATGTACGAGGTAATCTTGGATCGCGTGAGACTACTTTCTCAGCGAAGCTATACATGTATGTATGTACATATGAGAAGAAATAAACACGAATGAATAAATGGTAAATAAAGTATTTATAATATTATTAATGGTTTTCTACATAAATGTCTTTTACACTTAGATTTAAACAAACTTTTCAATATGAATAGCTAGAAACGAAATAACCAAAAGACTTTTCTGTTTGAGAGGTATGTAAATTGGGATTATAGGCACAGCAGAGGCGAAGTTGGTATTTGAATGTATTGTAGTATGACGGAAGTGAAAAGAGGAGGTTGTTTCGGGAGAGGTGAGGAAGGAGAGGTTGGGCCTCTAGTTCTCACTGCTCACCAAGCAAGTGCAGCAGTGAGAGTAGCCTTGCTTGGTGAGCGAAGAGAGGAGCAAGGCTTAATAGCCTTGCTTGGTGATCAGTGAGCTTTTGGGATCGAGGCTTAATAGACTCCTATCCCCTAAAAAGTAGTCAAGCAGTCTTCTGCGAGATGTACTACAATACATCTCAGCACAAGTCAGTTCGTTTGTGCGGCAAAATGTGCTTGCCCGTAGCTTGCTTCCACATATATAATATATATATATATATATATATATATATATATATATATATATATATATATATATATATATATATATATATATATATATATATATATATACATATATCTGTATATGTATGTATACTATACTATGTCATACTATATTAAAAATAGAATGGAATTGTTTTCGTGGTATTAGTAGTTCAGTGACGCGGCCTGGTTTGAGACTCTCTGGTCTCTTTGGAGACAGAAGAGGCGCCGGAGTGGCCCTGCGCAAAACTAACCGACGCTATCCTGTCGGGCCTGCGGCCGGATGTGCCGCTCACGCATCAATTTGCACAGCCACGCGAAAAGATGTCTCGACATTGTTTCGTAAATCGTCTGCAATATATGTATAGGTTAAAGAAATTATATAATATATATATGTTTTGATGACCTCATTGGCTCAGTGATAATTTTACCGGTTTCAGAGTTCATGTTCGCATGTTTATTTTTCGCATCGGAATAAATTCGTGGTATACACATATTCCGAGTCTGAGCGTCTCGTCAAACCACCTTGAATAAGTAAGGAAGGCTGAAAAAAATGATGAAAAATTAGGGTCTTCATGTGAAAACGGTTTTCGGGAATTTATAAGGAAGTGAAAGGCAAACAACTCTCCAAATGACATAATAACCCAAATGAGCAAGTGAAACTAGCCGCGGTACTCATTACTTGCAGAGTAATTCCCGGGCGCACCTCAGTACCGTATCGATCGAGCGCGAGCGACACAAAACTTTCTAGACAGCTTTTATATGCACCGACTCTTTACCCTGTAAGTATACAGGGTTGCGACGTTCGATCGAATGCGATGCGTATTGTTTACCGCTTTAGACCGGGTCACTTAATTTTTATGAATTCGGCCAAAATGAATGTTAAATATATTTAAATAAAAACATAATTTTATCGCGAAACGGTAGTTTCTATGATGGAAATCCTAAAAATATTCCGAATTCCACAACCGCACAACTCGCCGTAAAGAAAAGTTTCATCCTCACCATCTGGATGAGTGGCGATCTACTACGGTGCGCTTCTCTCGAAACTTCTTTCCACGCACCACCACTCTGTGGAACCAGCTACATTCGGCGGACTTTCCGAACCGATACGACATTGGCTGCTTAAAAAATCAAGCCTACACATACCTGAAAGGCTGGCAAAGCTTCCGCGACTCCTGCGGTGTCGCGGTTTTCTATAGGCCACGTTAACTGCTTTCCATTAGGCGACACCCTTGCTCGTTTGCCCTCCTATCGCATAAAAAAGAACACCATATTTTTAAATTATTTAATTTTTAATTTAATAATCAAAATGTGACGGTAAACGACTATCAAATAGCATTATGTCACTTCTTCACAAACCGCGTGATTAGTATTAGCACTTTTAATATTTTTAGCTATATACATTCATAGTTGACTTTTACGACTACTACGATACAAAGTGAATGCCGAAAACAATAAAGTAAGCAATACATATATTAATAAGAGACAGGTATTATAATTCAGTTAATGCAAATCACAACAACAGATTAAGAACCGAACAAGTAACTCGATACACAATGAGATTCATTATTATATGTAAATAGCATTTATTTTAAAGGTGTTTGAATTGTTTATATAAAGTAGAATTCGTGATGTTATTGCTGAACAAACTCAGTTAACTTATAATTTTCACACATTACATTATTTCATCATCATCATCAAGCTTTCAGCACTCTCCTAAGAAGCGCCCCCTAGCCCGATCTTCCTCATTAAATTTTTTATAACTCTAAAATATTAAGCAATAATGAAAAATCGGTGATTTTCACGTCGGAACGTCAAATGTGACTTCAACAGTGACGTGGCATGCATCCGACAGATGATAGGGGTACCGTCATCATGCTTTCTACAGACGAGCAACTGGAATCTTATTCTGAAAAGCATTGTATTAATTGTGTTCTCAGTCACTATACTAATAGAAGAATAATTATCATAAAATGTCCCCAACTGTACTAGAAATACCAATACCATAATATATTTTTAATGTATTATATTTATAAACCCTTTTAAATTATTTGTAAATTCAGCCATATTATGTGAAAATTCCTATAATAATTATGATTTTAGTAATTAATAATTTTTGAAATTAATGTTATTGTAAAAAAAAATGTAACATAGAAGTATATAACAATGTAATTAATTATTATTATGATTTTTTATTTCTATACTTTTGATATTAGTTTGAAACCAGCTTCAAAATATTTATGGGTTTAAGTCGATTTTAGTTTTGTAGAATTAAGAAATAAGCTTCGGACAAGAAATCAGATAGTTCTAATATCTGATTTCTTGTCCGAAGCTTTATAACCGGAAAGCATATAGCTTTTTATATATCATGTTTAGCAAGCAAATGAGCATGTTCACCTAGTGGTTAGTAATCATCATCACCCATAAACATCCGCAAAGCTAGGGGCGTCTCAGATACGTTGTTGACCTTTTGTGTACACATACGCTCGTCTTTTGTCTTTTTCTATGTCGTATTTATTCGGGAATAAAATAAATTAAATGAATTGCACGTAAATTTTGCACTAATATTTTATCACTGTTTATAATATTATCTCTGCATATATTCTTATATGTTGAGAAATGAAAACGAAAAAGTTTTATTTAACACGTTGTGTGGTTTTATGTTATATCTTTATTGGATAGCTATGAGTAATCTCCGAGAATACGGACGCGTGACGTAATCATGCGATCCCATGTGGGGTAAGTCTAATCAGCTATGAAAATTAGGTTCCGCTGCGTATCTTCTGCTTTGTACTGCTATAAGGAATTTAATTACTATTTGGAAATACTATTACACGTTGGCTTACATGTTACATTCTTGATGTTTAATTTGACATCAGTTCAATTTAAATTACACATCTAAGAATATCGTTGCTTCATTTACGGTTTGTCGAGACTTTAATTTGTATTCGAAATCAATATTGCGTAGATCAGACGTTATATTTATATTATGACGACGTGTAAAAGTGAATACAGTCTCTCTTAATCTAATACAACGTCTTTATTAAGAAAAAGACATCACACTTTTCGATCATAATTACATTCTTTAATTACTATAGTAACTAATCCTGTAAAAAATCCAGACCCCAACAAGTGGTTTATTAGGAATCACTTCTGATTTGGGAACCTACCTAAATCAGATGTGATTCCTTGTAAACCACTTACTATTAAACGGTGGTAAGCGTAGTACGAATTTGGGATGTGCCTTGTGTTATTTTTATCAATTCGAAAGGATAAGTAAATTGTGTGATGCACGCTGAACTAGCTATTTATTACTTGCTTTTACGTACTCGTTTCAATTTCTTATGCCGGACGGGTGACATGTCTATCGAAAAACGTCAGTCGAACTAGTCTTTTGTTTTTATAAGCAAATTATGTCTCTTTTATTTTAATTTTTAAAATAACGCGAATTAAAAAAGGAGTAATATAATATTAAAGGTTTTAATTAATAGATTGTAATGAAAAGTTTTATTACTGTTAATGATTCATCAACGACTGAGGCGAGAGGAGCGGGGCGCGCGGAGGAGACGGCGTGATACATACATACATACAGACATAGTTCTTCTAATGCACACTTGCAATATGTAATATATATATTTTAAACAATAAAACTGTTCCGAAGTCGAAGAAAAATTTAATTCTATAAGACATCGCACCAAATCAAAAACCAAATCAAAATCAAAATTACATTAGTGATACATTTATTAATGTATCCCTACAGTAGATACGTTAACTGGATTTTCTTACTACATTATTTATTTATTCTTAAATGTACAATTTTTGGTACACGGTGGTTACAAGGGTTGATATTAGTTTTAAAAATTGGAACGGTGAACGAAATAGTAACTTAAGTTGTTCTTTTCTTTAAATTGATTAATTATTATGGTTTTTCAATAATTTTGGCTTAATACTTATTAATTATAATAATTGATCGGTTTTCTTCATTATTATTTCTAAAATAAATCTAAATATATAATCTAATTAAAATAATCTGGAAAAAAACTGAATTTTGAGTTAAGCTCTCCCTTATACATCTTCTTTCCTTTTAATTCTTGTATTTCCTGTTTTGTGTACAATAAAGTATTAAATAAAATATTCTAGTTTGCGATCTACATATTTTATCAGTATAACCTATGATATTTGCAGGGAAACCGTTTTGGGCCCTTGCAAGCGTCATCCATCACCCAATTAGTGTGACGATCAATCATCGGGCCGATCACTCCCTAAGCCACGAACCACGATGATCTTTTTTTTCCCACTTTTATATCCAAACCACTCGGGACTTGTTAATCAATTGTGCGAAAGATACAGACCATGTTCATCCCTGTTACTGATGTGTTCAGTAAATAAATTTTAATATTTTGTTTCCGATGCCTTTTTATATTTACTTTTAATTTAATTCTTTTTCAGTTTTAAATTGTATTCCTAATTTTTAATTATTTAATATTTTTAGAGTAACTTTAATCTACCTTCTAAGCGACGGGCTCGGTTTCTATTTTTGCTTGAAGTATTTATTTATGTGACAAATATTTTTTCTTCAACTGTGTTTTCTTAAAAACCGATGTATGAAACGAACGGAACACTAAAGCTTATTGAAGCTTGATTGCCTCAGGCGACACGCTTACTCGTGTGCCTACTTAAACTATAAAAAATGTGTTACAACTAAAATAATCGTTGAAAAAAACTAAAACAATCAAATGTAACAAACCGGCACTCTTTCAATCTTGATAATATTAACCCAACAAAACGGTGCGCAATAAAAATATGAACAATAATTCTTTTTTATTACGCGCGAAGTGGGAATCTCATTGTCGGCGAGGAAATAAATGATATCAGGAAGGAAAAAGAGAGAGAAATAACACAACATAAAATATTAAGATTCAGCCGGGATTGGCATCATTGTGCGGTCGCAGATTTCTTTTAAGGGGGATTCGTACATCTTTGAATCTTAATGCTATTTGCATATCCGAAAAGTCATGAAATAAATCACTCGAGACGGACATCGGGGATGCAGCACTTCATTATGCTTTCTTTGTACACCGATTCGCAATTAATACAAAAAATATTCATTTTATACTTTTAAGAAAAAAAATATTTCTGTATTATTGTATTCAAAGTATGTATTCAAAGGTTAGTCAAATACATATAACATATATGTATTTGACTAACCTTTGAATACAACTTTATTAATATGTTTCAATGATTGAAACCAGTATCAAATAATAAACTTATTAAAGACTTTGCGGAATTTGCGGAAATCCATCACTATGTGGACAGTCAAATGTTTTACTTAGCTATGATCCGCGACAAGCAAAACAATAACAGAAAATTAATAATGTGTGTTTTTCTGCTGAATAAAGTGAATTTATTTGGAACTTAAACCAAAAACTTACCGAAAATCGGTCTTCATCAACACCAAACCTACACTACCACTTTTCCACCTTGTAAACGACACGTGTTTCACCCCAACACGAGGCATCTTCAGGTATAGCAGACTACGGAAGACAACCGAAAAGTTAATGTAAATACACTCAAACTTTTCTCAAAGGCCGGCAACGTTTCTGTAATATCGACCTTCGAGTAGACAGCTGCAACATTAGTTACAGATGTCTACGGTTGGCGTTGATGGCTTTCCATCAGGCGACAGGCTTGCTAGTGGAAAACTGTATATCACCGCTTTAAAAATAATCTAGCGTATTTTCGTATTATAAAAATAAATCTTCTTTCTAATTTTCCTTGGTATTCCACACAGTTCTTTTTGTTAAAGTAAGCTATTTAATTTCTATCTTTATTGTGGTCATTATGTGAATAACTTCAAACATTGAGCAGATTGAAGAGCATTTATACTTAAATAAACTGTAAGTCGCATTTTCCATCTGCAAATCCTTTCGGAGTTACGAGAGCCCACCTATGCGGATAATGTAAGGATATGCGATCAAATTGCATGGTATTGTGTTCCAAATGCGAGAAAAACGTGGAAAGTGTGAGAGCAACATTTACATAAGTTGAGACAGAGGGTCGCGCAATACATATGAAAATATTCAGGGCCGAGGTGATGAGAGCCCTCCGGGCAACACCCATGCATAGCCTTTATGATGGGGAAAATATTTACAGGCTGCGTGAAAATGCAAAATTTATGAAGCAACTGCTGTTGAAAAGGGATCGGACTTCATGTAGTCACTTATAAGAAACGAGAATCATGTTGATTACTTTAAACCAATATTAAATTTAGAGTCGATGGTAAGGGGCTTGTATATGGATAATCGTTTTATAATAGTGTTGGGACGCTGGGAACTCAACTCTGGAAGTATTTCCAAACTTATCCTTAGTTTGGGGATACTTCCAGAGTTGGAAATCTTCCCTGTGCCGTGTATAACATTATAAAGACCAAAATGACATAATAATCACTAAGATTAAGAATAATAACATGTAGGCCGTACAAATATTTATACTGATGCAGAAATCGAACTCACGATCGTTGACTCAGAAAGTGAAGACTCAGCCACTGCGCCAATTGAGTCGTCAATAAAACCTTATCCCTTAATTAATTGATAATATTAGAGAAACGTAATGGAACGAATGTTAAATAATACTTTTGTTTACAAACGAACATCGCGACGGCCATCGACTGCTCGCGGGCGGGAAAGTTTTTATGAATTAACCGTCAAACAAGTAAAGAAGAACAATGAAAACACAAAACTCTTCAAACAAAAATCGATGACAATCTGGGCCAAAAACTTGGTGGAACTTCGTCGGCAAAAAGATTTATATACTTATAAAAAAGTGAGCGGGAACTGAACTTTTCGAAAAACTTTAAATTGCGACCTTGAACCGGTTGAACTTTGTTTCAGATTACTATTAGTAAAGTTGAAGACGGAAAGTTTTTAATGGGAGAGGGTTGGTACGGCGAGCATGAGAACGTCGGTGCAAATATTATGGGGTTAGAATTGAGTGCTTGCATATATTTTAATTCGCGGGTAGAGTACAATGACCCCGGTCAAATCGAATCGTGCGATCGACGGGCAACCATGCGTTTGTTTGGTGCGTTGCTGTCAAACATTTGAATGTTTTATAACGGAACTATTAGCTTTACATATAAGCAAAATTCGGATACTAAGGAAGGAAAAATTATTTAACTATGTTCATAGTTGCCGACAGTTAATGTTAATATTAATTGAAAATTTTTTTTTCAAATTATTATTAGCAGTTCCATTGAAAGTCTATATGATTTTCAGTATAGAATAGAGGAATGATTTCCATTTAATCATATGCAAGAAAATCGGTTCGTTGGTACAGAAAATTAGCTGTGGTGGCACAGCATTTTGAAGACTGTGGTCAATGAGTAGGATTACCCCGTTCAACGTTTTTAGAAGTGGCAATCAATTACTGTACCAAGCAGAATATCTCTATATTTTATAGATATAGTTCAAAAAAATGTAGGCGTATCTTACTAAAATAGTTTTAAATTATTGTTTCTAATAAATATGGAAATTTTGAAATCTAAAGTAAACGATTTTTTTAAAGCTCTTGGCTCTCACCTAAAGTGCAGCGTTCAGACCTGGGGTTTATAACGATAGCAATAGAAACCGGCAGACGATTCAGGCTGCATAGAGACCGCTACCTTCTGCATTGTAATTATCAGAGTACGTCCATGAAGTTCGACCTGGTCAAAATGGTGAATTGAATTAAGTGGAATTAAACCATTTGTGGACAAAACAACCTTTGTAAAATATTAAAAAAAAAAATATAGTTCATATCTTACTATCATACTTTTATGTTACTATCATAGTAGTAATAACATACATTACTATCATAGTTTTATGTTATTTTAATAATAAAAAATCTGAAATAGACGAAATATTATAGTTATATTACAATGAATGAACAACAGTCACTTGAGTTATAAAAAATTAATCTACAATATTAGTAACTGTTATGCGTAAGAAATACGATACACCTTTCACCATTTTGAGGGATGATGTCGAACAGTGGACTATCACAGTTGTATTGATAAAGATGATTTTTGAATAAAACTGAACTGGCAAATGTTGGGGATTTTTTTAACAACTGGCAGGTTTTTTAACATGTTTCAATATCAAAACTAAAACAAATCCTCTAGATATGAGCGATGTTTTTGCATTTATAACTATTTCTTGGATAATGATTTGATTTTTTTAGTAAAGAATTAAAACATTTTGAAATAGGTTTAAAATATTACGATGGTTTAAAAATATTATTATTAAAAAATATAAGCCATTCTCAGTACGATTGACTGGATATTCACGACTGGAAGTCGCGTTTAGAAGGATAGCCAAATACTTAATTTTAAAGTGCGAAAAAAATATCATCCTCAAAAGAGAAGAAGATAGATCACAAAATGTTTTGGATAATAATATACAGAGAATTGTAAAGCAAGAACAGCAGAATTTGATCCAACCATTTTGCTAAAACAATGAATTTAGCTAAAAGAGTGTTGTAAAACAATATAGCGTCAACATTTCCATCTAAAAGGCATTTAAAAAAGATAGCCTCGTCAATTGGGACATCGTTTCCTTTATTAACTGTTAACTAGAACCGGCTGTTTATGTAAATTGTTATTGCTTTTTTAAGAAAAGCCTCGTTTGACACGTCGAGAGGTCGTCTCGTTATTACCGGAGGAGATCTGCTGGGTCCCGCTCGAGCACAATGGGATTTTGAAGGTAAATAAGTCTTTAAAAAAGGAATAAGTAAATTAGAAGCGACAAGATAGGAATCTCCCCTATTTTTTTTCGAAGGTTGGGGCGAGAAAAAAGACGATCGCCTTCGTTTTGCCTTCACTGCGGCTACAAAAATATGGAAGAAACCATCCTTACTCATAAAATAGATTTTTCTTTTATAATTTTTTGTATAAGATTTATTATTTATGTTGTAAATAATCTCATTTTATTATATTAAATGCAATAATACAACGATAAATTTATTATGGTTTACATCATATTGTTTTATTATTTATGATGTGATTACAATTTTTAATTTTTATCTTTTATGTATAATTTCATTTAGTTGTTTGTTGTAATATTTTTATCCACTAATAATTTTATGAAAGTCCATGTGTTTTTTCTACCTTTTGGTGATCATTTTACGGTGTAACTTAATTGACTTAAATCAATCAATATAAGATATCTATGGCAAGAAATGGCATGAGTCTGTTCAATGTACAAAATAGTTATTATTGTCACTTTTCGGTTGTCTTCCGTAGAGTCTACTGAAGATGCCTCGTGTTGGGGCAAAACACGTGTCGTTTACAAGGTGGAAAAGTGGTAGTGTGTTTGGTGTTATGTATAGTGGTTGGTGGGTGGAGAGTTAATGGCCGATTTACGGTAAGTTTTTGGTTTAAGTTCCAAATAAATCCACTTCAACCAGCAGGAAAACACACATTATTAATTTTCTGTTATTGTTTTACTTATCGCGGATCTTAGCTAAGTAAAACTTTTGAACATAGTGATGGATTTCCACAAAGTAACGCCTGACTCTATTAATAAAGTTATTAGTGTTGTTATTTAGTGTCTTTAATTTAAAATTTACATTATTATTACTTATTTATGAAAAACGTATCACCTTAATGAACATCTAAGTAAATATTCTAAAGTACCTGCAGATTTTCTTAGCTGGAACGTGGTCTATGATGTTAAAAATGTTTCAGTAGCTTCTTAATATAACAGTTGTCATATTTTTTCATATGGCCCATGTTTCCCATAGTTGGGCACGGGTCTCCCTGTTTCTGCAAAAAGTGGACATTAACCCACCATGTTCGTCCAAGGTGAATTAGCGATGCCTGTATATTCCGAATAAACATTTTTTAGCCAAACGTATTTATCACGCTGCGAGAGTCAAACCTACGACCATTGACTTTGTATAGGATCACTTTGCCATTGAGCCAATAAGGCTGTCATAATTAATGTATCAAACTTTATATGCATTTAAAAAAAAATTAAAAAAGGTCCTTTCCGCACTTTTGCACATTTTAAAAATCTCTTTAAGGGTGACTGCGGCGACACTCTGGACGGTATCATAACAGCTGCTTCCAGTGATACCATCCTATTAAGCCATGGAGCCTTTTAAGTATATCGCCCAACCTTCGCCGTTACTTAAGACAATGTTTTTAAATTATAAAATGAATATACGTTAGTTTGAATTTACTGTGGGTTTGGGAGACCACTTTTACGTTTTTTTTCAATACAAAATATAAAACTCCTCGTACATCTGAAGTAAGGGTTAGCAGTCTGATGCGGTCACAAATTTTGTTTTAGATATTTTTACTGTTCATGAATCTCAAATCTGTTCTGAACGTTGACCTCTTTTATCTTTGATTCAAGTAAGATTCAATTCAGATTTGTATCATTAGAATTAAGTATATTTTTAACGCAAGTAAGATATGTCACCTGATGGAAAATAATGTTACGAGCTGGAGTTCGGGGATCGAAAAAATTAAATCGTCACTAGTTTCACATCTCTTGACTATATTTTCACTTCTCTTCTGCTATTTTCTTCCGATATTCTTCCGTATTAAACTCTCTCGTATTAAACTTTAAACTCTCCTTTAACGCACCGTCGCACCTTTATATAGGTAAAACAATCGAAAGTTCTAGCATTCTAAAATTCAAAAATGTTCCAGTAATGTATAGTCTTTTCTAGATCATCTCCTGTCTCTTTTCCGCGTGCAGCCAATTTTCATTAACTATTCTTGTCACGCATGTACGGACGTCTTGGCAATTTATTTTTAAAAGTTGTAATGACTTGCTTGACCAGGATTTTGAGATTTCAAAATGATGTTTTAAACGTTACATAAAAAAAATAATTTTTCATATGTGTTATGCTAATGCCGCTCTAGAACTACACTCTACATAACACTTTATTTATTTTATAATTATTTTCCTTCTATATATCAAGACCATATAGCATTTAATAGTGCCGTACATATTTTTAAAATTAATAGCTCATTTGATAAGGATCTTACATTTTTTAAAAGAACTATAGCAGTGTTTTTAATATTAATTCTTGTTAACCATTTTAAGTGAGCTTATAATTATTTTAATAGGATGTAGTTAATATTATACATACAATAGTTCAGTGGAAGATACACGAACTCACGAAGTACTTACAGGTACATACATCATAAGGTCGAGCCAATGATGTTTATACTACTAAATTATTGATGTGGACCATTTTAAAGTACACGCATTATAGGTCAACGGTTACTTGAAATTATTAACAAAAGCTTTATTTTAAAAACTTCGCTAGAATCTTTTATAGAGAGGGACATTATTTTATTGTTTATTAAAAATAAATAAATGACTTAAAAACAATAATCTTTCTACTGTGTAGGCCTACATAGCTCCCTTAACGACAGCCTTATTACAGCAGAGACGAAGAGTTCCGAATTAGCTTCGTTTGCCGAAGGGCCGACTGACTGTGACAGCTGTCAAAATAGTCTTATTCAAACTGAATTAATCAGCAACTTTCCAACGTCAAATGATAAATGTGGCTAATATTTTCAATTGCCTGACGTGTACAGCATTATTTTATTCGACTTATATAATACTTAAATTTTATTAAATAATAAAATATTTTTTATTTAATTAATAAAAAAAGCATTATTAGATTTCTGCCGTTTTATGACAATCGATAAGCAACTGAGTAAGCTTATCTGATGGTGAGTGAGATCACCACCGCTCATGGATATCTGCATGACGCTCATAGGCGTAGCACTTCCATGATCGAATCTTACCGTTCATATTAAATAATGAATGGGAAGAGCTACCTATTAAATAATGCTTCACCTACGTATCGTAATAAACTGATGATATTATCAAATCTTGTATAACATAAAATTGACGCGTCTCTGGTGTGTTTGAATGATCCATTAAAAATATTTGATCTATTTTTGTTATTACTAGAACTCTTGTTAACCATTTCAACATAGCTAAAAGTGTTTTGTTTAGGAAGATATAGTTCACGTCAAAATGTGGCATCGAACCCACGACTTTAGAATCTAACCGTTATACCACGCTTGTCCTGGTACGATTTAATGTAATAAAAAAACTCACTTGAAACAAAACTTTCAGTTGTAGTACTGACAGTAATTTGCGAAAACAACGTTCGTGCCTCATCAAATTATTCTCATAATTAAGTCAAAATCGCGTACGTTCTACGTCGTTGGAGGTAATTTACAAATTACTTCCCATTTTACAGTTCCCAGGAGACGGTGACGGAGTTTCGTAAAGTCTGAAAATGATCTTACAAAGTATAGGCCGCCATTGCTCCCCGCGGCCGCCGCGAGGCTTCGAGGCGTGCTGTGCCGATAGACTACAAGAGTTATGCAAATGTTATGGACAACAAAAAACTTAATATCAATGATAAGTACGGCCCCCGGGGAACGATCAGGCACACGCCTGCCAACTCAGTATCGTCAGCATATGAAGGGCGCTTTACCTTATAAAGTAACCCTCTTTAATTTTATTTTTTAATTTACAAATCTTTTTTGTAAATTTTTTTATAAAAGGATATTTTGAACATCGTGAATACAACGCAAACTATCGTAATTAGTTCAATAAAAAGATATTATAAAAAAAAATCAAACAATAATTATTATCAACTGATTAATAAAACTGAATATAATTGGTTTATATTAAATATATTATACCTACTGAACCTTGCATAGTAATCTATACTAAAAGCAGCTGCCGGGTCTACAAATAAAAATAAAGTAAATATATTTTTTATTTGTTCGTGTAAGTTAGTGGAATTTAGGTTTTTTTACAATAAATTGTTTCTTGTTGAGAGCCATTGTTAATTACGTGAATCTTTTAGAAACAAAAAATATTACAATTGGGATACTGACATTTTAAACAAATATGTACATATTTGTTTAAAAATAAATTTGTTAATTTGCCTCGAATTTTGTTCACTATAGGAAGTATATATTATATAATATGACAATTTTACGAAACTTTTACTAGAATTTAAAGACGAGGAGTCATTTTTGTATCGTATAAATGTATACAATATTTGTAAAGAAACATTAAATATATAACATGTAGCTATGAAATAAGATTTCATAAAATTTGATTTCACTCTTATGTTTTTTTGCTTGATACATATTAAAAATAATTACAATCCCTCTCAACCCAAACCATTACTCTTTCGTTCTAGCAAACTGAAGCCTTCATTTTGCATCCGATTGTCCTCAAGAGGCGCGAAATGTCTCTAAAAAGTGCTCCTTGAGAGAAGTACGTGGAATTAGAAAGAGGTCTCAGATGAGGGGGCCGCAACGATCCCATTAAAGGCGCCGGCGAGTAATGCAGGTGTCGCTGGCTACGGCGTTGGTGAGGCAAGTCGATGAATTTTTGGAAAGTCCCTCGTATCAGTATAATGTTAGTAAATATTAAAAAATACTAGTATTATTGTATTTTCAAGTTTAATACTTATACATTCTTTTATATCGTGAATATTAAAAACTGAAATTAGCGATTTTAATATTAGAAGTTTATAATACAATGCTTACTTGTTTTAAATATCTTTTATCCGAAGAAAGCAATTATTTTACTATATAATGCTTTTTTTTAATCACATTTTGGTTATTGTCAATGTGATTTTTTATCATTATGTTTAACAATGTATCGACACATAAAAATAATGATTTTCGGGATCAGAAAAAAATACTAACTTGAATAGTATCAGTCACGTAGCTCTACGTACTGCATTAGTCCGAGTCATGTACTACAGAAAGTTTTGGACAGCGTTGAAACTGCTTTTGAGTGATCAGATACAAGTTTTTCAGAAATCTTAAAATTTTTTTGGCTCTGGTGGTAGGTTTTCATTTTGCGCTTTTTTGTGTCGATATAATGTTTATACTCGTATATAACTATTTACCATTTTTGTTCCTGTATGGGTTTATGTCACGTATAAAGTTCTCTTAGCGGTGGAGCTGCCTATTACAGAGTCAGTGGTCACGGATTTGATCTTCACTTCAAGGTAAATATATTTTTACCGAGTCTGGTTATCCCGTCAATACGCATTGGACAAGCGTGGTGGGTTAATGAACGTTCCAAAATTTCCAAAATTGGAAAGATCAGTGGGACATACATGGGCATAGTTTAATTATTTTTAGATTTTTTTTTTCGCGAATCTTATCAAGGTAATTATGGACTCTTCATCCCACTAATAAGTTCCCGCAATGAAACGCTTGACTTAGTTAAACATATACTAGTTAAATTTCACTATTAGAACTTAAAAGATCAAATATGCTTCTTTTAAATCGCACTAAAAAAAAGTTTATAAAATTGTAGCACAAATAATATTTAGTAGTTTGTTAAGTCAAATATTAATAACTAATGTTTTTAAAACTATTTTTATTTCCATTAAGGAAAACGTGATAATAAGAGTGTTATTTACGATGCAAATCCATTTCATATTAACAGAAGGGATATACGTCAATATTACACAATAAAATTTACTATTAATATATCTTATACCCAAAAATAACCCACATTGTATATGTATATAAAGTTATATAAAACAAAAAAGCTCTGTAAACTTTACATATAAGAAATTTCACTCAAGTTATCCTAAAAGTGTATAAATAAAATTATTTATTGTGAACTGAACACTAGTAACCTTCATCGCCGGGGTCTTACATACCTAATCTTCGGTAGACTACCGTAGGTGAAGTTTTACATGCAAATGAATTAATTCTTCTCGTCGGAGTGTGCTCTCGCGGTGCATCGGTGGAGGCGATGCCTCGTTGCATTTATAATGTGAGTTCATTACCTCGGCAGGGTCTCAACGAGTCTACGAGCTTCACGTAATGGGTTTGGAAGAACGTTCGCTTCAATTATGAGTGGGATATTAATTCGGTAGCAATCTATCGGGAGATAGCGGCCAGGTGAATCAGAACCTACAACTATTAGCTCTATTGTTCTATAAGGAAAACCAACTGAAATCTAAGTAATGTAATATAATATAATGTAAAATAATGTAGTTTCAATTTTTGGATTTGCAGTAGTTATTACTTTTGCGTTAAGTGATATGTGATAAAGATTAAATATAATATTGGACAAACAACGATTGTCGAATTTTTCTCCGTACCAACAAATGGAACTATTCTATCATCATCATACAGCCGAAATAGTCCAACACTGGACTTTGGTCTCGCTCAGATTGAGAGGTGTAGTAATTTTCATACTTAGCGGGCGGGGTAGTGGTCTGATTCCCACGGGTGGCCTTATTATATGCTAAATCTATTCATTTCATGGATTAGCACTATTAATTTCATTATGAAAAGAATAATTTTAAAAAACCTAAAGTAATCCGTTCCATATATAGGAAGAGAAGATGCCCGTTAAATATTATATCTCGAGTTTTCTTGAAGATAATATCTACTACATTTGCTGACTTAAAATTTATAAGCATATCCAACACAAATAAGTATCCCTACATTCCTATTTATATTGTTTGGAATAGATCGTACATACATACATATCGTCACGCCTGTCTCCCGTAGGGGTAGGCAGAGACCACAGATCTCCATCTGCTACGATCTCGGCATATTTACCTTGCTTTCTCCACACTAATTACTCTTCTGATGCAAGCCCGTCGGTTAAGGGTACTCTCGACCTGGTCTTTCTTAAAAACTTGAGCAATTTGGTTAAGGTATGTTTTTCGTGGTCGTTCCTAGCGACCCTTCCATACACATTCACAACGTAAATTTAGCACACTGCATAGATCGTAACTTGTATTATATGTCATAAAAATGTACAATATAATTAAGTAATACAAAAAAATTAAGATTTATCAATTTTACTTTTTATAAAACAACTTTAAAATTTAATGAATCATCCGCTAGGCTCAACATACTTTCCTTGAGGCGTCGCGGGCGCGTGTGCATTTTTAATTTTTATACCCACTCAGCCGTGAATGACGTGTTGAATTTTTACTGAAGCCAGCTCTTTCTGTCTTATAAGCTTGGGGCGGGTTAATTGGGGGACAAGCTTGAATGCCACAAATACTGTTGACGACGCTCAAAAATTTACTTCGGTAAACTACATGGCAAAGTTATAATTTTCACTGATAGCCTTCAGTTATATTTACATATAGATACTTACATATAGATATATAATATAATGATCATGCACTGTAGTAATGATTTAAAAGCTTCTTATTTCAAAATGTTGAACAGTATAATATAAATAAAATAAAAATAGTTTAAAATATCTGTATCGTTTCAGTTTCAATCATATAATAATAATCATTAGTTTGTCAACGCGATAATTCCTTCAAGTATGATATACTTACGTTACGGTAAGAATTTTTCTTAAAGGGAGGCCACGCAATCCCGATAAAATTTTTAGTCACAGCTAATAAAACATAAACCCTTCCGATATGTTTATCACGCTCCGGTTCCATGATTTAGAACATGACAGCCCTATTTCACGGTGTTCTACGGATCGTTTTCGAAATTGAATTGATATGTTTCCGCTAACGCGTCCGCCGCGGCATTTTTCAGACCATATCGCGTATGACGGGTGCGCCAAAGCGGTTGGAAAAATGGTGTTTGTAGCGTCCGAAAAACAATCTTGGTTTTCTTTCACATTTCCACCAATATAAATAATAAATTTTGCAGACTTTTTTTTATTAATAATTACAATGTTAAATTCATTGATATTTTAGATCATATATAAAATAAGAGTACTATTTTGTATATTTGTAATAATAAACAGTGAAATAGACTTTTAAATCATATTACCACACTAGAATTTCTTGAATAACTACACTATAATAACACTAAAATATTTTTGTTTATGGCGTTGGAAGGCAAACGAGCAATGGTGTCACCTGATGGAAAGCAATCGAAGCTTCCCGTAGACTCTGGAACTCAACCGCTCACCGAATCAAGCGCGATAGCTAAGCTACCACTCAGACGTCGGTTTTCTGCGGGAGTGTGGTACTTACCCGAGCGAGCCAGCCCATTCATGCTATAGACAAATAATATGCCATTCTTGACAACGTATTCAATTGCAGCGTGGCTCTTCCACTACCAAAGTAAACAAGTTAAATTAAATATTGTTTTGAAACAAGCTATAATAGCTTAGATCAGTTTTAGTTCAAATTTTATTTATTTATTGATAACAGTTATTTTTAATAAACATTTATATTCATTTTATTGCACCACTAATTTATATTCAGTAATTTTATGTAAATCCTATTAATACATATTTAGAGCGATTGATAAAATAAATTTCCATTGCGGATGTGAATACAAGGGTTGGTAGGGAAACACTAAGAAGAATATTTTCACTATAAAGGCCAGGTCAAAAGTACAAAAGTACCCTTATTTGGCGAGCTTGTATGAAAAGAGTGATGAGTGTGTATGAAGCAAATAAAGTGTGCCGAAACCGTAGCAGATGAAGATATGAGGTCTCTGCCTACAAACAGGCGTGATGATATGTATGCATGTATGTATTTTATGTAAATGAAAATTGTAATGAATTAAAAATATTTTTGCAGACCATACATGTCATGTGTGAGATAGGGGTGTAGTAAAGAGTGCAAACGATCGGGTCGCAGTGTCAGACGGTGCCGCTTGCTAAGAAAGCTAGTCTTACATTTTTCATTCGGCGGCCATTTGAAATCTGTTCGTATAATTTAATTTATATTATTGACGTTTGCAGATTGAAGCCAATTTGTATTAACTATGAAAGGAACAACAACGACCTACTTGGGTCAGTGGTGGAATTTCTGTCAGTGCCAAAGATCGCGGATTCGATTTCCTCAACGGGATAAATACACGTATGGCTTAAAGCTATTAATAGTCTGGGTGCCTTGTTATTCCGCTTTGAACAAAGATGGTTAATAATATGAATATAATAATATAATAAATAATAATGGAGCTCTGGCTCAGTAGGAGAAGATATAGGTGCTGTGAGAAAAATGAATGTAACAGATAAAAAATATTTCGAAACTTCTAAATATGGAATTCTAATATTTCGATTCTTGTATTTAAAAAATGGCGTTATTTAACGTAATATATTTACTTTATATAAGGAACATATATTTTATTAATTAACGATAAGTAAAACTAAAATTAATTTCAAGTGAAATGTTCATTTTTATATTGGCCTTTCTAACATATTTTTATCTATATTTAAAACATATAGAAAATAATTTTAAAAGGTGATGGATAAGCTCTCGGCATTTAGTTCGTATCTACAGTATCACATTTTCATACATAGTTTCACATAAAGATAAATTAAATAAATGAAAAAAATATTAGGAAACTGTTATATGTCTAAAAACGAAAGATTCCTCGCCAACTATATCCCCTGTAGTACAAACATAAATGCTCACCTTGCCCTAGCTAGCGACTGTATCAAAATGATAAAAATGTAGAGATCCAATAACCATTCATCCATCAAGTGTCAAGATATAATCTCGGGCTGGTGCGGTGCTGGTGCTACTTGCTTAGCCCTCGGAGTCGGGGCGCTGCGAATATAAAAATGCCTCGAAGATTTACAGGCTTCGTGGAGAGATATCGCGCGCAGATTTTGGCTGCATTGTGACTGCCGCTTAGCCTCGTGGTGAAATAGAGCCTTTAAGGCGGTAAACAGATTTACTTTTATATTGTACTATTACGTTGTATTATGGAGCTTTTAAACTTTTTTTATTTAGGTGTTTCATAGGTTTTTAAAATTCGATATAATATTTTTTTATATGGTTGTATTTGACTTTGATGACTTTTTGCTTTTTTATATGGTTGTATATGTAAAATTCACATAAAAGTTGAGTGGCAGAGAATGCCTTCCGGCATTAAGTTCACCTTTATACTAGAATGTCTACAAGAAGAATAAATAAATAAACATCATTCATGTATTATTTACATGTAAAAACTTGTATCGTGGTAGCTATCTAATCTAATGTTGTTTTACGCTCCTTAATTTTAACTATAGGTATACTAGTAATATAAAAGTATTGTGTGATGTTTAGTAAAGGTTTTATGTGACGATGTTAATTAATCTGATTTTTGAATTTTAAAACAGCCGTGATACACATTAGTTTTTCTTTGATTTCAAACGCAATTTGAAATAATAATAAACTAAAATCTATAACCAAATTTAAAATTACGTTTATAATCTCACTGTAATACAAACCATTTTTTTCAAAACGCGAACACCATAGTGTTTGCGTTTTGAAAGAAACATTTACATACATGTACCTCACTTGGAAGGTTTAAAAATAATTGTGTGTTAATGTAGACATATAGTGTGACGATCTGCGTAGAACGGCTGGCAGAGACTAGATTTGTGAAGCCGAAGATTGGGCTAGGTGGCACTCCTTGAGGGAGTTCTATGCCCAGCGGTGGGCTACCACAGGCTGTTGATGAAAATGAATGTAGACAGAAGTGCTAGTCTCCTTCTTTAGAAATAATCTCGTTATAAATGTATGGCAATTAAAATTATGATTTAATAGTTATGTTTAAATTGATTTTTTTAACTAAAAAGAGACAAGTGACTACAAATGCATACATTATCAACATTTAATATTGTGACAATTATTAGAATTTTTTTGAAAATTTTAAGCAACATCTTTTTTTCTAATTCGCGCCCTAATATTTCCGTTGAGCGTGGGAGAGCAAGAAATCTGTTTGTATCTGGCATTCCAGGCCAGCGGGCGATTTAAATCTCTTAAGCTCAGTGCGAGCGGTCGCGGGCACCTCTCCAAAACTCACAAATCTTTCATAATCTCGCTTCAGTGCGAGGGGGCGTACTTCATAGTGGACACTTTCTTATAAGTTAGGGAAAGCCAGAAACTACTTGAATGAAGGGCGATTCTTTCTTCTATTCTGTTTCTATAAAAAAATTGGTATTCTACAAAAACTTTTTTTATTGTTTTAGATTAGGAACCCTAGCCATTTATTATATTTTAAATTTGTGTATTATAACAAACTACGATAATAAATTAATTTCGGGTATAGGGCCCGAAAATATAAATAAGGATTCAGTCCGTCCTATTTCAGTTATATTTTATTTCTAATATAATTTCGGTCATCTTGGTTTTTAAAAACTACATTTTTTAAAAAATCGCAATACAATTTGGTTCATGTATAAATTATTAATTTTATACATGAAAAAAAAATATATATATATCTATATATATATCTATATATATATATATACATATATATATATATATATATATATATATATATATATATATATATATATATATATATATATATATATATATATATACATATATATACATATATGTATACTTTAAAAAGGTACATTTTGCCTTGTACATATGTATATTTGTATATATCCCGGATGTAACTGCCGTGCAGGTACGCACGGTATTCATAAGCAAATACAAGGCGGGGGAGCCTATAATTTTCGGTTTGCATTTTTCCATCGCGACCGCGAACTCGATTTCCACTCCCAAGGGCAGGCGGACGCTCGGCCTCAAAAATATTAATGAAAATTTTTACATAAATTTATTCGACAGAGGGGCCCATGCGTCGCCGCGAGTAGATGGGGCCCCGCTCTTGTTTTTTATTTATTAATTTAATGGTATTTTCGGTCTAATTACCTACCTGCCTGAGGTATAATTCATTGACTTTGCGTAACGAGTGTTTGTGGGAATATGTGGATAAAATGTATATATTTTATCGTTAAAAATTTTCGTATACTAAGACAATATAAATATTTCTGTTTTTAATAATTTGATTGTTTTAAATAAATATTTTAGTAGTGGTAGATCTATGGTATCATAGGGCTTTAGGGAATGAACGCGAACACACCATGCTTGTTTAAGGTGGAATGGCGCCCAGACTTGGAATTCAATGCGTGTTTGACTTAGTCAACGGGTTGCTTTGCCACTAACCCAATTAAGTTCGAATATTATATACAATATTAAAATGTAATATCATATAATATCTTTGTTTTCAAAATGTTTACATATGTTACAGGACACTAGATCTCATACTAGGATTCCCTGTGTTATGGGAAACTAGGCTCTTCCTTTCGTAAATAATACATGCAAATAAAAAAAAGTATTTTATTTTATCCAGGTTCAACATGTAACTAGTTCTAGTAAACTAAACAAAAACCACAATTTCTTATTTATTGAAATATTTACGCGGCAGGTAAATGTTTCTTTGTCTTCGAATCTTTGTTTCGATTGAACTAATTGGTTTTCTTTACCAAATATATTGTCGTGAACTTTCGATTACTCAACTCAAATAGATCCGTGTTCATATAGCTCCCGCCCCCAGTTTATTGGATCTCCTATAAAAAGCAAAGCATTCTTGGTTTAACCCTTCACCGACGGCTTCAAAAGAACAAACGCAATATATCGGGGCTCGGCTTAATTTGCCCGCTACCTAACTTTAATGCGAGTAGCCCGCCCGAATGCTCCAAATTACTCCGCTGTATTTTTAACGTCCGGTATGCGGTTGTTTTAGGTTGCGCGAACAATATCGAGTTACAATAAATTAAGATTGAATGCATAAAATTTGAAATATGGGACAGTATAAAAACTTGGATACTCTCTATTCGCTGGACTCAGAAAGTGGCCAATGGCGAGATTCTCCGACAAGTCAAGCAAAAATTTAACTTTTGCAGACCATCAAATGTGTAAAATTGGTTACCCTGTGGCAGATCAAGACATGACAGATACAATTTGTTGCAACTTATCATAATGAGAAAAGCCGTGGGCAAAAGTCAGGATGGTTGGAGAAAGAAGTCTTAGCTACATAATATTAAGGAATGGACCGGGATACGGAGACCCCAGAACTGTTTCGTCTTGCGAAAGACGAGGATAATTGTGCTGAATTCGTTACCAACCTTCGCTAGTCGGAAAAAAGTCACAGAAGTAGATAAAAATGAAATATTGAATGTTTTTGTAACAGGCCCATATATGTGCGACTGCTGGATACGGGAGATCCAATTTCTGGATCAATAGACAGTAACCCACTATGCTTGTTCAAAGCAGATTGAAGAGATATCCAAACTTGGTATAAATACCAGTAGGCCTTATAAATTTATCTCAATGCGAGAATTGAAGCAGTGATCATCGACTCCGAGATCGTTCTTTCCCTCTGAGCTTCAAACTTAACTATTGAAAAAAAAAAATATTCTGTTTCCTACAACATAGGTAATCCTAGTGAAGGAAGGAACTAGAGGCCTATTATATCTATGCTATGTAATTTTTTTCGAATAAATATTTGTATTTATTTTGAACGTTATGTACAACTAAAGATATCTATAGTAATCTGAGAGAAAGATATATTAAATAGAGAACCCCACAGATGTTCCCTTGCCATTAAATTAAAGATAAAAAAAATCTATAATTCGATTGCGCGAACCTACTCAAACACATTTAAAAAAATTCATCAAAATTGGTCCAGCCACTTAAGAGGATTGTAAAGAAAAAGCGTTGTACCCCTTTTAAACACATTGCGCGCACAGAGGAGTGTAAGATTTGGCAAAGTTAAAAGTTCATATGGGGATGGAGTTCTGAAAGATAAAATGAATTATGGTCCAGTTTCGACCATTTGACGACTACTAGCTTAAATTCGTGTATTTCTGTAACATTACTTGTTATAGATGCCACTTTCTTAAATTACTTCAAGCAAAACAGAGGGTGAGTATCTTAATTTGGCGGACCTAAAATTTTTTCTTCAAATGAATTTCTCATCTTGGGGGACATTGGCTTCTTGCCGTGTTTACAGAACGCTCCCGACGAGTCCCACTTTGTTGTTTAATGAAATTATCGGTTTACCGAGTAAATGAACAAAGCCAGATTTCGCCGTTACGACTGCGCGGTCAAAAAAGGAAGGGAGTGGAGCTTGTTTTTGTTTTCCTCGGAGGTGGTCCGAATGGACTCCTTTGTGGGACGCCTTGGTTGCGCCCGGTACTTAATCAATTATGATCGATTCGTTAAATCGGGATGCAAAGGGGATTAATGAAAATTCTTGTGGTGCGTTGTGCAGAATATTTACTGGCTTCATGTTTACGGTCATGTTTAAAGATAATTATTAATAATTCGATCTCGACAAGAAGTACTTTTAATGACATTAAATCTTTGAATGGCTTTGTGTTGTTCATAAGAGGTCAATCTATACTAATGACTTGACTAAAAACATTGCTCTCCTTATTATATTAACTATATAAGCGACATAGTGATTGTATTGTTATCTTCTAAACGTTATGCCTTATATGGACAGTCAAAAGTTTTACTTAGCTAAGATCCGCGACAAGCAAAACAATAACAGAAAATTAATAATGTGTGTTTTTCCGTTGGGTTTAGGGGATTTACTTGGAACTTAAACCAAAAACTTACCGAAAATCGGCCATCAACTCTCCACCCACCAACCACTATACACAACACCAAACACACATTATCACTTTTCCATCTTTTAAACGACACGTGTTTCGCCCTAACACGAGGCATCTTCAGGTATAGTAGACTCTACGGAAGACAACCGAAAAGACTTTTCGGTTGTCTTCCGTAGCAAGGGAGGATGGAAGTCAGCCCCAGCAGAGCCCTGCATGCTGAGGTAAGGCACCAAAGTCCCCGGAGGAGCCCGACCCCGGGTCGATCGGCACGCTTGCGACTAGGCTCGCTTGATATTGACAATATAACAGTATATATAATGTACGTCATTCTCACTTCGAAAATTTTTATTTCGTTGTGATTATCTCATCTGTTCTGATCGTTTTTTTATGTGTATTGAATGTCTTGATTTCGAGAGTCGCAGTGTGGGAAAGTACATGAAATTAAATAAAAATAATAAAAGAAAAACAGTTGAACTACTAGCTTCAGTTTTAGATAAAGAAACGGACAACTAAGGAGCACAATTAGAGATGGCCATGAAAAGAATATGTCGACTGAGCGACCCCTGTCGCTAATAGTCGTTCCACTTAATTATATAAAGTGCTTAAGTAAATGATAGCTAATTCCGAGCCGTGCTCGGCGTCCCGTAAACAAGAGGTGTGACTTTTCACCATTGTCGACGATCTGTCACTTCCACTTCCGCAGCCGACCTTTTTTCTTTTCTTTTATTGTTGCCTTTCGCAGTGGAAAGAATACTTTCTTTTCTATTTTTTTTTCATTCGGTTCCTGCAATTGTCACCCTCCTGTAGTGTTTGTTGAATTGCGTTGATTAAATACCCCTGTCAAAATTAGGTTCTTTTTCCCTTTCTAAATGAAAGAATACGGATTAGAAAATGTAAATCTAAATGTGATAGATAAATGAATAGAATAAATAACGATATAAATATTCGTTGAAAAGTTTAGTTATGAATACAAATTCGCAATAACTAAAAAGTGATATTGCGTTTTTAGGAGCTTATAAAAAAATTATAAATATCTTATCAATGATCAATTAAGAATATATCATTTTAGATATTGTCTCCATAAAATAGGCAAAAATTATTTCTGTTTAATTTCTAAATCCAAATCTTAAACTTTGGTTGTTTATAATTTTTTGGATATTTAGATTAAATAAAGGCATCTAGTTTTATTTATTTCTTAATACACTGATAAGATTTTTTAATATTATATTTATATTGAGGTAATCTAATTTACAAATACCTTTCAATATTAAAGAATTATTTATAATAGGTCGCCACGTGAATCAATTCCGAAGAATGGATTTTAATGTTACACTTAGGAATAATACAATTCTTCAATCCTTACCCAAGGAATGTGTAAGTACTGTAGTGATACATTAATAAATGTGTCACTAATGCAATGAAACTTTTTATATTATTTCTTTATAAATTCGTTATTTGAAATTAAAAAGAAATAATATTCTATCAAAACAAAATGATTAGTTCAATTGACGTTTTTTTATATATATAGACATGCCACCCGTTCGGCACATTTATAAAAATGTAAATTAAATATAATAAAGTTATTATAGTAAATTGAAATATAATAAAGTAATAAAAATGAATATGATATAAATGTAGAAAGAAATAAGAAGAATAAAATAATATAATTTTGAAGAATTTTATATATACATTTTATATAGACAAAAACCTCCTAAATATCCCGGGTGTCGCCGTGAAGAAGAATGGCTGGCACGCCACATTACATAGAAAGGCATTCAATATCAGTATCAACAGCTTACAAAATAAATTTTGTGCGGCCAGGCATTACACATCGAAATAATTAAAAAATAAAAAAAAAATAATTTCAATCACTCGTATAAGAATTGATTCGAAGATGTTAATGCTGGTAGCCTATTGGCTTTAACAGCTTTATCGATTTCAGGGCCCGCGGGCTGAAAGCCCGCGGTCGTATAAGAAGCGTTTCACAAGACATTCATTGAAATTATGTAATTATTTTTAGAAAATTTTAGACGAGCCTGTCAAATATTTCGATTTTAAATTATATTTTTTATCCGTGTCGTCGGCGTGTCGAAGCAAATTTACATTTAAATAGAACATCTGCGAGCCAGTCGACCCTCTTAAGGCCTCCACAGCGTTTTTCTTACCCGCTAATTTGTAAATCGCTTCGTAATATCGAAAAATTAAAATGCTGATGTCATATTTTACTCGCTATTTATATGCTAATAACGAACTTCTGAAATCGGAGGGATGAGCCGTCATTAAAATATCAATGGGTGATTTGCAGGCGCCAATTTAAGACGTGCGTGTCCATAGCGGTAGAGCTATTGCGTGAAGCGTACGAGAAATATCAATAAGAACTCGAGGAGTCTTCGAATGGGGAAAAGGCTAATGCCAGCTATTACAATGCTAAATTTCCTCCAGTACAACAACCCTGATGAGCTTTAATCTTGCCGCTTATCCCATCTCTCAAGGCGTAACATCACTGCAATCATTTGTAAGGAAGGGTTGAGACGAGCGCTGTGAACCTAATGCCGCAATATTCGTAAATTAAAGAGGCTACGCCGCCGAGAGAGTCGGTAAATATTATTTTTTTATGTTAATTACCGCCCGATTGCGTTAATAAAGCTTTACATCTCGTAATTAGCCGACTCATTGTCTGCGGAGGCGGTGGAGCGAGAGCCGGCAGAGAATTTGGAAAAGGCTGGGAAATGCATTTAAATGGGAGATGTAAATGGAATTCCGTTTTAATTTCTGTTTCGAGATTGATTAATTTTCTATTCAAACATTATTAGTTATTTTTTTGCATTAAAAATGAAACATATGATTAATGGCGTCAGGTGTTACTTTGCGGAAATCCATCACTATGTGGACAGTCATAAGTTTTACTTAGAGCGTTAGTACTTTATCCGCGACAAGTAAACAATAACAGAAAATTTATAATGAGTGTTTTCCTGCTGGATGAAGTGGATTTATTTGGAACTTAAACCAAAAACTTACCAAAAAACGGCCAGTAACTCTCCACCCACCAACCACACAATACACAACACCAAACACACACTACCACTTCTTTCCGCCTTGTAAACGACACGTGTTTCGCCCCAACACGAGGCATCTTCAGGTATATTAGGATCTACGGAAGACAAGCGAAAAGTTTTTTTAATATATATATTTTTTATTAAAATAAATAATTGAAGAATTCTTTTTAGCACCAGTTATGTCATCAAAATCTTCAAATAGACATACATTTTTTACACGTATACATATTTCAATTAAAACAAGTCTATTTCTTGATGAAAATGATGTTTTTCAGATCACTTATACAAACGACATGTGGCACCATCCATACTTAATCCAATTTAAAGTTACAGTAAACGCACTAGTTGAGCACACAAATCATAAATTCCGCCAGTGTGTGCCGAGCTGTGCCGTCGTCAACGCCGCAACTGGGTCCATTAATTAATAAATTAAACAATGGCGTTCTTAATTCTGGAGCGGCTTGCTTGAGCCGCAGTGGAAATATTTGCCATGTATAAATTCTCGCCGCGGATGATGAAGACAACCCTTCAACGCCGGGCCTTCTTTATAGCTCTATTTGTGTATTTTAATTACTGTCATTATATGCTAATGACTACCATCCCTTTTTCTTATCCTCCTAAATGGGTTATTGCTGACTTATATCTATATCGCGCAGTTTTGTTGAGTCATTTTAAAGATTTAAATAATACTAATAAAGCCATCCACGGGCTTGGTAGGATTATTCCTTTAATTTTTTCCAAGGGCCCGAATTCTTTGATTAATTGTTTTGATGCTGCTCGGAGATTTTGGCCGGTAATTTGTTTTTATGTTATTAACTTGACGAGGAAGTCGTTTGGTGAGCTAGAATATTTTATTCTTTTTTTTTTATTTATTGTACAAGTCATTAGTTGCCAGAAGCTATAACGGTATAACATTTTTAAGTAAAGACTTTTTTCTTTTTCAGAGGAAGAGTGAAAACTTATATATTATATTAAAGATTGAAAAATATCTTGCCTGATTGGCTTAGTGGAAAAATTACCACTTTTAGAATCAATAGTTGCAGGTTCGATTTCCGCACTGGGATAAATAAATACATACATATGTCACTTTACAAATATTTATTCCTAAATTTGATGACGACCAATTGGCTTAGTGGCGGGGCCCTCTGCCCGCGGAGTAATTGTTCGCGCGTTGGATCCCTGCATCGAAACAAATATATGTATGGATTACAAATATTTATTCCGAGTCTGGTAACCCCGCCAATCCGCATTGGACAATCGTGGTGGGTTAGCGTCCATTCCTCCAGAATTGGAGAGACCCGTGCTCAGCAGTGGGACATATAAGGGCTGTTAAAAAATAAATTGATGCCACACCAATCCGTCATATACAAGCGTGGGTGGATGAGTCCATTCTTTCAAAAATGCGAAGGCCCGTGCCCGGCACTAAAACATATGTGTGTAAGTATGTAAGCTTTTAAAAAAATCTTCATGATAAAAACGTCGTAAAAAGTAGGTCTGTGTTGATTTTACCTAAAATAATGCTTTCTCTTTACGAACACACGTATAGCAAAAGAGCGGTAGAGATGCAAATTGCACGGAGCTCGCGTCTTAACGACACACATTTTCTTCCACTCGGCGGTTGAAATCTTGGAATTCTTTTACATAATCATGTGTTGAAAATATAACAGCTTTTTAGCGAGGGGCGTTTGATAAACTCTTGTTACGTATGCGTCTCGCGTCGTACGAAATAATACCTACAAGTATTTAGCATAATCTTCGACTGATTTGAACGCACGCCGCGACAAATAAAGAGGTTTAACGGGAGCGCGTTTGAAAATTTTCCTTAAGACTTATAAGGTTAATAATAATAAAAACAAAACGTAATACTTTCGACTGGTTTGGGCATCTTACCTATTTTTTCTAATTTTTGAATAGTAATTTATATAAAATTACTCTATAAATTATAGCATCGTCACTATTGGTAGTCCACTACTGGACATAGGCCTTCCCCAATGTGCGCTCGATCTTCGATTACTCCCATACAGTCTGCATCGGCCGTTTGCACAGATTGTCTATCTAGCCGAGGGGAGCCTTCTGATAGAATTTACTTGACACTAAATGAGTCAAGACGTGGTTTTCACAAATATTTTTTACACAGTCAAAATATATTCCACTGTTGGGCAAAGGGCCTCCTTATTTCTGTGGACAATGGACATTAAGCCAAGGCGAATTGGCGGAGCATCCACACTCTCAATAAATACATAATACACGGAGGCTGGCTATTCTTCCCGATGTGGCAATCGTATTAGTGGGAATAAGTAACTTAAATAGAAAATAATAAAAAAAACTTAAAAAAAAATTAAGTCTAAAATGTTCATAAAAATTGTTCTATGTAGGCCATATGTCGTTTGAAAAAATGCCTTTCTAAATACGTTCATTTGTTTTAATAAAACATTTTAGCCTTCATTAGTCTACATATTTGTACACTATGGAAACGCCCAAGTAACATAAAATAGATATTTTGTTACCCGCTGGTAAAAGCGTCTTACACTTTTTAAATTTTAGTACGATCATAGACATCGCCAGTCCATGTTTACCAGCGTCGTTGCTTTTTATGGAACGTTACTCCCTTGTGTTTACGACTGTGTCACCGCTTTATTGTTATGTTATAAGAAAAGGGGTAATTTTTTTATTTATTTATTTATTATGGTTGTTAGCACCTGAGCAATGGAAACTTGTCAGTTTTATCAGCCTTTATCATCATCAATACAGCCGCCACAGGCCACAGTTGAACAACTATCTCCATCTCTTGGAAATACGCACCGGTAATAGATCGCAACTCATCTAGATGATAAGGATTTCTAGTGGAAGAGCCACGCTGCCGATGAATACTTTGTTAAGAATGGCATATTATTTGTCTGTACCTTGGGTCGGCTCGCCCAGGGAAGTACCACAGGCGTCTGAGAACGGTTGAGTTCCAGAGGCCCAAGTCCCCTCTTCTTTTCCCCCTCCTTAAAGGCTGGCAACGCTTCTGCACTGCCTGTGGCGCTGCGGATGTATATCGGCGTCGTTGGTGGTCTTCCATCAAGTGACACGCCTGCTCGTTTGCCTTCTTATCTCATAAAAAAAACTTTTCCTTGTGTCGAGTAGTGCTGTATTGAAATTCAGCATCTGAATAATTGTTCCGAGTGGGAGAAATCCCTATGGTAACAGCAATAAAAGATTCTGAGAAATGTTTCATGATTCCGCAGTGTGAAATAATCTAGCCATTCGGTGAAATCTTGGTCACCTGACATTGTATCCGATGAAGAGGAACAAGCTAATACTGAGTCGTAGCCCAGAGATGAGAACAATATACTTTACAACGCTTGATTCTAAGCTTAACCCATAAGCAATTGGGCTACTGCTGCTTACAGTTGATTTATTGCATTAATTGAATTATGAGAAATTATTATATTTGAAATTTATTATACCAATGAAATAACAGTTCGACGCAGCAATTCGACCGATACGGTTAAAAGGGAATTAAAATAACCCTATAGTAACGCTCGACTGGGATTCGTTCATATATTTATTACCGTTGAAAATCCAGTCCTGAAATATATTCCAGCGTACGAGCGCGTAGCATGTTTCCTTGTCGCATTAGGCATAAGTAGTGCTCTCTCCTCACCCTATTAACTGTGATATATGCGACAATTCTTTCTCCAAATCCTCGAAACAGAAGGGAAGCGGTGTCATATCGCTCGCTTGGCTTGCGATCGACACTCGACGTGTGTGACGCGCTAATTCCGCTCTGATAAATGATTTTCGCGGAATTTGGAATTGGAAATTTCCCTACGATTCGTCACCATCTCAGGTATTTACGGGTCGTAGTGAAAGGAACGTATGTGCTTTATATATTATTACTCGCGTATTTTTACGTATGTATGTAGGTATTTATGTGGGTTATTATAAAAATGTATCGATTTTTTAATGGGATAGGAAGGTAAACGAGGAACCTTGTTGTTTCCTGGAAAGCAATCAACGCCACTCGTCTCTGCCGTCAATCTATAACATCATCGATTTTGTATTATATAGACATATATGTTAATTTTGTACTATATTTGGATTAACTTGAATGAAATTGTTTAAGCTTACAAAAGAGGGAATAATATATTGGTTATCAAATTTATTTATTATATACATGAAGAAAAACGTTTCTATCTCTTTTTAAGCACATGGTGCGCACAGAGGATTGTAAAATTTGGCATAGAAGTTCACATGGAGAAGGAGTGTAGAGATTAAAATTTAATAAATTATGATCTAGTTTCGTCCAATCATTATAAATTACCATTTCATTGAAGTATAAATACTTCGGTGGGACTGTAATTAAAATCTAATTTACTTAAATTATTAAGACGAAAATTTTCGAAGAAAGGTACACACCGTTGAATTCAGGCAGGTGTACAGCCTGCGGGTGATTTAGGAAAAACGTATAAGCAATCCAGACTAATAAGATGAGAACACGCGTCCCAAACGCGATTCGCATGTTCAGACAAAAACCGGCAGTGTTCCCCTCCGAAGACACCCGCGTGTGTGATGTATGCAAAAAGGGAATTGAATAAGGTGATTTCGTTCCGCGGGGTCGCTCCCGTAGGAAAAGAATCCGGTAATGGCGAATACAATAAATTTTCATAAACAAATTGCGATTTGATGGCGTCGTATCGGCTCGGCGCGCGTGTGCCAACTCCCAATAAGGATTGATAGGGAAACAATGTTGCCACGCTGATTGAATGTCAATTTGCGGGCTGGCAACACGTCGCGGCCTGTCGCTGAAATAATTCCGCGTAATGGCGTACACGTTCTCTTTAACGATGTGCGGATCGGCGACGCACGTTGTGCCGGATGGATTCTGTATCTCGTTCGAGAAACGTTCGCAATCCCAGTTGAATGTTAATGTCTCCGGTTTCGTAAATGATGAAGTTCTTCTTTCTTCTTCTTTTATTTGTCCCTTATTACCGAGGATCTTGGTCACTAGAAACCCTTCAAACGGACCAAATGTCTCCGATTTTGTAAATGATGAAGTTCTTCTTTCTTCTTCTTTAATGGGTTCCTTGTTACCGAGGATCTTGGTCACTAGAACCCCTCAAACGGACCAAATATCTCCATCAGCTTCAGTTCAAACTAGCTTCACCACCTGCTGAAATTGGAAGAGGATATTGCTTCCGTCACTTAGTCGGACCATGTTGTTGGCGACCGTCCTTGCGCTCTCTTCCCTTCAGCCCTTCAGTGTAACTAACAATGATAATCTTTTCCAGGTCTCTTCGCCAATTTAGAAAAAATTTCGAATGTTGGATTGCACCGTAATCACATGTAACGCCACGTAAATTCATAATTAAAGCCAATTTATATATATATATATATATATATATATATATATATATATATATATATATATATATATATATATATATATATATATATATATATATATATATATATATATATATATATATATATATATATATATATATATGTCTTTTTTATTGACATATTGATTCTTTGTGTCAAGTGATCAGTTTCTTCTCTGTCTCTGTTAACTTATCTATCGATCCATTCATTCATCCATCAGTTCATTCATTAAGTACGTCACTTATATGAGTTTCATGAGCTGGTAATTAAATTGTATTTGAATAATTTAAACAGCAGTAGCTCAGTTTGAATCTCTCGGCCTTATGATCTGTACGTCGTGAGTCTCCATTGAACTAGTGATATGAAGCACATCCCAGCACAAATATTATAAGTAATGGTTAACAAAAGTTCTAGCAATATTATTAATATTACTATTAAACTTTAAAAAAAAATTATCAAATTTAATGCGTGTACATACTGCAATATAAACTTGTTCTAGAAGCCTAGTATTCTTATTCCATTGAGCGTTAAAGCAAATATGTTCAAAAACTACCTTCCAGTTTATTAACGATTGTATTATATGCACTTCAAAGGTCTTGTATAGCTGGACAAAATAAGCAATTACAAGTAAGCAACGTACACTAAATAACTTATATGAAACATTTTATAAGCGCAGTCAGCTATCTTGTATAGTAAATAATATGACATGACAGCTTATAAATTGATAAATAATTATTTATGTCAAAATAAGAAAAAAGACGTATAAAAGCTCCATCACATTGCCACTTATGGCGTACAAATTTCATTAATTATTACATACATAAAGATCTAAATACGTAATTAAACTATTATATTGTCATTAAAATTATAATTGATTTATCTATTACATACATACGATCGATATTTTAAAGCATACAAGTCATAAATATTATAAAAATTGCCATCTTTTAGCCATTCATATAGTATTATTATAAATAAACTTGTATTCTTGTAGAAAAATATATAAAAAAAAATAAAATAATTGTTTTTTTTAAAATATTTTTTTAAAGTTAGTAACATTTTAAAGTAAATATAAGCATAACAATGTCATAGAATATAAGCAAAGGTATACTTATTCCGAGTTGAGTGTAGGTTGTATACACCTGTGCAGGTTGGTGTGACATTTAGGTCGGCGTAAATCACGGCAGCGAGTCGGCGACCCTATCGTTACGTCGGAAGCAGAGATCATTACGTAAATTAGCACTTGACTTACGATTTTTTCGAGTTTAATGGTATACGAGTTAAATATATTATTTTATTAATATTCATTAAAATCACCCATTAAAATGTAGACGTCTTAATTTATCTTAAGGTTATTTGTAGTGTTAATATTAAAATATTGAACAATAAAACTTTTTTTAAGTATAAGAATATTTAAAAAAAAGTATAGTAGAAAAGTTTTTTATATTACTAGTATTTTTGTTAACTATTTCAACTAACGAAATAAGGCTTCTGTTAGGAAATACTTCACATCAACATGTGGACGGTCAGAATTTTTACTTAGCTACGATCTGCGACAAGCAAACAAAAATAGTATAATAATAATGTGTGTTTTTTATTCGAAGAAGTGGATTTACGCGGAACTTAAACTAAATCTAACCGAAAAAACGGCCAAAACCTTACCAAAACAGACAAAAACAAAAATTATAAATTTCTAAAAAAATTGTAACTGATCTCAAAAACACAGTTAGTTTTAACGCCGTACAAATTTTCTACTAGACCTAGAGCTATGAGATTCAGACCATTCGACGCAGTATTTTCTTCTGATTCGAATATGAAATAAAAGATTTTTGACATTGGTTTACAGCGTTTTCGCTTTTTTCATCAATTACGGCAGCATGTATTAAATTAAATTGATGTTTTAAAACAACTTATGTTATACAATAGAATAGAGACATTGTGGTGAAGTGGGTGGAGGTAGTGTCGGTACCTCGCAGAATTGTTCACACTTGTCGCTACGTACACCCACGTTGATGGGCCGCTGTCACGTGTGTCGCGGCGTGAAGGAGTTTTGACTTGCAAAGCAGCTGCCGAGATTTTTCAGGAGGGCGGTAATGACTGCTTGATGTGTTCCGCAACCGTTTTGTATGGAGACGGACTTGTTATAATCTGAGTATTGAAAGCCACACTGAAAAAAAAATGTCCCATATATGCTTCACTGTTGGACATGGGACCTCTTGATATTTGAGGGAGAATTGGACATTCTATTACGCTTGTTAAAAAGCAACCTAAATTATAGGTGGCGATGTTACTGTCTTCGGAGTTAATGGGTTAAATTTTCGAATCAGGATTTATTGATATATGTATGAATTGTGAATCTAGGTCGCCAAACTACCTTAGAAAAACTTGTACACATAATTTTGGCATATATATCTGTAGTACTTTTTTATTCCCAAAAGCAGGGACTAAAATCGGTCCTGGTTTAAGTCTGTAATTAATTCGTAAAAATAGTTTTATGTGAGAAGTTGTTAGGCTTAAGCTTAAATTAGGTGATTCGAAATCACCATATCAGGTTTTCAATGGAACATGCCATTTAAGTCTAACTACGTTGGTTCTTGCTGAAAACCAGCGCCGGGTACTTCAATAGAGCGCCCGGCATATGCTGAGCAAGAACCATTTTATGACACTCGTTAGATTAAAATTATTTTCTTTTTATTTTGTGTTTTTGTTTGTATATATATTAAGGATTTAATTTTAGTTATTGTAAATAAAAAGGTGTCATAAATAATGTTTTTCTATTCTATTCTAAATATATTTTAGTTGAACTAGTAAAGTAAGTGACAAGTTACATTACATTACAGTCGGGAAATTCTACGAGCTCATATGTAATACACAGACGCGGACTTCTCATTAAACATTCAAATAGCATTTCCTCGCGTATGAAGGAAACGGGATTGTAACAATCCATATTGTTACAGATCTCATAACGCGTGTAGCCCTTTGACTCGGCATTTCCATACAGAGAGCTCTCGCAAATCGGCAACAAAAGCGTCTCCACACTTGGCTAGCTGTCAGGCGCGCCACCTTTGATGCGCGTATGATTGCCCGCGCCCGCGACACATTGGATCTATATTGTTGTCTTTTTCAAGTTTCGTAATAAGGGATGAGGGTGTATTAAAGCCTTTTATCCGGCTCGTCACGCCGGTTCGTGGGGTCGGGAAGGGGTTTAAGGTGTGCAAACATTAGCTCTTTTACATTTTTGCAATTTCATCGACGACGCCTGTAGGTTGTTTACAATAGAGCGAGTTTCGTACGAGCAAAGGTAAGGAGGTTGAATGTTAAAGAGAAAAAGGCGGAGATGTAAACAAAGTTTCATGTTAAGCGCTTGCAGTTTTAATGCGTCAAAGCTTTGATAGTTGAATGCGAGTATTAAGAAATCCCGCCTAAAGCTGATGTGCCCATTAAACGCTTACTAGGCCCGAGGCCAAGTCACAACCGCAGGCTGCCTGCAAATCTTGGCTGCATTCTCGAACATACTAGAAGATGTAGCTGGGATTAAACGATGCAGTGTATTCAACAATTACAGTACATTTGCCTGAAGCTTTCGAGTCCCGCAGGTAAGACTGCATATTTCAAGAGCGAGACAATATTAGCCGCAGCGCTCGGGTGGAAAATGAGCCCGTTTTTGGTGCTTAATTTACAGTGCCAGTAATGTGGGGAACATATTCATTGTACTGGCGGGCAGGTATGTATCGTTTCCTGAATAACGCCAGAAACGTAGTTTGCGGTTTTGAATGCAGCGAGTGTAGAGTGAATGCAAAGCGGTAAGTTAATGTTTACTTTGATATTATTATTTGTAACTTGACTTTAGCTTAATGTGACACATACTTTTATATTTTATTAGATGTTTAGTTTTATTACCTTTTATTAGAGGGCCAATCTTACTTGTTAAACTGAGTCTGTTGTTAATCTAATACATATATGTAACTTGGTCTATATTTAGTTTATTTATTTGTCGGATAAAGTAAAATTTAAGTTTAAATACTTGAAAAATGTATATTTTTTCCGTAATTTGGGAACATTTTCGATCTTTGATTAGTCTTTTTATACGATTATCTTTGATAGCAATGATCATAGGTTATAATTTCATATTAATAAATTTTAGTTCTAGTATACTACAAAAATATTGACATTTAAACATAAATTTAATATATTATATATGTATTTTAGTAATAAATTTATGTATTATGTACCTACACGCTATTGCCGAACTGATGGTATTTGATTCCATAATCGCCTCATACGATACCAAGAGGAAGAAATAGGGTGGCTCTTATCTATAGCGAGAACCACACATAAATAAACTTAATTTTTTAAACGCTATTTTCGGCATTGTTTTTCGGTCGGAAACGTTAAAAAAATATATCCCATTTATTTCACGTTTTTATTAGTAAAAAAACATTATTATTTTAAATTGTTCTTATTAAATATCGTAACAATTTTAATCATATACTGAGATGGATAAATAATATATAAGATACATCAATAAAAATATTCAAGAAAAGTGAAGAGTAGTTAAATTAACAGATTAAGTTTCGATCGGAGTGAGCGATAAAAGAGTATAGCCGGTGCGCTAATTGCAAGTGGAAGAACATGGCGGCGCCGCGGGCGAGCGTGATTCAGGAGCACCTCATAATTTAGGCGTATCAGCGACCGCCTCGCGAAGCTTTGCATCCTGAAGCTGATAGTGATCGTGGCCGTCGCGCTTTGTTCTCACTGATATTTCGCTAGCACTCTAATTCAGTAACGCTTTGTTATCGAGCAAATACCACAAATAATAAACGTGTCAAACGGAGAGACATTGCAATTAAGGCTCTCTGCTGCTCTCTATCTTTAATACGGTGAATGTTCTGAGGGATTGTTCAATATTTTAATAGCAGCTCAGTTCCATCATCTAAATATTCACCGATTAACAAATTCCATCCCCACCAACTGTATGCTTTACAGTTCATCATCGTGCGATTTAGTTGCAATTTTCTGTCAGGAATGATACGACTGTGAAATACCATTCTTGACAGATTCTACCACCGCCAGCATTTTGAAATAATTACGGCATTGGGGTATTCAAGAGACGAGCTTATATTATATGTTCACAAAATATTCGACACCATCTGGCCGTTATCATCATTACACTTAAAACTATCCTAGTACCATTAAAACAATGTGTCTATTACAATACATTTACTAAAAATTCAATTGATGTTACTTATACTTTGTAAAGTTAATTGTGTATTGAATTTCCATTTTTATGAAAACGCACACGTAAATATAACATTAACTCGTATATATCGTATTATAGCACATTATTCTAAAAGCACGTGATGTTCGAAGCCATTATAATTACATTCGAAACAGTGCTCTTAGCAACTTTCCCATAAGAGCCCATTATTTACGGAGCCACCGTACCATTAAGATTCTCCACATATCTTCGGAAGGCGCGTTATGGTAATTACGGGTCGCCATTTTATCTGGCAACTCTTCGCGATTAGAACTCGCGCGCTCTCGCTCGGGTGCACGTGGAAATAACAAGTCCGCGAACTAAGTTCGTTTCTGAGGAGCGTTCTGAAATTAATTCGGATGGAAGATATCGGGAGTGCGCGATAGCGGCTCCTTCCGCGCCATTTATTGCTCGTGTGGTGCCGGGTATCGGTGAAGGGGTAAAGAATATCAAGATGTAACGAGCGCCAGCCGGAAGGCTCGCAAATGAGCTCGCCGACTTATCTGTGTTAATGTGGGCGAGGGTTAATTTTGTCTTACATGAGCAATTTGAAGATATCGCCCCCCTCGAATTCGTATCGCTCTCTATAACTCGACCGTGTTACCAAGAAAATATAATAACTATTCGCGGTTGGTTCTACCTATTTAAATATTCGTTAAGATTTCGTCTAGACAAAAGGAAAATATGGAGAGCGTCTCGGGCGTAAAATGAATGCGGTGGCGCGCAAACACGGATGGATGGTGAGCAAATACGAGTAGCGTGTATTAGGAAATGAAATTAAGTCTCAAGTGCAATCTCGTCATTGCATGCGGTTGGAACTCAACGTTTATAGCACAATGGCGTTGTGTTCGCTTTCAGGCACCTACAAAGCGGAGCCCGCTTGAGGTTATACGAGCTATGATGTATGGGCGGGCGGCCCGAGGCGTTCCAGATACCGCCGAGTGAAACTTGGACAGCTCAAACATTTCTACATTTATATATCTTATTAAAACATAAAAAAAGGTTTACACTCTTTTTTAAGCGCATCGCGTGCATAGAGGACTGTAAAATTTGGCATAGGTACTGTGACGTGCCAGCCGTACTGCTTCGGCAACACATGGGATCTTTAGGGGGTTTTATCTTCGATGTAATTAAACTCTTCTAAATGAAATTGATTTATTAATGTATCATTGTACATTTTATATTAATTATATACTTTAATAATATTCTAATATTAGATTTTATATTAATGAATTTCATTTTCACTTTACATTTTATATTTTAATCACAATTTCTTATGCCGGACAGGTGATATGTCTACCGAAAGACGTCCATCGAACTTATCTTTTTGGTTTATATAAAATATTTTTTTTTATTTTAAATTTTAAAATTACGAATTTAAAAAGAAGTAATATGATATAAAAGGTTTTATTATATTCAAATAAAAAGTTTTAAAAGATTAATGATACATTTATTAATGTATTACTAAAGTACATAAAGTTCACATGAAGAAAGGAGTGCAGATAGATAAAAGACAACGACAATAAAAATAATTAATTATTAATATTATATAATTTACGGTCGAATGTCAACCACTAGTTTAATATTAATATTTTAATTAAAGAACGTTTAAAAATCTTTGACTTTTAAACGTTTGAGGTAATAATGCTGTTATCGTGTTTATGCCGACTCTTGTTTTCACAGAGTATAAAAAAGATAAATTTATTTTTTATTTAATTAGTTAATGCCCAAAGGCATTCTCTGCCAGTCAAAAAGTCAATTGCTGCACCACACGAAGGAGGAGGAGCGTTGTGCTGAATTGGCTGTCAACCTTCGCAAGTCGGAGACGCACTCTTAGAAGAAGAAGAAATATTTTTAGAAAATTTTTAGAAATCGGACGAGCAAGCGTTTCGGCTGATGGAAAGCAGTGAATGCCGCCGAATAAATGCCACCTATATATATGTATGTATATCTGAAACACCATGGGTATGGCAGAATGTTGCCGTCCTTTGGGAAAAGGCTCGTGTTTTAAGGGTACAAAATACAAGTCCGTAGGTTAAATGGAACATCGTATCGAGTGAAGAGTTAATATTACGCACGCAGTAGAGAAGTTTCCCACGCTAAAATATTAAAGAAATCTGTAAAAGTTGGTCTCATGTAATATGCAGCGGGGGAAGCCGAGTTCCGTTCAAATACGCTCTCCGCCGCAAACGCACTGCATATTTTGTGAAAAACCAACTGAACTCCCTCCACATCGTTTGCTTAAATTCTTACACTTAAACAGATTATTTTATGTTCATTTTATTAGCTTTTTAGATTATTCGGCCTATTCTAACGTATGGCTGTGAGGCTTGGACACTAACGCTAATGGAAGAGAAGAAACTTCTAGTTGCAGAACGAAAAGTCTTTCGAAAGATCCTGGGCCCAACCAAAAGTGATGATGGCGGTTGGCAAAATCGAAAAAATGCCCATATCGAGTTGGGGAGGATCGCGTAGTCAAGAGAGCGTATTTGGGTCGCCCAACTGAACGACGTCCTGTCGGGCGCCCCAGGTATCACTGGTGAGGTGATGATTTTCGCAACTTTCGCACATGATCGAGGATGATTTTCGCAACCTTCAAGTCTGCAACTGGCAGGAGGTAGCGCAGGACAGGGCACGGTGGCGTAAGATCTGTTCGGAGGCCAAGATCCATTTAAGGTCACTGCGCCAACAAAGTTAGTTATTTTTTAGTTAGTTCATTTTATTAGAAAACGTTGTTTATTGAAATATTGTTTTGAGCTACGTACAAATGCTTACTTAGTACTTGCACTGGTACTCTTAACGAGGATAAAGTGAACATTTAGGCTTTTAAGGTCTATACAACAGTGATACTATTATAATTTATCTTTTGTAAAGTCTCAACTTGGTGCTATGAGACTCACGAAGCAGCAAAATTCTTCTCCCCACTACTCTCGTTACTCCACCCCACTACGTCACCCACACGAATCACCACCCATTTCTTCGTGTGGGTGACGTAGCATATATTGATTATAGAAGCAAACACCGTTAGATATGCTGCAGTGTCTACTTGAGTAATTAAAAGATCTGTGATCCCCCGCCTTGTGTAGCGATTACTAAAGTAATACTTGAAATTTTTTGTGGAATATGGAAGGAAACGAGCAAGCTTGCTTGATTGAAAACAATCAACATCCCTCATAGACATGAGGTATTATAAATGCGTTTCCGGCCTTTGAGATATGAGTAGTTTTGTTTTTAATTTTGAAGACAATCAATGTCCAGCTTTGCACTATTACGTTTATATTGATGATAATGTCAAATATATATGTAGTAAATGTATATATATATATATATATATATATATATATATATATATATATATATATATATATATATATATATATATATATATATATATATATATATATATATATATATATATATGTAAGGAATACACTACAATTAATTTTATATTGGTTAGGTAGTAGCATACGGAAGATAGTAGTTCACTTCTCGATGCGGTTGCGCTAAGACACAAAAAAAAAGAACAAGCCTACACGCACCTAAAAGGCCGGGAACGACTACTGAGGTGTCGCGGTTGTCTATGGGCAGCGTTTTCCATCAGGATGATTGCTTTCCATCAGGCGACATGCTTGCTCGTTTGCCCTCTTATCCCATAAAAAAAGACACAGTCCGGTACTATATTGTTAAGTTCCTTACCTTATAATATCTATACTAAAATTTCCTTTATTATGAAAGTACATTTCAGTCTTCCTCAATCTTGAGGGGTGTTGCCATAATCCCGACATTTGTAAGGTGATAACTTTAAGATCATATAATTCAGATCTTACGTAAGCAGTCAGGAAGAATTTGTTTGCATGGACGTTTGCGGTCAACGTTAGGTGCGAGCTCAAAGAGCTAGTTCACACGTACAGAGGTGAGCGCGTCAAAAGGACTGACCGAAACGCGTTGGGGGCGGGATGTTTCAACCGCATACTAACGTGTTTTTGGTGAAAATTGTACGATTATATTACTCGCTTTGAGTTAAAGAACACAATATTTTTTAGGACACCTTTAAAACTCCAGTATTAGGAAGTCAAATATTGAATAAGTTCGTGCGTTGGTTTAAAAGATGACCAGTATTGCATTATATCAATGCATGATTGCAATGGCCGCCAGAAAGATGAGAGAAAGCAGTTGTCAACGATGGACTATACATTGAATCATAAATGTACTACCAGCTTTTTGCAATTAGCTTTCAAGGCTTAATTTTTTTATGATAAAGCTAGTTCAGTTTGCTAGGTCTTTGAGATAGAAAACTGGAGTGGCAATTGATTGGTCATGTTTGTCGGATTGGATGCGTGCAGGTAATGATTAGTTTAACACGTTGATGCTGGCGCAGATCGTTATGGTTAGAAGTATGACTCTCTGGTCACCTCGGTCACCTCGGTATCAACGGACTGCTGTATCATAATGATTATTATGTGTATTTCAATATGTTTATCAGTGGTAGAGCCACGCTGCAGATGAATACTTTGTCAAGAATGGCATAATATTTATCTGTAGCATGAATGGACCCGCACGCCCGCAAAAAACCGGCGTCTAAGTGGTAGCTTAGCTACCGCGCTTCGTACGGTGAGCGACTGAGCTCCGGAGGCTCAACTCCCTCCTCTCCCCCTCTCAGTCCTCATAATAACACTTTTCTTAAATAGGTCGGCAACGCTTCCGCACTGCCTATGGCGCTGCTAATATTTATGAGCGGCGTTGATTGCTTTCCATCAGGTAGCACGTCTGCTCGTTTGCTTTCCTACCCCATAAAAAAAGTTTTCTACGCGAAAATTGATGAATTTAAGTGGAGTCGAAGTAAGTATTAAACTTCAATTCAACTAAAAGTTTTTAGGAAATAAATAAATTAAGCCTCAAGACAAATTTCAATTTTTAAAAATATCGACGCAAAAAGCAAAAACGCTGTAAATGAAACAGTAAACAGTTATATATATATATCAAAAAAAAAATATTGCGTCGATAAATAATAATAATAATAATAGTCTGAGTCTTACTTACAGCTGTACGATCAATAGAACAATTTGTACAGCGTTGAAACTGACTGTTTTTGAATGACAGACACAATTTTTTCAAAAATCTTAAAAGCTTTTTGGCTCTAGTGGTAAGTTTTCTTTTAGCAGTTTACTTACGTTTTCATTTTTTTTTGCGTCGATATGTTAAAAGAACATCACAAGTTTGTACATGTCTGAGCTTTTAAAGAGCTTTTTGTTTGAGATTTTATCTAACTGCCTCTATGTCAAGTTCTAAGTTGCAATGTGCAATGGGGCATGCGAGGATATTAGCAAAAGGAACTGCAAACTGGACTGTTTACGTGAGGGCTGTCCGCAAATACGTGCAGACGCCTTCACAGTCGCCTCTGTTTGTACTGGACGAGATCGTGTACAATTAACCACAGATGTCTCACGTGCAAACTAACGAAGCATGCGAAAAGCAATGCAATGTTGCTTCAAATTGGCTCTTAGCAAATATATTTGGTAATTCTTTACTGTAATATATTTAAAAATTTAATTTTTTATATTCGATGTCATATGGTTCTCTGTAATAATTATTATAATTAAATAAGAAAAAAATCAAATGTTTTTTTCAATTATTCTTTTATTTAACTTTACATTACAATTTGATTTAATTAGCACAGTGGCGATGTAACTGCTTCCGGAGTCAATAGTCACGGGTTCAATTACCACAACCTAATAATAGTAAAATTAAAGTAATTTTTATGAGATAGACAGGCAAACGAGCAAACGTATCACCTGATGGAAAGCAATTAACAACACCCATAGATATATCATAGTCATCACAAATGCGTTGTCGGCTTTTAAGATATGAGTAGGCCTAATTTTTGAAGGTTTCATGTCGTATTGGCTCCATAGAGTGAAACCACTTCACTCAAGCTAATCCAATCTTTATTTATACGTAATGAGTATATTTTAAATGAATAACTTTGTAAAGTTGGTTACAAAGTTATTCATATAAAATATACTCATTATAGAAGTGATAATTTAAGATATAAACTACATTTTAAACTATTTTTTAAAAGGCAAATATATAATACTACCTTTTGCTCGTGGCTTCGCTTGCGTGGACTTTGGTTTGCCACATTAAGTTTCGTGACAGATCATTTTAAATAAATATATATTTTTTACTTAATTTATGGTTCACAATTTTGGTCATAGTGGCTTTCACATAAAAGGTAGATATATGCTGTCGCGGACTTTTATTTAGAACTATTCAAGACAAACAATCCTACGGTACATCATCTTTGTGTAACTCTAATGGTTTAGGCAGCGTTCGCCGAGATAGCTCTCAGAGGCCAGATTTTTTTTCGACTTAATTGACATGTATCGTTATATTACGATCAAAAAAAGTACATAAAATCATTACAAATTGTAGCCTATATGTTATTCCGATGTATAACCTATATTACTGTAAAGTTTCATCCAAATCTGTCCAGTAGTTTTTTCGTGAAAGAGTAACAAACATACATACTCACAAACTTTCGCATTTATAATATTAGTAGGATAGAATTTTATTTGTCGATGAAATCGCAAAAGTTTACCACAGGCAGCAATTTTTTCGTCAATGGCAAGCACAAAGTCCGTGCACGTGAAGTACGTTCACTCGAATAGTCTTATATTCCCGCAGTGCACCGTCGACAACCCTCCATCATTTTCGCAATGTTGATTTCTGTAAATGATACGACCTCGCCACTCGACATAATCATAACCCTCCGCTGCATCCAACAACCCTTCTACATCCATAAACCGGCAACAAATCTTAGCGGGCGTTCGGCATCTTTATATGTGGAATAGGACGATCCTTTAACCCAACATAATGGGCAGGTTTAGTGTGCGGACCGTCGTAAAGTGTCCCGACCTCGGCGGCGAACACGGCTGGATGTGCCCCACTACAGGACCCTTCGAAATTTCACGAACTATTTCCCCGTACTAGCCCTCGCTCAGCTTTTTTTTGTCGACTTTATTGTCCGGATTTTCTGCTCACCTTTATCGTTATTGTGTCCGTCCGACTTCATAAAGGAGCACCTCACTATTAAGACCTCATAACCGTGGGAAAATTTCCTCTGGCGTTTAGGTTATTGTAAAATATTACTTTTTGTATTTCTTATCGTTTAGTTATCGTTTTCTTCAATTTTCTTTGTATAGCAAGGCAGGGCATGTCTTTTTATATCAACACGCAAAATAGGCGCAGGCTGACGTTGAGTTGCGGAAACCAGCCAGTCACACCATCTAACATCTTGCAGGGCAAAGAAACGAGCATGTCAGTCACCATTGCATAGGCATGATGGTAAATGATCAACGCCTACATAGACATCCATAACGAACGAATAAATATCTGTAGGCCATACATATATTTATTCCGATGACTCCGTGACCGACCGATGACCATTGACTCTGTGGACGAGGGACCGCGCCTCAAGAATTAAGAAGTTTTTTATTTAATAAGAAAAATATCGTTGTGGCAAACGTATAAACGGAATGTAGAAATCTGCGGGCAAAGTAAAGCGGAATGTAATGGTCGTGTTAATTGATTGGGCGTAGGGTTTGGGGAGCGAGCGTCCGGCGCGCAGTCATTGCGCCGATGATAATTGCCTGAATGCCGGACGGCGCATAAATTCAGGCTATCGGTGTGAAATTGAACGGATGCATGCGAGCGTTTCCCGCACGTGGTTACACAAATGGGTGGTGAGATAAATTTTTGCTTCTAGATGCGACAAATATCTTTTTATTTCGATTTAATATATAAAGTAATTTGAGAAAACGCCAATAAATACCTTAACAAAACCTTTTTTGCTTAGGTATTTTTTTTCTATGTTACCTGATGGAAAGCAACCAACGTGTCCATAGACATCCGCATCGCCAGACAGTGCGGAAGCATTGGCAACTTTTAGGAAAAGTGGGTTTATGGGAGTCGGAGGGGGAAGGTGTTGGGCCTCTGGAACTCAGCCGTTCACCGTACGAAGCGGTAGTTATTTTACCACTCAAACGCCGGTTTTCTGCGGTAGTGTGGTACTTGCCCGAGCGAGCCGGCGCATTCATGCTACAGACAAATATGCCATTCTTGACAAAGTATTCGTCAGCAGCGTGGCTCTACCACTATAATTTATTTGTAAGTGTTACGTTACGTTAGATGGCATCAAAAGGGAGAAGTGAGAAAATATGTTTTTTTTTGGAGATTCGAATTTTGATATTGTGTAGTTGATAACAAATACATGTACCTACTCACTCATACTGATATATGACTAAAAAAAATATTGAATAAATTATATTGTTAGGTTCCAGGTGAAATGTGTTCCTATAATGTCTCTATATCCATGTAGCCCGTTCACGGTTGGTGAGAGGACGCGAGCCCAGTGCATACATTCCCAGTGAAGATAAACGCATACGATTACACGGTGAGCCACAGGTGGCGTATAACATTTTTCAGTCGGTGGGACGGGCCATTGGCTCGGCCGGGCGTTGCGATGGCTGCCCGGCTTAATTTGAGCCCATTCGTTCGACGATTTGAGCAGTTTATTTTTATTGAAAACCGTGGGAAAATACAGTTTGTTTCGCAATCGTAAGTATTTTATGGAGTTATAACTTCCACTAGAACAACTTCGACTGTTATTTCAAATTTTTTTTTAACTTTTATGTTGGGTTGTTGTAACTATAAACATCATGTTATATAATATATAATAATATTATATTAATATTTCCGAGAATTAAAAACGAAATGATGTGATGTGAAGTAATAATTTAGTAAACCACTATAGGTTATTTTAAAAAGCCATTATCTTATTGTGAATTTTTTACTTAATTCTTATTTTTTTATACCTTTAGTCACCGCTTTTGGGATTTATATTCATTGATTTCATTCCGGCTTTGCCATAAATATAATAAATAGGCTTACAGACAGTTTTGAGTCTTGGTGTTCCGCCAATCCTCCTTGGACAAGCATGGTGGGTTAACATGCATTCATCCCAAAATGAGAAGGCCCTAGCCAAGGTTTTGAATATTTACTTCACACGGTGTCAATCTAAATAAATGTCATACTAATTCACGGCATAAAGGGGGCTCGAATAATTATTACCCGCCTGACAAATTGCCAGCAAAGCCTACGTGTCACAGGAACAATTTGATACAATTTTCACCGCCTTTCCACGTACGGGCCGACAGATTTGCATATATGCAGGGTGGGCTTATGCAAATATTTTTTACGTACTGTTTGCCTACCCTATAGGAAAAGGAAACACTTCGGGTGCGCATTTTAAAAAGATTTACGCTCTTTGTCGGATCATTAAGTGCGGAACTAATTTGCTTACCTTTGAAATGTGTTTAAGCTCTGTACCGGATAATTGCTGTGGGGTAAACGTCCCCGTAACGTGATATGCAGATTTTCAGCGGGTCGACCTTTCTTTTTCCTATATCTCGGCTCGTCCTTTAATTCTCCGTAGGAGTAACATTTTATTAAAATTGATTCTAAAATTTCACTAATATATTAGTTATGTATGCAAAGTTGAAGAACAATAAATTGATGTCGACAAGAAATTGTTTTATCTAGGCGGGGATTTTTTTTAATTTGCACAGCGAGCTACAAGGGCGTAACTTCTCAACGATATTGAGCATGTGGGAATCGTCGAAATTAAATTTTCTTTGTTTTCTTTCATAGTCTGTGGGCCCGCAGCGTTATTAAATTTCCTTGTGTTTTTTAACACAGGCGTATCATTAGATTGAGGGTTTCCGTCAAGAGGAAATTGTGGCCGCCGAGGGGAGTGAGCTGAGCACCTAAACATATTGAAAAAATAAAAATCCCGGCTACTCACGATCTGCCTTCAGTCGACAAGTTGCTCTACTACATTAATGTTGATTAAATATCGATATACTATTTATTTAGAGGAAATAAATTTATTTTACACATTTCTTATATGTACACGTCATGTCTATAAATAATTCATCGACAAGTTTTCCAAGTTAAACTTAAGTGGCAGTGGGGTGGTCGAGTTTTTCGCAGTAGAAGAGTACTGTAGTTTAGATCTCTTCTGAGAAAACGTTATAAGGGACATCCCCCCAGCGATTTGTAAATGATGATGATTTCTCATGATGGTGGATTTTCCTTTATTTCATGTTTTTTTATAATATTAGTATACTAAAATAAATTCCCTATACTCACAGTATCACACTAGGGTATTCGACGACATCAGTGCTAATACAATTTAAATATTGCTAGAATAAACCAGACTTCAAAAATTCGAAGAACACATTTATTCCACTGCGAAACACTGAGAAAATTGAAGCAAGGACCCTCAATTCCGAGGAGCGGTCCATCTAACCCTGAACTATTTGAATTGTGTATTAGGAATAAAAAAAATCAAAGAAGTACAAATATTTCATTTAGTAAGGCCCGGGATTATGATATATTCGTGTATATATTATATGTTCGTATCTTTATTGAACTATTAATGTCAATCAATTTTCCCAGCACTAGCGTTATAAGCTTAGTTAGAAGAAAGAATTCTAGTAATATTAAAAACACTGCTAACCTTAAAAAAATGCTGAAAATACTGACCACAAATTGACAAAGTAGAGACACTTTACGACATCAAAATGGCTTAGGAAGACGTTTGAAGTGGTTTCGTGAAATGAGTATCGCCGCGACAGAATTTCACCGTTAGGTTTGGGAATTTCACCTTAAATATACATATTACATTACGTGAAATTGCCCATTTTTTCCACTCTCCACCCTAGCAATTAGGGTAGCTTGTGTATAAATATTGCACGGCCCTCATTAATGTGCGTGTTCGTTTTAGGACCTATGTATTTTTATGGTGCGCTTTTTGGTCGGCGTCTGCAAGAAACTGCGTCGTGGGATGTAATGAATAATTAAGACATGTTGTGCTTGTACTTGTGGCTCCCTTGGGAAGTGACGGTTATTTTTTTCGTCAAGGTTGCAGACAAATAATGGTTTTTGAGGTAAAAAGTTTAAGAGTATAAAAAATACGTTGAATAAAAATTCTTTTTCCTTTTTAATTCTATTATTAATAAGTAAAAAAGGTTGACAAATCTTCATGTTGAACATAATAATTGTAAATACGTACCTTGATCTGACGGTGAAGGCATTCGATGTCGCAACGATGCCTGAAACAAATTTCATATTTTTAATTTCACGAAGATTTATAAAATCAGTTACAATTTTTTATTAAAAACGACACCCAATAAAACTCATTTATCACGTCACGCGATGTTCGCAGCTGGAAATTTGTTTTAAAATTAAAAAATGAAACGTTTGAATGATTAAAAAGCCTCCTTCCGAGATTGCATTTCGACAATTAACGCATTAAGACTTCTCTCGCCAATAAAGAGCAACTCTCTCTTAATTAACGGTCCCTGTTAAAAATTGAGTACAAATTCAAGTAGCAAGTCTCCCCCGCTGGGGCGGGATTTAGTGAATGGCCTGTAATATTTTAGTTTGCTTGAAACAAAAACGCGTCTCCGTAGCCCGAGGGGCCGAGCAGCTGAGGAGCTGTCACGTAGACACAATAAGCCTTTTAATTCGATTCGTCAAGACGGACGCACGAGACAAAGACCCCGAGTTATCATTCAATAGGGTACTCTTACCTTTTCTTATTACTTCGCTTCGGCTTTCTTTCGTGTTAAAGCAAGATACACATGAGATAAAATCAGGAAGAGATCAAAATAGAAGAGATAAAATGTTTTAAGAAAAAGTTTGTCCTTATGTTGCAAAAGTTGATGAAACATAATTTGTAAATTATGAAATAATTACCAAATTATTTCATAATTTACAAATTATGTTTTCAATTGATATTAATTTTTACTTAATATAATATATTTATAACCATTCACAACCTTATTGGTTAGGGGTTTCTATTTGTAATTTATTTATTTGTAATCTTAATTCCACTTTGGCAGTTGATATGAACATTTTTTCTAAATATTAACAATATTATTAGCTTACTTACAGTGAGTAAATAACAGAAGAGAAACTATATTCCGATCTTCTTTCTTCAATTCTCTATTACTCACATGCTTTAATTTTTAAAAATAGATTTTAAGAACCTTTTTTAATTATATTATAATTATATAGTTCAATAATAAATAACATTGTTCTTAATATACATAATTAATTAATAAGTTGATGATATTTGTATTTTTACCAACAAAATCTAAGAAACTTTTTAAGTGTAAAAACAAAATCAAGGGACATATCTTGCGTTCCTAATGTGGTGTATAGTCGACTCTCAAGTGCACTTGATCCCGTACCGTCGCCGTGACCCGACTGCCGATTCACAGCTAACAGCTTTATTTGTTGCCACCGCTCTTTTAAACCGAAACCAACGGATGTACGTCGATAACAAATATATACTTCAGACCGTCTAAAAATGTACTTATGAAAATAAATCTGTCCGTTTGTAAATAATCATTTTCTAACTTATATACTATTATTATGTAAATAACAGAATGGGATTAAGTACATTGCGCGGATGAAGAAGTGTAGGATTAGGCATAGTTTAAAGTTATATGGGGAAAGTGTGTAGAAGGATAAAATAATTTAATATTGAACTTCGACCACTGACCAATCAAAATATTTGCTATTAAAATTAATTAAATCTATTTTTGCCTGTTTTTAAAAGGTATATATGTATTTAAATAAGGGAAAATGTTTGAGATCAAGTTTGTCATTGCCCATCTGCTTCAATCTGAAACGAATCCCATTTAATTAAGCGACAGCTATTAGTTCTACCCCGCCCCGACTCCATTGCTTACAATTTCCTTAATTTCTGTTAATTTGTAAAGTCGTCGAAAAAGACAAAATTACTTCAAAGTAGATTACGACACCTTGTAACTCTTTTATTAAAATGGAAATTTTTCGAATATTCTATGTCGTGTAACTCTTTTATTAAAATCAAAATACATTTGAATAAATTCTTTTTTTTATTATTTGTGTTCGTATTTGTTATATTAAATGATATTGATGTTTGTATGACAAAAATATATGCTAAAATATAGGTATACGACTTCATTGTTTGTATGTTATAGTAATTAAGATTTATCTTATAAAGAAAAATATCTATCTATCTAATTAGCAATAAAAATAGTTATTTGTAATAAGCTAGCGGTAGTTCATAGCTGATCATAGTCCTCACCCAATCGATCGATATTTAGCTCGATTTTCGGTAACGCATATTCCGTTTCTGTCAGGCGCCTGCTAGCTCACTATGTTTGGGAAGACGCGTTCTCCATTCCAGCACTTGCCTACCTTCGTGATAAGCTTATTAGCACTACTAAGTTTACTAATTTTAACAACTAACTAATATATAATAATAATATAAGACATCGAAACGTTCAAAAAACAAGTCTACACATTCCTCAACGGCCGGCAATGCTTCTACAATGCCTATAACACTGCGAATGTCTATGGGCGGCGTTGATTGCTTTTCATTAATCGACACACCTGCTCGTTTGCCTTCCTATCCCATAAAAACACAAAAAATAATATTCTCATCCTGCAATAATCACCTCACAGACTTTTATAGTTAAATGAATTTTTGATAATAAGTGCCCTCGATATATATTTGCAACAATAAAAAAGTAAAAGACTTTAGCAGTGAGAGTGGTGAATGACGGGAGACTGGAGAGAGAGGCAAGTTTTGGACTTTCACCACTCACCAAACGAAGCTCATTATTAAAGCTACCCAGATGTCGGTCTTTTCCTCCTCCCTTGCGTCTCGTGGGATTCACTATGAAGAAATTTAATATACTTAATTTGTTAAAAAATGACGGCAACGTGGTTCGCCACCCGGCACGTCCTGATTCCCACGAGGGCGAAAAGCGACTAACGGAGAGCCGTTTCTCTACGATGAATGTGAGAAAAAGGATGGATGAAAAGATGGATTAGTGTGAAGGAAACAGGGAAGATGAGCCGGGATTGTAGCGGATGGAGATCTGTGGTCTCTGCCAAGCCCTACGGGAGATAAGCGTGACGATATGTATATATACACAATGATATTTGTGTAATAATTAACTGAAAGTAATTTTGATACACAAAGATGAAAGAACGCTGTTTAATTACACTAATGGAGTGCGAACTTTAATTGCAGCGGAGATTCGTGAGTAGGGGCTGCTCGTTCAAATTAAGACGAGTGATGTATGTACGCTTAGTTCATAATTGTTATTTTGCTTAAGATAAAATGTTTCATTATGAATAGCACATTATTGTAATGGGTCGGCTCGACTGGAGAAGTACAATAGAATATCGGCGGCAAGTCGTAGCATTTTACTGTGTTACCGCGTTTCGTACGGTGAGTGCAGGGATTCTGAGGCCCAATTCTGTCGTCATTGCGATCTGAGCACGTTGGTTATTACTGAAAACCAGAGCAAGGTGCTCCAATAAAACGCCTTATATATGCTGAGCATGAACCATTCTGTGACACATGTAGATTAAAATTATTTTCTTTTTGTTTTGTTCATGTATATGTTATAATATTATTAGGGTTTTAATTTAAAAATGTGTTATATAAAAAGGTTTTCTATCCTATTCTATTCAGTTGCTTTCGCCTTTCTTTACTTTCTTCTCCTCCTCCTCATATAAGCAATGCATATCGCCGACAGAAAACGTATTAGCTGTAAGTAGAAAATGACGTATTTTGACTTTATACAGCATTTGAATTAGAAAAATACATAAATTATTAATAAAGACCATTCGCCTCAGTTCTTTTTCTGATTCAAATGGTGTATATAAAACCAAAATACGTTCTATTTACAACAAATATGTTTTCTGTCGTCGATATGTAGTGTACCATATTATAACGGATGTTTTTGGACGGTATTGGTTATTTAATATGTAGGTCACTCTCTCATTCTTTTGCGTATCATATACGTAAGAAAAAAAAATAACGATTGAAACCTTTCAGTTACTGTGTTTGTTACTAGCATTGAATATGACCACCCCTATGATTCTCGTGAGTGTCGTACGGGGCAACTCGAGGGGTTAATAATAGTAAATAGACGCAGTGACTACTTGAGTTATAAAAATCAATCTGTGATCCCAATCCGCTCACAAAGCGTGGAGATTAGAACAAAATTCCTTATGTTTTTTAGCAAATGTCCAGCAGTTAACTTATACGGCTTTTTGATGTTGATAATTCTTTCAGTAACTTTAGTTATCATAAATTATTAGATTCTATATCCAATAGTAATACAATTTTTTCTTTTTTTCAAAAATATATGAGGCAGATGAACAAGTGAGTTATGGTAATTATTTTTGATAATAAGTACCCTCGATATATATCTGTAACAGTAAAAAAGTGAAAGACTACAGCAGTGAGAGTGGTGAATGACGGGAAACTTTCACCACTCACCAAACGAAGCTCATTATTAAAGCTACACAGATGTCTTGTCTTTTCACACAAGTTCTTAGTCCATTCTTTACTCTTATCTTCCCATTATTTCCTTCATATTACACCTATATATCCCCTCACTTTATCAAAGATAATTTCTAAGGCATTTCTATTTGCAGTGCTCTTTGGATTGTACTTCCATGGACGGCGGTGATTACTTACCAACAGGTGACACGTATATTCGTTTACGTATTCCGAAAAAAAATAATAATATATCGTTATAATGTTACATTCGTATTTAACAAGAAAACTAGCGATATTTTAATATAATAAGAATTCTTGTTAACCAATCCAACTAAGTTAATAATGGTTGTGCTTGGCAATGGTTCATATCAATAGTCCAATGGAAGACGTACTCACGACGTCAAGTCGTAAGCAAAGCAAGCCCGATCATTACCAACTGACTTTTTATTATTATGTACATATATACGAGTACATACGATCACGTCTGTTTGCCATAGGGGTAAGCCACAGATCTCCATCTGTTACGATCACGGCACACTTTTTAGCTACATCCATACTAATCACTCTCTTCATACAAGCTCGTCGCTTAAGGGCACTTTTAATCTGACCTGTCTTTAGAACTTCAGCGATATGGCTAAGGTATGTTCTTGGTATTCTCATATCGACCCTTCCATCCACATTTTTATTGTTCTTTGAATTAATAATGTAAAAATCATGTGGCTTTTATAGAATATTTGTCGTAAATAGATCGTTAATTAAGGTCTCATTAAATGACCATTAAATCACACTAATTGCGCTTCCATAGCCCTTTGTTTTTATTTGCGGCCGTTTTTTGTTGCCCGCAACGGCCTCGCTTTGAGTGGAATTCTTTTATTTGCAGCAAACAGCCTGTTTACTAACAGCGGGTTATGACAAAAGATATTTTAAAATTATAACCTCAATAAATTACGAAGAAAAGGGGGATAATTTTTTTCATAAAATGAGAACGATAGAGGGATTTTTATTGAATAATATCAAAATTGTTCAAGATGAATCTGGCAGCTATGACAGCCCATATGAGACTGGGAGGTATGAAAGGCAATGTTTTGTTTTTTCTTTTCTTTGTTGGCAAGTAGTTAAAACTATTATGCCAGTGTCAAGTAAAATAGAATAATATCAAATCTCTTGAAATGTCTAGTCAGCTTGTTACGTTACGTCTTGATAAAATGGTGGCTATTCTACCAAAAACTTCTATGGACTTTTTCAGTCAACTTAAAAAGTCACGATACACGCATTTATATCATATCATTTCACTTATAAGCCATAATCGAACTATATTGTATAATATGCCACCAAAATTAAACAATATAACTGATAATATTATAATATAAGGTTATGAAAATGAAATAAAAACATAACGTTACTAATGAAAGTTGGCGGGAAAAGTCCTTGTTGTAGTTGTCAGTTGTCAAAATAAATAACGCAATTTGCTAATCGAAATGAAGCAACTATTATTTTCGATAAACAAAGAATTGAAATGACTTATTTTTTATATCATAAAATATATTTAAAAGATTACCTTAAAAACCTGTATGAGGTGATGCATCGCCTCTATATCATAATGAGAAAATACTATATGATGCGCAAGTTGTTTCAAAAAGAATCCTGTGTCTAAAGTTGAAACGCTACACTTTAAGCTTATATGACTCAAAGCATAGAATCCATTACCATCATCCCGTTGATACAAAGCTGGTGGATTGGGAACAGAAAGAGTGAACGTTTAAAAAAATTATATTTTAAGGTTTTATTAATTTGAAGCAATTTCAAAAATTCTTCAGATTTTTAACAAGTTTATTATTTTTTGCTTAGCATTTAAAGTTTGAATTATTTTTAATATATGTCCACATATTATATTTTAATTATCATATCTCTAAAGGAAAAATTTTTGCGGCTACACAATAAGGATCATCCTGCGGATATTCCAAAATGATTATATTGGTCTTACAATTAAAATTTTTTCTTATGATTGTAAATTACTTATTTTGATATGTACGTTAAGAACTAAATGATTTTCAACTTTTAGCTTAGAATAATATTTAACGTTTTTATTATATTTATTTTCTAATATACTTATTCGGTTTTGTTCTGCGTACGCCCGCAAAGAAGCTTGTACCAAAAAAAAATTATCGATAAAAAAAACCAAACACTTTATTTTTATACTATACTATACTAAATTTCATAGTATACTATAATAAATTACATCGAAATTATTCTTAAGACAATTAAACAGAAAAAGCATTATCAGTCAAAACATCTAGTGTGAAATGTAAGTAAGGGCGGCTTCATCATGAAATAGCTGATCACAAAAAGTGTTTCTTTGATCACACGACAGGAAGTGGTCGTCTCCGGTCTATTGTTGCAGCGTCTACGCCATATGGCCACCCTATAACTCATCTCTTTAATTGTCTTCTTTGTCTAAGCACTCACGCCACGATAGACAATGACACTAGCTTTGATCTTGTACCAAATAGTCCATGCGGTATAGCTAAGGTTTTATATAAATTAAATAAATATGTATACAGTATAAAACCAGGTATTTGTCGTGTGGGAGACCCGGCATAGAATATAACACTTCATTTCACTATGGAATGTACGAGGCAACTATAGAAGCAAATATCAAAAAAATGGTATCCCCCAATATGTCCACCAAGGGTGGGGCTAACGAAAACTCTTCATAATAAAGAAAAGGACCAATATCGAAGTAATGACGAAGCTACCGCCTTAGAAATTCAATGGTCGTGGATTCGATATTCGCATTCCGTGTTATTTTGAGTCTAGGCGTCCCGACAATTCTCCTTAGACAAGTGTAATGGGTTAATATCTACGCATTCAGAAATGGAGAAGGCCCGGAGTCCAGTAATGAAGTGTGGGCTATAATAGTGAACAAATGCAATTTGACTATACTTTAACAATAGACTACACTAAGTAGATTCGTTTTCCGCAATCATTCCTAAATTTTAGAAGAAGTCAATGTCTAGCAGAGGACTTTTGGGCACATAAAGAGAATGCAAGAAAAACGACTGACAATTAAGGTTGCGGATATGGATGGAAGGGTTGGTAGGGGAAGACCAAGGAAAACATACCTTGGCCAAAGTGTCGAAGTTTTCAGGAAAGGCCAGGTCAAGATTAACCGGCGAACTTGCTTGCATTGCATGACGAGAGTCATGAGTGTGGAGGAAGCAAGGAAAGTGTGATCCGAGAATCCGAGATCGTAGCAGATGGAAATCTGTGGTCTTTGCCTATCTATACGGGGAACAGGCGTGATGATATAAAGATTACGGAACATAATCTATTTTAAAGGAATGTTTTAAGTACCTTTTGGTTTTTAAATAATATTAAGTTCCATTCATTAGTTTTTCTTTTTCTCTAGGGAATTATATATGATGCCTTATTACACTATGAAACGAATTTGTGTTGTAAGTAGCCGTTGTCAATTAATTGTGAGTTTTCACTATATCCAATCCTTTCCATTTTTTTAACAGCCCGTAAATGTCCCACTGCTGAGCCAATGCAAATGGAGAGGCCCATCTATTTCTGGAGGAACGGACGTTAACCCACCGCGCTTGTCCAATGCGGCTTGGCGGGGTTACCAGACTCGGAATAAATATTATTAATGGAGTCAGGCGTTACTTTGCGGAAATCCATCACTATATGGACAGTCAAAAGTTTTACTTAGCTAAGATCCGCGACAAGCAAAACAATAACAGAAAATTAATAATGTGTGTTTTTCCGTTGGGTTTAGTGGATTTATTTGGAACTTAAACCAAAAACTTACCGAAAATCGGCCATCAACTCTCCACCCACCAACCACTATACACAACGCCAAACACACACTATCACTTTTCCATCTTGTACACGACACGTGTTTCGCCCCAACACGAGGCATCTTTAGGTATAGTAGACTCTACGGAAGACAACCGAAAACCTACCTAAAGATGCCTCGTGTTGGGGCGAAACACGTGTCGTGTACAAGATGGAAAAGTGATAGTGTGTGTTTGGCGTTGTGTATAGTGGTTGGTGGGTGGAGAGTTGATGGCCGATTTTCGGTAAGTTTTTGGTTTAAGTTCCAAATAAATCCACTAAACCCAACGGAAAAACACACATTATTAATTTTCTGTTATTGTTTTGCTTGTCGCGGATCTTAGCTAAGTAAAACTTTTGACTGTTCATATCGGAATAAATATTTGCAATCCATACATATATTATTTATTCCGATGCGGGGATCGAATTAACTTCGCGGGCGGAGGGCCCCGCCACTGAGCCAATTGGCCGTCAAATCATTTCCATTAATAAGTAAAAAATATGAAGTTTTTCTGAAAAGGTGTATTATTGAAAGGTATATATAAAGGTAAAATGTATTTATGAAAAGGTGCCATATACATATCGTATATTTATAAGTCTAAAATTAAATGATTTACAGTGCTGTGATTAGCAACACGACCGAACATTTCTGGTCGGTCACGTAGTTTGGTAACGACACGTGACATTTAGAACGGGCACAAAACAAAACACAAATTACGAGGCAATGCGTAAGCTTGTGTGCGGTGGTTAAGCCCGCAGTACGGTTGTGTGCGTACGCCTGAATTAGACGCGAAACTTTCAAAGTTTTCCCAAATTTCTGCCCCCGCATACCTCCTCCACCCGGGATCGATAGCAGGCGCCGAGTAAGCGTCGACTCTCGCATCTCTGGCTCATGGAAATATCGGACAACATTTCGCTTCAGTATAACACGTTGTATTTATTGATGACAATAACAATGATCTGTCAACATCTTTGTGATTTGCTAACAATACTCTTTATAATTTAATTATTATTCTAGTAGCATAAGTAATAACTCATTAGTTATATTTGGATAATTTTGAAATAAGTCACACTTGTGCTAAATCTGCGCTAAACAAGCGTGGTGTGTTTGGGACCAATGGGATGTCGACTGTTAAAAGAAAATGTTAAACTGAGTTTCATTTTAAAGTAATGTTTGATATCAAACTAAAATAAAGAATATTGCTTAATATCAAAATGTTATTAGTTGGACTAATCCAAAAATATAAATAAGAATTTACAAAAAACAGTCACAGAAAAGAATGTAGACATCGCGTGAGTGGGTCGACCCTGCCAACTGTCACCGTGCAAAACGAGAGAGACAACTGAATATTGGGTGCAGTGCGACGGCATCGCTCGTCATTAATTGCCGGCTTTGCGATGATCTTAGCCTTCGTGTCCCTTGGAGGGTCGAAGGGCGACACTCTTGGGAGATATCGGCTCGCCAATCGCGTTGACAGCGACCCTCTTGCCTCTAGTGGACAGCCGCCAGCGCGAGGTGGGAAAAACTACAGGCTGACACTACTTAACGAACAAGGCAGCACCCGGGCATTGTGTTGAGTGCTTGTTAATGTTTTATGGGCGGAACTTTTTCAAAGTAATGCGTGGATTGACGCGCTAAGTATAGCTACATAATTTAACACGTTTCCCTTCACACGTGCTTCACTCAGCATTTATGGACGCACGTTATGGATCGCCAGTAGACACCGTAATTACAGCCGTGGCTCATTTTATTTGAATTAAAATTGAAATGGAGGCTATAAAAAGGCAAGCGGTAGGAAAGTTCGCTGATTTATAACAATTAGTATTTGAAATATTGACAATATTAAGGGAAACGACCGGCAGCCGACAAATCATATAAAAACCGCCCCGGAAGGAGGAAGCACTGGCCCGTTGCTCAGGGACTTTATTTGGAAATGGAAAGTCTAAAAAATAAACGACAGCCGAGTGCGGGGGGGATGATTTATTTGGAGTGGCTAGTGCGCGGGCGTTCGATTACGAGGATGATATTTCTCGATATTAAAGTGTTGTCAAGAGAACTGCGGACAATATGACCCAGGGAAGATTTATTGGGCAATTCAACGTGACGTCGACGGCCGTTACGATTATTTCATTATATTGTCGGCGCCGTAAAAACGGTTAGCGTTTTATTTTATTGCAGGTTCGAGCGAATTTTTATTCCAATATTTTATTGCGTTGTAAAAACGGTCGGCAGTTGGTTTTGCTTTGACAATTTGGAATGCAGCGCCGGAAGTTGGCGCTGTATACATACGGGCATGGATCAATCCTAAACAATTTTTAGGTTTCATTTTACTGCGAAAGTTTTTACTAATGTATGTATGTAAAATGTTTATCTTTTAAATCCTAACGTTTTTCCAAAACAAATGTAATCAAATTATAAATCTCTTTTGAATTATTATCGTATATGTGCGTAAGTGTTTGAAGGGCGATATGTCGCATGATTTGTGTGTCTCGCCGGTACCGGGGGTCGAAACCCGTGTCGATTGCACGTGTCGAGCCTTGTGCCAACGTTCCTACGAGAAAACCTATCAAGTATTTTATACTGGCTGCGTGGGAAATTATTAAATGTGCCTATAAAATAAAATTAAATACGCTTTAAACTATTCAATTATTCGTTATTGAGAAATATTGTATTAAAATATTATTTTCTAGAAGGCCAGGTCAAAAGTACCCTTAACTGTCGAGCTTGTATGAAGAGAGTAATGAGTGTGGATGAAACAAAGAAACTGTAATGGATGTATTATTATTATTATCGTAGCAGATGGGGGTCTGTGGTCTCTGCCTAGACGGGAAACAGGCGTAGATTATATGTTTGTAAGTATGTATTTTCTAAATATTCTTTGTTCATCAAAAAAATCAAATTATTATGCTATAAATTTCCTCAATAGATATTTAATGATTTAGTTCTAAAACAATATTGGACTTTATTGACTGACGAAGATATAACCTGAATGAATATATATATAACCTGAACCTGCGATATGAATACTACTAGGTCATTTCGAAGTTGGGAGAGTTCTAGTTACCAGTACACGCTTTGTGTATATAAGTACAAAAGGAGATTTGAACGAAAACTCAATCAAAACATAGAAAGACTGTGTGTTTTCGGATAAATTAAATTATTGATGACTGCCAAATGCGTCAACTTGTAAACAAGTAGTACTTGTGGAGGCCGGTCTATTTTTCATTTTGTATTTTATCCTTTTTTCTTACATTTCAAATTAAATTACTTATAAATATCCGTAGATAATCGATTCTCTTCTGGTTTCTACGAGACTGTTTATCGTGTTTGCTTATGGAGTAATATTGTGAAATTAAGTAAGAAGGTTGAAAAATGGGATACTTGTGGAGTTTCTTTCGCTGTTTCTTCTCTTTCCAGAGGAACTTCATTATGAAATATGCTGAAAACTGGTGCTTCAAACGCCTGGCATATGCTGAGTAAGAACCATTTTATGACACTTGTTAGATTAAAATTATTTTCTTTTTGTTTTGTTTATTTGTATATTATAATTTTATTAAAGTTTTAATTTTAGCTATTGTAAAAAACAGGTGTCATGAATACAGTTTTCTTTATTTCTATATAAATAACGATTAAAACTTGATTATTTGCAAAACTAAGAGTGTAATAAATTTGTTCCAATCAATAAATATTTGTATGTTGTTACAGTTCATTGTAACCCTATGTCCGCATTTACGTAGCGTTTCACGGTGCTGCATACGCGGACAAGAGTCGCTGGCTTATTGAATAAGTGCGTGAGTCACGGCGGCATGCTCCGCTGGTCTCCCCATACGTTTTGTTCGATCGAACGTCCTCCCAGCTCTGAGCTTTCCGCTCCGTGCTTTTTATTCTGCTAATGCTATCGGCGACATGTGTCCGCGGACACTTTTGTCATGATTATGAGCCTTTAAATATATTGTCGTTGAACGTCATTCGCTTCACGGTCTAGTGGATACAGAACTTTTGAATTTGGAATCGTTCCATTTACTGTTAAGCGTAGGTAGAGAAATAATTTGTGTCCGTAAAAAATCGATTCATTGTGTGCACTTACATAGAAGGGGAAGCAAAGTAATTTTGTCTTTATCTTAGCATGTAAGTATTTAATAATAATATATTTTATTTGCTTATATATTAAAACCACCACCGCGGCGTTTGTTGCTTTACATCAGACGACAAGCTTTTTCGTTTGTTCTCTTATTCCATAAAAGAACATAGAAATGTAAATGTACTTAATATATTTCATAGGTTTCAATACTTTTGCCCCGACCTATTACTATATGTATATGGCACCTTTTTATGAATATTATCCAAAATTTAAAAATTTATATTTTCTACTTTTTAATGGAAAGGATTTGACGATCAATTGGCTCAGTGGCGGGGCCCTCCACTCGCGGCGCAATGATCCCGGGTTTGATCCCTAAATCGGAATAAATATGTATAGATTACAAATATTTATTCCGAGTCTCGTAATCCCGCCAATCCGCATTGGACAAGTGTGGTGGGTTAACGACGATTCCTCCAGAAATGGAGAGGCCTGTGTTCAGCAGTGGGTCATATATGGGCTGTTAAAAATAATAGGTAACTGATATCAAAACAAAATGAAATGAAGCGATTTTAACTCACGTTTCCATCATTGTGAAACTGTGGCTACTTATCGCGGTATTCAGCCGGTCGCACACCGGGAGTAACTTATCCGCTATTTGAATGGCTTTACACCAGCCACCGGCGCTGAATTTGTAAAGAGTCGACGTGCATCGCATGTATATGCCGGGGCTTTATCTTCTAGCGCTCTTACTGTTGAAGTTTTACTTCATACAGGATGAATAGTCTACATGTGTGCGCTGGTGGCCTGGTACGTACGAGCGGCTACCCAATGTACCGCGACACACATTTGCTTTACAAGTTTGAAATGCAATAATTTCAAGAATAGAATGCATAATGGCCCCTTTAAGCTTTATTCAGTATTACGTATTCATATCCAGTATTACATAGTTTCTATTCTATCAATACTGATCTATACTACAACTACTACTAAAACAATAACTCATCTCTAGAAAAACAGGAAACTTGCTTAAAGTATTTATATCTCGATCTTCCTTTACAGAATAGAAACGTGGACAAACCGAACATAAGAGAAACAGAGGATAGATGCGTTAACAGTGTGGTGCTGGAGGCGAATTCTCCGGATACCATGTACGGACAAGCGGACAAATGTATCTATTCTCTCTCAGCTCGGCATTAAGAACCGACTGTCCACCATACGTATTTAATGCATACTGACTTGTATATAAATATCTGTATGACGTACAGTTATTTGGTACGAGACTGGTTATCCTGTCAATCCACATGGGACATACGTGATGGGTTAATGTCCGATTATCCGGTAAATGACCTCCTCATGTCAAGCATGTATGGCATATGAAAACAACTTATTTTAATTAAACCTTTAAAATTAAACGTTATATTAAAAATGTATGATCGAAACTAAATTAATTAAGAATTTGTCATTTCTTTACTTCAACATATGGATAGACTTAAACATTTACTTAAAACTTAGTACAGTGGTCAAAGTTGTATTATATGTGGACATTAACTACGATAGAAGCTATTGTATATAGCTACACAAAGAAGCCCGAGATTGAAGGTTCCGGCAAGCGTGTGTCGGCATATCACAACTGATCCTGTTTGATCACTAGCTATTGTACTGATGGAAATAACTTTATCGGTTACTGGGCTAATACCTACATGTCTCTATGTAGTATCATATTAACAAAGAATATTTTTAAATAAAATTTCTTTATATTATAATATTATTATTCTAGTAGATATTTTAAGATTTAAAAAGTAGTTATTTAAATCTTAAAATATCCACTATTTAAAAATAAATTTATCGGCTAAAGTAGATCCAAATTTTATTAGATGACATCTGAAGTAGGACCTTTGCTAATGATTTCATAACATGCGAACATGTTCCAGTTTTTCATAAAAGTTAAAAACAGTTGAATATCATAGATGACAGCGTAATATCGACCTCCATTGCCACCTCAACTTGCCGAGCGTCAAAGAACGCTTTAAAACATTCTCAAAGCAACACTTGTGATCCGAATCCCATCCGAATCCACTGGTGGTACAATTGATCAATTATTCGTCCGATTTAAACGTGCCCCCGAAAAGACAACGCCCGCGTAGCGTCTTACACGATCCGGAACGGCGTTATTCAGATCCACCTACGATATTAACACTCACACGCACCCTGGTTCTAGCCGAGCACGTAGAGTAGGGAACACTTCTACACCGGCCGCTTACACGAGATTCTGTTACGTACCTGGTCGGTTCTCACCCCCTAGACCTTAGGGCCTAGGGGACTAATAGGGACTTTAGTTACTTTAGTAGAATTCTCCCTTACATGTTTAACGTAGCGTGATGACGAAATTAAAATCAGCACACAATCATGTGTACCTCCGACACGGCGTCGAGCCGATGGAATCTGCGATTTGCGCAAATTCCCAAATATATTTTACTATATATATATTCACGCCTATCCCCCGCAGGGGTTGGCAGAGACCACAGAGCTTCATTCTCTACCATTCATTGCAGCGAAACGGCTCTTCATTAGTCGCTTTTCGCCCTCGTGAGAATCAGGACGTGACGGGTGGCAAACTACGTCACCGTCATTTTTCAACGAATTAGGTGTATTAAATTTGTCTTAGTGAACCCCACGAGCCACAAGGGAGGATGGAGGTCAGCCCCAGCAGAGCCCTGCATGCTGAGGTAAGGCACCATAGTACCCGGGGGAGTCCGATCCCGGGACAGTCGGCACGCTTTCGACTAGGCTCGCCCCTAGCCACGCATCCATTGGCACGGCAGACCATGGATTGGCGGAGAGGAAGGGAAAGGATAGAGAAGAAAGGAAAGGGCAGGAAAGGAAATGCGGATTGGGGGGGTTACCAGACTCGGAATAAATATTTATAAATCCATATATATATATATTTATTCCGATGCGGGAATCGAACCCGCGACCATTGACTCCGTGGGCGGAGGGCCGCGCCACTGAGCCAATATATTTTACTTTACCCGGTATTCGATAAACCTATTAAAGCCAATAGGCTACCAGCATTAACATCTTCGAATCGAATCATAGATGAGGTGTGTATAAGCTTGTTTGCAGTGAATGTAAGGTAGTTTTTATTAGTCTATTATTATAGGTTTTAGTTTTCAAAACCCGTTACAAGGAACGCAGCCGCATTTAGAAATAACCATCCTGATAGGTCCCACTTTGCAAATCGTCTCATAGCATGCGAACCTAGTTCATCTATGTGATATATATCACTTAGAATATGAGATTAAGGGCCAAATTTAAGCCTACTTATTTAATTATCCACCGGGAGTAGCACGAGTGGTGTAAGTCGGCGCCGAAACCCAACACAGGCTGTCCTGTCTGAAGGCTCATCAAGGGGTGAGTGTCTGCCGTCTTAGTTCGGCCACATGATGCGCTAATTAATTAGGCATAGGCTCTACTATAAATAACGAACCTATAATATAGGTTCATTGTTTATGGTAGAGTATATAACTGCAGATATGAACCATAAAAAGTGTTAAGTAAAAATTATAATTAACTTATACATCTTATATACATATAAAAATCTCGTGTCACAGTGTTTGTTATCGAATTCGTCCGAAACGGCTTGACCGATTTTTATGAATTTTTTTTTGTGTATTTGGTAGGTCTGAGAAAAGGTCGTAAACTATTTTTATACCCCTAGGTGAAAGTTTATTTTCATTTTTTAAATATTTTTTTTAAATGTTTATGGCAAAACAAGGTTTACCGGGTCAGCTTGTAATAATATAATTTCTTGACGACGTCCCAAATGGCGTAATAATTGCTTTCTGAGTCCAGTGTAGTGGGTTCGATTACGGCGTCAGGATAAATATTCGTATAGACTACAGACATTTACTCTTATTTTGTATGAATATCTTTGTCATTTTTGTAGTAAGTATCAATGATTCAGGGATAATAGTGGGGTGTGTAAAGCGTTTAATTTTTTAATTTACTGTGTTTTTAAATTATTATTTTTTATTCGATTACGCATTTAACGTTAATTTTCATAAAGAAACAAAAGGAATTAAGAAGTAATGAACTATTTGTAAAATAATTTATGTTCCGAGTTTTCCACAACGAAAAATTTTCTTTCACATGGATAATAAATAAGCAATATATAGTGGTATTTAAAAAAAGTTATTTATTGTTATAGGACAAGATAGGCAGCGGGAATAAATCAATTGAATTAAGCAGTTCTATTCAAACTACGAAAAAGGTTCAATGTTATTTGTGAGGTCCTAATTAATCAAACGACAAAAGAGGATAGAATTCGTAGGTAGGTAGGTACACATCGTAACACAAATGGACGCAAAAACAGGATGGCGAAATAATTTGAATACGTAACGAATCGGAGGGTAACGCACGGTCGAGCCATTCTTTAACTTACTCTCCTCTGGATAAAGAGCTAAACTTGTTTTTAAGGGATGACCGATCGCGAAAATTTATGTATCGCGAACAGCGCCGCCGGCCGAAATGCTACAAAAAGAGGTTTTCGCGAGGGTAGATACAGGAAGACGGCAGATGGAAGGAAGAATTATGCTCCCCGCAGGCTGATGAGGAAAATGTGATTGTGAACTTTTCGATGCTATGCAAATCGGACAGTCGGAGCGATATACGCCGGTCCTGCCGGATTCCGTCGAGCCGATACGTCACATCTATTTACAGATTTGAATTGGCAAACCAACAAATGCATTGCGACCCTATCAAGGGCTCAAGTTATTGTGAAAAGACCGGCCTAAGTTTTTTTTGTTTCAGGCGGATAGGGGGCTTATTTCTATTTGCTAACTTTATGTAACCTTTGACGAACGCTGTTTTCGATTGAGTTATTCAAATTGGTTCAATGAATATAAATAATTGATTGACCCGTTTGTGACATGAAAATAATATGAAATAGGCCATTATTATTATTTATTATTTTATTATATTATTATATTATATTATTTATTATTATTATTATTAATATGACATTAAAAAACTGTGGTAAGACAAATAACACAAAGTAAGATAATTTTTTTCAGATATTTCCTTTTTCATCTTTTTTTTATAGTAAAGCATGCAGGTCAGATCACGGCCCATCGATTTGTGAATTGCAGATTTCACCGGAATCCCGGAGGCAGGACACTCTCTCGTTTCTTGAATCCTACTCCAATGACGTAATTGTTTTGGAACACCGATTATTGTTTTCCGTGTTATTTGTAAGAAAGATACATCATTATCTTCATCAAAAGCGAGTGACAGTCTTCTACTGAACATAGAATACAATAGAAAAATCTTTATTTATGGCACATTTTTTTTCAAAATCTAAAATTAATACCTTAATAATATTATAATATAGTAATAAACAAAAAAAAATAGAAAATAATTAACTTTCCCTAGCCTAATCTTCGGCTTTACTCATCCAGTTTCTGCCAGCCTCCCTGCGCAGATTGTCATACCATCTAGCCGAGGAGTGTTCCATACTATGTTTGCCAACATGCAGCGTCCATTCCTACACTCGTCGACTCCAGCGGTTGTCGGTTATGTTGACATATAATATTAAAGACATTGGATTTTAAGTTTAGTTTTATCTTTTCATATAGATATTATATTATTTCGTAGTGGTTCGTGTTGTTAGAATCATAGGCACTGTTTAGATAGGGTTAGTGGTATTTTATTGAAATACAAATGAGTGTCGGAGGAGCTGGGCGACCCGGGCGCGGCGTGTGCCTCGAATAAAAGGGCCGCATTAGAATAATTTGCCTACCGAACGAGTACAATTCTTCACATGGAGAGGCCTTAAATTTCACTATTTTACATACTTGGGATTATCATATCTGCGCGGGTGTCGAGGCCCCGGGCGCAGTCCGGCCCCACTTTTTGTTATCCGCACCCAACCTCTATCGGTCCGTCTCCGAAATATTTAGTTGTTACTTTTTGTTGTGCCGCACGTGAGTGGATTCTTAATCATCCAGTTTTCCACTGGTATTCTATATTAGTAATTGTGAATATAGTGAGAATGTTTGGATTACGTTTAAAAAAAATATTTCCTAAGAAGAATATAATTTACAATACTTGTTAGATAAAGGTAACTAAAATAAAATAAGAGTGTGCGATAGACGATAAAACAAAAATATTGAATGAACCTAAATATAACCACGCCTGTTTTCCGTAGGTAGCAATCACAGGCCTCCATGTGCTACGGTCCTGGCACATATTTTTTGCTTCATCTACTATCTACTCATCACTCTCTTCATACAAAGCCGTTGGTTAAGGGTACATTTTACCTGGCCTTTCTTGAGTGCTTCTGTTATTTGGTCAAGATTTGTTCTCCCTAGTCTTCGCCTACCGACCTATCCATCCATATTCGCAAACATATTGAAGGAAAGATAACAATAAAAATAAATGCATCACTATCAACAGAGAAATTATAGGCATTTATTACGTATGGAAATATAATTGCTATGTGATGGTATTAAGCTTATTTTTATAATTACCTATCCTGTATGCTACTTTTGTGAACATGGACTCACTATCATCTCCAAACTGCATCATACCACTACTTACTGGATAATGGTCACAAAATTAAGGGGTGATGCCGTAATCCCGAGACTTGGGGGAGATGGAGTCAAATCCTTATTATATGGTGATTTGTATAATAATAATTGCGAGTGCGGGGCTCTGCTGAAGCTGACCTCCATTCTCCCTTGCGGCTCGTGGGATTCTCTATGACGAATTTTAATAAACCTAATTTGTTAAAAATGACGGTGACGTGGTTCGCCACCCGTTACGTCCTGATTCCCACGAGGGCGAGAAGCGACTAACGGAGAGCCGTTTCGTAATGATGAATGTGAGAGGAAAGATGGATGGGTATGGAGGAAGCAAGAAAGGTGTGCCGTAGCGGATGGAGATCTGAGACTTCTGTCTACCCCTACGGGAGACAGGCGTGACGATATGACGATATGTATCTATGTATGTGTGTTAAATTGACAGACAATTTTTCCCCTATTTAGTCATCACTTGTAATGAGATAGAGGCATTCAAGAGACAAATGTGTGTTCACAAAAAAAAAACGATTCATTCTTTTATCTCTAATTGCTTATATTTGATTGTGCAGTCGATAGTGAGAAGTATAGTAACATAATGTGGGTGCAAGATACAAAACACCAATATACCTCACTTAACCTCAATAGGCCGGCCACGGTATTATTGTTGGTGCAAATCGAGCTTCCAGACGAAGCCTCTCAACCCCGAGGGGATCAGGGGAGTAAGGCTGATCGAAGGTGGGCGAATTAGTCCAACTCTAAAACCTCAATTAAGTCTCGTCTAGTGTGCGTTCGGAAAGGCCACATCCAATTATCGCGGGAGAACCTTTTGTCTCGGAAACTGAGACTGAAGTTATAAACGAATTGTTAATACTTATTCGTACACACTATTCTAAACTAAATTTAAATTGTGTTAACTAACCTTTCTTTGTGGTGTAAAAGAATATTACTTTCTAAACCTAAGGTAATATGAGACTTGAGTGTGTCTAAAAGGTAATGAGCTCACAAATACTGAACAGTTTCTGAAAGTCTTCAAACGTAAAAACACTTTGTTATTCTACAAATTACTCGTATACGTATAAACATTTTGGTTGAGTTCCATTTGGTAGACAATTTTTCCATAAAAATTGCTCCAAATGGTAAGAATATTTAGCATGTTTTTATCTCCAGCATTTTTATACCGAGTTACAGCTGAGCTAAGACAAGTCGTTTGGTGAGAAATGGGAGCCAGAGGTTCAATCCATACTCGCCTATCCTTATCGTCCTCATTAAGTTAACTTATCAATCAGTCTTCTTATCATCTCACTTCCATTATAACCTCTTTCCTTTGTCAAGAAACGTATCTGTATTCCCCATGATTTTACGTTAACATTCATACTTTTTAAGTCAGTTTCCTTTCATTCATACTTTTTAAGTCATCCGTTTTAGCAAATTTTTTTTATTTAATTTGTTTTATTTTTAACAATTAAAAGATGAATAAAGTGTAAGTCTTTCTAAGCAGGCTCTTACTAGCAGTGCTAAGATATACCGATTGGGTCACTTTTCGATTTTGGCATTACAGACATAATAAGTAGACATAAATAAATACATACATAATATGATATAAGTACCAGCAAGTAATGATATTACTCTTTAAAACATGTAGATTTGGTTGTTAGTAAGAGTTTTATACAATTTTTTTTACTTTCATTTTATTTTTTCTACATATCACCGATATGATACATATCACCGGTCGCCGAGAGACGACCTCGGGAACTCATTGTATATTCTTGGACCGATGTAGTAAAAAAGCGTTTGCTAAATACTGTTTATATTCAGCGTACCTATGTTTTTGAAAAAAGACAACACTTTTCGGTTGTCTTCCGTAGAGTCTACTATACCTGAAGATGCCTCGTGTTGGGGCGAAACACGTGTCGTTTACAAGATGGAAAAGTGGTAATGTGTGTTTGGTGTTGTGTATAGTGGTTGGTGGGTGGAGAATTGATGGCCGATTTTCGGTATGTTTTTGGTTTAAGTTCCAAATAAATCCACTTCATCCAGCAGAAAAACACACATTATTAATTTTCTGTTATTGTTTTACTTGTCGCGGATCTTAGCTAAGTAAAACTTTTGACTGTCCACTTAAAAGAGAATTTTGAAAATAAATATATCTGTAAGTACGTTAGATATACTGGAATGTGGAAAGGGCTCAGCTTTCGCACTTGATAGCTTTTACGTGAAAAATCGCAAGTCACACGCTCACAATCAGTCACCCCTTCACTCCACTGGATGATCTTACAATTAGACGTCATAAAGAGGCGTCGCGGCCCGCGGCCCGCGGCGATGACGGATGACTGAGCGACACTCATCGCCAAATTAACACGCCGCTAAGTGCGGAAATGTGTACACAATGTGACACGCAGACTACACTGAGATTACCCTAATGTCGTGTACAGCGGCGTATATTTGCAGTAAGGTCGTTTACATAATAAAGATACGGATTTTAAAAACTATTTTAAAACTTTGAAAACTCAATTGGCTCAATTGGATTTATTGTTTTTGGATAAACATATTTATGGACTACAGGTCCGTACACATCACTAATCAACCTTGAAAAATGTGGTGCACTCCTCAATCCTCAAAATAGAGTCCTCATGGCCAGCATCGGGACATATGTATATAGACTAGATAAATAAAAGAATTAAAAAGAAATACACTTAAATTTTAAGTTTTGCTTATTTCAAACTAATCATTTTAATTTGCATATAGTATACATTTTTTTTAATGAAAATACTAAATCGTTTAAAAATAAAACTCTAGAGCGGATATTTTTTTCATATTACTCATTGCCGATTTTTTGATATCCTAAATACTACCAAAGTTAAATCCAACTTAGTTAAATTAAAAGCCCAAATTTTTAGTTTTTTTTTAAATTATTTTTTTTACCCTTACTTAATTTCGCACCCTTCAATAATATGTCTAATTAAATAATAACCTACTATAAATGTTTCATTTAATTGATAAATGAATTCTTATATAAAATATTATTTGCCCAAAGGTTTTTATCAATAATAGTACTATATATTAATAAAAACCTTTACTATAAATAAAAAGTAGCATTTTAATAATCATTAAATTAATATTGGAGTAAATTTAATTTTAGAGTTATTATTGGCACTTGTTTGAATGTTTCTGACTTAATATGGGAGATACTCAAAGCCAATATCCACACGCGCGCACATTTCATATGATTTTTACATATTAGCGAAATAATAGTTAATATTAAATTATTTTAAATCAATCCTATACTGAAAAAAATATATATTTAGTATATAAAATATATTTAGTCTGAAATAAAAAAAACAAACATTATCACCTAGTAGATAGCTACCAAAATGGTGAATTGGCAAATTACATGTAATTAATTTAATTTTCTTACCCACTGACGTCCCGGCGTGGTGTTGCCATCGGAATTCTCCAAGTAATTGGGAAATTTATTGCAAGGTGTGCACCTAACGGCGTGATGTTTCACTTTCGCGCCAATGATTTATTGTCTACGGAAACAATTTTAATTGCTCCCAGTGACACAATGTAAACAACTATTCGATTATGTTAATTCCATTATTCCGAAGGGCTTGGCAATTTATTTAATGGTGCCGTAATACGGCAGTTCTCAAACATTAGTGAAGAGTAAAATGTATTAGGTGTATAATAGCAAAAAGGAGACGATCTATTTGGCAAATTAAAGAAGCTACCCCTACGGTCAATGGGCACGAGTTCTATTCCCACATCGGTATAAATATAAATATATGTATATAACTTACAGATGTGGACAGTCAGAATTTTTACTTAGCTAAGATCTGCGACAAGCAAACAAAAATAGAATAATAATAATAATAATAAGAGACAAAAAGAACGAGCCAGGAGCCAAAAAGAACGAGCCAGGAGACAAAAAGAATGAGCCAGGAGACAAAAAGAATGAGCCAGGAGACAAAAAGAACGAGCCAGGATCAAATCGAGCACCTAGGTAAAAGTACGGTCGAAAAAATTACTCCACACCCATCATTACCAATAATACCACTTAGTCCATCCCAATCATCTAGTTCGTCGCCGGATGCATTGTGGTCCAATATATCGTCACCTTCATCCACTCATAGTCTTTTCAAATCACTAAACACATCATCATCCTCGTTATCCTCAATGTCAGAATGTTTTGATAGAAGGCCAACTCATGCTGTACAGGTGGCAAAAGCCATTAATCCTTTATCCATGGTTGGTAAAACTCGAGCGCGTAAAAAATTGTCTAAAGAAATGAACCGCTTTATTTGGCGCACTTATCTCTTAATAACAAAATGTAGAACCCATGAACGAATACACAACCTATAAATATCTCGGTTTTCACCAATCAAAACAAATCAAACAAAAGTACAGAAAAACAGAAAACAACAAAAACAGATCTGCAAAAGTTTCAACGTATAATTAACACTTGCATGACCAAACATAGAAAACACCACCCGAAGTCATGCACACAATGTCCTTACATTACCACTATTTTTTCAACAAATCTACACAATCACAACTACATAAATTTATTAATACAATAGATAGTAAAATGACACCACTTAACTTATCTGATACCAACACACAATATAATGAAGCAATAAAATCCTCTCAAAGCAAAATAGAAATGTGGGCAAAGAAATCGCCTCATGGAAGACACCGCGCCGATCTCTGCCAGCCACATGTCGACAAAGACGCATCCAACGCATGGCTACGGCGGGGCGCTTGTTCCGACGCTTATATACGGTAGTGAAAGTTGGGTTTGGCAGAAGAAGCATGAAAGCAGACTGAATGCGGTGGAAATGAGAGCATTAAGAAGTATGTGTGGTGTAACCCTGAATGATAGAATAAGAAATGAAGATATAAGAGAGCGATGTGGAGTAAAAGAAGGTGTTGTGACAAAAGTAGAAAAAGGGATGCTTAGATGGTTTGGACATATAGAGAGGATGGATGAAAGACGACTGGCAAAAGAAATTTACCTCACGAATGTGGATGGAAGGGCCGGAAGAGGAAGACCACGAAAAACGTACCTTGACCAGATTGCTGAACTTTTTAAGAAAGGCCAGGTCAAGAGTACCCTCAACCGGCGGGCTTGCATGAGGAGAATAATGAGTGTGGAGGAAGCAAGGGAAGTATGCCGAGATCGTAGCAGATGGAGATCTGTGGTCTCTGCCTACCCTTACGGGAGACGGGCGTGACGATATGTATGAAAACACAATGGAACGTAACAAACACAAAAATAATCCCTATCGTCTTATCCAGCACAGGTGTCAGCCCCAAAACTCTCTGGAACAGTCTAAGCTCACTAAACATTAACCCTTCAACATATTTATTATTACAAAAAACCGTCATTTTAAATACTTGCCGTCTTACAAGAAAGTTCCTCGACACTAGTTATTAGCATCGCACTTGGCTTCGGCCCGTGCTTCTTTGCCCTCCACAGAGGGGAGAATACAAAATGTAAAAATATATAATAATAATATATTCTTTATTCAAGTGATCATTATGGTTAGTAAACAATATTTTTTATAGACTAGGTTAGTTACATGTTGTATGTTACAAATACGCACGAATCACCGCTGTACCGTCCCGTTTGCGACGGAACAACAATGAATACATGTGTGTTTACATAATAATGTGTGTTTTGTAAAAGATAACAGCTAAGTGATGTCTACTGTAGAGTCTACTATGATGATGCCGCTTGTTGAGGTGAAACACGTGTCGTGTACTTTGTGGAAAAGTGGTAGGGTGTGTGTACCCTAGTGGTTGGGAAGTGGAGAATTGCTGACGGCCGTTGTTCGGTAAGATTTAGTTTAGGTTCCTTGCAAATCCACTTTTTGCAGTAAAACATACATCATTATTTTTCTTTTTTTGTTTGATAGTTGGATCTCAGCTATGTAAAAATCCTGACTGTCCACATAATAGTGGATTTCCGCAAAGTAACGCCTGACTCCATTACTCAACTAACTTACAGATGTTTATTCTCAGACTGATTAACCCGTTAATCTGCTTTGGACCAGCGTGCCCAGCAGTATGACATACGTATATGGACTCTGAAAAAAGGAGGCTTGAGGTTAGTACTTTCTCGTCAGTTTATTTATTTATGTACATCGTTGGCATTGTGTTTTTATATCATTTACGTTTTCTCATGATATTATTATTTATTTTATTCTGATGGCGTATTATACGGTATACTTCGATTAAGTCGGAAGTCGGATATAAGTGAAGTGAAATTAAATAAATGCGTGTATCATGACTTTTAAGTTGATTGCAAAAGTCCAAAGGATACGTCCAAAGATGTAATATGACAAGCTAATTGGTACATTTCAAGATACATGTTGTTATTATTTTTATTGATGCTGATACCAGCTAGCTATGATTAAATGCCATCAACGAAGTAGAAGACTTCAGATAATTGTAATATTTGTATCTGAATTTTTTGTCATAACAACTATCATGTTTGTGTTGCTATTACGATTTCTATGTAAAATTTTCATTCATTGAGTAAAAATACAAAATAGCCACGAAAATCACTGCCTTTCTTTTGAGTTGCTGTTATGTTATCGGTTATTATAACTATTAAATATTAATTCAAAGATCTACATACGTGGAATTATTATTCAATAATTTTCAAAACTGTTAATTTTTAAATTAAATATTTATCGTGAATGTTATCATAATCATTTAGATAGATTGCTTTACATCGATTTTTTTTAAAAAAAATGTATTTCTATTTAATATCATCCCTTATTTAAATATATGTGTAAAATTAACAGTAATACGAGACTCAAAAACAACAGCTTTGAGCACACGAGCATTAGTAATTATAATTAGAGCTCTCAGCAACCGACCTCCGGCGATAAGATGTGCCATGGAGCATGAAATAAGGACCGCGCACACGTCCTGTTAACATATACCATCTAATAGTCCACGCAGACTCAGTCATGCATCGCGCGTATGAGTTCATAGATGAGATGACAAGGACTGGCTTTTGAAAGGAAGGACTTTCAGTTCGTTAGTTTTCGTTTACATGTTTGAGTGCACTTAGTAGGTACTATATTTTTGTTTACATTAAAAACTTTAGTTTATTCGTACTAATACACTTTTATATGTTATATGCATTTCTACTATTATATGCAATTTAGCGCCATCTCTTGAAAAGCACCAGAATTGTCCCATACATACATATCGTCACGCTTATCTCCCGTAGGAGTTGGCAGAGACCACAGATCTCCATCCGCTACGATCCCGGCACACCCTCCCTGCTTCCTCCACACTCATCCATCCTTTCATCCATCGTTCCTCTCACATTAATCGTAGCGAAAGGTTTTTCGTTAGTCGCTTTTCACCCTCGTAGGAATGGCTTGAAATTCACGCAGGTCAGCATTCACCTGATCACTGCAGCGATATCTAGGTCGACCAACTGGCGTTCGACCACTTGGTCAACACAAATACTCTTCACACTCCGATACGCTCAAGGTGACCGAGCCAACGAAGTGGATGTGCCTGAATTTTCCCTTCTCCCATTGTACAATTGTTAAAAACAAAATATATAATAGAACAAAGGTATAAATAGTACATCTAAGTTATTTCATACAACATGCACATTTTTTAATTATAATATGAACCTACTCATCAAATGCTGATAATCAGACGTTAATATTATTGTATAATCACAGGAGATACCATCACAGAACACATAAAATCATAGACATTTACTAGTGAAATCATCCTCAATACAGTGAAATAGCTTGGCACAATTGCAAAAGACTCCATAATCAGTACCATAGTAATTTAAATAAATAAAAATATCGTTTTAACAAAATTCATTAAATTTACCTCCTTACATGGCTTCTCATTCCATCCATATATAAACCACCATACCTTACAAAAGAACGAACTCTAACAAACTATCTCATATCCGGCGGCAGCGAGATGCATTAGTGCTGCGCTTCTGACTAAACTAATTATTTTACATCATTGCATATAGATAGTATGTTGCGTACGTAATATGTATGTAAAATATAATCTCTATTTTTGCGACATAGTTTATTATAATTATTTTTTTATAATTTTGTGCCTTTTTTTACGTAGGGGTAAGGCAGAGACCCCAGATTTCAATCTGCTACGATATCGCCATACTTTCCTGCAAGCTCGCCGCTCGCTCGCTTAAGGGCAGTCCTGACTTGGGCTCTCCTAAAAACTTCGGCAATTTGGTCAAGGTATTTTTTTTAAACCTTTCTGCGCCATTTGTCAGGACTGCGGGAAACGCTGAAGCATGCTACCGCAGCCTAGACAACGCTGTCCTTATTTAGGGACCAATCTCATGGAGGTATTTTTTTCTGGTCTTACCCTATCAACCCTTCCATCCACATCCACAATGTAAATTTCTTTTACCAGTAGTCTTCCGTCCATCTTATTTATGCGTCTAAAACATTTAAGGATCCCATTTTCAACTTTTGTAATTTTTCTATCCAGTTAAATATAATAAATATTCCAACAAAATAATATACGTATTGTATTATGATCTTGATAGGATGAGAGCACTGTCTCATCGCTTTGCAAGAGCACACTCGGCGGAATTAATTTCCGAGTCTACCGCAGTCTGACTGATTTTGTTGTATGACCGTCTGTCTGTCTAACACAGTTTGCTAAATGCAATACAACTGATTTATATCGCTGATAGGCGTGAATATATATAAATAAAAAATAAAAAAATAGAGTTGCTTTTGTTAAGCAATTGTTATACATTTACGTCCGCATAATAATCTGTTTATTAATATAAAATATTTTATTGTATATGCTGTGTAATTTATTTAAGCCAAAATATAATACAATAATTTGTTAACCTTTAGTTTGTTGTTGGATTTATCTTTAGTTTGTTGGATAACAAATGATTAAAAAAAAAACTACGTATTGTTTATAGTTTCAACATGGTCACGTTTAATATTCTTGCGATTTTTTAAGTCCTGTTTTTATGTTTTATACTATGGTGATTCCTGTCATTTAATTTCATCATCAACAGTTTGTGGAAGTACGCTGCTGAAGATAAGCCTTTTCCAAGTCGCGCCCAATCTTTGGGTACAGATAATCATCTGCAATTAACACTTTAATTTTATCTAATTGATTCGTAATGTGAGTTTATGAATATTGTGTTTATTGTGAACTCATTAGCAATTTATTATGAGTTGTTCATACATAAAAATAACTAAATATTTAGTCACACTAAAGAAAGAAATTTTCTCCGTCAATTTTTCCATTGAGTTATCAGGAAACGGTTCAATAAGACGTAAAAAATCTAGCTATCTTGTCGCACCGTATTAGATTCTGATTTATTTGCCAGTGAGGCGACTAGGGTGGACGAGGCCTTTCCGTTACGGATTCATACCACCAGTATAACGCGACCTTCTTACTGCTTTGTATCTTAACATACTCCAGCGAGAATGTGATTTGTTCATAGTCTGTCACGTGTCAAATAAAAGTGGTAGAGCGGCGTAGCCTTGAGAAACAAAGATTGTTCCATTCGGCCGATTGAGCGCACCTCCCCGTACTAACTTCCCGCCCATTTAACGCGAATCCATGCAACAAAAGGATCTCCCGCGCGAAATAACAAAACTAGCAATCCTTCGATTTCCGACTTACAACTGAATGTAGATTTTACTATTTTACTCCAAGAAATTCCTTTATTCGAAAACATTTTCTTATTTCAAGGAAAATCATTTTTACTTCGAGAATTGCAGAATATTCAAGACCAAAGAAAAATAACTCCTTTTTTATGACTATTATTAGAGCCTAAGATTCATGGCAACAACAAAATAAACTTGTGTAATAAACCAGGCAATACCCGAAGCCCCTCTATTTGCTGTATTTTAATAATTACTTCTTCCGATTTGTTTGCGAGTTTCGGACTCGAAGGGGCGCAGTGAAAAGTGAATCGGGGAAAGGCAGCCAATAAATAATAATACTAAACGCCCATTGGGTGACCGAGGGCCACGGAGATACATCAATTTTGAGTTATAACTGGAGTTGTATTAATTTACTGACTGACTGATTAAATAAGGTAAAACAAATACTTTTAAGCGTTATAATATTTTTATCATTAAATGAAGAAAATACAAAATAACTTAGGTCAACATAACATCTAAATACCACAGAGGTTTGAAATGATGCTAGTGTATGTTTTATATTTTACGTATAACGTTTTATATTATTTCTTTTTAAATTCGTTATTTAAAATCTGAAATAAAAAATAAATAAATTATTTTCTATTCAAACAAAAATATTAGTGCGACTGACGTCTTTTATAAAGACATGTCACCCGTCCGGTACATAAATAAAGAATGATATTATATAAATGTACAATGAAACGCAAGAATAAATTTATATCGTTTTGAAGAGTTTTATTTGAAGAAACCCCCTAAAGATCCCAGGTGTCGCCGTAAGCAGTACGGCAGGCACGCTGTACTAGTGTACAATAGTTTACGTCAATAACATTCTATAAATATCAAAAAACGAATAACATTAAATTGAGATATAGTAATATTGAATATAACAAATTAAAATAGTAGTACTAGAATTACTCAGATACATTATCATTACAACTAATAATGTTATTTATATATTTAAAAAACTACTAGAATTTTTTTGGTATTACTAGAATTGTAACTCTAAAAATAAAGCTAATAATGCTTGTGCTAGTAAATTATGGATCACATATATATCCTAATTGTTTTAATCCCCAAATTAATTCAACCATCTGACTAATGAAATTTAATTCATAAAATATCGTAAATATAACATGTATCGGGTAGTTTATGTTTTGAAAAAAAGAGAAAAGCCTTAATTTTGTTAAAGAATATGGTAATTTTGTTCCAATTTTCTATCGCCAATTCGACTGTAAAGTTCCCTTGGAATATATTAAAAGGCCTATTTGAGATTAACCTCTACATCAATAAAATAGATTTTGTTTTGTTAGGACCCAGATCCCTCAACATTTGAATGTTTGGGTCAACTGATTTCTACTTGATTCGCTCCGTTTTAGCTTGTAATAACGAACGCTCTAGGGTGTTTGGTGTCCGACCTAAAATTGTCTGCATTGGAATTAACAGTAAAATGCTCAGCCATAATGGACACTGAGTCAAGATTGTTTTAGCTACTGTTGTTTTTATAAATCCGTATGTTGTAATTGTTTTTGTGTAAGTTGTAACAGCTTATAGATAACCAATGGCGACACTTAGAATTTTGACGGAGAAATTAGTTTTTCAACATATCTTATCAGACTTAAGTGTCTTAGAAAAATATCGTTATAAATTACACCTAGGAACCCTAAAAAGTAATAATTGACTATTAATCAAATTTCAGTTTCATTCAGAATTTGAACCCGGAACATTTTACTCGAATGGGAGGTTTAAAAGCGAACAAAGTATTTTGCAAATATATTATGCAGATTGTTAAGTAAAAAGTACCATAAGGGTAATACCAAATACTTACACAATATTTTTTGTCTTGAATAATTTTTATGTATTAATTTGTAGATAGGACTTAAAGACATAGTTTTTCGAAGCTTGCAAGGAGCAAGCTTAACTGTCGGAGAAGCGAAAAATTTTAGAATAGCTCAATAATGGAGTGGAAGATCGCTAACGTGGTGAAGGATACTCTCTGTTTTAATGTAGTGACGATCTATGCAGGGTAACTGAGTTTACTGGATGTGTAAAGCCGAAAATCTAGGCCAAAATAGCCCAACTATAGGCAGCTTTGGACTGCTACAGGTAATTTTGGTTGATGATGAGTTAATGTATAATTTAAATTTTCTTCTGCCCTTTGCTTTCTCCTCTATCCTTTTCCTTCCTGTCCGCCAATTCACGGTCTGCCGTGCCAATGGATGCGTGGCTAAGAGTGAGCTTAGTCGCAAGCGTGCCGACCGTCCCGGGATCAGGCTCCCTCGGGTATTATGGTGCCTTACCTCAGCATGCAGGGCTCTGCTGGGGTTGACCTCCATCCTCCCTTGCGGCTTGTGGAATTCACTAAAGACCTAATTTGTTGAAATGACGGCGACGTGGTTCGCCACCCGTCACATCCTGATTCTCACAAGGGCGAAAAGCGACTGATGGAGAGCCGTTTCGCTGCGATGATTGGTAGCGGATGGAGCTCTGTGGTTTCTGCCAACCCCTGCGGGGGATAGGCGTTAATATATAAGAAAAAAAAATTAAATTTAATGCATATAATTGAATTGTCATCATTTCAGTTATATTGAGGTCTGGTTCGAGATACTGAAATGAGTCGTAAAGAATAGGCGACGCTGGCGAACTTTTCCCATGGAGGGCATAAATTGGATTCGGAAGCAGATCACGTAATGGTTAAGAGTTCACAAAACTGTGCCATAAATCGGACGCGCGGAGGTGCACCGGAGACAAACGGCGCCGGACGCGAACAGGGCATTCCTGGAGACTTCTTACAGTTTTTAATTATGTATTTGCTATTGTATTTGCTAAATATTTTTGATAGACTAGGGAGGAAAGAACGAGCAAGAGCGTGTCGCCTGATGCAAAGCAATCAATGCCACCTATAAACATCTGCAACACCATAGAAATTACAAATGCGTTGCCAACCTCTGCTCAAAGTGTAGGCTTGTTTTTTTGCACGTTCCAATGTCGTATTGATTGGGAAATACCTCTGAAGGTAGCTGGTTCCAAATAACTACTTCCAATAACTTTTATATATAACTTCACATTATATTTTAGTGCAACTATAAACATTAGATAATCTAAGAAAGTATTAAAGAGCTTATAAAATTGACACATAAAACTGGTCAATTTATGTTTCATGAAACTATGATTAATCAGTATTACTTAGGAAAATTGAATATGGTATTCAAAACTACAAATTATAAACAGACCAAAATTATTATATATATAATATATACATGTACATTAATCTTGTAGTATTAATGATTTATTTTAGATTGTGAAGAGAAATGAAGTTTATTCTTTCGTATCGCCGAACGATTTTCAGGCTGAATTTCATTAGTACCGTTGTAATAATTTTTTAGTGAAGCCAAAAAGAAAAAATATTTTTATTCATACATATTTAATTATTGTATTGTTAAAATTGTCCTTAAAGAAATTTATTTATCTACAATAAAAAAAAGTCTGATATTCATATTTATCTGTTTCTCCACAGATTTCGAAACTCGGCACTGAAAGATTTCTCACAAAGGAGCTATTTAAAAGATAGCACTCGTAGGATAAGCAGCCCTTGGTGCAGCGAAGCGCGTAACGAGCGAGTAATTCACGCCAGGTCATACGATACACGGGCCAAATATCGGTTGTGCCAATTTAAATAACCATTTGAAAGTCTGTTGAAAATTACTATTTGAAACTTGTTTGAAAGGGAAAAGTTAAAAAAATTAAAGTAAGTAAAATTAAAAAAATAAAAATAAGAGTATGCCGACATACTTATTTAATTTTTTACTTTTTGCGTGAACTTTTACAATGTATGGTCCTAATTTTATAATTGTTTAAGCCTACACATGACCCAATGCTAGGCATGAGCCTCACCGTTTCTAGAGGAAGAGGAAAGGAGGAAGAGGAAACTCACCACGCTTGTTCAAGGTGGATTGAGTAAATAAATATATTTAACTCGAAATAAATATATTGAAATCGAACCCCTACCATTAACTACGAAAACGGTAGCGTTACCACTGCGCCAATCAGGTCGTTGTTATTCTTTTACGCCAGGTCATACGATACATAGACCAAATATCGGCTGGAGCAATTTAAATAACTATTTGAAATTTATTATACTCGACACACTAATTTAATATTTTTTAAGTCCTCATTTTATATTTTTTAAAGCTCTTACATGAGCCTACCCATTTCTGAAGGAAAAGACGTTAAGCAACTCAGCACGCATTTTCAAGGATTGAGTAAATAAATTTGTAATATATATTTTTTTGATTCTTTTACAATAATATCTTATTTTATTGTACATCGGGAAAAAAAACAAAAGAGGAGATTCATCTTGTGTGACAAAAATTTTGAGATTCTAAAAAAATAATATATTTTTTTAAAAATATTAGCTATTTTTAAAAAAATATATTATTTTTTTATTAGGCAAAAATTTTATTTATTCATAATGTGAGATCGTTTATTAGAATCAAGTATGAAATAAAGCCACACACAATACATATTATTAAAAACTATGAGTTTAGGCATTAATTGAAATGTGCAAAATCAATTTGGACAGGACTTAAACGATATGGATGGGTAACTTCTTAATGTAAAGAAAATATCAAACTACTGCCGAAGTGGAATAAATCGAAATAAATAGGTGTATGGCCGACTTACTTTCATTTCCGAGTCTGTAGTTGAGTGTATTGTATACTAGAGTGAAATTTTTTATAAACAAAATTAATATTTAATTTTTTTGCTGGCACTCTTTAAACTTTTTTCTTCGCTGTGACGTGGTAAAGTACGCTTTTAAAGAATTTTTAACATGATATATAAAAATTAAGAGACTAATTGGCTTGATTAAGAAACTCAGAGCATCAATAAAGTGTGGGTAAAAGATTGTAGAATGGGGCTGTAGGCGACGGAGCGAGTAACGGGCGTATAATTCTCTCGCCGCCAGGTGGCGCCGCGACGCTGTGGTTTGTCTCGACGGAGGCATAAATGTCGGCTAATTCATGTAAATAGCTACTGCTTCAGTTCGCTCTTCGATTTTTGAGGTAATTTAATACGATCCTCTGACGAGGTCTCACAGACTGTTCAGTGAAGTCATAACGAATAAATTAATTTATATTTCAATTTAAATTTTACTAGAAAAAAAAAACACCACTTTTTCTAGCAGGTTGCATAAAATACGTAATAGCTCTAAGGGCAAATGTAACTATTTTTCTAAAGTCCTGGCCGATGTTCAAGCCTTATCTTTAAATAAATTCAAACGTTTCATTACAAAAGGAATAGTCAGTACATACAAACATATATATCATCCAACACGTTGTCGTCATTTTTTAACAAATTAGATTCATTAAATTTCGTCATAAGGAATCCTAGGAGCCACAAGGGAGGTTGGAGGTCAGCCCCAGCAGAGCCCCGCATGCTGAGCCATGGCACTATAGTACCAGGGGTAGCCCGATCCCGGAACGGTCGGCACGCTTGCGACTAAGCTCGCCCCTAGCCTAGCCATTGGCAAGGCAGACCTTGGATTGGTGGAGAGGAAGGGGAAAGGATAGAGAAGAAAGGAAAGGGCAGGGTACGGGAAGAAGGATTTAGAATGATAGGGATATGATACTACCGCAACGGAAGACAAGGAGTGATACGGTAATAGCTCGGGAGGCCAGGGTCGCGTACTCGTGTACCAATACCATAAAAACCGGACAGGCCGCTAGGCAAAGACACTCCTGGTGGGTATAGGCAGTATAGCTTCTTATTCAACTACACAATTCCAAAATAATCAATCGGCCTGGGAATAAATATAATATCTAGTTATAAGTAAAATACGTTTTTTTTAAAACAGCGTTATAGAAAACGATAGTATCTTGCACCGTACCTTCTCTCTCAGAAACCCACTTTAATTCCTTGTGAATTTGTTTTTTAAAAATAAAAGCTTTTATGACATTTGAAAATATAGCTTAAGAGTATAAAAAGTTTGTGAAATAAACATGTCTATCCATTATTTTAGAATTACTAAAAACGAATATTGTATCTCATACAATTAAATTTACTAAATCAAACGATCATATTGATATATAAAAGGAGCCGCAATTAGTCAGCTATTGTGCATTTGCGTCTGCTTCTATAACTCCTTGTCGAACATAATAATCTCAACGCAACTCCATTAAGATCCCCCATGTCAGCATGCACGGTCGTAGTATCTTCGCGGTACATCTATGTACATCGGGTCTTAGCAAATCCCATTTCACGCGTCTAATACAACTCCTTGTTTGGCGGACTGGCTATATTTAGGAGGTCGGAGGCAATCTAAGAGGCATTCAGCCTTGAGAGCCGGCCGTCGACTAGTCGACAGATCCCCACGTAGGTTTTAGTTCCCAAGGGCTTAGAGCACAGAAATTATGTAAAGGAATTTTGGATATGGCATTTAACTAATCCATCAAAATGAAAGATCATTTTTTTAGTTAAATGTATGTTTAATTTGTTTTTTAGGTTCTTCAGTGGGCTGTATTAAAAGACTTCAACTGGTATTGAATCTGACGGTTTTTATCGATTTTTTATACGTAGTTTTATTAATTGATTGGGAGAATACATATGTGACGCAACAACTATTTCGTGTGTACTCTCTCTTGAGTATGTTACTGCACTGCTTACTTTTGATTACAAATTAAAAGAAAGAGGCAAATGAGCAAGCGTGTCGCCTGATGAAATGCAATCAACGAGGCATATAGACATCTGCAACACCGTAAAATGTTTCTTATTATGCTTAACCAACTAACTTATTAGTTTTTATTTTAATATTAAATTAGCGTAAATGTTAATTTGACAATAACTTACTGCAAGCATAGCATTTAACATAAAAAGAAAATAAAATAAAATTCAAAACTCCTGTTAATTCACTGACGAGTCACTGACAAAGTAATGTGAGTTCCTTGGTGAAAAGCGTCATAAAAAATGCAAGACAAGTTCCCAATTTGTCTATCCAGTTTGGTGATTGTACGCAAACACTCCTAGTTTGGAAAAAGACTACGTCCAGCAGTGGTTTTACTGAAGGCTGATGATGATGGTTTATTGTGTTCAAATATAACAGCGAAATATCTTGAAGTGTTACATGATCATTAAGTATACAAAATTATTTTTACATAAAATTGATAACGACCGTATTGACAGAGTCGCGGGTTTAAATCCCGCGTTGGGATAAATAAATGTATGGCCTACAGGTATTTTTAGCGGTCAAGTTATCCGCTTTGGACAAGTGTGATGAGTCTTCTATTCTTGAATTGTCCATTCCTTCCGAAACGGGGAGGCCCATGCCGAGCAATGGACTGCAAAAATTGTATAATACAACTGAAATACTAAAACTTCATTTCAGATTTTTGTCTGCATGCCGTATCCACGAAGAAATAGGTTTACTTCCTCGTTGGCCGCCCTCTCTCATTATTTACGAAGGGCCGATGGACTGAAGTGTGTGACAAGCGGCACGTACGGACGCTAACGAGACGCTTTGTGACCATCTCCAAGGCTCGAGTGTGGTCACTGCTTGTTGATTTTTTTAATGGACAAATTATATTTGCTCACAATTCCCAGCGGATCGCGTGGCTGACTCTATTGTGAAAAGCGGTTAGCCTTTAAAAGTCTTTAGTGGCACGTGAGGTTCGCATGCGATGCAACGTGTGTCTTAAGGGCTTTAGAGAATTGTTTAGACGCTTTTTGTTTTCTAAAACTTTAAAGTTGATTAGCGAGTAAAGAGCGGTCTCTTTAACTATACTTTTACAAACTTCGTAAAAGACTTTATTTCTATTTATTTAGATAATATAAATAAAATGATCTTTAAGAAATGTAGTTAAGATCACTTCCTAAGTGATCAGGAACAAATAACAATTCATATTGGAAGGAACATAAAATATTACGGACCTTTACAGTGGAACACAAACTATAAAATTGAGTAGACATTGCGAAAGCGTTTTGCTTGGATCCGCTCTCACAATAGCTCATTTGTTATAACCAACCTGATAGCGTAGCGTTATTACGGCCAAACAAATTGAGTCGAGCCTTCGCCACCTCAGACTAATGTAATTCCGCAGTGCGCGCACCCAAGAATAGATATTTAGAGTGGATTGTTTTCGACAGACCGTAATGAAACTCTGATGCCGGGGCCCAAATCAGTTTCGGAGGTGAACGCGCCGCAGGGGAGGCGAGCTACATTGTAATAAGACGTGGAATAACCTAAAATAAACCACCGAGCGTAGTCGCAGTACAAAGATGGACACGGCGGGGTCCGCTTCGGCCCCTTACTGCTTAATTTGCCTACCGTAATTACTGTCCTCTCGGGTTGGGGAAGGACCCGGGGGCTCGACCCAGCCGTCTTCCAGGTTATATTGCGCTCGGTGCGGGCGCCGCATGTGTGTTTAGCAAATACTACTCCCCAGTCGTTAAGTATGAATACGGGTGTGGACAAAATGTATTAGCTTAGGTCGAGATTCGGACCGTGTTTGCTCGGCGATGATAGATTTATTGTAATTGTGTTATTAACGTTATGGGTTAAGGGTTTTACGGACTTAAGTAATGAGAGCTGTTGCCTAATTCTCGGATTTATAGTGGAATAGAACACATGGCGCGTCGAGGATACGAAATAAACTAGGTAGCGCTTCCGTTCAAATATTTTACAGTAATAATTTCATTCACAGGCCATCTTTTCGGAGACTATGATCCATTTTGGGTCTTTGCACCAACAAAGTTAGTTTAATAACTTTATTCAAGGTTTTCATAATTTAGTACGTCATTTTAAAAATATTTTTTGTATTCAATTAAGTATTTCAAGTGAGAGAGATAATTATCTTAAATATGTATTTAAAAAAATTGATATTTATGAACACGGTTGTTGAAATAATAAGTTTATATTAAAAACTACAAAGAGAGTTAAATATTAATGATTTCTTAGGTCGATTCATTTAATAGCATTGCTTTTTGTAGAAACAGTAACAAGTAATAATTCGAAACTTCTCCAGTCCCATAATGATGAGGACATGCTTTTTTGTTTTGGCTCCGACTGCGATTGAATAAAACATTTATTATGTCAATAGACTCCATTAAAATTCGAAGATGTTTCAAACTTTTTGTAATGCTTCTGTACAATAATGTATTTGTGACAAAACGAAATTTAACTGAAAATAGTATTACTACTATGTTCGTTTGACGTAGTGTTATTACTTATATATTTTCATATTATCATGATATATCTTTATCTCTTAAGGCATTGATTATGTCATGAAAAGTAGCCTTCATTTTGTAAAACATAATTAACACTTTTACTACGGCGGTTGGTCGGGATGATCCCGTAATAACCTTGTTAACCCTGGCGCACCGAGTGAGTTGGCTAGCCTTTTAACGGCTGTGTACATGGGCATTAATCCGAAAGCTATCAGCCTTTGTCCTTTTCTCACCTCCGTGGCACGTGTTTCTTTGTCTCGCGTGTCTCTGCGGGTCCAGTCCGGGGACCCGTGCCTTTTAGTGTGAGGTTTTCGCTCGCCTTAACGAAGGGAAGCAGAGCAAAGGTCGTCATTAGGGCAAGCGCGGTGTAAACAAGGTCCGAAGCGCCCGCTAATGGCCAATTCGTGCGTCCTTCTCGAGGTGACCCCAGGTCTGTCTCTGGCCGCTACCGTAAATGGACTTTTAATTGCGATTTTGATAGAGCACGCAGATTAGTTCATGTGTGTAGCGAAAACTAATCTCCTTGTTATATTTTGTTTATACAATATTTATTTTTTAAAGATTATTTGTTACAGTTAATTTAATTTTCTGTAATTATTTGAATAGCGTAATGGTCTATAATCTTCAAGACTGGGAGAGTTATACTGCACTGAAATGGACTCGAGACGACGGAAGAAATATGTTTTATGGAATAAATAGTTAAACAAAACAGCAAGTCAGCTGATGGTAAGTGACCAGTGCCGCCTATGGTCATTCACAATACTCCGGGCACTGTTGTAAAATAAGGATATGAAGAAGAAATATGGAAGAGAAGGAGAACAAAATAGTAATGGGTAGGAATAAATAAAATAACGGAAGAGAATAATCGTACGAAGCGCGGTAGCATAGTAAACTGTCACTTATCGCTGATATTCTGTGAAGGCTTAGTATGTACTGCACCGTTCAAATGGAGCCATTTGTGCTACAATGGCTTTACCATTAACAAACCAAGTGTCACAGTATATTGATGTTAAGTGGTATCCATTTCTTATGTAACCACTTTTCGTACGGTAAGTGCAGGTATTCCTTTACTTCTGCCTTTACCACCCATTACTTATCCCCTCCTCCTATTGTCCATATAGTAAGTCAACACATTTATCATATTTATTAAAGGAAATTTAATTTAAGTTGAAATGTTCTTTTGGTTTAGAAAAACGTTTTTTTGGTTGTCTATGACTGGAAAAAGAATGAAATAAATATAAGGATTATTAATGGAGTCAGGCGTTACTTTGCGGAAATCCATCACTATATGGACTATCAAAAGTTTTACTTAGCTAAGATCCGCGACAAGCAAAACAATAACAGAAAATTAATAATGTAATCCGTTGGGTTTAGTGGGTTTATTTGGAACTTAAACCAAAAACTTTCCGAAAATCGGCCAACCGAAAAGTTTTCGCTTGTCTTCCGTAGAGTCTACTATACCTGAAGATGCCTCGTGTTGGGGCGAAACACGTGTCGTGTACAAGATGGAAAAGTGATAGTGTGTGTTTTGCGTTGTGTATAGTGGTTGGTTGGTGGAGAGTTGATGGCCGATTTTCGGTAAGTTTTTGGTTTAAGTTCCAAATAAATCCACTAAACCCAACGGAAAAACACACATTATTAATTTTCTGTTATTGTTTTGCTTGTCGCGGATCTTAGCTAAGTAAAACTTTTGACTGTCCATATATTGACTGTCCATATAAATATAAGGATATCTTCGGAGTTTTTTCTTCTCTGTTCAGATGATTCCAATATAAAATTATTTAGCCTTATTACATTTGCAATGCAATGCCTATGGTGTTGTAGCTGTCTATGGGCGGCGTTGATTGTTTGCTATCAGGCGACACGCTTGTTCGTTTGTTTCCTTATACCATAAAAACAGTAGTAGAAATTTGATTGTTAACAGAGTAAGTTTTAATAATTGAAATGTTATGTTCTATATTGTAGAAATGAAAAATTAAAAATTTCAAAACCGATCTTAATTCCGGTCGCCGCTCGCCGGTGCGTCACGGCGACGTGTCGCGCGACACGTGCTTGTCGCGGTGAATGTTCCCGCTCTTGTTCGGATGTGAAATTTAATTTCCGCTGTGCGAGATGTGACAGAGCGGAGGGGTGCGGGTGGCCGCGAAGAAATATGCCCCGCTCTAAACTTTGTCAATTTGTTTGTGGAGCGAAATTAACTCGATCCAATCTGCGGGCGCTGCCACGACCTGCTCTGAGTTCCCATACACGAACGGTATTCCGGTTTTCACTTTATGATAGAATTATTAAGAAAAAAAAAACGAAAGATTATTCGTAAAGCTAGCTAAAACTTTTGAAGTTCTAAAAGTAGCTATTCATTTTAGGGCGTTTTAGTTTTGATAAAAGTCATCTTACTTACTCCGTTGGCTCAATATTCCAGTTTTCACTTTACGATAGAATTATTAAGAAAAAAAAAAACAACGAAAGATTACTCGTAAAGCCAACTAAAACTTCTAGGAGTTCTAAAAAGTAACTATTTAATTTTTGGGCGTTTTAGTTTTGATACAAGTCATCTTAATTACTTACTCCGTTGACTCAAAGTTATGTGTGTTTAGCACCCGATGCGAACACACGCTACTGGTTATGGTCTTAAGTTTGTTGCTTGAAGATCGTTCAAATCGATCACCGCATCACTCCACCGATACTTGGGGCGACCGAACGGACGATGATCGGACAATAGTCCTATGTTGTAACTTTTGTCAGCTCAATCTTCTCCCATCTTCTTCTCTCTGGATATCCGAGCTAACAGAGTCTACGTGACTTTATATCTCCACGAAAACAAAAAAACATGTTTTAAATTAAATATAAAATCATTGAATATTGAGACTGGTAATGCTTAGAAAAATATGTAAAGCTGTATTTTAACTTTATTCAAATAGGTTGCATTGCCTTAACCGAAATTTATAACAGTAAAATGTTTCCTTTTTTAAATTACTGGAGCGGCCATTCGAGCAAAAGTAAAAATACGTATATTTAACTTCGTTATCCGTATCACGGGGCCACGACTCTCCGGAGAGCGCATTATTAAAATATATTTTATGCCCAATATTTTCACCCTAAATATTACTCGAACGTGAATGTATGAACACGCGGAAATTGGGAGGGCGTATTTATCAGATGACGCGGTATCTGAAAATCGGTTCCAGTGCTACGAACACTTTGGTATTCTTATAATAAGGTGTAGAAAATTTCCGATCCGCGGCGGATTTGCATACAGACGCTTCGTTCACAGGTGACGCCCCTGTAATTACATTCGAGAAGTTTCGGTTGAAAGTTTATGTAAATAACCAGTTTTAGCGGAGGTTCCGTACACCAATTGTATTGCTTAAACAGTCATTCAGTTTTCTTTTTACGTTATACTGACTGAGCTGCTACTAAAAATTGTCAAGAAGACGATTATTAGAGATATCTAATGCAACGACGAACGTTATTATTGTAAAGTGTCTCAACTTAGTTTAAAAGCAATTCATATAAATGTTGTTTTTTTTTTCAACTTATTATACATCATCACATTGGGCATGTGGTTTGTGATGAATAATAAAAATCGCATATTTACCTCTTTCACTTATAAAAAAATGATCTAGCACCGACAATACAATAAAAATGATATACATGAAATTTTTTTTTAATTTTAATTATATTTGTTGCCATCATACGATTTGAAATGTTTTAAAAACAAAATGCCTGTTATTTTGTAACAAAAACACTGAAAGGAAATTTTAAATTTGAAATAGAAATAATATGGTTTAGAACTTGTTTCATAAAAGAAATTAACTTGTATTAAATATTAATAGTAGTATAAAATATCCTATATAATAAATAAAATAAAATCAAAATATTTACTTACGAAAATGAGTGTTAGGTGGGTATCATTATTCGTTGCTACTTTCCGCCATTTTCTACTCCTAAGAAATCACCCAAATATATATGAAAATACCCGAAGCTCATCGTATTAAATTAGTAATTATATTATTTATCGTAAGTCACTAAAAAAAGAATGTTAGCAAAATACGTTGGGATATACATACATACATAACTTTTATAATAAAAATGTACATATTTACCTGGATGTATAAATCAAAATAAATCTTCAATTTTATTTGGATATACTGTAATTAATAGGAACACAACGTATTCACATTAAGCTTCAATATGCGTGCCTCACTTTAATGTCTCCACGTTGATTTATTAGAAGCAAATATTGACAGACAAATTAATAAATACAGAGGTTCTTTTGAGACGCGTAACCGCCGTCGCATCTTTAATTACGTCTTATACAAATACGGTGAGGCGTGTTTAATCAGCGACGTATCTGCACGCGACCAAATGAAAGCTGAAGAAGTCTTCAAGAAACTATGGCAAGGCTTTGTGTTTACTTTTGTGGAGACGATAAATAAACTGCCTTGTATTTACTGACACCATGGAGTCACTTTAAAATGGAATAGTCATTTAAATATCAACATTACCGTCAGTCTACTATTTCAACAGTGGTATATGCCAGTCATGATTTAACGAATGGATTTGATTGGGAAAATTAAACAGTAGCATTTTACTGTGTTACCACGTTTCGTAACACAAGTGTAGAGATCCGGAGGACTAAATCTTTTCCCCTTCTTTTATTTTCTTCTTCCTCCCATTTGCTTTCCATCAGGTGATATGCTTGCTCGTTTGCCTCCTATTTTTATGGATTATAGGAAATATATTATAGGAAACTATTTTTATGGGATAGCATAAAAATAGTTTCCTCTTTCCCTTCGATTATTCAAATCCCTACCTTAAAGAAGGCGACGCTAATGCCGCTGACACAAAGGAGAAGAAGAAGCAGCCGATGCATCTATAGTGCTTGTTAAGTGTGTATAAATGTTTGCTTAGTATTAGGTAACTTGCTTGTTCGTTTATCTATCACTTACATAAAAAATGGTAATCCACTCTTACACAGGCTTCTCTAGGTTTGCCACCTCGATACTGCTATTATTATTTTTATGAATATTAAATTATTTTTATACATATTTTTTAGCATATTGACACTAATACATATAATTCTACAGTTTCATAAATTGTAGCAGTGATCGTTATAATTTTTTAACTTATGATAAAGTATTTCAAGCCTTGCCTTCCCACGTCTCTTCTAGTCCTTAGTTGAAGAGTTGCAAAGTTGGCTCGACAAAGGCCTCGAGAGGAAACCATTATGGCACTCGACGTCAATGGCGCGGCTGCTTCATTAGAGTCAAGAAAGAGTGACGAGTGAATGTTGCCCTCCTCCTTCATATATATATATATATATATATATATATATATATATATATATATATATATATATATATATATATATATATATATATATATATATATATATATATATATATATATATATATATATATATATGTCATAGTTTCGCCTGTATACATATTAAAACTAAATAATTACAAACTGACTGGTTCTCAGCTCATGATTGACGAACGGGAATCACAGATTGATTTTTATTACATTGGTAGATTCTACTGCCCATTCACTGGTATTTGCTAATAAAGTTGCCTCCTTATTACGATGTGTCTTATTTATAATAAATAGTTCTTGAAATGTATATTTTTCATTAATAATTCAACAAGTTTTGGGCAAAAATTGTACACATAACGTAAGAGCGAAAGAAATTAATTAATTTAATAGATTGGTAGCATTGTTTTATGTATATGTTCATAAAGATTTCAAGTATTGTAGAACATAAGAAAACAGTATGATGAAGGAAATTAAGGCTGACTGGCGTCTTGGTGAAATAGATTTGTGTTAGTCGGATATTATGTCAGTAGCGACTTTGGGAAAGCTCTAGAGCCCGCATTGCGCTACTTCTCTCGCTGTCATTATCTGCATAATTTCTTTACCCAGTGTACATACAACTATGTATGTTTCTCAATCGGGCAAATTCTTTAGCTATTATAATACTTATAGTTAAAGTAGTCAAAAATAATGTAAGAAAATCATCACTTGCTGTTACTGTCATAATTAAAATAAATAAATACGTAATAAAAAATAAATAACTCTATTTAGTTATAATAATATAAATATTATATTATAACTTCATACATAAATATGTGTGTATTCAAAAAAGGGGCTAGATGACGCGTTTTGGGAGAGAACTTTGTCAGGCAATTTATTAGTAAATTGCCTGACAAAGTTGATGATTATAATAAAAAGCTGATGATTATAATAAAAAATTTATGAAAAAGGTATATGATTTTATTCATTAAAAAATATTTATCTAAAATTATTTTGAATATAATCTGAATCATAGAGATTCCTTACATATCACTGAAATAATCGGATGGATATGTTAGACATAAATTCAACTATGTAAAGACCGTATGTATTATGGTGTCAATAAAACAATTAACTGAAATTATTTTAGAAAAAACGATAAGTGCTAGAAGTTTCGATGTTAAATATCAAAAATAAAGAAACAGAAATATCGAGTTTTAATATATATTTTTGGTAAAAAAACAGATCTTAATGATTAATTTAGATTTAAAGCTTCCTTGTTTTCTAAGTTATTAAGTTATCAATCTTTTTAGGAACTGCATACCACATATAATTTGTCAAACTTCGAGTGCATGCATGAGAGTGCAACTATAAAGCACCCTTCACAATGACGCGTTGTTCGCGCGGCGTTAATTGTGGCGCGTTCGGCAATGAGCGGCCGCAGAGCGTCTTATTAGACACGTAGCGAGGCGTGCCCTCGGTTAGCGTCTTGTCGTCACATGTGACGAGCAGACGTGGGAATTACTGCTACCTAAGTTAATTACATAAATAACTTTTTAGGAGATTCTCATTTTAAAGTATTAGTTGAGTTTTGATAGAAATATTATTCAGTATGCAATTCTGTACAACATCGTATGAGTTTTGTGTAGTGCAATTTCAGATTTCTCCAGTTAAATTTATAATAAGCATTTTTATTACTATCAGTTATTAGCTGTTAACTTTATATTTTTGGCTTGAGTGTCTTGCAAAAATTCGATACAATAATGTATCGAATTTTTGTATGATGTAGCCGATGACCAATGATACCCACTTTGTCACGTACAGTCCTTGAGATGGATGGAAAATCGATGTCATTATGATAGATTATCCTTAGGGCTGCATCGTAGGCCCCTGATTGGCTTTGTTAGGAACGCCCGTCTTCGACACCTGAGAGAGAACTCGATCGTGTGCCAGCAACTAATTTGACAGATCGATAGTCGTCCGGCCGTCTCGGCCTGTCTGATATGACCTTAATGACTAGTTGTTTCATGCTTTGAGTTCGAAAAGGTACTTTGATATGAACAGAGTTTGATTTTAGCTAGAACTCAATGTCATTATCGATTTATGTTTTGTTACTTGTTTTAATTATTGTTTATAGTATTATATCTTTAAAGATATATATGTTACTGTGAAATTATAAACAATTGCTACACCTGCAAAGCCTAATACATTATTTTATATACATACACAGGCAGAGACCACAGAAAGACTTTTAGTTGCTACGATCCCGGCACACTTTTTTTCTCAATTGTATTTCAGCTTTATAATTTTTGTTATTAATGAAAGCAGCTAACTCAAGCCACGCAAACATCCGCTGGAAATCCACTAGTTAGTTCACAAGGTGCTCACACGCCAGTATGTGCCCACGTAACCCGACATAATAACGAGTATGCAAATTAAACGTATTTCATCTTGGCATTTTCACGGGAGCTTGTCACTGTCAAGCCCGTACGTCTGTTTATTAACTTTTTGCTAATTAGACAGGCCCCGGGCACGTATGCGAGTATGTTGGCATTTTTAATTACGCGTGATAATTTCGAGTGACGTCGGCGGGCTCGGGGCCGGATAGCGAACGGTTACACAGCGCACACAATTTACATCATTGTTGTTTAATTTGTATTTGGATAAGTGCTTTATTGGGAACGATAAGTTTGTGAGAGTTAGTGTTATGCAGAAGGGACGCAAATGATGTCATACAAAGTTGGAAATTTCTTCGATAATAAATCAAAGATATATTAAATCACCAAATAAAAATAAGATCTAAGTATTTATGTGAATATATAAATAACTTATATTAACGAAATAATACATACACGCACGTTTTAGTAGATGTTTTTATTATTTTTCTAGGGTCATATATATTTAAGAGCCGTTATGAAATTCAATATACTAAAGTTCGACGAATAGTTCAAATCAAAATAAAATCTTTTAAAATCAAGATCTTTTCTGAGTTATTATTTATAAAAATATGTTTTAAAACATAAATGTACTACTTGAGTTTTCAGCAATATTTTACATAATAAAAAAGTAACATAGAAAATTAAATGCTTAGTCGCAAATACTTACAAATCGCGATTATTAACATTGTATCTATTGTTATAACTGTTTCCAAATAACTTACTTTTAATTGCTCCTCACTTTCACATACGTGAAAAACGTCACAAATCAAATTAAGCTAAATCAAAGCAAACAAAAGGAAGGGTACAGCGATGCAATGTAATCACTTCGGACTGTCAAACACACACGCAGGTAGGAAGGCTTACGGGCGCATTTAAGTTAAAATTTTCACTCCCCAATAGCTTTTTACTAATTCGCCAAGTGAAAAGGGTTCGCCGAAGTAATACAGTTTACTGCTTATTCAGTATTTATACGTTTAGGGGGCTGCCAGTCGTCTCTAGACGTCGGCCGGTGTAAGGAAAATTTGTAAAATTTGCTTCAATTAGCATCATTCGTTACTAAATATGTTCACGAATATACATGAAGCAACACAGCTACCTAGCACACGGTCAAAATAATATCGATAATAAAAAATAACAATAACATTTCACTCCAAAGCGTTAGCTAACTTTGAGAGAAGTGTAAGTTTGTATTTTGAAGGTTCCAAGACGTGTTGGTTCGAAAATACTGTTGAACTTCGCCAGTTATATAGAGTAGCTGAGCATGGAAATTTAAATGATTAATCTAAACTGAGGACTAAAACCGAACCAGTTTGGTGACTAGATTTCCCTCGGAACTGTTGAACCCATGACTATTCGATTTGCTAAGTGACGAAGGTACCGCCGCGATGCGCGGTCAATCCGCCTTGATCAAGCGTGATGAGTTAATGAATAACCATTCCTTTCGAAATGGAAAGGCCTGTGCCTAGCACTAAGACATACATAGACTGTTAAACAATAACTATGTTTTATATAAAGCCTTAAAATAAAGTAAAGTAACATTATGTATATATAAGAACGCCACTCTGTAGCTATAAGGTGAAACGAAGTAAGGTATTATTAAAATCCGTCAAAGTTAGATAGGCAATAAAGAGTGAGCGCGAGCAGAGAGAGGTGCGTTGTTTACGAACCGGCTTCTATCTCCAATCGCGCGTAATGTATTTATGATTATTGTCGTTGGTTGACTCACAGAACTGCCAAAGTAAGCATATTTTAGGTAATAACTACGTAAAGGGGTAACAAATTGAAAAAAAAAAACGATTTATATCGCTATACATACAAGTAAATAGGTATACATTTATGTAAATATGTATACATTTATGGTTGGAACGTAAGTGTAACTATATTTTTTTATATGTTTAATATTTTATGAAAGCAAAAACACACTTTTTTTCTGTAATAATTTAGATTTCCTACATCTTTTCTTTTCTTTTCTTTAAAATGATTAACATTCTCAAAATGTTCAAACAAGCTATCAACGTAGAAACTAACTAAACCTTCCTTGCAAGTTGTAGATTTGCTGGAATGGAAACTGCGTCTTAAAAGATGTAGTGTGAAATGCACCCCGGCCACATGGAGTGACGATCTTTGTGAAGGCCAAGACGGGGCAAGATATTGTGCCTTGGGATGCCCCAACAGTGAACATCTGTATGCAGATGATGATAATGTACTTTAAACCTTATTGCTCTGAACCTCCACTTAAGAAATCTGTATTATCGCAAAAATAATATTCAAAATTAGCATAAATTGTTAACAATAATCATTTTAATCATTTTATTATTCGTTTTAAAATACAGTGCGTATTATGAAAGGAAAATAAAGTCTTATTTGAATTATAAAAAAATATATATTTTGATTTTATTTGATTATATAATTTTAGATGATTATTTCCTAAAAAAGAAATAATTACTTACAAATAAGTTCTTTTATTATCTGAACTGATATGATATCATTTAAAGCATAACTAATCCAAAAATACTATAATATAATGTACATAAAGAAATGCTCTTTAATTTAATCGAACCATACGAGAGAACCCTTATATAGTGTTACATAGAGAGTACGGCTACAATGGGTTCTAAACATTACCCAGCCAAGTATATTGACAGGAAAACATTGTATATTAACTGGCGATGCCTTAAATATCGAAGCTCCCGTCTTAATCCGGCTGTGGTGCGACTGAGCCTCGTCTTAATCCATCACGTAACCAAGAGCCGTCGAGAAATCGTGTTACATCAACGAAAAATGTATTAGAGGGGGGGATGCCCCCCGATCGGACAAACTTTGCTAATACCACCCTCTAACATAATCGCAGAGCCTTTTACGAGAGGAATTTATGGGGATGGTCCCGATTTCTTGCTATATTTATGGTTGAACGTGGCTGTTACGTGGCGTAGCGCGGCAGTTAATTATGGGAAGTAAAACCTTAAAGCGCTCTGTTATGATTAATATCTGTGGTTTTGCATATGTTTTTATGTATGTATTTATAGCTACCTGTAGATATACAATACAGATATATGAACAGGTAAAAATTAAGTTGAGAGTAATAAATAATTAGAATTTATTGTTATCAGACTCTCGTATCGAATTTCGGTTGTAATAATTGTTTTTCTTTTGTACATTTTCTATGAGAGTGTTATGTACGAAAAACATATCTGATATGAATACATTGTATTACAAAGTCAAGTTAGTTTCAGTTTTATGCGACTAAAGAAAGAAGATGAGCCCTGAATAATCATCACCGTTGGATTACGGCAGTTGATTTTTGGTATGTATTTTGCCAGTCACCAGTGCTTTGCAGTACTTTGCTCCACCTAACATTTAAGTATGATGGGTATTCATTATCTGTTCGCGGAGATCTGTCATAGATACATTATTACGGCGAATGTTCTTAAGGAGTTATTCAATATCCTCAGACCAACTGCACATACCTACTATCGGACTACATGCCATAAAAATTGATGCCATCACCATCAGGTGGATAGAGTCACACTTTTCTGCTAGGAACGGTTCAACTATGAAAAGATTTACCAATCGCGGTGTTCCCGAATAAGTACGACATAGAAGTATTCAAGAGACGTGCGTATGCGTCCACGTAAGGCTGGCATCGTATTTGCGACGCCTCCAGCGTTACATATGTCTATGGGTGGAGGTGATCGCTTGTCACCAGGTGAACCATATATACATACATATCGTCACGCCTGTCTCCCGTAGGGGTAGGCAGAGACCACAGATCTCCATCTGCTACGATCTCAGCATAATTTCCTTGCTTTCTCCACACTCATCACTCTCCTCATGCAAGCTCGCCGGTTAAGGGTACTCTTGAGGCCTTTCCTAAAAACTTCGACAATTTAGTCAAGGTATGTTTTTCTTAGTCTCCCCCTACCGATCCTTCCATCTACATCCGCAACGTAAATTTCTTTTGCCAGTCGTCTTTCATCCATCCACTCTATATATACGTATGTATATATACCAGGTGAACCACGTGTTGGTTTATCCGCTCTGTTATAAAAAAAGTATTAATACGGTGCGGAATTTTTAACTTAAAGAACCATGGGGATGTGGATAGTCAAAAGCTTTACTTAGCTAAGATCCGCGACAAGCAAAACAATAACAGAAAATTAATAATGTGTGTTTTTTGTTCTGAATGAAGTGGATTTATTTGGAACTTAAATCAAAAACTTACCGAAAATCGAAAAATCGGTTTTACGGAAGAGAACCTATAGATATACCTGAAAATGTCTCGCGTTGGGGCGAAACACGTGTCGTTTACAAGATGGAAAAGTGGTAATGTGTGTTTGGTGTTGTGTTTAGTGGTTGGTGGGTGGTAGAATTGATGGCCGAACCATGGGGAGTTTATGTTAAAATTTTTCTTTAGTGCATTTAATATTCTTAACTTCAGAATTAAAAGTACTCGTTTCAGAGTAAATTTATATATAAACATAACATTGAATTGAAATATCAGCGAACAAGAAACAGAAACGAGAGCTTATTTATTGACACCACTGGACGGACTATTCCGAAGTTATCGATTGTGAAGTTCTTACCTCAGTATTTGAAGCCCGCATTGAAGACGACGTCAAAGTTGCGAAGTCTTAGCAACTCCGGGCCCCAGGTGAGAATGTGTTAGACGTGATCGGCTAGACGAGGCTCACGCTGCCCGTGAGCTAATAATGTTACATGCTAATATTTGCTTGCCCTGGCATACCTCTCAGCCTGGCGAAATTAACAACCGGGTATAACACTAAATAGCTCACAATGGAGTATTTGATTTAGTGTTTGTTTGGTGCAGCTTAACAAAATATTTTTGGTCTAAGCTAGTCCACCCAAGTATTTATACATAGATTTAGAACGGAGCCGTGTTAATGGATTTTTTCAATTTTAATTTATATGAAAGAGTTGCTATTAATTTTTGCTTAAATACAGGTTTTACGGAATCATATATATGCTTTCTTAATTTGGTATCGTAAGTAAGGATTTTTTAACACTTATACATACGTATAATCCGCATAAAGCCAAACTGGTCTCTAAGAAGCTAGGTGTACTAGAGGTAGAGGGAGACAGTATTTCATATCAACTTATCGCTTCCAACTTTACAAGGTACAAGTCAGGCTGCACATTGAATACTGTTCTCATCTCTGGCTCCGGCAGCTGGCACCTCAGCATCTGGATGAGTGGCGATCCAGTACAGCCCGTTTTCCAGAAACTTTTTTCCACTCACCACTACCCTGTGGAACCAGCTACCTTCAGCGGTGATTTCGAGCCGATATGACATTGGAACCTTGAAATAGCAAGCCTACACTTTCCTTTAAAAGCTAGCAATTTCCTTTCTCTTTTAAAGGCTAGCAATGTTTCTGCACTGCTATAGTACTGCGGATGTCTATGGGCGGCGTTGATTGCTTTTCATCAGGTGACACGTCTGCTCGTTTGCCTTCCAATTCAATAACAAAGGATTAAATATAAGGAAATAATCTAAAGCTTGGTTACGAGGCTAGTTAGATAAAAATGATTCAAACGGTTTCCAATTATATTACACGTTATAACAACAACACAAAATACTTCTCACAATTCTAACATCTCGTATGTTGCTAACGTAAGTGAATTCGACAATGTTACGTGTACTTATATAATGCAGGTGGCTGGGGCGAGTTGCGGCTTTGTTCTGTAAACTTTGCCCACTATTGTGATGTATCTTATTGCTTATGCGGTTGACTACAGGTAACAGTGCTTTCCAATCCACATCATGTTCAAGAAATTCTAATCATTAACAGTTTCCCGTATGAAAATCTATTAGTAAAGTCTATATGACGTGGTGCTTGTTAAAAATGAAAAAGGTAATTAATTCATTGTTTCATTTATAAAATTAAACTTAACTATGTAAGTACACCATTTTAGTTTAGTATAGTTCACTTTTTTACTGTCCATAATATTTGTACATACTGTTTTTTGATTGAAGAAGACATGCTTGTAGAAATAAACTTTCTTGTCGATTCTAGCTAACATACTTAAATTTTCGTCGTTAAATGGTCATTTTAGTTTTGATATGCACTCAATTGGATTAGAGAACTAAAAAGCCACTGATGTCGTTTACTAATACGGTCACACCTATAGTAGAAGTGACAATACTAACTAATTGGTTAAAAATGACGGCGATGTGGTTCATCACCTGATTCCCACGATTTCCCACGTCACGTCCTGATTCCCACGAGGGCGAGAAGCGACTAACGGAGAGCCGTTTCGATTCGATGAATGTGAGAGGAAGAATGGATGAAAAGATGGATGAGTGTGGAGGAAGGAGGAGGAGGAAGGAGGAGGAAGAGGAAGCAAGGATGGTGTGCTGAGATCGTAGCGGATGGAGATCGGTAGTCTCTGCCGGCCTCTGCGGGAAGCGGGCGTGACAATAAGTATGTATGTACAATACTATACTAATATAGAGCTGAGATTACATGTAGGCAAATGTAGTGTACGCCGTTCTAGGGGCAATGATTTGCGTAGGGTAGTTAGAAGCAACTAGATAGATGAAGCTGAGATTGAGCTACGTTACGTGCTTTGGAATAGGTATTTGTCCTGCAGTGAGTTGTGTGAACAAATTTTTACAGTTTATCTTAATCTTCTGCCTACGCCGAATCTTAAAAGCATATTGGCCGGATAACATGGTATCCAACGAAGAGCTGTGGAGAATCACCAAAAAGGACCCAATAGATGTCCAGATATGTCGACAAAAATAGAGATGGATAGGGCATACTCTCCGGCGCCACGCCAATCATATCCCCAAACAAGCTCTTGAATGGAATCCGTAGGGGAAAAAAAATATATGCGCCCAAATTATACTTGGAGCGTGTATTGTGATGGGCGAAGTGTAGAAGATGGGTCTATTCTGGAGCGAATTAAAACTTATGGCCTCCAACAGGTCGAGATGGAGAAACGTCATGCCTGCCCTATGCCCCACCTAGGACTAAGAGAGAGATCTTAATCTTCTAAGATCAAAAAAAATCTTACCTATATCTTAAAGACCGACAACGCTATGCCTATGCTTATATATAAATGCCTATGGTGTTGTGAGTGCCCATGGTCAGCGTTGATTACTTTTCATCAAACGCCACGTTTGCTCTTTTGCCTTTCTATCATACAAAAAAAATCTACGAATAATTACCGATACAACCAAATGAGGGAAACTACTTAACATTATATTTAATTCATTGTTATTGTTGGGACCTTTTACAAAGATTTTAAATATTTGTTTTAAATTGAATAGGAAAATTAATTAGCATTTATAAAAGTTTTCTGGAAGCGAATCAGCCTACACGAGATCTGCACGCTTCAATTGATCCAGTTTATGGCAAAATTAATTACTGGCTCGAGAGGATCTACTATAATAGTTTCCCTGCGAAATTATTATTGTGAGGGGACCACGGCCGACGAAATTGTGTCCGAACAAGAAAATTAGTGAGCGTAAAACGGGGTGTGAATTTGGAAATCAAAGAGCCTGCAAAACTTATTCGGAGTCCATTGTGTTGGCCCATCATTTACATGGGACGATACCTATGTGAATTTCGCACAAATTGCTAAGCCGGCCTGCATGTTTTAGCTTTTAACAAGGCCGATTACGCTACAAAATTTCAAATATAATTCATTACTTTAAATTTAAGAGAACAAGTTATCAGTGGCCGAGCGGAAAATATTTCGATTCGATTTCGGAAAAGATCTTGGTTTTTTTTTATATGATAGGAGGGCAAACGAGCAAGCACCCACAGACAACCATGACACCACAGGAGTCACGGAAGCGTTGCCGGCCTTTTAGGTATGTGTAGGCTTGTTTTTTATTGAACGAGAAGAGTAAATGGATCATGGAGAATTCTAAAACACGCCAAAATAGAAGACTTAATGGACCAACCGAACGACTTCGATCTCTTTGAGCGAATGCGGGAAGCGAATCGGAGTATGAAGAGAGAGCATATTTGTGTTGACCAAGTGGCCCAAGAACAATTGGACGATTTAGATATCGCTGGAGAGATTAGGTGGATGCTGTGAACTTCAAGTTGACACAGTGACGACATTGATATGGACACACACACATACTTCTACTTATACTCATACAATACAATAAAGTTTAGAGTTTAGTGTTTTAGCATTTCATATTTATACATGTGACGTCTCGAATATTGACTCGTACCCACCCTGAGAACATGATGTCACACTTTGTTGACCCCTCTCCCATTAATGATGTAATTTATGGATGTCCCCTTACTACATAATATTAATATAGACAATCTTAATGTTACAAAAATTGCTTCCAAAAAAATATTTCTAAGATGTATTTGTGTTGATATGTTTTAATATATTATTACTAAAACATATCTGCTTTTACAAGAAACTGAGGCAAATGTTAGTACGAATAAGGCGGGAGTCAAAGTACGCGGAGATCGTGGAATCTCTGTGGACGAACCCGCGATATTGCAATATATGGCTGCCGGGGGAGGGTACAGCTGAGATTCGCCTAAACATCAGATTTATGGCTTACCTTCAAGAATATTAATCAATTTCCAAAGTTATTTCACGATTGAATATGGAAGTATGTATTTATGTCTAGAAAACAATCTAATACTGAAATAAACAGGTAAACGAAAAATAAATAAATACCAAGTAATAAAAATTAATTTAAAGTAAATTCCTATTTTTATATCCTGCTAAATATCTTATATAAGATATTTTTTTCCCATAAATAAATAAAAATATGTAAATAAAATTTAATTTATAAATAAATATATATAATAAAAACTGTATTAACATCAAGAGTCATCCACTACAAGTTTCAAAATATGATATATTTGAACTTGCGTGGATAAATAAAAAAGCATTTTCATAACGATTGAAAATTTGAGCAAGATATATAAATATATATAGGGAGAGTGTGCACTAATTAGCAGGAACTGAAAAATAACTCTTAGTCCCATTATAAGGTTTTACTCTGTTTTCCACAGCCCATATATGTCACACTGCTGGGCACGGGTCTCTCCATTTCTGGAGGAATAGACATTAACCCACCACGCATGTTCATTGCGGATTGGCGGGGTTATCAGACTTGAAATAAATATTTATAGGCCATACATATATTTATTCTAATGCGGGGATCGAACCCGCGATTACTGATTCCGTAGGCGGGGTGTGTGATGTGATGTAATAACAATGTTGTATGATACAATTAAAATAACATCATCTATAAAGTAACAAGACTACAGGTGAATACACAATGTCTAAACATAGCAGGCAAAAGATGGACGGCCCATAAAGTACACGGAGAGCTCTGAACCACGAAAGAATTAAGTATGAAATATGCGTACCTCGGGCGCTTTTTGATTTATGGGACGGCGATCTGCTTTAAATATTGTTTTGTGCGTCTTGGAAGGCAGGGAGCGATGCTCATTTAGGGAGACAGTGTTTACTTGTAATGTGAATTGTACTACAATGATTAATCCCGGGTACATCGGGGATGTAATCTGTATCTTATTACTTTACCATTTTCATCCATCAATAACGTAAGCTCCATGCGGATCTGTTTTAAAATTGGCAGCTGTTTCCATATCTATTCTTTTCTATCGAATATATAGATAGACAAAGGAGATCTTTTCACGTTCCACTAAATTTACATTAAAGTGGAGTCTATTCTACTCTAACGGTATTCAGATACAGATTTGTTATTTCGTTTACTTCATTAGAAAGCTGTGTCACTAATTTAAGACATTAAGTATATTCATCATTGACATCGCTTATTTGCTTTAAAATCCGGTCGAGGCGCACTGTTTATGTGTAACAAGTTTATGTGTAAGTAAAGAGCAAAATAAAAGGGTAAAATCCATTTCCTCAGATATCGGGAGACCCTGCAGTAGCATATAAAGGCTGTAAAAATAAGCATAATTAAAATCAGTGAAAATTTTAAATTATGCCATTGAAATCATTACTTTCCTCGTGTTTCAGGAGCCTCAATTGGTTTAAAAAATCTGATGTTTATGTAAATGTTTCGTGTATTTATTGCCCTTTATTAATAACTGTATAAATGTGAAAAACGTATTTGAAATATATCACCGTGAAGATAAAACTAGTAACTAATTTAAGAGAGTCGTTACCGCATAAGTTAATCTTGCCGGCTCACGAACAATTCTCGTCCGTAAATCCCGGCAGACAAAACTGCCTCACCTGCACTCATTATATTTACGCCGCAATAATAAAACTTTTCAACTCACTCTGAATATTGAATCCGTTGCGGCGTGGAGAGTGAGGCGACCGCCTTAGTTATTGCCGTCAGTTATGCAATATGCTCCGTAGGTTTTAATAAAGGCCCGACCGACGGGGCATTTCGAAAAGTTTTCGTTTCGCGAAGGCGGACGCTATTGCGTCGACAATGAGCCCGGCAAAGCCCTGCAGAGGCGAGTTCAAGCATTTTCGGTTTCCTAATAGCCGCGTGCAAAAACAGTGTGTATTACTAGTTATGTCATATTTAATAAGTTAAAGCAAATTTTAATGTAATTTTTTGTTTTTTATTCTTACCTTTGTGGACCATTTTTTTTGCAACGAAGTAAAAGTGGATTTAAGTGTATTTTATCTTTTTATATCAAGAGTACTGGATCTTTATATTTCATTTTATACTAAGCGACGTTGAATTACTATTTGATTTTTAATAATTGACATAATACTTTACACAACTTACTTACTTTTAACATAATACGCTCTTTTTTAGATAAAAACAGGAGACTAGGTTAGACAAAATATACTCTTTAGATTCCATAAAAATTCTTTAATTTTTAAGATTAATTCTATATCTTTAATCATAGTGATATATGTAGGTGTACATGATAAATTTCTTAATACAAGAGAGTTATTAGGGACTTATCCATCCTGTCTTAAATTTATTTTGATTCGCGTTAGATAAACACAATAGTAAAATATGAAAATTCGTATCTTTTATAGACAGCGAATATTGAACGGCCCTTGGTAGTTAACAAAATACATATAACATTATATATTGATAGTTGTGTGTTTTTCTTGTATTTTTATACTAATAAGATTGCGAAGAAAATAAAAATCTTTTATTTCAAAATTTTATTGAAGAAATGTAAAGACGTTTTATTTCAACTAATCCTCATCAATTTGAACCTAGCAATATATTCAAAATAGTCACGAGAGCGACAGAAAGCATCAAATGCAAATATAGTATCTGTGGACTTACATAAATAGAGTCCTGTTCTTAACATCTAATTTTATATCAACCATACAATTTGAACGTATATTATAAAGTTAAAAGCCATCCATCGCAACAGATTAAGCAGAAGCTGTCGTGATGTAAAGTGAAAAGTTCTATCACGTTTGCTTCCCTTAAAACTGGCAACTCTCGTCTCTAGCTTTTCAGTCAAATAGGATATCAAGCGGTGCGTCCGTGCAGTCAGGTAAATGCAAGTTAATGCGATCCCTCCACGTAGCGCTTTCGACTATTTGCAAGGGTAAACATCAATGTTGGTTCGGAAAATGTGGGGATTTAATGTCGTTTTACAATTGACATTGTGCACTTTAATTTTTGCTCAATTCACTTTGTGTAAACATCAGTACAGCCTTAACAGTTCACCGCTGGGCATTGAGTTCCCTAAAAATTGAGGAGTGTAGCTGTAATACGTATGTTGGGCGAGCGATTTGGGAAAGCAGATTGATTATTATTCTCAAATGAACGCTGTTGTGCATTAACTAGTATATGTTTCATATTTGAATAAAAAATAAAACTAAATTATACCATTGTTTATGTACATTTATTGTTTCTCCAAGATACTGCATAGGAATTCTTCAATTTCAACTTTAAAGTCTCCGATTGTCATTTAAAAGTAAATTATTATCGCCGCCCAATGGAACACTGCGGATGTCTTTGAGAAAAATAAAGGATAGTGGGAGGGAAAATAAGAAGCCATGGGAGAAGGGCTGGTAAGGGTGGGGAGACGGAGCGCAGACTTAGACGTTGGTCATGTCATATGATAAACGGGGTACTATAATAACCTTGTTTATAATTATAGAAAAGCGTTCGTTCGTTATTTTAGTTATTATTTGAACTTGCTTAAAAGATTTTGATAGAGAACCATCAAGGCAGACACCTACAGTCATTCACGCATTAACATATGATTGTTACGAAGATTGTTTTCCATAGTAACGGTAGAAACAAGTTGCTCATAGAAACAAAAAATGAATGTTGTCTATGGGCGGCGTTGATTGCTTTCCATCAGGTGACACGCTTGCTCGTTTGCCCTCCTATCCCATAAAAAGAAAATGAATGTAAGCCGGTCAACGTCGGATATAACAGCAAGTAATAAATAAACCTTTTGTAATATACATATAATATAACAAACAATAACGTTCTAAACGCCTGTTAGTGACGTCACAAAGCGATAGCTTACGGGCATGTAGTGTAGGCACAAAGGTGCATGGGTGCATCGGATTGCACGCCGAGGTGCAGCCTTCAAAAGTTGGCGTTTGACGCCGGGGCCACGGAAGCGCCTTCGATGCCAGGAAATTGAAGTCACCTCGCTGTATACGCTGAACGAACAGCTCTTTGTTAAAGAAGATCTAATTTATCTGTTAGACTCGCTTTGCGGATTGTGTCCTACTTAAATTGAATATCGATTTAACATTGTATTTCATGCTAAAATAACTTGATCTAAAACGAGAATGGTTTCGACGAATTCAACGTATTTTTTAAACACTAGCATTGTTTTTAATATAAATAGAATTCTTGTTAACGATTCTAAGCTATTATATTATAATAATACACGTCTTTTGAAAATATGGTTTATTTAAATAATTTGATCTATTAAGAAAATGGACTCAACGAATTTTACGTATTTTTTATTATATTTAAACACAGCATTTTTTTAATATTACTAGTGTTCTTCTTAAACACTTTCACTAAGCTAATAAAAAAAAGTATTAGCAAAATTCACAACAATAGTCCGATGGTAGAATCGAATCTACGAAATTAGAGATCGCATACTCAATTCTAGCCACCTGAGCTATTGCTGCTAGCATATTTAGTATTTTTCTTATTCTTCCAAAATTCTTTTGCTATTTTTAAAATGTTTCGTTAATAGACGTAACTGTTCGTCTCTATAGTAACTCTATTATTTGTTCTAAGAAGTCTGTTTTAAGTAGTCCGTGCTTTGGTGATGGATACATGGCATGTAATATGTATTTAAAATACACCCAGATTATTGCATAATACTACATGTGTAGTATCATGCAGTAATCTGCAAGCCGAAAAGCAAACCAGGTGGCGCGCTTTTGGGAAAGACTTCTATACGTATACGTATGTACGTGTACAGTTTCTACCAGCCGCCTTGCGTTTATTGTTACTTTATCTAGCGGCATGGATATATATATATATATATATATATATATATATATATATATATATATATATATATATATATATATATATATATATATATATATTCACGCCTCTCCCCCGCAGGGGTTGGAATCAGGACGTGACGGGTGGCGAACCACATCGCAGTCATTTTCGATAAATTAGGTATATTAAATTCGTCTTAGTGAATCCCACGAGCCGCAAGGGAGGATGGAGATAAGCCCCAGCAGAGCCCTGCATGCTAAGGTACAGCACCAAAGTACCCGGGCGAGCCCGATCATAAATAATAATCATTATAAACATTTATAAATATTTATTCCGATGCGGGAATCGAACCCGCGACCGTCACCCCGTCACCCAGGACCGCGCCACTCCGTGGCGGAGGGTCCTGCCACTGAACCAATCGGTCGTAAAAATATAAAATATGTATATAAATGCAGAACAATGAGTATTTTTGCCTTGCCGCCCGTCCGCTAGTTATGGTATTGATACACGGGTACGCGATTACGGCCTCTCGAGCTACTAACGTTATCACTCCTTGTCTTCCGTTGCGGTAGTATCAAATCTTAACCATCGTGATATGTATGTGTGTATGTAACTAACACAAAAGAAGTAACTATGCCCTTTATTTTCAGTGGCTAAATATGCCATAATGTAATACGTTTATATCATCATCATCATCAACAGCCTGCGGCAGTCCACTACTGTACATAGGCCACCCCCAAGAAGCGCCACCTGGCCCGATCCTCGGCTTCACGCTGGATGCATGGATACGGTTATATGCTAATGTTTGTATTTTGATAGAATATTTAGTAAGTAAACATGTTCCAAAGTTACAGTCTAGATGGCGGTATACGTGTGAGCGATGTAGACCGCGCAACCGCTCAGGTGTCGTGCCCATCAAGCGGCAGCCACGTACGCCATTGTAAATATTAGTTCGCGAAACTCATCAATTCCGCGCTCAAACTTAATAAAATACTTGGCGCTTAATTGAAAATGAATACTGCCGGCACCGATGCGATCGATAGAATATTCCGCAGCCTTAATCCGCGATAATGAAGCGCCCCCGCGAAGGGTTGCTTCGAGGGGTCCACTAATAAATGTTGCGTCCCAAATTTAAAATCAAAGTGCGGAATAAATTTTGATTAAGCGATTAGCCAGACCTTGAGAGGTGTTTGTGTGTCTTTGGTGATATAGGCGACGCTGTGGTTCTTCTATTAGGATTAAATCATGCGTACCTCATTCTCGCCTGATCATCGGAAAATGTTTTAAAGAAATTTCTTTTTCCTATCTTGTCACTTTTTATTCACTTAAAGATAAAGAGGACCTTTAATGATGAAATTTGAAACAGTTCTTAAAAATAATAGTGGAAGTCTTTTAAAACGAAAATTAAACTAGTTCGCTTTATAAAAAAAGTGTACATAAAAATGTTTTACGATAATTATAGTTTGAATACGAGCGGGATATACATTTAAAAATTGAAAATTTTAAAAATTTATGGGTTTCAAATATATATATTCAAATATATATATATATATATATATATATATATATATATATATATATATATATATATATATATATATATATATATATATATATATATATATATAATATTTTGTTAATTTCAAAGGTTTCGTCTAATTTCTAAAACTAAAAATAAATTCTTGTGTTACATCCTAATGAAATAATCAAATCAATGGATTTAAACATTTTCAGAAAGAGAAAATATTACTATAAAAAGAAAACACAAAATAATATTCAATAGTTAATGAAAGTAGGATGAATTAAAAAGAAGGTACTTACGTAATCGACTTAATCTGCTTTAACTACTCGACTCTCGAGAGGCTCGACTCTATTTCTTTTAATATAACCGGCACAATTTAATTGTTTCACAATAAAAAAAATAAAATCACTTAAAACTACATCCTTTGTTACCTTTAAAGCGTAAACTAATTTGAATAAATAAAAAACTATTTAGCATGTATAGTGTAAACGTAAATGGATCATAGTTCAGTTAAAACTTCCACTCGAAAAAAAGGAGGTTGACAAATATAAATATAATATATAAGTATGGTTTAGGCAGCAATTACTCAAATATTATAGTAAGTATTATGTTTGTGATCCAAAGTAGTGGGTTTGATTCTACTGTTGGGGTACTGATGAGAACCGTATTTTCTTGGCAGAAGTACTATAAGTTGGAATGGTTAATAAGAATTCTAAGTAATTCTAGTTATACTATACTACACATATTAAAAATAAAAATACATTTAATTACATACATAAATATATATATATATATATATATATATACATATATATATATATATATATATATATATATTGTGTAATGTATTTAATTCAATGTTATTATTATTTTAATATTAAATGTATTAAATTATTAAAAATTATATACCTTACTTATTTCTCACATCAATTGCAAAGCAACCGAATGCCCTGAATGAATTTTATCTTGTCTAAGAAAGACAAGACATTCACCCTAAATATCCTTTATCTTAATATTAAAATGATGCTCTCCATAATATAGCAGTAAATCACAACAAAACGGCGGAAACAAACGTGCGGGGTTGGCTTGCGATCGCGAATGCATTCGCATACTCGCATGATGCATATGCACCGCCACGTTTGATTAGCGCGACGATCGTGCACGTTGAAATTCATTATAATTTTATTCATGCAGCGAAGTAGCTGCAAGTTTATTAGCTCGTCTCCGCGGAATCTGATATTCGTGTCTGCACTCTGCTCTCGGTAAGTTACAGCGCAATTTTAACTTTGGAAAAATACATTAAAACAAAATAAATGATAATGCAAACAATTTACAGGTCTGATGGAAGACATTTCAATGTTAAAATCTTATATATAATGTTTTATTTATGTAATTTAAAAGGTAAATTGTTTATAAATTATAAATTCAACAAACGATTATTAAAAAGTAAAAATATCAACAATAATATTAAGTACACCAACAAGACGCGAAACGACTTAGTTGGTGCAGTAGTGAGGTTTTAACTTTTGGATCGCGGGTTTGATTTCCATATCACAATAGATATTTGTATTATAGGTTATTATTCCCAGCCCAACTCCGGGTGCTAGGCACGATACATGAAATCTAAGGTAATTTGTATAAAGGAAAAAGGTGTTTTAATTTTAGGCATCAATGTAATTTTTCACTTCGACTAGACAACAATTTGGATGCAGTGGTTTGAGACATCTTTGTTGTCATGCAAAATAGTTTAATTAAAATTAATTATATATAGGATAAAACAGTTAATGGTTTCCTGTAAGGAGCGAATGTGCTTTAAAGAAAATTTATGCTTTTTACAGTACTAGACTTGTTTAATATATGCTAGAGAATCTAATTTTAAAAAAAATTACCCCATCATGTTTTGAAAAAGAGCGTTCTTGGTTCCAATGCAACATTTCGATCGTTGTGTGAATTGTACCACGAGTATAACAAGTAATGACTTGGATATTCACTATGATAGTGTCGTTCAATTCACGCACCGTATTAAATCTAACATGTAAGTTAATATACAATATCTGATATTTTCCAGTGTGGCTTCACTTTATGTTAATGTTGTGTCTATCTTTTGTAGACCTGTCACCTGATGGAAAGCAATCAACGCCGCCCACAGACATCCGCAGCGTCATAGACAGTGCGGAAGCGTGACCGGCTAAAGGTTTAAGTAAAGTGTCATTATGGGAGTGGGACTGGGAGTGGAGGAGGGGGGGGGGCTGTTGGTGCTCTGGAACCCAGCCACTCACCGTACGAAGCACGGTAGCTAAGTTACCATTCAGATTCCGGTTTTCTGCGGGAGTGTGGTACTACCCCGGGCGAGTCGGCCCATTTATGCTACACACAAATATTATGCCATTCTTGACAAAGTATTCGTCTGCAGCGTGGCTCTACCACTTAGTAAATTGTCTGCGTTAATTAAAATAGTTTATGTAATTGTGACACCTGTTGATGGTCCATAAATAAATAATAAATAATAAAAAATCAAGTGAAACTTAACAAATTGCTTAAACTGATCGTAACTGAAGTGTTCTAAAAAAATATTAAAAATATTTTGTAAAGCCTTATTTGGAAGAGCAGACAAGCTACAAAATAAAGTAGAATTTACATTATCCTACAACGCGATGCTCCTTCACGTACAGGGAACTTTCATGTCGTAGGGTTAATTACGACCTGCGACTGCTATATGATTTACGATGTCTGCATACACCCGCGAAGAAAGCAACGATATGCCATTAGGTATTATATATAACAAATATGTCTTGCTACAGCTTTATGGAGCCAAGAGACGTCACAGATAAGTGCATTAAATGAAGTTCAGTAAACTCAGCGTACTTTTGAAATTGTATTAAATAATAAATCATTTATTATGATAACACAACTTTCAGTAATTTTAAGTGTATTATTTTGCGGCGGGCTATTGTCTGAACTGAGGATAATCTTGTTTTTCAGGGCCTTCCATTCATTATTTGTAATATTCTATTCTATTTTCTATTCTTATCACCATTTTAAGACCACGGCATTGTATTACTGAACTGGAGATCTTACACAAGATTTGCCACCTAACTTAATTTTCGCTGTTATGCTAGAATTCTCTACCAGCTGTTGATGCGCAGATCTTCACTCCTACAATTTACAAGGCATATCATCATCAGAAGGCATATCAGATATGTTCCATTGCTAAGCACGAGCCTCTCCATTTCTGGGGGAACGGATATTAACCCACCACACTGGTCCAATGCGGATTGGCGGGGTTACCTGAGTCGGAATAAATATTTGTAGGCCTTATATATATTTATTCCGATGCGGGGATCGAACTCGCGACCATTGACTCCGTGTACGAGTTGCCCCGCTACTGAGCCAATCGGTCGTCAAACTTCCACTTTGATAATTCACAATTATTTACTTCACAAATGCATTTCATTTGCAATAAGTAATGCATTTCATTTGCAATAAATACGTCTCTCGAACTCAGAGAACCTTGTTTAATAAGCCCTGCACTCAGGTTAATGAGTTTACTGCATCCCCGCGGCAAGTTTTTAAAAGTGTAAAACTCCAGGCGCCTCGCTTACCTTTGCAGCGTTGGCAATTAACTTGCTTGCGTTAGGCGTGCTCACGTTAAATATTCGTTTTGCCCGGCAACTTGGGTACTTGGGTTGAGATCGCAAACACTCGGCTCGTGACCTACATCGGGTGAGAGTCAAGTTTCAACTGTACTTATGTTGTACTGGTTATGTTATTTAGGTTTTCAGAAGCACGAAAAATATTAGATTTTCTTCAAATCCTAAATTAGCTTTTTTAACAGCCCATATAATATCCACAGTTAGCTATAGGATTTATCAGTTTTGGGGGAATTAATGGACAGTCAAAACTTTTACTTAGCTAAGATCCGCCTCAAGCAAACAATAACAGTAAATTAATAATGGATTTATTTGAAACTTAAACCAAAAACTTACCGAAAAACGGCCGTGACTAACTCTCCACCCACCAACCACTATACACAACACCAAACACACACTACCACTTTTGTACCTTGTAAACGACACGTGTTTCACCCCAACACGAGGCATCTTCAGGTATAGTAGACTCTACGGAAGACAACCGAAAAGTCGTTTCGGTTTATTCCGTGGACTATATTCTGTAGCTAAGTAAAACTTTTGACTGTCCATATCAGTTATTGATAAAAGATGATATAAACTTAACACCATAAATCTCAAGGTCAAAATATTTCTTGAAACCGATGGCTGTAATTTTTTCCCGTTGTCAATGGATGAAAACAAAACATTTTTCATTCAACCCGCTCCTTAATGTAGTAGCACCGGGGAGTTGTAACAATGTTAACCGGTCCATTTCTCAATTTTGCCGCGTACACTCAGGACCCTTCCTTCTTAGAGATGGACGCACAAAAGATATACCTACTGGTGGTAACCCTTCGACAGCCCGCGGCTCTTGATGCTAAGTCAGAAACCGTGGATCGCTATCTATTTTATTGCTTTTAAAAGGAGTTAATTTTAGAGTTAAGTTTTTCGTTCAATGAAGTATGTTCAATGAAATATAGGATATTTCAATATACGGAAAACTGATATAATATAATAATATATAAATTTAAAATAAAATATAATAAGTTATATAGAATATAATATAATAAGTTATAGATATATTTAATTATTATTTATATTCTTTTTAAAAATAAATACGTATTTGTATTTATATAGTTATAATATATTCAAGTTTTGGTTTTTATTAAAATTTTGATCCCAAATAGCATGTTGTGGTTATGGGCAAGCCTAAAGACAATGAATTTGAAAAAATGTATTTTCATTTTTAAATTCATTTATAATAAAAATGTACCTTATGTAAATAAAAATGACCATGATACCATGGCCCTATTAAAAGAGAAACAAATGAAAGTTATAAAAAGGTCAGTACCATTTTTTATATAATAGTTTTATATTTAATTGGATTAGTAAGCAATTAAGATATTTATATTTTTGCATCTTTGCCCTAGGAACTGTATGGGGAATTCCGTTATAACACATATTAATTAGCCACAAAAAATGATACCAAGTTACTTATTACAAATAACATGATTTTAAAAAGTCAACTTTAAATTATATGAGAACGATATCAAAACTAGCCAAAGGTGTTTTAAATCTTGAATAGCATTTTTTCAAAGCAGCTTTATCTGCTTATTTCTCACGGTAAAACTCTTCGGCTGGATTCCGTCTCGCATTGTGGTAGCATCCGTTTCCTCGTGGCATTATATTAAATTTTATTATCGCCCTGGACTAAGTAATGGGAATATCGTGTAAGGAGCGGCCGTCCGGAGCCCCAGGGCTTTGGAGAGGGCGGCAGGGTGTGGGAGGGGCGGTGATTAAAATTTCGGCTAGCGTTGATGACACAACAGTACTGCAGAGTGGAAGGATTAATAGAGGTTTTATGAGTGGATTACATTACTTTGTAGTGTCGCAACGGGCGGGATATTGTGATTTCGTTTGTCACAGTATTATAAAATTGAAATGAATGTACTTTTGCTACCATTTTCACCGCATTATAAACATAATTTTCTGTTTATAATTTTTTTTACAGAAGTACACGATTAGTCCAGCATTAGACTGCCTTGACTAATGATGACGATAATGAGTTCTAGATATTTGCAAAAATATTTAAAAATTATTTAGGTAAAATGAAGCTTCGCGGAGTCTTGTGCTTCACTTGCTTTAATTACTGTCCCGAAGGAGTCGACGCCACTGTTTAATTATTTCCCAATAAATCTTGAACGAGCCGTTGGCGCGTTGATCTTTCAAGTGTGAAGGTTTATTTAAGGGCGGCAATATTTTTTCCTCCCCCGACCCCGGGCTCACTTCGTTATATTTATTAAAACATCGCCCGAGATTACAAAGAACACGATATTTTTTACACTGGAAGATGTGAAAACCAATTAAGGAGATAAAAAGGGAATCCAGCGAGGTGCCTGCATTAATTTCTTTTTTGCGGGGATTATTTTAAAATTGCATTATACTCTTGTTAAGACGCCGACGCTCCCGGTTAATGATAACACTACCCCTTCCTTTTTAATTGCCTCGGGCTATTGCGAAATGAGTAATCTGGAGGTGCCCGTCCGCTCCTAGATATAAAACTTTTGCTACTTGTGATACCTAAACGCATATAACAACTCGATAAAATTTAAAATACGTATTCTTATTTGCTCATTAATATATTATTTTATAATTTAGGACTGTTAAGCCACTTGTGATATTCCTTTAGGACTGTTAAGACATTTCTTATTGTGTAACATAGTAACTAATGTATTAAAACTTTTTATTTGAATATAATAAAACATTTTATATTATATTACTTCTTTTCATTATTATTTTTTCATTTTACATATTCATTTTTTTTATTTTAAAATTTAAAATAAAAAATGAATTGTTTTATAAAAACTCGATTAGATATTCGATCGACTGACGTCTCGGATGTGACATATCGCCTTGCCTTGCACAAGTAAATAATATTTATGAAGTGTGAATAAAGTATGAATATATGAAAATATATATGTACAAATACATATATATGTACAAATATATGTACAGTGAATAGAAAAATAAATTAATTTCACTTGGAAGAATTTCCTTTTTATCGAAAAAAAAACCCCTAAAGATCCCATATCGAAAAAAAAAACCCCTCAGGTCGACGTAAGTAGTACGGTTGGCACGTCTACAGTACGTATATGGAACCCACCACATTACCACATCGTAATGCTTTAATTATCATTTATTTCATCATTACTTTGGACTATATGTCCACTCCAGACGACTCATGAAGTAATGTCTTCGACGCATTGTGTTTTATGGCTGTATAAAACAATGCGAGAGCGGCACACACTACCACAGGCTTGGCAGGACAGTATCGTAAAAGTTGGTAGCGAGCTGTCTCTTACCATGATTTTTCTAGTGCCACGATGAAGACGAATACTTTGTCAAGAATGGCATATTATAGCATGAATGGGCCGACTCGCCCGCGAGAGTGAGTGCGTTACTCCCGCAGAAAACCTGTGTCTGACTGTGTCTGTATCTTAGCTACTGCGCTTCGTCCGGTGAGCGGTTGAGTTCCGGAGGCCGAACCCCCTCCTCCTACTTCTCGCCCCTTCCATAACGACACTATCTTGAAAGGCCCGCAACGCTTCTGCACTGCCGATGGCACTGCAAATGTCTATGGGCGGCGTTGGTTGCTTTTCATCAGCTGACAGATCTGCTCGTTTGCCTTCCTATCTCATAAAAAAACCATCATCATAATCATTGACACATCCGTAACTCAACAAAAAATTTCATTCTCGTAGCTACATGCTACGTTTGTATACCAAATGCTACGACAGAACAAAGTGCAAACATAAAATAATTATTATATTATAAAAGGAAAATTCTATTTTTTTTGGAAACCAATATTAACAAATCAATATTAAAAAACTTTTATTACATTTATGGACTTTTTGACGTATGGAGTTCTACTTTTAAAGAGTAATATATAAGATAAATATTAAAATTTGTTTATTTGTTAGTCATAACAGTCCCTTAATGGACATTGGCCTTCCTTGATTTAGGTGGAATGTTGTCATAATCCCAAGGTTTTTCAGGCGGATTGATGATCGCAGGTTGCTTTTGCAGTATCAGACAGACTATGCTACCCCTCTACTGGTATAAGCTCCCACAATCGCTGGTACAACACCCATGGGAAGTAATGGGACGGCTCTATACTGGCAAACACGAATAACGCTATAATAATATTAATAACACATGTTATGTCACTATACGTCCGATCCATATATCTAATCTACAGCTAAAAATTGTTAAAACTGTTTAAAAATTGATTGAATCAAGGATCATTTAATGTGGCCTATAATTAAATCGCGACATTTAATGAACATTGATAATAAAAACCCTGTACAAGGCATTTACTATACTATACATTAATAAATCAATTTTGAAAGACTTCAAGACATCTACGTGTTCTAATATCATTATGGATTAACAAAAGCCAAACCGAGTAAACTTTTTTTTATCGAAGATACTGGTCTTTTAGGTCAACTTTTAACCAAGGAAGAAGAAGACATAACTAGTATAAACGAAAAATTAATTTTAAAAATATATTTTCAACATTTATTATGTAAAATCAACATCAAATAATAAGTAATACTCCGATTATGCTCTTTTTTGTTATATATTTAATATATAGTATAATTATTATAGTTATAGTATATTTTGGAATGGAAAGTGTTCGTACACTGTATTGTACAAAAAATCTTCTAGCCTAAATCAATATTTATTTCGAGATAGAAAAATTTGTTTTATTATTCCAGAATTTGAAATTCATTTTAATTTAAATAGGTACATAAAAAAACATATCTTTTGGGTAACATTAAAAATTCATAATGTAATAAAATCATAAATCGCATGTCTCCCTTTCTTATATCAACAATACAATACGACAACAAGCTAAAAACATAGATTATGTAATAAATAGCAACTGAAATGAAGAAATAATACCTTCCCACGCACAAATAAATTACACGCCGATATTTGCTACGTGAATTCTGACACGGACCGCTCAATTCGGGGAAGGAGTCCTGAAATAAGTGTTCGCTAGAAGTGGTCACGATTACAACCGAAAATTATTCTTTACAATACAATTGGCTTTTTTAAAATTAAACCTTAATTTAATAGCTATAAGATATAAATCGAATGCATTTACATTTTTGTAGGAGACGACAGCGATTACAAAAGCAAAGTAAGTATTGCAGGTGGATTATTGATATATCAACCGTAAATAGAGGGAGTAAGATTTAAAATAGATGTAAAAGTTGGGCTTGATTGTGATAGTTTTGGTTTATTAGTCATCGATGGTGGTGCGATAGGCCGGTGCCAGGCGCGGACGGCGCGCACGCATGCTCTGTCAACACTACCCTAATGAACGGCAGTTACACAACGCACGTGATGCTAAAATGTCACAACGCTTCCTAGTGTAATTTTGTCGTAATTTGTGCGTATTTGTCATGTGACGAACATTACGACTGTATTGTCGTGGAAATATTACGACTAATAAAACGTTGCGTTGCGTTACCTTCAAGTTAACATAGTTGCTTAATTTATTATTTTCCACGTTGATATTTATATCGATCGAGCTTAATCACAATATATGACTTAATTTGCTCAGTGTTTACCATTTTCGGAATTAATACTCATCCATGGCTCCAAATCTGGATGTCCCATTAATCCGCCTTGGAGAAGAGTGACGAGTTAATGTCCATTCCTCAGAAGTCAGGATGTCATGTGCCCATCAATGGGATATATATGAACTGTAATAAATGCTATCTGCAGCATTAATCCTTAATTCTTCCATGAAAGTAGCACACTCATATCAAAGACTGATTTACTAGCTTTGTTAGCTTTTTTGCTCCGCCGCTTTTTATCCATTTAGTGCGTACTGCAAAGTCGAGGAACCCTCAACTCCTATTTTCAGCATGACACGTAAGGCATCAGCTGAACCGATAGTTTAAAGTCTATGTCATATTTGAGGATAGAGAAAGTGAGATATGTAGTGGGAAGAGAGGGAGGAGTCTTAACTTTTGTGGCGCCTGCAGATGCATTAATTTAAAGTGCTTAGTCAATAAACTGCAACAACACCAAAAGCATAAAATGTGTTCATGTGACGTAATTTATTAACGCGCAGCCACACACACACACATACGTCTTTGTTGTGTACACTATAAGTTTTATTTAAAATACTATATTTTTTTATTTTATTTATGACAATTCGATTCTTCCGATTCGGTCATTATTCAAATTTGGAATACGTATAATATATATAAATACACAATAATATATAAATACACATGAATATTCATAATCCATTAGTGATCATTTACCTATATTATACATATGTATGTTAAAAACAAGTAGGTACTATGGAACAGCAGACTGTCATAACACAAGGATTTTTATGCTTATATCTGGGGTGTCTACGCCATTCCCAAAGATTGTTTTATTTGACTAATTAATTTTTAATTTAATTCAGTAACATTGTAAATTAAAAGAAGTTTCTGTATAATAAATAGCTGATTTCATTGCCTAAGAGACATCACGAGAACTAAAAATTAAGCTTCCACGACAGAACGAACCTTGTCACGACGAATGCTAATTATCGTTCATATTTATGTGGCTGCAGGCGGGTTCGCGTTTCGTGACGTCGCTGTAACAGCGACAAAATAAATCGCACTAGGTTCGTACTCCCGTTAACGTAGCTAACGCTGACCTACATAGCTAATTATTATGTATGTTATAGTATGTTAATTAAAAAATATACAAATTAAAGATATAAGAATTTTGGATAACTACTCGTATTTCTGTATCCTGTTAAAGTACAGTAAACGAACAATTATATATTTTTCTTTATTGTTTTCAGCAGTTATTTGGGCTTTCCACCTTAAAATGTCCAATATGCATCCTAATTTGCATGGATGCGATAAAATAAGTATATGCCACACGTTGTTTATTCGTACGATAATTGTGTGCTATTCTATTTCTATAAAGGCGACGCCTAATTATTTTCAGTATAGAATGCAACCACATTAATGCGAATTTTCCTACAATATGCACCATTGGGTTTGTCGTTCTGTAAGCGCACGTGACAATGCCGCAACGGTTTAGATTTCATACTCGGTATGCCGTGATTAGCTTTATGGAGGGCTATTGCAGTTTACAGTTGGAACAACGTGAACAGGTGCATTGTATACTTTATCTAATGAATCTCTATGTAAATGAAAAATAATAATTTATATAACTGCGTAATAGTATATATATATATATACATACGCTTGCCAAGATGAATTATCTGTAGAGAAACATATATAATATTAAGTAAAAATGAATTTAAATATTTTGATCTATTAAATATACTAACAAGTTGTTATCCAACATACACGAGATTTATATATTAATTTGATTTATAAATAATTACAGAATAACTACTCATAGACCTAATAGAAATAGTTATTTTATAAAATCATCTTTTGAAAGGCGTCCTTGAGTTGTGGAACTACGTTTACAAAGAGGATTCCAGGATTCTAAGAGATTTCTATTTATTGACTGACTGACATATATGTATATCTCATTAATTATGAAATTTATTGAATAAAAAATGTTTCATAATTTAGAATCACAAGCGTATACTAAGCAGCTGTCTTCTTATAATAGTAAAAAATATATGTAAAATTATATACTTATAGGAATATTTGTCTAGTATATATTAAAATATTGTATATATGTACATATTTGTATGTTTCAGAGACCTTGCAAAATTTTACTATAACATGAAATAAAAGTTTGAAATTTTATAAATGGAGTTTGGACAATAAACAAGCAAATCTTTCATCGTTTGCAAAATCCCAAAAATAAAATATAATTTCCCTCACGCTCGGAAGGCGGTAGGCAGAAGGCGCGGGGAAGCGGAAGCAGCGTGCGTTTCGGAGGCCGGATGCACAGCCGATCGCCACATCCGATTCGCGCTCTGCACACAACTAAACACGATCCTTCTAGGACAGCTTACATTTTTACACTCAAAATATTTATTATAAATAACATAATATAAAAAATAATTACATCGACCTAATTGGCTCCTGAGAGAAGCTATCGTTTTTTTGTGACAAATATTTATTCTGAACTGGCCATTTCGCCTCGGTGCGTTTTAGTCACGTAGAGAAAGAAGCCGTTAGAAGGATTTAGCTAGGCTGGGCAGCATTTAGGAAACTTTGTCAGGTCTTCTTGTCGCAAACACCTCAGAGCCTGAAGACTAAAGTCAACCAGTGTGTCCTACCTGTACTCTCTTACGGCGCCTAAACGTGGACTCTGACAGTCCGTCTGCTTCACAAGCTCAGATTCGCTCAGAGAGCTATGGAGAGAGCTATGCTTGGAGTTTTCTGGTAGATATGATTCGGAATGAACAAATCCGCCAAAGAACTAAAGTTACCGATATAACCTTTCGAATTAGCAAACTAAAGTGGCAAGGGGCTGGTCATGTTTGTCAGAGATCCAGCAATCTTTGGGGCAAACGAGTGCTAGAGTGGAGACCGCGACTCGGTAAACGTAGTGTGGGACGCCCCACTGCTAGATGGTGCGATGACCTGCGCAGGGCGGCTGGCAGAAACTGGATGCATGAAGCCGAAGATCGGGCTAGGTGGCGCTTCATGGGGGCGCCTATGCCCAGCAGTGGACTGCCGCAGGCTGTTGATAATTGATGATGATGCGTTTTAGTCCATATTTCCAGAAATAGGCGGGGAACGGGGTCACCATGCTCATCTGTGAAACCCATATCTGCAGTTTAAAAAATGAAGTGTACTTAACATATTATATATGTAGTATTATATATGAATATTATATAGTATTAAAATAATTTTATTTTACTACGTCCATATGTATAATTAATTATAATACATACCTTATACTATAATATCATATGCCCTATACGCGCAATATATGGACAAAGTGCTGACAATAAATAGATCGTCATAAATTATATGTTATATACATATATACGTTTTTGTTCCACAGCTCATATATGTCCCACAGCTGGGTCTGGACCTCTCCATTTTTGGAGAAGATATTAACTCACCACGCTTATCCAATGTAGATTAGCGGAGATACCAAATTCGAAATAATATTAGTGTTACAGCTATGTTAAAGTAACAATTTTACCCTATTCCTTTCACTTTTCCTTATAAGGACGGCAATATCTATATAATTATATGTTTTCCTCATGATTTCCTCATGACGGGTCAAATGTAGCAGGTTTCTACCTACTACATTTGACCCGTGATTACTTGCCATAAGGTAATCCATTTATTTGTTTGCTTTTTAAAAAAAGTTAGGCCATTTACAACACGGAACATTTTACAGCACTAAAAAAGTTTCCAATGAGAATATAAATCTTTTAAGTTCCTAACTTTTATCTAAATAGTTTGTGCGGTTGTAATAAAAATTGTATGCTGTATACAACACTAGTGTAAAAATTAAACTGCATCGGCTGAGGCCGTCTTAGGAGGCACCAGGCACGAAAAGCCCTTCTAAAGGAATTAATCGACTTCGTAGATAACAATGGAATGTCACTAAAATATAACTTTACTCATTAGCACAGTTGATTCCATAGATTCGTTCGTCTGAAGTCTAGTTCGGAAAGAAGATTCAAATAAACATGCAATGTTTAGCTATATTTTTATACAACATTTTAAGTTAACAAAATTGTTAACAATACATAATTTTTATATAATATTTTAAGTTAACAAAATTGTTAAAAATATTATTTTTTTATAATATGAATGTATAAAAAAATAATATTTTTAACAATTTTGTAAAAATAAATAAATAATTTTTTTAACAGCCCATATATGTCCCACTACTGAGCATGGGCCTCTCCATTTCTGGAGGAACGGACGTTAAACCCACCACGCTTATCCAATGCGGATTGGCAGGGTTACCAGACTCGGAATAAATAATTGTAATCCAAACATATATGTATTCCGATGCGGGGATCGAACCCGTGACCATTGACTCCGCGGGTGGAGAACCCCGCCGCTGAGCCAATTGATCGTCTTGATATTAACAATATAAAATAATATTAACAATATGGAATTCGGTAAGATAATATATTGAGCAACGTGATCCATAAAAAGGCAAACTAAAGTAATTATTCCCACCCTCTAAAACAATTCATGTAATGAGAACGCATAAAACAATGGCCGGGTAATTTACGAGGAACACCGCCGCGGAGGAAACTCGGACCGCTTGCGATTTTACATCGACTTCTATTTGATAACTCCGACGCTCTTAAAACGGGAATTAAGATTAGGAGTGAAATCATGTAGCTCTACTGTTTTCGACGAAAAAGAAACATTTTGTTATTTAAAGCTTTTCGTTTTCAAATAAGAAATTCATCCGATCGAAATGGCTCAGAGGCGAAGTTACCGCTTTTCGAGTTAATTTCGCCTGATGGAAAGCAATCCATGCCGCTCATTGACATTTGAAACACCATAGGCATTGCAGATGCGTTCCCGACCGTGACATATGGTTTTCCTAGGTTTTAATATCGTATAGGTTCTATACGACATTAACGATAGGAAATAATGCTGTAATGAAAGTAGCCGGTTCTACAGAGAGAGCTGTGCAATGGTTGCGGTTTCATTTCGCGCTTCGTTAAATATATCTATAACTCTAAAAACAAATACCCGCCTGCTGCGTACGCTCTACAGGTATTTATTTCGAGTCTTATCCTATCTTAGGGTATCTTATGTTGTTACTACTGGTTGCGGGGAATAGATTTTCTCCCAGAAGTAATGGACGTTAGCGTACTACGCTTGTCGAAGGTAGATTGGTGGAACACCCAGACTCAAAATAAATATATGTAGTCCAAACATAATATATATTTGTTCCAATACGGAAAATGGAGAGATACTAAAGACGAAGAAGAAGAAGACTTTGAAGAGATAGAAGAGGTATTTTTAAAACCAATAATTATTAGTCTCACAATTTTATTATTGATATATAATAAGTTTTAATTTGAGACTTTTATTATTATTCATACGAATAACGAATAAATAGAAATGTTGTTCAATCTGCACGAGCAGTCGTTATATTTCAATACTAAAACAGACGAAACAAGAAATTTCAATTTTCGAACATGGCGTTCGAAACATAAATTAAAATTTGAATGGGCGCGCGGTAATTCGACAATAAAACGCAGCTGAGCCGCGCCCCAATCAGATGGCGATCTTGATAAACGACCACCGTGAGACTGCATTCTCGCCTCCTGTCGTTTACCTCACCAATATTCTAGAAACGCGTACAGAACTAAAGAAAAATGAGCGTTCTGTTGAAGGGTAATTTAGGCTTCATTCCATATCTCAAAAAATGTAATTTCATTTTATTTATTTTTTTAATATTAATAAACAAATATGGCACATAAGACAGACTGAATGCCAGAATGAATTTACTACCAGTCAACCTTTTTTTATAACTTATGAATGCATCATATGTGCATCTAATATATATAAATATTTTTACAGCATATATATTCTTTATTAATAGGCTTGAGGCCTCTCGATTTCTGGAAAATGGATATTAAACCAACACGCATGTCCAAGGCAGATTAGTGGGAAATCGAGATTAGAAAAATATACCTATATGTAGACAGTCAAAAGCTTTACTTAGATAAGATCCGCGACAAGCAAAACGATAACAGTAAATTAATAATGTGTGTCTTTCTGCTAGATAAAGTGGATTTATTTGGAACTTCAACCAAAAACTTACCCAAAATCGGCTATCAATTCTCCACCCACCAACCACTACACACAACACCAAACACACATTATCAATTTCCCATCGTGTAAACGACACGTGTTTCGCCCCAACACGAGGCATCTTCAGGTATAGTATACTCTACGGAAGACAACCGAAAAGTGAATATTATTAATTTTCTGTTATTGTTTTGCTTGTTGCGGATCTTAGCTTAGTATAACTTTTGACTGTCCACATAGTGATGGATTTCCACAAAGTAACGCCTGACTCCATTAATAATATACCTATATGCCTTACATATTTATTCCGATACGGAAATTGAACTCGTTTTTACCTCAAATGAACTCGAATTTACCTTATTTTAGTCTTTTCCAAAAATTCAAAGATTTTGATGGTCGCATTAATTCGTACATTTTTTTAAAAAACAAAGCCGGTGACATATTTCTCATAGACTAGCAACGATTCTGCAATGCTTATAGTGTTGTTTTGACTATGGACGACGTTACTTGTTTGCTTGAATATCTCATAAAAAATGGGCGGTGATAAAAGAATGTATAACCTGTTAATGAGAAACAAGCGCGATTTAGTATATAACCCCATCGTTAGGGATTGCGTCGGTTTTCATCCTGTGGAACACATAAAATGACGACAGCATACAAAAAATAAACGACAGTGACAGAATAGAAATAATTACTTCGTATCCCGGGCAAGGCAGCCGTATTGCTCTATTAAAACCATAAACATAAAAATATAACTATCTCTCTTATCCTTGCAGTGGGTTCATCTTGCAGAGAGAGACGGTTAAATGTTGCCTAAATAAAACATAACGGCTGAGAACACGAGCCATATTGCCTCGCTGGAAAAGTTTTAAAAAGTTTTCTTTGCGGGCCCAGTACAACAAGTACGGTACCTTTGCATGTGTGCGCATGTTTAAACACGCTTCATACGTTCGGTCGATGAAACTTGTGAAATCTCACAAACCTGGAACAAAATGTTTTATTCAAATTAATACATTAAATTACGAGATCGACATTTTAGATGTATGTATAACGACATATGTATCTAGGTATAAAAAATTAAAACAAAAATCCCTTCAATTTTATTATCCAAAACAATGTTGTTATGAATTAATTGATTCTATTTTATATTTATATATTTTAAAATAATGAATGAATATAACAAACTATAATCTTGCTTTCGTTAAGAAAAACAAATGTATCCTGTCTACGCTGGTGCCGATAATTTTATTACATTTGTGTCAATAATAATTATTGATCCATATGTATATAGTTCTAGTATTAACCAAGTAAAGAAATTGGGGTTATTTAATAAATTAAGTACTTAAAACAATTTCATACGAATATTATACTTACACGTGGGATTATCATATATGTTTATATATGCAAATAAAACATCATGTGGTTCCTAATATAGAATAGTGCTACCCTATTTATTCACGTAAACTTTACAAATACCAGTAAATGGGCAAACCGTTTACCTGAGTGATAAAAACCAATCTGCGATCTTCTATCTGTCCTAAAAGGGGATATATTAAAGACCAACCCCTAAATTTTGAAGGCAGTCAATGTCCAAAAGTGGACTGTTACAGCATTATTATTAAAAAAATAGTATTATAAGAATGTTGTAATTTATCATCAAAGCAATTTAAAAAATTAAGAGAATCTATTTTTACTATGAATGCAAGTGTAAAATACTAATAAGTTACTCAATTTGTTATTTTTGAAAAACAGCTGCTAAATCATAAAGCATAAATAACCAAACTTGCGTAAACAGAGGTAAAAGTAAGAAAAAAATACTTTTAATCGATTGAGGGCGTGTGACCTCCAGTCGCTATGCTTGTGTGAGTGCACGCTACGCACACAGACGCAGCGGCGCATACACAACGAAAGTAGGTTTATTTCCATGAAAAAGTTTTGAAAATCGATGGCTTTAGCTCCTACGCTCCAAAACTTTTCCGTCATATAGCCATAAATACGTTGTACGCCGACCCGCGCTGTGTTTTGCTCTGTTCTATAACAGTAGACATCAGCTACGGGAATTTCTTTGTATTTTTGATAACAAATATTTTGTTCTTTTTATTTAAATTTATTTGTTAGTAATCCTATTAAAATTAAGTTTCCTTCAATTAAATTTAATTCTATAATAGTTAAGATTTAACATATAATATTAAAAATGAGTTTTATACATATTTATAGATTTATGATGATGATGTTAAACCCAACGTTATTATTTCCAACATATGAATGACATGGACAATTATCAAACTCAGAACATACAAATTGAAAGCCATAAAAGTATTTAAGTCTCTGAGGGAATTGAGCCTGTGATCTTTGTTTTCTGCATACTTATCCATTATTAATTGCACTATGTATAAATAAATATATAATAAATAAATAAAGATATATGCATCCATAAATCTTCATGGTACATATATATGTATATACATTTATATAATTAGGGCAAATTAAGGTGTATATTAGGAGGGCTGAGATGTTAATTAAAATTCTTTAATTTAAATATTGTAATACCTAGGCACGCCTGGACGTTTTTTATGTTCTAAAGTTTACTAACTAATACTGCGTGAGAATGGGTTTATATAATTATTAGGATAATTATGTTTGCAAATGTCATCCTATTGCACGACAACTCGTTCACAGCGACTCATAGCGCGGGTTGCGGTATGCGCCATCTTGAAAACATCTCTTTGATATATTATTGTTTATAAATAATGACTCGCGACCCTCCCAATTTAATTGTGGCGTATCCTCGAGAATGGCTTATTAAGCGGCCGGTTAATATTTCCTTATTGGGCTGTAATTAATTTTGTTAGTCAGGTGCGACGCCAGCGGCGGTCGTTCGGTCGATGTCTAAACGACTATTATCCACCGCATTATTTTGCCGTGGCCAATTTGTTTGAAGCCTTTGACGTCCGATGGAGATTCGGTTAATTAAGTCGGCTCGATTCCAGATCGGGACGGGCTCCAAATATTTTGACGATTTTGTTTATTGTGACAGTGATTTAGTCGGTTCTGCTTATTAATACTCCATTGCAAATTTAAGGATTACATGCTTATATAAAATATAAAAATAAAAATAGAAACAATATTTCATATTATAAGTAGTAGCAATGTATGTGTTCTCATTGCGCAGAGGTATTTTCATATATTTGAATTATTAACGAATACTGTATATGTAAATAACTTCTAAAAAAAAGCTTTCTAAGTGCCACAGCACTGTTTAAAAAATATTATAGTTTAAGTTGAAAATATTGTAAGAGCATTTCCTTTTTGTTTAATTTACTTTTTTAATTTCAAAGGTTCCCTAAAATAAATAAAAGTTAATATTGATCCTACGTAATAGGTTTTGATTTCAATAAAAATCTAAATAAGTTATTTTGCAGTTATGTTAGGAAACTCATACCACAAACAACACGACAACTTCAGCGTATGTTTATTAATTACAACAACAGTTAGATATCAAGTTCGAACTTATGTAGACAAACAGGGAGCGTGTAGAAGTTGTAGGCAAGGTCGAATTAGCGCCATGACCTTCCAACTGCAGCCCTCTGCCCGCTGGTCCAAGTAGTTTGCGAACAACTGCCATAACTCCGTAGGTACCTACTCCGAAACTGGGTGACGGTCTAACCGGCCGTTGACTCCGAGAAAAAGTTCACTTTAAATATCCACAACTTTAGTTTAGCAACTCAAATTTAGTTTGGTAACAAACAGCAACAACAAGTCGCAACAAATCCCGATGGAAAGTGGCGCGCGAGTCGTTCCCAAGTTCACTCGCGAGCCTCGCTGTGTGTCACGCGTTGCCTCACAGTTTTGTTACGTCACCAAAAACAACAACAACAAAAACAATAAATACTTATATAAAAAAAATATTTTATATACTATTTAATACTTAAATAATTAAAACGTATTCTATTGTATATTTATGTACAGTATCACAATTACGTCTAGTTTTGTTTCATATAACGTTATCATCATCAAGGCATTACAGTCGCGGGTGGGCCTTAGCCTGGTTCAGTAAATTTTTTCAGTCAGATCTTCGTTTAGCTTTTTCCCTCCAGCCCCTCACACCGATTGCCTTCAAGTCGTGCGTTCCTTAATACGTATAGCATTATTATAAGTATTCTATAATTTTTCAAATCCTTAAGCTAGCCTTGCGTAAATATATACATACAAAAATTTGTCCATAAATTAACTTAAATGTTTTAAGTTATACAACGTATATACAATATTATTAATTTACAGTTTTTAATTATCATTAAGATACTTCAAATTCATCGGGGATAAATAGTAGTATTAATTATTCAAAACAAAATATATCTATTATAATATATTTAAGCGAGAAGCTTGCTCGTCGAATATTTTTTTATGGGGTGGTGGGCAACCACCCCATTAAAAAAAAATTTCATCTAAAAGAGACAAAAAGGAAGTTTGAGTTTAATACATTGACTCATAGCTTGGGAGGGTCACCAATTGATGATGATAAAATTTATATGGTTAAAAAAGTCAGGTCGTTATCTGTATTTTTTAACCTTATAGCGGGTAAATTCAAATTTATGTTACACCAATATTAATGTGTACTGTAATATTGGTGTGGGATGTATTCCGATATATTTCCATATATTTCAATTTTTTTTCAGATGAACTTCTAAATACAAGAGATTTAAATATATGTACATTATTTAATAAGATATAAATCAAAATAGGTAATTGAATAGACAAATCCTGCTGCCAAGTACGGGGATTATGCAACACATTCATTTGTGTGGTAGATGAATGCCCAGCAGTGGAATGTTGCGGTTTTAATGTAAAGTCATAAAACAAATGTCTTAAATATTTCTATATTTAAGACAATATAGTAAGTTATATAAAAAAAGGAGTAAATTTTCATTTTCCATGTTTTGCTTACACAATTACGTAAACACTGCTCTTTGATAAGAAAAAGCCCTTGCTTCTATAGCAAAGTCCTGTGTAGGACTGTCACGTCAGCTCTGCAGCTGGGGAATCGCGCATGCGTCCACCCTCCCCCCCCTACACCCCCTACCCGCAACACGGAAAACTTTTCCCTGACATAGGTATAAATACAAGCGTTCACCCGTCGGCAACACTTTTTGCCCCCCCTCCCAGTGGGGTGGGGAGGCAAAAGTTTTGCCGACCCGGCTCGGTACTCCGTACACAGCGCTCTTCCACTTTTTCCCGTATATTGAAATGGAGGTGCGGAGAAAAGAGTAGAATTTAGAGGCTGTCGTACAAATTTTAATGAGGAGTGAGAAGGTGAATGCCGCTCCGTGTAACGAGCCCCACACGTTTGATAATTTTAATACGCGCGACGAACTTGCAACTCGAACCGGCCGATTAATTGAGCAAAATAAACGTTTCGTAAACATGGCGCCGATAACTATGTACACTTTAATAATGTTTAAAAAACATTATTAAAGTCTACATGATGCCACTGCTAGGCGGTTCTCCATGGGCGGCGTTAATTGCTTTCCATCAGGTCACACGCTTGCTCGTTTGACCTCCTATCCCATAAAAAAAAGGCACAGATTTCCCCATTTTTGGAGAAAGGGTTAAGACTATAAACTATATATATATATATATATATATATATATATATATATATATATATATATTATATATTGTTATCATCATCATTAACAGCCTTTGGCAGTCCACTGTTAGACTTGCCTCCCCCAAGAAACACCACTTAGCCCGATCTTCGGCTTCACGCATCCAGGTTCGACCCGCCAGCCTGCGTAGATCGTCGCATCATCTAGTCGAAGGCGTCCCACACTACGTTTGCCAAGATGCGGTTTTCACTCCAGCACATTTAAGGCGAAGCGAGAATCGAAAGTGCAGTAATTGTATCCGAAAGCGGTAGCTTCACCAATAAGCCAATTAGGTCTCCCTCATATATTTGGTTTCTGTTAAATAGAAGTATCAATAGATATTTAATTTAATCTCAAGAGTTATTGGTTAGAGGTCGTGTATATGCGCTAAAATCGTGAGTTCGTATAATAAAAAAAATCGCTTTTTTACTCAATAACTTCTTTTATAATTTTCTTGTCTTAAAATTTTGCTTCGAAGATGTTAATGCTGCTAGACTATTAGCTTTTACAGCTTTATAGAATACTAGGGGCCTTATTTATTTAATGGCAGAATTATATATCATCAAAATATCAGAATTATCATCATCATCATTTGTCTGAGACTGTTTTGTTATATAGTATTGGTCTTCTCCTAACCTAACCTAACTTAACCATCTTTAGTTCCATGAATACAATTTCTGTCAGCCGCTCTGCGCAGATCTCAAGTAATTCAAGATATATGTAATACCTGAGTTTTGAAAGTACGGATGCTAAAAAGTATATTCACGTAAAGGATTTGTTCATTTTTTAAACGCATATCTTGTACGCTATTAAGTAGAGTTTGGAATAAAATAGAAATAAACTTCAGAATACATATATCAATTCACCCAAAAATCTTTTCCATAGTTAGGCACTTATATAACGTTTCAGTTCGTATCCTTCTTAGGTAATCCCAATATTTAACTGCATGGGTTATCCAAACAGTAGGGCGCTGTCAACGGGAGCATATTTGAGGTCTGTTAAGGGTACATTCATCACGGCCCCGTACTTAGTGCATCGTTTGACCCTACCTTATCTTACTGGAGCAGTGACGTGACCCGGTCCGCCTAGTGACTGATGACTAGCCATAATTAAATTTTATAACACCGCAAACAATTTCCCTAAATATTTACATTTCAAAGATCACTTTTGTTCCTTCAGCACAACTTCTATTCTTCAAATCTATTTTAATATTTTTGAATTAATGGGATAAGAAAACTAACGTATAAGCATGTTGCCCGGTGGAAAAAAATCAACCCCAACCCCCAACAAAAGATATTTACAACACCATAGGTATTTTCATCAAGCGTTACGCTTGCTCTTTTCTACTTTTGTCTCAATAAAAATAAAAGCATTTATCTATTATCTAAAAGCATCACCACTATCAGAAAGTGACAATTTTTGAACTGAATTTTAAAATACAAAATCTACGCATATGCCCACGGCATGTGTCAATCAGTTCAGTGGTGTGGCTAACTGGATACCGTTAGAATCAACTTTGGCTCCGACACAGTCTGCCCAACTTATAACAGTCTACCAACTACGACGTTAGCTGCATCTAAAATTAAAGGATTGAAAACATGCAGGACATCAAAGTGTCGGATATATCCGGCCAGGTATTCTGCGAGTCAAAGGTGAAATTCGGCTTTTTGTTTCTCGAATTAGAGCGTGAAATAACTTTGGGGGAAATAAGTTAACTAAATATGATTTAGGTGAAGAATGAATATATATGATTATTGATATTATATCACTATTTATGTTATTTCAATGAGTTTATTCATTATAATCTTTAAACAAATTCTATCTAACTATAATCTAGCAATAGGTAGGAAAAATAAAAAAATTCGTTGTTGATAAGTTTACGATAACGACATAATTGACTCGCTAAAGCTACCACTTTTGGATTTAATAGTAGTAAATAATATCCATTCCTATGTAGGGAGGCTTTTCGCCAACATTGAGGTGTATATCGGTTTTGAAAAAAATTATGATTTAATTAAAAAAAAAGTGATGCAATACATTTTTGTTAATTTTTTACGATCTACAATTAAGGTCCTTTACATTTTTCACCTATCTTCAATGTTATTGAGATATCGATCGACAAATCCAAACATTTCGGTAGTGAAATTAAACTTGAAGTTCAGCTTTTCTAGCTCCCACGTAATATTCAAAATTTAGTCTTCTCGGTTCACATGCATTTCCAAATGTATATAATGATTAGACTACTGTGACATCATTGTTTTGTTGACAGATCCTACAGCTGTGTAGCTATATAGAAATAAATTATCATCCTACGCTCTTCGACCTCAGTGCTATTCGACTTTGTTCACTGGACACTGGTGAATTTCACATGGACATTTTTTAAAAAGTTCAACGCAATCGAAGTGTAGATTTTCAATGTTCTGCGGACACTATAATCGAATTGAAAAATAGAATACGATGCTCAAACTTTGCTCTCAGCCAGTCGGAACGAAAGCCATTTGCTAGAATTAAAATGGAGTATTCGAATAAAATTATTTCAATCGATGTTTTCCATTAAATTTTCCACTAATTGGAATTCGTCATGTCCGAACTTCAACCACGGTATTGAATGAGTAAAAATATATGTTCACAGTGCTACAAGGCGAAAAAGTGCGTGAAATACATAACGCGAGAGAAGTAGTTCTCATAATGAGACTCGACCCTCAGGATAGGGGATCTATGTAAATAGGATAAGTAGTCAACTGAAATCCTATGGAACGAAATTCTAGGAAACAGAAGAGCACCGAACGTTATCAATTTTTTGATGTGAAAGATGTTATCGCGGGGTATGAGAGTGGAATCGTAGATGGAGACGTCATTTGGATTCAGGCTTCACTCGACTCTATACAGTATCACTTACACGTGGCAGTGAGCATACGGTAAAGACCGAACCGTCGTAAATGTTTCACATCTACAAAACGTCCTATGACGATTCTCTTTTATTTTAAAATATTTTTTAGTAAAAAATTGCATATGTACTTTGAAAAATTAAAAATATATCATTAATAATATATATGAATGGCAAGATAAATTCCTATCGTCTGCACTCAAAAGCAAAAGAATGACACGATGTTTAGTGGAAGACGGGCCCGTAACTCAGTCGGCGCACGGCGACTCGCTCAGATTTATTGAAGCAATTGACAAAGTGGTAAATGGGCCATTAGAAATTAGAAGTTCCGAGAGTATCTCCCGCGCTGCGCCGTCGAAAAATGTGTCGCAATATTTTTCAGTGTAAGCAAAATTGTAAGCAATAAATAATACTGGGTTTCGCGTTTTTCATTTAACCTATGGTTTTAGTTCCGAGTCAGTTTGGGGAACGTAGTAATTTTTTTTATCCCATATAGTTCCCACCTTTAATCACGCAGTGACTAATGACGCTTTTTCAAAGCGGATCACCGGGCTATTACGATTCGAAAAATGCGGAAATCAAACCCGCGACCATTCATTTGGAAAGCGATAATTTTGCCACTGAGCCAGTTAACTCGTTACACTTCTATTTTACTTGACCCATTACGTCGTTACACTTTTCTAAAATCTGGGATTTTTTTGTGAAATAAAGCCCTGATGATATTCATAATGAAGTCCGTCCGTAATGTCTAATTGGTTGATAAAATGATTCAAGTTCTAGTGTATGTAGTGATTGTAAATAAGAAACATTAGAGAAAATATTTTAAGGAATGCATTGTTCTAGACCATGCGCGACGACTTGATCTAATCGTTTATATTGAATACAATAATCGTAATAATCGAATCCTTCGGGAATGAAACAGGGGAACTAATTCTGTGAATGTTTTCAGTCGATAGCTTACGACATGTTTATTGTCATTGGCCAATAAAAATGCGTCTAATGACTCGAGAACCGGGCGGATCCGAGTTGAGATTGTCTCACTATTTCATATATGGGTCAATAAAATGTTATGTGCAGTTAAACTTTGTTAAACGGTTCATATTGTATACGAGGGAATTAGGCTCAATTTCAAAACTGATTTTACTACCTGTCGTCTGGGATGCATATAGAGCCGTAAAAGCTTTATTTTATCATATTTATTATTACTGCACCAATTACTTTGGAATAAAAAGAATGTGAATTAAATTTTATTACGTATTTTTCTTACGTTTAAGTGGTAGTTATGATAATGAATGAATACGTTGTATAAATAATTGCAGAAAAATATGTTGATATTTTAAATATTTTTTTTTTAATGGGATACGAAGGCAAACGAGCAAATGTGTCGCCTGATGGAAAGCAAATGCCGCACATAGACATCTGAAACACCCTAGGAATCGCCGGGTCTTAGTATATCCAATATACCAAAAAAAAAATACTTTTATTTGAATACTTATTTAATATAATAATTTTTAGGATTCGCGTGACTCATACATAAATTAGAATTAATTTTAGACTATTAGTTTGTCAATTTGCTTGTAAAAAACGTTATGATAGTGTGCTACCTAGAATCTCGTTCTCTATGTGGTTAGCAAAAACAATGTAAATTAATGGTTTCTCACCGCCTTCCGAAGTACATATTAACTCGCTTTTCATGGTTTTTCATATAATGAGACTTTTGTACCCATATATATATATTAAATATAAAATAAAATTAATTTTTATTGATAATTTAAATAAATCAATACAGTATAGAAACACAGATTATAGACTATATTTCGAATTAGTAGATATTATGGAGTAGACGAGTGCTCGAGTGGAGGCCATGTCTTGGCAAACGTAGTGTGGGACATCCCGCGTCTAGTCGGAGCGACGAATTGCACAAAGCGAATGCGAGAAGTCGAAGATTGCCTAAGTAGAGCGCCTAGAGGGAGGCCTATTTCGAGCATGAGACTACTTTGGGTTGATGATGTGATATATTCAAAAATATTATCCTTCATAACAGAGAGCGTAAAAAATCTATACTTAAAACTGTAAATAAATGGCAATCCTAAAAAGACGTAAATTTAATTGAAAAAGAAGTATTGGCATCTAAATTTAAAACCTTTGGTTTGCTTTCTCTACATAGACCGCGACTCTAAAACAAATATTGTTATTTGAATTTCCAATATCAAATACATTGTATATAAAATCACATGAAAATATTCACATCGGGCGTGCGGTTTAAGGAGATTATTTGGTAGAAGCGGGAACAAGTAAACAGATTATAAAAAAGACATTTGGCGTCGTCCCCGCCAGGATCCCCGAGGCCAACACGCTGTTGTATTCATAGGAGTGCAGTTAAGGTTTACGATTTCACAATAAATAGATAAAAACCAATGTAAACACATTTTGGTCTAGATAGTGTTATTATTTCGATCGCAAATAAATTTATCAAATAAACTATTTATAGGTAGTGCTATAATTAATCATTTTTGTGTAAAATTATATCATATTATTGTCTCTGGCTAAAATGATAAAGATATTCGCTTTAGAGTAAAGCAAATACTTGGATGCTAGGTTCCAAAAATACTGAGTATTCCAATGTGCGTTTATTTAATTTTAATTTTTTAGTAAAGAATTTATTCATCTATAACAGTTAAAATGCCATCATTAATATAATTATTTTGCAATATTTTTTTCACAAAATATTTAAAAAAGCTATCAAAGACAATATCCAGAAAGAATTCTGAGAACATTTTGTGAGATAATTTTCTTGCCTATAAATTTTTTTTTTGCCTATATGTGATAATTTATATAAAGTAATTTATATAAAGTAAAAATTATAATTTATAATATATGTTTTTTAAAGAATGTAACTAGTTCGAAGTGAACACACAGATTTCTAATACGACTTCCTTTTGTCTAAGATTTAACCATTCGCTGTTTTCCCGCGGGTGCAATGCGTCGTGTCCTGTTGTTTTTGTCCCTGTTCCCAGTCCGCACCACCGTGAGACCTCCCCCCTACCGCGCACTCGTGCGTGCCGATAAAAAATAATTGCTTCCGTCACCCTGCATTACAAAACAAATAAATACATTAACATTGGCTTTACTGTTAAATCTTTCCCAAAATATTGTGACTATGATAAAATTATAATAATCAAATAAAATGTGTTACAAAGTTGTTAAATTTTGTATTTTAAATTATTTTTTTAGATGAATTAATTATCGTATACGTATACGTAAGAAATAAAAAATACAACCGAAAATAAAAGTCTTACTAAGATTTCTTTGCTACAAACATGTTTCTGAATGAAAAATGTACCATTCTATTTTACTAAGCATAGAATACAAGGGACTCTTGGTAACGTTATAATAAAAAGGGCACTCATTTAATACTACTTTATTATTTTAAAAATACATAATCTGTTTGTAATTCCAAAGAAAAGTGAGTTTGACGAAATCGACGAACAAGTGCTAAAAAGTAATATTTTATTCCTGTACTATTTATAAGAAAGGCCAGAACAAAAGTACCCTTAACCCGCGCCCGCGAGCTTTAATGAAGAGAGCGATGAGTGTAGATGAAGCAAAGAAAGTGTGCCGAGATCGTAGCAGATGGAGATCTGTGATCTCTGTCTAGGTCGTAGAGGTCTGCGGGAACCATACGTGATGATATGATGTATGTATGTATGTATGTATGATTTATAAACATACCCTGATGTTTACTTGCGTTTAGTTTCTGCCAGATGCCCTGCGTAGATCGTTGCTCCATTTACCCGGGAGATAAAGCATCCCAATATATGTATAGATTACTACAATAATATCCAATATTTAATTAAGTTAAATTTAATTTACGCGAATATTGGATAATTCATAATAGATCGTAATTCTGAATCAAATAATACCTAACATTGTACTAAAAATGTATATTGTAGTTAGCAATTTCTTTAAAATACACAATCAACTATTAATGCACTTGAATGCAAACATTTCTGAATCAAAATCTTAATGTAAAGTTTCCAATTATTAATCTACGTTCATTGTCGATTTGCTTCGACTGCGGCTATCGGCTGTGCGATCCACAATGGGTGCATTGGACTGGGACTCAATATCGTCGCCTCGTGTTCAAGGCAGCAGCTTTACAGGCAGTCGGTACTTCATTTATTAGTTAATCAGACGTATGAAGAAATTCATTTTGTATTTGAAAGACTGTGTATCACTTCAGTTAAATAATTTTAATTGGAATCTTGTTGATTTTAATTTTCAAAGCTATTAATATACGAGTACACTTCGTATATTTAATTTTTTCCTCGCCGTGCAATGTAACATTTACTTTTTCAATGAAACTATTTTTAATTATATTAATTTCGATTCGGTTAAAACCTTATCATATCTAAAATAACTAAATCAACAACGATATAGGCTAGTTAAAATTATTTTACTATTATAATTTAATAGTAAAATGAAACCTCAATATAGAATGAGGAAATATATAATTTATCAGATTATTTCAACGTTTATGCCATGGTTAATTGTTTAAAATTATTCCTAATACTGAAATAATATTATTGAATAACTATTTTTATTCAACAAAATGAAAAATCTTGTCCATATCACTTGAATGAATGGTGATAAAGTGCTGTACATTTTTCTAGAAAGAATTTCTTACGTTTTACCACTCGTTAGAACCAGCTACTTTCAAGAGTATTTGATGAAGTATTGGATGAGCAGATACAACAGTTTAAAAAAAAACAACCCTTCATCTTGCCCAAAGGATGTTAACTCTTCTGTAAGTTTTGAGCAGTGTTAATTGTTCTCTTATAATTTGCCTTATTATCATATGCGTATATATTCTGCAATCAAAAATAAATTATAAATTTTCTTTTTTTAGAATTCTTGGTTTAATTAAAACCTTATAGTACACATACAAAATTAAATAGAATTGGTAATTGAAATGGTATCAGTATTTCATAAACATAATCTTATAGTGAAAATAATTAAAGGAAGAAATAAATTAAAATTAAAATGTAAAAGAAAAGTGTCGCTTTGTCAAAAGAAACAACGAAGTAATCAAGGAGAGTGATGATAATTGAAGTGAGAAGTTTGCAACAAATAAGTCGAGTGCACATGTGAGGGGGTCCCATTCAACAAGTCAAGTAACCGCATTGTACTCAGAGACGCAATCAATCATAATCACAGCCTCTTTCACCTCGGTTAATGGCCCACAAAATGGAGGAATGCGTTTAAAATCTGCGAGTGCTCGAGGGAACTGTGTATTTGGAGGTAACCGTTCGGAAATTGCACACAAAGCGAGAGGCTCCCGGCTGATCCATCATGTGTCGGCGTTGGAGTCGGAAGGCGATCACATTCTACGCGATTTCCGAACAAAATCCTGTGTCAAAACACAAATATCTCGGAGCGTGTGTACCATTCTCTTCCGATTTTTATTTCATTAAACAGATAACTAAATTGTTTCAATTCAATTTTCACAACATGCAATTGAAAATTTTATATTTAAAGTAACATTTGTAGTTTCGTATGTATGGTTGCGGGTTCGATTCCCGCATAGGGATAAATATATGTATGGACTAAAGATGTTTGATGATAAATGTTGGAGTGAATACTGTGTTTTTTCAAATGTAGCGTACGACGCATCCGCATAAATAGAGAGACGATTTGTGTAGAGCAGGGATTCCCAAACTAGTTTGGGCAAGAGACCTCTTTTCCACAATGAACTGATACCTCAGACCCCATTGATAAATTACTTTAAAAATCCTATTTCTAAGTTTTTTTATAGATATAAAACACTTAGCAATTCAAAAACTTTTGGGTTGGTGGAGAGTTTCGACCCCAAGAGGTCGATATCGATCACTTTGGGCATCTCTGGGCTGGCCAATGATGGGGCTAGATCCAGGGGACTCCTAATCACCATGTAATAATAAAATTGATATTTATTTCCAATTCCACATAAGCTATTCGTTTAATTTCGAATAATTGGACTATTTTAAAAGAATTTTCTAATTTCATCAGTTCCTTCGGTAGCGATGTGCCCGCGCTACGGGCTTGCCGCAAATCAGTCGCGCTCCTCGATCCATTGTTCGCTTTGTTATTTTAATTTTTCCCCGGCGTGGAATGTCTTTGAAACTGTTCAAATGACGCGTGTAATATCAAGCTTTGGATTCGTCGTTTGATGTACAGATTAGGGTACTTGCGGAGATGAGCGTCTATTTTGTATTTTTTCTGTTAAATAAAGGGAACAATAAAAGCGTCGTGGTTACGTCTGATCTTTTGCGCTGCACCAACTATAAAGTATTATATACATATGTGATGTTCTTCTCTTTGAATTTTTCGTCTTAATATTATATGATTCTATTCGTTGCAATTTAAATTGAAGCTCATAGATAGAATACCAGTGTATGGCTATAAGTTAAAAGCATTCAACAACGTGCAACAACTCATAATTAATTTGTAATGTATATTTTTTAAAGAATCTCATTCTTTTTTACATTATATAATACTTTAAAAAAACGTGAAAATAGGTTTAGCAAAAACGTGAACTTTTGCAGACCGTCAAAGGTAGAAAAGTTGCTTACCTGGGTCATATCATGAGACATGACAGATGCAAGTTGATCATGATGGGAAAAGTCGGTGGCAAAAGACGAGATAGTCTTGGCTACATAATATCAGGGAGTGGACTGGGATAGAGAGTACTCCAGAACTGCTGCACCTCAAGAAGGAGGAGGAGAGTTGTGCTGAATTGGCTACCAACCTTCACAAGTTGAAGAGGCACTCTTAGAAGAAGTAGAATACTTTGAAAGATCTCATGATTTAGTTCCTTTATACCATTAGAAACATAAGACACACGTATGGTGTTTGTATTCGTCTTCAGCTTTGTCTGTAGTATTTTAAGCTAACCTTCACACGCAGTCACGTTAGATATTTCGTATTACAAAAAGATATATTATATAAGTAAATCACCACGATCATTGTCAACCTACAAAGGTCAATAGACCATAGGCATATCTTAAGACACACCACTTACTCCGTTTTTCGGCTAAAGACATCCGCCTTGACATTTTCTGACAGCCGCCTTGCGTTTACTATGCTATACTATTACTTTTATACTATTTGATATTGACGAAATTTCTACATCATCACATGTAAATGTCTATTCTTTTAAGATTGGGAAGGATCATGTCCAACAGTGGAAAATAAACACATATGCTGTGAAACAAAAAATACATTTATCCCAATGCCGAAATTAAACTCGCGACCATAGGACTCGCGATAACTTCGCCAATATATAAATCAAATCAAACTTTAAGTTAAACGTATATGTGACAATAAGATGGTTTAGGTCACCGGGGAGGGGGGGGGGGAGATCTGTCCGATGCAATGTGGCGGACGCTAAGCAGAAAATTCACTCCCGCAAAGTTTTGATTGTCCGAGGCAGCTGGCACTCTTGTCCAACACATTCGCCGAAACGCTCAAGAGAATGTCGCATTTCATTGTGTGCATATCGGCCAAGTTTGTACATAAACTCATAGCCAAGTGTCGTTCGCTAGACGACGACACTGGCGGACATTTTCACACCTTACTTAACTCGCTAGTTTTCTTTGCTCTTAATTAGGAGCGAAACTATTACATTGATTTTGTACCACAAATACATATTTGCTGTAAAACAGGGTAGCACAGCGACGACTGCTAAAATAAATATCAAAATTATTACTTTGTAAATAATAAACTATAAACTAATAAAAAAAAATATAAACAAACTATAACAAAATACTCTCTTCTAATTTATGGCGGTGTTGAGTGAGTAAAAGATCTGATGTAAATGTTTTTTATACATTTTATTGAGTTGTTATTCAATTTCTACTACTACTTCACACTTTCCCTGTACATACACACAAATTTATATATATATATATATATAATAGTTAAAATTTTCATTAGTTAATAAAATATTTTTTATACTTGTGTACGGAGGATATTTGATGTTAAAACAGTTTTTTTTTCAAATATTACCTCATTAATTAAGTTAAATTGATATTTTTTTTTAGTTTTATATGAGTGAAAAAGAATTTAATTATATAGTACATAGTAAAGAGCGAATAAATAGTAACAAACAATAATAATAGGCCAACACCATATATAGAAAGAAAAAGGAATATTGCAAGGAAATTCCCTTTCTATTTTACCACTTGATATTGTGATTCTGTCATATATATTATATTTATACTAATTGTAATTATTTAATAAAGAGTAACTAAAATAAAAATTTTCTTTCTCGACCTAAGTAAGAATTGACTTTTTTTATATATTAGGTACTTTTTTTTTAATATAATAGTCCATCGAATGGTATTCGCCATAGTTGTCTCCTACGACGTACATAAAAAAAACTCCTATTCTCCACCGGGAATAAAGTTGTACGAGCGTGTAAAAAAAACCTAGTATCTGAATGGAATAAAAAATATTTTGAATTTACTTAAAATGCATTTAATACAAGCAAAAGGAGTACATATCTGCGGATGAAAACCTTTGATTTTGATGCAAGTATCTAGTAATGACTAAAATAAATGCATGTTTTATAATAAAGTAGTATTTTAAGAAATGTATATATTTTGTTTGTATAAGTGTGATTTTATCTCTTAGGCTTAAAATTATTGTAGTAATATACCTAGATTTAAAATTATGTTGTTAACGTGAAATTATTAAATATTATTTCATGCGTCACAGCAACTAACGGAAGCAGCAAATGCAACTTCCTGCCCTCGGGCTATTTTTATCCCCTACACTAATTGTAATTTCATTGATAACACAGTTTACAGTTTGACCGGTCCATTAGTGCCAAACAAGGTGGCGTCCGCTCGGGCCTTTCAGGGGTATTTATAACCTTTACTATAGTTGCGGCAATAATTTCATTAGCGGGGCACGGCTAGAGGCCGGACAAGACAAATGGTGGCCATTAGGAGCCCTAACGACGGCCCTCGTCAGCCCCCGAACTTTTAACGACGAGAATCAAAGTAAATACGCAGCATTATCTTGCTGATTTGGCGCGATCATAACTCCGTAGGCAAGGGTTACTTGCACTAATAGGATATGACCTACCAGGTAGATCGAGTTGCTGTTCTAATTAACTGACTCGCTTGGTTACCTTTGATACAATCTTGATTTGTTTCACTCAATTTATTGTATATCGAGACATTTTTTAATGCGAATGTTGTATGTTTAAAAATGCAGATTTTTTTTAAATTATGTTACATTGTTATCATTACCTGTTGTCATTATGTGTGAGACCTGATAAGCAAACCCGAAAAACAGATATATATCTTGTTTCAATAACGCCGTTTCCGGTTAAGGTAAGTTAGTAATAATTTATACTAAACTCGGATTTTATAATTGTTATCCACCCATGTGCAGATGAAGTTGACATTATGGTCAAGTCGCCTTGTATCTATAAAAAATATATATATATATATATATATATATATATATATATATATATATATATATATATATATATATATATATATATATATATATATATATATATATATATATATATATATATATATATAAAAGTAAATAACGAGTAATTATCAATTATTTTGTAATATTAAAAATTCGTACACAATTTAAAATACGCACCATTTGTTACCAAAATCTACGACGTGGTTGTTAAGGTTTTCATTTTACAACTATTATTTACATGTACATAACAAAGAGAACATACTGACATATTTTCTACGAGAAGAAGCATGTCGGTGATTAATTAAAAAAATTTATTCTCAAAAAATGTTCAATTTTTTTAAGGAATCAGTTTAAAAAAACAACTATATTTTTATCTTCTATCCTAGTCATTTAAGTAGAGATATGGCAGAAAACGTTCCTAAAACCATGAAATATTTTTTTTTGTTGCAAAATGGCTAAAAATATTATAGTATAATAGTTATTGTTTTATTTTTTCAATAACTTCAATCTATGTAACAAATATAAAAGGCAACTTTTTACTGCAAATAAACTACATGTTTTTTTATATCATATTGCTCCTCTCATCATAACTTCTTATAATGTTCCCTCACCGACCAGGCCTCACGGGAAGGCGAGGAAATCAGTGAAGTAGAGCGTTTCTCATGGCGGTCGTACTTTATTGTGTCCGGCCTCGGTCATTAAGGCCCATTCGAGGCGGAGTAACTTCTTCTGGCGAACCGTAACGCGTCCTCGCTATGTACGACTGGCTGTAAGAACCAACCACATTATGTTAATGCCCGCGCCGTATTTTGTTCGCGGTCGTCTGAATCAGGATGTTTTTGCCGATAATATATGGTAATTAAGTTTAGTTAATACTCTGATTATATAGTTATGCCGTTTTAAAAAAGGTGAAGGTAAAAAAAAGATGATAAAAGTTAATAAATAATGAAAGGTAAAAATGGATAAATTTAAAAGGTTGAAAGCTTTTAAATGTATTGATCGCCAAATTCACATACATACATACATCTCCTCACGCCTGTCTCCCTGTAGGGTTCGGCAGAGACCACAGACCTCCATCCGATACGATCCCGACACACATTCCTTGCTTCCTTCATACTCATTCATCTTTTCATCCATTCTTCCTCTTTCATTTCACATTCATCGCAGCGAAACGGCTCTCCGTTCGTCGCTTCTCGCCCTCGTGGGAATTAGGAGGTGATGAGTGGCGAACCATGTCGCCGTCATTTTTTGACAAATTAGGTATATTAAGATTCGTCATATTGAATCCCACGAGCCGCAAAGGAGGATGGAGGTCAGCCCCAGTAGAGCCCCGCCAAATAGATATAAAATATGTATACCAATAATTGGGCACAGACTTTTCGCATTTCAAAAGATTCAAAGGGACTTCATGCACTTTTTAATCTCTTGTATTATATATAGGTTTGTTGATTCTATTACCACCACTCTTCTTGAAATAACTTATGATAAGAAAAATTACATAAATATGTATATTTAAAAAGATGTCAGTGTATATTATCTGTACATATGTGTTTTAGTATATTGACATCTTGTAAAAATATTTGCTTAGTAACCATTGGTGCAGATTTCTACGAGAAGCGGATGTTCATAAAATTACGCCAAGTGTCTGTCAACGACCGGCTTGCATCAACTACAAGTAAGAAAGCTAAAGCGTTGATTAATATACAGAATGATTGCAAAAGCGTCAGAAAATATATTTGATTGTTTTTAAATATTTTACTTAATAATACTAGATAAATCAGTGACGAATTAATGGAATACTACAAGATGAACGACATTTAATTAAGCTCGTTAAAATGTTTTATAATTGTAAGACATTGATATCTTTTCTTGTATTATATATAAAATTTTTCACCAAAAATAAACAAAATATTCCCCTGATTCGGCCATGTTGAACGCATGAGCAAGGATTGAAAGGTCTGTAGCAAGAATGGACCGGCTCACCCGGGTAAGTACCAAACTCCCGCAGAAAACCGGCATCTGAGTGGTAACTTAGCTACGGCGTTTCATGCGGTGAGCGGTTAAGTTCCAGAAGCCCAATCCTCCTCTCATAGTGACACTCCATAAAGGCCGGTAACGATTCTGCACTGCCTATGGCACTGCGGTTGTTTATGGGCGGCCTTGATTGCTTTGTATCAGGTGACACGCGTGCTCTTTTGCCTTCCTTACACATTATTATCCTTTAGTGTTTAAATTATAAGCGCCTAAACAAAAAGTAACACGCTGTATAACAAAAATATTTCATATCGCACATATTGCTAAAGTACAAACCATAACGTATTAAGTTAATGAGAGACAACGCGTCAGTATACTCCAGCGCAGGGGGAGCGTCGCGTATACGGAATACGAATTTATTGTTTCATTAACACGGGATTAGGTGACATGTGCGCGGAGGATTCCGTCACTTGATACAAAAGACCCGACGCGCTTTTATTTATGATAACATTGCACTAATCAACTTGGATCGTGTATTTTTATTATGGGATAGGAAGACCAACAAGCAAGCGTGTAGCTTGAAAATAATCAACGCGGCTCATAAACATCGGAAAACCCTTAGGAATTACAGATGTCTTTCTTTCTCAGGCTAATTCTTTCATAGCTCTCATAGCTTCCGAAACAATTTTCAGTACCTTCAATGCCCGACGTTTGGACACCTTAACAGAGATATACTGCAATATAATCACGTAGTATTCATACATTTATCTCCATTGTCTGCGCTTGATGATAATGCAAAAAATTCGAAAACAATACAATAATACCAAGCGTAACGTCAGAAATCGTTAATATCATTGAATTAAGAAGAGAATGGAAGGCGCGTCTACTTTTTATTAATTTAGAAAATAAAGTTATAATCTTGTTAGCGTTGGAGCGACTCCATTGTGTCGCGTTACCTGGACATTGTAATAGGATCAACTTATTAAACACTAAGTATACAAACATCAAAAGCGTCTCACTGAACAAAAGAATGGTGCTCCGTAAGAGGCTTTTACCTGTGCTCCCATTTTTAAATTAATTCATTGTAATTTCATAAAAAAAATACTTTACATTTTGTTTTAATTGTACGTCAATGTAGAAAAAAAAATTAAACTGAATTTTTATATATATTACAAAGTTGTTAAGGTTTACCTAAGAATTATTTTTCTCAAGTAGTCTAAATCGATCCTTATGAATAATTATATCCACTCATTAAATTGCTTATTCAGCTCTCCCAGGAGGATTAACTGCACACATGCAAATAGATTTGTTTATAAAAATAACAATGATTTTTGAAACTTCAGTAAATATACTGGCATAAAAATGCATTTCTCATGATGCAGCACGAAGAGACCATGGAAGCAAATACTAGTAGATCAGCAACATCTACCAGCGTAACAAAAACTACTTTCCACGCACCAACACTCTGTTGTACCAGCTACCTTCAGCAGTATTTCCGAGCCGATACGAGATTGGAACCTTTAAAAAGCAAATCTACTCATATATCAAAGGCCGGTAACGTATCTTTAATGCCTTTAGTGTTTCAAATATTTATGTATTATAGGCAGTGATTCATAGAGACACCTGGCTCTATGAATCACTGCCTATAATACATAGACTGACTATAATACTACTTTGCGAATATCCATTATTATGTGGACAGTCTGGGTTTTTACTTGGCTAAGATCCGCGATAAGCAAACAAAAGTAGAAAAATAATAATGTGAGTTTTTTACTCAAGGTTTACTGAAGTTTGATTCATGTAGTGGTGAGTGTTTAACGTTTTTCGGTAAGATTTAGATTAAGTTCTCTGTTAATCCATTTTCTTCAGTATTATAAAATTACTTGTCACGGATCATAGCCGAGTAAAAATTCTAACTTAAAACTTTTCATAGGGCGATACGCTTTCTCGTTTGCCTCCTTATACCATAAAAAAATCTGCGTTCCCTAATCCTTCGAGTATGAAGTCCTTCGAGTATGAAGATTACAGTAACACCTTTAAATTTTAAAGGAATTTAATGTCCACCTTTGGATAAGATAATGTTGTTGATTAAGTACATATTGTTACCATGCAAACCATTAAGTAAGATAAATGTTTTATAAAAAAATATAAATTATATACATATCTAAGTAATAGTATAGCTTTATATATTTGTACTGAATACATTCAGGTTAAGTATTAGGAGAACTTAATAAGTTTTTATTGATGAAATACATATTTATAAATTTTTCCCCAAGGTGACAAACTTACTGTTTTTTTTAAGGGATAGGAAGGCGAAGGCGAAACGAACAGGTGCGTCAACTGATAACGATGTAAAGTAATCAACGTCATCCATAAACATCCACAATACCATAGGCAGTGCCGATACGTTGCCGGCCTTTAAACTAAGCTACCACTCAGACGTCGGTTTTCTGCGGGAGTGTGGTACTTCCCCGGGCGAGCCGGCCCATTTATGCTACAGGCAAATAATATGCCATTCTTGACAAAGTATTCGTCTGCATTGCGGCTCTACCACTTTTCGGCTTTAATAAATGTTGATAGGTTTTTATAACAAAAATAAATATGATATATACACATAGTCTGTCATATCACTAAGTCATATAACTAAAATTATTGAAGCAAATGCAATCTGTATAAGACAAAGCAATAAACATGATAACATCGATTTGCCGGAACGGTTATGGCGCAAAATATTTGAGATCCATTTACCAAGGATATTAGCCGTTAAAGAGGTGCTTGAAAGGCAATGGAGCCTTTACCTTCGGACCCTTTGGGAGGCGCGTTCTCAAGGAGCCGGCTAAGGTGTTGTACCCCGACCTAAATACGATCTAATTACTAAATAGTTTCACTTCTTGATTTATAGATTAAGTTCAGCGCAGGCGGGTCGCAGACGTGCCAAGCTACCACACCAATGACACATTAAAATCCTTTGGCTTATATCATCAATTAATTAAATAAATAAAAATAAAATGAAGTGTTTAAAAAAAATTAAGCAATTTGTTGTACAATGCTCGCACGTTTGACTCCCGCATCAAAATAAACATACATACAACATAAGGTCTACAAATATTAGTTTAGGAGTCTGGATGCCCCACCAAATCACCTAAAGTCATGCCCAGTTCTCCAGAAATGGGGAGACAGATATTGAGAAATGCAGATATTGAGAAAGGCATATGTACGTATATGGAGGGATGCGATTATTGCCAATTTGAACGAGCTTCAAGCAACGATCTAAACACCGTAACCTATAGCTTGTTCTTATATTGGAGACAAAAGCTCACTTGGCCAGTAGGTAAATAAAATAAGAACCTTTACACTCATGTTCCCATGCAAGATTATCCGTGTCGTAAATACCATTATAAACATAAAATGACAAGTATAAACACCCAGACTCAGAATATGTTAAAAATCTGTAAATTGTATAAATATTAATCTTTTAGTGGAAATCGAACCCACGATTCATGCTTCAGAAACCGAACAATTCACTATTACATTATTTTGGTCGTCAGATAAAGAATTATATTTTCAAAAAAAATTTAATTGAAATCGTAAAGCGGCAATAGCTCAATTGAATCACTAATTGAACTTAGATTGTGCTTATCATGTTAGACCGCGTGTAAAATACTAATATATTATTTTTATATATATTATTTTTGTCTTCTCTATGTTAAATCTTTATTTAGGTTTTTTAGCATTTAAGTTGTCTCACGAATAAATGTTTTTCTATTTAAATTAAGTAAAAATAAAAATAGTCTTATGTTAAAAAATATTGATATTAGTGATAGAACACAAACAATTTGTTTTACAAATTGAAAATAAAATAAAATATACGAAATTGTTTTCTAATAAAATAAAATAGGATGTAAAGTACAAATCAATTCAAGTAGGTGTGTATAAGACATAGTATCGAGAGGTGTTAAAGGAAAGACGGGACAATCTCTTAGGCATTATCGGATTGCGCGGGTGTTCGACCCACAATGGATGTTCCTGACCGAACCGAGCTTATACTGTGGGCTCAGTGCTTTGTACCAAATCACTTCGAGTAGATTTATTGCCAAGTGTCCCCATTACCCCACTCTCCCCCTTCCCATATAAATTGTGGAATAAGTGTTGCCATATTTACTGGTGACGTATCGCTAATCACGGGTACCTTCTGCGTTCGCCAGTTGTGAATAGTAATAATTAATCTTGGACTATGACGAATCTGAACAATTAATTATTGAAATTTATTGCTTGGAGCTCCAAAGATCATATTGAATATATTCACATATGCAAATCTACGTAGACGTAGATGTACTACAATGTTGTAATTTACTAGTTAATAGCAAGATTCACTTATGGGAGAGCAATGGTAATACAAAGGGTCGACTTGGCCGAAGAAATCAGAACATTATCGTTTAATATTTTAATGGTAACACATTAAAATATTAAACGATAATGTTCTGATTTTTTGCTTTTCATACCGGAATATGGATCCAGAGGCCCAATCCCTTTTTCCTTCTTTCATATCTTTCTTCCCCTTTTGTTACTTACCATAAAATGAACCGCTTTCTCGTTTACCTATATATTCCATAATATATATTGAAAAGCGCCTAAGATGGCGATTAGGTAAATCCTCCACTATTGGGACAAGTCTATGTTTATTTATCTAGTAGAGTACAGTACTATGCTACTCATGAGTTAGAGTTTTAGGAGATGAAATACAGGCAGAATTTATAGATTAAGAAATTTATCATTATTTATTTAAATGTATAAAACTGTTATTTCGTTTTTGTACGTAAAAGAAAGCGTCCGATATTACAGCCAATGACAAAGTGGAAGAGAGCATCCTGCAATATAATATGTCAACCATTTGCGATATGCCATTTATACTTACTTCACTGCGCTCGAGACGCCATTAACGAAATTAGTGCAAGGCTTGTTGTTAAATCATAACTATCATCAATATATAAAAGCCATAAAAGTCTAAAAGCCATAAAAGTCTAAAAGCCATAAAAGTCTACTTCTAGATATTGGCCTCTCTTAAAATTGAGGAGGAGTAAGGGTTATTGTAAGTCCAATTGAGCTTAATTACTCACTTCTATAAATTTATTTAAGTCCAATTGAGCTCAATTACTAACTTCTACAAATTTATTTTAGTCCAATTGAGCTTAATTAGCCACTTCTATAAATTTATTTAAATCTAATTGAGTTAAATTAGTAACTTATATAAATTTATTTAAGTCCAATTGAGCTTAATTACTAAGTACAATAAATATATTAGCAACAAAATTATGATGACCTATTTGTCTTTTTATCATTATATTATTCGTACTCACGTCTAATTAAATTAATTTATTTGTTCATGACTTTAATACACTGAAACTATACTCGTACAAAAGATACCCGTCTACGGACGGTTACTCTAATCAATCGTTCGTATCGGCCGAGTCGGTTGTCGGTCAAACGGACCGCGAAAACAACCTAATTACTCAAACCGATTTCCAGTGACCGATGACAGGTATTTAGTATCGAAATGTTATTACGTTCCCTTCCGAGAGGAAGGTACACTTTACTAATGACCCGGATTATTTCGAGATACCGATTGGACCAAAGTGAATTCGTAATGTAACAAACCTTAAGTTTTAACGTGATTTTCATAATTTATTTGTGGTTTCAATACATATTACTTGACTTAAAGTTACAAGGCACTTTATATACATATATTTTCACAGTTTTAGATAAATAACTGTTTTTTTTTAATGGAAACCAATTAACGCTGCTTATAGATATATGTATAATCTGACTGACATCTGTATATGATAGCTCACAACACAGATGCGTTGCCGGTCATTTCAATGTTTATACTCTAATATTTTTAGGAATATTCTTGTGTTGTACTATTTTGTGTCAGTCTATATAAAACAAGTTTGATGAGGTGTGAAAACAGTGAAATTTTAAATCAGTCCTCATCAGAAAATAGGCCTCCTTCAAGGCGTGCCACCTAGCCCAATCTTCAATTACACGCTAGATGCGGTCTCTCTAGCAGTCTACCGTCCTGCGCAGATCGTCGCTCTATCTAACGGGACTTCCCACACTACCAATATGTGGTTTCCATTACAGCATTCGTTTACTGGAAACATTTCCGTTTTTTTAGACGAATAACAATTGATTTAAATATGTTTGTTTACTTTAACAGTTGTCTGTTTCCTAGAAATGTGACTCATTGCCCGCTTCAATCTTACTATCTTCCATTGAAAAATCTTTTAACTTAAAAATTGTTATGAGTTTATCTTAGAAATATACAAATATCTTAGATTTTGGTGACGTAATACCGTGCTTAAAAGAAATATTTTAAAACATTACATCGTAAATTTAACATACCATCAGTCTTTGATAATATTTGGCTTTTTTTAGAGAATCATTCGAAGGCAATAAAAATTTGACTCCGTTTTGAGTCCTGTGCATTTTACTTATTTTTCTTTCTTTCTTTGATGCAATTAGTTAAAACTATTATGCCAGTGTCAAGTAAAGTGGTATAATATCAAATCTCTAGAAATGTCTAGTCACTAGCTTATAGCACAATAAGTCTTGATAAAATGGTGGCTATTCTACCAAAATTTATAGACTTTTTCAGTCAACTTAAAAAGTCACGATACATACATTTATTTTATATCGCTTCACTTATAAGCCTTAATAGAACTATATCGTATAATTTGCCACTACAATTAAACAATGTAACTGACAATAATATAAGATTACGAAAATGAAATAAAAACACAACGTCACTTATGTAAGCTGGCGGAAAAGTCCACTTTACTTATTTATCGTAAAAAAGAAAGTGTATATCTGTTTGACTTTTTAAAATATTAGTCGCAGTGATAAACAAATATTATATTCTTAGCTCTATGCATCACTTAACGCTGCTAATCAACACAGATGTCTGCGAATGCTCCACTCGTTCCATATACTTAATTAATTAAAAGAGTCCTCGAGTAGCTTCGAGGCAACTCAACCTACAGTTTCCACTGTTTACCTGCTCCCATGTTTGTGCAACTAACGAACGAATTTATCTCATTTATTTGATTTACAGCCAATGCTCCATCACAAAGTGTCCCGTAGCATACGTACAATCATGTAATGTACAATCCTTTGTCCTAAAGTAAAATTAATCATATTCAGGATTCAATTTGCATAACAAAGTTTACAGGAGACCCAATTTCCGACAATTATCTAATTAAAATGGACCACATATTGCCGGGTTCACGTATCCGTGATAAGAAAATTACATTAAATATCCTTATTATCAAGCTAATGTGGTAGGTGTTAAGTAAATTTTGATGTAATCGCGCTAAGCCTTTTTTCCCGGGGTGGGGTTTGCGAGAGGTCCGGGTTGAGAAAAATGCGCTTGGATTTATTGGCTTGTTACCGGGATTTAAAAAAGGAACGGTTGTAGACGGGACGAGGAGGAATGCGAGCGGTGCCGACCCCGGCAGTCGGCGCGTTTGATGGTTTGAGAAAAAAAGGGGCACTCGGTCTGATGTTCATTTTTGTAATCGTTCTGATTTTTCATTAATTTTCTTTTTTCCTTATGAATTATAGCGATTTCTTGCTATCGTTTCCTTAGTGAATAAAACTAATTTCATAGTTTCAAAGGTATCAAGCTTGAATTTGTATCGACTTTTAGCATTATTTTTTTATTCTGTGCAATTCCCAGCATAGTAAAAGACCATAATATTTTTTTCCCAAGGGTTTCGACAAATAACAGTAGATAAGCTGCTACTGCTATTTGAGAAATAAAAGTAAAACTTCAATCCCCAATTCGTCAATGTCCACCAATGGACTTATACGACTGTATTTAATTGAAAATAATTTATTATTTATTTATATAGATGCGTAAAACGGTATAACATTTATCATGATCAAGTAAAAGTAAAATAAAAATTAATTATTTGAATTCCAATTGAAGTTAATATTAAAAACTATTCTAATAGTCCTGTTATGACTGTATTTGATGTATGTTATTTAATTTATAATTATTAGACCACAGATTCTATATAAAAATAAGATAAGGTAAGATATGATATGAGAACAGTGTGATCCGCTTTCGATGCCGGACCTAAGACAAAGTGATGACTCAGCGCACTCGCCGCATTTGCCGGTTGCCACGTTGCACCACGACAGGGTTACCAATAGTCCCTTTAAAATAGGTTAAATTGTAGAAAAAGAATCTTATTTATGATTATTTTTTTCCATATACATATTTTTTTATGTAAAATATATATTTTTATTTAAACCTAACCATCAATATAGACAAATATTGAATGGTTGCCTATCTACTTCAATATGTACGATTCCAAATTGCCGATATGGTCTAATCATCAGGAAAGTTGACGACAGCAGAAACGTCTTTTTATTCAAATGACAAAAAAATTTTATTGAACATCAAAGATATTTCAACACCGACTGTGTTATAAATGACGTTCTTTTAAAATGTTAATTTATTATTTCGCCTCAATCAAAGAAAAATTTAACCGTCTTTGATTTCAATTGCTACAATATCAATACTTTTTTGTCCCCAACTCGATTGCTCATCAAGCATTTTAAGTGACTCTTACGATCCTCTTGAGACTCGCTCAAGGGGTCTTCTTAAATATTCACGGGACGTAACTCTCGATCGCATCTTTCAGTTGCTGAAACTTTTCTAAGCTGACGACCCTAAATGTTATTAGTTGATTCGAACGCTAGTGCTTTGAGAGGACGTTTCACTTAATTATAGAGCTGCTCATTTTCAGTTTGATTACTTACAAAATACCTTATTATTTAATTTATTAAATATTATTACGTTGAAGAGTACAACACTAAATTTACTACTTTTTTTTTATTGAATAATTAGACAAACGCTTGACGGAAAGCAATCACCACTTTAAGCATTGCAGAAGCGATATCGGCTTTTGAAAAATATGTAGTTATTTGTAAGTTTTAATTAGAGGTGAAGGCCACAGATCAAATTAATAGGGATGACACGTTTCAATATAATAATCTAGAATAATAATATAATCACTTCCTTCGTAAAGCTGTTTTAAATGTAACATAGGCAAATGGGTAGAGAATTTTACTTATATTGAGTTAGATTAGGTGGCAAGTATAATTGACAATGATTGTTATTCGTAAATCTCCAGAAGCGTCACTTGCACAAATATCTACATGCGACTTAGAAAGTAGATTGATCGAATACTTCCATACGTAAATTTTAAGTACTAGGTACAAAAGATTCACCACATTCGAAGGACATTTCTACTGTATAACTTACTTTTTGTTATGATTTGATTTTTCATATTGGTCTGTTTATTTAAATGTATGGTATTATACGGAGTTGTTATTTCATACATTCGTATCCAAATTTAGAATGCATTTACTGCTTTTCTTTATTGAGATAGAAAGGCACACGAGCAAGCGTGTTACCTGATGAAAAGCATTTAACGCTGCCCATAGACATCTGCAGGGCCATCGCTGGTCTGCATGAATTATCCTATCATCTAATAGGAGGGTATCTCTGTGATCCGGTCACCACTTAGCACTTGTCTTTTTCAAGGATTATCGGTCCTCCAACGAATGTTTTTATGATTACCACATCAGTTTCGGTATCCAACTAGGTCGTAGACTTTGGTACCTCGGAGTTATTCATTTTTTAATCTTATCCATTACACAAATCGTGAGTTTATCACTCTTTGTAGTTCCGCTTCAACATTTATTCCCAAATAAGAAATTGTTTATTAAGTTTTTACAAAAAAAATTAAAACAATAACATAAAAGTGTGTGTGTATGTGTGTGTGTGTGTGTGTGTGTAAAATATACTATGCTAATATATAATATTATTACATAAAAACAGAAAGATTTTTTTTTCTACAATCTTGTCAATAAAGTGTCTGGTGACATTTTTTAAATTATTTATTTAAATTATCCTTTTAACATCTTGTTCATCCAATAGTTGTTTGGAAAAATCGCTATTAGCGATAACACTGCCCTATGTATAATATATTATATAAAAAAATATTACAATAAATAATTGTATATAACTCTGTTTTTGGTATAAAATTAAGAATATATCTATCTATCTAAATACTTTAGCGTTCAAATAAACAATCCAAGCTTGCCACAAGATCGTGATACCATGAATATTTTAAAGGCAAATCGGGACTTTTTACTCTTTCCTTCGAACGTGACGTCGACTCGGGGGACTGGCAGATATAAATGAGGTAAATTAATAAAGGGGAGCGGTTAGTTACAATTACGTTTTTAAATGTAAGCAAGCCAGCTCCTTGTTACACTTTGATTTTTCTTAGGCGACACGCCATTTGTCGGCTTTATTGTGTAAGAGAAAAATGTTGCTACTGAAAAATAATTCAATTATGAGAATTTTGTAAATACATATTTTTATGTCCTTATAATAACCTATATACATATGTCTTACTACTGAGCACTGGGCCTCTCGATTTCTGGAAAAAAAAGAGAACAACGCTGACAACTAAACTCGGAACAAACGATTGTTATCGTAACTGTCCTCTGCGTCTATTGCAGGCAACAATGTATGTATGATAAATTAGTGTGTCTACTTGCTGTGTGGTTTCGAGAATAAATAATATTTCGAAATTTTAAAACAATTTAGGGTATTACAACAACATTCCTCATTTGTAAGGAGGTTGTATTGTAATGGTTCTATTGATAATGTATGCAGACTTACAAGTATCTAAGCCTATATATTGATATATATTTTAATATTTTAATATTCCTTTTATTATTTAATAATTTTATTTAATATCGTAATAAAATTTTCAGTTGCATCCCTTTGAATTGCAAACGACATTAAGCTATACTTTCGTCGCGAAGCAAAGGGTTTGCAGTAAAAATCGCGACCCTCCCGAGAAAAATCATGCCAAGAAGGGGTAACCTTAAAAAAGAAATACCTACTAGGCCGTTGTTTTCCTCTAAAGACGAGGGTAACCAGGTAGAGAGCCAAATGAATTGCAAACAGCATTATTATTTCCTTCAGGAAGTCGTATATATTCGCGGGCGCCTTTATTTTAGCGTTTCTCGCTTTAGTCATTTTTTTTTCTTACCCCTTTTTTATTGCCGACAAGCTCGTAATATATTGTAAGCGCGCAGCAAGCGGCAGCGGTAAACAACTATTACAAGTTAATAGGAAAAATGGTTTATCTACTTTGTATCTAATAATAAAAAGTTGCGTGAACTTTTTTTGAACACTTATTCTTTTTCGCAGCTGGTGGTTAAGTAAATATTATACATGATTAAATACACCCTAGCCGTGTTTGAGAAACGAATGTGTACCTTAAAGGTTGGCAACCCATTTGTAACGCGTTTCATCATCATCATCAACAGCGGCAGTGCGGCAGTCCACTGCTGGACATAGGTCTCCCCCATAGAGGACGCATCCAGTTTCTGCCAGCCGCCCTGCACAGATCGTCGCACCATCTAGCCGGAGAGCGTCTCACACTACGTTTATCGAGACGTGGTCTCCACTCCAGCACTCGTTTGCTCCAACGATTGTCGGATCTCCGACAAACGTGACCAACCCATTGCCACTTTAGTTTGCTAATTCGAAAGGCTATGCCAGTGACTTTAGTTTTCTGGCGGATTTATCCGCCAATTTATATCCAAATCATATCTACCAGAGAAACTCCGAGCATAGCTCTCTTCATAGCTCTCTCCATAGCTCTCTGAGCGACTCTGAGCTTATAAAGCAGACGGACGTAACGCGTTTAGTGTTGCGGATATCTTATAATACCTCATCTTTATTTACTGATATTTATTTTAGATCAAGGATTCAAAGTCTTGTGAGATTTCTCGCCTGTTGTTAACTTGAATCTCGTTCGAATCAGTGATCATCGCACTTCTCTAATAACTACTGCAAGCATCTATTCACTTGATTGAACTGTATTTTTAAATAAATCATTTTGACAGTGCGAGGGTGTCCCATTCTTTCTAGGTGATGTAGTCAGTGAATTCTGTGTGGTTTTGTTCTTCCGATTATATTGGCATCACGATCACTAAAACATTTGACATAAATTATATTACCTTCCATCGTAATTATATTGCCCATCGAGTCTAATCTGTATGGTCATGTAATTAGCCCTTACAAAGGCTTTGAGAGGATAAGAACAAGTACATTTCTTGGATGAATAGTTTCGCTCGTAAAATCTGCTATAAAAGGGCGATAACTGCCGATTATGGCCTTCGTAACGGCTCTCTAATAATGAATTGTCTTTAGTATAATGCTCAACGAGATTGTGTTATGGTTGTTATCTTATAGATGGAACCCTTTTAAATTGTAAATATAACACCAAAAAAGATAAAGTTACTAAATAACAAAACAAACTTATTTAACCAATCTATTACATAAACCGAGGTGAAATACTTTGTAATTGAGTATACTATGAATTGTGTTACTTTTTGTAAGATTTAGTAAAACTGGCAAAATAAAGTAATCCAATAGTAGCGATTATACAATACAATGCCTCTGGTGTGTGTGGACGGCGTTGGTTGTTTTTAATTTAGTAATAAGCTTGATCGTTCGCCTCTCTATGTAATAGAAAAAAAAATATATATAAAAAAACACCTACACATCATTAATATAAAAATAACCTGAGCAATCCACTGTTGAACAATTTCTCTCAATTTTGAGAGGTTTTGCTTACGTCGATACGCTTTGCAAGTGGTTGGTAATACTTTTTATCGCTTCAAGTGTCTTTTTTTTTACGTATCCCATGATAGCAAACGAGTCAGCGTGTCGCTTGGTAAAAAGTATTATATAAGAGGCCACCCATAGACATCTGCAACACCATTATGCGCTACAAATACGTTGCCGGCCTTTGAAATATGAGTGAGCTTGTTTTTTGAAAGTTCCAATATCATAGCTGCCGTGATAAATTAATTATTAAAAACTCTGGAGTTAAAAGGAATTGACACAGTCGGCAGACAGATTGGTAACCTCAGATAAGACGCATCTCGTATTGGCAAATTGCTGTCTGTAATTGATCTATGTAAAACAACAATTTGTATCAAGCCTTTATTCTTGAATGATAATACGGCTATATAACTCTCAAGGTGAACAATGAGTAGAGTCAAATTTTGTACTGACTGTCCATTATTGTAATAAAATGTTGCAGAAAGCATAAAACCTGAATTTAGATAATAATATCAAAATTTCTAAAGCAAATTATCTATTGAATGGGAAAATTTGATGGGACATGCCTTCAGAATTTCGCTTTTTAACTCGTCCATTTACGGTTGTCTTTCGTAGAGTCTGCTACACCTAAGGATGCCTCTTGTCGAGGTAAAACGCGTTGTTTGTGGTGAAAAGTGGTATAGTGTCTATGATCTTGTCGACGTAAGTGATTATAATTAGTAATTTCGCTAAACGCTACTTTGCAAACACACTATATAATTTTTCTGATTTGTGTTCACGGATCTTATATTGGATTTCTGCAAAATAACGGCTTACTCCGTGAATTAACATAAAACTATTGTTAGAACCTCGGTGTTTTGCAGTATATACCACATGCAGTGTTATAGAAATTTAGTGACGGGTGATCACACGTAGTAGTAGAGCTATAATGATATAGGATTGAAATAATATTTTTGATATAGAGCATTTTTATGAAGAAAAAAAGACGTACAGATAATATCATACATACATATATCGGAAGAGAAATAAGGCTTGCGAACGGAGCCAATAAACGTAGATTATCGGGAGTTATGATGCGATTCTCGTTAATGCGACACGACAATAGGCCGCGGGCGGGGAACCGGCGTGCGCCGCGGCTGTGATTATATGGAGAAAGAGTCAAGGAACTCTAAAAGGTAAGAGAAAAAAAAACAATTTATACTCATATCCCTACACTAGAGAGAATCTTGAGCATTATGGGCGCCGTTATAAACACACAAATGAAAAAGACAAACATCGATAATAAATATTTGTAGGCTATGTAAATATTATTTTTTTAGCCCATAATGCCCATGTATGTAGCCCATATATGTCCCACTGGTGGTCCCACAGGCATTCCCATTTCTGAAGGTACGGACTTTAAACCATCACGCTTGTCCAATGCTGATTGGCGGGGTGACGAGACTCGTAATAAATATACGTAGGCCATAGATATATTTATCTCGATGCGGGGTTCGAACTCACGACCATTAAATCCGTAGGCGGGCGCTCCGCCACTGAACCAATAGGTCGTAGAAATATTTGTTTTAATGAATATGCATATATGACTCATTTATTAAGAAGCGAACACTTCGTAACTGTGCTAATTGAATCGAAGATTAAATGTTACTCTGCTTGCAGTGACTTCGCCTAATTTCCCACGTAGGATCTTATATTCCGGGCAAAAATAGTCTAAATAATGTTTTCAAAGTTTTATTACTTCATTTTAAACTTTAATATATAATCAATATTAGATCAAAATTAATAGAGTTATGGAATAAGAAATCTAATTCACCCCTGTATTATACAAAAATAAACGCTACATCTATGAATCATTGTTAATTTAAATAGTAGTTTGTATTTGTTTTCAGAAAAAGCGTTTTCCATATTTTATGCATGCCCGCAGGGGGCATCACTCAGAGCGCATAGACAAAAAGAGCGCTGGTTCATGTTATGAAGTCAATTTATCATCAGCAAAGCGAATAATTGCTCTATGGAACGCTTTGATCGTTATAAGCGAGACTTACATATGTCTGACGTTAAATCTATACCTTGTACATTATAAGAATTTTTTTTCTATTTGAATTACGTGATAATATAAAATAGTATAATAAACAGTCTAGAGTGAATAACATATCTTAACCTTACTCAAGATTCAATTCATTTCAAATTCAATTTATATAAAGCTAATATCGCATCAACAATAGAGAGATATCTTGTTCATTATTTAATAATCATATCATTGCTAGAGATAAACTAAAAACAATACAAATAGGAAAATACCAAAAATATCCAGTGCACAGAATTTATTGCCTTAATAATGTGTTTATTGAAAGCATATATACATTGACTTGTTTATGTAAATTTATATTTAGAGCTCCAGTTATAAACTGCAAAAACAAGTTGATCTCGATTTTTTAACAAAATATTTTTTTCAGTCGATTACAATTATTAAATCATAAAAGTGTTACGAGATAATACAACTGTAATAGTAGGTATATTAAACATTATCGCTAAACATCTAAATATCCTCTTCTCCTATAATATATTCTCCTTATCCTATTGTTCTCCTTTAATAAATATATTTAATGCGTATCTGTCAAACAATTTATCTCGAAAATTAATCGTCCGAAACCACTTCTTTTAAAATTTAAAAAAGTAAAATGTATACATCTGAAGTATGCTGTACAAAACGTCATATTTATCGGATCGGTATTGAGACTCAAAAAAAAAATTATCTGCTTTTTAAGTTATCCTTTATTGTCTAATATTGTTCAGGCTGTCTTCGTTATAGTAAACGTTGTCGGATACAACATTATGTAAATAGTGTTATATTGTATTATGTAGTAAGAATTATATGGAGTACGATTTTTATTAGTTCCTGTGTGGATGGCCATTAAATAAATTTAAAATAAAAGAAGTTCTTGAAAAAAATTTCGCAAACTGTTACCTGGTAATTCGTTAAGGCGCGATTGTATACAAAATAAAAAACGAATACCAAATAGCGCATGGTTTAAACGGCCGTAGCCCAGTGTATTGTGGAAGCGCAATTGGGAAAAGAACACGCCAATACGGTCCGATACTGTGCAAACACTTCGACACAAAGTCAATGTTGACAAGCCCAGCCCTCCCCAGCTCGTACGGGGACAATAAATCGTATAAATAAATTACCGTTGTCAATCTACTATGATCTTATTTGTTGGAGCCGATGTGCCTTCAGACATAGTTAATTTTTGATATGTACGTATATACAATTTAATTACCTGTGTGTATTATTAAAATACATAAATCCCAAATCTTTTATTATTTTCTAAAAATGATTGGATGGTTTGAGCGGTATGGATGGAGAGGATGGATGAAAGAAGACTGGCAAAAGAAATTTACCTTGCGAATGTGGATGGAAGGGTCGGAAGAGGAAGAACACGAAAAACATACCTTGAACAAATTGCTGAACTTTTTAGGAAGGGCCAGGTCAAGAGTACCCTCAACCGACGGGCTTGCATGAGGAGAATAATGAGTGTAGAGGAAGCAAGGGATGCCGAGATCGAAGCAGATGGAGATCTGTGATCTCTGCCTACCCCTACGGGAGACAGGCGTGACGATATGTATGTAATATGTATGTCTTCTAAAAAACAAATAGGTTTTATTTGTTTTTAAAATTTTTGTTTCTCTGCCTATCTATCGATCTATTCTTGTGAAAGGCTGAATCAAATAATGAAGAGATTTTAACGGATAATAGATGAGTTTGTAACAAATGTTTAATTAACATCAAAAAGAAATACTGATAATTTGATGTTTTTTTTAACAAATTTTAAGATATTGTGCTTTAGTAATTTGAATATTGTAATCGAACCTCATGAGGTTAAATTAATGTTTAGGAAGGTATTTTTACGTACACTGATTGTTCTTTTAATCATTAAGAATTAAAACAAACACAAGATTATTTAAAAAAAGACTATATAAATGGCTAATAGATGGCAATATTTATAATAAATACTAATCACTTTTTTTGCTTTAAAAGTTGGATTGAATGTATATAATAGATGAAATAATTATAATTTTAATGACAATGTAACAGTTTATTAATAATTTAATGCTTTGTAACCATTTGCGACTTATGTATTTAGATCTCTATGTGTCTATACGTGTATGTAGTTTATGTAGAGTTGACATTCTGAACAAAAAATAAATAATTAATGTAATTTGTACGCCATAAGTGGCAATGTGATAGAGTTTTTTAATATCTTTTTTCATTTTGTTACACTATTGTATTATGATAAGATTTTTCCAATTATACAAAGTATCTACTTCAACAAGACGCAACATTTATTAGTGATGAGCATTCAATTATGTAGACGTTTGCTTAGGCATAATCAAAAATAGGTGATCAATGTATAATATACACATACATGTACTTTTTCACAAAATATGTAATAATTATCTTGATTTAAACTAAATAATCGCCTCATCTAATACACTCATACAATCTAATCTAAAACTAGATTTCCTTTATAAATAAAAAATTAAGTTAAATATATTTAAGGCAGAATTTAGAAACTAATTTATTTTTTGATCTAAATATAGTAATGCTTAACTGTTATTGACTTCTTTTTAAATACGTTAAAAAAAATAATGTGACGTTAGAAGGTAAAATCTCGGTGGTTTGAAATAAATGAATTCGGAGCTACGGGGTGGAACGATGTATAAAGATATCGGCGTTCGCAAACAAAACGATACACCGCCGCACCGTAGTCGTCGTAAAAAACACGTTAACATCCATTCACATTTATGTCCCCTATTTGCGCGCTCGCCCAACGCTGCCCGCTGTCCGCTGCCCAGGGTACAAAGTAACTGATTGCCTGCAACAAACTGAGCTATTTGCTTTGTTTGTGATTCTGTTTGTATATATCTCTCTGCGGTCAATTTAGCGTAGATTATATATGTTTTCTTTTTTTATGGGATAGGACGGCAAACGAGCAGGTGTGTCACCTGATGTAGAGCAATCGATGCCGCCCATAAACATCCGCAGTGCCATAGGCAGTGCAAAAGCTTTGCCAGCCTTTAAGGAAAGTGTCATTATGGGAGGGGAAGGGGGGGGGGGTTAGGCCTCCGGAACTCAATCGCTCACCGGACGAAGCGCGGTAGCTAAGCTATCATTCACACATTTTATACGAAGAGTACCCTTAACCAGCGGGCTTGCATAAGGAGAGTAATAGGTGTAGAGGAAGCAAAGAAAGTATGTCGAAACCGTAGCAGATGGAGATCTGTGGTCTCTGCCTACCCCTATGGGAGACAGACTATATGTGTATATATACATGTATATATATATATATATATATATATATATATATATATATATATATATATATATATATAATATATATATATATATATATATATATATATATATATATATATATATATGAATGTATATAATAGTTTGTTGTAGATAGAGAAAAATAAATCCTGACACCATTGACGCTGAAAGCGATATCTTTGCCATTAAATCAATCAGGCCGCTAGTCTCTTTGTATTTTTTCAAGAAAATTTGTGTTAGCTTTTTACTTACTATAAGATTGATGATATTAATCAATCGTCAGAACCTCGTCTTTTGAATAGTAGGATACATTACGTGCAGATGAGGTTGAGTTTAAGAATTTCGGCAACACCATGTGATTACACGAGACAACCCTAATACACGTCTTCTCGTTTTGCTTCTTATCCCATCCAAAATTTAATATAGTCTTTATAACTCTATTATGAATTATTTAAGTTTTGAGTTATTACAATAATACTGTATAATCGATGGCTCTTTTATACAGACATTTTATTGTTCAATACTAGAATTATAATTAAAACGATAATGGCTATTCTCTTACGACCCTTTGTCACTTTGTACGCTTACAGCAAAGGTGCTCAAAACAAAAGTTTTGCACGGAAGTTTTATCACGGCGTCCCCTTGGGCGAGAGGGTCTTTTGACCTGTTTTTCACAAGATGATCTACGAAAAGCGTAAAATATATTTTGCTTTTATTTTCGTATTAGGCCAAATCTATGTATTAATTTATTACACATAGATTTGTAGTAGATAGATAGTGTAGTATATAATAATAGTTATTGATCACCATCCATAGGCTGTTGACGATGATAGCAATGATGTGTTAATTGACGTGATACAATAGATATGTTATTTATTAAAATATATAAATTGAAGCAATCTTTGGCAGTTCATGAATCGTATATAGAAAACACTTTTTTTATTTATATTTTAAATAAGCTTAACTAAGTGACCCTCTAAGTAAGTAACGCCCCCTGCTAAATGGAGCGACGATCTGCGGAAGGTAGCTGGCAGAGATGCGTGTAGCCGAAGATCGGGCTAGGTGGTGCGCCTTGAGTGATGCCTATGTCCAGCAGTGGACTGCCGCGGGCTGATAAACATTATAGACCATAAACATTATAGCCCAAGCTATGATAGCTGTTCCTTTTTGCATATAGTATGTACATGAGTACATACTATATGCAAAAAAGAATAAAAATATAAATGTGGATATGGAATTATGAACAACTGTAAAATAAATCGTAAAGTACAGATTTTTGTTGCATTTTTTTTCGCCGGGTTACTGATTTAAACACGCTTTATACTCATACTGTTATTACATACACTAGTGTTACCGTCTTGTGGATATCATTATAACATACAAATAACGACACATTTACCAAAACTCTGAATAAATAACTTTAATCTACGTAATTATTTATCTCGATGCGATAACCGAACCCGTGATCCTTAACTCCGAAAGCAAGTGGTTAGGCGCTACACCATTTAGGTCATGCACTGCAAAGTTGAGCTATTAGTCACAAATCATGTCCAAGGCGTCCTACTTTGTAAACTACAAAATTCTATTCCAGTGTACGAATGCATGAACATAAATCCAAGATGGCAGACTGCGGCGCTCATAAATACACATCCGCGAGCACATATCCAGTCGCGGCGGACTCACTTATTGAGTTATCATAGTTCCTTCGCAAATAGATATCGATTGAATAACTCTATAACACGATGAAAATATATGGCTTTCAATATTACGTATTTCATTTTACTCAAGCAATCTAAGTTCTATTGCCTATTGTCCTATTTTTATATTATACATTCAATCCATATTGTACTCATACATATTTTAATTTATTTTTATGACTTAATTAATTGAAATATTGTACTCAGAAATCTCTTATCTACCTACTACTACAGTATCATGTACATAATGTACTTCCATATAGGTTATATCACTCACATAATTATGAATTCATATATTACTAAATGGCCTGGATGTTTTGCTCTATTCGGTATGTGGCGTGACGAAATGAATATCTTGATTTTTTAATTAGTCAAATACAGCACTACTTTTCTGGTCTAACTGTTGTGATTTTATTACGACACACATATGTAGTGAATATGATTTATTTTTGTTTTTTTTTATGGCATAGGAAGGCAAACGAGCAGGCGTATCACCTGATGGAAAGCAACCAACGCCGCCCATAGACATCCGCAACGCCATAGGCAGTGCGGAAGCGTTGCCGATCTTAAAGGAAACCTTGGGGGAGTGTGAGGAGTGGGAAGGGGAGGGTTTTTGGCCTCCGGAACTCAGACTGCTCACCGTACGAAGCGCGGTAGCTACGCTACCACTCAGACGCCGATTTTCTGTGGGAGTGTGGTACTTCCCCGGGCTTGTTAGGGGTAGGTAGGGTAGTTATATGATTTAGTTTGTTAAAAGATTAGTTTTGCGAACGGTGCGAGTTTATGAGTGGATTTGTAACAATAGCAAAGTATAATATACAGACATAAGGTCGACAAAAGTCAAATAAGACAAGTTCCGCTCTGTGCCGGTGATGTTATTTATTTTCCCGACTTTCCATCGTTTCGCAACCCCGTTTAATGTTGATTACATTCCACTTCTAAGGTTCGAATTTGGGATGGAAATAACTTGTTCCTTCTATTAAGTAATTAGGCGGCATAAAGCGATGCTTAAGTAATGAAGCATCATTATAGGAGAGGACACGTCTTAGGAGTAGAATAATTAAATCAATCATCCCTTCCCCGTGCTATATAATCTTTTCACAGAAATGAAATTTGAATTAAATACTCAAAAGATTTTGCGTAATTCACTATCCATTTGTCTATAAATGAAGACCAATTTGATAAGGAAAATTTGCAAATCGCTATTAAATTGAATAAATATTTTTAAAATGTTTAAAAGTTTTCAAAAACCTATTTTAAAATAACGTAAAATTTTGAATAGGATAATGAACGATATTAACATATTTAAAATTTTAAATATACAAAACAAATAAACAGGTAATAGTTTGAACAAGTCCCAAAATTCCCACACTAATTGGTTTATAAATAAAACACAATTATTGAAGTGGAAAGGTGATTGTGGAATGAATGAACAAAACAGGGCATTCCACACCCAAAGCAGGGGTCTTGTCGTGGTGGTGTAATGTAGAATTCACAAAAATACTTAATACAATTATACCAATTATTAGAAATGCCCACAACGGTACAGCGCCATCTGTCAGATATATTATAAACTATATATCTTAGTAGTCTGAACACAGTTGTCAGTTTACATTCACGTTTTATATTTAATGCGAATTATGCGTCAATACTCTTTCAAACAACGGACATATTCAATATTTATTATACATCAAATTGCATAATTGTGGTGGTCGCGGGTTCGATCCCCGCATCGGAATAAATATATGTATGGATTACAAATATTTATTCCGAGTCTGGTAACCCCGCCAATCCGCATTGGATAAGCGTGGTGGGTTAAGGTCCGTTACTCCAGAAATGGCAGTGGGACATATATGGGCTGTTTAAAAAAAAATTGCATTTATTATGCGAAAAATAAGCGGTATCAGGTTTTTTACAAACCTCTGCTCAAACAATTGAAATATTAGATATTAATATAATAGTTCAATGTAAAAAAAACATTACTATTAAACGAATATATTTATAAAAAATATGTACCGCTTTGTACTTATTGTCAAAGTGTAACAGCCTTATCACGATATTTGTTATCAGATATTAAAACTGGACAAGTCTTCCTTTTTGAGATATATGTATATCCAATGTGCTACACTCTATTTCCATTATTAACTTATTCCATTGATATTTAAATTTCTGGTAAATGTTCATAATGTTTATTTCTTTTTGATTATCATATCTACTATAAAAAAAGTTTCATTTAATTAAAACAATGTCAATACCAACACAACAATGATATATACAGGAGACTCGTGTAAAATATAAAATAAGCACATAAATATATGTTAGCAATTTCTCTAGAGTGATATATATTAGTAATATTTGATTGCTAGCAAAATTTAAAGAGATCGCAGGCAGTCCCCTCGGGAAGTCGAAGGATGCGGGGCCTGCCAAACTTTTAAAGATATTATCCAAGAAGGGTTGAGGCGGACGCTCATGCGTCCTACGTGATCCAGCACGCCATCTGTCTTCAGCGAACTGAAATTTGTTTATCTTTTCACAGAAAATATAGATGATTCCATTACGAAAGCACAACTAGAGAAATTCTCTTACCCAAAAATTATTCAAATGTATTTTATTCAATATAGGTTCTAAAAAAGATCTTTTGAATATCAGAAACAACCACTCTTTCGAAAAAAAACATTAAAAAACTATTAAGAAAATGTCAGATCCAGATTTACATTTTTCTCATATTAAAAATGCCATTGTGTATGTATATGTGTGTTAATATGAATGTTGTCACTGTGGTCCGCGACTTGACCACGTTGATTCTTGCTGAAAACCAGCGCCAGGTGCTCCAATAGAGCGCCCGGTATATGCTGAGCAAGAACCATTTCATGACACTTTTTTTGATTAAAATTATTTTCTTTTTGTTTTGTTTGTTTTTTTTGTATAATATTATTAAGGTTTTAAGCAAAAATTATTTATTGTAAAAAAGGTGTCATAAATAAAGTTTTTATTTTATTTATTTCCATTAAAAACTATGTAATTTGTATATCTTATACATATCTTGTAATAATATAACAAAAATAAAATATAATAAAATGAATTACATAAAATATGTATGTATATGTATTTCGCGATATTGCCTTAAAAAAAGACATGATTACAGGTCGAAGAAATATAATTGCTGTTCTACACTTGTTTATACTATCATCTTTAATTTGCCGTATTCTTCTTTATAATATATCTCATCAAATGCGGAAATTATTGATTTTGTCATAATCTACTTTCACTCGTCGAAATAGGGTGGTAAACAATTAGGGTATACATAACACAATTACAAGAAAAGGAGCCTTTGTTAGGTGACGAGAAACCGAAAAATATTATGCAAACGTGCCGCAATAACCATAAAAAATCAAGTGTCTTCTCCGAAGACGTAAAAATGTATCGAGAGAGGAACTGGACGCACATAAATTTATCATTTTCCACTGCATAAAGCATAAATTCGAATCACTGGTCTTTCCTTGAAGAGGGCTTCGGGTAAAAAAACTTTGTACTAAGAAAATACAATTTTGTTTGAAGTCAGAATAAACAAATCAAATTATTCATACGTAGCCTTAATTTTATTGCATAGATTATATAATAAAATGTTATCAAACGAAAGCCTAATAATGACGCTTCATTCCTAGTTCTTATCCTCCTTAGTAGTAAAATATAAATTTTTAGAGAATATCAATTTAAAATATAATATATCATAATGAACTGATATCATAGGGACTCTAATTTTCGAAACTAATTTTCTTTCCTAGTTTAAGAAATGTTTATAAAACCATTCGTAATTTAAGTATTGTCATAACTAAATTAATATAAAAAATTAAAATTAATTCCTACTTAAGTCAACAAAGAATTTTATATTAGTTACTTTTTATTAAATAATTACAACTAATATAAATATGTATGTTTGTACATATAACAGATTAAATATTAAATGGTAAAATATAATAGAAAGCGAATTTCCTTGCAACTTTTATTTCGCCACTGACGGTATTTATTCCTAAATTTATATACTGCTAAATGCAGTGAGATTTGGCAAAGTTAAATTTTATATGCAAAAAGAGCACAGAAAGAAAATAAAATAAAAATTATATGAAATTTCGACCACTGGACGACTACTGGTATAATATCACCGAAATATTACGGATTAATCACACAAGAACGATTTCAAGAACTCTAGAGTTCCTGGATATATTCCATACATGTACAATTGAACACAAGATTATTTAACGAGAGACTGTATAAATGGCTAATACATACATACATATCGTCACGCCCGTCTCCCGTAAGGGTAAGCAGAGACCACAGATCTCCATCTGCTACGATCTCGGCATACTTCCCTTGCTTCCTCCACACTCATTATTCTCCTCATGCAAGCCCGCTGGTTGAGGGCACTCTTGACCTGGCCTTTCTTAAAAAGTTCTGATGGCTAATAGATGGCAATATTTATAATACTAAGGATTTTTTGCTTGACTATACCAAAATTGATTTATAATCTGTTTAGGTCGAAAGTATTGTTTTTACAAAGAAAAAAACATATTGAATGTATTCTTAGATGGCAATTATAACTATTATGACAATGTCAAGTTAAATATAATAATATCAAATATCTTGGAATGTACTACCTAGTTTGCTTATTACGTTACGTCTTAATAAAATGTTGCCTATTTTACCAAAATCTTCTATGGACTTTTTCAATCAACTTAAAAAATCACGATGTTATTTCATATCACTTCACTTATACGCCTTAACTATATTGCATAATACGCCACCAAAATTAAACAATACAACTGATAATTATATAGAAATGAAATAAAAACACAACGACACACATGTAATTTGACGGGAAAAGTCAAAAATATTGTTTCTATAATACCATTGTATTTTTTAAATGACAACGACAACGCATACGAACACACATGCACACATATTAAGGTACAAATTTAATTTAAGCTTTCATTTTTTTAACTAGTAATTATTTTGAGGAAACTGAATGTTGGTTGTTATATGTGTTACGAATATTTTTAGACCAAACGATAATGAAAATAGAAGTTGAACAAACATGTATTCAAAATAAATATTATTTTAAGAGATTTATTTGTTATAAATATATAAAAGATATGCGTTTTAGACAATTCAAAAATAGAATAAAAGAATGGTTATTTAGATCTAGGCTTTATAAAGTAAAAGATAATTTAAATAGTGCAATGTATAAAGGTAATTCGTTGGCTTTTGTAATTTTTTTTTTACATTTTATATTGTATTGTATAAGATTCGACGTTATTTACACACTAGTTATTAAGCAAATGGGATATTGGTAATCATAAATATAATATTTGCGTGTTGTTTCACTGTATGTGTGGAAATGGTGAAATATATGTAATAATATAGAAAACATTCTCCGTCTTTTAATATCTTTATAATCGTTAAATGATCAAGTGTTGAAACTTTGCTATTATGTTGAGTTTTTGAAAATTGTTTATGGGTATGGAAATGAGTTGAATACCCGAAGTTATTATTTTTCTTCAATACAGTATTCTCGTCCAAGTACCTCCAAGTTATTGGTAAGTGTCGGAGCCTATAGAAAAGAAGAAATAAAATATTGAATAGGTCCACCTCGACACAATACAAATCTTGCCTTCAGCAAATCCACTCTGCAATGCGCACTTGTCACCGGCATGGGTCCGAGGGGTCGAATCTACATAAAAATATCTACATTTTTAAATTTGATTTCGGAGAACTTGGTGGCGGACAAATGTTTGCTATCGAAAATTGAACGGGGTTGTGACTGAATTTCAATGCGTCTGACTCTGTTGCAACGGGGCGTTGAATAGGCTTGCTTATGATATTTTTATAAAAGTAAACGGAAGTATGTAGGTAAACTAGTAAGTGGGTGCCACGTAATTAAATATAACCAACGTAAAATACAAGATAATAAGATTTGCATATAAAAATCTCTTGTAATATTTAAGAAATTCATTTGCCAAAAACAAAATCTTTACTTATTTAGCACATAATATAAACTTTACATTACCAGTTTATTATAAATATACAAAAAATACCGCTTAAGAAACAACAAAGGAATAAACTAGAGTTATTATATTTTGAAATATATAAAATTGCTATAAACCTATGTATAATATTATAATGTCAATTCGGTTATTTGTAACTAGAATTGTACAATGATATTTTTTTTTTTAATTTTAACAATTTTATAAAGTAAAGTAAATACAATGCCATGTTTGTTGGACACATACTAATTTTCCCCTATCGTGAGTAGGTACGTGGTAAAAAATTGAAATATAGAAATGTAGTGTTCCCAAAATAAATCAAAAGTGCCTCAGGATTAATAATACTTCAACACGAGACATCCCGCCCAGTGTAAGTATATAATCATGTCTCAATAGCCGTTAATAATTTTAAACCGACGGATAGGCGTATCTCGCCCGAGGCGTTTTCCTTTCCAGAGGAAAACTTTAGACGCTAGCGCCGTACACAGATGTACAGAACACATCTGCGCTGGCCGCAGACCAAGTTCTGGTACAGTATTGCGGTGCTGACGACTCCCAGATATGTCATATTTGAGACTCCTTTCCCTCTTCCCGCTCGCCGCATCGGACATCTCATATCGTGTCGAGAAATCGTAATTTTACAGTGATTAAATAGTTTTGATACTATATAAGTTTCCATTAGGTATATTATTTTGTTCTCTACATTATTCTTTTACCAATCTGGCCTCCACAACGTGATGAGTAAGGTCGTAAACTTTTTTTTATAGCGAGTTGTGCTGTAGTGAAATTCAGCGGCCGGAATTATCCTGAACAATTCTTCGGAGCACTCCCTATGGTAAAAACGATAAAAGATACTGAGAAATGAGATATATCTCCGCAGTTCTAAAGGATCTAGACATTCCGTAAGATGTTGATTATCGATAATACGAATAGCCTGACGTTGTATGTGACCGAGGGGAACCCCCCCCCCCGGCCTAGAGATGAGAACAGTATTCCATGTGCGACCTGACTTATGCCTCATAGATTTGGCTAAATCACAAATTTAATTGTTTTGAAATTTATTGTAATCTATTTATTAATAATAAATATATTACAGTAAAAGTAAAAAATAAAAATAAAAAGGATCAAGACCTTACAAGCACACTATAATTCGAATGAAAGGAGTTAGGCCACACTCGCAGCAAGTAAGTTTTCTAACGAAGACGTCACATATGTATGAATGTATGTTGGATAGTTATTTCAACGCAAATACGAAATATTTTGTATCTTAAATAAATGTAAATTGAATAAAATAAATTAATTAGGCTGTTACATATTTTTTTCTTACTTAGCATAACAATTTAACAATGTAAAATAAAATTTTAATTTTATTTTACATTGTTTTATTTTAACGAAAAGAAATAAAAGATAATCTAACATAATTGACAAAATTAAAAGCATTTTTTTGGAATTACATTGCTATTATGTTCCCTTGGAACATAAATTGTGGGAGAAACGAAGTATTTATCTAGGTATGCAAAACGTTTCGAAATCGCACAAAAGAAACGACAGTTTTGTATAACAACACGTCCATTAGACGATAAAACCCTTACGAATTATATATATATATATATATATATATATATATATATATATATATATATATATATATATATATATATATATATATATATATATATATATATATATTAGAATAATAAAAGTAATTGGCAGTAAAAGGAAGAAAATAATTTTTCATTTTCAAGCTTTTCTTTTATTCTCTATAGTTTTGTGTCTCTATAGTTTTCTTATTCGTAATATGCAAATAGGTCGAGCCGTTTTTGAGTTTTAGCGAGACTAACAAAAAAGCTCTCCATTTTTATATATATAGAAAATTTAGATATAAATATATGTTTATTAAACATATTATATTTAGGTCTGCCTCAGGATACATACAAGAACTAATAACAGCGGTAATGCAATGTATCCGGCTCAGACAATCGACTACAGAGAATTCAACTCTCACATTCTCGATACGCTCTCAAAGGGGTTATGTTTGATTTGGGTCCGCAAGACCCGCACCGAAGTAACAAATTGCGTTCTGAACTTGCTTGCTTAGCTGGTGAACCTTTGTGTTTCTTTCTGTCTTTGTATCATTCGAATTTATTGCTTACCGTGAATCGCGTTGCAGTTTTGTGCTTTAATGGTTTGGTGAATGAACATAGTATACAATATATAGCGTAAGTTTAATAGTATTTAAGATCAACTCCTTTCTTTCTTTTGATATTTCCTTTTCGTTTTTTAGTTGCCCTAAGGTAGATTACGAATTTCCGTAGTACTGCAGATGTTCTTAGGCAGCGGTATTTGCTTACCATCAAGTATCCCCCATTATCTATTTGGTTTCCTTTTAAACAAGAGATAGCTGGGTCACCTGATGGTAATCACTACCGTCCTTAGACATTCGCAACGTCAGGCGCACTGTAAATGTGTTTCCTACCTAAAGGCAAGCATAAAAATAAACCAGGTAAACAAGAAAGGGGAAGAGGAAAATAAAGGAATGAGAAGAAGGACATAAAGCAAGGGGAAAGGAATTGATCCTCCCTTAGAACGCGGTAACACATTAAAGTGCTCCCACTTTACGTAATTTTTTTATGGGATTAGGAAAGCAAACGAACTAGCATGTCGTCTGATGGAAAGCAATCAACGCCGCCAATAGACATCCGTAACACTACAGGAATCACGAAAGCGTTGCCGGCCTTTTAGGTATGTGTAGGCTTTTTGAAGGTGCAATGTCTTATCAGTTCGGAAATACTGCTGAGAGTAGCTGTTGCGAACAGTGAGAAAAGGCGAAATTATGAAAGATATATTAAGTTTAACTTTGCTACATAAAGCATTTTGAAGTCCAAATTTACCACACGTAGTATAAAGTAGTCAAATCCTTTAAAATCTGCCGAGCGATCCAGCCGCCAGCCGCCTCCGCTTGGAGTGACCGCATCCTGATTCCATTAATACCGCACTAGACGCCCCCAACCCCCTCCCATTTTCTCTAAAAGTGACGCCCAAATGAAAGTATCTTTTAATCTAAGCTGCACATCAGGATAATGATATTATAAACCGCCGGCGTCGACTACAATTCGCTTTTAGAGGGACATTAGCAACTTCGACACATTTCTGACCCCCATTATAGTGCGAGGACCTTGGGAGTGCAGACGCTAAGTTTGGGTGTTTGTGTCTGAGCAGTGTTTGTGAAAACAGTTATATGAGTAAACATATCAATGTGAATTCTTTGTCTGAAATCTATTAAAAAAATAATTTCTTCTTTTTACAACTCATATATGGTATGAGGCCCCACCATTTCTAGAGAAATGACCATTTCTAGGTAACTGGAATAAGGTCCTCTTCTATTCATTGAAAATGGCTTACTAAATGCTAAAAGGCACATAACAGAAGTCCTTTATCAACATGCACAATCCGCACTGACTGTAATTGGTGAAGATGCGATTCACATGGATGACAATGCTCACGCCCACCGTTCTGGGGACGAAGATGCTTATATGCAAGAGGTCGGTATTCGTCGTTTGGACTAATCAGCGCGGAGCCCCGACCTTAGCCCCATTGAGCACGTCTTGGACCACCTAAAAAGTGCATACAATCTGTCCAACCACCTTCACAAATTATTAGGGAGCTTAAACGTGTGATCTTGGCTGAATGGGAACTTCATACTCGTTTGTTAGTTTTTATCTTTTTTAATGTCTTTTGTCGTTAAATTACCATAAAAATCATAACCTTAATTTCACTATACCAAAAGAAATATCCATTTTCATACGGATTTCTGTTTACATTGACTAAAACACCAATTCAAGGATTTTTTTAAACAGCCCATATATGACGCACGGGTCTGCTCCATTTCTGGACGAACGGATGTTAACCCACCACGCTTATCCAATGCGGTTTGGCGGGTTATCCTAGGATTTAAGACTTAAAAAATAAAGAGAAAAGAAATTTCTAGTCATCTAAGCTAATGACATACCAAAAATATTAATATTGTCCCTAGAAAGCCAACGACTATAAGGTGCAAAGAAGTTTATGTTTTAAATAAAATAATTAGAATTGAGAGAACACCTAACACATGAAATTTTACAACCGTCCACCCCCTGGACTGTCAGGCATCTGCATAAAGCAATTAACGCGTGTAATGCGGCCGGAGGCCGGACATGTCCGAACATGTCTCAAGATATCGGACTTAAGACGACGGTTGTAAACGACGGCCTGAGATTCCTGAGGGCGGGCGGAGTCTGCATACCACGAGAGGAATGCGTAAGTTTGAACGTTCTGCAGATTTTATAGTCATCATTTCGTTCAGTATACGGCTTTTGTACTAGTAATTGTTCAACGCTAGGAATTCTGTGGTATTAACTTTTTTAAAAATGTACCAACATTTAAGAGAAAAATATATTTGACTCTCTGTGCTTATTTGTAATTTATCTATTTTAATTTGACCCTCTGTGTTCACTTCCAATTTATTAATGTTAATATTTAGTATGTGATGGACAGAAATTCAAAAATTGATTATATTCAGAAATCGGAAAATTTTATTTTAACATTGTATGTAAATATATTCTACTGCTGGCCTAGAATCTTTCCTATTTCTGGAGAAATGGAGATAAATCTACCACGTTTGTAAAATACCCCGGAATTAAGTCCTAAAGGCGATATACGTATATTTTGTGTTTTTCTCAATGCGAATATCGAACCCGCCACTATTGACTCCGAGAACGGTAACTTTGCCGATTTTAAGCGGTATTTTTGTAAAATGATTCGTATCTCTACACCACGAAATTGGGTGCAAATCAAATAAAACTCCTACTGACTATAAAAAACATATTTTGAATTTAGATTCAATTTTTTACAGATGAATATCATTACCTATATTTTTATTTTGACACTGATAGAACACAAATATCAAAATCAGTAAAATAAGAATACTATAGTTCACAATAAGTACTATGAAGAAAATAAACTTATTACAGTTTGTAAACATAAACTATAAACATTTAGTTGTTCCAATGGCTTATTCTCAATAATCTCCTTAACATAGGTATGGATAATTTATTAGATCAATATTGCTGGTGAGGTCTAGCCAGGGCGGACTATAATGGTTATCGCCCCGAACGTTTAATTACCCATACCCACTCGATTCCGAGACAATGGTTAATAAGAAACGATGCCTCAGCACTATCCCTTTGATTTATCGAGCCGTATTCGCAACTTTGGCCGGAGATTAGATGAATTACTAACTACAAACAACTTTAAGTATGGGTAATTTGTAATTAATGTATCGCTAAAGGGATTCATTGATAATGACTGTATTGTACTACTCAATATTATTTTTTTTATATATAGAAATTATTGATTGATTTAAATATAAAAAAAATATATGTCTATATTTATATGATTATGACATATAATTTCTATAAAATTACTTACTTGGATATTCCTTTACAAGAAAAAATATAAGGCGAAACGTTTCATCGGAAAAAATCACACATAAAAGGTAAGTAAACTCATTATCATAGCAATTGAGTTATTTAATAGATTGAGTAATGTTTAAAATATAACGTCATTGGATAACGTGTAAAGTATCTTAAATCTCTATTATATTGCATTTCCGATAAGTTAATTGTACATTTGGTAAAGTTAATGGTCCAATAAGAACAAAAGTAAAAAAATAATGATGTTGAAAAGTGGAGAGTTGTTGACGGCCGTTCTTCGATAAGGTTTGGATTAGGTTCTCTGTAAATCCACTTCCTCCAGTAAAAAATACACATTATTATTTTCTGCTTCTGTTTGCTTATCAAAAAAAAATCTAACTGTCCACATAATCACTAATGTTATGCAGATAAACTTATGTAGAATGTGATAAATTCATGAAATGTACACATCAAAGATGTCGATTGAATATTCATTGGGATCGGACGAGGCATTACGTTGTGGCTCTATCAAGTCCGCGCGTCTCGCCCGCTCTCCTAATTGATTGAAATTTATTCAGAGTAACAATTTCAACCGCACTTGAAACAAGTGAATATATATCAGGCAATCTTCTTATGAATACAAGCTGGTTATTAATTGCTTTCAACATATTATAACTTGTAATTTAAAAACAGTCATCATAGGGCTTCAACATTTCAGCGCTGAATCCCTTCAGATCATATCAGATCCCATTAAATTAAAATTTAAAAGTTCAACGTAACGCATTTGCTGAAGGCAATAAAAGTTACTTTACATTTTTTTTATTCAATGGATGTAAATATTAGGATTATTTTCATAAAATCCCTCTAAGATAATAATATTATAATAATTCATTCAAATAAACAAGTTTCGATGGGATTTGACCCCAAAACCTTTGCCAGAAAAACCAGGTATTCTACTAACTGAGCCTTATCGTGCAATCAAATTTTTTAAAAAATAGCTTACATCATTTCTTACAGCCTTCTAACTCTTCTCATCCTATTAGAATATTCTAGATTTATTTATATACAAAAAATAATAGGCTGACATTTAAAACATTTTTTGAGCAATATCGCAAATAGGCATATGATTTATACTTAAAAATGTATGATTTTAGAGAAAGAGTTACACAAGTGAGACACTAAAAACATTAAATGTATTGATTTTTCAAATTTGAGCTATTCATTGCGACTTTGGCTTGCAAGAACAGCTCAAAGTTGACAACCGCACCACCCATTTTTTTGATTGTGCATCCAATCAAAGAAATGGGTGGTGGTGATGATGAAGATGGAAAGACAAGAAACATTTAAAATCTATTACTTAGTATATTCCTATTTCACTAAAACATACACACATATAAATAATTCCATATAATCGACGAAGATCGTAAAAGTAATGACCAAGTCAAACTTAAAATCACATTATGTTTCGCATTAAAGTTGAGCATCAATTTTTAAAAATTAACGTTTTAGTGTGTTTTATATAACTTTGCATTATATCAGCGAAATAAAATTTACTCTATTCTACTCAATCTACTGGACAAAATGGACTTTTATCTATTCTTACATTTTTCGCTTGGAAGTAAAAATGAAAACAATATCTTATATATTGTTTCCCTTTATCATGTTAGATCTTGTCAAGAGCAATATGCTGGCCAAAGCACTTTGGCCACAACCTGCCCGCGTAATCTGCGGATCTATCAGAACTACGCGGAGGGCAGCTGACGCGGCAACGAGTAAGTTTTCTTATCTCGCGCTCTTCATGAGAGCTCTGCGTCACTTGTGTCGCTGTGGGGTGAGTGCTTCGGAAATAATGGGCATAATGCTTTTGGTAACATAAATATTTATTTTCTTTTCTTTGATGACAATTAGTTATTACAATTATGCCAGGGTCATGTAAAATACAAAAATATTAAATCTTTTGAAATTTGACTACTCAGCTCGTCACGTTACATCTTGATGAAATGGTTGCTATTCTACCAAAACCGTCTATGGACCTTTTCAGTTAACTTAAAAAATCACGATACACACAAATTATTTCATATTACTTCATCTATACGCCTTAATCGAACTACATTGTAAAATATGCCACTGCAATTAAACAATATAATTGAAAAGATTATACAAAGTGAGTTGCAGGGAAAAGGCAACATAAACGTTATTGTTTGAAAAATATTATTTTGTTTTTTGACCAATATTCTGTTAATATATATATATATATATAATACAATATACTGTTAATTCAGACACTGATTCAATTTAAATACTTTTAGTAATTTGTGAAGCCCTATTTCGACCGAATTATTTCATATTTTTTATCTTTTGGTATAACTAAAGAAAAATTCAGATGAAATGTTTTATAAATATTTTTTGTAAAACCCAAATGTGTTCTACTACTGGTTAACTCGTCACGCTTGTTCAAGATAGATTAGTAGTATATCACAGTCTCGTAATAAACAGATATATATATATATATATATATATATATATATATATATATATATATATATATATATATATATATATATATATATATATATATATATATATATATATATATATATATATATATATATATATATATATATATATATATATATATATATATATATATATATATATATATATACCACGACGGTAGCTTCACCACTGAGCCAATATAAAAAGAAATTACATACATTAATTACACCGATATAAGGATTCAAGAATTTAAATTTGTCAATAAAACATAATTTTAGTTTCATACAAGATTTAAACACAATACCGCGCCAAGTAAAGTGATTAAAAGTAACTGTTTTCTAATATAAATATTTTACATATTTTGCAAAGATTTTGTGGATATAGAATTACAAAAGTGTTTACCGGAGACTGCTTACTAGAGATGAACTTGTGTGGTATCTTTACGTATATGTATTTAGTGATGAGCTAAAACCACTGGATATATACGCGATTTTCTTCATTTTCTTGTTTAAAAAACAATCAGTTATTGAAAATAATTTTGTTTTAAACTCATACGAATTATTTTTTTTATTTTAATTACCGACATGTATTTTTCATATACATGTATAAAGTAAAAAATTTAGCTGAAATAAAGTTTCCGAATTAAGAATGTTGTTTTTTTTTAACGACAGGGATTTTTTAAATGTTTGTGTTCAGAAGTTGAATAAAAACCCATTAGTAACTTAAGTAAAAGCGAAATATTTTCCTCAAGTCTCTGATTATGCAGATATATACTCGTATGTATACATCAACGCTTAGAATATCCGACAGACAAACTGTAGTGGCTTCCCCTCGCGTATTAAATTTGGTTATTACCCGGCAAACTTTGATCGGCGGCGTTGACCCGGCTGGAGTTCATCGATCCGCGGTGACTTTCACCCGGATCATAAACTGAGCCACCCACTTTCAAAACTGAAGAAAAAAAAAAGCAGTTCCCAACTCAGTTCAGAACTAAGTCTTTCTAATCACGCGGCGCCAAAGTTCCCAACAAGTTTTTTCCAAGTTCAGTCAAACTCCATCGATGTGGGGATCATTCACCCTGGTAGGGACACTTGCATACGACTCAGGCCGTTCTTCGGGCCATTGAAACAAAATGTGGAGCAAGGTTGGCTGAGATTACTTTCGTCGGAAACTTTTTACGGATCGATATGAAAGTTAAAAGTTTATTACTGGCTGCGTCACCGCGTCTCCGCACCACCGCGCCTCGGTGCGGAGTTTGGGCGGCGACCGGCGAATATTTAATACGATAGACGTTTTTAATTAAACCCCTCGTCAGTTTGCAAGTCTCGTGAAATCGTCCAACGGAAGGTTAGCTTCATTACAGACGTCTCGCAAAGAACCTTTATTTACTTTACATATCAGTGTTCACAGCTAACGAGCGTCGATACCTGCACGGCATTCGTATTCACAAAAGGTTCCTCGGTCGGTACCTATGGCGGGCGTGAAATAGGAGGCGAGTCGGGAAGGAGGCATAAAGGAGAAAATAAAATAAAGACGGCGCCACCGAGCGGATACGAGGTCCGCGAAAAAAGTAAGAGGAAAGCAGGCTTAATGGTGAGGCGCAGGTGAGGTGGGCGGGGTCGGTTGGGTGGTGCGCGGTGATTGGTCGGCGCCGCCCAGCTGCGAATACGCCCCTCATCCCCCCTGAACATCCTCCCACCCCCGCGGCCACCGGCTATCGCCTGGCGACCACCTACATCCACCCGGCGCAAGCTATGCCTGTGTCGTGAATTAGTTTGCCAACTTTCTGTCTATGGCGGAGCTCCGGAGCTATAAGTATGGACGGCGAGCTGAATAATCGATAAAGGTGTTTATTGAAAACGGGTAAGGACGAAGCTCTTTATTGCTTCTTTATTATTAAAGACCAAGCTAAAATTGCCCGATAAGCCTTTACTTACGTCTGACAATCCTATCTAACATCGTATTTTCAAAAAGGTCTTTTTTAGCTTCAAATTTATAAATGTGTAACATTTTATTGATATTGTAAGTCGACTTTGAAACTTTTTTTTATTTATTTATACACGCTTACGGGATTAATATTAAAGCAATACAAATAATATAACGCCATATGGTGGATGTACGTACCTATGGAAAGGCAGATAGGAATAGTGTTAACCGTAATATAGTGATATAATTACACAATTTAAAGTAAATAAAAATTAATATTAGACACAAAAAATCAAAAATGATAGAAAATTTGATTAGAGTTATACGTTGTTCGCTTTCATTTTAATGCATATTATATTGAATAAACAATCAAGTATATTGATCATAATATTAATGGCATAATGCTGCTTATAGTATTATTGCTACTCAAATTAGTGATTATAGTAATATTACGAGTATTATTAATAAAATCACTAATTATAACTTAATATTAAGAGTATTTTTCGAAGATATCGCGGTGTTGTTAAAATAATACAATTAATTTAGTTGTGTTAAATATTATAATATATTAAAATGTTTTCGTGATATATATACAAATTTATATCGAAGATTAACCAATATTCAGTGACCTCTTCATTTATTAGTATCAACACAGAAAAGTAAGAAATGTCATAAACTCAATTACGTTTTTATATTAAGTAAGTTACAACATTAAGTAAGTTTAGTAGAAGTTTTTCACAAACAAATTAAATACAAAAATTGTTTTTTTAACGATATATATATATATATATATATATATATATATATATATATATATATATATATATATATATATATATATATATATATATATATACATATATATATATATATATATATATATATATATATATATATATATATATATATATATATATATTGAATAGGAGGTAAATTCACGCATTAAACAAGCCTATTCATATTTTAAAGGCCGGTAGCGTGTTGGTGATGCCTATAGGCGGTGTTGATAGCTTTTCATTAGGTCACACGCTTGCTCGTTTGCCTCTCTATCACGTAAAAAAGAAAACAGTTTCTGGCAGCTGACCTGCGCAGGTCATTTTCACTACGTTTGCCAAGTCATGGTTTTCAACTCCAGCAGTTCTTCAAGAGATTTACTTACAGATATCTAATATTAGAAGAACAAATTGCGTGACCCAAAGTAATTTGACAGCTCTTCTCATAATTACCTTCTATCTTACACGAGAACTAAAAGTTGTCTAAGCATTATCCCCTACATTTGAAACGCAGGTTAAATGTAGCGTGAAACAATAAGTCTGATAGGTGACGAAAATGATGTACGCCCCCTCGTTCAGTGTTGCCAGTCACACACGTAATTATTGTTTCTTAACAAGGTACTTAACTATATTTTTGGATACGGAGCTATTTATTAAAACACATAGTCATTTTAACAGTCTACATTAAGGGAAAAGTAGCTTTTTAATTTTAGAAATGGTACTATAATATTTACAATTTTTATCTCCATATCTTTTTAAACGGCAAGTTATGATAATATAAAAAAAATCCACGACCCATTAAACGTGCTGCTCATCTACCTATTGCTATTTGATTCTATGGTGAGAAAAAAGTGGAATAGCTCTATTTTATGTCAAAAAAAATATGCATCATAATCTGTAAATGTAAACAAATACAAAATGAATTTTTGAAAGGGCACAACTTGACAACCGGCGTATCAGTATTGCAAATCGAAATGAACACGACGTGTTCACTCAGAAAAGAGCGAAAGTCCGTTCGGGGAGAAAAGAAAAAAAAATGGCAACATACCCCCAGCACATTGTTCGACGTATACAATACCTTTACGACACCGGGTAAATAACGTTTGGCAAAAAAGCACCCGTGGAGTTTGCGGGTTCCGGGTAAACACGGCAGTACCCTTATTGAGTTGATCTGGCCATTTGAACGCGCCCCCGCCCTTGACTGAGCAAAAAAACCGCGAATTCAATTCCCGATATCCACTTTTGACGTGCAGTGATTAGAACGCAGTTTGGTCGTTAACGGCGACGTCGCCCATACGGATGCAGGGACGGTTTCGTTTACTTTGATTTTGGCTGGTTATTGATTTCAAGTGTGAACTGGTGCATACGTTATGACGAACTCTCTCTAGTTTTTTTTTTTAGAAATGCATATTGAGCTAGGTTTTGTATAGTGGAATTTTTTCCTTAACTATTGAATTTAATTGAAACTCAGGTTAAAATAATTATTATAGGAGGCTTAGCTTTACCATAAAAGTGTATAATTTATTATATTTATAAAATAATAAATCCTTTGTGTTTTTTTTTTCATTTTTTTATTGCATTTTGTTGCGTATGTATTTATCATTTATAAGTACGCGGCTCCTCGTAAATTTTGCACACTTGTAAAATTTTTACTTTTACAACATCATTTATGTGAAAAGGGAACTGCATGTTGAGGAATACCTTAGAATTGGCGGTTAGCGCAGCTAATTCCGGTCCTTAACTGTTGCAAAGGCGAGATAAGACCTATGCTGAGAAATGGAAAATATTGATTTTATTTTTGGACACTGATGCAATAATTATGGAATGGATTACTTATTTGTTTCATTGAAAAGATAAAGAAAATATAATACATTTTGTGTTGCCGAAGTAATTAAGTTAGATGGGCACAAAAACAATCTCATACATCTCACGGGTGTCTTGGAATGGTCTTAGAGTAATAATAAATATATCATAGTTATACTCAAGGGACAAATAGAAGGGAAATAAAGCAAATCGGCTCACAGCCTCCCGGAAGGGTCGCGAAAGAAAAACGATTAATATTAACTGGTATTGTTATAGCCCCTTTATTGCACGAACTCATATTTTTACTGCCTTTGTATGAAGGAGTTAAGTTTTCACTCGTATTCAATACTCGTTAAGATTTGTAATGATTATTACTAATATAATATATTTATATACCCTTAAAACTGTATTGATAACCCTGATGGCAGTAGCAATGTCTGCTTCTAGAGTCGGGGGTTTCATTCTAACATCTATTTATAAATATAAATTAAATATACAAATTGTATAGCCTACTTATTCTAAATTTTTTCCTTGTAATTTCGTATTTATAATGGGTCTATGAGCGTAAAACATATGAATTATTGGTCATTTATTTATAATTTTTAATTTTTTTTATTTTGATTTAGATAAATATCAAAATATGGAATGAAATAAACTGCAGTTTATTTTGAAAAACAGTAAATTTTCTGTAATAAAAGTCATTAAAATGTAATTAATAATATGAATTCAGCTCAGATAATATGCATTTAAACAGCATGTAGATTTCGAACATTAAAAGAGATCTAATATGGCAGAGTAACCCGATCGCTAGATAAGCATATTATTCCACTATGATCAAAACAACTGAACGTTTTTAACAGTATATAATTTATAATATAAAAAAAGGCAAGAAATTTTATTGTGAAAAAAATTATTTTAATTTCTGATTAGAGCCCCATGGCAGACTCCAATTTCGTTATGTGCTCCTACACATTACCTTCATACAAAAATGGAAAGAGTTTGAGTCTATGACGTCAATAGACTCTTTTTTTTAACCTTTTTTCGTTGAATTGAAAGGCAAACGAGTAAACATAGATGACAATGCGCTCACAGATGTCTACAATACAATAAGCAATACAAAACCGTTGTTAGCCTTTAAATTCAACTGACATGATTGATGAAATATAAAATTAAATGATGGCTCAATTAATATATTTGGCAATGTATTATAATTTAGTTAATGAACTTTTGCATAACAAAATAAGACATGAAAAGATGTGAAAGTGTTTTAATCAAATCTTATCTGATATTAAAAGCGAAAAGTGACATTTTATACCGTTTGCAGTTGCGGGCGAGAAATGATCCCCTTAACGAGCTCGCGGCACCGGCGTGGTATTCTTACATTAAATTGTAAACATTACCCCTTTCCCGCCAAGTCGAGGCACGACCGAATTGTAATTTGTCTGCGACATTAGTACAACACGAACGGGCGTTTCGGACGCTCCAACCTTCGTTATTTAACCTCCAACAATACCCTACATTTATTTACAGTATTTATATTAATATATAATACTTAAAAGCATTTTCATGCAATATAATAAACACATTTTTCTGTGATCTTAAATAATGCAATTCATCACAATATTTTTAGTACCGTGAAACTTATAAGGTAAAACGTTTTGTTCCTTTTTAGTTAGACGTCATTTAACATTTTTGTCGTGATGTATACACATGTTGCTCAGTGCTTCGGCAATTCCGACATTTTTATATTATGTATACAAATATTAATGAATTTACTTTTACCCAATAAAAAATTAGTACTGAGAAAAATTGTGTGTGTGAAATACATACATCATTGAAGTCATCAAAAAAAAATCTATGAAAAATCACATAATATAGACTATGATTGATTTGAAGCTCATCTTATAACCGAATCGTAATTCGTTGTGTATTGCTTACGCTTTTATCAAGATCTTTACAAATTTTACGGTACTAAAAATATTGTGATGAATTGCATTATTTAGGATCACAGTAAAATCTGTTTATTATATTGAATGAAAAAGCTTTTAAGTTAATATTAATATAAATACTGTAAGTAAATGTAGGGTATTGTTAAGGTTGGATAATATAACGTATACGTATGGATGTTACATACATTTGCACTTTACATTCAAAAAACGCCTGTGTTGCGATCCCTGTTTTCTTTTAGTCAACGTAAAAGTTGTATAAAATTATATTTCTTTTCATTTAATTTTAATAACAAAGTTATTTTTATTGCTAATACAAATTTCATGATATATTAATTAAATCAATGCCTATTTTATGTCATTATCTTTATTTTTTTGAATATCTTAAGTATTATCATACTTGACATGTAATCATGTTTAAATTAATATGCATTCAGAAATATTCGTATATATTATTTTTATTAATATATTAGTTAAATAGTGATTAACAAAGTTTTTATATGTGCGCGTTCAAACCGTTTGTCTGTGGAAACCTACATTACAAGGTCTCATCTAAGTGTCGAGTACCTTCAGAGCGGTCATCTCCGCTAGGATCACTCCCCAGGGTCTCCTAGACCCCAGGACTCTGGATTTATTCCATTTGAATACCATCGCAACAACGACACCTCTGCGACACTGAAAGTTTTATGTTATGCTAGCGATGTTTTTGTTCTGTTCTGATTAGATTAAAAATATTAAAATATTATATTAATTGTTTATCTTAACTAAAGTTAATTTTGTTTAATTTATTCTTGTTTTATTACATTATTTTTGTTGTCTCTTATATTAATTGATAAAGATTCAATTTTAAATAATGTGATAATAAAAATGTATTGTGTGTTATAAAAATTTATGGAAGAGGTAAACAATTGAGCAAACGGGCTGCCTGATGGTTTCTAACACAGATGTCCACGTACAACTGTAACATCAAACTCGCTGCAGATGCAATGCCTACTTTTAGGTAACGTATGAATAATATGTGGGTAATATACCTCAGGGTAAGTTATAAAAAGGTGGGTAATAGGGAAGTGAACAATATAAAAAGCAACTTAGGTTAAGGTTTTTATGGATTATTTTGTATTAATATCCGTGGTATATAATATTTATGTATGTAGCAATGAAGAATTAAATTTATTTTGTCATCAACTGACTTGTAACCTTTTTTCATTTAGAGTTTTTCCCACGGTTTCACGGCTAGTCTTAAGGAGCAAGATAAATGATAATATATATAAAAAACGAAACCTCCTTCTTAATTTATTATCTCCTTGATTATTATATTCCTTGAAAAGGCTGAACCAATTTTAATAAAACGAGAAAATAAATGGAAATGATTTCGTTCGTACTTATAAGTTTTGGGATGTTAGCACAGGAACCTTTGATGGATTAAAAGATTTCATTTGAAAATAATGTTTAACCAAAATTTTTACTTTGCTTTGGAGATGTCTTTATCCGTTTTAAATTATTCAAAATGTATTTTGAAAAACATTCGTTTATCGGGTACAACAAAAACATAATTTTTTTTCAATATAAAGTTTTTGAGGCCGAGTGGTGAGAGTTCTTCTAATGGTAGCTAAATCAAAATCACGAAATAGCAGGGCGGTTTCTTAATTCCGGCTAACGACTGTGAAGACGGTCGAATTCTTTAATTATTTAGCTCTAATGGCAGTCGAGTTTGTCCTTTGACGTCGCCCGCTTTAATTTGAGAGATTCTTCCCCCAAATTAAAAATATAATGAGACTCGACTGTGCCACTGTTAATTGGAAACCGATCCAATATCTGCAAAGGCAGGCGTGTTAAACTTTAAAGTTACGCCTGTCGACCGGCAGTTGCTTCAGTCGTTTCTAACTCAGTTAAAACTAAAATTAAAAACGCTTTACACGCATAGCCCCAAAATGGGATTCCTTTTTTTATGGATGGACAATCAAACGAGCAAGTGGGCTTCGGTGGTAAACAACAGTGCTGCCCATAAAATCTTAGTCAATCAAACATCAGGCAAAGCAGACACAAATGTAAGAAAGGTGGGGTATCTAGTTAAACTTTTTTTTCATAGCCCATATACGTCCCACTGCTGAGCACGGGCCTATACATTTCTGGAGGAACAGACGGTAACCTCGCTTGTCCAATGCAGATTGGGGTTACCAGACTCGGAATGATTATCTGTACGCTATATTCCAATACGGGAATCGAAAACCTTGATCATTGACTCCGTTGGCGGGGGCCCAGCCACTGAGCTAATTAGTCGTCGTCAGTTAAAACTTTAAATAAAGTAAATAATATAACATTTGATATGAAATTAATTAATTTATGTTAAAAAGTATAACCTTTAGAACTGCTAAAAGGACCTCTAGTCGTTCTTTAAATGTATGTTTTGAGTTCTTGGTAGCATTATGAACAACAAATGCGACCCCATATTTCGTCCCATACGTTTTCATGTATTGCACAAATTCATATTCATAGAGGTCGCAGTATTGCCGGAGGAAAAAGTATAAAAAACGCTGTAATAGATTCAGAGAACAATATCCATCACGCTGACATGGCGTGGTGTTAGTAGTATAAGCTGAGTTATCGTCACTTTAGAACTATACAACCTGTGACTTTTTTTATATACCCATTTATGGTTTAAATGCTTTTCTTTTTTTGATGGCAATTAGTTATGCCACTATTATGCCAGTGTCAAGTAAAATATGATCACATCAAATATTTTAAAATACATATAACTAGTCAGTTTATCACGTTACGTCTTGATAGAATGATGGCTATTCTACCAAAACCTTCTATGGACTTTTTCAGATAACTTAAAAAGTCACGATACACGCATTTATTTCATATCACTTCACTTATGCGCTTAAACCGAACTTTATTGTATAATACACCACCACAATTAAATAATATAAATGATAATAATATTATATAAGATTATGAATATGAAATAAAAATACAACGTCACTGATGTAAATTGGTGGGAAAAGTAATGTGTACCTACTCATTTACGCATTAAAGTTTTTATGTGATTTTTTATCTTAAATGGCTTTTGTCTATCGTTGCTGATGCTTTAACACTGCAGGACAATTTTTTTTTATAAATTTATACGCTTAGAGACATTTTCCTAATGCTTGTATTGTCTATGTGAAATTATTAATAAACAATATAAATTTCAAAAAGGGATACAAAAAAATTATATTTTCTTGTGTTAGTTTTGATATCTTGATCAGTTTTCCATCAAACTAACTAACGAAATTATAACGTGGTATAAAATTAGAATAGTCATCCAAAAAATAATATTTTTAAAGATTAAAAACTGTCACACCTCTCATAAAACAAAAATATATATTTATTATGTTTTTTAAAACTAAAGTTACACCATCCTGTAAGTAACGCATCGCTTTGTACTCGTATGCTACAATATTTTGCCCACCTTTGGGGTCTCCACATTATGCATAACTGATAAGCTCGATTTTGTATGCATGCGATCCTTAGCGTCGGCTTCGTGGGCGTAATGACGTCAAGGCCCCTGAGAATAGTGCAACCAGGTTTTGCTGGATAACACTGTTTTTAACCTAAAATTTACTTAACTGATTCGATGAAAATAATGCAATATTATCACCAAATTAGTAAAATAAATGTTTTTCACATTTAAATGAATTTAAACATACAATATTTCTTTGCCAGAACCATAGAATATCGGACCCTCATCGAATCCTTCTGGGACACCTCACAGATTATGTGTCAAGTGGTGGCATGCTGTGTTACCGCTTTTCGTACATTGTGTAGTCATCCAGAGGCCCAATTCCTTTCTCATTTTTTTACTCAGGTAGACGCTGCTGCTCATTTACAGGTATTTGCTTCCATACTCACCTTCTATTTAACATGGAAAGAAATGGAATAGTCCTATGCTATGCCAGTAATCTCTAAGCAATGGGGTGTGTAAAGGATGTAACAATGGCATCTCAAATTACTTTATAATATCATTGTTACAACTTTACACACCTTGTGAAAAAATCACAAATATTATTGACACTCGATTTTTTTTAAAATCTCTTTCAGTTTTTTTTTTGTTGTATCGATAAAATTGGAAATTTTCTGTATTTTTTTAATATTTTTTCAGAAATAAGACAACGGAAACTTTCACTCTTGACTCATGCCAATCACGCACCGAGTTACCCTCATTCATACCGGATATTCAATTTCTGGACATGTCCAAAGTGGAACGAAACAAATATTTATCAAGACCTGTAAGGAATACGTAAAATGACATAAAACATGTCCGTCTGGGACAAACAAATAACCACGGCCTGTGATGGATTATTGCGAGTGACCGCCTCTATTTCCTATTGGAATAAGGAATTACCATATGCGCCTCCTGGACCTTGTGCCCATTGGGTACAGAAGTGTGGAAGCGGACTATTTATATTTAAAAGTATATTTTTCTGTATAAAACTGTACTGTAACTGTAATTTTATAAAAATTTAACCCTCTAAAGCTTTTAGAAGTGAAAACTTCTTTAGCACCGCTGTGATTTGAAACTCTATGAAATAAATAAGTAACACTAAAAAGAAACAAACATATACATCTATAATATTTAGTCTGCGAGAGGATGAGGGAGAATACAAAAGGTTTCATGTTATTATTAAAATTCTTTGTCCTATTTATCACAGATCACTTAGGAAATTACTGATTCATTGATCAATTCGATGGACATTCACCGTCAAAATGTTGTTTATTGAGGTTGTTGCTATAGACCTCACAATTGGCAGGTGGAGTTAGTATTAAAGATGACCTTTTGGTATTTTCTCCTATAATCTACCACTAAGAGAGAAAAGAGAAAAAACCACTAAGAGTTAGGGCTGGCGCTACGTTATGTCTTGAGCCCTATTGCGGTTTAAAAAACAACAAATTTTTATTCAGCATCAATATATTCATACAACGGTGACTTAGCAGTTGCTCTTGTGCATTTGCTTTAATATAGGTTTAAATAAATTTTTACAATATTTTTAACAGAAGCTCACTCCACTCTTTCCCAGTACTCATCTGGACGCGTGGTCGACGGCGTCGCGCTGGCGACCGGAGACCCTTCAAAAACTTTGATAATAACAACAGCAGCGCCGGGGACCGGTAATGTGACAGCCGATACGTCGCCAGCCATGCCCCGCACTATTTAAATTTCGAACGTCTATTTGCGCTCACAATAATGCACCAATTCCATGCCAGTTTTATATTTAATCTAACATTTTTTTTTTCAAAGCAAAGAAGTTCGTGCTTAGCATCATATTATAATATGTTCCACTGCTGAGCACGGGCCTTCCCATTTCTGAAGGAATAAACATTACCCATCACGCTTGTCCTAAACTAACTCCGAAGAAGGTAGATTCGTCAGTCAGTCAATTAGGTCGTCCAATTCAATAGATATAAAAAAATCACTTTCAAAAAGTTAAGTATAACAACAATAACCACGAAAAGTTCATATACGTATACAGAAAAGATGGTGGAGATGATTAATGGTACATTCATGAGGTGTAGCACACAAGTCGTACGGGATTACATGTGTCGCTGCAGAGGTAATGTGGCGAAATCGATGGGGACCACAAGCCTCCGCGTGACTTCGCTGAATTATTTACTGTGAACAAAAGTAAGCGTTCTTTGTCATCGCCAGATGACGTCTAACAATTGTGGTACCATTATCATTTTTCTGAGAAAAAACTATACTAGATACTTATATTATACTAAGTAAGGAGGTAATATAGTGGTCACGCTTGTTGGAAAACTTGGAGAAAATGGTAATCACCATCGGAGTGGAGATCGCGTGTTAGTAAACATAGTGTGGGACGATCCCGGACTGGATGGAGCGACTGGTGCTAAGAGCGTAGAGCGCTTGACACCAAGGCAGAAATAGGATGTGTAGTCAAAAATCAGGCCGTGTACTGCTGTAGACAGTGTTTTTTTTTTTCATTTCGAATTATATCCACCAGAAAAACTCTAAACATATATCTTTCTATAGCTCTCTGAGGGAATTTGAGCTTTTAAGGCAGACATACTGTCAGTATCCACGTTTCGGCACTGTAAGAGATAACAGGCAGGACGCACCGGTGAAAGAGTTTTTTTTTTTTTACCTGAACTAGCAATGGATAATTCAATCTTACCGCAAGTGGACTTGGATAGGTCATACTCTCCGTAGAAACCCCGATCACATTCCCAGACAGGCGCTGGATGTCCTGTTCGTTTTCCCTTGAGGAGGAGGCCAAAGCAAACACACCTGGGAAGCGCTCCATAGCGGCAGATATGAAATCCATCAGTTTGAGGTGGCCTACAGTGAATTGTGACATTGGTTATTTATTTTTTTTTAATTTGAAACAATTTCTCATTCAGCTTATTTTTACCTCAAAAAAAAACAGTTATCGTGCAGTAGGTCTGTTGAAATGATGAACCTATTTACTCCGCTTGACACGACAATAACAAAAGCCTAACAGCGATAGTCAAATAAACGTCAGCGACAAAGGTTGATACATTTTGACAAGTCAGATGCTAATCAGTCAACCCTTCAGGTTGACAAATCGGAAATTAGACACGCGTGAGCGCTCGCGGGTTAACCCCGACTCCTGTCCAAGTGGGGGTCTCTTCGACCCGAGAGACTTGCGCCAACCCTGTCCTGTTCTTTGAATATTTAACAGGGTGTAAGGTCGTTACACATGAACAATAATTACTTTCAGTATTTCAATATAAATCATTTATTTACAAAGAAGAATCATTTTAGTCTAGATTAAAATTGTAAGATTAAGGGCGAGAAGCGACTAACGGAGAGCGGTTTTGTACGAAGAATGTGAGAGGAAGGGTGGTTGAAAATATGGATGGGTGTGGAGGAAGCAAGGAGGGTGTGCCTGGATCGTGGCGGATGGAGATCTGTCTCTGCCTACCCCTACAGGAAATATGCGTGACGATGTATGTATATATTAAAATAGTAATTTTAAATCGTTAGACGTTGTGTTGCCCTATTAAGTAGGTAAAGCAAAGAGTCTGATGTCCTAGTTTTTCAAAAATCGACCACAGCGCAATCTATCGGGTCTAGAATATTTAATTTTTATTTTCTTCCCTGCTTATCATCGTTTATCTTTATGAAAACCATAGCAACATCAAATGACCCCTTTAATTGTTTGCCTCCTTTTTCAAACAATAAAGAAAAAATAATACATATGTGCATATTAGACAAGTTTTACCAGATGCCTTTGTTCGGTAGAACCTAAGAGCAGAGAACCTTGGATGCTGGACTCAGATCAGCTGTTCTTTTATATTCTACAATATTTAAACTTGTTTAATAAAAACATTATTATTTTTTATTTATAGAATTTACATTTTCTTTACTTTATATACATTAATATACACATATCCCATTTGCAGTACGGGGTTTTCCCATTTTTGGAGGCAAGAATATTAACTCAAAACGCTTGTTCAAGGCAAATTGGCGGACAAGCTCTCATTGTATAAAGGCCTGATGGGTGATGGCCATACATATATTTATACCGATGCGAGAATTGAACGCCTGATCATTGACTTCAAAAACGTTAACTTCACCAATGAATTAGCTAACTTAGCTAGCGCCTTAAAGCTCATTTCCTAAATCCTAGCTAACTTAGCTAACTCTTTCAAATTTCAATGTGAAACAGTCCTTATATGTCATCATACAGTCCGATACAGGCACAACGAGTGATGCTGACGGTTGAATTTCACTAGTGTCAATTATCTCGTATGACCATTGACTCCAAAAACGTTAACTTCACCAATGAGTTAGCTAACTTAACTAGCACTTATCCATTTAATTTTTAGCTAAGTTAGCTAAGTCTTTCAAATTCTAATGTGAAACAGTCCTTATCAAAAAGTTTGACGTATTTCGTCAATTATAGAGTTGGAACACTTTGATCATGTTACGTCCGATAGAGGCACAAGGAGTGATGCTGATGGTTGAATTTCAGTAGTGCCAACTACCTCGTGCTATAACAGGCTTTATATTTGTAAGATAAGAAGCAAATTCTATGTAATTACATCAACGGATTTGAGAGGCATCGGCTTGCTCAAGGTGTGCAAACTTGTAATCGCTAGAGCCGGTAATTCGAACGCATCAAATCTTTAGTTAAGTACATAAATAATACTATTCAGTTTTATAGAAAAACCATAAATTAAATATGAAATAGAAAATTATAATAACTATTAATAAAATGTTTAATTAATTAATTAAGTGTTTAATGTATTAAGTGATGCCACAAATTTTTATTACTCCACTTAAAAAAACAGTTTTTAATTATTTTAATTCCATAAAAAAGAATAATGAAATTTATTACCTTTCATTTAAAAATTATATAGAGTAATAAATAAAAATGAAATGCTTTGTAGTAATAAGAAAATTTGTGTTATGGGTACCAACATAAATAAACAACAAATAAGTACAAAGATTTGAATTAGCTATAAATAGAACATCTTACAGATATCTTACCCGATTCTTACCAAATACCTATATACTTACATATATCTATCCTGTTGTGATCGAAGTCATAAACTTAGATCACAGTTTTTTTAATACATATATTTGAATCCACCCACTGCTCCATTATTATTATCATTGCGCCATTTGGGTTATCGTATTATGTCAAACCTTAGTAATATAATATATTTAATAAATATACTAAATACAATAATACATTTAATAAATATACTAAAGAAAAAATTGTATGTTAAAGTAAAACTGCAGGAAATTAAACTTTAAAGGCTGTCTTAAAGTCAAGACCAGCCAAATGCAATATTTAGTAATAAATATTAAGAGTGCTGGACCCAGATACCACACATTCCTCAGGTCCCAGATGACGCTGACATCTTAAAATATGGCCTCCCTTTCTTCAGCTGTTGACTCCTTACCCCTTGTCGGCACACTCTTACACTTAATATAATTAATTAATGACCCACGCGGTCCCTTAAGGACGTATGATACTAATTTGTACTGTGCTAATAACATATAATTATAGGCTTTGTAACAAGCAAGTGTATATACTTTAATAAGTTCCGGCCGATGTTCTTTAAATAAATTCAATCAAATGCCGAATACTAATACAATGTCCTTGGACTAAGTATAATATCAAGATACATACATTAAATATGTTATTTTTAAAAGAACGTAAAAGAATCAAGATAGTTTCTTACGCCGTAAGTTTTACCAATGCACTACTTTGGTTCTGAAACAGTCGTAGTAGTTTTTTAATTTAAATATAGATGTCAATGAATTCCTTGTGAATATATTTCTGTATCAGTATATATTCAGTCTTGTATGTTTATCAAATTTTTTATAATGATTAAATAATTTAAATCGGAAGTAAATAGAAAGGCAGCAATTAACACAAATAGCCGATGTAATCAAAATAGCGTAACAACGTAGCGGCCAGCTCGCACCCGTGCCCGCGCTACCGGCTCCCATTAATTACTTAAATTTAATTCATACGAGACCCCACGCACCACTATTTACATTCAAAAACGTACCCCACACCCTACCCGCATCTCGTAACCCTTGCCGACAAACTTGGCCGACCCTAAGACGCTAACTCCTAAGTAGACTTTCTTTGATAGTGCGCTCCGCTGGCTTTGAATAAAGGCCAACGGGTCGATAGAGTTTTGATCTGTAATTTTATAGCTTTGAGACGACCCCTAGCGCTCACGCTCTAAGGATTGTGGCCTATCGATCTCCGACTTGTCTGTTTTTGTTAAAACGCGATATCCAACTTAGCTTTGGTAACCAGATAGCCTAAAAGCGGAGACTCGGGTTCACAATCAACTAATATCTTAAACCGCAATCTTTCATCTCTTCGAATATAATGAGTTTACATTTTAATGTGGATTTTAATAATTCATAAATCTTATATTAAAATTGAATAAATATATTCGTGTTGGAAATCAATACGGTATAACTTAGTCCAGCGGTTCTCAACCAACATGTTGCGAAACATAAATGTGTCGCAAGCTCCTCCTGTCAAGGGTAGCGAGATTTACAAAATACGATATTTGGATCTATTTTCTACTTTATGTGATTGTATGTTATGTATTTACGCAATAAAAAATACGTTTAATAGATTAATGATGTATAATTTTATAAATGCACGTATCACTACTATTATCACTTCAACTATCAAAATTTTTGCATGTTTTGTTGGGTGTCGCAAATTTGTAAAGAGTGTAGTAATATGTTAGTGCGTCGCTGAGAAAAAAAGGTTGAGAACCGCTGACTTATTCTATAGTCGATTAATTAATTAATCCATAGAACCGTGACAGTTTACTACTGGACATTGAGCTCTGTCAAAATTAAGATGTATTTCCACAACACCCACTCTTGAAGGGCTAATCATCATCCCAGAGTAGTTTTTATTACTCAGACATCTACATCTACTGGGATTTTGTTGTCATAATCTCCTCGTACAATACCCACGGAAAGAAATGACCTTGACTGCGAAGAGGGGTGGCCTCATTCGTTGTTTGTAAAAAAATGTAAAAAAATTAAAAATAATTAATTATTAAGTTTTGACTTTTTATATTGTATAAAAAACGAATTAAGTACATTGTTTGCACGCTAACGTAAAAAGAACAGTTAGGTTACTCATAAAAAGGACATTCTTTAAATATTTAAATATCCATTTAAAGTACGCTAAGGTAGAGATTTATCTAAAGGTCGTCATAAGTAGAAAGATCAGTGCTCTCGCAAAGAGTAAAGGATTAGCCCTTATCACTGTTCACGTAAGCGGTGATACTTATATGAGTGCCCCTTTTATTGCATTATAGGAGGGAAGGGTTGCCCTCACGGCCCTCCGTCTTAGGGTAACGTCTTACGAATACAAGAAGAATTTATAAATAAGTTAAGCGGGCCCTGCCTTATTCTTCGCCTCGGCGTCTTACTTTGTTTTATCATATTTAAATTATGATAGTCAGATGTGGAACGTGTACCTAATTGCTGTACTTTGTTAAGATAATGTACCTTTGGCGCGACTCCACTTTTGTTTTCTTGTTTTCAAGCGATATAAATTCACGGTAGGACGCGGGTGTAACGCCCAACTTTTGTGTTCTGTTTTTGCGCGGACGTTCCTTTTCGGAAATAAAATTTGTTATGCAGCCATCTTGGAGGCCTTAGTTACTTAAAATAATACAAGATTAAATACAAAGTTCTAAGATTGAGAGATTAGATATGCTCATAGGAAATGTGGTATTAAATATAACTATAATTAAAATAGAAATTCATTTTTTAACATTGCTGTAATTTTTGGTTAGTATTTCGATCACTATATATTGTTTAAGTTAGGAAAACGACTAGGTATAATGAAACGGGGGATGAAGCGAATTCAGTTTTCGTTCGTCAGTCTCGAAAGTTCATTTTACTCGGATAACCACGGTATTAGAAAACAATGAATATGAAGTATGCGTAATGGTAGATAGTCTGCTTTTATCGTTATAAATAACTGTATGACTTATTAATGAATAATTCTATAACTGATGTTTGTTCCTGGTCTAGATGTTAACTAATCTTTTTTTTTTATTTAGGATACCCTAGAATGTTGTACGAAATGACATTATAAGCAAATACTAGCAGAAGAGTATTGTGATACATAAACTACCTGTTAATATCCAGCAGTCGAGTAAGACGGTTTGTGATATTGTTATCAAAAAAATAAATACCTACCCACCACACCTATGTATCCGTCAGGGACTCTGTAAGATAGCACGTGTGAGGCCGTAAGCCTCGTTATTAATGATAACAAAACGTTCACAAAGATTTACGTCTTAATTTAGGCACGATACGCATGAAAGGCCTCGATTATGTCAAGAAAACAATGTCTTATTCATAATAGAATAATATTTTCCGCTATAAATCACGTTTAAGTGTTGTTTCATTTCCTAAGGTACCCTCGCATGCAGCACACGCATCGAACGAATAAGTAATTGAAATTTGAAACGAACTTTTGATTTTACGAAATGTTTTCACCCCATTCCTTGTGAAATTATTATGAACGTCCGGGCTCTTACTTGAAACCTATTTCTTAAGACGTACGATTTACGGATCTTGTTGCGTTCGTAATATAGGAGCATATAATATAGCATATAAGAGATCAGCCATATAATTTTATTGTTTAAACATTTTGTTTGAAAACGAAATTTTATGTACACACCACACCACAGCAAAGATGCGAACCACAAAATATACTTACATTTTTAATTTATTTGTTAAATAATATAAAAATCTTTACTTCATTGTTTGTAACGCCCAAAATAATTTTAATTTATGAAAAATTGATAAGAAATAAATGAACAAAAATAAATTAATTTGTTCATTTATTTCTTATCGATTTATTTAATTAAGTAGAAACATAATTATATAATGGCCAAGCATTTTATATACGCTAAATATATATCAAATATAATTAAAAAGATTCAAATATTTGTTTTATTTCCAAGAAATACCTATTAAATATTATATAATACAATCTATTTAAAACTTCCCTAGTACTATAACAGATTTGTGACCCTCAATAGCGATAGCACGGACCCGGAGGCAATGAAACAATGTCATCGACAACCCTTTGAGAACACGTTGTGACGCTTGTTGACAATGATGTAAGACATTTATAACAAGCCATTTATTTACCCTTAGCTTATAAATGTAGGTCAGTGTTTACAATTATCTTGTACAAAGAGCAAAAGCTCTGCCTAGTAATAGGATTGTACTTACTATCTATGGTAGTGGCTTCGATTTTCTTATTGGACTTGTATTCATCATTATTCATTATATACCCATTACATCGGAAAAAAGGCTATTTGCATATAGTATGTATAAAATTGCAATACTTTTTTTTGCCTGTACTCTATGGACCTGGCTGATTTTGGTGTCATTAAAAAGATTACTTTTAAAAATCGAAATCGATTAGTAAAATATTAATTTCCAGCTTTTTTTGAAAGCAAAATGAATGTATCTAATACATAAATTCGATACATTTTAATTTTATTCGAAAAGGAGGGACTTTTCCCGCCCACTTACATCAGTGACGTTGTGTCGTTATTTCACTTTCATAATCTTATATTATTAACAGTTATATTGTTTATTTGTGGTGGCATATTATATAATATAGTTCGATTAAGGCGTATAAGTGAAGTGATATGAAATAAATGTGTGTATCGTGACTTTTTTGACTTTGAAGTTGACTGAAAAAGTTTCTATGGACTTTTTCAGGTTTTGGTAGTAAAAACCACTATTTTATCAAGACGTAACGTAATAACCTGAATAGTTATATTTTTAAGAGATTTGATGTTATCGTATTTTACTTGACACTGACATAATAGTTATAATAAATTGCTATCAAAGAAAATAGGGACGTATTCGAAAAGAAGAAAATGCAATGCAAGCCGTGAAAATTTTCGACGTTTATGGACCTAATGTAGTGCCAGTAGCGAAAAGTTTGTTTAAGTTTGTTTTCAATTCTGAAATTTTGATGTCAAAGACGCACCTTTATTCGTAACAAGGCGACCAAAGCGTTGGTCGCCTTGTTACGAATAAAGGTGTTGCTGCACTTTTTTAAAAAAATGGACGCCATTTCTTTAAAAAAGTGCAGCAAGATCGGCATATCAGTAGTTCTGACGTCGTTGAAAAACTTAAAATTGACCAAGAAAGAGGCCGGACCTAATCAATATATATTTTTTTTTTTTTTTTATATATTCAAGCCCTGCGGGGGATCCGCAGGGGTTGGCAGAGACCACAGAGCTCCATCCGCTGCCATTCATCGCAGCGAAACAGCTCATCATTGGTCGCTTTTCGCCCTCGTGAGAATCAGGACGTGACGGGTGGCGAACCACGTCGCCGTCATTTTCGACAAATTAGGTATATTAAATTCGTCTTTAGTGAATCCCACGAGCCGCAAGGTGTGATCTTTCAACACGATAACGCTAGACCACACACATTTTTAGCCATTCAGCAAAAATTAAGAGAGTTCGACTGGAAGGTGTTAAAGCATCCCCCGCATACAGCCCTTCAGATTTCGACCTGTTTCGGTCTCTGCAGAATTCTTTAGGCAGTGTCGAATTAACATCAAGAGAGGACTGCCAAAACTACTTGTCGCATGTATTTGACCAGAAGTTCCAAACTTTCTACAGCCACGGCATCATGTCACACTACCTAATATGTACCTAATGGCACATATATATTATAAATAAACTTTTTTCCCAATCATTTATAACTGTATGTGTGGTCTTTAGACAAGGGTCATTGGATAATCCGGTTCGAAGGACCAATTTAAAAGGTATAAAAATTAATACAATAGCATCCAAAATTTGATTTAGCGTTCACTGTTCCGCGAAATGAGTGAAATGAGCGAAATGAATCAAATTTAGTTTTAGAAGATTGATTAAAAAGGCTGACAGGAATTCTAGTAATATCATGAAAATTAAAAATTATATATTCATAAGGATAATAAAAATAATGATGTTTGACAGTTTACTTACAAGTTACATAGAATACCGCTTTCATACAAATATGAAAGGAAATATAAATCTATAATTGAATGGTGGCCGAAAAGTGGTGGAAGATGAGCTAGGCCTTAAAACAAAATAACAATTAAAATTAACAATTGTAAATAGGACTTAAAAGCGGATAATACAAAATAAAGAGCCTTATAAAATAAGAGAATTCTGGCAACAATGAGAAGAAAGGAACTGTTAGCAAAAAAAAAAAAAGAACTGTTAGAAAACTATAGCAAAGTTATGATACTATTAGCAAAGCTATTCAACGTTTTCAACGTTTGTTATGATAGCATAGGTATTTCGACAGTTAAAAAAGTATTTATAATACATAAATTTGAAATAGATTTTTAAAATTCAATAAAAATAAATCTTTCCGTAAAATAATGGAGTCAACCATTATTTTACGGAAACCAACCATTATTACGATGAAAAGCCAATAACTACCATGTTAAAAGTTGCAAAATTGCAAATTCGAAAAGTAACATTGTTTACATACGAATCCGTGTTTGTAGCTGTGCCTCAATACAAGACATCTTCAGGTGTAATAGACTTTATGATTATTTAGTAAGGTATCATGTATGTTGTTGAAAAGTGGTTTTGTGTAAGTATCAGTTCATATGTACACAATATTTTTCTTAATTTTTTTCGAATTTATTTTTTCTCGTATCTCGTAGGAATCTAACCATAAGCTATATTGAAATTAGAAATATAACTTAAAAAGAAAAATAGCACAAGTTAACGGCATCCTTGACTTTTCGTCGGAATCCAACAACGAACTGTATTGAAATCAATATATAAAAATAAATAAAAACAGCTGATGTTAACGACATAATTTGTGATCACGAAAGCTAAGAACATGTTTAATGTGACAATTAAAACCCGCTGCAAGATGTTCTCAACACCGATAAACAATGGGCGAACGCGAGCGCGAACGCCAAAAGTTTGAGGCGCGCGGTGAGTGCAGAGGACCCGTAATGAGGGTTAGAAATTTCGGCACATTGCGGCCCAAACCACACCCGCCTTCTTGGCTTATTATTAATTCCGTAAGACGTGTCCCCGATGTCCAAGACGTGCGCTGAGATTCGACACAAAAGTCAGAAGGGCGGAAGGGACTTCACCCTCCTTTCCCCCCTCGTACGTGTGGCGCGTCTACAAGTCGCAATATGCAGGAGTGTGGGATTTACAGGTGGTTTTAATAACGGCTGCCACTAATGTCGCAAGATGAATACTTAATAGACGGATCATCGCTGGATTTTGAACAAGGTAGGTCGTCTTGAGTAATAATAGATGTATTTGTACCTTTGTTGGTTTAAAGTCGCCGTTATAACTTAAGGCCAACAGTCCATCAAATATACTTTGGTGTGTGATTCCTGGCAAAGAACAGCTTCATCTAATTTCTTCCATTCAGTATCATAAGAGCCGACTATAGGAGATAAATACTACTGCAGGGTGAGTAAACTGGTCGAAACTAGCTATTCTTCGAGTCGATGGTGGTCAAAAAGTCAATAAAAATCTAAATAATATAACTTATAATTATGTAAAATATGATTCAATTTTAAGTAGAAGATTCTAGTTAGTAAACAGTGGAGTTTAGATCTAATCAAGATAACTACTCCTGGGCTAGTAGTAGATAGGGAGAAAGATCTACCCAAGACTAAAAGCAATCTGAAATCTTAACCAGACGCTAAGGTTATGGCAACACCATTAATTATGAGGGAAGTCGATATCTAGCAGTCGACTGTGAATTCTTCTCTTTCTCTTCTATTACTCTACATTTTTTCTAAAAACAAATAACACTAATTCTAAGCAGGTTACAAATGAAGATAATCACCGTCCTCGGGATCTGCTACACCATAGTTTTTGCTAGGAGAGGGAGATCCGGAAGGGATATTATCCTAATATAAAGGATATATTGGGCCTCAGAAGGAAACGAGACCACGGTAGTCTCCGAGCGAAGTAGAAGTATATAGACGATGATAGATAAATAAATACTACGTAACAAAAGTAGTGGATAATCTGTTACAATGTAAACGATTTAGTTGCAAAGTGAAAATCCACTTATGATAAGTTCCTTGTTGGAGGAGCCTTCAAAAACTCGTTAGGATGTTGCCATCCTGCGGTGGAGGGTCACGTCTCGCGAGATCGTCGTGGTTTCTCGACACAATGTTACTGAGAACTTTGTTGCAGCTATATTAATAAATAACATAGTGCTATAAAAACCTTCGAAATATATTACTCTCAACGTATTGTATCATATTGATATACATATGTACGTGATGTATATAATATAAGTAGGTTTGGTGTTCTATTAATTTACCGTATTTGACTACGATACCATACATATACATACATACATTATTTAATAATAATAATAATTCTTTATTTGCATAATTTGGGGTGTAACAAGATGAAAAAAGACGTTTAAAATCTCTATCACATCATAACCATATAAGAGTGTAAGGAAACGGATGACGATTATGATAGTAGGTATTTAATTTAAATACGTTGGAGCCTACCTGCCTTGGAGAAAGATGTAAGGAAGGGAGGAGAAGGATGAACCAATAGAACTGTAACGTTTCTCAGAGAACTGATAATCATTGGAGTAGACGAGTGATGGAGTGGATAATGCGTCTTAGGTCTTATATTGTAGGACGCCCACACCGAAATCGTGCTACTATTTGCATAAGACGGCTAGCAGAAACTAGATTTGTGCAACTGAAGATTGGGCTAGGTGGTGTATTTCAGCGTTGACGGTGGTTTAAATTTGAACGAATCTTGCCCCAACTGAATTTTGGCCTTTATACACAAAATCAAGAAGGCAAATAAAGAATGAACATAAAGAAGAAACAATGAACAAAGAATCCAAAAATAGATTTGCTTTAGCATAGCAATAATATATTTTTAACAAAAAAATGAAGTTACTGCAAAATAATTCCTAATATACAGCTCAATATTCAAAATAAATTTAATATTCAAAATATATTTTTTTAGCAGCCCATATATGCACTGCTGGGCACGGGTCTCTCCATTTCTGGAGGAACGGACGTTAATCCACGACGCTTGTCTAATGCGTATTGGCGAGGTTACCAGACTCGAAATAAATATTTGTAATCTATACATATATTTATTCCGATGCGGGGATAGAACCCGCGACCATTGACTCCGCGAGCGAAGGACCCCACCAATGAGTCGACCAATTGGTCGTCCATTATGAATTTTACAAAATTCTAAATAATTTATTATACACACATTACAATTATTATAATAATTTAAAATAAACCAACATTATTGTTACATAATCTGCAAAAAGATGGCGCCATAATACATATGAAATTAAGTTTTGTCTATTGCATATTAATTCTAATATTATAAATTACGATATTAATTGTAATACGTCAACATGCACTACGGAGAACGCCTATGTCTAGTAGTAAGCTGATGATGATTTTTATGAACACCTCAACTCCACGCCCTGAGATAGCAATTTCGCGTATTGCTCTAAAAGACGCTTAAAACAGGTAAAAGACGCATTGGCAATTACTGTAGGGCAGATAAGGCGTGAGACGCACGGGTTACGGGCGTTTATCGTGAAGTGCCCGCGCGGGAACAATAACGCGCAGTAAAACGAACGCTCGTAAGTTATTGCCCCGAGACATATTGGCTGCGAATTCGTATCAAGACGCGTAATTGAACGCTATGTCTGTTTTGACTTTATTTTATTTCTTTTATTAATAAAAGCAACTGTTTGCCTATGTGGCGTATGTAAGTACAATTTTAATGTTTTTATTAATTTTATTTATTATCTATCTGTATAACGACACTTCTTACGGGTTGGTTTTTACCAACGATCCACTTTTTTCTCTCACACACGATCTTTTGATCGTTTGACTCAAAGCGCGGGAAACTGTACTGTCAATTGACATTTTCTAAAAATATTGTAAGTTATTTAATAATGTCAGTCAATTATCAGAGCGATTCTCATATTGGAGTAAATATATATACAATATACTTTTACAAAATAATAATTTTGGTACTCATTAGCAGTTGTTGCTGTGTCTAGGCCTACAGCAAAATATTGTCATTCCTTTTATGGTATCTGTGTACCATAGAATATTACTTGAATTTTATACATTTTACCTTCGCAAAGACTAGGTTCTGTGAACGACCTGTCGGACGTCTCAGATATTAGTGAAACGATTCAATCTAAAAGAGCTTCAATCTAACAACAGGCAAGAAACTGTATCCTATGACTATAGACTATGACCAGTACTAAGTTCTCGTATTGGAAGTCAAGACACACTTTAGGTTATTAAACCAATAGAGATTCGAAGTAACTAGATCGAAACAGAGAGTTAAGCTCAGCAATCTCCAGAAATAGAGATTCATTATTGTAAAATTAATGTTAAAAGAATTCCATTCCAAATAGTGTTTTAAAATAGACACGATATTATTCGTAATAAAAATCGTGTGTATTTTAAAACACGACTTCTAAGTAATTCTACCAAATGAAACAGAAATACAAAACTTTCACTGTAATATAATTTGACTGTCTCAAAATAACTTCATTGAAATATTTTAAAATAATTTCATTATTATATTGCATACTCTTTAGCTATCCTACACAGTCAATAAATAACAATTACCTAGTCGCTACATTTCAATCGGGCCCCGCGCATTACAGAGCCGTCGGTCGGTCAGTAAATCGCCGGGCGGAAGGCGCGAGGTGGTCGTGGACGTCGGAAAGAAATATTACCGTCAACACAAGCCGTATTTGTTCTAACTAGTGCTCGACTTTTGCCTGATAATATCGATAGATGTTTTCTTTATGAATGCGAGTAACTTTGATATTCCGATTAAGTTAACAGTAATTGTATTAGGGAAATATGAGTCACATTAATAGTCTTATGATAGAATTTAACCTACGATATCAAATATTAAAACCCACTATACGATATATGATATGATTAGATATGTACATATGATTATATGTAGATATGATTCGGAATGAACAAATCCGCCAGAGAATTAAAGTCAGCGACATAGCCTTTCGAATTAGCAAAGTAAAGTGGCGATGGGCTGGTCACGTTTGTCGGAGATCCGACAATCGTTAGAGCAAACGAGTGCTGGAGTAGAGACCGCGTCTCGGTAAACGTAGTGTGGGACGCCCCCGGCTAGATGGTACGACGAGCTGCGCTGCGCAGCTGCCAGAAACTGGATGCGTGTAGCCGAAGATCGGGGTAGGTGGCGCTCCATGGGGGAGGCCTATGTCCAGCAGTGGACTGCCACAGGCTGTTGATGATGATGATGATAATGATGATGATACGATATCACTTTGTCTTCTTAAATCATTTTATAAAATGATTTGGCTGGAGTTGTGTGTCAACTCTTTCCATTTAGCCATATCCAAAGGAGAGCGGCCTGAATCGTTGGCGACCGCAGGATTTCCTATAGACTCTATCCATTTTCTGCACGAAGAGATGCGTCATCTCTCTGCGTGCTGTATTGGATTTAATGTGGAGAATGTTCTGAGAAACTGTTCAACCGGATGTTAGCCACACAGTCTCTCTATCGGACTATCTGTCTATCGGACCACGGTAAAAATAATTTCCATCCCCAAACACCTGTATAGTTGAGAGTTTAACACCAAGCGATTCAGTCGGAATATTATGCCGCATTGATAAAAATAACACAGGTCACAAAAACATATGCCTAATTATCTACTTTTTTTATAGCATGTGAGTTACCTGGTGATAAGCGATCACCGCCGCCCATAAACATCCGCTCACAGATGTGTTGCTGGCCTTGAGAGAATACGCTCTTTTCTTACCCTCGTCCTCATCCCACGTCATGATCACGTGGAAATATCGCAGGTGATAAATTGTTTCCACATTTCCACAGTTCGTGTTAGAAAAATACGACGAAATCGCACGGTGGTGGACGGCAAGCCATCCAGGTGATGGGGATGGAACCTATTTTTGTGGCGCGCCGTGTGATGATGGGACTGTGCGGCTGTTAGGAACTACGAGGAACTTGATATAGATTTTAATGTTTGTATTAAAGTGAAACTAAAATCCGGATATAGAAACTCAAACGCAACCCTGTTATCAATGTCAATGAAGTTTATTAATGGGACGCTCTAATAAAAAAATTACACAACAATTTGAAGGAAGAAATGTGATTTTTACTTTGATTCTATGAAATCTGACTGTATTTAAAAATAGTAGTTATCGATAAAAGGAACATCATTATTTTCCGAGTGCACATGGCTGTTTAACAAATCGGCGTGTAAGAGACCGCCCGCCCGCCCGCTGAGTGCTTAATCACTTAACACTTGCCAGATTAACGATAAATTTGTTGTCCAAAAATGCCCCCACTACACGCGACTTTGATTTTCTTCCTTGAAAATAAGTAGGTGCTTTTGTTTTACATGCCTATACGATATTGAAAGATTAAAAATCGGTTTGAATTGTAGTTGAAAAAAATAATGTCATATGATATCTGTAGAATCATCAATCATCTTCACCAACAGCCTGCGATAGCTTATTACTGGACGCCATTGCACACTTAGGCACGCCTTTTAACTCGATCGTTGGCTTCACTCTACCAGTTTCTGCCAGCCACCTTGAGCTAATTCGTGCAAATGGCCCAGGGGTTGCCAAACTTTTTTGATCATCGACTTCTATATAATTTTTCGAAAACTCCAACGAACCCCCAGAAAAGTAATTTTCATTTACTTAAAATATAACTATCTATTTGGTACTATGTTCGTACATTGTTTTTTATGGTTTGAAACATTTATTAGAGTAATTTTACGTTGTTACGCAATATTGTTATAAAAAATATATGGGTAGAAATTTAAATACCTTAATACTTATTATATAAAAAGTAAAAATAATAAGTAAAGTAACTTCAGATTTATTGCTTCTTAAGCAATAAGATGGGTGTACCTGTTGTTTCTTGTTTGAAAGTTTTAAATAAGAAATTGTGATAATTAATACGGATCGATTTTTAGACCTCGTTGACAGCCAAAATTAGTTTTTGTAGGTGTCGACCCCTGGGAAACCGATTTCAACCCCAAGCGTTCGATATTGACCACTTTGAGAATCCCTGATCTAGTCAATACGTTTGCCAAGATGGAGTCTTCACTCCGGTCTACACATTTACTCTTGAAGATTTCAATTCTTTAACAAACGTTTGCTTACTGGAAGAACTATATCCGTGAATTTAGTTTGCCGATGGTTTTATTTGTTTTGAATCATAGCCATTATATAAATATCGGGTGCATGCCTCTGTAAGAAAATACAGCCAGAAATAATCCTCCCTACTTGCAACATGCCTATGCAGCTTCCTTGCCATAAGCTTATAACGTAGATGTGTGTTATAAGTTGTGAATAAAACTCATAGCTGTAACAAGAAGTTACCCTTTTTATATCCTGAATTTAATTTAAAAGAATCTGGTAGCTTCAAGTAAAATCTCACCCTCAAAATAACATTAATTCTAACAAATCTTACATAAGGTAAACGAAATGAAAGTAAGTGAGCGGACGACGGGGATCAAATGACGAAAGGGCTGTCGGCAGTCCGTGAAAAGAAACCCTTTTTATTTAAGTTAAATAAAGTATGGACATGACTTTTATATGAATATTTTTTGTATTGCAAAATTGTTAGAGATTATTGTTATTAAATTTTTTTATTTACCATATCTTTGTTACGTAAAGGCATCATAAATAAGTAGTATGATAGATAAATAACACAAGATTTTTTTTGTGGTCCATATTATGCGACGCCAGTTAATGGGACCTAAATATTCAATTACTAAATTTTTATTTAGATTTCTTCTTCCGATTATTAGTAATTACTATCATCTTATTAGTGAAAACATTTTAAAAAGGTTCTGCATCTTATTAATACTAAAATATAATTCTGATCAATAGTATATCATAAATAGTAGACGACCAATTTGCTCAGTTGTGAGGCTACTGCCTGTGAAGTCAATGGTTGTAGATTCAATCTCCGCATCGGACCTACTGACCTACGGATATTTATTCTGATTATGGCTACCCCGCCAATCCGCATTGGATAAGAGTGGTGGCCCCGTGCCCAGCGTGGACATATATGGGAAAATTAAAAAATAATTTTTCTAAATAAAATATTGAAATATTACATAAACGATTTAATTACTCCACTACATAAAAGAACTTGTTATTTTATAAGATGGTATTTGATATTGTAATAAAACTGAAAAGCGCATCCACCTTTTCTCGCAACATCTTTTATTAAAAGGTCAACAGAATGTTTGTGTTAGGTCAGTAAAGGATCAAAGCCATCTGCAAACAAATAAATGGCTGATTTCTCTTTGTAAATAAATACTGTAAGGTAAGGTCATTACAAATAGTTTTAACAAGAATCCGACGTAGGGGGAATTTTTAGATAACATATCTATTTTATTTTATTTTTATATACATTTTTCTTCTCAACCCATGTTCATAAATATATCCCACTGCTAAAGCACGAGCCTCCCCATGTCTGAAGGAATGGACATTAACCCACCAGTCATGCTTACCCCATATGGATTGGTGGGGCACCAAGACTCGGAATAAATACTTGTATAGCATATTATATTTATCATGATATACGGTAATCGAACCCTCTGCTGAAGCGGTTGCTTCGCTAAATCCTTTAGGTCGTAGCATACACTAAAACTTGTTAAAACAAACTGTTTAATAAACTGTTAAAACAAACTTAAGCATACAAAACTATGATCTTTTTTTAAATATATTTTATTTTATATAATAATCAAAACATTGCTTACGGTGAATTAAATAAAATATGAAAAGTTTATTGGATTTCAAATTAAATAGAAAAAGTTTATTATAATAAACTTTTAATATAACATTGACACTCAATTTAAAAGATTAAAAAACATAAAAGAAATATATACGACAAGAGATATTAATATATTAACTTTAAAATTGCAGCAAAATAATAAATTTTTAAAATAAATTACAGCGCCACCTCTACTTGCTACGGTGAACTAGAACAACAAGTAACTCTTTTAAGAAACAACCCTAAGCAAGGGTTGTTAAATCGGTTAAAATGGTGAGATTCTATGTTGGGGCTTAGTCGCAATTACATAATAAGAATAATATTTTATAGACAAGGTTTACGTTAATGTTTAAAATTATCATATTTAAAATGTATTTTCTTATTTATAAACATTGGGCGTATTTGGTACATTGACGGAAGAATAGATTCGTATAAAAATATAAAATATTACAATAAATAAAAAGGTACAATTATACTTATGATATTATAGTTTAATCGGTCATTTTTGGTGTAACTATTATTTGTAGATTGTTATTGATGTTACATTACATCATCTGCTTTTAATATTATATAGTCAAATATTAGTTTATTTAACATTTTTGTAACTAAACACTTTATATATAAAATAAATTAATGAAATTAACAAGAATATGTTTTATATAATATAATAGAATTTACATTGCTCTTCAAGAGAAAATAGGATCTGTATGAAATATGGCTTATTTTTTTAAAAGTGGCGTTCGCCAATTTATGTTGAAATCAAGATATGGATATCTATGTATATATATGATGTGTATATATGCGTATCGATATACATATATATATATATATATATATATATATATATATATATATATATATATATATATATATATATATATGTATATATATAATGCAAAAGATTAGATCTCAAATAGAAAATCAATTATTCTTTGAAAGTTCACTACTATAAATATGTAAATAATTCAAACCATGCTTGCATGCCTGGTGGGAATACGGGCACGTATAAGTACTTTGTGTATACCATAAATAAGACTAAATAGGAAACTATCAGACTTCCGAAATCATTATCAACGTTTATATAGATATAGATTCTATTCACGACTTTCAATATTAGGTCTAGTCTAACTTTGTCTTAATACAGACAAATATTTTTATAAAAACTTTCCATTTTTTGTAAAATGGCATTGTTTGTCTTTTATAACAAAAAGTATATCTTAACTTTTGTTGAAATTGAAAGGAATCTTACATTTATTTTCAAACATAATGATATTTAGACTAATTGAACGTTAATAATATTTTCTAAAAGGCCTGCAATGCTTCCGTGTCTCCTGTGGTGTCGCGGTTGTCTATGGGCGGCGTTGATTGCTTTCCAACAGGCGGCACACTTGCTCGTTTGCCTTCCGATCCCATAAAAAATACTTCTTAACATAGCTGTATTCAAAATATTTCAGTGACATGCCATAAAAGTTATACATAAACGATATTATAAACGAATATTGTATAACTTTGTTTTTGGTTTACGATACATAATATTAAACAAAAAGTCTAATTTTAATTAAATGTAATAATGTAATAATTTACATTAACAAAATAAGAGGTCGAGTATTTATAATGTAAATTATTACAAATGTAATAATTTACATTATAAATACCCGACCTCTTTTTTAGCCACTAGGTCATTTCCAAGAAAAATGAGTCAAATTTTTAAGGAGTGAAGATTAATCTTGCTCACAGTCAAGGCAATTTGGATGAAAAGCTCCTAAAGTTATTATATTAGGCGACTGACCTTGATGCAGGGCGCGGGAGGGTGTGCCGCCGGGGTTGGGGGACTTCGCGGAGTATTCGGCAGTTGGAGCAAATGGCGTATACTGTAGCCTTGTCGGGACTTGCGTGACATTCTGAAAGAAATGCAAATCTTTAAAACTGTATTTCACTTGGTTGGAAGTGGCTTATGTGGATATGACAATATGTTATCAAATGTTAAAAATACTGCTTACAAATTTAATAAGGCATTGCGAGTAATTAAATTTCTGCCTTATTCAACGTTCTGCGTAGAACGCTAGCGAGTTGTTTTTTGATTTTCAGTACCTATATTTTGGAATTTATCATGAATAAATATCAAGACGGAGAAAATAAATAAATATACTTGAGGTTAATGGGAACACTAATTTATATAATTTATTTCCATACATATTTTCGATTATATTAAAAGTTTTTATAGTTTTTTAATAAAATTATCTTTTATTGCTATGCAAATTATTTTAAGCCAGTTTAGAAACTCGGCAATAACTCTTTTAAGTTGCTAGATATAATATAATATAATATAATAATATGTAAAGTATTATTTTTAAATTATTACGGAAGATACATATCTCTATACATACGTATTTATGCATGTATATATAATTCTTCTCCACGTGTTCGAACTAAACTACTCCTAAGCGGCTAGACCGTTGTTTATATAAGTTTTTGTGTGTGTGTTTTAATGGGTCTCTGGTTGATTTAGAGTTACAATTGGACCCATTAGGTGGCGCTTCAATCAAGACAAGCAAGACGTCTTTTGCCAGTAATGTAAACCAGTCACCAGTTATGGTAACAAATTTTCTAACATCAGATGAGCAAAGGCAAGCACTGCCTGCCTATACGTAGGGTCAAGGTTTTACAAAAAGCTCAAAATCATTACCAATACAGACATAAAAGCTGACATTGTCCTCCCCGAGACATAAGGGGCTTGGGGATCTCAGATTGGTTTTGTTCTCATAGTTTTTGCGGAAGACACCCAGATGATTTTTACTAGTGATAGAGCCACGCTCCAGATGAATACATTGTCAAGAATGGTATAATATTTGTCTGTACCATGAATCGGCTGGCTCACCCGGGGAAGTACCACAATATCGCAGAAAACCAGCGTCTGAGTGGTAGCTACCGCGCTTGGTACAGTTAGTGGTTGAGTTCCGGAGGCCCATTCCCCTCCCCTTCTCACATTTTAATTTAAGTATAACGACATCATATTATGTGCCCCACACAAAGTACTTACTATTAAAAGTTGGTTTAATAAAATACTACTTTAGGTAATAGATGCTGAGTCATAAGAAAATTGCGCTCTTACTATAAATTATGATTGACAAAGTGGTAGGGAAGGCGGATCGTCCAACTGGCATTTGGGTTATAAGGTCATAACAAACGGCTATACATATAGTAATGAGCTTAACCTTTGAACAAAGTAAATCGACTTGCAATTGTTATGCATTACAAGGCATTGTTGTCATCATATTACATTTATTTATTTATTTATGGACCATCAACATTAGTGACATTAATTATACATTATTCTAAATAGTTCTAAAAACAAACTTAAATATAATCCTAATTATAGATGGACACAACATTAACGTAGTGAAATAAAATATATAATTATAAATATATAAAATATATTACATATTAACAAAGTGAAAATTAAATATTATACAGACTTAAATGTTCTAGATTTAATACGGTGCGTGAATTGTACAACACTGTCGTAGAGAATGTCTAAAGCATTGTTTCTTTACATGTATTTGTGGTACAGTACACACAACGATTGAAGCAGGGCATTGGATCCAAAACACTCATTTTATAAACTAAAATTAAGTAAAATAAACTAAAATTTTGAAAGTTACGAAAGAAAATCTTTTTACCTCTTTTTAAGCATACTGTGCGCACGTAGTCTGAGATTTGACATAGTTAAAGTTCCTATGGAGTAAAAGTTTAGCAAGGTAAGATAAAAAAATGTAAAATAATTACTGGTGAATCCTATGGTCTACCACAGGACGGCCACTAGTTCATAATAAATAATTGGTTTATTTTATGGGATGGGAAGGCAAACGAGCCGGCATGTCGCCTAATGGAAAGCAATTAATGCCGCCCATAGATACTCGTAGCACTATAAGCATTGGAGCAGCGTTGCCGGCTTTTAAGAAATATGTATGCTTGGTTTTTAAAGGTTCCAATGTCGTATCGGTTTGGAAACACCATTGGAGGTAATGGTGCGTGGAAAGAAGTTTCAGGTTAAAAAGCACCGTGCTGGATCGCCTTTCATCCAGATGGTGAGGATAAAACTTTTCTTTGTGGCGAGTTGTGCGATAGTGAAATTCAATTTTCGACTGTGATTCAAGAGTTATAGATTCTTACCACTAATGCTCATACCATCATTTCTTGAAGAGAAGTATCTTTTTTACAGCCCACGGTTGGACACAGGGCCTCTGCGCAGTAGATAATGTCCAGACCATGCTCGTTTGAGGTGGGAATTGAACCCGCGACCATTGATTCCGAAAGAGGCGGCGTCGCCACTGAGCTAATTACGTTATTTTAAAAGTCGTCTTAATCTGAAATCTTTAACTTAACCAAATTCGGAAAGAATGAATGTGAATAAACCGCTTTAAAGTCATCAAAAATCATGTAGATACTACAAATTGAATTATTGACTGTAATATTGCTCTTTACATAGTGAATATTCAATACAATTATTCATTTCAAAGTCATTTATTAAATAACTTACATCTAAGTAGTACATAAATTATGTACAAAACCTCAATTAAAAATACAAAAGTATATAACTATTTCAAACAAAGAAAAAACAATTATAAAAAAAATTGTCTATAAACTTTTTTAAATTAAAAACAGACAACAAAAATATTTATAGTTATTCGATGGAAAAAAATTGACAATACAGGTCTTCAGTTGCTAGGTAACGCTTTACTGTTAAACATTATTGTCGGAATTTGGCTGGTGTATAGAGTCAGTCAGAATCAAATTTAAAAAAAAAGAAAATAAATTAGTCACAATAGCAAATATTAGTCTTTGGACTTTTCCCGCCAACATACATCAGTGACGTTGCATTTTTATAATCTTATATTATATTATCTTATAGAGTATATTGTTTAATTATGGTGGTATATTATACAATATAGTTCGGTAAAGGTGTATAAGTGAAGTGATAAATGCGTGTATTTAATATATGCCTGACTTTAAAGTTGACTGAAAAAGTTCATAGAAGGTTTTGGTAGAATAGCCACCACTTTATCAATACGTAACATGATAAGCTGACTAGAAATTTCAAGAGATTTGATATTATTCCATTTTACTTGACACTGGCATAATAGTTTTAACTAATTGCCATTAAAGAAAAAAAAATTAGTTTTGGAATTTGTTGACACGCCGAGTATAAGGAAAATGGTGACAAATAAGTTCGGAACAAAGACAACAAACTTTACGCTACCGGTATCTTACTTTCTGAGCTTGTTCGCTAAGTATTTAAGATAGTGAAAATGTATTGAGACTTTTAAGGATATTACGAAGAAATCTTTTAATAACAGATTTTTTTAAACCTCAAAACTGATTTTCTTAATATTACTCTGGTTATCCCTTCGTTTATTTGCACTTCTCTTCAAAATGGCTTAACTGAGTATGTGTCTTAAACAAATAAGTACAGAAAGGGAGTTATTTACTGCTACATTTATTTTGTAAATGTAATAGGGGGTTTGTCATCAATAATAGCCTTTAATAGTCCATTACTGGACCTAAGCTTCTCCCAAAAGGAAGATATGTCTTGTCTGCTTTTGGTAAGACGTAAAAGTATAAGAGAAAGGAGAGTAAGAGTTTAAAAGATCGAGTAAAAGTAAAGCTACTCTCAAGCTCAAACAATTGTGATGTTCTATCGTACTATCTGACCTATTTAGAGATCAAAAATTTCTTATTGTATAAGTTCATATTATTTTCATTATAAATAGATTTGCAAAAAAGACTAGTATTGCCTAAATGTAATATATTAGTCAAATTAAATTAAGTTTCCTTGACGAGAATGCGGCTCGAACGTCAAATTTGACATGAATTATAATTGTAATAGAATTATGCGGTCTGAATAAAGTTCAATAATAGTAGGTCTGAATAATTGTAATAAAATCTTTGCATAGTAAGAAATTTAATAATATCATGGTGGTTGATCTAAATGGCTTAGTAACGAAGTTTCTACTTCTCGAAGTCAATTATCGCCATTTCGATTCCCGCATCGCTATATATATGTAGCCCACAATTACTTACTTCAAGCATGGATGTCCCGCCAATTCGTCATGAATAAGTGTGTTGGGTTGATGTCCATTCTCCAAAAAATTGAGAGGCGCCGTGCTTGTTGAGGGACATATAAATGGCCTTTATATATATATATATATATATATATATATATATATATATATATATATATATATATATATATATATATATATATATATATATATATATATATATATATATATATATATATATATATATATAACAAATACCCAAAAATAATAACCACAAAAATACATTAAGGATGAACCAATTACCAGCCAATATTATGGAGCATTTTTATTTTAATTTGTTCTTACATCTTTTGCCTTTTGAACGAGTAGGTACTTAAGAATATTCGTATTACTGTTTCGTGGAAAATCAAATTCATAAGGTAAATGAAACGCTCTCCTCTGTGTCGAGAGGACGGAATACTACGCGCCAAGTAGTCATAAGAAGTAATAAAATGACTCCTTAATTTAATAAATCATAGATAACAGGAGTTGAATGTTTACTGAAACTAATAATAAACAGATTTGATTACTTGTTTTGTTGTTGTTTTCACATTAACATTGTTGCTAAGTTAACGATCGATCTCAAATATGTTAAGAAATCTTATAAACGCAATCTATAATATATACTCCTTTTTTTTTCAAAGAAGACTAGAAATGTTACTAGAATTCTTGTTAACCATTCCAACTAAGTGAATAACGCTTGTGCTACCAAAACATGGTTCACATCAATAGTCCATCAAAATCCACTGGTGGGACATTCGGTAAATTATTCACCCGATTTAAACGTGCCCCCGAAAAGACGACGCCCGCGTAACATCTTACACGATCCGGACGAGGAAACGGCGTCATTCGGATCCACCTACAACACCAACACTCAGACGAACCCCGGCTCTAGCCAAGCACGTAGAGTAGGGAACACTTCTACACACTTCTTTCACGTACCCGGTTGGTTCTCACCCTTTAAACCTTAGGGCCTAGGGGACTAATAGGGTCTATAGTTACTTCAATCCAATCCTCCCCTACACGTTTAACGTAGCGATATGATGAAATTAAAATCGGCACACACACACATATGTGTACCTCTCACACTGCGACGAGCCAATTCCCAAATAAACTTTACTCGATAAAAATAACATTTCTCAAATATTCGATAAAGCTGTTAAAGACAATAGGCTACCAGTATTCAAATCTTCCAATCAAATCAATAGTCCAATTTTAAAATCGAACCCATGACGCCAGATCATGAGCGTCATCCTAGCCAATTGAGCTATTACTGCTTCTATTGTCATCTACTATAAAAATTCCACAACTCTAAGGAACCAGCTAAGTTCAGCGGTATTTCTGAATCGATACGACATTGGAATATTCAAAAACGAATATATAATTATCTCAAAGGCCAACAACGCATTAACAGTAACTAGGGTATTGCAGATGTCTATTGGCGGCGTTGATTGCTTAAACTTAATTTTCCACGAGCGCGATAGCGCCGCACTGTTCTTGCACGATCACCCAAATTTGAAACCTCAATCTCGTACAAAATTGTGGAAGCCAGTCACCATCTTAGAAATGAGAGAATTTATTGCCGTTATACCGGAAATGGGCATCACAAGGAAGAAGGAAGAACATCCAACTATTTGTGACAATAGTAAATGACATCAAAAACAAATGATTTCTTTGGTATTTCTAAGTATATATGAGTAAAAAACAATGGCACTAAAAGGGTTAATATCAGGCGATACGCTTGCTCGTGTTCTTCCCTACCCTATAAAAAATGACTACAAAATATAAACATCAACAATTAACTACACGAATTATTAAAGGAGTCAGGCCTTACTTTGCGGAAATCCATCACTATGTGGACAGTCATAAGTTTTACTTAGCTAAGATCCGCGACAAGCAAAACAATAACATAAAATTAATAATGTGTGTTTTTCTGTTGGATGAAGTGAATTTATTTGGAACTTAAACCAAAAACTTACCGAAAATCGGCCATCAATTCTACACCCACCAACCACTATACGCAATCCTGTAAACGACACGTGTTTCGCCCCAACACGAGGCATCTTCAAGTACAGTAGACTCTACGGAAGAGAACCGAAATATTTTCGTTGTGTGTATAGTGTTTGGTGAGTGGAGAATTGATGGCCGATTTTCGGTAAGTTTTTGGTTTAAGTTCCAAATAAATCCATTTCATCCAGCACAAAAAACACACATTATTATTTTTTCTGTTATTGTTTTGCTTGTCGCGGATCTTAGCTAAGTAAAACTTTTGACTGTCCACATAACTACACGAAGTTTTTTTTAACTGCTACCTGTTTTGTATATCTCAGTATAAACATGAATTTTGTAGTGTAACTAGATTTCCTTGCTCTTTTTTTGGTTATAAAATATAAATCACCATATATATATCTACGATTATACCCGAGATCAAACTCCCATACTTTCTAAAACAAGAAAATCTACAGTGCTATATAACGAGGTACTGGCAGATAATATAAAAAAATGAAACAACATACCATTTTAAATTATTTATAACTTCAAATTCCAGAGATTTATGTTAACAACACGGGTAAAGCAACCAAAGCACGCACTGTTTCTCGCTACCGTTTCATTTTCCCGAATAGTTTGTGTTGATTTAATATGCAAGTAAGTTATAGCTATGTGGAATACGTATTCTTTCAGCGTACAGTGTCGTGTAAAATTGATGAAATTTGTACAAATAACAATGATTATTTTAATTATATTTAATGTAAAAATATTATATTTAATGTAAATTATCGATTATTTGAATCAAAAACATTACCATTATTTAAAAAATATATTTATGTAATATATTAAAAAAGAAATAACGGACAACTTGGTCAATTATTGTCTAAAATTAACGGGAATATTTATCTATAATTAACATCGTAAGTTCACGTCTACCAACTATAGGAGTAGTTACATGAACTTTATAGTTTTTTGGAATAGAAAGGCAAACGAGCCAGCGGTTCAAATGAAAAAAAAGCGAAAGTCCCTAATACAAGCATTATATTAACTATTAACTAGAATTGAATATTACCTACTAATAAAAATAGCATAGCAAGAATGGCATATTTGTCTGTAGCATAAATGGGCCGGCTCGGAGAAGTACCACACTCCCACAGAAAACCGGCCTCTGAGTGGTACCTTAGCTGCCGCACTTCAACCCTTCTACCTCTTCTTCTCTCTACCCCCCTCCCATAACAACACTTCCTTTAAAGGCCGGCAACGCTTCTGCACTGCCTGCGGCGCTGCGGATGTCTGTGGGCGGCGTTGGTTCCTTTCCATCAGGTGACACGCCTGGTGGTTTGCCCTCCTATCCCATAAAAAAAACGATAAAAGAACATACAAAACAAAATTTGACCTAATTGGCTCAGTGGCGAAACCACTGCTTTCAGGGTTAGTGATTGCAGGTTCGATGTCCGTATCGGAATAAATATATGTATATATTAGAAGTCCGTTTGCCTCGCCAGTCTGGACAAGCGTGGTTAGTCTATTCGTCCAGAAATTGACATATATGGACATGGACTGTAAATTATATGTAATTTTTTAAATAATAATTGTTGCTACAATATTAAAATAAAGTGGGTTTGTGTCTTAAAAGACATTTACGTCTCCAAGGGATATTTATTGTTCAAAACAAGTAAAAAGAAACGGAGAAATGGAAATAGACAGTCATAAAAGTCGTCTAAAACTCCACACGTAAGTGCGAAATGAGATTCTATATAAACGCAATAAGAATATTATTCCGATGAAGATAGGGAATGCGTATGGAGCGTTTACATATTATTTGATAGTGTAAAGGCATAATCCAGCATAATATATTCTGAAGGCTTTTCGCAAATATATATTAAAGGTGTGTTATAATTTTAATAAACGTATGTAGGTTGTTACATTCATTTTTACTTGTACATTTCCGAAACGATTTTCAAAGAAATTAGTAAGTGTGATCGATAAAATATAAATATTGTATTATTTACTGTAAACAGACATTTTTTAATATTTATAGAACTCCTCTCTGACGCCATTGTTTTCCAACATAACTTGAGCTTTGAAATATACCTAAATCCGTTGTGTAAAGGTTCATGGTAAATTTTCATTACTGCTACGTACATTTACTAGAAACAAAGCACTTTCAAAAACAAAGTAATCATAAAGTAAAATATATAATTGACTTTGAAATAAATAGATAATTTTATTATTAACCACTTCGGACTTCGTGTACAGAATTATGGACGTAATGTTTAAAGCCTTATAATATTTTTATTTTACTTAATTTACTCCTCCGCCATTTGAGTGCATAATTGCGCACATGCCGGTAAATTCGGAAATATTAATAAATATGTATGATTTTTCATACATTTCTTTTTATGATGTCCTTTTTACTAATAATTAGTAAAAAAAATATTTTATTATCCATTAACAATAATTCAGGTCTGAAAGGGTTAATAGAACTTCTCCCTAACGCCATTGTTTTCCAACGTAACTTGAGCTCCGAAAAATATATAAATCCGTTGTGTAAAGGTTCACGGAAAATTTTCATAGCTCTTACGTACATTTATTAGAAACAAAGAGCTTTCAAAAACAAAAAATCATTTTCACTATAAAATGATAATCCAAATGGTATTGAGACTAAGGTCGTGGGTTCGATATTCATATCATAATTTTTTTTATTGTCTAGAGATATTCATTCTGAATCTGGATGTTTGCAATTGTTATTTTTGTGTATCTAATGGTATCGATCGATTGGCTCAGTGGTGGGACCCTCCGCCCGCGGGGTCAATGGTCGCGGGTTCGATTCCCGCATCGGAATAAATATTTATATGGATTTTTAAATGTTTATTCCGAGTCTGGTAACCCCTCCAATCCACATTTTTCTTTCCTGCCCCTTCCTTTCTTCTCTATCCTTTCCCTTCCTCTCCGCCAATCCACGGTCTGCCGTGCCAATGGATGCGTGTCTAGGGGCGAGCCTAGTCGTAAGCGTGCCGATCGTCCCGGGGTTGGGCTCCTCCGGGGACTATGGTGCCTTACCTCAGCATGCAGGGCTCTGCTGGGGCTGACCTCCATCCTCCCTTGCGATCCGTGGGATTCACTAAAGACGAATTTAATATACCTAATTTGTCGAAAAATGACGGCGACGTGGTTCACCACCCGTCACGTCCTGATTCTCACGAGGGCGAAAAGCGACCAATGACAAGCCGTTTCGCTGCGATGAATGGCAGCGGATGGAGATCTGTGGTCTCTGCCAACCCCTGCGGAGGATAGGCGTGAATATATAAAAAAAAATAATAATGGTACCCTAATAATATAATGAGTAAGAGCATCGTAGAGTGGGGTTTTGAGTGTAAAGCGCTTTTTTTAACAGTTATATTTTCAGGTGTTGTGTAATTATTAACACGATTAAAAAAAACCCGAAACTTTCTTATATTATGATTGACTTGATGTTGGGTGACGCAACTACGTAGAGAAGAGAGAGCCTTTCATACATTCGAGTGCGTCAATCAATTTGCATAGGTAAGCACATCATTAATATACAAAATAAGATTTTCTACATTGATCTTGAACAAACTTATATGTAATCAATACCATATACCTAGTAACACAGCTGCAGGAGACGCCATTTTGAAGTGCTTATTTCCATTATAACATTGTACTAACTACACTGAAATGTTCTACAAAAGTTCGCGTTTTGCTTCGTGAAGTCCACAACTTTTAACTTAGCGAAGTATACTAACTCCCCAATTGGCATTATGCGAAAACAACATTTATTACAAGCGAGCACAGATTGAATTAGCCCGCGGTAGAATTCCGCTTACAACTTTGCGCAAATAGACGAAGTTCAAGTTATCTGAAAAGTTATTTAACAAAGTTTCATAGCTTTCTTGGCTGTTATACAAGTTTGCACTTTGGACTGTTGGGATTGAGTTAATTATTGTTTAGACGTTGAATTGTACGTGGGACCTTTCGCTTCCGATTTCCATCTGCGTTATCCCATCGAGAGCCGTGACTGTAGAAAGATTTTCCTTCTCTACAATGGACTGAGACTAGTACCGGTTACCGAAATGACTTTGTAATGGCGTCCTCAATAAAACGATCTCAAATATCGTACTCTATTTACCTTATTTATGAGGTAAACGTTCGAAATTTTTTGAACAAAATATTGACTAGAATTTGTGTGTATGTTTTAATATATATCATCATAAACATGTATAATGAAGTATGCATATAATTATATAAATATTTGATTTTTAAAATAATAAAAAACGGAATATATTTTAACTTAAAGCCAAGCAGTAAAATGTAAAATTACAATATATATTCTAATGAGTACTTAAATAACTATATTGATTTAATAGCAACATATACATACATTACATTTAATTTGCTTACATAACAAAGAAATATTTTATAACAATGTTTCATTCAACGCGTAGGTAGATCAAAACTCGCCAACGCAAAATTAAAAACGATAACATATTCGTCGACATGCTCAGATAATTTTCTTTTAAAATTCCCTTTTCTCCGGAAGCTCAATACTTACATTAATCAGTTCAATGAAAATGACACACAACATAAATTATTCATATTTCGCAACAAGTTACATTACTTTCCATGTTTATTAAAATTTTTTAAATAAAGAATTATCGAGAAATTTGTTCGTAAATGTTACAAAGAAAATCTAATCATCTAAGAGAAAAAAATAACTAGACAAGTTAAAGTCAAAGATTTACACTTATTTACTAAATTATTTAACGCCCCAAACTCACGTTTGCTTGACAATAACAATAGAGTTTTGTTCAACGTCATGTACTTGTAAATACTTTTGACTGAAACTTTTCAGCAACTCAACTTTCAAGCTGTGAAATAAACTGTTAAAACTAACTTTAATGTTTGTCACCTGCTACTTTATGGTTTTCCTATGCCATAGGGAAAGTGAGGAAGTAATTTACGCGTCCTTCTTGAGGTCGCAGAAGTAAACACAAATTATAAATGCATAATCCAAGATCCGTCACCACAGTTACACTTCAAAACAATACTCCAAATAGTAACAAACACAAATATTCGACGTGTACACGATTACTAGAGCACTAAAACAGTAGCTTTGAGTCAGAGTAACGTATTTCGTCTTCTAATATAACCTCAAAACATCTTACTGACACTCCGCGGCCCACAGGAATTAATAAAAAGTTTCTTTATAAAACAAGTGGGTTGTGAGCATGTTCCAAAATGGCGGAACTTTGCGTTAACTTCGCAACGTAGAGCGACGTGAAGTAGGGTGCGCGACTCGTGCCGCCCGTGGTACGGTTGCGCAGTCACTCCTAACTTTTCTCATAACAATTCATAAAAAAAAAAACTTGCCAGTAGTTTGTTTTTCACACGAAAACTTTTCGGCCACCACCGGAAAGTGTTTTGATTGAGTTGTTTATTTATAAAAGTAGTTTTTATTACTTTCAAAGCGAGTTATAAAGTGACATTATATGAAAGAGATGTTTAACCGTCTCGCGAATCGCGTTGTCGACGGGGGTTCACTCCGGGAAAATCAATAACTTACGGCCGACTCTCTCTGCCGCTCTCCGCGTTTAATCATACACTTTGTGAGCAAAACATTAAAACTTGTCCGTTTATTTGCCGGAGGGGGACGATTGCCGGTCGCGAGTTCGCGTAGCGCAGGCGAGGAGCGAGTTCTTGAGCGGAGCGGAAAGCGGCAGACCAGGCGACCAGATCGGACAACTTTGATACTTTCGCGAGTTTACTTAAGCAAAGTTTGCGAGGTGTTCTTACAAAGAAGTACGATTTTGTACTGCAATGTGAGAAAGATTGGCGGATGGCGCACCCCCCGCGGGCCAACTGCCTCGTCTAACTTTATTGCATTGTTACCGGCCTCAAGTTCAAATTAAAAGTTTGTTTAATAACTTGTAAAGTTGTTTGTTACGAACGTGTCCCAGTTTTAAATTGCTTCTTGCATGCGTACAAGAACATATTTAATGTCCTGTATTTACAATAGTAATAAATATGTAGCAAAACAATTAGTATAGTTTATGTTATAAATTATACTTATATAATTGTTTTGCTTATATTTATTTCCAGAGCTTTCAACTAAAAAGAATTTTGCAAGTTAATGATCTATAAATATCTAAATTGTATATAAATCTGAAAACGATATTCAACCATTTATGAAATTTTTACATTAAGTGACACAAATTAACCTTTTAAATTTTAAATAGTAATATAAAAAAGTCATTTCCTACTTAGGTCAATAAAGAAAAAGTTTATTTTATTTAGTTATTTTCTATTAAATAATTATAATTAATATAAATATTTATAGAAAAATGTTTTGTTCCACATAAAACTAAAATGAATTAATTAAATTTAATGAATTGATTAATATTTGAAAAAACTGTATTAACATCAATTGTAATCCATTTGTAGAATCTGAACCAGTTGAATGTAAATTATCGGTAAAAGTAATTTAATTCTTTAAGTAGTGTAAACAAGTTTTGTCTATAAATGTTTTTCGCTTCTCCACCTACCAACACTCACCCCCTGACCAACAAACAATTCAACAATTAATCTACAAACACATCTACAAACTAGCATTAATAGAGCTGCCCTTGCTCCAACAATGCTAACAAATAGAAGCGATCAGAACATAAATAAACACCAAGTCAAAGATCTCTGTAAGTTGGTATTTTGTAAAATCGTGCAACTTGTCTATAAACTTATCGAGTTCAGGCGAAGACTGAGAAGCCAGACTCCATCCTACCTACAACTCTCGGGGGTTGAGTATTAACAAGTACTTTATGAGATAAATAAAGTTAGCTTATGAGAGACTGTTGACGTTTGTAAGGATTTTTGGTAACTTAGATGAGCATAATAATAATAATGCGTAAATTGTTACTTTACTTGTTTAACTATAAGATATTAGCAATACTACTATGATAAAAAATGAATTTTTCTTATAATGCAATAATAGTTTGACCAAAATAGTAAGATTTTTATCTTCTTCTAAGAGTGCCTCTCCGACTTGCGAAGGTTGGCAGCCAATTTAACACATCCTACTTCGCGGGGTGCAGCAGTTCTGGAGCACTCGCTATCCCGGTCTACTCCCTGATAATACGTAGCCAAGACTTTCTTTTTCGTCCAAATTGTCTTTTGCCCGCGATTCCCATCATGATCAGTTGCAGCAATTTGTACCTGTCATGTCTCATGATATGATCCAGGTAAGTAACTTTTCTACCTTTCACGGTCTGCAAAAGTTCACGTTTTTGTTTGACTTGTCGGAGAACCTCGTTATGGCCACCCATTGAGTCCAGCTAATAGCAAGCATCCGTCTATATACCCACATTTCGAATACCTCTATACGTTTTCTTGTTTAAGCGTCCAAGCCTCACATCTATATAGAAAAACGGGACAGATGTAACAGTGGAGCATTCTAATGCGCAAGGAAAGTTTGAGGCTGCGATTACAAAGGACACGTTTCATCTTGTTTAAGGAGCTACGAGCGATTTCATTGCGGGTTTTTATTTCTTGTTCACTTTCCCAAGATTTACTTGTTTACTTGTATATTTAATTCATGTATGCCAATATTTTAATAAATGTACAAATCCCGTAAATAGAATGTATGGTCACCCTATGTACTTATACCATTATAAAGTTATTGACTTACAATGCAGCGGCAATAACGAGAAAAAATAAAGGATAAACAACGATAGGAAATGGTTTGCGTGATAGTTTTAAAATCTAAATTTATTAACAAATACACAGTGGGAGGATTTCTTCTTTATAATTCTGTAAATACAGAATTAAAATAAATGATTGTGAATTAGGACTCAATCCTACAAGGAACTCGTATTTGGAATAAGTAAACAAAGCAAATTTATAAGCTAAAAGATAGATACCTCTTTTTTTGTTAATTAACGTTGATGGCCCAGAGGAAATATTTGTTGGAATGAGAAATATTGCCTCTGGGCCAATTGAGAGACAAATTAAATTCAGAATACTTCTTATATATCGTAGTTTATCAAATTAAAAATGTCTTAAAACAAATTTACTGGTATTTCTAGTAATCATGCGTTCCATTTTATGAAAAGTCTTTTTTAATGACCAAAATCCAAATTTAGAAGATTTATTAGTATATTGATGAATCTTTTTAGGCCTTTAACACTAGATATACTAGCGATAACACTAGATATACCAGTCAAAAACGCAAATTATTTTTACTTACAACATATATACAGTAATATAAACTTTATAAAATTAATTCTTTAGTTATAACTAGAAAATTCATGATATCATTATGAAAAAAAAATATTACACGTAGCAGGAATTTTAAATTGAAATACCGAAAACAGTCATTTTGACTGGTCTGGTATATCTAGTGTTAATGTTGGTAATACTTCGACATGAATAGTACAGTTTGACCACGGAAGTACCACAGTTTTAAAAGATACAGCTGTTATGTATTAACAGTTTTTTATGTTAACAAATTTTGCTGCAAGTAATAGTAAGTGCGAGGTATCCGGAGTTTTATCTTGTTTCTCCTTCCTGTATTTCCCTCTTACTACTAATTCCTTTTCCGTCTTCTGTTGTTTACGTCTTACCTTTAGGTAATTTTTTTTAACAGCCCATATATGTCCCATTTCTGGAGGAACAGACGTAGACCCACCACGCTTGTCCAATGCGGATTGGCGGGGTTACTCGGATAAACTCGGAATAAATATTTGTAATCCATATTTATTCCAATGATCGATATATATCCGGGGATCGAACCTGCGACCATTGACTCAGCAGGCGGAAGGCCCCGCCACTGAGCCAATTGGTCGTCTAGATTATGTAAATGGAAATTGTAAATATTGTTGTTGCAAATGTCTTTGAGTAACGGTGATTAGATACTATGAAATAATCATACAAAATATGACCGCAACTGGGCAATCACTTCTCTTGAGACGTGCTATCTAACATGATATATAGTTTTTAATAAGAAGATATGAGATCAAAAATAAATAAATCAATTTAATTATAAAAACAGTTTTGAGAAACTTGTCTTCACATCAAAGGTCTCAAATGAGAGGTGGTAACAAACGGTGTCAAATTAGCTTTTTTCTTTCAACATAATTGAAAAGTAATTGATTGAAAAGTATTGTTTTTAAAATTGGTCTGAGATAACCAATCCAGGGTAGACGGTACTGCCTATTATCTGATGTTTACAGCTATAGTTGCCTTCTAAACAGATAAACAATCCTTTTTATTTTCAAATTTCAAATCGGACTCAACATCCTAAAAACTCTATTTTAATAAATTTATTAGGAACATGAATATTTTTTCGATAACAACCGATAATACAGAATATCGTTTTTTTATACCCGACAGGCTTCATCGAATACATTAATAATTCATTGTCCTGTTTCAATTTCACGTCAAACATTTTAACTACCAGAAACGGCTTCTGTTGTTTGTATTTCACAATGCTGAATTATTTTATGGTAATAAAATTTCCCCAAACATTTTCAACTTTAAATTCGTCCTCGAATCGCATTTAAGTATATACTGGTGTGTGAATAGAAGATAATATTTTCGCATTTGAATAAAATTCCAAAATAATTAAAGAAATGATTATAACAATAAGTTTTATTAATTGCGTCGTTAAAATGCATTGAAATTATCGATCTGAAAGTTCGATATAATCTTAATAATTGGCTTAATTGGTTTTTCTTCTTTTAGTGTCTATGCACTTAGCGAAAGTTGGCAGCTGTGTTGTTGTTGTTGTAAAGTTGTGCTGATATGCACAACTATATCTATATTTTGTGAATTAAAACAATTAAGCAGGACTATTAATTGCGTCGTTAAAATGCATTGAAATTATCGATCTGATTGCTCGAAATAATCTTAATAATTGGCTTAATTGGTTTTTCTTCTTTTAGTGTCTATGCACTTAGCGAAAGTTGGCAGCTGTGTTGTTGTTGTTGTAAAGTTGTGTTGATATGCACAACTATATCTATATTTTGTGAATTGAAACAATTAAGCAGGACTATTAATTGCGTCGTTAAAATGCATTGAAATTATCGATCTGAAAGCTCGATATAATCTTAATAATTGGCTTAATTGGTTTTTCTTCTTTTAGTGTCTATGCATTTAGCGAAAGTTGGCAGCTGTGTTGTTGTTGTTGTAAAGTTGCGCTAATATGCACAACCATATCTATGTTTTGTGAATTGAAACAATTAACCAGGACTAGTTACCCCTGTTCACTCTTTGATATTATGTAGTCACCACTTGTTCCATCATGATTACATAAATTTATACACTCCTTTGCAAAAAAAACGGGCAGTTTTGATTGTTCTAAATTATTAGTAATAATTTAGTTCTAAAGAGGTTTTAATAGCCAAACTATATTATTGGCACTTAATAAAGAGTCTGGATATGAAAACAATTTAATTCAAGCTTTTGTTTTCTAACAAAATAATCCCTTTTTAGTTGGTCACTTTTTACTTACTTTTCGCGGGTTTGTTGTTAGAAGTTATCAGACAACTAAAACTAACTTCTTGTTATTTTTAGTAGAATAATTTATGTTTGTCGCATCATCCTGCCTTATTGTGACTTAAAGATATATCTTTGTGTCTATTGTAATGGCAAAAAAGCAATAAGAGCTATTAAAATTATAGCGTTGCTGGAAGAGGGGTGTAGCCAATGTTACGTCTCATGTCGCGGTAAAACGTGTTCTAGTTAAACTTTCGTATAGTAGCGTACTCTTCTCCGATGAGGCTCGAGTTCGTCTGCATAGTGAAGACCGACGTCAGCGAGTGTTACGAAGACCACGGGAACGCTAAGCAGACGTGTGTTTTGAAGAAATCACCCCTTATGGTGGAGGATCTGTTATATTTTGGGCGGGCGTAATTTCCAGCTATCGTACCCAGATAGTATTCATTGAAAATGCCTCACTAAATGCGCAAAGGTACATAACAGAAATTCTTTGACAACATACACAACCCGCACTGATTGTAATTGGTGAAGATGCCATTTACATGGATGATAATGCTCGGGCCCACCGTTCTGGCGTCCCCCATTGAGCATATCTGGGACCCAAAAAGAGATATCCTAAAAAGGCGAGCACGATTTGTCCAACCACCTCCACAAAACATCAAGGAGTTTAAATGTGTGATCTCGGCCGTGTGGGATCACATTCCACAGGATAACATCAAAAGACTGGTGAAAAGCATATCAAGTCGATTACATGCCGTAATTGCTGCAAGAGCAGGTCATACTCGTTAATAATTTTTATATTTTTTAATGATTTTTTTTTTATTAAAGTACCATAAAAATACTCATAGCCCTAATTTCACCATATCAATAAAAATGTTCATTTTCACACGGATTCCTCTTTACGTTGACTAAAACACCGATTCTAGGATTTAAGTCTTAAAAAAAATTAAAAAAGATAAAATAAATTTCTAGTCATTTAAGCTAGTGACATACTAAAAATATTATCCATAGAAAATCCAATGACTATAACGTATACGTTTTTTTTTTGCAAAGGAGTTTATAATCACGCCTGTTTCCTGTAGGGGTAGACAGAAACCACAGACCTACATCTGCTACGATCCCAGCACACTTTTGCTTCATCCACACTCGTCACTCTCTTCATACAAAGTTAAGGATAGTTTTGAATTCATCCATCCATCCATCATGATAAGTTGAAATAATTGTAATTGCTTTTTAGAACTATATAAAAATAAATCGTTTCTCTTCTTATTTTCAATGTTTTAAAAGACGGCCAGGTTGCGTATAATTTTTGTTGCAGCATGACTTGAGCGGTAAATCTGGGTAAGGAAGTAAGACCGTATGACTAGCTTTTTGCTTTCCATCAGACGAAACGCTTGCTCGTTTGCCCTCGTTTTGCCATCCTTTAAAAAAAGTTTGCCATCTGTTTTGTCATCCCATAAGAGTAGCTTTTTACTAGTGTGCTTTATCAGTGCAAAAAGTTCCCCTATCTTGAATCATCCCAAAGCCTGAAACTCTTTCTACACAACTCTAACCACCCATGATCATCAGTCTGAATTCTCTAATCAATTTAATCTAAACTGATTATTTAAATGACTCCACTATTTCCAAATCTCTGATAGCGGTCCAATCCGGAGTCTCGATTTCACGGCCTTTGAATCGCTACTAGCCGCTGCTGTCGTAATGTGTCTTCTATTATATCAGCGAGGTTTGATGACTAAGGATCAGACGTCGGTGTCCGCACTCCACAACTTGCGGCTCTCCTGCTCTCGGGCCCTTCCAACGAAATTGTTTTTTAACCTTTTTTGAATAAAATTAAATAATAAATGAGGTAAATTATATATTCTATTTAATTACATTACTAACTGACATGTTTTAGCTTTTCCGATTCAATGTCCTGACAAGTGACAATCTTCCACCCTTTTACGGACCGCATTGAATTATTTCGCTTTGAAATATATTCTTAAAAATGTAAATTAATTATACATCACCCCACGAGAGGGTTGGAGGGATGATGCAGGATTTATTTTGTTCGCTTTTAATAAGTATTTTTAGAGTTCTTATTATATACATAACGTATGAAATCAATTCTTAGATGTAACTAAATATATATATATATATATATATATATATATATATATATATATATATATATATATATATATATATATATATATATATATATATATATATATATATATATATATATATATATATATATATATATATATATATATATATATATATATATATATATATTATTTTATCCCCTTTATTACTACTCACATATATTGTTATGTTGCGTGCATCTGTCAAAATGTTTGAAATGGCGTTCGAAAACTTAACTGCAAGTCGCAAAAAGTTATTTTTTTATATCTACTTATAAAATAACATGGAATTATTATCCACTCTTTAATGATTTATATTTAAATACATGATAATTCATTTTAAACTTGTGTAACATTTCTTAGTGAATCTCATTTTTATTTGCGTGTCCCTAACTTTTAGATTTTTCAAATGTTTGTATAAGATACCCAAGATGTTTGATGGTTAATCTATGTACCTATATTTGTTATGAAGTGCTGTATCTTTTTATGAAGAATCTGTCAATATCGATTCAACGTCATTTAAATCAAACTCAATTAATATATGAGGTTAATAAAGGTTAGTTATTTTAATATTACAGATAGATGCTACGCTTCCATTTTAATAATATGTTTGATGTATTAGTTTAATGAAGACGTACATAACAGTTTTTGTTATGTAATAAGTACACAAATGAATAAGCGGGTTACCTGATAATAAGCTAAAACAAGGGCACTTTAGATGCAATACATACCTTAGGGTAAGATATGAATATTAGTAGGACGGTAGAGGAAGAGGAAAGAACCTGGCTGATGTGAATAACAAAACTAAATGATTAGAACTATATTATTTTGTATTGTACAAAACACCCATATATTGTTATCTTACCATATATTTTATATATAATATATAGGTATACAAACATGTTACCTATACGAATCATGTTTAACAATATACTTCTTAACGTGATTTTTATATAAATTGACATTTTATATAAACTGGTATATTAAGTAAAATAGCTTTGTTCATTTGAATATCAAGACCACATGATTGAAACTGTATTTTTATAATTTGTACAAAACATCCACATAGAGATATATTACACTGGCCTCCGAATACGGAGTATCTATGAAACGAAGTAAAATTGAAAAAATGTCAACACTTAACGCTGATAGTCTTTTAGTGATAATACTTGCTTTATACTTCTCCGATCAACTCAGCTCATTAACACCGTTCAATTTAAAACTACTATTAGATTTTAAATTATTAGTTAAATATAATTTTGCGATAAAGTCCCTACTAGGCGTAACATTCTAAGGCTTTTGCGAAGTTGAAATTGAGATCAATCTAAGCACGTTCAAAGCTAAGTTTCCTTATAATAACATCCCTTTACAAATGTGTCACTATTAAGATAGCTTCATCAAGGAGCTCCATTTATCGGTCCGTACGTCAGCAGGAGCTCCGTCCGTCGGAATCTATTAAGAGGATTACGAGATGCAACGGGAAGACGAGGGTCGTATCCATGTCTCATACGAACACAAGGAATCATTTACACTGTAGCGTAACGCTTTGATTTTAAATTATTTTAAACGTTATATATAAATGTGATAATAATTTTTATTTTATGGATTTTTTTTATTTTATAGCAAATTAAACCTTGAGAAAGTAGCGAGCTTAATGCTTTCTTTGGAAAAAATACCCATGTTTATTCAATTAAATCTCTCAGCCAGGGTTTTAGATTTGATTTTACATTTCGGCTTCAAAAACAACACAATTTAAATATAATTTGATTTGAAGCAATCGTCGCAGTTCATTAATTATCTAATAGATGACATTAGATTTAAAAAAAATATATTGTTTTCTCTAAAAATATTTCTCTAAGCTTTATTTAGTAAGTGCGTGCAAAACGAACTAAATATATAATGTAATAATATGACAAGTAGTATCGGATGCAGACTTATTTAGTAGAATATTATAATAATAATTAAGAGTCTCTCAAGCATTTGCCTCCACAGATTGCTGTTATACTTGTGCCACATTGTGCGAAGGCACTACGACAACCTGGAGAACTCATATTAACCGGAAAAGTAGAAAGAAAGAGACTTAGAGGGCGCATTTCAATTAGTGGTAAAGATGCTAAATATAAAAAATATTGCGGCGTTAATTCATACGGAGGGCCGATAGACATTAAAGTAGATTTATTGCCGTATACTACAGGTTTAGGACCATCAGAACACTCAGCAACGAGCAAACGACCTGAGAAGCATATATAATAATAAAAGAATAGGTACGGCGAAAGAATAGGCGACTAACAGAGAGACGTTTTGCTACGATGCAAGTGAGAGGAAGGATGGATGAAAAGATGGATGAGTGTGGAGGATGCTTCCTCCACACTCATTCATTCATACAAGGGAGGGTGTACCGGAATCATAGCGGATGATCTGTGATCTCTGCCTACGCTTACGGGAAACAGGCGTAACAATATGTATGTATGTATAGGAACGACATTCCAAATTGATCCATCTCACCCGTTACACGGCATTGTAAATGTGGAGCAGTTTAATCCAACGTCAGCTAAATTATTTATGCATTTAAAAGGATTTACTCTTAATATGAGGTGTAGCGGCGCGGTCACGACTTCCCGGCTCCAGTGTTGACGTTGAAAAGTTAATTAGGTTTTCCGTAATTATGTTTATACTGTCGTATCTCAACTACGCGAGAAGTCACACACAAGTAGTTTTGATCTAATGCATATATGAGCATATATTCTACATTTGAAATGCATATATCCTACTAAATCTAACATTCCTTTAAATCTAACATATTGTATAGATTTATTACTTGCCACCAATTTATGCGAAAAAAATGTTACTAATATTGACATGTGTGTATTTATTTTCTATTAACATTGTACATGTTATGAAACTATATGAAACTACTTCATGAAATATATATAAATATATGAACATAAAATTTTAATAAGAAAATAATAAATCAAAGCCTCTATTAAAAATCACTATTAAAATTTATCAAAAATATTGTCGATGAATCGACAACGAGCAGTTTGAGAGTAAATGGTGTGATGCTTTACGCAGGGCGGCTTTCAGAAACTGGACGCGTGAAGCCTAAAATCAAGCTAGGTAGCGTGACTTCGGGACATTTATGTTCAGCTGTGGACTGCAGAGGCTTTAAATGATGACAATGCTACATATCACGGTGCAGAATTACTTCTTTGAAGATTTTCTAGATAACCGTAGCTGAAATAAAATACTACGAACAACTTTATAGAACTATATAAACTACATCAAACTAATTCGGACTTTTTGTATTTTATACTTAGTCTCAATAAGCCAAATCAGGAAGTAAGTATGAACAATTATCTCAAAATATATTATATTTTTAAATAAAAGATCAAGGTGGCCAAAATCAAATAATAAAGACAACAACATCAATATCTTTATCGTAACCATATCACCAGTGCTTAACTTGGTTATTTAACAACTTGCAAGTGAAGGAAATACAGTTCAATATCATTTGCAGAATATTCTGAACTGCTTCCCGACCCTCAAATGGTTACACAGACGGCATTGTCCCACGGCTGTCGCCTTTGCTCCATCGCAGCATTGTTCTTTCTGCTAATAGAGGAAAATTGAACCAACACCAATTATAAAGTTGGGAAACCTTTACAAATGTTCCCGCTCACAGCGCAGTTGTCATTGATTGAATCGGTTTTACGACGGCACCTAACAATATCGTTTCGAACTACATTGTACAGGCAAGTTATAGGATGCGTCAAGCGTGTTTGTGTCCCATTGCTATTATTCAATTAGTATTATTCTCGTACTCATTAAAACAAAATATATTAAAACTTTGTTAGGCATATATTTAATTATGGGCGAAAACAGGTTTAAGAAAAATAATTTAATTATTTTTATTTTCTTTTTATGTAATCTTGTCATTAAAATATCTTTTCATTAATTTTTCCCCTATTGCAATTATATTTTACTTTATATAATTCAGAATATCTGATTAAAATTGTGTCAATTTACCTTTTATCTATTTTAATATAAATTAAAATTCCATTTTAAATTTATCGAAAATTTTAGAAATGATCAACGTTTATGAAATGCAAATACCTAACACAATAATATGTAAAACATTTAATAACATTAATATTACATTACAAACCTAATAAGTTATGTACTTATATCAGCAAATACTACAACGATTGATATATTTCACTTCATTAAATTATGCATTCAAAGGTTTGAATGACTGATTTACACAAAAATCTTTTAACACAATTTTCTTATATAAAAAGGTAGAATGTTTGCGAAGAATTTTCTAAATAAAACTAATATCAAAATCTTTTAATAACCAACACTTTTTCTTGACATTTCTTGTAATGTAAACATAAAAAAGGTAACAACGTCTTTTACGTTTAACGCACTTAAAAGTAAAGCTAATGGCTAAAGTTCTATATATTTGATATTTATGAATGATGTTATATTTTGCTTATCGTGTTGATATTTTAAAGCGGTTTACGTAATCTTTTACTGAACATTAGTAACATTTTCCGCTAAGAACAAGGTTTACCTACCTTGCTCTTAGCGGAAAATGTTCAGGAGCTAGAGCAAACCCACAAAGACAGTTATAATATATAATAAAATAATACTAATGTAAAAAGGGTATCCACTTGAATTCACGTCTTTTACGTTTCACGCACTCAAAAGTAAGGCTAATGGCTAAAGTTCAATACATGTGATATTTATGAATAATGTTATACTTTCCTTTTTGTGTGTTGATATTCAAAGTGGTTTACGTAATCTTCTACGGAACATTTACCACTAGGAACAAGGTAGGTAAGCTGGAGCGAACCCACAAAGACAGTTTTTGACGTCAAGCCTATTAAATAAAGATAATTCGTGTACCGTGAATCATAATATTTTTGATGCGGCCACTCGACCACAACCGACTTAAAGTTTCCTCACCCGGGAGGGTTCGTTCGGGCCGTAACGAATAACTTAAAAGTTGTGTCCGTACGTCTTAAGGTAGTCCTTACGGGGTACCGTACTTCGTGGGAGGCTTTGTTTTGGTTTCACGCTTGCATATAAATAGGCTACTGAAATCCAAAGGCTTTAGGATAAACTTACATTTCTTGATAGTGTCTATAACCGTCACCGTATTAACACGGCGACTTGGGATCTTAACGGGGCTTCGTCAAATAAACCTCTTTTCCAACAGAATCAATAAGTTTATTCTTATACACAAACACATATATCACGACTTTAACAGAAAGTATCCATAATATAGGCACGGAAAGGCGAGATGCTCTATCGTAATCAGCAAAAAGCACTATTTTTGTACCTTTCAAATTTTAAAACAAACGTTAAGATAAATACGTTTACAAGAAAGAAGTTTTATGTATTTATATATAAAAGGTTTTATAAATTTATATACACTAGTCAAATGTATTACTGCAGTACTTATCTCGATAAATATTGCTATATAAATTATTTTTGCGAGCTATATAAAGTATACAATTCTGTGTTTATTAACTAAACTAGCGTGTTCTTCTTTACTTAAGACTATGAAATGATTGAAGGCGATGATACCATTTTAGAGTTGAAGCAGCTGGCCATTTGACTATTTAAACGAACCTAATAATGCTTGTATTAGGAAAATATGGTTCGCATTGATAGCAAGAATAAAAGTGTATCGAAATCTACATTATATTATGAGAAAAACTTCTAACCGATTAAGATAATGTCGTAAAAAATTTTTATGATATGCGAGAGCTATGCTGGCACCGTATTAAAGATAGAAGTATAACATGATTTTAGCAATAATCAGAATCCAAATTTATGTAAAACGCAACACGAATGGAACATGTCCCAATACTCAATACATTACTGGGGCGACCGACCGATCACAACCCCAATTGTCACAAGTATTTCCCAGAAGAGCCATTGTACCACGCCGCCCGGTTCGATTCCTACGGCGGATATTCGCCGATCATATACATGTAATTGGCGCTGAGAGATTTATGGATCTTGTCTCGCTGAGTTTACTGCAGAGAGCCTTTTATCTAATCTTCTGGCTCATTATTTCTTGATTGAGTGCTTTGCTTTTGTTCTGTTTATTATTTGTTTATTAGATTGCTCTGCGAGTCGTAGTGAATTAGGAGAGTATTTATTAGGGATTGTTGATAAACATTTGTTACATGTATCGCATAATTTTATTCGATTATTGAAGTATAACTTTTTGTTTTATTATAACTTGGCATTTATAGGCTACTTATAGTTTATTTTGAAAAAACTAGTCAATAACATTTTCGTATTGTATTACTTCTAGTAAGTAGATCTTCGTAATTATCTATATATATATATATATATATATATATATATATATATATATATATATATATATATATATATATATATATATATATATATATATATATATATATATATATATATATATATTTAGTAAACAAAATAAAACGCGTTTAAACTGTATTTCCACGCCAGAATTGTGTCGCTATAGTACTCTAGTATTACACTCAAATTAATCTATTTATTTCCTATTTTTATTATCAAGAATAGTATAAGCATTATCTTATTACCTATAATAGTCGCATCTTATTTTTTATGACATTTTCCTTCCAGCTTCCAGCAAAGAATCCAAATTCCATTAATAATTATAACAGGTAGTTAATACAGATTTTAATTCGAAAACTGCTGTATTTAGAGTTTACTGTACTGCTGTATTCCTGTATTCACTATGGTACGTGTAAATGTAACTTGAAGCAAAATTTTATTTTAAAGTATTTAATTTTATATATATACGATCAAATAATATTATTAATGGTAGTGCCATTCATGGGCTCAAAAAATTAAAACGAGGTCTGTTTCAGTTATTAGATTTAATAAAGCCTACTTTAATACCATTTTGAAATATGGTGATAAAACTTCTCAATCAGTGTACAATAATCAAAAATAATGTACAAAATCAATCAATATATCATTAATAAAAGTGTACAATCAATCATAAGTTTGAAACTCTTGCCTTAATCAACATTTGGGAGACGTGATGTTACTTCTCTACACTGCACTGTTCCGCCGAAAAGTGAGAAACTCGTATCAAACACGTGTTTGTTTTGACAAGATAGTAATTATGTTTTTGCGCAAAATCTTCGCTCTAATCATCAGGCAAGAGATTAACAAAATACATATTAGTTAAAAAAATATTAACGGTAAAATGGCTGTACTTATATGATAAACTGTCGTCTATGGAGTCAATAGTCGCAGGTTCGATCCCCGTATCAGATTAAAAATAGCAATAGAAATGTTTATTTAAGACACACCCTTTTTTACACAAACTTAATGCCAAATAAATAAACATGATTTGGTTAAAATAACCTTTTTAAAGTGAAATCAGGTATACTAGTCGCTGATCAAAACAGCGATATTAGTCATGAGTTATGTCAAAAAGTTGGTAAGGAGGGAATAAATGAAATCATAATAAATCCGCTCTTGAATAAACGAACTTAATCAGCGCGGCGAGGGCGGGCGGCCCAAATTTTCCTGCACAATAAAAACATAGACTTTTCTGTTCGTAAAAATTCTCATTTTCCTTTATTGCAGTGGCCCTAATTTGAATTGAGTGCTATGCAGTTACGACTCAAGAGAGTGTATAATTTTAAGTAACTGCGGATTGCGTAATAAGCAAAATCTTATTTACATCGCGTTATTTATTTTTATATACTAGCAAAACAACGAACGATTGCCTTGAGATAGCTCTTTCAATATAATAGCCACAGAACAACGGAATAGTAACGATCCGGTTAGTAGTAGCAAGGTGTTATTTGGAATAGCTAATGTGACTGGTTCGATTAAACATTATCGTCTTGAAATATTTCGAGTATTTGTTTTTCCATATCATTTTGGAAGTTGCAGTTGTATTAACGATACACAAAATGATACATTAATGGTCTACATAAAATATTTATTTATTATTATAAGATTGAAGACTATCGTTACGGCGGTCAAAATCTATTTTGGGTCACTGAGTCAGCGGTTGAAATAATTAATTTTTATGTTGAAAATTTCATTCTCGTAGCTACATAAATGCTACAGTTGAAGACTACATAGATTTACTACGAGAGAATAATAAACCTTGAATAATGATAATAAGATAACTTATTATCATTATTACTTTATAAAACAGATACCACTATCCTAAGAAAATGATTATTTTCTTAGGATTTATTTATGACTTTAATTAAATTTATGAACATTTTCATTCGTAAAAGTAATAAATAAAAATGAATATGTATTTGATTTAAACATAACAGTCTCTGCTGTACATTGGTTTTTCTTTAAATTGAGGGGTGTTCTCATAACCGCCACGCTTAACGAGCGAATTGGGGATCGCTAATTGGTTTTGATTCTCTCATAAATACTGTGGACCATTTTCAGGTATTTGCTACAATAGTCGCTTCATACTACACCTACAATAAATAAAAATTGGTTGACCCTGTTCTTGCCCGTAATTGCCTAAAAGACCTGAAAGAGAGTCAGTGTGGCTTAAGAATGGATGGAGTACTCATCAAATGCCTCTTATATGCTGACGACCAGGTGTTGCTAGCTTCGTCGGAAAAAGAGTTGCAGGAGATGATGAACATAATGCATGGAGCGTTAGAAAGGAAAGGAATGAAGATGAATGTTAGTAAGACGAAAGTGATGGTTTTTGAAAGGGAGGACACTACGACGCAGTGTGAGGTGCTGAATGCAGGAGAAAAGGTTGAGCAAGAGAATGAGTTTATATATTTTGGGTCACTGTTTACAAGAGATGGAAAATTTACCTTGCGAATGTGGATGGAAGGGCCGGAAGAGGAAGACCACGAAAAACGTACCTTGACCAAATTGCTGAACTTTTTAAGAAAGGCCAGGTCAAGAGTACCCTCAACCAGCATGCTTGCATGAGGAGAATAATGAGTGTGGAGGAAGCAAGGAAAGTATGCCGAGATCGTAGCAGATGGAGATCTGTGGTCTCTGCCTACCCCTACGGGAGACAGGCGTGACGATATCTATGTATGTATGACCGTGTTCTTTTTGAAGAACCACATAGAGCAAAGAAAAATAAATTAAAAACAATCTGATCTAGGAATCGAATTATCATCGAATATAATTTATTCGCAGCTGCACCATTTGAGTCGTTTAATAAAAAGATAAAAAAAAAATTATACGTTTACCCCAGAGTTTGTCTATTCCCTGTTATTTATTACAACAAGATAAGGCAAAGTGAACAGCACCAATAACATTCACAGCGATCACTATTAATTACCTCGAGAATTCATCAACGACGTCTTGAGCAAACGTAAATTAAGTACAATTTATTACGAAATGTTAAGAAATTCTCACAATATTTTATAAATAAATTATAATGTTATATAACAATGCCGAAGAAATCTGCTTTTACAATAAAATAAATAAAAAGTATTTGTTAACTCTTACGGTATGAAAGTTTAATAATTAATTTCGGGACTTAACCAATGAAGCTTTTCCGAAGTTGATTAACGGGACATTCAGGCTTACGATATACATTTAGGTCATACAGATTCAATGAGAGGATATAACCCGCGACCACTGAATCATTTAGGTCGTCTGGCGACGTGAGCGAGTTGAAAGAATCAGGCGAGTAGGAAAATAAGCGGTGAATAGTCGTAAGTTCTTATCTAAGGCTAATTATGTAGTGGACGCCTTCGTTGGACTGGGTACGTGGAATGGATGAATAAGGCTAGAGTACCCAAACACCTACTCAACGGCAAACCAGATGGTCGTAGAAATCGGTGTGAGGGACTGGAGAAAAAGCTAAACGAAGGTCCGACTGAAAAAAATTACTGAACCAGGCTTAGGCCCACCCGCAGCTGTAATGCCTTGACCATGATGATGTAGTGATAGCAAACAGCAAAAAAGTTCTTATGAGATTAAGTAAGAATACCAAAGTTCTCTACGTAAAAATAAAACAAATAAATCAAGTGAATCAAACTATAAAACAATGATATTCAAAACAGTTCCACATTTCGCATAAAAATCATAAGCACGATATGTGTCGTGTACAAAAATCTTCAATATAGTTTTATATCCTGCTCACAAGTTCCACGCAGAATGTGGCACTATTCGATTATGTCATAGTTATGACTCCTGTCAAAAATTTGCGAAAACTCTTGTGTGATGTAATATCAGACTCTCTTTAGTTTTAATAAAAGACATTCAATCGAATTTTATATTTAATTTAAAATTAATTCGTATTTATACGAAATTAAAACCTTTAAAAAATAAGTCTACAGATATCTTAAAGATCGATAACGCTTCTACAATGCCAAAAGAGTTGTCTATGGGCGACGTTGATTGCTTTCAATCAGGCGGCACGCTTACTCGTTTGCCCTCTATACCATTATTTTTTTTAACATAAAATCAAAAGTATTTTATTCAGTTCAGGCTCTTTCAGAAACCTGTTATTGACATTAAAACTACGGCTGGTTGGAAAAAAATGTCATCAACACAAGAAAAAGAAACTATGGGCTAAATAATAAAACCTTTTTTCTTTTTATCTTTTCTCATATTGTCACCATCATCAACTGTCTGCGGAAGACCACTGCTGCATAAGCCATCTCCGGCAACACACGTCCAGTTTCTTCCAGTTGTAAAAAAAAACTGAAATAAACTTTATAAACATAAATTATAAATTACATTGAATCTTTTTCAATTAAAAACTTCAATTACAGACAAACTTTCCAAAAGTAAAACAATTCTTTCTTTGAATAAACATCGGGGAAACGTAGAAAAAATGAAACAACAGAATTGCAAAGCACCGAAAGTTGGTCGAATCTTTCGCTGGCGAGAAATTTAATTAACATTCCGGCGTGAAGGCCGGCCGGAAGGTGCGGGTGGTGGAGCCCAATCCTCGTCTGTCACCGTCAGCGGGCGCCCCGTTGCGGATCGAATTATTTTGTTCCATGTACTGCTACTGAGTACTTAAAACCTAACACACGTTGTCCTGTTCATCATAAATAGACGCAGAAAAAGATCGGTTTCATAACTTAAACCTTAAGCTAATGATTAATGGAGTCAGGCGTTACTTTGCGGAAATCCATTACTATGTGAACAGTTACAACATTTATTTAGCTAATATTCGCGACAAACATACAAAAATAGAAAATTAATAATGTATGGTTTTCTCCTGGATGAAGTGGATTTACAGGGAATTTAAACTAAATCTTACCGAAAAACAGCCGTCAGCAACTCTCCACCTCCCACTATTCACAACACCAAACACACACTACTACTTTTCTACCTTGCAAACGACACGTCGCCTCAACACGAGGCATCATCAAGTATAGTGAACTCTACGGAAGATTAGCTTTATGTTGATCGTTAACTTACCATACTAAGTTTCTTTGTATATTTTGTTTTAACTTAAGTGTTGCAAATATATATATTTTAAGGGGATATGAGGGCAAACGAGCAAGCGTGCCGCCTGAAGGAACGCAATCAACGCCGCCCGTAGACAACCGCGACACCGCAGGAGTCACGGAAGCGTTGCCGGCCTTTTAGGTATGTGTAGGCTTGTTTTTTGAAGGTGCCAATATCGTATCGATTCGGAAAGACCGCCGAAGGTTAATATTGTAAAAGTAAGCATTATATTTTTTTATATAAACTTCCTAAAAGATTTTTATAAAAAAGAAATTATATGTAGAATGAATTTAATATTACCTTGGAGTACTTTTACGATTATTTCTATCACTTACATTACTTAGGTATTAATATTAAATAGGGTAGATTTTCCACATGTTTTCTTTTGTTATCGAACACAAAAGCAAGTTAAAGGTTATAAGTTACTCTGTTTACCAAACTAATAGTTAATTGACTATTCTATTTGTTTGTAGGGTGTCCGATAGCAGAATAAGGTTATACATTGAATAATCAGTAAACGCATGCTTACTGAATATTTTCTGCTAATATTGAAAGAACATCCTGCCTTCACTTCACTCACATGATTCCAACAAGATAGCGCCACACCGCACACTGCTAGAAGATTCATAGAATATCTTCGTTATTTCTTCCCTATAAATATATATCAATAGATAATTCATTTCGGTGATATCCCTTTTCCACTCATGTTGCCGGATCTCTCTTATATGGATTTTTTTTCTATGGGAGTAACTCAAAAGTAAACTCTATGTCACTACTTTAGCCAGTGGCACAGAATAATGTGGAACATTTTCAAAAGTGTACTCGACGCAATACTACGTCAAGAAACGTTTGGAGTATTTTGGAAATTTCTGTACCCTGCGAGCAGTGTGCAGGTGTCAAGTCTTGGGGTTGTTCCTCATTGGCTGAGCTTCAGATTAGAGCGCATCGGCTACTGACTTATAGACTGTCACTTTGGAAGCGTGCAGGTTTGTCGTCTTTGGATGACTTCACATCGACTTTAGATACAATTATATCTAAGAAAGAGATATTTTAAATTTATTTATAATTATATTATAAAAATATATGTTAAAATATCTAATTATCTACATATTATACGTGCATACGCGACAAGCGAATAGTTTTTACAAAGTTATATAACTTTCGATATCTTTTATATTTCTTTATCTATCCTTATAAAAATAATTATCTATTTAGAAAACATTTATTTTAATTTAGAATTTATTTAATAAAATTTAGCATTTATTATAATTATATAATAAATAGGTAGGTATACTTATTTATACAAAATAAAACATAGTGCTACCGCTAAGACTGATAAGTACATTTTTATTCGTAGAATCCATAAAACCACCGTGAGCCACTCGTGGCGGCTTTTAAAAAGTTGTAAAAACTTTTGTACATTAATCCGGTAACGGTTGGCAGGTGAGACGCGGTCGGCGGTCGATACTCTGTTGTTTTCACTGAGCACCCTGTATTATTAAGAAACTTTAACCTGCAACTTTCTAACATAAGTATTAAATTGTACTAAATAAACGAAAGATGTACATACATATAACGGCAAAAATTATTTAGTCTGGCAGTTACTTAATATTACACATGTACCTAAATGTAGATAGATAGATAGATATATTCTTTATGTTACACCAAAAACTAAGTTATACATTTGTTGACTGTAATATTTATATACATGTCTTATCGCTAATAGCGATTTCTTCCAGACAACCGCAAGATGGACACAATATTAAAAAGATAATTTGATGTAGGTTGAGGATACATTATCTTTAGAATGATAGAAAAAATATTTAATAAACAAAGTTGATAGACTGAAGCAAAAATATAAGTATATATTATATAAATATGAGTTAACTGTAAATATTAAACAAATAAATAAAAAGCTACATAGATATTTATAAACATAGTGATTTTTGACAATCCTTTTGAACTTTTCAAAAATCATTAAATAATTCTATTTGACTTCGCCTGTCTCACCTCCAGCGGCAACAAATTTCTTGCCGCTTGATTTCTTCCATTCCGAACAGCCAGTATTGTAAAAGACTGGCATTTATAATATTAAATTTTCAGATGTTCTCAAACACCTCGAATGTGAGTCATTGAGAAATACAAAGCGAATCTTGAGATAAGAGGAGTAAGATGGATTAAAAAAATAGAATAAACAAGAGAGAGTATGCGAATGGGGAGCCACTTGAGCTTAGCGCGGATATTCGAAACATGGTCATACTTGCGTAATCCAAATATAAAACTTATACAGAAGTTTTTAAGGCGCTCAAGTTTGTCAAGTTGTATTTTCGTAAGATTTAATTAGCAGACGTCAGCATAATCGAGGACTGGAAGGAGAAGTGTTTCTTCTAGAACAGTCTTGGTTGCAGTGGGAAAAAAATTTCGCAGCCTTCTCAAGGGCCCTGCGGAAGCGAAAACCTTTCGGTTGACTTGTTTCAGTTGGGCGTCCCAAGATGAATTTTACTCAAAATATAATCCCAGGTTCTTTATTTGTTCACTAATAAGGATCTCAGTGCTTTCGTAATAAATTTTGGGGAATTGAGCCAAATTCGACTTTGCCATCATTTTAGGGCTGCCAATAATTACAACTTTTGTTTTTGGTGTATTAACTAAATGTATAAGAGTTTTCATTCAAAATGTCAAAATTTCTTGGAAAGATGTTTCATTTAATTTTTATATTAAAAGGAAGAGTAGCAATGTTTTTAATATTATTAGAATTCTTGCTAATCATTCCAACTATGCTAATAATGCTTGTGCCAAGAATTGGTTCACATCGATGATACAATATAAGATACGAAATCTCTATCGTAAGCTCAGTGCTTATAAACTGAGCAATTCCTGCATTTTATAATAAACTGGACAGATGGAGCCTGTTTGTTGACCATAAAAAATATGCAATCTACACAGCAACCCCCCCTCCCAAGGGTTTATTAGGCAGTCGTAAACGTGAACCGCAGGGGCGTTCATACGATGCATCCGATAATGAGAGTCGTTACTCTAAAGTCATAAACTTGATAAGTTTTAATGCACATCCTAATATTATGAAAGCTCGATTGTAAAATCTTTTTTTTTTCAAGCGTTGGACCTGGCATGGCTACAATTGTGCGCAGACTCCAATGAGTTTCTATACATTTTTGAATTACACAAATGCCAAAGAAACAGTAGACAGAAGATGTAATCTAAAAAGCAGGAAATAATTGTGTTTTTATGGACATAACTAGAAATTTTGAAGAAAGATACAAGAGATATTTACTCATATAAAAAATTACTTAACACAATAGCAACTACAAAATGAAATGCATTGTAACAATTTTCGCAATGTCAAATATGGCTATGAAAATAAAAAGGTTTATAGTTTATTACTAATGTATTTATAAGACGTCATCACACTATATGAGATAGACACAAGACGTATTCCTCAGCTTAACAAAATAGCATTAATAAAGAGACCCAATAATTTTCAGATTCACAACTTAGTTACAACTTACTCGGCGCCGGTACATTTTAGTTCACGAACAATAATTATCAACAACATTTCACTCCTCAATAATTACTTTAACCAGAAGCTGACGTACAAATACGAACCTTGACTTCCACGTAGTAGGAGCCGTTGAATCAAATGTTTCTAATTGCTACCTACTGATCGTCACATGGGAAATGACCGAAAACCATTTAGCCGTATCAAATATAAATGAGTAAATTTCTCGATGATTACCGGCTACAAGCTATGATTTGGGAACTCCCTTATGAATAATAAATGTTTACACCATGCGTCACATAGTAAACATTTCCATGGGTTAAAACTCCTAGTGTACAAACACTATAATAGGTAATATCTAAGGTTTTCAATTAAAAATATTGTTCGAAAAGAATACAAATTATTTTCGTTAGAGAGCTAACAAGCTTATTACAGTCTTCAGGACATGTTGCGTTCCATTCTTGTCGCAGGTGGAGTTTAGTTTTTCTTTCTTAATGCTGATTCGAGGATATTTATATATTTTGTAGAGTCCATTCGGCCCTCACATACTAGAAACTATATACATATATATATTTATCACTATTTGAATATAGGTACCTGCTATTTCGCGGCATTATAAAGCGGCAGCCACTGAGTCAATTAGATCATCGTCAACATGAGCAAAGTCAGACACTAGCAAAAACAATTAATATTTCTTTTTAATTTTTTGAATTAGGTTCCGTTTTGTAAATAAATTTTATATAGTATTATATTATACTATATATTATTAGTATTTATATGTTTATATATCTATGATTTCATATAGTATGTATTGCTATGTATATTATTATTATATTTTGTTTTTGTACACTGATAAGCTGTGAGGATAGCCTCACAGCTTATCTTATCTCTCTTTCACTCCTGGGTTTGCTAGAAGAAAACTCAATTTTGAGTTAAACTCGCCTTTGTACATCTTCTTACCTTTTAATTCTTATAAGTCGTGTTTTGTGTACAACAAAGTATTAAATAAACATAAAATAAATTAGAAAACTAATGACAATTAGAACGTAGTTTGTAAATGTTAAGAAACAAAATTAGTGTAAGTACATTATAGTATACCTAGTACATTTTCAAAAAAAAATTCACAAAAATTAGAAACAATAGCACAATTACTAAAGGTAGAGAGAAGAGCTTACGATATGTTTACTATTATTATGTAATTCGATTCCTCCATATATCCAATATTGATATATCCATAATATATAGATATATACATCCCATATTGATGTGAATAATTTCCTATGTGAAGATGCCTGAATACATGTGAACTTTCGGGACTTTTGACAACGTAATAAGAAAACCCTCCGCTCAAAGTTGGTTAACAAAGTCTGTTGCTTGAAATTTGTGTCTTTAGACTCTTGTGGTCACATTACAACATAGCTATAATAGAAACATGATGTTACTGCATATAATGCAGTTTACAACATGCCATTATAGTCCTGCAACATTTAGCAGTGCCCAACTATTTTCCCCATATTCCGGTGACGCTACGTCTAAGTTGTAGCGAGATTAGTGCCGCGTACCTCGGTCTAAGTCTAAATTGAACATAATAACTGTCGGGACAAAGGTGGGGAACTTGCGTAGCGCGGTCTGCGGTCACACCTTACTTCGCTAACAATTTGCGGGCTCGTCGAGTTATGTCGTCGTGTTTCGTCGATACGCCTACTGTCGAGTAATCCGCCATTATTACAACTAAACTATCGAGTACCTTTCAATAAAATAATAAGAAAATAAGTTCGCTTGATTTTATTACGCTGCTTCCCAATTTGAGCATAAATTTAAAGTTAACGTAGTTGCTATTTGAAGGGGTTGTAGGCAATGAAAGTAGGGCTTCTCAGTGCTCCAAGTCTGCAAGCAGGTCAAACGATAAAAGGGCTTGGGTTGGCATTCCGAATCAATGTCCCGGGATCCCTTTCCTCCTTTTACGATTGCCATCGTGAGATTTTAATCGGTAGACGCATGTGTGCATGAAATAACGCAGTCAGGCATAAACCAGCATTCTTCCAAGGCAGCAGAGTATCCGTTACGGATAACGTAACAAAGATCGTTAGCTATTTTGTGTTCTTTTAAAAGATTTATGTACATTTTAGTGACTGGTAAAGTTTCCAATTTGAAGGTAAATCATTTAAAAAATTATGACGTTTATTATAAATCTGTAAAGATCCACTGAGAAGATAAATTATACATTGGCTCATATAATAATTGACAGAGATCGCTACAATAGAAAGCGAGTTTAAAATTCGGCGTCCAGTCTCTCTAAGCTCTGACGTCTGATGGTTTTTCTTCTTTATGCATCATAAAATAAGGAAAGCAATATGTGTTAAAAGTAATGCATAACAGTTTAAATTGATGATGCAGAAATCACCTAACGATTTGGCTCTAAAAGATTTTTGTTGCGCTATTTATGTCGACGATTGCCTCAGTGGCGGGGCCCTCTGCCCATGGAGTCAATGGTCGCGGGTTCGATTCCCGCATCGGAATAAATATTTATATGGATTTATAAATGTTTATTCCGAGTCTGGTAACCCCCAATCCGCATTTCCTTTCCTGCCCCTTCCTTTCTTCTCTATCGTTTCCCTTCCTCCCCGCCAATCCACGGTCTGCCGGGCCAATGGATGCGTGGCTAGGGGCGAGACTAGTCGCAAGCGTGCCGATCATCCCGGTACTATGGTGCCTTACCTCAGCATGCAGGGCTCTGCTGCGGCTCGTGCGATTCAATAAGACGAATTTAATATACCTAATTGGTCAAAAATGACGGCAACGTGGTTCGCTACCCGTTACGTCCTGATTCTCACGAGGACGAAAAGCGACCAATGACGAGCCGTTTCGCTGCGATGCCAAACCCTGCGGGAGATAGGTGTTATAGGGAATAGGTGTCGTGACAAAAGTTGCGAAAGGGATGCTTAGATGGTTTAGGCATATAGAGAGGATGGATGTAAGACGACTGACACAAGCAATACGTTGTGGATGTGGATGGAAGGGTGGGTAGAGGAAGAACGAAAAGTGGTTTTCTTCCGTAGTCTTTTCGGTTGTCTTCCGTAGAGTCTAATACCTGAAGATGCCTCGTGTTGGGGTGAAACACGTGTTGTTTACAAGATGGAAAAGTGATAATGTGTGTTTGGTGCTGTGTATAGTGGTTGGTGGGTGTAGAATTGATGGCCGACTTTCGGTAAGTTTTTGGTTTAAGTTCCAAATAAATCCACTAAACCCAACAGAAAAACACACATTGTTAATTTACTGTTATTGTTTTGCTCGTCGCGGATCTTAGCTAAGTAAAACTTTTGATTGTCTATATAGTGAGGGATTTCCGCAAAGTAACGCCTGACTCCATTAATAAACATACCTTAACCGAATTGCCGAAATAACGATGTTTGTTTATACTACTAAAACAAATTTTCGAAAACAACCATTCATGGATTTAATTTGCTACCTTTTATTTATGTATGATGTCAAAGAACTTTTCTTTTATTGTTATTTATACGTGAGTGTTGGAAACTATATCATGGAAAACGTAGTGTAGGACGCCTCTAACTAAACAGAGCAACCATGTGAGTAGGCTGGCTCTTACAAACTGGATAGTTATTCGACTCATACGATCGTGATTCAATCAGACGCACAATAGTGGAAGACCAGCTGTGTTCAGTAGTAGATTGCCGCAGGCTGAAAAGACTGCAGATTTCAGAAGGAATGATGAAAAATAAAAACAACATTGCATTTTTTAAAATTTATTTTAATATATCCATACATAAATGGACACATAATCTCATGCTTCAACAATGTCTTCATAACTCAAGTAGTATAAAAACATTGGTGAAGTTACTTAAAATACCAAATAGAAAATTATATAAGAGGACCCTAAAAGGAATTACTCGTTTAATACTAAATGTTATTTCTATGCGATTACATTATAATAAAATTCCTACGTGGGTTAAAGTGCCTCGTCTAAAATTCACAATAAAAATGACAGTACACTAGACGACTTTCATGAGAAAAAGTCCTAGAATACAAATACACATTTATTTGGTTTGAATGCTTCCTAGATATGTCACTTCATACATAATGTAAGTGGCAAGGTTACTTGGTTGTGAAAAACCATCCACAGTGACAACTAACGTTACATTAGTACATTCCTCAACACACACTATAATTAGGGCACAGACAATGATATTATATACTAGATATATAACATTTGTAGAAAAAGTGGATAAACGAGTCGTATTAAGGTGTGGTGAGGCATAAATTATGTTCCAAAGAAATAAAATATATAAAGTATAAAGTAATATTGTTTATGGAAATGTTTGGCAAATAGGATCGAGTAGAATAAGGGTATTTTAATGCATATTAAAATAATATATTTATTGACCACGGTACAGACAAGTTCGTTGTCAATTAAAGCAATCGCTCCGTGATATCTTTGGCAGCCGATACATCAAAAAATTGTTATCCTTTTTTTATATTTCTTTTTATTTTTTTTTTATTTAATGTTATCTGATCAATTGTATAGTATTTCACTATTACATAAGTAACCCTATTTTTAAAATGTTGCCATGCCGTGCGCAAATTTAAAGAGTTATAGTGCTGGCGTTGTTAAGTTTATATTATAGTTTATTCTTTAAGACCTTGTTTTTGTGCTATATAAATAAATATTCTTGAAGTACGATAAATGCGTTGCCTATTTTAGGGTAAGGTGTTAATAATGGAAGTATGGTGAACGGATATCAATGCTCACCGTACGAAACGGAACGTAACATAGAAATATATATAAATAACGTAACAGCTTAGTAACGATATTCTATTAGGGCAAATTTTTCCTCGAACATGGGATCCCCTGTGTTTTATTTACCTTTGAATCGTAATTTATAACCTTTGTAAACGTATCACGGCATTCACAACTTCGTTTAGAAGCAGTGTCACAAACAACACACTCGTTGCCTAGCCTTGATTCGCCATACGACTGTTAATAAGGGTGTTCTGAATCTTGAAAACATATCTATTCCTTTTCTAATATATAATATCATTGAGTGTAATAATACTATCAGCGAATGATATCAATTACTCTAGTATGATCTATTTACGCCGGAAAAATAATCAATCACATTTCCTAAAAGTAACTTAAAACTAGCTTAATAAAACATCTCAGTGTCAGATTAACTTGTCAAAAAATGCAGTCGTGAAGCTGAAAGAACTACGTACAGTATGTTACGTACAGTGACCCCTGTATTTGTCTCTGTCACTCGCAAGTAAAATATATTGCTGTCGCACTCATACAGATTCTGCGCAACGCCGCCCACGAAAATTCTTTCAGCCACGCGACTGTATTTTATATAAAATACGTAAATTTGAAAAATAGCAGTCAATCAATATTAAAAGTTCTCAACACAATCAGACGACAGTCTTATAAATTAATACACGATCCATCCAGACGATAATTTTAACAAAAAAACTCACATCCAACTATGTAAATGCGCGTATTGGAATCATAGTTCCAAATACTCAGTACACAATGTTAAAGCCTAGAAAAACATAAATTTTAGCATTACCCTATATCCGTTTATACGCATTTTATACATTCGCGTACAAAAAAAGTTTGATATAATCGATGCAGGTTGGATATCGTTCGTTTATCGAATTATTTCGCTGAGAAGTCACATGTAATTTTATAAATGCTTTTTCTCATAAGATAGCACCAATTCAAATGTGTAAAGAGTACAAGAAAACTTGCAAAGATTTTTATACATTCTTTTGTACTTCAAATGTGAGAACACTAAATATTTATCCATTTATGTACCCAGAGGATTGATCCCATTTGAAATGCAATTGATTGTAAAAATTTATTCAACTTAACAGTTAAAGTTTAAGCTTCCTTTTTTGACACATTTTTCGTTGTATCACAGGTTTCTTGATTAATATTGTATTGTTTATGTTTCAAAAGAAAATAAATTCCCGCTTAAAAAAACATACACGAGTTGGTTCCTTGTTTAAGAGAGTAAAAATTATTAAACTAAGCTGCAAAATAGTTTGAATGATTGATTGACAAAAAAAAACAAATTTGATTAAGTAAAATTTGGTAACCATAACAATACCAGTTTGAACATTCCAACACATTCATTATAATTGTAAACTAATGATTCCATTACTGTTTTTACAATTAAAAAAAAATTTTGCTCTTCAAAACAATTTTATTTATATTACTAGAAGTCTTGGTAATTATACCAATTAAGCTAATAATGCTTGTGCTAGTAAATGGTTCATTCACATCAACAGTCCAGTGAAGGATGCGATCTCTCAATCAAAGATCGAAAGTCCGATCCTTACTCTAACTCCGAACTAACGCAGTTTACTTTTCAGCAGACAATAGTTAATGCAAAATAAATTTCAATCAAATTTTATGGTTAAAAGCTAGCTCGATTCAACTCTTAATACTGTAAAACAATCCATTCTACATTTTAAGAGACCGATTTTTAATATGTTTATACCGTCGGCCTAAGTATCAGAATTCGTAACTGGCAAAAAACATTTTTTCTCACTTCTCACTTTTGATGCCATCTAACGCCCCCTTTGGGAATCATATTCCCAAAATAGTTTGGGAATCCCTGATCTAACGGATAATCTTAAGGCATGTCTGATAGAATACTTCGTGTTCGTTACTCTTCTTGTACCTTAAATTACAATGGTTTTATAAAATTGCTGAAACTATGATAGTATAATACGTTTTTATTGATTTACGAGTTCTGATCATTAGGCTGACATATGTGCTTTTTGTGTGAAGATAATTAAATATTTAATTAAAATTATTATTATAAAATAAGCAGCATACAAAACATTTCTGTGTTTCTAAAATAATATTATTTATTAATAGTTTTATGTACGATAGTACACTATTTATATTGGATTCGTTGAAAAGACAGTTAACACACTCCCATCGGGAAACGAAACTTCTCGTTTTTAAAAAATCTTTAATATAGCATATTAAACAATGCTTTTAAATTATTAATTTAATATCACCTATTGCGTCATGTAAAATTAAAAAATAATTGCGTTATGCGTGCCACATTAATGAAAATGACTTCAAAAATTATGTATCAATCGTTTTCATCTGTATTGAAATATTAAATACGATTAAACGAACGTTCACTTTTCATGATATTTAAAATCTAAGACTGAATAATAACCGCAGTTTTATTTCAGACGTAGACATATTTTGATTTAATAAAAATACCCCGATTTATAGGCAAGTTTGAGCGAGAATAGCTCGATGGGAATGTGTTAAAATAGGCAATACAGTTGATTCGTTCCTGGATACATAGGCCTGAGGTCTTTACAGGTCCGTGTCGTACCAAGCGGCGACATTGTTGTTGTCATGCGGGGGCTCTGGGAAGGCCAGGTCTGAAGCGGCCGCGCCGGCGCCTTCGTTCTCCCCGATGTCCATCTCCATACCAAAACCGCTGCCAATTTCCAAACCCTGCATCGAGTCTATCGGGATTTGATCGTAGCCTGCCAACAGAGGTCACACATTATCTTTTTAGGTGGATTCATGTTAATGTAAATTTCTCTAAATTCGTATTCCAAGAAAATAGTCTAAAAATAAAATTGTAGAGTCTATCGGGATTTGATAATTTGCTTGCCGATATACGGCATCAAACACAGATTGATATTGATATTATAGATTTTGATAATAAGTATCAATATATTAAGTCTATATTCTAATATAAACATAATTTCATGGAAAATACTTGAATAATTTTCTCCTAAAAATAATCAAGATCACAATAACTCCTTTTAAATAAATCTTATTGATCATACAATTCAGTTTTCAACTATTCATTAAATGTTCTTTATAACAGTAAAATAAAACAAAAAAGAAATGTGCAAATGTATAATAACAACAAATATGTAATAACCAGCAAACTTATATGCATACTACGCTAATATTAAATCAGTTCCCGATAGATTTCCGTTCATTACAAGCACAAGTTGTTTCAAATAATCATATGCCATAAGCTCAAAAAAATATGGCAATTATTTAATTCTATTCAAGGATTTTAAAGAGCAAGGTATGTAAATAAAGCTTTAACCTGATAAAATATCATTATAAATATGAAAAACGCAAACCAGCATTATTAGAACATAAGCTAGGGTTTTTTCTTAAAATTTGTCAAATTATTATTAATTATGATATTTTATATTTTTTAGAAATAAATTATAGTAGAGTTTAATCCGAACATTGAAATGAAGACAGTAGAAAATATAAAGAAATAGAAAAAACAAAAAACCAATTGTCGTTGATGCGACATTTATTTACTATAATAAATTATTATTATATTTTGTAATGGTAAAGTGAATTATTAACGGACTAAAAAATTGTCAAACGTTGATAATTCACTGTACAAGAGTAAAACTATCCATTTAAAAAAATCGGACTCTTACAATATCTCGCATTATTGTCACTCTACTGTAGTTAAATGTACCATGATGCAAATTTTGAAAAAGCCTACAAATTACATAAACACATAAATGAAGCAAAACAAACGAAGTCGTTAGTTAGCAAAAATATTAGGATAAAGTAAAGCAAGAAATAAATAAATTACCTATTGAATATTGATTAGTTATTATCAAAACATAAAACAAACATAATAATAGTATTCCCATCACCTGTTTAGTGATATATATGTCCCGGATTAAGCTGCGTGTAAAGAAGAGAGAAACATATTTATACAGAAACTTTAAACAATCTTATGATAGGAACATAATACATAGCAAGTGCATTTAAAACTATATACATCTAAATATCGAAACCAGAAATATTACTATTAAACATTAATATCACGTGTAAACATAGTTTTCAAGTACTAAGGCGTATTACGAAACCTAGGTATTTATAGTAAAGAATTAGGTTAGGTAATATAAATTTTGCGACTACAAATTTGTACTGGATGTTAGTAGACAAAACCTATCAATAAATTGGGCATGTCTTACCTTGTTGGTGAAATGATGGCCTAGTTCCATATAACCCCTCGTAGCCTTGTTCCGGCCCAAGCATGTCCTGTAATAACAAAGTAATGAGCATGAAAAATAAAAAATGGCTAAAATTATCATAACATTTCTACACTATAACTTACAAAAAGTGATGTTATATAAATACAAAAACTGTTTAATTCTATTTATTTACAATTGACTGAAAAACATCCCTCTGTGGGTTAACTCGGCCATTATAGTATATGTCGGGGTATTACAATTAATATCATTATTAAGTATTTTATGCAATAGATAAAACTAATTTTACAATAATTTTGGCGTCATCTGTGGGCAGATTATGTAAGACTAATGTTGGTTTATATAAAATAATTATATATGGACAATCTAAAAGTTTTTACCTAGCTAAGATCCGCGACAAGCAAAACAATAACAGAAAATTAATAATGTGTGTTTTTCCGTTGGGTTTAGTGGATTTATTTGGAACTTAAACCAAAAACTTACCGAAAATCGGCCATCATCTCTCCACCCACCAACCACTATACACAACGCCAAACACACACTATCACTTTTCCATCTTGTACACGACACGTGTTTCGCCCCAACACGAGGCATCTTCAGGTATAGTAGACTCTACGGAAGACAACCGAAAAGACTTTTCGGTTGTCTTCCGTAGAGTCGTGGTTGGTGGGTGGAGAGTTGATGGCCGATTTTCGGTAAGTTTTTGGTTTAAGTGCCAAATAAATCCACTAAACCCAACGGAAAAACACACATTATTATTTTTTCTGTTATTGTTTTGCTTGTCGCGGATCTTAGCTAGGTAAAACTTTTGACTGTCCATATAGTGATGGATTTCCGCAAAGTAACGCCTGACTCCATTAATAATCCTAAAATAATTATAATTTGTGTAAAATAATTAAATTACAATTATTTAAATTCTAAGAATTGTTTTGTAGATTGGATTCGAAGATGTTAATGCTGGTAGCCTATTGGATTTAACAGCTTTATCGTATTCAGGGCCCGCGGGCAAGTAAAATATAATTGGGAATCTGCGCAAATCGCAGACTCCATTGGCCTGACGCCGTGTCGGAGGTACACATGTGTGTGTGCTGATTTTAAACTCGTCATGATTCTACGTTAAACATGTAGGGGAGGATTGAACTTTAGTAACTATAGTCCCTATTAGTCCCATAGACCCTAAGGTCTAGGGGGTGAGAACCGACCGGGTACGTGAGAGAATCTCGTGTAAGCGAATGTAACCGGTGTAGAAGTGTAGAAGTGTTCCCTACTCTACGTGCTCGGCTAGAGCCGGGGTGCGTGTGAGTGTTGGTGTCGTGAGTGGATCCGAACGACGCTGTTTCGTCGTCCAGATCGTGTAACACGTTACGCGGGCGTCGTTTTTTCGGGCGCGATTTTGTAGATAAAAGATATTAATGCTATGCTGAAGCAAATCTATTTTTAGATTATTTGTTCATTGTTGACTGTCTTTGTTCACTTTCTTGATTTTGTGTATAAAAGCCGAAATTCGGATCCATTCGAATTCAAACCACCGTCGAATTAGAATGAATCGCATTAATGTTGCACATGCAATGCAATGCAATGCAATGCACAGTAATAAACGTCAGAAACTCAAAGAGAAGAGTGACACACAAATTTTGTGAAGAATACATGAAAAAACAAAAAATATATGTAAAAATGAATCCTCATTTCCCTTGGTCACGCCATAACTTGAGAACGACCTTTACGATCTTTTTTTATTATATAAGGTTCCTAATACTTAGAAAAAAATTAGAAAATTAAGCAGAAACTTGAAAATTTTTAGAAAATATGACTATTGAACAGGTCGCTATGGACTTCACGCGTTTGACAGTTCGCTTCTCGAATTGATTATTCATAAAGACTGGACAACGTTTGTCGGGTCAGCTAGTTAAAATATACCAACAAATATCAGAATGAATCACAATTTCTTTCATTGAATTTGAATTATAAAGTAAATTTTACCTGCAAATCTGGTTGCATTGTTAGATCATTGGGCCACATCTGATGGTCGTCGCGGAACAGGGAGTTGGTCAACTCCATGGAGAGTCTCTTCTTATAGTCGTGAGGCTTATCTTCAGACATGCGGAATAGAACGGCGGCAGCGTATGTAGCAACGCCTTGATAAAACGACGTATTATTTTGTATTATAAAGGCGATTTAAATAATAAAAAATCAAAATTATAGTAAACATGTAAAAATAATTAGGAATAAATTTTAAATGAACAAGAATAATTAAAAAATAAATAACCACCAAGAAATACAAGAAATAAGATGTATAGGTAAATAAATAAATGTATCTAAAAATGTATTAAACACAATTGTTTACGCGCTTTTGGCAACCCCAGTTGCCAAAATTTTGGCCCAACTTTGATTTCCTGCAACCGCGGTTGCCAACAATCCATGTCTCGATTTCGATAATTTCTGACAATTTTGAATAATTAAAAATAATGGATGGATATTTTAGATGAAAACGTGAATTTTTTAAGTTTTGTAAATAACGCTTGAGCGGTTATTACATGTAACTATTTATAGTTTGAATTAACTTTATAATTAAAAACTAATTAGCTTAGTGGTTAAGCTACTGCTTTCAGAGTCAATGATCGCGGATTCAATCCCGTATTAGGATAATATATACAGACAGGTATTTATTCTGTGTAGGTGTCCTATCACACCGCCTTAGATAAAGGTGATGGTTTAAAACCATTCCTCCAGAAATGGGCCATATACTGTTAAAAATATAGAAAATAGTAAACAACTTTATTTAACTAATGTTATAATTAAAAATCTAAAAATAATGACAGAAGTCTTGACGAAATAGTAACATGTTATTTTTCGTTAATGAAAATGTAATTTAAATGATGTGTGCTCTTTAAACATCATTAGTATAATAATTACAACGAAACAATGACAAGAGAAGAAAAACTTGATTTCTCATTTAAATTCTCATTATGCTTTCACAGATAATTAAGGTGGAATTACTTCACTGTCACAGGACCGAGACACAATGTGCATTTTAGAGGATTGTGGCTGAACAGGTTTTGTATATAAAGTATATGTAGTTATTTTGGAGCATTCAAACATATCGTCGGCTTAATTATAGGAATTTGTAACGCCAGATAAACATTTTTTCCTTAAAGAATATCACTTAGGTATTTAGTACAAAAAATACCTTTTTTTATACTTAAGCTTACAACGGTTTTATAAACATTTCTCAATTTTTTGTAAAATTTACTCGTATGAATTTTTTAATTCTGATAATTTCGCATACAATGTATGTTCCTGATTCAGATTACGATTTAAAACAATATTTTACGTAATTTAATGTTTTCATATAAATGGATGATGTACGACATGACATGACGATAAACGAGATGATTTAAAATATAAATTTAAGACGCACAATAAAGGTGTTTAATTTTTTTTTTTAAATTTATACTGTACTATTAAAATTGTTTAATAGTACAGTACTCACCTTCATTACGAGAATGCAGGAGCTCAGTGAGGGGTGCCGTAGCTCCCTCGGCTTCTATCATTTCGGCGCCCTCTTTGTCGGCCGCCAATTCACAGAGAACTCCCGCAGCCACGCGCTATAAGTGAAAATACCGGTTTATAAATATAATCATCATAAGCCAGCAACAATCGACTGTTGAACACAGATCTCCTCTAAGCCACATTTTCTTCTTGGTCAATATCAGCCCACGGTAGTACACTGCTGGACATAGATCTCATCTAAGAACCTAGCCCCATCTTCTTGATCGATATGCGCAATACTAATCAATATTATAAAAATCAATAACGCGATGTTTTTAAAACGCGGTTTCTATATAAAGCGGAGAGCGAAAGGCGATGTCTCTCCCATAACACGGTCTACTTATAAGGCGTTTTTCATGCAAGGACATCCAAACAACCCAATAATATTAGAAAAACTCATGTTATATATGGACACGCATGGCTTCGATCTAATTTCGCTTCGCGGGATTCAATCTAATTCCAACCGTCGAAGTCGTCGAAATCGGCGCTACTACTATGTTAGCATATAAGACAAATGCATTTCAAATAGTTCTTAGAAACGCACCTGTATATTCTCTATCTCATTGAACAGCAATTGCACAAATATGGGTATGACATTCTGCTGACGTATGAGCTGTCGGTTGAGACTCTCTCGGGCCAGGATATGCAAAGCCCCAACTGCTCCTTCCACGATCTCTTCCATACGCACACCATCTGCGTAAGCGCCCCCTGTTCCTCCTCCACCAGATACAGAGGAGCGTTGCTATAGTGGAAAAGAAGTTTTATTAATAATAACATACATCTCTATCTATATAAACAAAAAGGAATCTTTGAAATTTATGTACGCGCATAGCTTCAGAACGACTGCACCAAATAATTGTTTTTTTGTTATGTTTTTTATTATCAGGATACGGTTCGTATAAAAGATAATTTTCAAAAAAAATTTTTTCTATTTTCCGTCATTTTAAATCGTAATATAATTAATAGATGGCGACATTACTATGATTAACCCCTTGTGCTTCGATTTAATTAGGAAACATATTGCAATAATGGAACACTTAATTTGAGTCAATCATTGCATAAATAAAGTGATATAAAGAAGCAAATTGATGCCTTAATGGTCCATTTTATAAATTAAAATTGTAATAGCAGTTTAAATATAATTAATTTATTAGGGATAATCAAAATAAAAAAGACAATTCATACTATTCAAATAAAGTTGAAAATAAACAGCTAGCTAATAATGTTCCAAGGTATGATAATTTTCATGGCATGATGCAAATGTACAGGAATTTCACATTGCTTGCATTGCCAAGTCGTTTCACTTCATATGTTGTTTTTATAGCATACATGACATCTTTTAGTAGGATTCTTCTTCTTCCCAGTTTCTGGAATGTGTTCTGGAAAATGTGCCCAACACTTAGCATTCAATCTGCTGGGTATGTTACCATGTGAAGGACGCCCACGAATAACAGCTACTGCACAAATTGTAATAAAACTTTTCAAAATTCAACACACTCTACCAGAAATTTTATAAAACCGTTCTGTGGAGAATTACACACGAAATTTCATTTTAAAAGAGAGAAATATCTAGCTATACCGTTATCGCAGAGTACGTATTAACAAATATTGTGTGTTTTTAAACATGTTTAAGCACGACACGCATATTTAAATGTTCTATGTATATTTTTATTTTGATGACGAGTACAGCTCGTCACTGGGCAGATAGACATTAAAAAATTCATGACGAGTCTAACTCGTCATTGTAGCGCAAGGGCTCAACAAAAGAAACTATGATAAACAAAATAAATGTCAGTATTGATAGACTGACATTCGTCCATATTCAATTACCGTTTCTTTTTTTTTACAAAAGCAAACCTTTGTTTCTGTGCTTGGTGCTGTTATTTCCTTTGTGTTCTCGTGTGTTTTAGTTTTAGTCAACGTTGTTAGAGTCGATATTTGGACCTATAGAATAGAATTGTATATAGACGCAAAAAAGCGAAAACACTAAATGACACAGATATAAAAAAATATTGCATATTCGGATCAGAAAAAAAAAGTGAGTCTTATGATCGAGTCTTCATCGAGAGATCAGCTTTATGATCAATATAATACAGCGTTGAACTGGTTTTGAGTGATCAGATACAACTTTTCAGAAATTATTTTGCCTCTGGTGGTGGTAAGTTTTTATTTTGCGGTTTACTACGCTTTCGCTTTTTTGCGTCTATATATGTGTTACTTTTATACGAACCCGTCGTGACCAAAGTTGAGAAAAGGATGCTTAGATAGTTTGGGCACTTAGAGAGGACAGATGAGAGACGAATGGCAAAAGAAATTTACGTTGCAGATGTGGATGGAAGGGTGGTAGGTAGGAGAAGACCAAAGAAAACATACCTTGACCAAATTCTCGAATTGCTTAGGAAAGGCCAGATCAAAAGTACCCTTAACCAGGGGGTTTCCATGATAGGAGTAATGAGTGTGGAGGAAGCAAGGAAGGTGTGCCGAGATCGTAGCAGATCTGTGGTCGCTGCGTACCCCCACGGGAAACAGGTTGACGATATGTATGTATACGAACCCTCTGTGTATCGTTAAAGGCCCGCATCAGGAGTCTAACGAGGTGATGCACGGCGCCATGTTCGCGTAGTGGGGCGTGGTTAGCTGGACAGAGCGCCAAGTTACGCACGAGACCCACCACAGCCTTCACCAGCGGCCAACGAGAAGGTGGCTGCAGAAGTTTCACTATAACCTGGAAAATTTAAATACTATCACTTAGAGAGATAGAAAGATATATTCTTGGTTGTAAACTAAAAACAAAATTATATAATTATTGTTTGTAAACTAATATAAGTCTCATGTCAGAATTTATTTTTGTAAATTTGGTCGTTGAGAATAGATCGTAATATATTCTTTATAACCAGGTGATAAGGGTGGTTCTCTTGGATAGTATGTATGCAAGTAAAATATTTAACTTTTTTGTTCCAAAGCTGGTAAGCGACTGTAAATTTATTCGATTTAATAATCCTCTCAAAAATAAAATAATACAAGGTCAATACTACAATCCACAGTTTATTGGAACTGTATCTGAAATATGACTATATATAGATATAAAGTACTAATTGTTGTACATGTGTTCACACTTGTCACTAATTTTTATTTGAGGGCAACCCAGGTAGGTGTTTCGGTTCAGGAGGGTCATCAAGTAACTTTTTACCATCTTCATATTTTCAAGGTTTGGATATAATTCCTCAGCCTCGATACATATCCGAACATTTCCCTAGAACAAACTTACCCTCCATCTCTTACAGCTTCCCAAATTAACTTGTCAGTCAGTGGTAATGCAGCTTTGTATAATATTATCTAAATTAATTACTAACGGGCAATCCATAGTGAAGGCGCACAGCATTTTGTGCCATCTCGCTCTCAACGTGGCGTGAAGTCAGGTGTCGCAGAGCGCATACTGCTGGTTCTGTTATCTCCTCGCGATCACCAGCCGATACCACGGTGCGGACTAAAGCGTCTACACCACCAGCCTGGCATACTGTAACCTGTAAAAACGTTAATTTTTCATAAATCGGAAAACAAAGTATTATATTACAACACAAACAGCACATTCCAATCGAAAAACGAGATTTCGTGTTTTTAAAAAAATATTAATTATTAATTTAACATACCAATTGCGTCATGTAACATTAAAAATATTAGGTGTACAAATAAGTTTCCGCGGTTTGTCAAAAGATGGCCCCACCAGAAGGTTATGGAGAAATTGTCAGATGTAAAACGTAATATCCCAAGTTTAGTCATCTGGCAACACGTATCAGCATCACGTAATTTTTTTCGTGCAAAAATGTCAAGTTTTATTCCGAATAAGCATCATTTGCGGGAACTTTTGATTTACTTCTTTAATGTGAAAAAATCTGCAGCTGGAGGCGCATCGATTGCTTCTAGAAGCATATGGTGAAGCTGCTTTAAGTGAGAGAGAAGTTGTCAGGAATGGTTTCAAAAAGTTTAAGAACGGTGAGTTTGACGTTAAAGACAAAGAACGCAGTGGAAGGCCGAAAGTGTACGAAAACATGGAATTAGAAGTACTATTGGAGGAAGATTCGTCCCAAACGCAAAAAGAACTTGCACTTACTCTACAAGTGACTCAACAAGCAATTTCACATCGTTTAAAATCGTTAGGAATGATTCAAAAACAAGGAAATTGGGTTCCATATGAACTAAAGCCGAGAGACGTTGAACGCCGATTATGCATGAGTGAAATGCTGTTTGCCAGGAATAAAAAAAAGAGTTTTTTGCATCGTATAGTCACTGGTGACGAAAAAATGGATTCATCATATAATCCAAAGAAGAGAAAGCTTATGGGTTAAGCTCCGGCGAACCATCAACATCGACAGCTAAGCCGAATATTCATGAAAAAACTCATGCTGTGTATTTGGTGGGATCAGCTTGGTGTCGTGTATTATGAATTGCTGAAACCAAGCGAAACCATTACTGGAGCTTTCTACCGAACACAATTGATGAGATTGAGTCGGGCACTTAAGGAAAAACGCGCCCATTACTACTCCAGACACGACAAAATTATTCTTTTACACGATAATGCTCGTCCACATGTTGTGGCGCCGGTAAAAACATACTTGGAAACACTAACTGAAGTTTTACCCCACCCGCCGTATTCACCAGACTTAGCCCCTTCTGATTATCACCGGTTCCGGTCGATGGCACATGGTCTGTCTGAGCAGCGCTTCACATCATATGAAGACACCAAAAATTGGGTAGATTTGTGGATAGCGTCAAAAGATGAAGAGTTTTTTCGACGGGGTATCCGAATGTTGCCAGAAAGATGGGGAAAAGTAGTGGTACAAATGATGAAAATACTTTGAATAAAACGTAATGTACTTTTCCTTTACAATAAATTCCTAATTTTTTATAAAAAACTGCGGAAACTTATTTGTACACCTAATACGTAATGCGTAAAAATACTTAATATGTAATACGCTATCTTCGGGTTAAAAAAGTTTTAAAAAAAAAGTTAATGAATATCCTCATTAATTTCGACTTCAAAAATTATGTATCAATAAAGAAAAATGTTAAAAACGATTAACCCCTATTTATAGACAAGTTTGAGCAAAAACAGCCCTATGGGAATGTTTTAAGAAAACTAGCTGTTTCCTTAATATTACTAGAACTCTTGTTAATCATTCCAACACCTGAACCATTTTAAAGTCAATGGTTCCAGTGTACAGTAAAAGTATATTAAGTAAAGCTCGACGGAGTGCTGAGAATATACTGAATTATTATATTGAGTTTATGTAAGTATGACATACTTGCATAATAGAGTGGACCTCACATATAAACTAAATACTAGCTAGACTAAACTAAATAATGCTTGTGTTAGTGAAATTCCCGTCAATAGCCAAATAGAAAAAAGGAGACTTCATAATCGTAAGCACAACCTATGAGCAATAATGCCATTGTCACTTAATATAATGTGAGATGAGTAAAGTTTATATTTTAAATTTATTTTACCTTATTACGTTGATTGTTGCAGGTCAAGTTGGACAAAATACCAGCGGCACATGTAACAATGTTCACATCAGTCGATGCTAGCACTTGGACTAAGCTCTGCAAAAGAGCTTCCAATCCTTCCACCTGTAAAAAAAATTTTTAGTTGCAGAAATAAACAATAAATTTGTTGAAGAAAAGGTGTTAAAATACGTAATTATGTACTGTTTACTATATACTGTTATTTACCATAAAGGAGTAGTTGAAGAAAAAGGAAAGCTATAGTGACAAAAAATTGTTAAAATACAGGAGTTAACCCTTCTTTGCATGATTTTTTCTTTATTGGTGAAATAAATAAAGGTGATATAATTCATGTTCAAAATTAAAGGAAAAATGGTTTAAAAAATCTTAGTATATATTTATAGTATAAATTAAGTAAAAACCCATATGATTGAAATTACCATTATCAGGCAAAGTAAGATCATTGGCTTAGTACTAAATAGAAATAAAAGAGGATATCATTAGATTAGATGCTATTCTTTATGATAATTAACTAAACAATTATTATTTTTACTACAAGAAATTGTAAAATATAATAAAACAAAATCATATGTTTATTGCAATTACAACAAGTAGCGGAATGATAACTTCAAGCTCGTTTTACTCATAGTGGCACTTGCTTATTTTTGACAGCTGTTTTTTTTTATGCAATGGACATTAAAAAGGTATCCAGACACGATCAACTTGAAGTGAACTTGTTCTTTTATATAATTTTTGGGCATTCAGTGTTATGATGGAAATTTCCAACATGATGCAAAGAAGGGTTAAAATAAATAATTATATACCATTTACTATACTATCATTTACCATTACTGTTATAAAGGAGTAGTTGAGAAAAAAGGAAAGCTAGACAGTAAATTTCTTAAAGTACAGGGGTTAAAAGATATAATTATGTACTGTTCACTATGATTTACTATTACCATTATAATGGAGATGTAGTTGATAGAAAAGGAAAGCCATAGTGACAGTAAATTTCTTAAAGTACAGGGGTTAAAAGATATAATTATGTACTGTTCACTATGATTTACTATTACCATTATAATGGAGATGTAGTTGATAGAAAAGGAAAGCCATAGTGACAGTAAATTTCTTAAAGTACAGGGGTTAAAAGATATAATTATGTACTGTTCACTATGATTTACTATTACCGTTATAATGGAGATGTAGTTGATAGAAAAGGAAAGCCATAGTGACAGTAAATTTCTTAAAGTACAGGGGTTAAAAGATATAATTATGTACTGTTCACTATGATTTACTATTACCATTATAATGGAGATGTAGTTGATAGAAAAGGAAAGCCATAGTGACAGTAAATTTCTTAAAGTACAGGGGTTAAAAGATATAATTATGTACTGTTCACTATGATTTACTATTACCGTTATAATGGAGATGTAGTTGATAGAAAAGGAAAGCCATAGTGACAGTAAATTTCTTAAAGTACAGGGGTTAAAAGATATAATTATGTACTGTTCACTATGATTTACTATTACCATTATAATGGAGATGTAGTTGATAGAAAAGGAAAGCCATAGTGACAGTAAATTTCTTAAAGTACAGGGGTTAAAAGATATAATTATGTACTGTTCACTATGATTTACTATTACCGTTATAATGGAGATGTAGTTGATAGAAAAGGAAAGCCATAGTGACAGTAAATTTCTTAAAGTACAGGGGTTAAAAGATATAATTATGTACTGTTCACTATGATTTACTATTACCATTATAATGGAGATGTAGTTGATAGAAAAGGAAAGCCATAGTGACAGTAAATTTCTTAAAGTACAGGGGTTAAAAGATATAATTATGTACTGTTCACTATGATTTACTATTAGGTGTACAAATAAGTTTCCGCGGTTTGTCAAAAGATGGCCCCACCAGAAGGTTATGGAGAAATTGTCAGATGTAAAACGTAATATCCCAAGTTTAGTCATCTGGCAACACCATAACCTTAAAGTACTAGTGATTCCGTATCAGCATCACGTAATTTTTTTCGTGCAAAAATGTCAAGTTTTATTCCGAATAAGCATCATTTGCGGGAACTTTTGATTTACTTCTTTAATGTGAAAAAATCTGCAGCTGAGGCGCATCGATTGCTTCTAGAAGCATATGGTGAAGCTGCTTTAAGTGAGAGAAGTTGTCAGGAATGGTTTCAAAAGTTTAAGAACGGTGAGTTTGACGTTAAAGACAAAGAACGCAGTGGAAGGCCGAAAGTGTACGAAGACATGGAATTAGAAGTACTATTGGAGGAAGATTCGTCCCAAACGCAAAAAGAACTTGCACTTACTCTACAAGTGACTCAACAAGCAATTTCACATCGTTTAAAATCGTTAGGAATGATTCAAAAACAAGGAAATTGGGTTCCATATGAACTAAAGCCGAGAGACGTTGAACGCCGATTATGCATGAGTGAAATGCTGCTTGCCAGGAATAAAAAAAAGAGTTTTTTGCATCGTATAGTCACTGGTGACGAAAAATGGATTCACTACGATAATCCAAAGAAGAGAAAGTCATGGGTTAAGCCCGGCGAACCATCAACATCGACAGCTAAGCCGAATATTCATGGAAAAAAACTCATGCTGTGTATTTGGTGGGATCAGCTTGGTGTCGTGTATTATGAATTGCTGAAACCAAGCGAAACCATTACTGGAGCTCTCTACCGAACACAATTGATGAGATTGAGTCGGGCACTTAAGGAAAAACGCGCCCATTACTACTCCAGACACGACAAAATTATTCTTTTACACGATAATGCTCGTCCACATGTTGCGGCGCCGGTAAAAACATACTTGGAAACACTCAACTGGGAAGTTTTACCCCACCCGCCGTATTCACCAGACTTAGCCCCTTCTGATTATCACCTGTTCCGGTCGATGGCACATGGTCTGTCTGAGCAGCGCTTCACATCATATGAAGACACCAAAAATTGGGTAGATTTGTGGATAGCGTCAAAAGATGAAGAGTTTTTCGACGGGGTATCCGAATGTTGCCAGAAAGATGGGGAAAAGTAGTGGCAAATGATGGAAAATACTTTGAATAAAACGTAATGTACTTTTCCTTTACAATAAATTCCTAATTTTTTATAAAAAACTGCGGAAACTTATTTGTACACCTAATATTACCGTTATAATGGAGATGTAGTTGATAGAAAAGGAAAGCCATAGTGACAGTAAATTTCTTAAAGTACAGGGGTTAAAAGATATAATTATGTACTGTTCACTATGATTTACTATTACCATTATAATGGAGATGTAGTTGATAGAAAAGGAAAGCCATAGTGACAGTAAATTTCTTAAAGTACAGGGGTTAAAAGATATAATTATGTACTGTTCACTATGATTTACTATTACCATTATAATGGAGATGTAGTTGATAGAAAAGGAAAGCCATAGTGACAGTAAATTTCTTAAAGTACAGGGGTTAAAAGATATAATTATGTACTGTTCACTATGATTTACTATTACCGTTATAATGGAGATGTAGTTGATAGAAAAGGAAAGCCATAGTGACAGTAAATTTCTTAAAGTACAGGGGTTAAAAGATATAATTATGTACTGTTCACTATGATTTACTATTACCGTTATAATGGAGATGTAGTTGATAGAAAAGGAAAGCCATAGTGACAGTAAATTTCTTAAAGTACAGGGGTTAAAAGATATAATTATGTACTGTTCACTATGATTTACTATTACCGTTATAATGGAGATGTAGTTGATAGAAAAGGAAAGCCATAGTGACAGTAAATTTCTTAAAGTACAGGGGTTAAAAGATATAATTATGTACTGTTCACTATGATTTACTATTACCGTTATAATGGAGATGTAGTTGATAGAAAAGGAAAGCTATAGTCAGTTTACTCTAAATTCAGACTAAACCTCAAAGATATTCTCATAAATTTTTATTTCATTTTAGTTATTAATAATTTATATTTAATGATATAAATATTTTTTCTCATTAAGTAACTACATCTCAACGTTTAAAATCGTATGCTTTGTGAATAAAACAGCACTTTTAATTTCGGATTTTTCATTTATGTTCAAAATAACAACACAAAGAGAAACCAGCACAAAAAAGGGTCAGAGCAAACAAGCATGTTCAAAATGAAACCGCAATGAAGCATTAATCACTGAAAAGGTTCCTTAGAAAACTAGCAGTTATTTTTACATGGACATAATAGGTATTTTATATGTACATAAAAATAATTAGTATTTAAAAGTGTTTTATATTTTTTTCAGTTTCAAACATATTTTAAATGTTGACTCCGTAGCCATCTTGCCTTGTCACCAAGGTAATTAATTGGTTGTTAGTCACATTTTACTATAATTAACTTTAAATTATTAATAGCTAATTAACTAACAATTTCCTATACTTAACTTTTTGAAAAAAATTTAAAATCTTTTTTCTGATAAATTGTTTGATAAACTTAACTTTCATTATGTTTGCATCACATGAACATATTGCAAAATTAAAAAAGATAAATATCTTACTCTACTATGTCTTGTCTGATAAAATAGTTATTTCAAAAATAAAGATTTTAGTGGAGTTAAAGTACTGAAATTAGATGCAAATACATATTAACAAAGGTTAAGCTGATTATTTACATGAAAGGAAATTAAACAGTAGTACATACCTTAGTGGCAGCATCAGAAAGATTCCTTAGTGTCCAAAGACAGTTCTGTACAAGACGGCCACTGGGATTACCCAGATGCATAGCCAGGGCTTGCATACCACCCGCTTCCACTATTGCCGGCTTGTTGCTTGAGCACACAGACAATACCTGTGAAAGAAAATTTTAATGTTATAAATATGTTAGTATCACACCAAATAAAGGCATAAAAATTTGCATAATTAATATTGTGTTTATTAGATACATCTTAAATTATAGAAAAAAAAAAAATAGAGTAATAACAACTGAAAACCATTCAGCTTTAAATTACACACCTTCAAAACCCTGGAGGTAGTCCACAGCAACTTTTCATAGTCATATGAGCGCATGATTCGTACTAACTCAATAGGCCCTTGTGAAGCAAGTATGATAAGTTTAGACTCTTGATTTCCATAAGCCAAGATCTGGAGACAGTCAGTAACAATGGCTAGGAACTTGACATTGTTTCGTTGCAGCAGTGCTACCATTTTCTGCAGGCCTCCAGCTAAACGAACAGCCATTTTAGAACCATCTTGGTGCAAAAGAAGGTTATGTAATGTAGTTATTGCATAGAACAATACTGATTCAACTGGAGAGCTAAGAAGCTTCACTAATGCTGGTATTCCTCCACTCTTAAATATGGCAAGTAAACCCTGGCGATGATGAGATAAGTTGTGCAATGTCCCAACAGCCCCTTTAGTAGTTTCAAGATCATTGCTATTTGAGATAGCACGAACCAGCGCTGCCACCATTTGTGGTGAGTTCATAATAGCATGACGGGAAGCTTCTTTCTTTGAGAGTTGATGTACCATCATTGCAGCTTGGGATACAACCACTTGGTCTTCATCATTTAGAAGCTTAATTAATTCTGGTATGGCTCTGTAATGATTTGTAGTTACATAAATAAAACACAAAAAACATAAATGTACGGGCCGATTGTAATAATTTGTAAACAGTAAGCAATCTGCTGGACTTTTCCCACAGTGACATTGTGTTTTTATTTTTCTTTATTTTATATCTTATTATCAGTTATATTGTTTAATTATTGTGGCATATTATGCGATATAGTGTGATTAAGGTGTATAAGTAAAGTGATATGAATTAAATGTATGTGTCATGACTTTTTAAGTTGACTGAAAAAGTCCACAGAAGGTTTTGGTAGAATAGCTACCACTTTATCAAGATGTAATGTGACATGTACATTCCAAGGTACTTGATATTATTATATTTTACTTGACACTGGCACAAAAGTTATAATTAATTGCCATAAAAGAATAAAAAACAATCCGCTGAATAGAAAACTAAAATATAGAAACGTTTTCATGAGTAGGTCTCAGATAAACAGGTTTTTATAAAATTATGATGAAAAAGAATTTTATTTTAATTATTATGATGTCACTAACCGGGTAGCTAAGTCAGCATCATCCTGGTAATTGATTAAGTTGACTACAGCATGCTTGAGCATCTGAGATGGCTCAGAAAGACGTTGAACTGCTGTGGGTTGGGCAGGATCAAGTTGGGTAGATGGTATCTCAATCCCTTCCTCCAAGGTCTCAGGAAACATAGCAGCCCGCACACGCTGTGAGCGTGTCTGAGATAATTGTTGATTCATTTCTACAAATGAAAATGTTAATATACAAAACAAGTAGTTATATGTTCTATATTGCATTTACCAAATTTTTATGTGTAAAACTTTGGGATAATTCTTATCGTATTTGTTTTTCTCACCATCAACTTGCTCCTGAGTAAAACCTTGAGCAAAGCCTTGGTCCAAATCAAACATAAGTTGATCTCCTTCCATTTCATCATCTTCTTTGCCAGTGAGAGATGGCACCTACAAGATTTAAAAGGTAATTTTTAATATTATATATATATTTTAGTATAGTTTTAAATTTACTATTATATATATATATATATTTTAGTATAGTTATATACAAGAAGCAGAAAATAACATAAATTATCTAGGTTAATATTTTCTATAAAGTTTTCCTGTGAAATAAAATTAAATTAAAAAAATAACTTTTCTGTAGTTTCTTAATACATTTACAAAAAAAAAGAATTTAATAATATTGAATGCAATAAAAAATATGAAAAGAACTGACCTGAGTTGCAGCTCCTGAGTTGATACCAGAATCCACCAAATATGAATTCTGCTGCCACATAAGAGTCTGCTGCTCCTTGCTTGGAGCCATTGGCACATCATTCCCACCATAACTACTATGTGACACTGAAATTTAGACATTAAAATTCGTATGTTGTATGTATATATATAAGGGAGGCCTATGTCCAGCAGTGGACTGCCGCAGGCTGCTGCTGCTGCTGCTGATGATGATGATGATGATGATGTATATAAATACAACAACTACTGGACAAAGTTCACAACTAAGATGCACACCTAGCCACATTTTCAGCTTCAAGCCTTCAGTTTCAACCATTGGCCCCACGCTGATCAACACCTTTTTAGTCAGAATGTGTCTCACACTGTAGTTGCCAAGATGCATGTAGCACTCATTGATTCAAAGAATTATCAGATTTTTGACAAAGTGACCAATCCATTCCCACTTTGAAATAACTCAAAACATTTTTGGGTCACTTTGATACTGTGAGATTTCTTCATTGTGGATATTATTAAAAATGTGTAATTTGAAACACTCACTAAAGGGTTATTTTGCTATGATTGAGGTTATATAAGGATACTCATGATAATGAATTCATATTAAATGAATTTCTCAACACAACAATGATTATTTAAACATATACTATACAAGCTATATTTATTTTAGCAAATTGTAAGAAAACAAGAATAATTTTTGCTGATAGATTAGAAGCCGATTAAAGATTTATGGTAAGTACAATCTTAGAAGAAAAAATTAAAAAAGAATCATTTGTTATTAGTCATACATATTCTTTTTATAAATCATTATTTTTACATGTGCTCTCAATTATTGATTGTGAAACCAATAAATTAAAACAAGCAAAAGAAATGTATCTAAACTTTTAAGATGTTCTATAACTAAAAATTAAACATCATGCTTACTGGTGCGGCTTTGGGACGATGGTATTTGATAACTCATGATTCAGCGGATGCAGCGATGCACCCTGCGCCTGGGGACGAAATAAAACTATGAATCTCCAAGATCCGTTCACTACGCAGTCGTGGATATCGATTAGTAAACAACTGAACATGAATACAATAGTTAGATTTATTTTCAGAAGCGTTTCTATCCATACATCAATTAATGCAATAGGCGAGGATTTAAATAGTTAAACAAAACAAACAAAGTATGTTAGGCTCAGTGTTGAACTAAATACCACACCCCGACATAATTATTGATATTAAAAAAACATAAGTCATACATAATATTATTTAAGAAGTATATAACGTTTACTTTAACTACCTGTTGTCTTCTTAGTTACTATGTATTAGTAATAACACTTTTAACACCAAAGTTATAGAAATTAAACTATATTTGCGTCCGACACTTTCATGTATCCTGACATGACAATATGGCGCCTACTTCGGAAACATTCGGAAATGTTCGCTATACCTCTCTATCTACATTTCTTTATAATAGTCGAACATCTATTTCCGTACCTTCCAAATGGTTCTCTGTCTATGGTTTTAATTCTATTCACATCTCTGTATTAGGTCCGATATATATGTTATAAATAAATAGTCGATATTCTGAAATTAAGTTTTAAGGTTGTGTACAGGTTTAATTAACATTTCCGTTATTAATTATCAATTCGCTACTTTCGCTCGTTATGTACACATCCAGTGATCTAGTGCGCTATTAGCGTTTAGGTTCGTTACATTTGGTGATATTTTATCAGTATGCCCAAAAGAAACGAACTAAGTTTAGAAAAACGTGTGCAAATCCAACTTTTGTACGAACACATCACAAAACTGTGCAATATGCTATTTAACGATTTTCTGCTATCGGCTTTTTTACTGGTTTGAAAGTCTCTCAAGCATTTTAAACCAGCTAAAAAACAAAGAATAAACCCTTGCTCTCCTATAACAACAAAAAGGCTCAGAATGGATGGACCCTAAAATACTAAAGTTACATTGAAGAAGACGAATCAAACTTTGAGGTTAGTAAGTCGATGACTTCAAAATGAAATAAAATGTATTGCTAAAATATTTTAATTTGACTAAACTTCTACATTTTTCTGTATTTCAGATTTTTTTACGCCCGGTGTGAGCTTTGTGCATCCTATGCCTAGTAGGTGAAGAATTTAATCTAAAGTGTATGATACCTACTGTAAACCACAGCGGAGGTAGACCGCACGCTAGCATCGTTCAAAGAAAACTCCATTGAGCTTCTTGAGTGGCCTGGCCAGTTTCCAGACCTGAACCCCATAGAACATTTATGGAGTTAATTTAAGCACAAAGTCAGGTGCCACACTATAAACATCAAAGAAGAGCTATAACTTCGCATGCGACAAGAATGGAACCCAATATCTCCTGAAAACCGTAGAAAGCTTGTTAGCTCTCTACCGATAATATTTTCTGTAGTAATTAAGGCCAAGGGTGGACCCACAAAATATTAATTTTATATGAATAAAAAATTATGTGAACCTGTATTAAAATTGTTTAAATTGATTTCCTTCTCATCTTTTAACATTCCTCAAAAATGTAATGATATCATGAATGGTCAATACTTTGGATGTGTGAGTGGATTTATTTGGAACTTAAACCAAAAACTTACCAAAAAAAGGCCAGCAACTCTCCACCCACCAACCATTATACACAATACCATACCACATACCAATAAATCCACTTCATGGATGGATTTCCGCAAAGTAACGCCTGACTCCATTAATCAACTTTTGACCAACACTGTATTAGGCAATATGAAGAAGTTTAACCATTTACTAAAATTGATTAAGTTGAAACTTCGATTTATTCATGCAACAAGATAATTTATAAGGTAAATTACTTACGTCTTAATTTGAAAATAAATATACCATGAAGGAACAAAAACTTAATATCAAATCATTAATTTTATTTGTTGTTCTTATTTTTTTTTTCAACAGTAACCGTGTACCTGGTTTTTACATTTTTCTTCTTTTTCAGCCGTTTGTGTCACAATCACCTGTCGTTGTATATGTTTTCTTATATATTTTTAATGACTGAATTTTTTCAAAAGCCATGATTAATAAATACAAAATCAGTAACGTTACGGAGTTTAGTCTTCGCGAACTATGCAAAAGTGACTCAGAAATTACAAAATTGGTCAAAAGTTATAAAGAACGTATTATGAAAAATTTGTCAGATGAAAAGAGAGGTACAGCAGGTATATTCAATGTGTCATTTGCTGGCAAGAAAACCAACAGTTCTGATACAGAGTGGATAGAAGAAAACTATGACAGATTTCTGGACAATACTCCTAATGAAACGTTATTGGAACTTTATTACCTAAGACAATGTGGTTTTATTTGTAGCATGGTTTATACGCCTGATGGTAATTGCTTAATTGTTGGTCACTCTAGTGGAATGATTCAGGTTTGTTATTTTTTGAAGATTTGTTTTGTCCGTTTGGATGTTGGTTCTGGTTGGTGTGAAAGTAAGTATGATTAATGAAGTCAGGCATTACTTTACTTTGCGGTTGGTAGGTGGAGAGTTGCTGACGGCCGTTTTTCAGTAAGATTTATTTTAAGTTCCCTGTAAATCCACTATATCTCGCAGGAAAACACACATTACTACTATTCTATTGTTGTTTGCTTGTCGCAGATCTTAGCTATGTAAAGGTTTTAACTGTCCACATATAAAAGTATGTAAGTATTTTGATCGGAATATTATTTTGATTAACGGTTTTTAATCTTACAAGATCAATGAAATGTTAAAATTTTAAAATTACAACTCTCTTAATATTTTGAATATTATGATTATATTACCCTAGTGAATAATTAATGACTGAAAAGTGTATGTGATCAAAGAAAAGGAATATATTAAAAAAATAGTAGTCCTTCTATCATAAATTTCAATTTAGCAACGATATATATGCATTTATTATATTTTAATTTTCTACGGTTCATACGAACTCTATTGAAGAAAACGCTAATTATATGTTTACACTTCTAATATCGCACCAAAAGTTCGCCATCTATGTCATGTAATAGAAACTAAAATAATTATAGGACGTAAAAGCTTCCTCTGCGTTAGACCTGTTTTACGTTGTTGTGTATAATCTACAGATGGCGTTGTTACAAATAAATTTGAACACATCAACATCAATCGTTTCTTTCATATTAAAATTTCTTTACATCACACCTTTTAATAGACGGCTATTGACGTTAACTCTAGTAGGACGCCTTGAAATATGGACGATGAGAGAGAAATCCTATCCGAGTTCAAAACAATTATCCATTCATACTATGACAATGATAGAACCAAAAAGACCTACCCTATGTTTTACAACGCAAACTTAAAGCAGCGTAATAAGTACGGTTGGGTGAAACAAAATTACGATATATTTTTAAAGGACTCTCCGAATTGTGTTTTGTATAATAGATGGTTTCTATCGGAGTATGGATCTATTACGGCTTTAGTTTACTCGCCGAATGGAAGTTACATTATTGTGGGACACTCGTCCGGGTTGATCTTGGTTTGTGTTTGTTTTTGTCAATAAAATAGACTGCCTATAATTGCTATATACATACACTGCCTTTAATACGGTTCGAAAAGCTCATGGGTTCGATTCCTTCCTTGACATAAATATATGTATGATCTAGAGGTATTTAATTCCTCTGGGTGTCTTGCTATTTTGTCTTGGACAAAGGCGGTAGATTACTGTTCATTCCTTCAGAAATAGGTACCTTCGGAAATAGTTTGTCGTCGTAGTCGTGTATATATATGGATTGGGAAAACATTAAACTGTAGTCTGTTTTTGTACTGTGTAAGCTTGATTTGGGTGTAGATTGGATCATTAATCTAGAATTAATAAATTTTCACCATATTTTTTTTATTTTTATTAAATTTTTTTTATAAAACAAAAATTAATTTTTGTTTTATTAAACTCTTTTTTCCTGTTTCGCTACCGACTTCCTGTTCCTGTTACCGATTGGCCAAGTAGTCGACTTCTCAGCAAAATTACATTAGTCAAATAGACAGACAAATAGAGAATTTCTTTACTATGTTTTTGAGTTCAGGTATTACACACATAACCATATTTGTTAAAAATTAAAATTACAGATAGATTTTTCAATTTTGTTTTGTATTGACGAGGAAGGAAACATATAAACAAGTAATTTTTTTTTAAATTATATGGATATGTAATATTATCGTAGTATTATAATTCTATGCATATGCAAGGAACGCAATATATGTAATATTTTTTTTCAACAGATGCGTCATGGCGGTACCGGAACAGTACTTTGCACGTTGCGTAATATCCAATACCCCCCGAAGCCAATTTATGCTCTTGAATACAGTAAAAAAGAAGAGAGAGTCTGCTACGCAGCCTGTATGGATGGAGCAGTATATCGCATAGAAATACCCAACGTAAGATCTCATTCTTTAATGTACCATATTATACAAATCTATTATCTATATCCTCTTCCTCAGGTCATTTTGCCTTATTTCTGAGTGTCGTGAGACTCACGCACGTGAAGTACACTATAAATTTACTTTCATCTCCAACATTCTTCAACCTTATCTATGGTATCAAGGATTTTCATATCCACCAGTTTTAACACCTATCCTTTTGCAACCCAATAAGATGGCAATCTTATTGGATTGCAAAAGGTTAAGTGTCATTATGGAGGTGCATCCAGGGTCTTTTTCCTTCCACTTTGCCGGTAACTATGATCTTGTTCAGGTCGGAGGGCCTGTGTGAAATATGACCAAATTATTGCGTTCCGTGGATCTAAATACATACTACAGATATACCGTTGAAACATAAATTGTCGTTGACAATACGCTAGTCTTTTTTGAGTTACCAGGTTTTTCTATGGTTTAAGGTATTTCAATTATAATATTTATTATCAAAATGTATTTTACATCAACTGTATTAGGGGCGATAAGAGATGTGATGATACCGGAAAAAGAGTATGAGTACGATAGGAACTAGAAAGAAGAAAGGTTAGGATTGATGATAGAGAAGACATTTGTTTTATGAAACTCTAAGCCAGTCGTATGAAACTACGCGAAATAATGCAGAGTTAATTTCTTATAAAAATAGAAATAAAGTTTCGATTAATGCTGGCGCAGAAATCAAAAGCATATCATAACGGTACTTTCATAATTACTGGGATGCCACTTAAATTTAAATGTTTATTTCACATCTTTCTGTTGTTTTCATTGGATTGATGCCGCACGTAGTCATCTGAAACACTATAGGAATTGTAGATGCGTTGCCTACCTTTAAGATATCTGTAGGCTTGTTTTTTTAAAAGTTCCAATGTCGTATCGGTTTGAAAATACCGCTGAAGATAGTCGGTTCTTTTTTTTTGGCTTATACTCGTACATATGTGGAAAATTCATAATCATGTCACAGTGAAACGTGAAACAACCTGGTCAAACGGCCTTGGTAACCTATGAATATATTTTGGAAACTATTTTATAAAGTTAGACTTTCACAGTCAAGAGAAGAGACTAGACCTTTTATTATTGTAATTGAATATAATTTGAATAACTGTTCACAAACAAACAGCGTGGGTCGGCGGTAGTATAATGCGTATAGTATTACAGCCCTTTGTGGGCTGAGACACTAATGAAATGGCCTAGGCGGTCATATGTGTTCAGCCGTGACGCGAATAAATTTTCCGAGCGAATTCACGCCATAACAATATTACGTTTCTTAATTAATATCCTTCGTAATAACAGTGACCTAAGCCTTGTAAAACGAATTAAAATAAAAAAAAATATTATTATATAATATAAGTCTATCTATAATATGATAGAGTGCCATTGTAATTTTTGTATAGAAAGTATGCTTGTTTATACCAAAAGTAATCGCGTTTCGAGAAGTAGTTTAAATTTTGGCTTTATTTTATGAGCGGTAAGATAAGAAATAAATTTTAAGAAGCGGTAAGAAACTCAATTTCTTTGCCTCCCTCTTCCCCCTCTCTTGAAAAGCGTTAGAAATCATAGCATTTTACGGATGTTTTTTTCTGAATTAATTTTCAGTTTGGAATATATTTGTATAAAAAAAAAACATAAAAGTATTTTAATCTTGCCAGTTAAATGTGTCATTAGAAGATCCACCCGTGTTTTGTATTCGAGCGGATCCCACGTTGGAGTGTATGAATACGCAGTTCTATGGAGCTCCTGGCATTTCGTCGTCATCAACGCCCTTTATCACACGTATGTTCGTTATTTATTTATTAATCTTGGTTTGCGTTTTGTACCAGATTCTGCATTTAAAAAAAATTAGTAGCAATCGATAACACTATTCAAAAAATTAAAACAAATACATTGAGAATGAACTCCGGTCATGAAAAAATGACAATTGTGTTTTTAAAATGTGACGTCAAAGAAGTGTTCAGAAAATTCTATCGACATTTGAAAAAGCATAAAAAGATATTTCTCTCTGAACACAAGGCGTTCAAATCTGTGGGCGTGAGATAATTAAAATTACTTTTAAACTGAGCTTGTATTCGGATATATCGAGCCAGAATTGGGACCAATATTCCATGTGTAATTTGTCTCGTACTTCATAAAAAAAAAACAGTCGCTGTACTTAGAAATCATTGATGTTGAATCCTAATATACAAGATGTAATACTTAATCTATATATATTTTTATCATATATAAATTGTCATTTTTTTCGAGCAGTGTCAGTAAATGACATACTCGTTTGCTTGCTCTGGTGACTTGATGGTAGGTTTAACACCAGGGGTTTAGAAATAATTTGCCGGCCTGTCATGTACATACTGCTTTTTGAATACCTCAATGTCGTAATTGTTCCGGAACACCGCAGGTGGGAGATCGTTGCACCATCCGTTACAGAAAATTGTGGTGGAATGCCAATCATCCAGGTGATAGGATGAAATTTGTATATATGGCGGGTGTTTTTGTTCATACTTATTTACAAGTAGTGTGTTACGTTATTAAGGATATTAATGTTTATTATATATTAATTTATTTATGTAAAAAATAACAGATTGTTCTTCATAGCTTTCATATATTATATATAAAAGTGCTGTAACTATTTCACAAATTTTACCTTACCCGTAGAAAGGTGTCCGGTTCTCTCATTGGGTATTACTGCTGACCATACAAAACTTGTTGTTGGAGATGCGGACTCCGCTATAAAAGTGTACGACATGGAAACCCAAGAGGTAATTTGACAATCGAGCCTTTTCGCCTACAACGTTCAACATAGGTTCATATGTATTTTTTTTTAAAAGATTTGTACATGACTTTTTTTAGGAAAATGTTAAAAAAACAAATAGGCTCGTCAGCAAATGGTAACCAATTACCGCTATCCACAACAATTTACAACACCAAGGGCATTGCAGATGCATTAACTATCTTTCAATGATTTAATGCGGGGAGAAGTAACTAAGAGGAAAGGAAGAAGGAATTAAAGGAGAAAGATATTGAGCCCCCGGATGGCCGTATTCACCATACGATATTCTGTGAGAGTTTGGTAACTCCACGATCGAGTCTGTTTATTCATAATGTAATGTTGCTTTACCCCTTTTTTATAGCAGAGCAGACAAACGGGCATGCAGGTCACCTGGTGGTAAATGACCATCGCCGCTCATAGACATCCAAAACGTCAAAGGCGTCTCAGATACGTTGCCGGGCTTTAGGGAACACATACAGTCCTATTAGATTACCACTGCAGTCGTTAATCTCGTTGCAAGCAAAAGCAAGTTGTGAAACAATCTTTATATGAATAAATTATATTGTATATAAAAGTTTTTAAATGTACTAAAAGCATATAAGCTAATGCCATAATAATTGAAAAAATGCTTAAAGTATTATTTTCACGATGATAACCATTAAGAGAAACTATTATTTTGGTTCTTCATAAGATTTACAGTCAAAGGACATTAAAAAAAATCTTAATTATAGTAAAGTATATTTCAATATATTTTACATTTGTATGTTAAATACAAGCTGGTGGCTAATTTACCTTTGTTAAACCCTTCAGCAGTAACAATTTCTATTCAATTTATTTAAACACATAATATGTTTGTCTATCTATCTAGCTAGCCTAAAGTTATTTTAATTAAACATTAGTAGATTTTTTTCATGTACTCAAACTACAAAATGTTATTTCAAAGATTATAAAGTACATTTATAATTCTTATTTGATTATAACTACTTAAACTAGGTATGTATTATGCTAGTATCCAGTAATTATTTTATAAATGTAGAGACACGAAAAGTATGTATGTATTTATAAAATGGTGGCAGTCCCACTAATACTTGGTCGTATTTCTTCTTTATATGTAAATATTATACAAATTTCTACTTAAAGGGTATAGAATTAAACATGGTTTTGTCCTCCGAAATTTATTTATTACATGGACATCTAATATTGTTATTTTTGTCGACAACTTCTTAGTACACTAAATCTAAATAACTGAGAAATGATTTCCTCGTTTCCGTGATATTACATTCTTCGTGCCTACTAGGTAGGAAATAAGAGTTATTCTTAAATAACCGTTCCACATAACCAGTTTTGTTACCAAGCACTAGTTATAATACAAAAATGTTTTGAATACATATTCTCGGTACAATATATGACTAAATTTAGTAACTATATATAATATAATTTACTAGATTATTAAAAAAACGGCCTACATTTATTATTTCCTTGTTTTAAGCCGTTTTAGTTTCTAAAAATCTTAAACAACGGCAACATTGATACAGATTTAACCCTTTTTCATTTTATTAGCCCTTAATTATAGGGAATACAATAAAGTGTTACCTCATGAAACTGATATAATCTTTTTATAGCCCCTAATATATATCGGCTTTATGGGGTCGTTGAAAGATCCTAAACCCTTAAAGTTAGGTCGCTGGTCAAGGATTTTGTAGGCAGATATTTAACAAATCTTTCTTTAATAACGTTTTTAAAATGTTCTTAATGATTTTTGGTTAAAATTAACTGCGAAAATTGTTTTTTTTACAGCATCATGCGGGGCGAATCACTTGATTGTATATTGAACTTTTAAATACTGTCACCCATAGTCGTGTTTTCTTACTTTCGTACTAAAGTATTTTTTTCGGAAAAAAACTAAGCTTAGTTCAATTTGTTAGCCTATAATAACTTAATAATATTCAGTTTGTTACAAATAAATATGTATGCATTATACTTTTTTATAAAAATAATATTTTGTATGCATTTAAAAAAAATTCAATAAACACATAACCTCGAATCTTAATTTAAGGTGGAGACTACATACAAGGTACAAAAGTTGCGTCTGCAGTTCACACCCAAGAAGCTACAACGTATGCATTGTGGACAGGTTTGCGCTTTGCGGTGTCATGATGAGCGGCCTTTTATGTTCGCCAGTGGGGCTTGGGATCAAACTTTAAGGGTGAGACTGGGACTATTAGTCTTCTGTGTGCAAGCTATAATCCTATTCTGACTTATTTTCCATATTATTTAATAAACAGCTGGTAGATTTTTATATTTACTTTTCATTGACATAAAATATCTATATAAAAAAGAAGTTAGAATTGTTACATACGATCTAACATCTTACAACTTAACTCCACCATCTGACTACGGCTGTGATTCATTTCCACTAATCCGGGTGAAACAGTATTATTTGGTTTTCGGCGTAGAATAGGGCACCCCCTTGTTTTTCCACCGCATCACCACCACAATCACTTACACGTCAGTTTTTTGGGGGAGTGTGGTAAGTACCACAGTCCCCCAGTTCCCACCGGGGAAGTCCCCGGGCGAGCCGGTCCATTCATACTACAGACAAATAATATGCCATTCTGGACAAAGTATTTGTATGCAGCATGGCTCTACCACCTCAAAATGACATAACATTTATTGATTACTAAAACATTTTCGACTTTTGAAATAGTATTGTTAATAATTTTAATTATGTTATTAAATTTGTATTTATCTAAAGTTATATTAATTATATGCTCTTATTTTAAAATAAAAAGTTCTTATTTATTGTCTCTGATCCAGAGCTTGACCTCTCCGTTAATTAGGAACTCACTACCAGTAGGGGGACCTTTTAGAAGTGAGTTCCTGGCTTACAGCCTTGACAGAGTCTACCAAAGTATTAAAAACTAATCTGCTATACCCAATACGTCCGCCAAGCGCGGGGATTATTGCAATACCTGTTTATTTCGAGGGAGGTCAGTTTTTATGGTACTGTTATGGCTGTATTAAGGATGGTAATAATCATACTTAAACAATTAAAATTATCGAAATATTTTTTAACTGTTGAATGTTTTGGACATTAAATTACAATATAAAGGTTTTATATTTATATATCATACCTCATCTAAACGTATGCAGTTTAGCCACTTGTCTGTATAAGAAATGTATAAAACATAACACATGAAGCCTTGTTTACATCATATCAGTAACTCTAAAAGCTGTGCCGTTTTTAAGTTTCAAGAAAATGTACAGTACTAAAAGTATTCTTGTGAAAACCTTACTCTACAGTTACCAGTGAGTTTAGTAAAATGAGTCATTTCACTTGAATGTTTTGAACGCGTCTTGAATAAAACATGGCGGACGACGACCGCGAACTCAAAGCGTCGTTGTTGAGATTAAAATATTTCGCTTAACTGTTAACTGCTCAAATTATTTATTAAGCGCTCTTTTCAACATTTCACCGACGTCACAAAGAATTGTACTGCGCGTTTTCTTTTCTCATAATATATTTGGGATCCTTAAAATAATGATAATGGGATTAAATAATATTTGTGTTGGGAATGCTTACCTTGTTGAGACAAATGTATTTAATTATATGTACAATACGCGATCCAAATATTTTTTTTCTAATTAAGTCTAGGACATTAGTAGACATCCTGAGCTCATCGAACACAAGCACGACTACCAAAAGTGAGGACTTTAGCAAACCCTAATATTAACTTGAGAGAGGAAAGTGAATCCATTACCTTCAGCTCAGAAAGGGTTACTTGCTCTGCCATTCAATAAATTAATACATTAATTTGTATATTGTATCCTTTATATGATGGCTTTAAACCTCTTTTCAATAAATATAACCATTTAAATTTAAAAAAATTAAAGTTTCAATACTTATAGAAATGAAATAAAATGTGATAGTTCGAGAAAAATTGAACCATTGTTCATTTAATGCAATTTTAATTTATTAATAGTAATTTTATAATTTTTCCCGTAATTGGTCATCCTTATATTTTATTTCAGATCTGGGATGCAAGGTGTAAAGTTGGATGTGTGATGACTTTCGAGGGCGTCGATATATGTGCTGATAGTATCGATTTAAATGTGAGATATACATATATTATATTCATATATAACAAATAGACAGAACATACATACATATAGTCACGCCTGTCTCCCCATAGGGTTAGGCAGAGCCCATAAATCTCCATCCGCTACGATCCCGACACACCTTCCTTGCTTCCTTCACACTCATCCATCTTTTCGATGGATGGATTCTTCTCACATTCATCATAGTGAAACGGTTCTTCGTTCGTCGCTTCTCGCCTTCGTGGGAATCAAGAGGTGACGGGTGGCGAACCACGTCACCGTCATTTTTTACAGAGTTAGGTATATGGAAAGTCAAAAGTTTCCCCAACACGAGGCATCTTCAGGTATAATAGACTCTACGGAAGACAACCGAAAAGTCTACTATACCTGAAGATGCCTCATGTTGGGGCGAAACACGTGTCGTTTACAAGATGGAAAAGTGATAATGTGTGTTTGGTGTTGTGTATAGTGGTTGGTGGGTGGAGAGTTGATGGCCGATTTTCGGTAAGTTTTTGGTTTAAGTTCCAAATAAATCCACTTAACCCAACGGAAAAACACACATTATTAATTTTCTGTTATTGTTTTGCTTGTCGCGGATCTTAGCTAAGTAAAACTTTTGACTGTCCATATAGTGATGGATTTCCGCAAAGTAACGCCTGACTCCATTAATAGAGTTAGGTATATTAAGATTCGTCGTAGTGAATCCCTCGAGTCGCAAAGGGGGATGGAGGTCAGCCTCAGCAGAGCCCCGCATGCTGAGGTAAGGCATATACAAATAGACAGTACCTACATATCAACAAAGTTGTATGTCCATATTAAAACATTACTGAATATCAAAGTGAACACAGGAATGTAAATAATGAGACGGGAAGATTTTTATGAGAAGAATGTAGTAAAGGTAGGGGAAAGGATTATGGTGTCTGGGTTCTGGTATTCACGGAACGAAACGTGGTAAAAAAACAGTTATATGCCCATACCAAAATATTTCTGAATTTCAAAGGTAACAAAGGAATGTAAATAATGAGACGGGAAGGTTTTTATGAGTAAAATGAAGTAAAGGTAGGGGAAAGGATTATGTTTTCTGGGTTTTGGTATTCACGGAACAAAACGCGGTAACAAACAGTTATATGCCCATATCAAAAAAATTCTGAATTTCAACGGTAACATAGGAATGTAAATAATGAGACGGGAAGGTTTTTATGAATAAAATGAAGTAAAGGTAGGGGAAAGGATTATGGTCTCTGGGTTCTGGTATTCACGGAACGAAACGTGGTAAAAAAACAGTTATATGCCCATATCAAAATATTTCTAAATTTCAAAGGTACCATAGGAATGTAAATAATGAGACGGGAAGGTTTTTATGAGTAAAATGAAGTAAAGGTAGGGGAAAGGATTATGGTCTCTGGGTTCTGGTATTTACGGAACGAAACGTGGTACAAAACAGATATATGCCCATATCAAAATATTTCTGAATTTCAACGGTAACATAGGAATGTAAATAATGAGACGGGAAGGTTTTTATGAGTAAAATGAAGTAAAGGTAGGGGAAAGGATTATGGTCTCTGGGTTCTGGTATTTACGGAACGAAACGTGGTACAAAACAGATATATGCCCATATCAAAATATTTCTGAATTTCAACGGTAACATAGGAATGTAAATAATGAGACGGGAAGGTTTTTATGAGTAAAATGAAGTAAAGGTAGGGGAAAGGATTATGGTCTCTAGGTTCTGGTAATCACGGAACGAAACGTGGTAAAAACAGTTATATGCCCATATCAAAATATTTCTGAATTTCAACGGTAACATAGGAATGTAAATAATGAGACGGGAAGGTTTTTATGAGTAAAATGAAGTAAAGGTAGGGAAAAAGGATTATGTTTTCTGGGTTTTGGTATTCACGGAACAAAACGCGGTAACAAACAGTTATATGCCCATATCAAAAAAATTCTGAATTTCAACGGTAACATAGGAATGTAAATAATGAGACGGGAAGGTTTTTATGAGTAAAATGAAGTAAAGGTAGGGGAAAGGAATATGGTCTCTGGGTTCTGGTATTCACGGAACGAAACGCGGTAACAAACAGTTATATGCCCATATCAAAAAAAATTCTGAATTTCAAAGGTAACATAGGAATGTAAATAATGAGATGGGAAGGTTTTAATGAGAAGAATGAAGTATAGGTAGGGGAAAGGATTTTATGGTCTCTGGGTTTTGATATTCATGGAAAGAAACGCGGCAACATACAAAGTTGTATCTGAAAATTTAACTGAACTTCAAACAACGATTGAACCTGAAACTGTAAATTTTTACTGAACGTTTATTTCTTTGAGCTATCGTGGTTGTATTTTAAAAAAGAGCGCTTTACACTTTTGAAATGAAAAATTAATGAAATAGAAATTGTTTGTCATTTCAACACAGTTCTTTAAGTGATGATAAACTCTATTATAGAATTTTTAAATCTTAAGTTTTCTTGTGCTTCACGTTAAAGGTTAACAAAAGAGATATTAATAAAAAGAAAATCCCTTCATTCAGAGAAGAATAGCTTTAAAACAATGATTCTCTTTTATCTCCATTATCTTAATTATACATCGTATTATTCTATTTGAGGAACAATTAAAAATAATTAATTATTTTAAGATTTTTGAAGATACAAGACTAAAAAGGTTGTTGAAGGTTATCCTTGGCTCACCTTGAAACAAACGTAAATAAGGGATATTAAATTCAACCATTGTTACATTTTATTTTTGCACTAAAGTAAATATAGTGAGTTTTTATCAGATGCCACGTATATATATATATATATATATATATATATATATATATATATATATATATATATATATATATATATATATATATATATATATATATATATATATATATAAAACCACTTATTGTTCAATACATATTACCGTTATTGTCTCTTTGGCTGCGGCGGTCGTGCTTGAAAAATCTCAGAAGTGTTTACTGCGCAAGATATACATATATTTAAGTGACTTAAATGCGTGCGCAACTACAGAATCCTTCTTTGTTTAATTGTTTTTCTTTACGATTGGAGAAATATTCGGATGCAGAGTTCTTATATTTAGAGATCTTATTATATTCAAGATAAATTTATTAAATTCAGAGAGTTTAAGGGATGAATGGGCATGATTCGTTGCATATTGTCCTACATATATCACCACGGTAACTGCAGACGCATTGGCGGTCTCAAAAAAGTATGTGAGGATGGAAAGGAGAAAAAGGATAGAAAAAGAAAACCCGAAGCCTATCGTCTGCGATGCGATATCGAAGCGATGAGTGTAGACGAAGCAAAGAAAATGTGCCGAGATCGTAGCAGACGGAGATCTGTGGCGTGATCATATGTATATATGCGTATATTTGTTTAAATGTTTTGATATTTATTGAGTGAGTCCATGGCCCATTATTAAAGGTGTTGAAATTTTGCATCCAGGAGTGTCCATCTAGATTTAATTTATAATAACCCAATGTTAACTTATTTGTTATTTCTCAGTTATTTACGGCTTGCATTTATAATCTTCCATTTTTCGTATTGTATAATATTTACGGCAGGCAATTTGGCATAATAATCTTTTTTTCTTTCGCACTAAATAATACTTGGAAGAATAATTTTGTAATTCGTAAAATAAGATATATTTTCGTGTATATCAAATCACTTCAATAATTCTGGTGCGTCACTAATGCATTAACCATTTCATATTTAATTATGTTGTATAGATTACGCGCCATTTTTATATATGTACTACACGCGAAACACGCCCGCATTAATTATACAGGGAGCTGTTATAAATCATTCATATTACAGAACGCGATATCCCTTATGTAATCACATCGAGCGACGCTACGAAATTAAATGGTGCATGATATAATTTACGATTTATAATAAATACAATGTGTATATATAATAATTTTCACAGACATCATTTATAAAAAAAGATTTTTCAGTCCATTTAATCATGTCTTTTGCGTATGTTGTATTGAACTTTATATTCCTATTTCATGGGAACTCTTTCATTGTCTTAATTACCAACTATCCTATACGTTTCACTATCAGCCCACGGCAGTCGATTGCTGGATCTCCCCCCAAAGTGCGCTACCTACCCCGATCTTTGGCTACATGTATACACTTTTTGCCACCCACTCGATGTAGATTATCGCTTTATTAACCGGGGGCATGACATTACGTTTGCTAAGCAGTGGTTTCCGCCCCACCACTCGTCTACTTCAACGGTTGTCCGTTATCCGAGAAACGTGACCAGCCTATTGCCACTTTAGTTTGCTAATGAAAAAGTATATTAGTGACTTTGGTTCTCTTGAATTTTCAAATATTTACTCCGATAAAAATAACCCATTTTATACGTATCTCTACACATACAGTCATATAACATCTTCATAAAATTAAGGCCGTTTTTTGTAAACCTCGCTTTTTATTTTTAAAACCAAACTAAATTTTGTCTTTTGTGCCTTTGTCGCACTACATGTAAACGTAATAACCTACTCGAAGTTTACGAAAGGCCCTATTTATTCGTTCATTTTAATACTTAGTCGCCGTCTCTTTCCACGGTATTGAATTTATAGGCATAGTTAAGCCAATGATGTCTGAGAGAGTCTCGCCCAATATCGGATTGGTATTTAAAGTTTTATCCTCACCATCTGGATGCAATACGTTGTGATTTCCTAGAAAATTCTTCCCACACACCACTACCCATGTTGCATGAAACGAAGCTACCTTCGAAAAATATGCTTGTACTTTTATTAAAGGCCGGTACCGCTTCTGCATTGCCTATTGTACTGCACATGTCTATGGTGTACGTTGAATGCTTTCCATCAGGTGGCACGCCTGCTCGTTTGCCTTCATATTTCATAAAAAATACGCCTAACTTAAGGCAGTTTCTAATTAAAACTTCATCTTTTGTCTCGTAGTTTGTAATGTGCATCAGCAGTGTTGTCGCACCTCATCTCTTGTTATGAACTTTGAAGTTCTCCTATACTTTCTTTGCCTTGGATGCTTGTTATTTTTATACTTTTCATTAGAGCTCGCTCTCAAAGCGTTTGAACGTGGTTGGTTTGTGTTATGCTTTTAATAAAACTTTACAGATCTCAAAAACAAAAATAACAAAGCTGCTGTAAAAGCAGGTAGACTAACTTTTAAATTTTTAATGAAATATTTTAAAGTACTTGCGTTATTTCACTTTTAAATATGTAATTATATCTTGTTATTTTCTTATGAAATGTAATAAAACCATTTACTTGCACTTAAAGGCATGTGGCTAAAATACTGTTTTCAGAGTCAATGGTCACGGGATTTTCGCATCGGGATAACTACATTTATATAGTCTATATGTAATTATTCCACCAATCTTCCTAGGACAAGGGTGATATATCTCAATTCCTCCATAAAAAAGGCAGCCCCCGTGGCCAACAGGGGCACATATATTTTTTTTTTCACAAGCCAAATATGTCCCATTGCTGAGCACGGGCCTCTCCATTTCTGCAGGAATGGACATTAACCCATCACGCTTGTCCAAGTGCGGGGTTACCAGACTCGGAATAAATATATGTAAGCCATATATATATTTATTCCAATGCGGAGATCGAATCCGCGACCATTGACTCCGAGGATGGGGGCCTCGCTACTGAGCCAATTGATCCAGCGTATGTACAATAAGGGCTGTATAAAAATATTTAATATATTCTTTTACTATTAATATCAACAACTGCAATATTTGTACAAACTTATTTCCTTGTACTTTATAAAATAATTTGCAGTACTTTCGATTTATAATTTTTACCATGTCATACAGAACTCCATAATGATCCGTCTTGTTCGTTTTGTTCCCATTCATTCAATATTTTGGTAATATATACAATCCATAAAACTGTGAAATCAAAGGAGAATATTAATAGATAATATTATTTACGTAACAAATATTCATTTTTAAAAGAATGTTTCACATTTTTTTCACGAAAGAGTTAGGAAAATAATCAAGCGTGTCGCTCGACAGTAAGCACCTACTAACTACCATCTTATATAACACTGAGTATAACTTATCTAAAATCTAGATTATTTAAAAAAAAACATCGTAGTATCAAGAATATTTCAAATTTTCATGGAAGAGTTAGGTAAATAATGAAGCGTGCTGCTTGGCAGTAAGTCATCCTCAACCCACTTCTTCTTCATCCAAGAGTGCCTCTCCGACTTGCGAAGGTTGGCATCCAATTAAGCGCAACTTTCTTCCTCCTTCGCGAGGTGCACTGGCTTATGGAGCACTCCCTATCCCGGTCCACTCCCTGATATTACGTAGTCAAGACTTACTTTTTCGACCAACTTGTCTTTTGCCCGCGATTTTTCCCATCATCATCAGTTGCAGCAATTTGTACCTGTCGTGTCTCATGATATGACCCAGGTAACTTAACTAGTAACTTTTCTACCTTTAACGATTTGCAAAAGTTCAAGTTTTTGCTTGACTTGTTGGAGAACGTCGTCACTGGCCACACTTTGAGTCCAGGTAATAGCGAGCATCCGTCTATATGCTCAAATTTCGAACGCTTCTATACGTTTTCTGAGATCGTCTTTAAGCGTCCAAGCCTCCCATCCGTACTACTACCACCATCTAATATAATATTGAGTATAGCAGATGCAGAATTAAGATTACTTAAAAAAGCGTAGTATCGAGAATTTTTATTTTTTTTCGCCCATCTTACACCGTACCTTATATTAAGATTGTGATAATTGTAAAGCTCTTCTATAGACCGTTATATTGCGTTCATTAAATATATTTTGAGTAAATTTAAACTTTTCAGAGGGATCAATGTATTGCTGGTAGCTGGCAGCCAATCGAAGCGTTGACGATATGGGATCTTGTTGCAAAGAAGAAACTTAATATCGTCAGGGTGCAGAACAGACGTCCGGATGTTGACGGGGAATATATTTACGCATGTCGTTATTGGAGATCAACAGAGGTGAGATGTATATCTCTCGTCTACCTGCAATATATATCTGTAGTAATAGAAGTTGTATATATCATCAACTCGTTTTTTACTTTTTATTTTTAAAGATTCACCAACGGTTTCAATAATACTACCTTATTTTTAACTATTAAGGAAAACTAAGATTACAGATGCTTAAATATTTTATAAGTCGACACACAGTGTCTACTTATAAAAGGAATGTAATAAATGATAACCTAAAAATAATTTTTTTTTGGGATAGGAAGGCAAACGAGCAGGCGTGTCACCTGATGGAAAGCAATCAACGCAGCCATGGGGGTGGGAGAGGGAGGGTGTTGGGCCTCCTGAACTTAGCCGCTCATCGTACGAAGCGTGGTAGTTACCACTCAGACACCGGTATTTTGCGGAAGTGTGGTACTTCCCTGTGCGAGCTTGCCCATTTATGCTACAGACAAACATCATGCCATTCTTGACAAAGTATTCGTCTGCAGCGTGGCTCTACTACTATCAAATATCTAATAAGTAAATACAACTCAAATAAACCAAGAACTAACTTTACAATTTTTGATTGAACTTATCGTAATAACGACAAAATACCTTTAAATTATATATATCATAAAACGTATTCAAAACGATTTATATACATTCATATATTAGCTATAAAGGTACAGCGTGTACCGAAGTGAATACTCCAACTTAAAGCAAATAAGCACTTCACGGCAGGAAGGTATTAAACGAAAAGCGACTCAGCAAAACCTCAACTAGCTGCCTGTTCTCGACATCTCTCGAATAATAACACCATTTACTTTGTGCAAATTGTATTTTCAGAACAAACAAAATTCTCCGCGGGCTATCACTGAAATTATAATTGTCTCACAACTTCGCTACGGACCGTCTGCCCGCATTTAATCTTGTGTTCGCTATTTCTCCGTAACCTTAAATTAGATGTATTTAATAATATAAAAATATAATTTGAGATTGAGTGCTCCTCTGAGGTTTCATATTACGGATGATAACATGAAAATGAATCTTAATATTTTATAGGAATTTAATGAAAAACATATTAATTTGTACAGTAATAAATATTAAAAGTTGAACCTTTCACCTACAACCGCAACGTAAATTTCTTTACCAGTCGTTTTTCATCCATCCTCTTTATGTGTCCAAATCATCTAAGCATCTCTTTCTCAACTTTTGTCACGATACCTTCTTTTACTCCATATCGCTCTCTTATATATTTATTCCTTATTCTATCATTCCAAGTTACCCCACACATACTTCTTAATGCTTTCATTTTCTCCGCATTCCATCTCCTTTCATGACTCTTCTGCCAAACCCAACTTTTACTTCCGTACATTAGAGTCGGAACAAGCACTCTCTAATGAATCGCCGATGAAAATATTAAATATCTTTCATTTTTCAGTTTAACCGGAAAGGAAAATACGCGATCACTGGTGGCAGTGGCACCAATTGTGTAGAGGTCATCAATCTTCACAATCGTTACATTAGTTGTTCGTACCCTGCCTCAGGAACAGTTCTCGCTGTCACCAGCCACCAGGAGCGTATAGCGTTCGGAGGTACGGCTCCGCTTTTAACCATCGTCAACTTTCACGATCCGAAACATAAAAAATACCATACAGGTGCAGAGTCTAAAATTGAAGGGAATTTCACTTGGGATCTCGGCGATTTTAAAACTACTTCCGCGGAAAGTATTGATAACGATGAAAATTTATCGCAAGAATGATTCTTTGATATTCCTGTTTATTTAAATGTTATGTTTACAAAAGAATGTTAATAAATAAAGTTTTACTTTTTATTGATGTGTATGAAACTTACTTGATCTAAGCTTTTTTGTGCATTCAGTATATAGTGTAATAAAAGCATATTGCGTTAGAATATAATCCGACACGCAAAAAGCCCATCGTGGTCACAAACAATCTATTTTAATTTCATGAAATTCGCGCTCATTTCGCAATGGGGTCGGCATCGAAAAAGCAAACCGCTTTCACTATAATTTTTACTTATTTTCACGAACGAAAACATTGCTACAGGCTTCGAAAAAAATTGCCAAAGTTTCATGACGAAAAATTAAACTGAAATTGTTGAAAAAATACTCGCCGTCGGAAATATCTCGCTCAGGAGGGTTACATTGAAAAATTAGATTCAACATTGCGAATTCAGTGGAGACTACAATGGCGAACAAGTTGAAATAAATAGAATTTAAATAAAGAAAGCGTTACCTAAGCGCGAACTCGTGTGCGGGGCGTTGGTGAACTTTCAACTTTTACCCGCTTATGTAGCGCGGGAACTACGTACCTATGCCTCCCCGGTCCCTCACCCTTGCTGTGGGTGGGGGACGCTTTCCGTACTCGGAGCGAATATTTACAGCGCAACCTAAATATAGCGTGCCTCCGCTCAGCTGGCACAGTGAGGGAGAAGCAAAGGTGGGTAAACATTTCTCTTTCCACCGCTTTACACCCTACTAGCGCATGAAAGGCCATTCGAGCTCCGGTTGCCGAGCTGAGCGGATGTTTCTTGCGAAGTGCGCTCAAGGCGAGGTCGTGACGTGGCCGTGACCGTACCAAGCTCAGGGGTGGACGATCGCGGTAGCAATAAAGACTTCCAAGGTTACGATATTACCTCAGACATGCGATAAATGTTTTATTAACGCTATCGTAAACAGTTCAGGTCTTGCTTAAAACATTTATGCAACAATATTTACTTAAGCGTTAGTTAATCACGTTAAAAATGAAGTTGTTAAATATATATATATATATATATATATATATATATATATATATATATATATATATATATATATATATATATATATATATATATATATATATATATATGTGGATACCCTACCTAGCATACAATTAGTTACAGCTAATATTTCAGGCCAGTATATATTTGGTTTATGTCTTACATTAGGCAGTTACACGAATGTATGTCAAACGACTTTAGCCATGACTTTTGCGTATTATCTTTAGCAATTCACTTAGAATTTAGCAGGAGGAATATCTGTCTGTGATACTCTGCGTTTTATCTACACCCATATCTACTTTGGCTGATCCCATTCATTCTTGTGTGTAGAATGGATAATTCACAAAATTGAATATCAGAATAACAACCCAGTTAACGATAAAATCCAATTTTGTGATTTGAGTTAATTCTTGATTTAATTTAAAGGAATATGAATGATATGTGGGATGGAACTGAATAAGATATACTAAAATGAAAAAAAAGTAATGTTTCATTTTCAAGATACGCCATCTTATAAAATTAATTTCAATATTATATTAAATTAAATTTTTTTTTGAATAAGTGAATATAAAGGGAAATTTATGTAAATATTTATTTCGGATGAAACTGCTTGCGGCTGTATTCTCTGTTCTAACAATGATATATTTTGAAAATCTGCGAAATCGTTTATCTAATTTATTGCTTACATTGGTATAAAATGGTAAAATAACAGTAAAGTGGGAAAGTTTTGTGACTCAGTTGGTAAGCTGAAACTGTTGGTGGCTATAAAATTAGTAAAATATAAATAATGGAAATTAATAGGTTTCTTCGTGGAACACGTTTAATCAAAGTGTGTTAAGTTTTTTATTCATTTTTCGTAGCGCTATTATTGTCTGTATTACCTGCATGTGATGTATCCTTCCAAAAAAAGAACGAGGATTTTATAGCCGATTGATAAAATGAAGTCTACTTGAAATTTTCTAACGATATCTTTTTTATGTGAACAACACTTTAATAAGATACATATTACTAATGGTGAATAAAATTGTTCACATATACATTCACGCCTGTTTCCTGTAGGGGTAGGCAGAGACCACAGATCTTCATCAGCTACGATTCCGGCACACTTTCTTTACTTCATCAACGCTCAGTCTCCTCATACAAGCTCGTCGGTTGAGGGTACTTTTGATCTGGCCTTTTTTGAGAACATCAGCGATTTGGTCAAGGCATATCCTCCTTGATGTTCCCCTACCGAGCCTTCCATTCACATACACAACGTAAATTTCTTTTATCAGTCGTCTTTCATTCATCTTCTCTATAAGTTCAAACCATCTAGGCATCTCTTTCTCAACTTTTTTTACGACATCTTCATCATCTTTCTTCATTCATCTCATTCGTTTACTCTACAAGAGAGCAACTCTTATATTATAACTTCGTTTCTTATTCTATCAGTCAAGATTAAAGTTCACTTATCACTAATTTAAAATCACCCTGAACGCTAAGTGAATCGAATTTTAAATAATTTGTCATCCAAAAAGCTATTTGTTAAACTTTTAACCATGAGGTACAAGGTTGAATTAATTATTTGATGTTTATTTGCTATTTATTGTCATTTCTTAACAATACAGTGAATCCTAGTATATTTTTTTTTATTTTTTATTTTCATTTGACCACGATAGAGGGAATTCGAGTATGTAATATTAATTATTATCTTCTCGCATCATCTTTTTTTATAGTAGAGTAGGCAAATGGGAATGTGGGTCACCTAGTGGTAAGAGATCACCACCCATAGATATCCATAACGCCGACGGCGTTTAAGATACATTACCGGCCTTCATCATTCATATAATATAATTAGCAAGTGGTAGTAATTTTTTGTTTGATTTTTATTATATGATAATATTTTATTTTTCGTTTTATTATTCAACCTTTTTGCAAAGTGAAAAAAAACCTTTACTTCAATTAAATATGAAACATTCGATATAGATTAATTTTGAAATTGCGATTGTGAATTACTACAATACTAAATTGGCCTTCAAAAGCTCTAATATTATTGGTACGCTACAAAGACAATGGGCTATTGTTTATCTACAATAAATTGTATAGTTATAATTAAAGATCGTAACGTCGATGCCATTTAAAATAACGGAGGTGGTTATTTCGAAAGGGCATTAATTACTTTGCGACCTTATAAAGCGTTTCTTGGATTTTTATGTATAGATATGTTGAATATTTTTTTTATAAGTATCAATGTAATTTAATATATCTGTATATATTTTTCTGTACTTTTATTACAATTCTTTGCTTTTTTCTTAAATATTACAAGAAAAATTCTAATTGATACTAACACTCGCTATTTACATATATAATATTCGTATTATATAAAATTATCTATTCAGAGACTAATATTAAAAATTCATATAATAACGTCAGGTCTCTGAATATTTGAAATTAATTTTAAATATAAAAGATTTAAGCCCGTGAATATTCGTCAATTATCAATTAGTAGAAAAATAGAGAGGCTCACATACTATTTTTCTGTAGCCTTTCTATTTTTCTGTAGGTTATGTACAAATGTAACGTCTATGAATATTTATAATAATTTTGAGAACAAATATCAAACGAACTATTTTTTCCTGCACTACCGCGGAGAGAACTATAATGGGAAGCTAAATATATCACCTAGTGGATTCGGGCGTAGTGCTGTAGCATCGTTACGGGGTGGGGTGCTGTAGCGGGGCGTAGCACCGTCGTAGCTGCATCGATCCGCGGGCCGTGACCTTGACCCACCCGCGTTCCCGGATGTGCTGGCGCTCGCCTAGTTGCGCTATTGTCGCTTTATTCAACTCCTGGCTTTTATTAGCCTGGATTTTACACGGATCAGCTTTGTGAACTAGAATTGCGTCATTGCACACGACTTTATCGCTTGCAATTTTGTTAAGTGATTTACTGCTGTTAACTTATTAAATTTTGTTTAAACCATTCGTTGATGTAATAAAATATTATAAAAGTTAATTGAAATATGTATAGTTTTTATTTATTTACTTAATTTGAGTTTTATGTATAAAATATTGTAATAATATATTTTCATGTGTTACGATATTTTCTACATTATCAATACAGCTGTTATAGTCCACTGCTGGCCATTGGTTCGAAATTGAGAGGTTTTATCGTAATTATGATGCTGTTGCTCATTTACTGGTAATTGCTTACAATGGCCTCGAAGGACGTTCACGGGAGTAATAGTGAAAGCACTATTTTTGGCGGGTACATTAACAAACAGTAACATTTGTTATTATAGTGTTTGTAGCATCTCCAGAGATATTCTATTAATTTTGTTAAATGTTTCGTAATGATTAAATAATATAATATTATATATAAAAATTAAATTAAATTCTTATAATTGTTTCGTAATAATTATTATATATAAAATAATAAGTGCCATAATAAACAGGTATTCACTGTAGTTGCAATATTAATATTACGCGCGATGCTTCTGGTTTACTTTTAAGAGCGTTAAGCCATTTACGTAGAAAAAATATAAATGCGAACTCAAGCGCAATTTTGGCCTTGTATTGAACTATTATTATACTATTTAATTATTAGTATTTGTTTTATTGACGTAATAAAATAAATTATAATGTACTTTGTTTTTTCCGTTATCAATTGATGTATTTGATATTTTTTGTAAAGTGTATAGAAAAATAGAACATTCGTAACATAATAACATTATTAAAAACTCAAATTTGAAAGTAATAACTTACAAATATTATTTTGTGAGTAACTGAATATTTCATTGGAAATTATCTACAAAATATTCAAAGACTATCGTTAAAATAAAAATTCTAAATAAATAAGATTTATATATTAAACTGCTGAAACGTAAATAAAACAACATAAGGATTTACAACAATCGGACTCGATCAATCTTTGTCATTTTGATGATACGCTTTTCAAATTCAGAACAAAGGATCTTTAAAAAATTGGCTTAACTCCATTCCATCCGACATATGACGTCATAAGTAACAGCTTTGGATTTGTCTCAATTTATTTTTTGAGCTTATTTTTAACACATTTTTTTAAAAGTTTAATACTGTTGTTTGAGTCATTCATGACATTGTAATATATGGTTCATATTCAAATATTAATAGGTATATATAAAATAAAATAATATGTAAAAATAAATTGACAACAATTGTTTTGGAACTCTCCATTAAATTAAAACGAAGTAATATTTAATACTCGCTTTTGTTACGCTTCTAACTTTGGATGACCGGCACACTGTCGTAATGCTTGGTGTGATTTGAATGTTTTTGATTTGTTAGGTAAATTTATGTTTTGAAGTACTTAACTGCGCATTTTGTTTTCGCTTTAAACTAAGGTTACAGTAGGGATATTAGAATACAAAATAGATTTGTACACATTGCTTAATACGAAATAATAAGTATAATAAATTATAAATAATAAGTGGTTCGAGTCGACGTGTCGGAGGTACACATGCGTGTGTGTCGACTCTAATTTTATCATGACGCTACGTTAAACGTGTAGGGACCTAATTACAGATGGACACAATATTAACATACAGTGAAGGCAGACTGGAGAATATTAGGAATTATTCTTGTCTTAATATGATGCGTGAATTGTATTACTCTATCGTAGTGAAAGTCTAAATTATTGTTTAGTTATAATTATTGTTTAGTCTAAGTATTGTTATTTATGTATTTGTAATACAATTCACATAACGATAAAGGCGGAGTATTGAAACCAAATACCTTTTTTTAAATCGTGATAATATAAAGTCTATGTATAATATAATATTCCATACAAAAACATTAAATAAGTTTGTTTTATATTGACATTGAGAGCTGTCTTTGAGTTTGACAGTGGTTTTGTATTGGTATTTTTATGTTAAACTGACGGCTAATTAAAAATTATTTAGCTGGTTTGTGGGTGGATTGACGGCACTTGTATGCGCATATTCAGTATTGTTTCGTGTACTTAACTAAATTATGTAAATATATGCAATATGTTTGCCTGGCCGGGACGTCCGAGGCTGTATGCTAATGAGCATTGCTGATGATTTTCGTGCATTATGTCTTACTTTACTTTAGAACTAGCGTATTATATAATATTTAGGGCGCATTGCAGCTATAATTTTGCAAGAAATTTAAATACTAAAAGTTTTTGGGACTATTATACCTTGGTTTAGTTTTACTTATAATTAGTGTCCTCGATTTTTGATTCGATAAATACAGGTATATTTAAGAAGGCTAGAAATGTTTTTTTGATATTAGCAGAATTTTCGTTAATTATTCAAATTAACCTTATAGCACATGATTTTATTTTGAGTTAATTTAAGAACTATTTAATATTTATTTAATTTATTAACGACGACCGATTGGCTTAGTGGCGGGGCCCTTCACCCGCTGATTCAATGGTCGCGGGTTCGATCTCCGCATCGGAATAAATATATGTACAAATTTATAAATATTTATTCCGAGTCTGGTAACCCCATCCTTTTTTTCTTCGTCTCTATCCTTTTCCCTTCCTCTCCACCAATCCACTGTCTGCCGTGCCAATGGATGCGTGGCTAGGGGCGACCTTAGTCGCGTACTATGGTGCCTTACCTCAGCATGCGTGGCTCTGCTGGGGCTGACTTCCATCCTCCCTTTCGGCTCGTGGGATTCGCTAAGATAAATTTTAATATGATACCTGATTTGTTGAAAACTGACGGCGATGTGGTTCACCACCCGTCACGTTCTGATTCTCACGAGGGCGAGAAGCGACTAATGGAGAGCCGTTTCGCTGCAATGAATATGAGGGGAAGAATAGATGAAAGGATGGGTGAATGTGGAGGAGGCGGGGAGGGTGTGCCGGGATCGTAGCGGATGGAGCTCTGTGGTCTATGCCAACCCCTGCGTGGGATAGGCGTGAATATATAAAATTAATTTATTAATATACAGTATTATGTCTAAAAAAATGCAAAGGAATGCAATATTAACATTTTAACTGCATAGGATCACAAATGATAGTGATGAAATTAATTTCATGATACGCTGTGGTTCAAGAGGGATGCTTTAACAGTGGAGTTTCGAATAGTTTTAGTAACAATTTAAACTAGCCACGATACAAAGCAGTTCTGAATACTGTTATGCTCTTGTTTCGTTATGCAGATTCAATTGTTTTCTATTTAAATTATATTAAAATAATCTATACACCTCACTCTTCAGAACTTTTTCATTTTAGAAGATATTGGGAATTAATGATTTGTCAAACATTACAAATGTTAAAATTTCCTCTAAATTTTTATAAAATTAAAACATTTAAATATTTATTTTAGTACAGTTATTATAAATCAACACATAAAAATAAATCTTTATTTTTTTGTGTTCTTAGAACACGTAAATTTTTTTCGTATTCATTAAAATATCATGGGATGATTAAAGTATTTTTCCATACATAAGATACCTTAAGATACTTATAATATTTAAAAAAAAATTAAATTGTCATACTAATCCAAAAATATTTCTGATCTTGGGAACAACAACTTCCCAAAATGTTTTTATGAGATAGAAAAATAAAAGAACAAGCAATCACTTTTAGACATGTACAACAACACAGGTATTGCAGAAGCTTTGCCGAACTTTGAGAAATATGTACGTAGGCGTGTTTTAGGTGGTTTCTTTGTCTAATCGGCTTGGATTACTGTTGAACTCAATACTGAACTTAATAGTGATGCCTGGAAAGAAGTTGCTGTAAAAACGCAATGTACTAGGTCGCTACTTATCCAGTTTGATCAATCAGATGAATAGTTTACAGGCAAACAATAAAATATATTTTTTAAAATATTACAAGACTCGTTTAGTTCGTTCTACTAGAATGGTAATTAAAGGAAATAAAGTGTTTGACTTTTTATATACGGAAAAAAACGTGATCTGCCTTTAAGCTTCTTCCTTATCTTAATGATCGAACTCACACGTTATGAATTGTTAAATATTTGTTCTTTTTTAAGTTAGATATATATTATTTTATGTACAAATCAGCAAAAGAAACAGATAGTAAGTCAGGTTTTACTATAATATTTGATAAAAATAATGTCTGACAATGACTACAAATGATTTTAGTTATATATTTTTACTATGTTCCTCATACTAACTATTCTTTGTAAGGTTTAATTTCCTCAACGAGTCCCATGTTGACAATTTTCCGATACGCCTACAATGACTACAGCAGGCACATTTGGAAGAGTGCCAAGCAATATTGCACCTAATAACGAGTTGAAGTATGTCTGATACACTGACGTTGTACACTAAATAAGAAAACTTGTTAAGTCTCCGTGCGTATGTAGAGACAATCAAATTTGCAATGTAGACAAGTAAAAATGGATGATTAATGGAGTCAGGCGTTATTTTACAGAAATTTATTACTACAGTTAGAACTTTCACCTAGCTAACCTAACGCTTGTCTTCCGTAGAGTCTGCCATACCTGATGATGCCTCGTGTTGAGGCGAAACACGTGTCGTGTGCAATATAGAAAAGTGGTGGTATGTGTTTAGTGTTGGGGTTGTTAATAGTGCTTGGGAAGTGGAGATTTGCTGACGGTCGTTTTTTCGGTAAGATTTAGTTTAAGTTCCCCTTAAATTCACACTTCTTCCGGTAAAGAACACACATTATTCTTTTTCTTTTTCTGTTTGCTTGTCGCGGATCTTAGCTAGGTTAAAGTTCTGACTGTCCACGTAGTGAAAATGGAGATCAGTTTAAAACTAGTTTTCTTTAAAATACCTGTGGTGAATTAATGTCCATTCTATCACTTGTCCAAGCGGAATTTGCGAGTACCCAGAATTAGAATAAATAATTGTAGATCATACATATATTTTTGGCGATGCGGCAGTTGGATCAGCGATTATTGGCTGCGGGAGCTACTCCACTTAAGTTGGCGGTAACAGTTAATACGTTGTACAATTGTCGGATCTCCGACAAACGCGACCAGCCCATTGCCACTTTAGTTTGCTAATTTGAACGGCTATGTCGGTGACTTTAGTTCTCTGGCGGATTTATTCATTCCGAATCATGTCTACCAGAGAAACTTCAAGCATAGCTCTCTGAGCGACTCTGAGCTTATGAATGACGGACTGTCAGCGTCACGTTTCGCAAGCAGATATGTATTGGCAAGTAAAACAAAATTAAACTTTGAACGTTATAATATAATAAAGAAATAAAACGAATATAAAGCCTTCTTAGTAACATGTTGATCACGCATTTCCGCAAAGGCCATAAAAGACGCTTCAGTTTTATAGGGCTATAAAATTGATAAACATATTTCAAAATATAAGTGTCTTGTCTCTGGATTTAAGACAGCATTATAAAGCATATTTTTATATTTTCGTAAAATTTCTGCCTGTGCAAGGTCGTTTAATGAGCTATTCTCAACATATTACTAGTGAATATGATTTAAAATTGAGAAATCCACCGAAAAGCTAAAGTTATCGACATAGTAAGTTCCTTGAATAAACAAATAGAATTCTTTATCTAAGCTTATCGGAGCGTTTGTCGGAGAATCGACAGTGGACAGCGCTGGAGTGGAGACCGTGTCTTGATATTTGTAAAGCGAGATATCTCCAAACTGAATGGAATGATGATCTGCGTAGACCGACATGTAGTAACTGGATGCGTATAGCCGAAGTTTATGGACTACCACAGGCTGATAGTAGTTGCAGTAAAGGATACAGATAAATACATCTACATTATTAAGGGACACACTAGTTTTAAAGTCTTTATGATTTTTGAATTAAAAAGATGTTATTTATATGGTCATACATAACCTAAGGCATACCCTTCAAAACATGGAGGATTTAATTTAATATAATATGATTTAACAAGATAACAATCGGCCAAAAGTGTTAACTCAACCAAATAATTGCTCGCTTAGAAACTTCCTTTGTTCTGATGATCCTTTGAGGCGACAAAGTAGTATGACTACTCTATGAGTGCTACATTAAATGTGAATGTAATAAAGTAACTTATGTACATTAAAAGTTAGACTGTAAATTAAAATAAGACTCAAGATAGGGGATCGTAAAAACTTTATTCTAATTAGACGCAGTCTTGAAATAACGTGATTGAAAATAATTAACTTTTGATAATCCCTTTTAGAATGTTTATAGTGTATGCTATTGTGACTGAAAATTAAACAATATGAGAAGGTGTAGCCTTTGGATGGGTAAATGATTCTGTTTGCGATTCCATATAAATTAATATGGCTAAAAAGTAACGCTAGGGTACGAGTATGCCTCAAAAACTTTTAATTATGTGATAAAGGAAAAAAGATAAAATATTTGCTGTGTGATCACAATTTTCTTTTTTTTTTATAAAGAGTTAAGCAAACGGAAGTTGCAGGATTCCATGGGCGTTTGCCTTTTTTTAGGTTTTTAAAAACACATAAAATCGTCCCATAAAATAGATGGATGGATAGATCCAGGCATTACTTTTCTGTATCATTTTCTACTTTGGCGAATTTCAGTACATTAATTTTCACATGTATTTGATGCTATAAATATACGTAAATAAAGTGAGGTCGCGTGTGTTGCAAAACAATGAAAATTAATGATTTACAAATTGCTAAAAGTTGAGAGGGCTGACATTTTCAACGATTAAAATTTCAGTGCTACTTTCGAGGAAATGTTATCTCGTCAATTTTACGTGGCAACTTTGAAAGGGGAGTTTTTATTATTATAAACTTTGCATAGTCAGTTTTATGAGTATTATCATCGCCCTACAAAGGCTTACAATATATACTTCTTTATGATTAGCTTTTACCCGCAATTTCGTTACCGTTAATTGGTCTAATATTTCATAAAAAAATTACCTAATTAAAATTACCTAATTGATATTATTCCGATATAGGATTTTTAAAGTAATCATAGAAGTGAAAAGTGACCGCTTTACATTTTATTATATATACAAAGGCGAATGGATTCACTTGGTAGATTTCATTGATGCGATAGAATTGTAAGATTTGATCAGCACTGCAGTTGCTGTGACTTTCATGAAAGATAAACTATAAATAAACTTGCATCGTACCACGGTGCAAGTTTGTCCCTTTTATTAAGTTTGTCCAATTTTTTGAGTTTTTATTTAATTATGTGACTCCCATGACTAAATAGACATTGGCTTTTTTTAAATATCTTTATTAATAAAATAAATCATATATCTACAAAGTCAAAACCTGCATTTGTAGTAGCCGTGATTATAATGTACACGACCGTTCAGGTTAAGTACACGCATTTAAACATATTTGTAAACAGCACAGCAGACTTTTTAACAACAGTAATTTAAGCTTAAACAAAAAGAGGTAAAGAAAAACAGACAGGTATTAGTCTCTTGTGCCACAATCATTTTTAAGCATAACGTATAATTTTAAAAACAATTTAATTGAGTCGTAACTAAAACGAGTCAAAAAATATTTATCATAAAAGTTTTAAACAATTTTATGTGGACAGTCAAAAGTTTTACTTAGCTAAGATCCATGACAAGCAAACAATAACGAAGTGTTTTTTTGTGTGAAAACATTTCGGTTGTCTTCCGTAGAGTCTACTATACCTGAAGATGCGTCGTGTTGGGGCGAACCACGTGTCGTTTACAAGGTGGAAAAGTGGTAGTATGTGTTTGGTGTTGCGTATAGTGGTTGGTGGGTGGGAGTTGTTGGCCGTTTTTCGGTAAGATTTTGGTTTAAGTTCCAAATAAATCCACTTCATCCAGCAGGAAAACACACATTATTAATGTTCTGTTATCGTTTGCTTGTCGCGGATCTTAGCTAAGTAAAACTTTTGACTGTCCACATAGTGATGGATTTCCGCAAAGTAACGCCAGACTCCATTAATAATCTTAACATTTTTTGTTAAAAAAGATTTATTTTAATGTATATGCAATTTTTAGGGCTTTATTTCGCAATACTTGCAGCTTAATAGTACTACTCCACACTGGCTAAATTCCCTGATTTTGTCGATAACCAAAGAAAAATTGAATTGAATTCAAATTGGTAAAGTTATAGTTTTTACATGTACCTACCTATTGAACCGACGATTATAAAAAGGATCCAGTACAGATAGGAAATTTTACCTTTAGCTTGATATAGATGTTATTAGTAAAGACAAAAAGATGCCAAGTGAATTTTCACAAAATTTTAAAAACACATATCAACGTAAGAGTTAAAATAAATACTCAGGCGCAATACCCTTATCAGGCCTTTGTGGTTAGATTCCATTTGTCGTATATTTGGGCGTGGGTTTGTCGGGCAAGAAGAATAAAGACGATACTTTATTTATGTAAACACAATAATAACTAATTTTATAATAATCTTTTTTTTTTATGGGATAGGCGATAGGCGAGCAGGCGTGTCACCTGGTGGAAAGCAATCAACGCTGCCCATAGACTTCCGCAGCGCCATAGTGCGGATACTTTGCGAACCTTTAAGGAAAGTGACATTATGGGAGTGGGAATGGGAGGGATAGAATGGAGGGGGAAGGGTGTTGAGCCTCCGGAACTCGGCCGCTCACTATACGAAGCGCGGTAGGTAAGCTAGCACTCAGACTTCGGTTTTCTGCGGGAGGGTGGTACTTCCCCAGACGAGTCGGCCCATTTATGTTACATGCAGCGGGGCTATACCACTATTAAAATTTATTAATCGAATTATTATTATAATTTTATAATAAGAACGTGTGCATTAAGAATTAATACATGTGTAAGTCATACAAGTATTATATTTATCCTCATCAAAATGAACATTTCGTCACTGGGTTATTTGCATCATCGTGCAAATTAGTCGTCGTTGGTGTTTATTATAAATGTACTTCTTTATTTAATTTTGTACATTTTTACTTAATAAAATTTCCCACTCCGAAGTTTAAATTGAATTTCCTTGTGATATTAGCCGAGATTTATTTAAGTGTTCCGGTAGAACGAAAGGTCAGAATCGTTTTTGTACAGAAGAGTTTCGATTAAATCAGCGAAGTAACTATGTAGCCTAATAAAATACGGGGAATAATTTTCCAAAAGTCCATAGTATTGTAGTGACACATTGATAAATGTAATGTAATAAAACTTTTTTTTGAATATATTAAAACCTTTTATATTATATTACTTCTTTTTAAATTCGTAATTATAAAATTTAAAATAAAAAGGAAATAAATTGTTTTATATAAAAAACAAAAGGAGTAGTTCGGCTGACGTCTTTCAATAGACATTTCACCTGTCCGGCATAAAAAATTGAGATATAAAATATAAATTGATAAAGTGTGAATATAGTATGAATAAGATATAATATAAATGTACAGTGAATAGAAAATCAAATTAATTTCACTTGGAAGAATTTCAATTACATCGAAGATAAAAACCCCTAAAGATCCCGTGTGTCAGTACTGAAGTGCAAAGGGATATTTACGTATATGCAAAAAAGGGAATGTTTGTTTGTTAGACCTTTACATGTTCGTAAACCATTAATCCGATTACAATGACACTATTTTAAAATCAATTTTTTTGGCACGCTTGCGGAGAATTATAATTAGAGAAATATATTATAATAAGTACAATATTTTTACAATAGATTATATGTGATTTTTTGATTATGATATAATTTTCTTTAAATAGCAATGCAATTTATGCCAAGTACGAGCTAGTAGTTAATTTACAAATATTTCTCAATAGTTCATAAATTATTTTTCCTTTACTCTATTGTTGTTTCATTTCTTCCACGGGACTTAGTAAATTAATTTTGAACATAAATTAATGCGTAACTAACAAAAGTAACAAATGCTTAACTGTTATAAGTTAACAAATCTCAGATATTTTTCGCACACATTTTTCCTATAATAAGTTATTTAAAACCCTAGATTTATTTCATTCCACTAAAGCCAAATTTAAAAAACATTCCAAAAGTTCTCTCAGATAATAATTATTATTAAATATACACTCTTGTCCTCACACATACACACGCTCACACACTACAGACACAAATACACACGACATATTACATAAATATAGTTAAAATGTACATATTATATGTGTGTAGCATATTATATGTTATGGATTGTGTATTAAATAAATAATTAAATATTTTTTTTTTTACATAATATACCCAGTGGAAACTAAATCTTCAATAACGTTGCACGCCCTCGTGGTTTGACCCAAACCTCAATGATGCGTAATCGGGTCACGCTATAGTATCGTATATCGCTGGGAACCGTACGGCCTCGAATAATATGTGCTTTAATTCTTCATTGATGCCTATCGATGAATCAACAGAAATTTGACACAATAAATTGTTATATATCGTCATATATTGAAGTGAATATAAGAACATTAATATTTACTATAACTTATTCGAAATACAATTTAATGAATGAAGAAAAATTTCTGCTCATCATTGAGAGAAAAATGTTAGAACGTTTTTGGTTGGAAAATGAGCGATGGCGTACACGTTACAATTACGAGTTTTATGAGCTGCATAATGAGCCGAAAATCATCAAAATTGGACGCCTTCGTTTAGCTGAACACGTGATATGAATGGACGAGGCTAGATTAACCAAGCGCCTACTAACTACTAAACGGCAAAGCAGACGGTCGTTGGAGCGGCGGAAAGCCAAAGCTCAGATGGCTAGATTGCGTCGAGGATGACGTAAAAGCAATCGATGTGAAGAACTGGAGAGAGAAAGCTAAACTAAAACCTAGGTATAGGCTAGGGCCTACCTGTGGCTGAGATGCTTTGATGATGATGATATAGAAAATACGTTATTAAAAAAACAAAAAAAATCTTTTCAAAGAGTTCATAATGAAATATAGTACAAGAATTTTAGTAACATGAAGACATTCCTAGTCTATAGTGAATTTAATTTTTAAATAAATTGTACACCAGGATTACTTGTCTAGTAAACAAACATAATAAAGGCATATCCATAGGCTCAAAATAAATAGACGAAAAACGAACAAATATATATATCTTACTGACTAGGATTTAACCTACTAAGTGATTATACACATCTTTTTTTGAAAACTATTAAAATTTGTACCAGGGCCGCAGGAGTTCTTTTAGGTACTTTACATGGCAATGCAATAGCTATAAATGTACACGGTTAGTGCAGATCTCACATTCTTAACGCACTGAAACGAGTACAGTAATTGCGTACGCTCCGCTTAATGTATTTTAAACGAACGAATCAATTATGCATGAGGGGATGAGCGTGTTGTGCGAAAATGAAAGGGAAATGTTGTTGAAAATTTGATAGGCTACTGGAACCCTGGCGAGTTTAATTAAATATTGTATGTATGCTTGGATGTACTGGAAAGGCATATATATAATAAAATAAAAAAATATATATGTGTAATTAATACGCTAATAAAAGAGTCATCTATGTACATGTGTATATCTTATATCAAAAGCTATATATATACATCATATATGTTATCCTGTGTAAACCTTGTTGACTCAGTAAGGAAGTTCGATTCCCACTTAGGAATAGATACATGTATGGCCTACAGGAATTTATGTAAGTACATTGAAACATTGGGTTAGACATTTTTAATGTCTGAGGTATTGCGGATGTCCATGGATGGCATTTTTTTGAGATATGGTATGGTATGATATGGATGAGATGGAAAGGCAAACGAGCGGGCGTGTCACCTGATGGAAAGCAATCAACACCGCCCATAGACATCCGCAGCGACATAGGCAGTACGGAAGCGTTCCCGACCTTTAAGGAAAGTGTCATTATGGGAGTGGGAGGGGGAGAAGGAGGGTGTTGGGCCTCCGAAACTCAGCCGTTCACCTTATGAAGCGCGGTAGATAAGCTACCAATCAGACGCTGGTTTTCTGCGGGAGAGTGGTACTTCCCCGGGCGAGCCGGCTGCTACAGACAAATATTACGCCATTCTCGACAAAGTATTCGTCTGCAGCGAGCTCTACCACTATCAGCTATTGATTAATTCAATTGCAACTACCCCATAAAGTTTACTTCTAAACTCAGTGGTTATCATCAGAAATGAGGGATGTTATCGTAAACCTATGGTTTAGCAAATTAATCGGGATCGTTGATTTATTTTTAGTATTAGTATATATGAGAGTTTTTTGAAAATGGCAACGCAGTAAACATGTTAATTTCACCTTTGAAATAATTAAAACAGTTAATACGTAATTAAGTGTGATATATATACGTTTATTTTGTATTCAACGCCTGACCGAAACGTTGTTACAGGAAATTACCTCCGTTGTATTACTGCCCTTGCCTGTATGAGTTTTATATGTGAATACCGGCCTCTTAATGTGTTTGAAATGAAACTGAAACAAAGGAGAAAAGGGTGGTTTCAATTAAATCTATGTATGTTTCTGGCTGGCTCAGTAGGATAGTGCTTATAATACGAGTTATTTGATGCGAATATGCGATTTTAATTTCATTACATCCCATAATACAAGAGTGTAGTGATCAAGCCACGCTGCAGACGAATGCTTTGTCAAGAATGGCATAATATTTGTCTGTAGCATGAATGGGCCGGCTCGCTTAGGGAAGTACAACACTCCCGCAGAAAACCGGCGCCTGAGTGGTAGCTTAGCTAACGCGCTTCGTGCGGTGAGCGGCTGAGTTCCGGAGGCCCACCACCCTCACCCTCACTCGCACTCCTTTTCCCATAATGATAACATCAGGTGATACGCCTGCTTGTTTGCCTTTCTATCCTATAAAAAAAGAAATACAAATAACGTAATAAAAATGCTTATAGCCTTACGCTAAGACTCCTTGTTTTATGGGTAACAATGGATAACAATATAATGTTATTATTGCCGAATATCCAGAATAAATACCCGTAGGTCATACACATATTTATATTGGTGTGAGCAACGTGGTTGTGGTTTTTCCACGCATCACTCAAAAAGCTTTTTGTTACTGCGTCACTTGAGTTGGTCAAATTTCAAAAAGATTTTCCTCGTTATCTAGACGATCCAATAAGGTGCGATTTTCCTGAAACTCCATTTCACGTACCACCATTTTATAGAACTAGCTACCTTCAGCGGTTCTTTTGACCCGATTCGACATTGGTACCTTCAAAATAAGCCTACTCTTATCTCAAAGGCCGGCAACGCATTTGAAATATTTATGGTGTTGCAGATGGCTATGGGTGGCGTTAATTATTTTCCATGAGACGACACCCTCACTCGTTTGCCTACCTATCCCACAAAAAAAGAAAAGAAAAAGTGAATAAAGTTGAAAAGAAGGAGAGAATATCTGATAATTGTATTTTAATAAAACGCTCAGAGGATGAAATTAAGGAAATATCACTCATGCCGGAAAATGTTAAGATACTACTTTATTAGATTTCGCGGTTTTACGCCTTATAATGAAAAAGGCAAAGTATTTTCCGTTTTGTGATGTTGAAATTGAATTAACTTGCGACAATGAGTGCCAATAATTCTAATATTTCAATAAAATATTAAGGGTCACTTTGTGTGTGTGTAATATTTGTTGGTTATATTTAGATCAAAATTACCTCCTGATAATTTACATCAAGGAAATCTACCCATAAAATATATTGGTCTCACTTTAATTTTTAAAGAAATTAGAACTATGTATATGTTATACGGTATAAAGACTTAGTGAATTAATAATAAAATAAATCAATTATATCTAGGTATTATCTCTAAGTGGTAGAGCCACGCCGCAGACGAATATTTCGTCAAGAATGGCATATCAATTGTTTGTACCATGAATGGGTCGCCTGGGGAAGTACCACACTCCCGCAGAATACCGACATCTGAGTGGTAGCATAGCTACTGCGCTTCGTTCGGTGAGCGGAGAACCAGAGTCACCGACATTGCTCTTCAAGTTAGCAGACTGAAGTGGCAATGGGCTGGACACGTTTGTCGGAGAACCAACAATCGTTGGAGTAGACGAGTGCTGGAGTGGAGACCGCGACTCGGCAAACGTAGTATGGGACGCCCTCCTGCTAGATGGAGCGACGATCTGCGCAAGGCGGCTGGCAGAGACTGGATGCGTGTAGCCGAAGATCGGGCTAGGTGGCGCGCCTTGGGTGAGGCCTATGTCCAGCAGTGCACTGCCGCGGGCTGATATTGAAAATATTGAAAAACTTATAATATTGATTTGGTTTTGGAGACGTGATGGAGAGGTTCATAGCTCACTTTGAATAATTCGACAAGTACATAAGTAGGTCAACAATATAATAAATTCTTCCTTTTCCTTTGTGTTCGCTTTTCGAAATAGGCCATTAAGATTAATTAGTTGTCTACTGCAGAACGCGCCTTTATTCCACAATTGAAGACACCTGGTCTCTGTCATCTACACGGCATTGGTCTTGCTCTGTGAAATTAGTTTTATTTGAATCATTAATTACAACAAACTTTCAGAATGTTCAACTTTAATTATATATTTATGATGTCATAATCCTGCAGCTTACCAAACTTAGTTTTTTAAATAATTCTAATTAAAAAAATGTTTTATAAAAATATGTTGTTCTTCTTCTAAGAGTGCCTCTCCGACTTGCGAAGGTTGATAGCCAATTTTGGACAACACTCCTCCTCCTTCGCGAGGTGCAGCAGTTCTAGAGCACTCGCTACTCCGGTCCACTGATGTTACTTATTCAAGACTTTGTTTTTCGACCAAATTGTATTTTGCCTGCAACTTTTCCTATTATGATCAGTTGCAGCAACTTGTATCTGTCATGTCTCATGATATGACGCAGGTAAGCAACTTTTCTACCTTTGACGGTCTTCAAAATTTCACGTTTTTGCTTGACTTGTCGGAGAAATATAATAGTTAACTAACTTAAATAATAGTTAACTATTATTACTAACTATAATAGTTAACTATTTCAACTAAGCTAATAGTCCTCATGCTAATAATATTATATTTAGTTCATATCAATAACGGTAGCAATGAACGCAGTGCCTTAGATCGTAAATGCATTAAATCTAGGGGAGGAAAACTAATTATGTCGAAACTGCAGCAATTAATTTATCAATATAATAGTGCATTTCTGGATATATCCAGCAGTGGGCTATTACGGCTGTATTTTTAGTTCAAACATCTATTGTTAAGGAAACCTATTGGCTAAAAACCCTAAAAAACTGAGGGGTATTGCCGTAGTCTGCTGGTGCTCATCTATTGGTGTTTGCTTCTGAAGTCGCCTCACACGATGCTCGGGTGACTCTATCATATTCCAGGAACCGTACAGCATAAATATTTTTTTTGGTATAAAATAATGTATGATTTAAATATTTAATTAATAATCAAAGAAATAAATAACAAATAATTTGGCTTAACTATCAATAGAATTAATAAAAATATCAAGAAAAATTTACTGCTTAGAGGATATTTTTGAATAAAAAAAAAAATTCAGCCAATTCGGAATTGTACCGAGACAGACAATACCGTATACTTTTTTATAACATGAGAATAGGTCACGACCTCTTTCTAGGACACACATGCATAACATATCTAAGGCTCTTTACAAAACAATTTTATGTGAAATATTTTTTGTAACTATTGTAAACGGTATAGCTAGTTTCCCCGCGGGGAATTTATGTCAATTCAATATTTCCCAACGCAGAGAAATCTCCGCACGTACAATGTTGATTTCTCTCTAAGACTTCGCAACGCGTCAAAGATACATTTGTCTAGATGAGAGAACTGGGATGTGACATGTGTTATTGCACCGGATCCAAATCCAATAGAAACGTGCAATGAATATTTATGTATATATCAAATGTATTGCTGTATTTTTCACAAGTTATTAAACCTACGCATCTACACGTACGGGTTGTTCTTTTTCTCGTCTAAAAACCAATACTTAAATAAAGCTTAAGTTAAAAGGGGCAACGCTTTGTAATATTTGGTTTAAATTATATACATGAATAAAAATTATGGTGAGTCGACGCCCGAATTCAACAGTCCGAACATATGACGTAAAATAAAGGATCAATGACCTTTTTTAAAGTCTCTCCTCGACTTCTCAAAGAATGAAATTTAAAACGAGCACGTATCATCACACCATGTTGCTTGTGCGAGTGAGAAATGTAGATTGCCATGGTCAAGTGATGGGCGTTATTGATACTATGTATATTTATTATTGTTATTATATATAATATTTCTGCAGTAACCAATTCTCATCAGCTCCTAAATAGCACCAAATGTAGCACCTATGAAAAAATGTTTCCAGCTTGCGAAAAGCTCACTTTCAGCAGAATACTATTACATACGACATTATATGATTATGATGCGTTACATACATATGATTATAATGGTTTACACAGTCCATACTTAATGGGTTTTATGGTGGAGAACAGAAAATATTGGACAATTTTAAGGTATATAATGCAGTAGTGAAAAAGTAAGTAGTTCAGTATAATTTTGACGTAATACATTGCTGATTTTCAGCCAGACACTGCCGCCTACGTCACTATAGTTTCTTAGTGACCAGGGCAGCAGCCTAACTAAAAAATCGTGTAATGTTTATGCTAAATAATGCTATAACAAAAAGTCGTGTATTGTTTATGCTAAATAATCTATAATAAATTAAAGCTAAAATTGGAGAGACAAAAATTATTATAGTCATGGTTTGCTGAAGTAGGTTTTCCGAACAATATTCTTTTTTTTATGAAACGTAGTTACTTGTAAAATAGCGTTGTATTATTAGATGTGTTAGAAATAAAGTTGTGTGCGTTATTAACTATATATGAATTTACAAGTGTATAGCGAAAAATACAATTAGTCCGTATTGAACAGCGTTACAAGGCCCAGTAGCCAACTACCAATAGTGTACGCGAAACAAATTAAAATTAATTCAGCTCAATGGATTGACTACAAAAAGCCGTTGAAAACCAAAAGGTCACAGAAGCAAAATTTGCTCGCAACCCGATACGTTGATTTATCGTTTATGGTTGAACGCGTTTACAATATTAATTATAAAAGCTATCTATGAAGTTTATATACAAAACTCTCATTATTACAATATTAAAAGAAATATGAAAATGAAATATTAACTTCATCAACTCAGCATACAAAGCAAGATACACGAGTTAGCGGCGTAGTAAGAGAAAACTATACTGAATATGAAACTTACGCCAATACTAAGTAAGAGCACTCATTGGACATTTTGAGGTTAGGTTAGGATTAGGAAATTCAATTTCTTACCTGTTTTCTTAAAGGAAAGAAAGGAATTGAATTTCGTACTAAGGATTAATCACTCTTCCAACTTTCATTACATCCTTCTCTCCCTCAATTATAAAGTAGGCGACGCATCCGTAGTAGTGCAAATATTCATGGGCGGCAGTGAATGTTTACCATCAGGTAACCCGCTTTCTCGTTTGCCTGTTGTGAAAGTTTGAAGTGTGAAGTGTGAAAGTGGGAAAATATTATAACATACTTATTAATCTTAAAAGCAATACACATTTGGGTATTTAAAATTATGAATATGCAGTGAAAGACGTCGATAAAATTCTTCGAGTTCTGAAAATATATTCTAAACGGGAATTAACGGAAATGTCGTGGAAAAGCGTCGCACTTATTTGAATTTCGAGATGTTTCACTTTGCAAATAAATTGTGAACGGAAAAAGCTTTCCTCTTAAGTGAAATGTAATTCATTTAAATTGGATTTTTTTTTGCAATAGCGACCGACACCAGCGAAAATACAAAAAATGTATTTATTGGTTATAAAAGTACGTATAAACATATGATTAAGTTTTGTCATACATGTTGCCTTGGTGAAATGTTCAGTTTCGATTTAAGGGTTACAGGTCCCATTCCCGTTTTCGTATATATTTTTTAATCTCAAGTATAATCTAATCTCAACTTCCGATACGACGACACGATTAAACATCCAGGTTTAATCGTGTCATTTGTATGCGTGGAGCTAAGAGGATAATTCGTTTATTATAAACTAGCTTTTGCCCGCTGCTTCGCTCGCGTGGAATTTGGTCTGCCTCATTAAGTTTCGTGACAGATAACTTTAAATAAATATTTTTTTTTTTAATTATATTACGACCAAAATTACATAAAATCATTATCATATATATATATATATATATATTATATATATATATATATATATATATATATATATATATATATATATATATATATATATATATATATATATATATATATATATATATATATATATATATATGATAATGATTTTATGTAATTTTGGTCGTAATATAATTAAAAGAGGGCGAAAAGCGACCAATGACGAGCCGTTGCACTGCGATGAATGGCAGCTGATGGAGCTCTGTGGTCTCTGCCAACCCCTGCGGGGGATAGGCGTGAATATATAATAATAATAATATATATATATATATATATATATAATATATAATATATATATATATATATATATATATATATATATATATATATATATATATATATATATATAATATATATATATATATATATATATATATATATATATATATATATATATATATATATATATATATATATATATATATATATATATAGAAATAATACGCAACCTATATTACTGTAAAGTTTTATCCAAATCCGTCCAGTAATTTTTTCGTGAAAGAGTATTATTATTCGCATTTATAATATTAGTAGGACTTATAAAAAAAGAGGCAAAATTACCTTGTCGGCTTCAACGGTGAACTTAGTATAACTTATATCAAAAAAATATAGAACATTTTTATCCATCATAATATTTTCGTCAATACTTTTAGATATATTAAAGTTCATGCATCCGTCAAATATTACCCACAAACTGAATACCTAAATACAAAGTCGTAAAAATTAATGACTATGTTTGTCAATTTAGCGTGTAATATTATATATATCAGATCATTTGGAGTAAAGCCATATATTTAATGATTGCGATCTGTTTGTGACCTAATATTCAAGGCTTTGTGTATGTGTAAATTCCTATAAAAAACAGCTTTTCAGTCCAGTTCTATGTAAAATAACAATAATAAATCTTTATTTGCATCATGTGAGGTATAACAAGATGAAAAAAGTCGTTTAAAAGCTCCATCACATTGCCACTTATGGCTCTAAATAAATAAGTCGCTTATGGTTACAAAGCACTAAATTATTAATAAACTGTTACATTGTTATTAAAATTATTATTGATAAAGTTTATGTAAAATATTGTTTATATTTTTTCATAGTTTCATTATAAAAGGAAACTAATGAAGATAAATATATTGACTTTTTAAAAAATGGATAACATAATTCAGATGCTTTGTTTTTTTAAAATAAGAAATTGCATTTCAGATACTACAAGTTTGCCAAACTTCATTGTGTCAACAATCAAGTTTCTTCAGCCGTTTCATAATGAGGTTCCTCAGGACGGAAATGAAAGGTTGAAAGAAGCTTTTATATTTACATGCAAATTTTCTTTTATTAATATAATGGTTAGGTTAGGTTAGGTTATATTTGATTTCAAGGTAAGTTAAGATAATGAATATATATAGATAAACCAAGGTAAGTTAAGATAATGAATATATAAATAGATAAACCTCTTGATTTTTGATAGATAATGACTAGCCTTAAATCTGTTGTATCTTAAATTTTTCGATTCGTTTATGCCAAGTATGGCAATTACGTTAAAAGTTTCTTGCTTCGTTAGTCACTAATGAAATAATTATTTCTGTCGTTGAAGATGTATATAGCTTAGTATATACTCCGCCTGGGGGCAAGGTTTTCCTATTTCACTGCTGGTCCCAAGCCCGGAAAAAGGAGGAGGATTCGTTGTAGGGCCAACTACCCTGCACGGGAAAAATCCCAAGTTGAGAAGTCTCACAAAAAGAAAGAAACGGCTAGAACTCTACTCGGCGACCTAGGCAACAAAAATGGAACAATCGATTTGTATCCAGGAAGAGCTTACTATCCTAAGAAAGAAAACTACTTGGACGGGCATTGCCCTGAACAGAGATGGCTCGAGAAGAATTGTGGAAGAGGTCTTAATCTCTGGGTCTGTCTGCATTTTGACCTTCACCCGGTTGTAGCACCAAAGGAAGAAGAAAAAGAAGGATATATAGATAGTTACAAGTTAGTATTATTAATGTACAGAAGTCATCTACTGGACATGAGCTTCCCTGAAGCGCGTTACCTAGAATAATCTTCGATCTAAGGGATTCAGTTTCTGTTAGCTATTCTGTGCTGATTGTCGACTTATCTAACCGCAAGGCTTTTCACAGTACTGTTTCCAAAATAACTGTTTTAACATCAGCACTCAACTATTCTAATAGTTGTTAGTTGGCTGGCAAATATGACCAGCCCATTTCCAAATTAAGTTTGCTAACTCGAAGGGTAGGTTGTGGAGTAGTTAACAAATATTTTACTAATATTTTTTATTTAAAAATATATTTTTACAAATAGATGATGCAATACAAATATAAAGAGCGATATGCTACATATTAATTAGTACGGTGCGTTTATCTAGAACCTTCTTTCCACGCACCACTACCCTGTGGAATCAGCTATCTCCAGCACCTTTTCCGAACCATTACGACATTGAACTTCTGTAATACCTATAGTAATGTCTATAGGTGGCATTGATTGCTTTCCATCAGGTGACACGCCTGCTCGTTTGCCTTTCTGTCCCATAAAAAAGCATTGTCTGATTGGTCATTCAATATTTATGGCGCTTTCAAATTAAATATATACTAATTTTAATACTCTGAGAAACTGCTAACATTAATTAGTAAGTTCAAATTAATCAAGCAAAGTCCAAAAGCCTTGAACTTAAACGTTAGGACTTGTGCCGTTAACGACCATTTGCCAAACGCCAAGTGTGCCATTGTATAAAATTTGAGGTCGCTGGCAATTCGCCAGACTACACAACCTTGACAAAAGTTAAGAGGAACCTGTGTAAAATATATCAAATGTAACTACAATATTTTAAATATGGAAAGTTATGGTGCATATGTGTTCCCGACATGTTGGGATAAAAAAAGTTATACAGTAGTCGTTTGCGTAAAGGTTTGAAATATGCGTATCTACGCAGGTCGGGTGACAGAAACTGGATGCCTTGAGTTAAAGTTTCGGTTAGATGGCGCGCCTTAGGAGTGTCTTTTGGTCAGCAGTGTACCGTACAGTACTATAGTATTATAATACTGGATTCTTTAGGGGGTTTTTCTTCTATATAATGGAAATTCTTCGAAGTGAAATTAATTTATTTTTTTTATTCACTGTACATTTATATTTAATTCATAATTTATTCACATTTTTCACTTTACATTTTTTATCTCAATGTAAAATTATATACATTGAGATTAAAAATTCCTATAACATGTCTATCGAAAGACGTTAGTCGAGCTAATGCTTTTATTTTTATAAAACAATGTATTTCTTTATTATTTTAAATTTAAAAATTACGAATTTAATAAGTAATTTTTATTTTATTTAGGTATTAATATATTCAAATAAAAAAAATTATTACATTAGTGATACATTTATCAATGTATCACTACAGTACAGTGCTGATAATGATATTGATGTTGATACTCTTCTCATGGCTTCGTTCATGGTAGATTTAAAAGTACATATTTTTTATTTGAAAACAATGCAACAAATCATGTGTAAACAGCCTTTGATGATTGAATTCCTTTGTAATGTAAGCTCGCGATAAATCGTTATTTTTAATACTAAGTAAATACCAATCTTAGATATCAACTATTTTTAATGCTAAAACGTAAATTAAAGTTATATAAAGATACTTTGAAGTATAGAATTTCTCATGAAATATCATATTTTTCCTTCTACAATTACGTCTCTTCACTGACCCCATTGCAAGTTTCTGATATGTTTCACTTCATAGAACATATTTGGAATAATTCCAAATATTATCAAATATAACTCTGTTCGGAATTTCTGCATCATATGGATGTAATTGCTTTGAATGTTTTTAAACACTTGACACTTGACGTGTTTGCGAATACAAATATTCCTTTAAAGTAGTTAATTATTCTCATTATAGAGATCAATATTCCATTTAGCTGCATCAAAATCGAAATCAAAATCGATGTATTTATTAACCCCTATCCTTGTATTTTTTTCATGGGAAAAATAGGATTGTTCTTGTCTTTGCTGACAACTGTACAATATATGGATATGTGAAGTAAGATTGGTAATTATCTCATTACAAAAATATTGCAAAACTTTAGCCACAGTCAGCCTCAAAAGTAGGTTATAATAGCAAGGTAGTACTTGGCGCAGATCTAGAACTTCCACGGTACGTGCCCAAACTTTCTTTGTTGGATTATTGGAAGCTTTATGTTACTTCGAACGTGCTCAGATAACTAAGTGGGTTCTATGTCTATGAAATACAACCTATATATATTTTTATTACACTATGTTTATTTTAATAAATCCGTTTGAGAAGATATTATTTATATGTATAACTTATTTTTTATTTAAATAACATATGAAGTTCTCACCGGCACTTTTAACGTTACTGAATATGTTAAAATTTTATGTTAACCGTTAGGGTACCGACGAGTCATATCGCACTTGTCGTAACTCTAAATAAAATTGTCATAAGCGCGATAGCGCTCGCGAAATCAGTTGCTGTTTAGCGCGCCGTAGGGGAGGTCGCTCGCACGCATCGCTAATTTTGAGTGATAATGATAATAGTGACGATAACAATTATTTTGTTGTTATGATGATGTTTAAAATGGGCATCACAAGGAGAACAAGGGTAAATGACATAAAAAACAAAAGATTTCTTTTTGATAGACTTTTCTTTATAGGTTTTTTTTATGGGATAGGAGGGCAAACGAGCAAGCGTGTCGTCTGATGTAAAGCAATCAACGCCGCCCATAGACAACCGCGACACCGCAGGAGTCGCTGAAGCATTGTCGGCCTTTTAGGTATGTATAGGCTTGTTTTTTGAAGGTTCCAATGTCGTATCGGTTCGGAACGACCGCCGAGGGTAGCTGGTTCCACAAACTGGTGGTGCGTGTAAAGAAGTTACGAAAGAAACGCACCGTAGTAGATCACGACTTATCCAGATGGTGGGGATGAAATTTTCCTTTACGGCGAGTTGTGCTGTTAAAAAGCGGTAAAAAACGCTGAGAGATGAGACATCTCTCCGCAGCGCTAGAGTATCAAGCCGATCGGTGAGATCTTGGTCATCGACGATTCGGATCGCTCGACTTTGAATGCGGTCAAATGGAAGAAGTTTAAAGGTCGACAGAAAAAGGTGGTTTATCCGAGAAAAATCCCGATTTACGAGTAATATTTTTGCTGCTGGATTTCAAACAGTGAGCTGAATGATGAGATCTTGAAGCCTAAACCATCTTCCCTTCTTTCCCCTCACACTATTATCATTACCAATAGGAGACTCGTTTACATTACTTATATCCATAAATAGAGTTTTTATCTTAAGAGCCAAGCCAAACGCATACAAAACGGGTTATAAAAATCAAAAACAAACAAGTTTCAAACCTGCACTCATGACAATTTCAGCCATACATTCTATTTAGTTGTTTTTCCATCTTTTCCGCCGGATCCTATATTGAGTTTTCACTTCACAGCCTTCGTTATAAAAATATTTTTCTTGTCTTTATATTGTACATAGTCTGTCATTAATTTTTTGAAAATTTTAAGAGCCGAAGGCCAAATGTTAAACTAAAAAAATGTTCTTAATAGTTTAAAATCACTCTAAATATATATTTATTTTAATTGCAATTTATAAAAGACTATTTTTGAATTTATTTTACAATATCTTTCTGTAAAATGTTCTATGTGCTATTTAAAGAGGTGGGTCGTAGATTGTAATTGGTTCCGCAGCTGGCATTTACTGCAAGCGCTAACTACGTCCGTATTGAATTCTCAACTGCTACCGTATTATGTAGTGAATACACTTGTATTTGTAACGACAGCTTGTTCTGAAATGAATAGATTCCTTTCAACATTGCACTCCTCATCTATTTTTTTGTTGAAGACTTAAAAGTCTGTAAGTATTCTTGATACTGGTTTAGGCACTTTAAGAAGTATCGTCTCCACCGTCTTGGTGGTTAATAATCAAACACCATTAAAATACCTCGGATCATCAAAATTATTCAAAACCTGCAGGGATTCTTAAAAACTCACATTATTGATTCTTTAGAAAATGACCGTATTTGTTCATCAAAAGCTAATAACACATTTGTGATGCTTCTAGTATTGCGGATTGTAAGATCGGTCATCACTTATAATAAGATGATCTATGTGCTTGTTCGCTTACTCTGCCTATATAATACGTAAAGATTAACAGTGTTTCTGCAATGCCACTGATGTTGCAGATGTCTTTGGAGGTGTTAAATGCATTACAACAGACTACACGCTCAATGAATAGCCAGCGCCAGTTCACTGCTGGACAAAGGCCTCCCTCAAGAAGCGCGAGTGAGAAGAAAGTAGATCGTCGCACCATCTAGCTGGGGGGCGTCTCACACTACGTTTACCGAGACGCGGTCCAGCACTCGTCTGCTTCAACGATTGTCGGATCTCCAACGTGACCAGCCCATTACCACTTTAGTTTGCTAATTTGAAAGAGTATGTCGGTGACTTTAGTTCTCTAGCGAATTTGTTCATTCCGTATCATATCTACCATAGAAACTCCAAACATAGTTTTTTCCATAGCTCTGTGAGTGATTCTGAGCTTGTGAAGCAGACTAACTGTCAGCGTCCACGTTTCGGCGCCGTAAGAGAGTATAGATAGGACACACGCTCGCTTATTTGCATTTCTATACATTTTACTTTGTTACATTTTTTTAATAATTACAATAATTACTGCAACATATAATAAGTAATTTTTAATGACAAACAACTGTGCGTTGTTTTGAATTATCAATAAATTCACCTTAACTATAAATTTTTTCACTAGTAGCCGCATATAATACTACTACTACAATAATAAATTTATCGTCAATATCTGCCTTATAATATATAATATAATAAATACGCTTGTATAAATGTAATCGCTGCCCAATTAGATTTCTAAAACGCCATGAAAACTTTGAATAGCCACTACAGACACATTTGGACAAACTCCAAGTTATACTGCACTGGGTCGATTGTGAACACATCTTAAAACTTTATCGTGCACACAGTTATAACGTCTGTAAGTTCACTTTAGGTAATTTGTGATAGTAAGGATTCAACTTTTTATAAAATAAATCAGCTCCTGGCAGTTCGTCATATAGGCCTTCTTTTAGAAGTGCCACTTAGCCTGATTTCGGCTTCACGCATCCAGTTTCTACAAGCTGTCTCACATAGGTCGTCCACGTAGTCGTGCGGCAGCCCATACTACCTTGAAATGACTGCAGTATTCACGTACTACAACGGCTGTGGATTCTTTGATAAACTTGTTCAAGAGTCCTTTAACATATGTAAACATTTAAAAAAAAGGTATTATTATTATTATTATTTTGTTGCCACTTCATGACTTTGGTTCTATGACAGATTTATATATATAATTCAGAGAAACTCAGTGTGTTGTGTACACAAAACACGAAATACAAGAATTATAAGGAAAGAAGATGTACAAGGGCGAGCGATTATATATAAATAAGAGGATATATATATATATATATATATATATATATATATATATATATATATATATATATATATATATATATATATATATATATATACACATAAATATATACATATAAAAATATTTTATACTGAATGGAAATGTTCTTTAATTTTTCTTTTAAATCCCAGTTTAAATCACATCCAGTGAGAGGCTATCACGTATAGTATATGGGAGAGAGTTCCACAATACGAAGGAGAAGGGAGGAGGACGTGCGACAGGGCTGATCCCTGGGGACGAGAAACTGGAAACGCTCTTGAAGATATGCTGGAGATCTAGGATTATGTAGTACAGAGTAAAGTAAAGAAAGGATGTGAGTATAACGACGCCGTCGAATAGGCAACCACTTCAACCGGACCCGAAATTCCGACATATGATCGTACTTCCGAAGTCCAAAAATAAAGCGGATGCACAAATTCTGCAGACGCTCGAGTTTGTCAAGGAGCTCCTCTATTGCATCAAGGAAACAGACATCGGTATAGTCTAGAAGTGGAAGAAGAAGAGATTGGGCATTTTGTTTATTAAATGAATAAAAATTGCCACATCGTATTACCACAATTGTCAAAATTTTACAATCATTTTACAGAGTTTTGGCTTATTTTGTCAAGGCTGTATCGTTTGGCAGTGAGCCAGTGACCTCGACTACTATAGTGGATTCTATGTTCTACACGGGTGGAGTAGGTATGTTAGGTTTATGAAGAACGTGCACAAAACACTGATGAACAGCATTTTTTTTTTAAAAAAATATGATTAATGGAGTCAGGCGTCACTTATCGTTAAGTGATTTAACAGTTGACTTCCGTAGAGTCCTGATGATGCCTTGTGTTGAGTCGAAACACATGTCATTTTCAAGGTGGAAAAGTGGTAGTGTGTGTTTGACGGCCGTTTTTCGGTAAGATTTAGTTTAAGTTCCCTATAAATCCACTTTATCCAGCAGGAAAACACACATTATTAATTTTCTATTGTTGTTTGCTTGTCGCGGATCTTAGCTAAGTAAAAGTTTTAACTATCCATATAAAAAAAATATAATATTTTGAAATGTTATTTTAATTAAAAAAATATAATAGTAATGATTGTTTTGCTCAGACGGTTAGATCACCTGAATTCTAAACAAGTGTTTGAAATTCCGGTTTGAAGTAAAATTGGTTTCGAATACGAAAATTTATTTTTGTAGTTTCTGGTTTTATTTCTATACATATGTATGTAATCCATAGCACTATATCAATATTCTCCGTATTGTAAAAAGAACCCTTATATTTCGGTAAATAATAAAAATATTTTAAGTAGTACTAAAGGTGATCTAAAAAATTCTTAATTCTCAACAGAATACATTTTCCATATCCCTTATACTAAGAATAGAAAATTTATAAGAATAGAAATGATTCACAATTGTCTTTTTTATTTCCAGCTCATTGCTTGCCCCCTATTTTTGAAGGTACGGATTATTAACCTACACGCTAATCCAATGTGGACTTGCGGGGTTATCAGACTTGGAATAAATACCTACATGTATTTATTACACATATATACATATATTATTCCAATGCGGGAATCTATCCTAATTAGAAAAGGGAAAGTAAATATTGAAGGCGATTTATTCTTCTTTAAGCAAAATAAATACAGAAACTTATGATACTTAACAATATTAAAGTCTAGACTTAGTCACGTTTACTAAGCGTCCTTTTAGAAAATTTAAATAAAAAGTTAAAAAGAACAACATCAGCTATGGGTATATCCTTTGTGCTGTTACTGAAGACGTCTAGGTTCTTCTCAACGCTTTATCTATTCCGTCGATAGTTAGCCTAATACTGCCAATTAATATAAAACAAAAACCTCGGACGCTGACCGTCTACAAATATTATTTTTAAATAAATTGCGATTGAAGAAAACGTTTGATTAATTGGTATTTTTTGTCTAAGCCATTTGTTTGAATAAAGTATTCTGAAATTGTTTATTCGTTTTCCAAGTTAAATATTTAAGTTGAAAAATTCAAGAAATAAGGCTAGAATTACGCTACTTAATTTTAAAGTATATTAAAAATTGAAGAGTTTTTCGATTACTCTTTTTCTTTGAACATAAACTTATGACTTGGAACGGGAATTAAGTATTCCCTCATTTATTATTCATATTTTATAATGACATCAATCTTCTATATCTTATGATTTTGGAAAACGGTATTGGTATCAGAGATTTTAAACAGTTTATTATGTTTAGTTTCCGGTTTAGAACAAGGCTACTCCGCTTCTTCTCATGGCTATTATAAGAGACAAATATGAAAGCCAATAATAGCCAAAAGGTAGCATGATGAATACATGATAGATTTTTTTTATGGGATGGAGGGCAAACGAGCAAGCGTGTCACCTGATGGAAAGCAATCAGCGCCGCCCATAGACATCCGCAGCGATATACGCAGTCCTTTAAGGGAAGTGATATTATGGGAGTAGGACGAGGAGAGGAGTGGGAGGGGGAGAGGAGAGGGAAGGGGAGAGGAGTGGGAGGGGGAGGGTATTGGGCCTCCGGAACTCAGATCGCTCACCGTACGAAGCGCGGTAGCTAAGCTACCACTCAGACGCCGGTTTTCTGCGAAAGTGTGGTACTTGCCCGGGCGTGCCGGCCCATTCATGCTACAGACAAATAATATACCATTCTTGACAAAGTATTCGTCTGCAGCGTGGCTCTACCACTTTGAAAATAAGAATGAAAGAATAAAAACTTTTCTCCGCACACCACGAGTATGACAATTTCCCTTAATGGACTGTACACCTACATTGATGACAATGATGAGGATGATTTTTTCTTCGATGCCCCTTCAGCTACATTTTCTGAAAAATGTAAACTCAGAGGACGTCACAGTCAGTCGTATAAGAGTATTTACGATATGGTAAGCGGTCAAGTAAAAGCCCTACCCAAAACGATATCTTTGTTACGTCCTTCAATAAAACGAAAAGTACAAAAGTGTCGGCTACATCGCCTGTCTTTATAAGACTCCATCGCGGAGTGAAACTGCTTTGATAAAGTTTAATCGTCTCGAAACCGGTGGGCGCTTTTGTTTGGGAAAAAGCATTTTCGTATTTCCTCAAGCCCTCGGAAAGTCCTTCCTCTTTTACGCGACGAAAAGAAACGCTTTCAAACCAAATTATCGCTATTACAAAGAATTATCTACATTTATTCTCCTTAATATTTTTCATATGTTTAAATGTGAGATAGAATTTTGTTTCTAAAATACATATGTATATTATAATATGTTTTATTTATTAATAGAACTCCTACGCTTAGCAGGTGGATTAGGGATCGCGGATTGGTTGTTATTCTCAGGTACATGTTGCTGTCAATTTACCACATATGTTCCCTTAGTTACCTCGTACGAGATACACGGCAAGATGATAGATAGATAGGGATGTTCTATTCTATGCGTTATACTTTTCAGACATATAAATTTTAGACATAAAAAATATTTTATGTGTAAAATTTATAGACACCGTCAAATTGTCAATATTTTATCGAAAAAATAAAGGCACATTTTTCAAAGTTTAGACATTTTTCAAAGACATTTATGGATGAAGTTTTCGTTTGAAAAAATGTTTTCTTAGTGAGAGATAAGCAATAATTTTATAGATATTTCAAAACTAGTTGGGGGTTATTTATTGTTAAGTTTGTATGAGTAATAAATTTATTACACTTTTTTATTATAAAATAATGTTGTTTTTATTATAATGAAAGATAATATTTAATATATAAAGATAAAATGTTTGTAGTCATTTAGGAATAGAAATAAAAATATTAGAAAAAGTTTTATTTATGACTCCTTTTTTTTTACAATAACTCACTCAGCATATGCCGGGCGCTCTATATATATATATATATATATATATATATATATATATATATATATATATATATATATATATATATACACTACTACTCATACTCATATACACATACACACACATACAATCAAATAAAATTAAAAACAACAATTAAGTCATGTTACAAATACAAAGATCGCTAGATGTTTGTGTGCTTGATATAAAAGGAACGCATGAGAAGCTGTTATTAGAAAATTGTTCGTGACCGAATATTTCCGCATTGCATTTATGATTTTTTTTACGCGGCACACGTCAATTTTAAATAAATCGGAAACACAAAAAGCAACAAAGTTACATTATTATATTATTACATAGTAACATTTCTAGTACAGGCAATGGTAAATTAAAAACAGTAATAGAGTTTAATGTTAATTACAACTTAAGAGAAAAAACTAGAAATGATAATAACAAGTAGGTATATAAACAGAATTGAAGCTTGTGCAGCAGTTGACATCAGTATAATTTAATTGAATTTGCGATGTCAAATTAACTAACTAGTTAAACCCTTACTTGCTGTAGCCACTTTTTTATGGAAGCGACAGGAAAACGAGCAAGCTTATTTGAAGGTATGGTGAGTATCCATTCCCTATCTAAGGGTAAGAATGTGTGTCATGAGACAAAAAAAAAGAAGTAACGGGAGCGAAAGAAGGTAATAATAGAAGAGGACGAAAGAAATAAAGGAAGAAAGAAGCGAACGAAGCGAACGAACGAACGAATTGGGTGATCGAATTTCGGTACTCACCATACGAAACGTGGTAATAGTAAAATGCTACCACTAAAACTATCGTTATCACTTATATTCTATGGGGGTTTTGATACTTCTCCGGCCGAGACGGATCATTCGGATTATGTAAGTAACATAGATTTACTACTATTAAAAATATTCCTATTCTGTGTTCTCTATTTACTCTAAACTTTACTCTCATTATGTACAAAATAAAATTGATGACGAAATCGTTCTCAATTAGTTTAATTAGATATTCTTAAGAAGATTGTTCAGCAAATATCTGGCCTGGTTTCTCACTTCGCTCGCTTTAGTGTAAACAAATAAATCTCATTAATGGAGTAGAAGTTATTAGAGCAAGTTGGAAACAAGTTCCACTCGGACAGGGATTTAAAGTGGCTCCCTTCTAATTGCTCTTTGTTACAAGTTAAATAGTTGAAGTTGAGTAGCTGAACTTGTTTTAATTATGTAATGTTATTTTGATTATAATATAGCTTAAAATACAATTTTGCTGTCGCAAATAGCGTAGTGGTCAGATGTGAGAACAGAGATATCAAAAATCAACTTTCTCCTTCAGATCCTCAATAAAGTAAAGTAATACAGCTATTGAAACTGCGAAACTGGCACATTTCTATGACAAATATGGCAAATGCACACAAAATACACATAATGCACAAGGAATTTAATCTTGAAAGTTAGATTTCCAAATAGGGATAAGCAAATGTGTGGCCTAAAGGTATTTTAGGACGACCAATTGGCTTAGTGGCGAGGCTGCTTCCTAGGAAGTCAATAGACGCGGATTCGATCCCCGAATCGGGATAAATATATGTATGATCTACAGATATTAATTACGAGCTGGTTACCTCATCGTCAATCCGTATTGGACAAGCGTGGTGAATAAACGTTCATTCCTCCAGAATACATATAAATCTGTTTGGTCTGTGCCCAGCAATACATATAAAGGCCGAAGAAAAAAGTGTTTTATTTGTGTTATTGTGTTTGTTTATGTGACTTATATGTTAGTGTATGACGCCCATGGGCTTAATGTATTTTATATTTTTACTTACATACATATGTACATTCTATATACAAATGATCACGCCTGTTTCCCATAGGGGTACACACTTTTTGTAATTCATCTATATTCATCAGTATATTCTGGGGTCCGTTTAGAGGTCCCGGGGTCAGAACTTCAGCAATTTGATCAATTATTAATGGAGTCAGGCGTTACTTTGCGGAAATCCATCACTATATGGACAGTCAAAAGTTTTAGGTTGTCTTCCGTAGAGTTATACCTGAAGATGCCTCGTGTTGGGGTGAAACACGTGTCGTTTACAAGATGGAAAAATGGTAATGTGTGTTTGGTGTTGTGTATAGTGGTTGGTGGATGGAGAATTGGTGGCCGATTTTCGGTAAGTTTTTGGTATAAGTTCCAAATAAATCCACTTAATCTAACAGAAAAACACACATTATTAATTTTCTGTTATTGTTTTGCTTGTCGCGGATCTTAGCGAAGTAAAACTTTTGACTCTCCATATAATTTGATCAATCTTTACAATAGTAACACGTATTATAACCAAAAATAATAATGTTTTTAATTATAACATTTTAATGGTGGTATAAGCATGTATGTATGTACTTCGGTTTATAAATGGTTGGGTACGATTGGGCCGCTTGAATAGACTGAATGCTTATATTCATTATTTCACACCACTACGACGCAATAATAGCCCCTAGCAGTATAATACTGGATACTTCTATTATTCCTAATCACTATTTGGGACAGTAGCAATTGATGAATTAAGTTTTTTTTTGTTTACAGTTATATTGTATTTTTACTAGGTTTTTCTCTTTATTTGCCATCTCCATCCCGGATGTCGGCGATTGTTTGTCTGTATCCTCAGTCATGCGACTCAGCTTTACTAGTTCGTTAGCGGCGACCTTCCTGAAGAAGATTGACATTGATGAAGGAACATAAATTAAAATATTAAAATATTAAAATCTTACCTCTGCACGTGAATTCGGAGCCATAATAATTTTGCACATGAATGAATTATTAAGTAAAATGGCAAATTTATGGTTTTACTTAAGATGTTTGTTATTCGCTTTCTAATTCAAGTTATTCTAACTTTTTTTAAACGAGAGTTAATTTTAATTTAAGTTCAACCAAATTTTACATAAAAAGTGCAATTTGTTTTCTCAAAATATTAAATTTGTTTTTACACTTTTCGTTACACTTTTACGATTTCTCTCAAAAATACTGTGATAAGTCGTATCTAAAGATAAAGAAAACAAAAAAGAAATTACAAAAAATATAACCAATTTTATTGTAATACTATAATTTTTGTTATGCTTTGTAATAGTATAATTTGTGTTATTTTTGTAATAGTATTATAATCTAGTTATACAGAAAACAAATGAGAAATTACAAAAAAAATATATATATATAAATATAAGTTCCAAATAAATCCTCTTCTTCCAGCAAAAAAAAAACACACATTATTAATTTTCTATTATTGTTTTGCTTGTCACGGAGTTTAGCCAAGTAAAACTTTTGACTGTCCACATAGTGATGGATTTCCGCAAAGTAACGCCTGACTTCATTAATAATTATAACAAAAAATTTTTTTCATTTCTGTGCATCTATTCAGTCAATATATGTACTCCCTCTCACCCCGTTTCTTCTCGTGGGTGTTGTACGAGGCGGTCGAATGGGATTAAATACCAGTAGATGGGTAGCAGCGTATATCTTAATAAAAAAACAAATGCTATTTTCAATTCGCCTGTTATTGTGGCTATTACAGAAAAAGCATCTCTATTTTAAGGAAGGTTAATGTCCAAAAGTGGACTATTACGACTGCGATGATAGTTTGAAAATAAAACAAACTTTGATGTGATTTATTCCTAGTTTATAAACTTAGGTTAGTAGATTGTATATTCATTTTAATTTTTAGAACGAAACTGTATCGATTTCGACTCTCTGTGACAAGTTATTATTTACAAATTTTTTACTGCGAAATTCATATATTCCATGTTGCTGGAAAGAAGATACTTTTTTTATTTCATAAACTTATTATTTATCAAATTAATTTTAATTGTAATTCCGATTAGAAGATTCCTACAGAATACCGAAATCGAGAAACTTGTAACCGATGCTCACATAATCAAAAAGACAAAGACAACAAACAAAACATTGGCACGACTCCGTTGGCAGGGTCACTGAGAGGATGGGAGAGGATCAGTCAAAAGGCCATATAAGTGGATGTGCCATTTGTCCAGTTAACTTAGGTATCAATGCAGAGATGCAAGCTTCGGGCAACTAATTAGACAGAGGCTGTTTAACATAGTGGACCGTGGCGACTTCTCATATCGCTGTGTCGGCGAAGTAAAAGTTCTTGGTTTAAAACCCAGAACCAGCTCATCAGCTGGTTACTCTAACTAATGAGTGGATTTCGAATTATATACATAAGGTTACTTTTTCAGTTATAGATGGTAAACACCTTTTTTAATTCTGACGTGCTAAATAAATTTTTTCACGAAGTATGAAAATCCCCTAACCAATTTATTGTTCTCTTAATGGGCCTAAAACAAACTAAATTACTTTTATGTGGCGTTAAAATTTCATTGTGCCGCTTGGGAGTTTTCTTACTATCCAACTGTTTTATCTCACACATAATAGATCGTTTAATTTTTGTGGATAAAAGGCTATAAAAGTTTGATGTCTTTTATTTAATACTAGCCGTTACCAAGAGAGCCTTGCAATACTAATTAAAGAAATGAAAACCTGTTTTCTCAAACATGAAAAATACATAAACTGCTCTAAATTTACATGAATACGTACGTTGTGCCTTGTGTACGTTAATTTTTTTATATAAGACTAAGGCTGTCTTAGGTATAGGAGCAAACTTCTTTTTCGAAAAGGTCAGCATCCAGTAGTTTCTAATACTGTTGGAATCATGTACTAATTGGCCGGCTCATGCTGGAAAGTTTTTTTTTTATAGAAAAGCAAATAAACGAGCATTGGCAACTTCAAAAAACAAGCCTACACATACCTGAAAGGCTGGCAACGCTTCCGCGACTCCTGCGGTGTCGCTGTTGTCTATGGGCGGCGTTGATTGCTTTCCATCAGGCGACACGCTTGCTCGTTTACCCATCTATCCCATAAAAAGAAATGTAGCCCGCATTTCTTTTTATGGGATAAGTGGGTAAACGATGGTGGTAAGTTACCACCGCCGCCTATTGACATTCACAACGCCGAAGGCATCTCAAATGCGTTTCCAGCCTTTTGTGAACACATACACTCTTTTCTTTAATGTCCCTATACCGTACCCACGTGGAAAAATTGCAGGTGTTATATTGTTCTACATTTGCACAGTTCGTGGCAGAAAACTGCGATTAAATCGCACGGTCTTGAATGGCCAGCCATCCAGGTGATGGGGTGGAATCTATTTTTGTTGCGCGTAGTGCGATGGTGGAATTATGCAACTGGGAGGAGTTTAAACAATTAAAGTTTTACACATGCATAGAATATCGAAGCCAAGCCATCTTTTAGAAAAAAAAGAAAATTTAAAAAAAAATTAAAGACTCGAACCCAAAACAATGCAAACTCGAAAATCTTACGACGCACAGTGAAAATTAGTACTCATTAAGCAGCGACGCAACTTCGAAAAAACGCAAAACGAAACGACGCAAAGCGAGGTATTGGTGTACTGTAGTGACTATGTAATAAATTTTGTGGCTACCGTTACAGTTTCGCCTCTATCTTGTTTTAGAAGCGCTGGTAAAATTTAACTCCGACTACAGATGTTATTTATTACTTCCAGCTCGGCGTAGCGCTCCTACAACTGTCATAAAGTTCGGATTGATAACCAAATTTTATGCTAGGATATAACTTTACGGAAAATATGATGATTATGTTTACATAAGGTCACAGTATTTGCGGATTTTCAATTAATTTACATGACGTAATAGTGTTTCTATACAGTCGTTACAATTTACTGCTAATCGTTACCCTCCATTAATATCAAAGGGTTTTACTGTAATTACTTTTCATTCTTAACTGGACAGCTGCACATCTACTGATATTTACTCTCGTAGTCATTTCGTGAGACACGCATGGGAAAAACATGTGGGCCCAATTCCGAGTCGGCAACCATAAAGGTTATTTATTTATTTATTCCTAATATACAATTTTTGGTACAGGCGAACTTATACCAGAAGGCATTCCCTGCCAGGTAACCTTTTGGTTTGATGAAAAAGGTAAAGATAGATACAAAAACGATATAATTAAATAAATATTTGTATATAGATATTGTATTTAATTTTTTAATTTATAAGTATATACTAAATATTAATACATACATGCATAAATATTTATAATAAACATATACATATATTTACATAATCATGACGGAGGAGAATTAATCAAAGAGGCAGAGATTTTTAGAAAAAGTCAACCTCTAAAGCAAGACTTTTCTTATGTCAAGGGGAAGCACGTTCCAAAGTTTAATTACTAATACCACGAAAGTATTGGAAATTAAATTATTATATTATGTATAATAATTTTTAATATTCTACAGTATACATACATAAAATAAATGAGATTATCATAGATAATATTATACATACAGTATCTAAGCTAGCTACGTCTAATTGAGATTTACATAAATCGGATGACTAAATGATTTTGATACGCAAATTTTGACCTACATACAACTCGTCCCAAATTGTACGTTACGAACGTTAGGACAATAATCTATTAGAAATTGCTTATATGGAACTTTTAAATAATTAATATATTGAACGATTTTAATTTGAAATTTGAGAATATAAGGACGATATAAAATGCGCACACGAAAATCGGGCAACAAAGAATCTCAGTCAATGACTGAAAAGGTTGGTAATAATGAGTGCATGCCTCAGGGCAAGAGAGGGAAGAGTCTTAACCTTTGTGGCTAAAACTTTAAAATTGAATTCCACGATACATAGCATTATTATACATATAATTATAAGTAATTGAGAGATGTTCCTTTCTATTATAATTAGTTGACATTTGCTGATAATGAAGTAATTTTAGAGATCTAAACCCAAAACCTCTGTTACAGAAATTAGGAACTCACTTTGTCCAAAATTTGTCAAATATTGTTATTCGGTGTGTAAATGCGAATAACAAAATTACAAAAAAAAATTTATATGTAATAATCAGATTTTACAGTAGTCAACTTAATAATATAATAATAATGAAGTAATCCCCTTCAAATAAGTGTGGTGGGTTTACTGTCGTTGTGGGTTCGTTGTGTTTCAGCGAGGGGGCCCCGTCCCCAGCTGTGGAATTAATATGGACTGTAAAAAACATTTATTTCAGAATTTATGCGTGGCACGAAATACAGTAAAATTTATAAGTACCGCTACATAAACGATTCGCACGCAGTTTCGATATTTGAATCAGACATTCTTACACTATAAACTCACTGAAATGGAGGTGGGTCAGACACACTATATGATGCAACTCAGACAAATGGAACCAAAAGACCATCGTCTGGTATCCAAGGGATGGTAAGAAGAAAAGAGTTCACCTAGCAAGGTCATGAGAGGATGACTTCAAACTTACTAAACGAGAGTAACAGAAGATAGAAAGTAGTTGAAAGAGGCATATGTCAAAGGGTACATTGTTTGTAGAGATTTCCTTTTATATTCAAAGTTAAAAGGTTTTTATTATTATGAAAATGATAAAAGCGTATCTCATAGAACTCTATAGACACACAAATCAACTTAAAACATGCTATTAAAGCGGGTATACATGTAATTAGGACCTTTGTACAGGCCACAGACGCCGTATCTTCGCGTTAATATACCTTTAGGTAGCGTATCCTCCTGGGTACTAATAAGACGTTTCGTAAAACAAGAGTAATGTATAATATATACGTACATCAATGTACGGATATGCGATTTTGAATAGCGTAGAATTATGTATTACGTAATTTTCGTTTCGGACTTACGATCAGTACATGAATTCGTAACTTCCATTGAATTTTTGATGTGTATCATAATCGCATAGCATAAGCGTTTATTAGCTAAGTTAGAATGATTAATGGAGTCAAGCGTTACTTTGCAGAAATCCATTACTATATGGACAGTTAAAACTTTACTTAGCTAAGATCTGCGACAAGTAAACAAAAATAGAAAATTAATAATGTGTGTTTTTCTGCTGGACGAAGTAGATTTACAGGGAACTTAAACTAAATCTTACCGAAAAACGGCCGTCAGTAACTCTCCACCATCAACAACAAAAACACACACACCACCAATTTTCCACCTTACAAACGACATGTGTTTCGCCTCAACACATCATCAGGTATAGTAGACTCTACGGAAGATAACCGTAAAGTCACTTAACCGTTAACCACATAAGTTAGAATGGTTAACAATAATTCTAGTAATATTAAAATCATTTTTCGTCTTGTTTCTTTTTAAATCTCACTGTTATCACTGTTTATGCTGTGAAATTTAACAGCTTAATAACCGAACTGGAAGTATTGCTCTAGATATTACACCATAACAACAAAATAGTTTTGGGTTTGGAGTAATCAAAGTAATCTACTTACAAGTAGATGAGAAGAAGCGCCTTACTAATAAAAAAACCCAACCTCTCCAATCCCACCAATCCACCAAAAGTTGGGTATATAGTTACACACTTAAAAATGTGTGTGAGAAAATTAAGTAAACATCTTTGAAATTTACTCCAAAAATGCTTTATGAATACTGTCAGCTCATTAGTCTTAATCCCACTCGCTGGCGAGTGATATTTTGTTTTTCGCTTTGCAGCTTGTGTCACTGCAAAACAAAAACAATCTTCCTACAAACAAGACAATTCAATTTGGTTTTCCAATGTTCAGATATGCTATTTTTTTCTCTACTTGCAGACAGTTGTTATTTCAATATAAAGTGGGTATGGATATACATACATTGAGTGTTCCATTACAAATAAAAAAGATTAAAAAATTAAAGGAAACGTAAAACTGGAAAAAAAAATTTACATATATTATCCTCTTCGTTAATAATGGGATAGGAAGGCAAACGAGCAGGCGTGTTACCTGATGGAAAGCAATATACGCCGCCCATAAAAATATCCGCAGTGCCATAGGCAGATCCGCAGAGCCGTTGCCGGCCTTTAAGGACGAAATCCGGTGCCGGACGAATCGCGGTAGCTGAGCTACCACTCAGATGCCGGTTTTCTGCGGGAATGTGGTACTTCACCGGGCGAGCCGTCCCATTCATGCTACATTGGATCATAACTTTTCTAATCATCTACTGGACTCGAAAAGTTTTGCTCACGCAATTTTTAATTTATCTTAGATTATTTCTGATAGAAAGAATTTTGCGTTGATTGAATAGATAGACTTTCTTTTTTCTCTACCAAATTTACAATAATATTTTATAGGGATAGGTCGACATACCATATTTGAATTTTTTAATAATAGTTTTAGTTACATTATGTGTTTTTTTGTACACGAGTATACTGTTTTGATATACGAATGTCTTTGATACAAGTTGACTTATAGGTAGTAGTATATCGATGTAGCTATGGAAGATATTGTAGAGCAGCACATTATGTCCAACTCGAAAGAAAAGACGCATACATCCCCACGTATTTTAACAGAGTTCTTACCCTATATAACAAAAATGAATGGTTTTCCAAAAAAGTATTATTATTTTTCTAATTAATGATAGTAACATAAGTAATATAAGTTCATATGGCACATTATTAATAGCATCGGGATAATATTCGTATACATTAATCTTCAATGAAATTCTGTAAAATGAATATAAACAAAATATTTTTTTTACGTACTTTCTAATATTCACTACTAGCTTTATTATTTATCTCATGTAATATTAAAACAAAAATACTTTCAATAAAATGTTTTATGTTCAAATTTATACAGCGTGTCCTTACGTTGTCTTTTGTTCTCTTTATCTGACATTAAATTGGACCTGGAAAACTGTTTTTACATCGCAATATTCAGTTGAAATTATGGCCACGTTTCAATTAGAATATACCTAATTAAAACGTGGAATTTATTACGAATAACATAGTGACCGCATAGAAAGTCCAATATAAATGTTCCCATTTTATAAAAGTAATACAAAATATTTACTTAATATTTTCGTTCTATAAATAATGATAAACAATTTTGTTCTGCTTCATTTATGTTACATTTATTACATCAAATACCTAACAGGGTTCCTCCATCTACGGTAATGAAAGCTTCTACCGAACAAGGTCAACCGCATCACAATCAGCAGGTAAGTAAATGAAACGTGTCCGACCATCCATTAGTAGAAATTTATTGAGCATTCAGCCGCCATGTTGGATGAATACGCGCTCTTAACGAATGAATTTATTTGAATGTCCAATTGTTTCTTTGTTCAATTCTTGTGTATATTGTCTATATTTTGTGTATTTATCAATCTAAAGTATTGTGCAAATTTAAATCTCATAATAATTTTACTTAAAAATTTGTTGATCTTCTAATATATTTTTAATCAAAATACCTCTGTGGTTTTCAGTGGGTTTTCGGAGCCAATGGTAGCGGGTTCGATTCCCATATCGGGATATTACAGATATTTCTTCCAAGCCTGAATACCTCGTCCATCCGCCTTGGACAAGCGAGGAGGATTAATGTCCATAGAAATATGTAAATATAAAATATTATATAAAATAATAATATAAAATAATGTATCATGTCACTTAAGATAATAACTACGTATTATTTATTATTTCTACATATGTACATATCAGTCATATGTAAAGATCGAAGAAAGGATAAATTCTACTTTATTGGGTTTTGTTTTCATTCTTAGCCTATATATTTGGTTCTCCAAAACCAAACCAAAATATTTATTGGTAAGGATGGGTAGATAAAAAGAGGGGAAGAAAGAAATAATGGAAGGAGAAGTAGGAATTAACGGCAAGAAGAAGGGAATTACGCCATTCATGTTACCATGGCTCTACCGCTATTGATAAAAAATAAGAAACTTCGATTAAACTGATGAAACTTGTTTAAAATATTCAAAGAATATTGCCGATATAACTGCCTTTGCTCGCTTTCCATTGAAGCCGGTGTAGGACTGAGAGCGACGTAGGCGGCCGCTACATCGATCGTGCGACCCCTGACATTAAATGAAAGACAGCGAGACCTTTCAGGGTGAGGGACGGATGGTTTTTAGGTTTAAACCACGGATTTTAAATGTTCTGTTATGATTTTAGTACAAGCACTAATTTCACTGACTTTTATTTTGCAAAATTACATTAGTTTACAAAACTCACGTTCCTTTGCAATACATACGTACGTACACGTACATACATACATACCATCACACCTGTTTCCCGTAGGGGTAGGCAGAGACCACAGACCTCCATTTACTACTATGCTGGCACACTTTTTTTGCTACATTCACCCTCATCTCTCTCGCCATACAAGCTTGTAGGTTAAGGGTACTTTTGACGTGGCCTTTATTGAGAACCTGGAGAACTTCAGAGATTTGATCAAGGTATGTTCTCCTTGGTCTTTCCCTATCGACCCTTCCTCCGTCCGACATACGGAACGTAAATTACCTTTTTCAGTCGTTTTTCATTCATACTCTCTCTTTGTCTCTTGCGTAATGCGGAATATTTGTATGCAAGAAAGAATACACGAATATACGAACATAGAATATAAAGTCAATTAAACATTTTATGCCATACTATAGCTACCTACCGTAAAAATAAGAGGCCTCTTGCCCAGCAAAAGGATATATTAGTCTGTAAAAAATAGTTGCATATATATTTTAGTATTAATTGAGGATTTTCTACATTTGAAAATAGTATCAGTAAATTCAAAGAATTTAAATAAATAGTATATTTTAAACATTAGAAATATAAAAGAAACAATAATGACATTTTAATCCCCATCATTGACCTTATGATACCTCACTACTAGACAAGGGGCATTTAGATTCATCATTGCTTTACTTAGCTCAAACTTTCACCTTATGTATACCAGCGCACCACACAGATTGACGCTCTATCTTGCCGTGGGGGTGCCCTAAAGTATTGTACATTGATAATTAGTTTCTACTATTCTATTTCTATATCCAGCCCTACCTAAAAGTTGTTTAATCAAAACAGCTTGTATTCGATTGATCTAATTATTTGTATAAGTTAACGTTTATTTATTTATATATTCACGCCTATTCCCCGCAGGGGTTGGCAGAGACCCCAGAGTTCCATCCACTACCATTCATCATAGCGAAACGGCTCTCCATTGGTCGCTTCTCGCCTTCGTGAGAATCAGGACGTGACGGGTACCGAAACACGTCGCCGACCTTTTCAACAAATTAGGTATATTAATTTCGTCTAAGTGAATCCCACGAGCCGCAAGGGAGGATGGAGATCAGCCCCAGCAGAGCCCTGCATGCTGAGGAAAAGCCCCATAGTACCTGGGGGAGACCGATCCCGGGACGGTCGGCACGCTTGCGACTAAGCTCGCCCTTAGCAACGCATCCATGGGCACGGCAGACCGTGGATTGGCAGAGAGGAAGCGAAAGGATAGAGAAGAAAGGAAAGGGCAGGATAGGATGTGGATTGGGGGGGGGGGTTACCAGACGCGAAATAAATATTTATAAATCCATACAGATATTTTTTCCGATGCGGGAATCGAACCCGTGAGCATTGATTCCGCGGGCGGAGGGCCCCGCCACTGAGCCAATCGGTCGTCCGTATCGGCCGTAAGTTAAAGTTTTATACAAAAACTGTTAACCCCTTCTATAGAAAAAGAATCGTGTTGCCAGTAGTATATACATACATAAAGTGATAAAATATAATACACAGAAAAAAGTACAAGCTTCTGTTACTGACTACTTATTAGGTACCTCTATTAACATATTAACGTGTACATTGAATTACAAGTCACAGCCAACATCCATTTTGTGCAATGTAATGTACCTACTATTATGAGAGGTTGTAGGCAACGCGGTCTTGAATTCAGGTCACACACACAGACGCAATGTGGAACACACAAGTACATTTGAAGTATGACGTACGCAATCTCCGCACGTAGCCAACTACTTCGCCCGTTTACGTACGTACAAACGAAATATAAAAGTTTAAAATTGTATATGAATAATGTATATTATGTACATATTAATTTTGTACATTGAAGTTGCTTATAAAAAGGTAAGATTCATTACAAACAAGTGTTACGTAGAATTTGAAGAATACCTATCAATGAACACTAATAAGCAAGGCTTTCCAATATTGTTGATTACAGAACTTTTTAAAATTCAATTTTTTCTTTCTTAAACTTCTCCTATAATTTCCTTGTATAATCATAATATTCTTCTTACTACTATTGCGGATGTCCATAAGCGGCGGTAGTTGCTGACTTATAAACTATATATATATATATATATATATATATATATATATATATATATATATATATATATATATATATATATATATATATTAAATTTGATAAAATGTAATAAAGGACTTTAATTCAAATTACACGAAAAAACAATACCACGAAGTTTGAAGAAAGTTATAATCACTTTGTCGTTCACATAGAAAGCAATAATTTAAATTTAGATGAATATAAATTTGTAATTAAAGTAAACTCCAAAGTTGTACAAAATTAATATTAATGCCTAGTCTTAAAAAACTTGACTATATCGAAAATAATAACAGTATACTAATGTACTGGTATATATTTACTAGTTTATGTATTATTCTATATTTGCCGTCACATATACTCGAACTTTTTAAGAGTCGATTTTCGTTATAACTAATTGGCTTACATGCAAACCAACCATTTTGTAGCGTCAATCGTTGCGGATCGGAATGCGAATTTCGGTAGGGGAAGGCCACGGAAAACATACCTTGACCAAATTGCTGAAGTTTTTAAGAAAGGCCAGGTCAAAAGTAGATACCCTTAGCCGGCGGGCTTGCATGAGGAGAGTAATGAATGTGGATGAAGCAAGGAAAGTATAGCGAGATCGTAGCAGATGGAGATCTGTGGTCTCTGCATACTCCTACGGGAGGCAGGCGTGACGAGGTAGTTATTCCAAGTTTGGATGTTCGTCGATCCTGCTTGTACAAGCGTGGGGATTATGGCAGCAGTTCTCATTTCTGCTTCTTGACTAATGTAAAAAGTAGCAGTCCTCATTTTTGATGTAAAAGCAAAGGATAATTACAATTGGAGTAATGATGATTTATTGATGAAGTAAATAAAATTAAACAAAATCTTAGCTTAAGTTTCAATTAACATAATATCAAGGTAAGGGTTAAGAAAGTCGTGGCAATGGAGGAAGTGAACATGTAACTTTAAGATTAATTTCGACGTAAATGTGGCTCGTAAATTTCAACTACGAGACGTTTGTGGTAGACAAATTGTCTTCGAGTTGAAGACAATTAATATGATTTGTCACTCATGTGAAACTTTAAGCGCCCCGAGATGTTTTTAATTTGTATTTGGATGCCTAACTGTGCACAGTATTATTTTAACGCATATAATATTAAAAAAATACACAAATGTAACTCATACATACGAGTGTGATCGATAGTAAAAAACATAATAATAAAATATGTAACGATTTGCGACCTATATTGATCAGATACTACTTAATGTAATATAAGATACCTTATCGAATTTTATTATATATGTATAAAGCAATGGTACAATCGATAATATCCTATGGATCCGAACGTTCAAAAAATATGTAGATCACCATTTATTTCATAAGATTTAAATCAGATAATATTATATAGATAACTTTGTCATATTTTGATTTATGTTTTTATAGATTATAAGATTAATAAATTATTTAATTAAATTGAGACGGGTCTGAACCTGTATTATAATATAATATTATACTTACTATCAATTAAAAAAATAAAAAAAACACATAATATTTGAAATTCCTTTATCATATTCAGATTGTTTACATAAAATTTGATATATATTTATAACGAAAAAAGTGAAATCCTTAATTTAAGAGAGCGAAGAAGTATTTATATACTATCTGTGATGATGATCTAATGGTTTCCTTCAATTGCCAAAATATGCATACATTCATACATATCGTTACACCTGCCTCCCGTAGGGTTAGGCAGAGACCACAGATCTCCATCTACTACGATCTCGGCATACTTTTCTTGCTTCCTCCACACTCATAACCTTCTTCATGCAAGGCCGCTGGTTAAGGGTACTCTTGACCTGACCAAAATATGACAGGACCAAATGTTATCCCTATCTTTTTATATTTCGTGGACCTAACAATAAAATTTTAAAGTTAGTTTACATTATGTTGCAAATTATTTTTGAGGACATCGTTTTATTTGCAAGAAAAAAAAGATTATTAACAAATTAATCATGTTTGAAATTTTAGATATATCTTATAATGAAATTAAACACACATAAAACTGTAAGTATTTGCAAAAATATTATTAACTTGCTTTTCAACTCATTAAATCAATTCTGTTTTAGTAGTCAGATATCTAAAGAACTATAAATAATACGTAAAATTACAAATAATAACATCAATTTTTATCTTGAAAAACAGACTGAATCGTGGTCTTGAAAATGAATGGCCAACAGATAATCCAGATTAGATAATACATAAAAAATGTTGACTTAATATTTTATTTCATCTAAAGTTGCGCAAATATTGGACGATATTTTTATAACTGACCCTCATCACTCAGCGTAGGGTTCGAAATTGCTTTGAGAATTAATCAGCCACACTAGCCGACACGAAACTCAAGGGAATAAGAAACGTAGAATGAAACGTGTGTATTGCTTGTGATTCAATTTGTACGATGGTTTATCCAAGTTTTTATGAAGTATCTTCGATTTCAGTTCTCCAAAAGTAACTTAATTTAAACATTTTAAACTTAAAGATTGATATTTTATCACTATGAATGACTCTTAGAGGAAGAAAAAAATAGATCAGGTTAAGAATTTTGAACAATATCCATATATATAAGGTGTTAGAAAGAGACAGCTATAAAGATTCACAAAATCTTCATCATAATCATCCAACGCTGGTCATAAGTCTCCGCTAAGATGCACCACCAGCCCGATTTCGACTTTAAGCATCCGATTTCTGCCAGCCACTTGTGTAGGTTCTCATTCATCTGGCTGGAGCCTCCCATACTATTTTTTCAAGAGATATGGTCTTCACTACAGCAAACGTTTACTCCAACGATTGTAGGGTCTCCGTAAAACATAACCAGCCCATTGCCATTTCCATTTGTTCAATCTATCGGTGCTTGTTTCTCTGTTGTATTTCTTGATTCCAAAATAAATAAACACAATATTTTCAATGAATAATAATTATGTTTATGATTTACAGCCTTTTATCCAACGTATTGAGAAGCGATTTTTCGATTTTGAAATTCGTTAATGAATGAGCAAATAGATTTCAATTTACCGAAATGCCTGACATGACAAAATAAACATTTTATTTAATTATGGCGTTTAGTTTTTACAGTATATACAATTTTCCTTGAAGTTTTATTCGAATAAATACTTAAGAAATGAATGGGCTGGCTTGTTAGCTTAAATGTAAAATCTCAAAGATATCTACATATATGAGGTATATGCTGTTTTATAAATCTCTTTGAGTATGCAAATTTAAATATAAATATCTATTAAGAACTTCAAAATTCGATATCGATTTTTAAAATCTTTACAAATTGTGTGTGTTTGTGTGAATACATATCGTAGAAACTATAAACGTATATGTTAATGCTGAATTTGAATGAGAAGTACACGGAGAGGCTGTTTTTCGATAACGATAAATTAAAACTTATACCACAGAATCCTCCACAAACATACACACACACACACACACGAACACTCACACCTGCACACATACAGATCACATCTTTAATAATTTATTATCTTACTTAATCCATTTTTTGTTATCACCAGTGTTTAATTTAACTATTTTTTTCTCTACCGTTTTGATATCTATGTTATAACATTTATGTATTATTTACGAAGGGAAGAGCCTAGTTTCGCACAACACAGGGAATCCTAGTGTGGGATTTAGTTTCCTGTAACATATGTAAACATTTTGAAACTAAAGATATTATTATTTTAAATCTACTTCTTACTTCAACCAACAAAGATTTTCCTCTATCTCACACCGTCTTTCCTTCGCCTTCACGAATTTTCTTCGTCAATAAGTTATCTTTCTTATATTCCTGACATTAAAAAAATAGGCATACATTTAAGTAAAAAAAAAGTAACATGTGTGATAAAAAACTCGTTTAACATAAAACCCGTACAGTTGTTTTACATAACGTTACTATTTAAAAAAAAAAGATAGATAACGTAGGGGTAACGTAACGAACACACTGCATATATTCGTTACATAAACAAATATCAACCAATTCCACATTCGCATCGCCCAGAGCAGCTGATTTATTCTCAAAGCAATTTCGAAACCTTTGCAACCGTGGAACGAGAAATACCTATTGAAAATATTCTGCAAATATCTGGCTGGAGTCGATCTTATTATTTTTCTTGTTATTAATGAAAATGTGTTTTATTGCGTTATTTCCTTCTTCTTTTTTTTACTTTGTGTGTTTGTAGTTGTGTAACTTATATTATAAATTCTCAAAACCTACCACAAGCATTATTGGCATCGTTGAAATACTTAGCAAGAATTCTAGTAATATTAAAAACATTACTAGTTTTCTTCTTTTTTTCTGGATTAGTTATAATTTTTATGCCCGTGTCAAGTAAAATAATTTATCTCACAATACGTCTTGATAAAATGGTGGTTCTACCAAAAGTTGCATGAACTTTTGCGTGAGAAAATTGCGGCTGAATCCAAAGGGCATCGGCCATTCATACATTTTTCCGATACGGAAATCGAATCTGCGACCGAAGAATTCATTGTTAACAAATTATATTTTTACGAATAAACCATACTAAAAACTTATAAATATATCCAGGTTTGCTCAAAATCCGCTTAAGATGAGATAAGCTTTGAAAGCTTTTACTTTTGATAAATAACCGAGTTAACCAATTGCAATATTAAGTTGGTGAGGAGCGTAATTGCTTTCTACAGCGAGTAGTTTGATGGTATTGTGGGTTATAAGAGACTGATGATAATACATACATATCAACACTCCTGTTTCTCGTAGGGGTAGGTAGATACAACAGATCCCATGCGTTATGATCTCGGCACACTTTCTTTGCTTCATCCACACTCATCATACAAGGTTTTCATACAAGCTGATATTAATAATATTATAAGCTGATATAAGCTGTTAATAATATTAATTAACAAATTCAAATGATTGTAATTCATAATAACACTATTACAGTAAACTGTAAAAATTTAAAATCTATCTCAATTATAACTCAATTTATACATAATAATATGATTACTATTACTGTTTTATATAATAAAATGTAGTTTATTTTAAACTGATTGTAGGCTTACTCGAAATCCCTTTAATATTGCAGACATCCTCACTAAGGTTTCTCTATGAAAATTAAATGTATTACGCCAGCCCCTCTTAAGACATGCGTCGTATGATGTAATCAATTTAGAAATATAATGTTTGATGAAATAAATTACTTTGCAGTAACGAGCTTAATATGCAAATGTGTTACGGAATAACTAATATTAGTTTATATTAATTAACCACTTTACAGTGATGTAAAATAATAATTTGGTATCAAAGCATATTATTTATACAATATATTCACACCAAATTAAATAAAACTAAAATTTGAATTTGTTTGACATAAATAACTGGAGTTAAACAAGTCAGGGTACACATGGAATGCTGTTCTCACCTCTAAGCCGGGGCTACCCAGTATCAACTTCTTCTTTGAATCGTCGATGACCAAGATCTCACCAATCGGCTTGATTTTTTAGCGCTGCGGAGGGATATATCATCTCTCAGCATTTTTACCGCTTTTATCATGGGGAGTGCTCCCAGGAATTGTTTGGAATAATTCCCGATGCCGAATTCCACAACCACACAACTCGCCGTAAAGAAAAGTTTAATTCCCACCATCTGGATGAGTGGCGATCTACTACGGTGCGCTTCTCTCGAAATTTCTTTCTGCGGAACCTGCTACCTTCAACGGTCTGTCCGAACCGATACGACATTGATTCCTTCAAAAAACAAGCCTACACATAGCTAAAAGACCGGCATTGCTTCCGTGACTCCTGCGGTGTCGCGGTTGTCTATGGGCGGCGTTGATTGCTTTCCATTAGGCGGCACGCTTGCTCGTTTGCCCTCCTGTCCCATAAAAAAAGACAAATGCAACCTATTGTACAACCGTTTTGTAATAATGAAGTTCCTGTGACAAAAGGGTCTATATATATACTAAGGAAACTATTTTTTACTCTACTACCTCTACTTTATATAGCTAAATGAGAAATCGAGTCACAGCGCAAACAGGTCTATATCCAGCAGCATCTGTTTCTGCGCGCGATCGTGGTGGCGCCTCGCTATGTTGGTAACGACCTTAGAGTGGAGAGCATCCACGAGATAGTGGCCCGGTTGGCTCGGAAGATGTTCGACCGAGCCGACAATTGGCTACATTTCAATTTGCCCAATTTCACTCCCTTGCACGCATGTTCACCCAAAGGACATCCGGTCGCCTGGTACCCGTGAAGGCGTGCGACGGACTCAAGGTAGGAAGAGGTTTCGCTATATCACGACGACGCGAAGTCCATAAGATACCCCAAAAGCCGCTGGGAACGGTACCAAAGATCAGAGGGCAGTTGCCTTCTAAGTTGCTGTCCTTGCAGTGAGGTTTTGGTCCCCGAGACACACTAGACAGAAACGCGTTGCGAGAGATGTTGATGTCCCCGTTTAATTTTGATTTGCTTGTTGTTTACCACACCTTCTGTAAAAAATTAAAATGACATTAAACAATATATATATGTGTGTATATATATGTTTAAATTAATACTATTATATTTATAAGCATATAAATGTGATTAAAAAGACAATTATTTTCAATGTTTTTGCAATATTTTTGCAATAATATTATCTGTTATAATAATAATAAATTTAAATATATTTTTTCGAAGTGCTGCTGAATAAGCGGCTGATATGATTTTTGCGCTCCTACCTAAATAAGCATAACAGAATCAAACAAATAATTTGATTCTGTTTTGATTAATTTGGTTCTGTGTTATGATATTAAATATCTTTCATTGAACACAAGCGTTCCTTTTATTCCATTATTATTTTTATGGTGGTAATCTATATTAACATATATTTTGTATTATATATCACACATTGTATAATATAATTATTAATATTTATCTTTTGTAAGGAATTTACTAAACTTATTATAGGCTGAAATTCGAAACGAGTAGTGGATATCGCAAGATTTAAGACGTTTTATCTGATAACAAACCCTTTTAAATTTTCATGTTCAATTACAAATTTTAGTATGTTAAGAATAATTGAAGCAATTCTTTGAAAAATGTTTTTTTTACAATCCATTTAAGTTCCACTGCTAAGAATATCTTAAGAAAATTCCCTTCCTCCGCTCCATCGGAAATGGAGATCCCCTTTTTCTGGAGTAACTGAAATTTACCCACCAAACATGCCAAGTTAGATTGGTGGAAATTCTAGAATTAAAGAAACCGGCCATAGGCATATAGGCCATTCATACATTTATCCCGATACGGAAATCGAATCTGCGACCGAAAAATTCGTTGTTGACAAATTAAATTATTATATAACATTTATAAGAATTAACTATAACTACAGTAAAAGCTTATAAATATGTCCAGGTTTAGGTACACGAAATCCGCTTAAGACTGGAGGTAAGCTTTGAAAAGCTTTTACTTTTGATAAATAACAGAATTACGTCAGATTTCCTTAGTGTCAGCGTAGAAGCTGAATCTTGGGAAGCTGATTTAAGAATTAAGAAAATGGTTTATAAATAACGTAAATTATGTGTTATATTATCATGCTAAAAGTATCCGTACGTACTATTAAATGAAAGATTTTACTAATATTTAACTTTAGTGCACTTGCTTTTTAATTATCTATTTATGCAATTAAGTTATGAGATAGATATTGGTAGATAGATATAGGTACATTACGGGCTTAATGGATACCTGTAAACTATACACAATATTAAATACAAAGCCGTTCGGGATCAAAACTCGACTTAGGCTCAACGTAAATTAGTAAATAATTTAATACAAATAAGGGGACACAACCAAATCTTGTCAAAGTTATCTAAATTTTGATGTATTATATGATCGTAATGTTAATCTAAAACCGAAACTCCGACGACGGAGATAATAGAATCATCATTATTTATTAAAGCAAAGGAAAGACATCATATCATACATCCAAACCTTGCCGCATTTGCAGAGCACTGGAAGAAACTCAGGAGAAATATGGGGAAAGTGTAGAAAAATAACCATTGCATAATGAAGTTGAATTAAAAATAACCGCACGTTTTTTCGTCACAACTTTATTGGTATAATACAATCCAATTCTTCAATGTGGCGGTATAAAAAATATCTTGTAATTATTTATTTGCTCAAAATATATTTACATTTTTATTTTTAAAATGGTTTACAAATACTCGTGCATATATTTTGCCATCCTTACAACGACATATAAATATATATAGTAACCAAAATTAAGTTATTTACTTAATAACTAGTATATATACCTAATAATAAACGTCAAAATTTTAACACAAATTAATAAATATATACCATAATATTTTTTAATATAACGTAGTATAAGTAAAATAATACAGACTATAACTGTAATTAATGGCTTCAGGCAGTTCAATACTAAAGTGTGTCACTAGAGCTCATGTAGATAAATCCCTTCATCTTATAAAGTGCGGCTCAGCACTGGCTAATGGATGAGCCAAAGTTCCTTGAATAATAACGCGGATATTTCAAAAGACCGGAATCTCGTTAAACACGACGAGAGTACAAGGAAAACACTCGAGAAAAATAATTTTAATAAGACGCTTAAGACGGTTTAATGTAATTTATTTCAGTAAATTATACCTCACTTTTTCTTCATTCTTCTAGGTGGTCATGCTTTTGACAGAGGAGTCGTGGTTGTTTTATATAGTGGTGTCATCTTTTTAGCCACCATCATCTCTATGGTTTCATTCATCGCCGCCATTCATCTCTAATGGTTGTTATGAGAACGCTCTTCATCTCCATCCACCGCATTGAGGAGAATCTGCCATGCGCACCGTCTCTCTCTCATAATTTTGTTCTACCTAATCACATTATGTTGCATATTTTAACTAGATATATATTAATTAGAGCTGTATATTTGTTTAAATAATTTGTATTACATAGTACATTTTTTATGAAGAAAGGGTGGAAATAGGCAATGCAAAGTGAAGACAATTGCTTGTGAAAGTTTTCAACATTTGGAGCAACATTGCCAATCTTACAAGACCGTATTCAGGTTATTCTTAATGAATCTCATGTTTACTGTTTCAAATTTTGCTTTAAAACTTTTAATTACTTTGTAAGTTTATCTTTACAAAACAGAATATGCATCAACTAGTTTTCAAAAGTTTCAGCTTTAGCAAGAAGAGTTTCTACCACATATTGAATACGTTATAAGGTAAAGTTTGTACTCAGAATTATTAATCGTTTGTACTTCATACTACACGCTACTCCTAACTTAAATATATAATACATATATAATATATTAAAATTATTAGCAGTTTTCTTTGAAAAACCAAATTATTATTTAGTTGAGAGACATCTTTGTGAACTATATAAACTCCATTCTCATTTAGAAACATCAAATAAAAAACATTAAAATTACATTAAAAAAATATATAAAAATTTATTATAGTCTGATCAGTCAACCATGAAAATAAGGAAATAAAAAAGACAACGCCTTTTCAATGCCTGTGGTGTAGCAGATGTCTATCTATGGGCGGCAATTATTTGTTTCCATAAATCACGCTTGCTTTCCCTTACCATAAAGAAATATATCAACCTATTACTAAAAGTACATATTTTAGGTTTTTCTTCATTTCTCAAGTAATCTATATAAACTTTTGGTCATTGATTGGCGTATGGCGTGCTTATATGCCATTAGTAAGAATAAATTCATTGTATAACATTAACCACGATTGCGTGATGCGACGTGTTTTGTTCCCCCACCTGTGATTATTAGTGTTTTGTTCACCAAGGTTAACTACGTCACATTGATTGTTACATAAGTAAAATGTGTCCGGTTTTAGAAATTTATTTACATTGATTCAGACTACATCTTTCATGACTTTGTGGGAGATAGCCGTGTGCATCGTACTCAAGTTCTACTTCATTTTGATTGATCAAACAAATAAAGGCTTCACTTAACAGGAAAGTTTTAGGTAGTTATAATAAGCACAATATGATAATTACGATCGCATCGCATTACGATAAAATTATCATAAACTATAACTCTCATAGTAAATTATGGCTATAATTCCGAAATCGCATTGAGTCATAGACGTAAAAGTTTTCGTAAAGCCTATGGCATTAATAAGTCTATTTTTTATTCAGCATACACTTGTATTTGCTAACTTAGCAAGCAATGTACGCATCTCTTTAATTCACACAAATCTAATAGTTTAAATATGATATTCAATTATTTGTATCATTTAAACAATATCAGAAACACAGCCCTAGCTATAAAGTATTTATAATTAGTTCATTCTAACTAAGCGCCTAAGCAATATATCAAAGAATTAAGCATTGATGATTTATCTCCACTTACACAGAATGAGGTCAGGGATTAAAAGGATCGGACCTTTCTAGAGTAACGAATATCATAATGAATAATAAGACCTTTTCTTGCAACAGCAATTCTAACACATAGGTAACCAAAAAATGACGAAAGAACTATCAGTACTTTTTATTTTTAAAATGGTATAATAAATAATGCAAAAATATTATTTCTGGAATTCTAATGATCTCTTCTATGATAGCAATTATAATATAAATCATTTAATAATATTAAAAGCATTTTTAGGTCTTTTTTTCATTTAAGAATTTTTAAAGTTTAATATGCTGCTTCAACTTTCTAAACCCTTTTCCAGCGAGCGCGAGCGGAGGATCTGTTTCAAATGACATACGTAATACATAGAGTATGCGTTCTGGAAAAGCTAGCGCTGTCTTGCGGAGGATAGACAAAACTAAAAGATCAGTGCAGTCTAGGCTCGATTACGTTCGATAAATATTATAGATGTGTGTTTTTAATAAAGAACGTCTTTAGTGCTCCATCATTTCGTTTTTTAATTAAGTAAGTTAAGCATACAAGTAAGTTAATCATAAGTTAATTAAGTATATTCGTAATCGTTATTTTTGTATATATTAGATGTTATGACTGAAAAGAAAGAGGTGCTAGACTTACTCAAACATTATTTTGTTAAGACAAATTATTTAGCTTTTTTATGGGATAGAAAGGCAAACGCAGTACCATAGGCAGTGCAGAAACGTTGCCGAACTTTAAGGAAAGTGTCATTATGGGACATAATGACACTTTCCTTAAAGTGACATATGGGGGGGGGGGTTGGGCCTTCGGAACTCAACCGCTCACCAGGCGAAGCGTAGTAGATAAACGACAACTCATACACCAGTTTTTTGCGGGAGTGTGGTATTTCCCCGGCCCATTCATGCTACACACAACTATTTAATATGCCTTTCTTGACAAACTCTTCGTCTGCAGCGTTGCTCTATCATCAAAATAAAAACAATATCATCTCGGGTGTTATAAATCAGATATATAAGATGTGTATATTATAAATTCTTTTAAATTTAAGAAGGTTTTCTTATGTAGAATATGTTTCAAACATTTTACGCATTTAACGCTCCAAAGGATTCTATAAAGATATCGCCGGTTATAAAATGATCTTCGAGACAAAAAGTTAATACGTTTCTTTTATATTTTATATTCTGCTTGAAAGTATTAAATGTTCAGACAAAGAATAAAATACAGAATTAGGTCCTTTTTTACAATTTAGCTGAAGCACTTTAGCTTTCCATTTCAGGTCACTACATCGCAAAAATGGAGCGGGAGGCCGAGATTAAAAGGAATCTATAAATTATACGGCGGTGTGGTCGCTATGTTTCACTTAGTTGAAATAGTAACTTTTGTCTACTTTATTTTCTGTGTGAACTATAATTTTTTATAATCAAGGCAGATATGTATATATTTTAGTCATAGTATAAATAATATATTTATGAAACTATTATATTTTTGGGATTAATAAAAAAACATTTATCATTGAATATCCATATTATTGCAGACAAAAATGTGTGTACTTAAAAATGTTTATGTTTTTGTGTAAGTGATAGTGTCGAAATAGTAAGCAGTTACATCTCGGTTAAGATTTTGCCTTTTTGAAGGAGATAGAAAGAGGTAGGTGTGGTATATACCCTTCGGGTATATGAAGTGACGGTTTGCGCACGCAAGAACAGGATGCATAAAGCCGAATATCAGGCTAGCTAATGGGTTTTAGGAAGGGAATGCCTTTATTCAGTAATGGATTGCCGCAATTTGTTGTTGATGATGATGATTATATATTAATATTGCAGCCTCAGAAAGAATGTGACGTAAATCAGTTTTTCATTCAAAGTCTTTTATAAATTTGAACATGTAATTCTGTATTTTATTTTCTAGTTTAATTATAATATAATTTTTCTAATTTATTTTCATGGATTTTAGCAAAGTAAAGTTTGACTTTCAATCTTAATTTCAGATAAAGTTTTCGACTTCGGAAAAATTGTCAAGTGCTTCAATGTTTCGAGGAAACAATAAAGGGAAGATAAAATGTAGTCAAGTAAAAGTTTCCAATCAAAGTTCATGATTACAAAAGTTTTCACTGGATCGAAGACGTGGAAGCAAGTTAAATGTGAATTTGTTGCTAAGACGACTAAATTAAAACTAAATAAGGAATGTTTCGTTTTGTGGAAATTATTATGAATATTGTATTCTTTAATATATTTATTCTTTTATATATTCACGCCTATCCCCCGCAGGGGTTGGCAGAGACTACAGAACTCCATCCGCTACCGTTCATCGCAGCGAAACGGCTCTCCATTAGCTTTTCGCCCTCGTGACAATTAGGACGTGACGGGTGGCAAACCACGTCGCCGTCATTTTCCACAAATTAGGTATATTAAATTTGTTTTAGTGAATCCCACTAGCCGCAAGGGAAGATGGAGGTCAGCCCCAGCAGAGCCCTGCATGCTGAGGTAAGGCACCATAGTACCCGGGGGAGCCCGATCTCGGGACGTTCGGCACGCTTGCGACTAAGCTCGCCCGTAGCCACGTATCCATTGGCACGGCAGACCGTGGATTGACGGAGAGGAAGGGAAAGGATATAGAAGAAAGGAAAGAGCAGGAAAGGAAATGCGGATTGGGGTCGGGGGGTTACCAGACTCGGAATAAATATTTATAAATCCATTCTGATGCAGGGATCGACCCCGCGACCATTGACTCCGCGGGCGGACGGCCCCGCTACTGAGCCATTCGGACGTCGTTCTTTAATAATAAATTTCTATTAAAATTAGTATTTTTCCTTAATTATTAAAGTTATATCCATGATAATTGATTTTAGTAGTCTACGCCGTTTTAGAAGAACAACTATTAAAAAACCGTTTCTCCACTGAGGCCAATTATGTTTTAAATGATAAGAAGGGAAACGAGCAAGCGTGTCGCCTTATGGGAAGAAATCAACGCTACTCGTAGACATTTGTAACACTATATGCATTGTCAGCGCCGGCTTAAAGGGGGAGGGGGAGCGAATCGGATAGTCGCTAAAGATGCCAGGGCCAAGAGGCACCGCGTGCGCTAATGCATGTTTAAAAAAGCACTAAAGGAGAGGAAAAAAAGATACCAAAATTGTTGAAGTTCTTAAACAGATACTTCAAACATTTATTTTATAAAAATTTTAGATGTTTAAATATACAAAAAAATTTTATCGAATAATAGCTATGAGAATAAAGATTTAGCCGTTTGTTTTTTTTTTATGGGATAGGAATACAAACGAGCAGGCGTGTCACTTGATGGAAAGCAATCAAGGCCGCCCATAGATATCTGCAGTGCACTAGGCAGTAGAGATATGTTGCCGGCCTTTAAGGAAAGTGTCATTATGGAAGGGGGGAGGAGGGTTTGGGCCTCCGGAATTAAACCGCTCACCGGACGAAGCGCGGTAGCTCAGCTACCACTCAGACGTGGATTCTGCGGATGTATGGTTGTTACTTCCCCGTGCGAACACGTCCATTCATGCTAGACAATATGTCATTCTTGACAAAGTATTCGTTTCCAGCGTGTAAATGTTTCGTCTTCAACCAAGTATCCGACATTATAGATTCTTTACTTAGAGTTATGTTAAATTTAATAAAAAACATGGAGCCCAAGTCAAATATATTTTTTTTCATAATACGTATTTATTACATAATAAAGTGCGCCAAATCACTCGACCGGAGGGCCTATATGGCTAAGGTCGGCTCAAGGCATTGCGCCTTTGAAAATATGTAGTGTTGTTTTTGAAAGTTCCATTGTAAATAGCGCTGTTTTTCATTGGTTCTAAAACGTGGTGGTGAATGAAAAGGAATTTCGGGAAAACTCATCGTACTATATCACCGCTCACTTAAATGGTAGAGATAAAATTTATAGTACACAATTTCACGATCATTTCTAGTTACTTAAGTGTATGCGTATTTATATACATATGCGTATATATATACATATGCGTATATATATACATATGCGTATATATATACATATGCGTATATATATACATATGTATATATGTGTCACGACAAAGGGTATGTGTTTATAGCCATATTTAGCAAATTAAATATTCCACAGCAGACATTTCTCTTTGCGTCTAGACTAGAAGGTCAAATTGAATGTTGCGTCTACAAATTCTCATCAACTTATATACGTGTAATAAAATTTAGGCACGACTGAGCAAGTAGGCAAAACATTTAAATACCTAATTAAATTGTAATTTGATCAAAATCAAAAATATTTTGCTCAAATAGAGTTTAACTTAACAATATGTTGTATATTTTTGAGTCTGTTTCGTGATAACGAATATAAATATAAATTAGACCATTAAAACTACTTTGCCCAGTATCCGAAAAAACTGTAAAAGCTACCAGCAAAAGTGTCTTCGAATCTAGTTAGGAAGAACTAGTTTTATTATTGTATTATGGCTCATCGATATCCACTGACAGTGGTATAAACTTCACTTCTATGCTCTAGGATTGTGCGTTCGGTTTTGCATTGTTACATATGTTTTTATACTAAAAAAATAGTATTATGTGATTCGTGTAGTTATCGATATATAGGGCTGCCTTATTTCTTCTCGTGGGTGTCATACGAGGCGATTGCGGCAACAAATACCAGTAGAGAGGCATGGCGACTAGTTAAATAATAAAAACCAATCTGCGATTCCAAACAACGCCCACTTGTTTGTGGGAGGCCAACGTCCAGCAGTAAACTATTACGGCTGCAGCAATACATGATGATTTTGAGATGATTCGTGTATTGTATTCGTATGTTATTATATTCGTATATTCACGGTTATGTTTGCCTATTACTCGATAATATGAGCGTAAAGCGTTTATTAGCTTATTATTATTATCAATTATTTTTATATTTTATTACACATGTAAGATTTTATAATATCATTTAATCATTATTTATTATATAATATAATGATAATGTCATTTACTCCAACGTTTAACCAGTGTGCGCGATCCAGCACTCGCGTGAGTGATCCAGACGGGTGCTGGAGTAGAGATCGCGAATCGGCAAACGTATTGTGGGATGCCCTCCGCTAGATGGAGTGACGATCTGCGCAAAGTGGCTGGCAGAGACTGAATGCGTGTAGCCGAAGATCGGCCTAGATGGCGCACCTTGAGTGAGGCCTATGTCCAGCAGTGGACTGCCGAGGGCTGATTTTGAATATTGATCGATAGCGTCATTAGTTTTTATTTGTCAACACATATTTACTTATTTATTCCGCTGACTCATCTACCCAGTGTCTTGGCCTCTGTTTGGAGTTCTCGCCAATTGGTTGCTTGAAGCTCATTCAAGTCGACTATCACGATATTCCAATCACTCTTTTGTCTGCGTGATCTTCTCTCATCCTGTCTAGATGCCAAACCAACGGAATCTATGTACCTTTGTCTTTTAGATAACAAATGGTCTTTGAAATACATTTGTTCTTATCGCATTTTACACTATTATAAAATGCTCGAGTAGTTTAAAACTTTTGTAGAATTTTAAATGTAAAATACATTTTTGAAAAGTAAAATCTTCTTTCAATACTGAGTGGTATTGAAAGAAGCGGTAATCGCAAAAGGTTTGAACTCCCAATCTAATGTTGTATGTAATGTAAAATTGTATGTTTGCATTGATCTATCTCGACTATTGACGTAAGGGTCACATTGTTGACAAAAGTAATACTTATTTTCATTACAGTAAGAATCATTCTAGTAATGTAAAAAGTATGTTATTCTTATTTTATATAACAGAAGTCTTGTAGAAGACGCTTACTATTGCTTCCCTTCAATTTGTCCTTTATTAATAATTCTTTTATTAACACTACAACCCAGAATGTGTTCGGCCTCCTCAATTATTCTTTCCTATTAGTGGTAGTATGGCTCCTTAATCTAGGTATTCCCATTGCCACTATATCCTCTTTGTGCATCTTATTCTTTCACTAAAGTCGTCTAAAAGGCATCGGTCTGATACTTTAAAAAAATATTTTATTTGCCTGAATAAAATGAAAAATACCCTTATATTAAACTTATATTATACTTAACTATAATATTAATAAATAAAATCTTATAATCTAATATATTTATATACTATCTTATCCCAGGCACAGGAAATGGCTCAGCTTTTGCTAACAGGGGAAGGAATTCCCTTGTAGCGCTGATTTTCAGCCACTCCCTTCCCGCAAGATGTTATGCGGGAGTTGGCGTGCGAGCGTGTGTACTTTTTTCTATGTGGGAATTCGTTAGGGTTTTTTCACAGTACCAGGTATTATCCCTTACATGTACCCTTCCTATTTATCCAAGCTTGGGACTGATAGCTTTATAGGAAACCTATTTCCACTGACGGAGTTCTATTATCAACGATAGACAGAAAAATATTTCTAAAATATATAAATAGACATATTCTTTATTGCAAACAGAAACGAACTTAATATATATATATATATATATATATATATATATATATATATATATATATATATATATATATATATATATATATATATATATATATATATATATATATATATATATATATATATATATATATATATATATATATATATATATAATTGTAAATCAAAAAAATAACTAAATCGTTTATAAAGAATTGTCACGTGTAGAGTTATTGTAACAATATACCATCTTCAATGTAGACCACGCCAACTTGAACTTTACGACAATTCTAACACATGAGTTGTCCTCAACCGAAGGCAATAAATTGCACCCGCTACCCGAATGAAACTTTATCAGCGGTTTTGGAATAGGGGATGTAAAATCCGAAATAGATAATCTTTTATTAATACGGTACCACATATACCTGCTGGCCACAAACCTCCCTATTTCTGGAGGAACGGCCACCATACTGGTATAAATGAAAAAAGGCGCCCCCAGATTTCGATTAAATACATGTAGCCCATACATTATCCCGATGTTGAAATCGAGTACGCTACCATTGATTCTGTTAGTTTCACCACTGACCCAATTAGATCGTTAAGTATGAGGTAAACTTTAATATAGAAATATACATAGACAGATTTTAATTAATTTTTAATTTGTATATTTATATATTAGTAATATCCCTCTTAATAACAATATTATTACTACGTTCCTTTATACGCGGTATTCATTCCAGAGAACGTCTAATACAGTGCTTGACACTTATGTAAAAGAAGTGAACAGTAAGTATTCCAGGAGTAACAAACCGGTCGATCTCGGTTTTTAGCCCAATGTCAGCTGAACTATAAACAAGGCAAAGAAAAGAATTTTTAATACACTAGAAATAATTTTCAATTTTCTTGTGTTTTTCTCCTTATAACATTAAAATTCTTATGAAACACTCTTTTATTTACTTAGAAAACTTTCATATAAGTACATTTAGATGTTAAGTTTATAAATAAGTACTGGCAGAAGAATTTGGAAGACCATACAAAGTCTAGCTAGCAAACACTCTAACTAATTTGGGCACCCCTGCTATATTCCAGATATGGACAGTTTATCAATCGGACATTGCTGCGTATTGATTTCACGCAACATTCGGGGGTGTAAGCATAATGTCCTTGGTTGGTGGGAGGATTGGGTATCGCAGATTATTTATAATTACTCAGGTGACCACTGCCTTCCATCTACTGTTATTTACGGTTTTTGTCGCCTAAAGCACCGATAGAGAGATATAGGTTGGCCCTATTTTGTAGCGGTAATTACACAGCAAGAAAGTACAGTGTGTTTTTTTTTTTAATAAAATATACATAATTACCCCAGTACTAAATCAACAAGTATAGAAGAAGATTTTATTAATCGAAATCAAACAAGCGTAAGTATTCGTGCAAAATATTCCGTGAATAACTAAAAGGCTAGGACGGATTACGGAATGTAGGTCAAAGGTCAGTGTGGGTCGGGTAAGTTAAATATTTTCTGAGCTGAAGGATTTCGATAACTATCGATTAAACCTTTCCCGACATTTGCGCTAGCTACATATACGATTGTTAAAATAAATTTAAATTAAAATTCTTCATTTTTTGACTTCAACACATTACAAAATTAATTTATCAAACATCAGTCACAGCCAACAGTCAAGCGTTTTTCTCCCTCTCGTTTCTCTGGATGGAGAAAAAACAGCGAAAAAACTTCGCAGGTGTTCTCATTTTTGGTTTATTTTCTTATTTTTTGTGTATTGAATGTGTATAAATAAATTATAGATAGTCTCACAAAAACCAGGAAAACGTTCAGTTATTAATAATTAAATTGTAATCTATGTAGTAAAAAGAATAACAGACGAATAATAATATAAATTATATATGAATGGATATTTTGAAACTTTAAATCCAAATAAACAGGAACAATCCTTTTTATCTATCATGATTAACAGACTTGACATGATTGACAGACAGATTGTTATGTAGCCCAGTTTTCAGCTACATATTATACATATAAACACAAAATTCGAAACCGCTGTAAATAACACAACTGGCAAAAAAAAATTATTGCATATTCGGATTAGAAAAAAAGTACTGCGTCGAATAGTCTGGGTCTCACAGTTCTACGACCAATAAAAAATTTTATACAGCGTTGACACTGATTATATTTGAGTGATCAGATACAATTTTTTCTTAAAAGATTTTTTGGCTCTGGTGTTAAGTTTTTATTTTGCGGTTTACAACATTATCGCATTTTTGCGTCGATATATGCAACTTCTGCAGTCGCACTACGCAAATCATCACTCCATTCAGTCCATTGCCACTTTAGTTAGCTAGAACCGCTATCAACTTCTTCTTCTTCTAAGAGTGCCTCTCCGACTTGCGAAGGTTGGCAGACATTTCAGCACAACTTTCCTCCTCCTTTGCGAAATGCAACAGTTCTGGAGCACTTGCTATCTCGATCCACTCCCTGATATTACGTAGCCAAGAGTTTCTTTTCAACAGAAATGTTACTGGACTGGACTGGACTGGACATAGAATATTTTAGCAGGTAAACTTTAATTATAACAGAGCTTAATAATTGAGAATTGTTTTATTAAAACTTATCTAATTGTTTCACAGAATAGGTTTATGATATGCAAGTTGTCAAAGGGTCGAGTTACGGTTGATAGACGCACATCAGAAGGAAACTTTACCACAAGAACAAACTTGATCTTCTACGTTCATCTAGACGTTTGACCCATGAGATAGATAAAGTCTAATCCCAGTAAAGTTCGATGCGAAGATTAAATCAAATCAAACTTGTTTAATCTGCGTTGCGACGTTGAGTTTAAAGTTACTTACGAGATTGGGGATTTGGAGTAAGAGGATTTTGTGCCGTAATACATGTTGTGGTTCTAGCTTCTTGGTAGCAATGAAATATCTTGAGACTCAACATCATGTCTGCGATTTAAAATGAGGATCTACTTTTTATATTTGCAAATAACACTTTATTAGTGTTATTAATGGAGTCAGGCATTACTTTGCGGAAATCCATCAGTATATGGACAGTCAAAAGTTTTACTTAGCTAAGATCCTATAGCTATAGCTAAGATAGCTTGTCGAAGATCTTAGCTAAGTAAAACTTTTGACTGTACACTTTATGAGTGGTCGAACTATGGTAGCACAAAAGGGCCGTCTCACCAGAGGAAATTCACACCCTTACTAAATATCGGAGTCAAGTGATAACATTTTAAATTTTTCCTTTTCCTTTATTTCCATCTTTTCCTTCTATCACTTTCTTCTACTCCCAATATTCACATACTTACTTAGATAGGCAAAGCGTCGGCAGTACCCCTAGTATTGTAGATGTCCAAACACGTAACACGTTACCATTAGGTGAATTGTTTGTTCATTTGTCTATTAATTCCCTAAAAGTACCACTAAGATCGAAACCTGAACCTGAACTTTTTGGTTCAATTCTCTCCCCTCCTGTATTTATACAACCCTTTGCAAAAAAAACGGGCGGTTTTGATGTTTCTAAAACATTGGTAATAATATAGTTCTAAAGAGGTTTAAAAAATAGCCAAACTATGTTACTGGCACTTAAAAAGAGTCTTGGTATGAAAAAAATAATTCCACATTCAAAGCTTTTGTTCTTAAAAAAAATAATTCCTTTTTTATTTTGTAACTTTTTACTTACTTTTCGCAGATTTGTTGTTAGAAGGTTATCAGGTAACTAAAACTAACTTTTTGTTATTTTTAGTAAAATAATTTTATTTGTCGCATCATCTTTAACATATAAATTTGTTTGTCGCATCATCCTGCCTTATTGTGACTTAAAACGGATGTCTTTATGTGTATTGTAATGGCAGAAAAAGCAATAAGAGCTAGTAAAATTATAGCGCTGCTGGAATAGGGCTGTAGCCAATGCTACATCCGATATAGTATTCATTGAAAATGGCGTATTAAATGCAAAAAGGTACATAACAGGAATAGTTTATCAACATACACAACTTGCACTGTCTGTATTTAGTGAAAATGCCATTTACATGGATGATAATGCTCGGGCTTACCGTTCTGACGTAGACCCTTATGTGCAAGAGATCAGAGTATTTGTTGTTTGGACTGGCCAGGGTGGAGCCCCGACCTGAACCCCGACGAGCGCGTCTGAGACCTTCTAAAAAGGTGAGCACAATCTGTCCAACCACATCCACAGAAAATCAGGGAGATTAAAGGTGTGATCTCGACTGAGTAGGAACATATTCCACAGTACACCATCAAAAGCCTGGTGCAAAGCATGTAAAGACGATAATATGCCGTAATTCCTGTAAGGGGAGGTCATACTCGTTATTATTAATCATTTTTTTAGAGTACCATAAAAATAATGAAGACTAAAAAAAGAAAAAATCCAAGAAAAAAGAAAATATAAAATTTGAAACAAGATAAAGCAACATATATAATAGTCTGTCGTAATTTTTTTTGTAAAAGTCTAGACGAGGTCACATTTAATATCTGGCAACATATAATTGATCTAGTAGTTAAATACCTCTATAATAAAAATAAGTTATCAGTTTTATCTCAAACAACTGAAATATTTTTTTCCGTGCCAAAGATAAAATATATTTCAAATATTATTCACAATTGATTGCAGAATATATATCTCTCGAAATGGCTCAATAACCTCAATTTTTCAACTTGTATTATTTTGCATACTCTTTTATGTAAATATAAATCAAACATTATATGGTTTACTGTTGGGTTAGACTTTGCCTCCATGTTAGAATTATTAAAAAAAATCACCGAACCATTAGCCCAGTTGAGTATGAATTCTAAAGAATGAATGAATATATGCCAAATAAAAAATAATAAGATGCGACACATCTCTTTATTTTTCGTTTGGCATAAGTTTCAAAATTTTATCAAAAGATCTGCCTTAAGGGGTCTTTCTAAAGTATTATTGCATTTAGCATGTTAAAATAATATTTCGAAAATTACTTCAATATTAATTTGTTACTGATGTAACACCTGGACAAAGACTTATTCAAGTTTATAGAACTTGACCTATTGACTAAGTATTCCTACCATCAATTCTAGTGCATAAGTGACTAGTCTCAGAAATATATTTGTCTAAGTAAATAACTAAAAGTATTTAAACCATTTAAGGGTAAAATACATTACAATACGTCTAGAGAATTATCTGCCAGTTGAATCGTCTTAAATACGAGTTAAGAAAAACAAACCGCGAATTTCAAACAACTCGTATCAGAACCACTAATAAAGTTTCAGCCCGGGTAGCAGATGTTATTTATTTTCCCAGCTCAGGAATAAGTTTTACTTTGGAATTATTGTGATTTGTGGGACACGTAACATTTACATACATATTGTCACGCCTGTTTCCCGTAGGGGTAGGCAAAAACCACAAATCTCCATCCGCTACGATCCCGGCACACCTTCCTTGCTTCCTCCTCACTTATCCATCTTTTCGTCCATCCTTCTTCTCACATTCATCGTACCGAAACGGCTCTCCGTTAGTCGCTTCTCGCCCTCGTGGGAATCAGGACGTGACGGGTGGCGAACCACGTCGTCGTCATTTTTAAAAAATCACGTAATATTAATTCATAATATATTAATAATTTCATATTTCATCACCATTATCATCATCAATCTGCTGCAGCCTACTGCTAAACAAAAGTCTTCCTCAAAGTGTACTACCTAAGTCGATCTTCGACTACACTCTACGCAGATCGTCGCTCCATCCGGGGTGCGTACAACTCAACGATTCCCAAGATGCGATCAACGCATTAGTGTTTAGCGTTTTATATTTATTTATATGTATTTCAAAATTTTATACCGACAGAATTTAATAATGACATTCTATTTGTAACGCATAGAATTCATTTTCACTTGAATCGATTGTTCTGTTTTCTTACAAAACTCAAATACAAAAAGACTCCTAGCTTCCTCGCAGCTTGTTGTCTTGGGAGATTGCGAATCGATTTATTTTCCCGATTCCGACGAGACCGACCGTTACAATTTTATATATATATATATATATATATATATATATATATATATACATATACATATATAATATTAAATAAAATAGGTATAGGATAATCACACATTACAAGGAGATTGTGTAATGCAGATTTGTTTTTTTATTTCTCAAGTAGGTAGTTGTAATTCCTGATGTATATTCATACAGACGATTACGTCCATGTCATTTGGCCAAAACTGATTACCTAAATTCTAATTTCAACTTTTGCAGATTCATATTTACCCTGATGAACGTTGTTCGTTCCAATTAACTAAAGGCCAACGAGAGTGAAGCATAATACGAGATGACTTCCTAACCTCGATTCATTTAATTATACTTAATGGGTTAGCGCTCCATTAACTATAATCAAATGTATCAATAAATTAAATACAAACCATTACACAAACGTGATCATATACTGTTTAGATAATTATTAGTAAGTTACCAACAGTAATTATATCATATATATAGTATCATTATACTCAAATGTATATATTATATTTAAAAAATATTTCTAGCCACATATAATATAGTTTCTTTATATTTTTAAACTATAGTTTCTTTATATTTCTAATATTTGTAAACAAACAAGTAAAAACAAATTTCAAATACATTTCATAAAAATGTCATGGCACGTTTATGTTTTTTTTTTACATTTTAAAACAGTGCCAACAATTAATAACATTATCTATAAATGTTTATGTGCAGGTTTGAAATTCGTTTAATAATTTGAATTTTTTGTAAGTAAGATCACATTTATTAATTAACAAAACTATTTTTTTGCTTTGTTTTTTGCGTTGTGAAAGAGACCATTATAAAAATTCAATACATCATAATTAAAGTTCCTTCATAACGAGTATATAATCTGACATTTGAAACAAATCACCAAGGTTTATAATTAGGGTTAATTTTAAATTATTGTAAATTTTAAAAGACAATGGAAACCTTAATTTAAGATAATCCTATAAATATATGTTATGAAGGCAAAGTTATCATTTAAATTATTTTTAATTAACTGTGACATACAATGTTTGCGAAACAAACAAGAAAAAAAAACAATCGCTTATGCTTCCCTGGAACTGTATCGCTCGTAGTGCACTATATACGTTCGTACTAGGTCACGAAAAAAGATGAAACATCCAAACAAGTCCCCATTTATAAAAGCTTCGTCCCCCGCTGAGCTTGAAGTGAGTAATTTCCATTTGTAGTATTGAACGAGGACGTGCAGAGCGTACACTATCAACGAACTCGTGTTTTTGTTCACAAACACGTAAACGTTTTTGGACAATATGTTTCAAATAATAATCGCAATGCTAAACATTTATTCTATAATAGAAAGCTTCCATTGAAACGGCACAAACTAAATTATTATGTTAGGAAAACGATCGATTCCATTGACTCAGTGGCGGGGCCCTCCGCCCACGGAGTCAATGGACGCGGGTTCGATTCCCGCATCGGAATAAATATATATATGAATTTATAAATATTTATTCCGAGTCTAGTAACCCCCCCCCCAATCCGTATTTTCGTTCTTGTCGTTTCCTTTCTTCTCTATCCTTTCCCTTCCTCTCCGCCAATCCACGGTCTGCCGTGCCAAAGGAGGCGAGCTTAGTCGCAACTGTGCGGACCGTTCCAAGATCAGGCTCCCCCGGGTACTATGGTGCCTTATGCAGTATGCAGGGCTTTACTGGGACTGTCCTCCATCCTCCCTTGCGGCTTGTGGGATTCACTAACACGAATTAATATACCTAATTTGTTGAAAAATGACGGCGTCGTGGTTCGCCACCCGTCACGTCCTGATTCTCACGAGGGCGAGAAGCGACCAATGGAGAGCCGTTTTGCTGCGATGAATGGTAGCGGATGAAGCTCTGTGGTCTCTGCCAACCCCTGCGGGAGATAGGCGTGAAAATATAAAAAAAATATGGTAGGAAAATGTTCGATTCCTTTTCTTTGATGGCAATTAGTTATAACTAGTATGCCAGTGTCAAGTTAAGTGTAATAATATCTAATATCTTGGAATGTACTAGTTAGCTTGTCATGTTACGTCTTGATAAAATGGTAGCTATTGTACCAAAACCTTCTATGGACTTTTTCAGTCAACTTCAAAAAATCACGTAACACGCAATTATAAGAAATAAATCACTTCACTTATACCCTTTAAGCAAACTATACTGTGTAATACGCCACCATAATTAAACAATATAACTGATAATAATATAAGATTATAAAAATGAAATAAATCCACGTCACTGATGTAAGTTGGAAAAGTCCCCGATTCCTTTTCTTGATCATACAGGTAATTACAGAAACGTTTTTATTTCTAACATTAGTGTCTACAGCTCATCCAAGGAAAATTATTATATATTCTTGCGGATGCTTACCTCTATGTTAACTTATCACTACGCGTAAGCTACACTTAATTCGATGAGCGTTAGAAGAGGAAAGCTCAAACCCACCTCCATCCCTCTTGTCTTTGTTTTTTCTTACTTTTCTCTATTTATTACAATACCCTTCAGGAATGACAAACCTACATACATATTTACATCTAAGTGTTATTATTTCCAAAAAAAATTAATGTGGCCATGACGTACCAACAAACAATATTGAAGTAGTAAATATATTATACAACAATAACATTTGTCTTTATTTGTAAGTAGAAATAGACCTCCACTACATTTGCTTGGTCTAGAATTCTATGTTTATTACTTTGATATAGTAAAATTTGGTTGATATAATATATACGGAAACAGTAATTGCTTGTGAAGCAACAATTATATTGAGCTATGACCCGAATGCATTTCTGTTATACATACACTAGTTTTAGGTAATAATTATATTCGTATAAAATTATAATTATGTTTAACTGTGATATTCAAAGTGATGAGTAAGCGAATGTGATGAGCCAATAAATAAATAGTAATCTATTTATCCACCAAATAAATAATTTAATACATCGCCAAAAGTTGTATCATTGAAGCCAAAAGAAATTGTGAAAAATAAAAATACCAAAGTTTTTATATTAGTTGGTGCACTAAAAGGTTCTGATATTAGCTAAACAGTAATCCATAGAAATTTTATGTTAGTCGACGCGACGTCTTCTGACCACTTAGCCTAATACAAGTTAAGGTTTGTCGAGTGGTGTGGATACAGAGTATTTATTAGTAGAGAATTTGTTAATATGTATGACATATGTAAGTGACATATCTTGAATTTTATTATTTTTTATCATTAAATGAAACGTAGATTTTTTAAATTCAATTTATTTTTTTATATCATTAAGCATTTATTCAGATAAATGCCTCACTCTTTTTCTTATCAATTTTACACAATAGAGAACCTCTCTCAGCCAGAGTTATTCGGCGCCCACTTTAATAAGGCTAAACCAATTGATGAAATTAAAATAATTACGTGATTAAATATAAGTCTTCTAAATATTAAATTTTCGTATGATTGTAAAAAGGAATAATTATTCAAATTTTTTAAAAGAAAATTCATCGTAATTAATTAGAGACAACAGAGACGAGGAAGTATTTTCGTTCCGACCTTTTTAGAAACCTTTTCCTTAAATATAAATCAACAACGTAAACACTTTATTCGGATTTTATTTATCGCTCCTTTTCAGTCATTCGTTCAGGCGGGAGATAAGTAAATAAATGTGCAGAGAGAAACTTTACTTAAAGAAAGAAATACAATATATATCACAGTTTATTATTTATATCTCATACACAACAAAAACTTGAAAAATAGATTATACATGATCACAGACATTAACAACCGAAAAACGCTGACAGATATATCTTCTATTTCAGAGTTCCTTCCAGAATCCATTAGATGATCGAAGAAAAGGAAAATATCCTAATAAATCTTAGCTTTTATTTCATCGAAGATCTATCTACTTAACGCTTGTAACTTTTATATCAAACATAGGTGAATAACAACTTGAGATACCTTCAAATATTTTATCTTCCTGATATAATTATGCGAGTTCAATTCTCGCTTTGGGATAAATACATGTATGGCCTACAGATATTGATGCCGAGTGTAGGTGAAATGGGGAGGAGAGGAATACCTTGCTGAGAATTAAAGGCAATTAAAGTTCTAATTAAAAAAAAAGTACGTATTGCATTCTAATTAAAAATAAATAACTCCAATTGATACTTATAAAAAAGTAATTTTTTATAAGTATCAATTTTCTACTTTACTTTTTTATAAATATCAATTAGAGTTATTTATTAAATAATCTTGGTAATCTTGGGTTAATCTTGGTAATAGTAGAATTGAATTTTACCGATATATTTAGATATGATACAAGTATTTCGATAGGAATTATTAACGATAATTTTACCTTAGGATAAATTAAAAAACTCTGAACACTGATGCATTTACGGAAAACAGGTTGTTTTAGAGTAAAACTATAATTCCAACAGGATTAATTCCGCTCCAGATATTCTCGTACGTGATCATTGTACAAATTATTCTATATCCACATGAGTCCGTGTGCATTCTATTGAAATCTCGTAGTTAAGCTTTCATAGGTTTTGATTTTATTTCAGCTTAAAGCATTTCAAAAGTATACCGAGCTGAGCACAAGTTGAAGCAGCGAGAAATTCTATTTCAGATTTTTCCTTACATACAATTTTTTCTTAAGATTGAAAATGTAATTTGAAGAAAATATAAAAATATACGTCATGAATAGGCTCTTTGATAAAACGACAAGAAATATTTTTATGAAACTAGGTAACATTTATCGTTCGTTAAGAAACGACAATACGTAATAATTATGAATATGTCTTCTTTTCGCCTCTTTTAAATTAATTGACGGTGACATTTTTCATGATTTTGAGAAATAACCTTAAACGAATATTAAATTTCGAAGTAATATTCTCAGAGATTGAGAGAAATTGATCTCTGAAAACTTTGCAATTTCTGAGGTGCCAAGACATAAAACAAATTAAAACCTGTAATAAGCTATTACAAAAATTGTTATTCGAGTCGGGAAGTTTAGATAGAAAACATTGAGATAATGCCGGTTACTTTTATAGAATTTTTTAATTAAATCAAATTCTCAAACAGTAATAATTGTTTTTTAAGTTGTATTTGTCTTAATAAAGTAATTGGAAATTGCATATTAAAATGATTGATATCTTCCAAGTCGTTTGTCGTTGATTTGCGTATTTTCTTTTTTTATACTGAAATAATACCAATGTATTCTTTGTCCTTCTCTCTTTTTTCTTGTAATAAAGTCTAGCACTAGTATTTGCAATATTAAAATCCTTCCATGTTTTTTTATACAGCCTATTATATATTCCACGGCTGAGCACGAGCCTCCCCGCCTCAGAATTTAACTCACCACTCTTGTCCAATGCAGATTGGTGGGGTTATCAGATTCGGAACAAATATTATTAAGCCTTTTAATACAAATATTATTAATTAATAAATTAATTAGATATATTTATTCCGATGCGGGGATTGAACCCGCGACCATTGACTTCGTGGGCGAGGGGCCTCGCCACTGAGTCAATTAGTCGTCAGTTTTGCCTTTCATGTTGGGAGTATAACAAATACTGATATTTTTTACTTAAAAGTTTCACAATGAAAAAAGATTTGAACAGTTATATAGTATAATAACTTACATTATTGATATTTAAACCTTGGTTATTAATGTAACAAGCGATTCTTCTCCTCATTTTGTCTCACATAACTAAGAACTAGGGTAGACAGTTCTGTTTTTCTATTATTTATATTTTGGATTCGAACCTAATACGACAGCAATAGCAATCGCAACGAAAGAAGAGTAGAAACTTATCTGCAGTAAATAAGACAGGAGAACAGAAAGGATTTTCAGGAATAATAAAATATTATCGCAATATTCAAATTAGTGACTCTCTTAAAATATATTTTTATGTATATGTATTGTATGTTAAATAAACTAGTCTATTATATCTAATCTTTGCCATAAACATGAAATGGAAACCAAAATTGTGAGTGTACACTTTTTATATTTGTTGCGTTTGTAGTATATACCTTAAATTAATTTTTCTACTTTAATTATGGGAAATATTATACAACATTAGAGAATAAATTGCCATACAATAAAACAAAGCATCGTTAAGGCTTCACAAATATAACTACTTATTACGACAAACTCGGGTAAACAATGGCCGGGTAACAAAGCCTCGACTCGTAGCTCTCTCGTGACGTCATACCGCGCTCTGACGTCAGAGCTTGCGTACATGTGGGTCAATAGAACGCTAGCTCGGCCCGGGGAAGTAGCACCCTGCAGCTAGAAATAGGTCATTACTCTAAAAATATCCGTTTCGGTTCACGAGCCTCCTTTTCATGGCCGGTTTATATTGAACACCTCGCCAAGCAGACAGCTATTTCTGTACTTATTCTAAAGTAGACGTTAAAGTAAACTAAGCAATTGGTATGGTATGGTATAAAAACAACTTAAGTTGTTGAATAATATATACATATATATATATGTATATATATATATATATATATATATATATATATATATATATATATATATATATATATATATATATATATATATATATATATATATATATATATATATATATATATATATATATATATATATATATATATATATATATATATATATATATACTGCTTTTTGTGAATCAAACAATTTGACTTAGTGGCGAAGTTACCGTATTCGGAGTCAACCGTCATTGGATCGATTCCCACCTTGGGATGTATGGTCTATAAGTATTTATTACAAGTTTGGGTCCACCACCTATCCAATTTGAACAAGGGTAGAGGGTTAATAAGCTCCGAAACCCAACCGTGAAGCATATTTACCTTTTTATCTATCGTACCTGTATAATAATTTGATAATTATGTTATTACTTCTGAAAAGTTAGTGTAATAAGAAAGGTCTGGATCCATTAACGAGAAATATCCATCATAGCAATCACGTCTACCAATCAGAAATACGTTTCCGCCTACATTTGCGTTTGACGACGTACCTACTTCAGCAAAATCGTTTATAACATGCGGGCGGTTGAAAATCGGTGACCTACATTTTGTAAGGAATTTTATTCTAACGTTACGCAGGTGGTATTTTATGAATTTCCAAGCTCCTCAAATGTTGAAGCAGTAAAGTACGTTCATTTTGAGTTAAACACTCCCTCTATATCCTTTAAAAGTTTCTACACACTACACTCTTATTAGGAATTGGCATTAGTTCACTGGCCTTTCTTTTTTTTTTTTTTAAAGAAGACTAGCAATGTTTTTTATACATATATTCACGCCTATCCCCTGCAGGGGTTGCCAGAGATCACAGAGCTCCATCCGCTACGATCCCGGCACGCCCTCCCTGCCTCCTCCACACTCATCCATCCTTTCATCCATTCTTCCTCTCACATGCATCGCAGCAAAACGGCTCTCCATTGAGCCAATCGGTAGTCTTGAATATTACTAGATAAAATATATATGTAAGTATATAGATAAGACAGTAAATGTTTTTAATATTACTAGAATTCTTGTTAACCATTCCAATTAAGCTAATAATGCTTATCCAGTGGAAGATACGAACTCATGACGTTCAGATCGTAAGTCCGAGGCTTACCGGCTGAGCTATTGCTAGTATCGTGATATTTTTAATTTTTTAACGAGGAAAAAGACTAACTATTAAGAGTATACATAGTAACATGCAAACTTGTCACACCAGGGGTACAGTAAATATGTTAGGTGTTTTTGAAAAAGTGTAGAATGATGGGAGGGGAAAAGATAGGTAGGTCAATAGCTGTACGAGGTGAGATGGGACAGGAGATGGAGAGGACTTCTAGTTTTTTTAGTCACCTAAGGTTGAGTAAGTAACAAAAGTCTTACTCAGAAGTCAGTTTTTCAAAGATTGGAATAATTCTTCGTAACCGAAGGTCCGTTAATTTACGTAATATTTGCACCAAGCGTGATTCTACCATATCAGAGGATCATAGCCAACTACAGCTATAAAGTAAAGTTCCAAAAATAATGGTACCTTTTCACGGAGAAATATATTTTTTTTTTATTTAATTTTCTAAAAATAATTACTTCCCGCGCATTTTATGTCGCTGTCAAATCTTTCTAATTATAATATAATACTTAAAATATTAAACTACTTTATGTTCTTAATCTAATATAATAGTATATAATCTTATTGTTATACAATTTACGTAAAGGGTTAACTTCACGTTGATAGTGGCACGTCTCAGCTAAACTTTACCCTAAGACCAAACTTAATTTACTTCGCCTAACTCATAATAATTTCTCTTATAAATTCTTCAGCAAACTTACCTTGGCTGATAGAAGACCGAAACTTATGCTCCGTTGTAAATAGTTATGTAAAAATAGATGTTTAATAAAATGTAAAACTATTAAATTGTTATATGGTAATTTTTTGTCAAGAAATATGAATCTTGTGCCTTTATTATAGATTATCTTGATAAAATTTACTTCTTAACTACAATGACTTTTTACTGTACATGTATTTCTAGTGACCGCGAATATTCTTTTCCTTATATTTTTATAAAATATAATATACACAAATATTTTTTTTCATTTTGATACTCCGTTTTCAACGCGCATACGCATTTATCTTTTGTTAGTGGATGCGTGTTTAATCTTTTATTATATAAAAGTAGTAACCTCTTATGTAACCTATGCATGAGTAGAATATTGCATGTATTTTAATATCGGAGAGGACATTAAATATATTATCAGTAAAATCAAATAGGATAAACTTTATCCAAAAATTAGTTGAAACAACATTACGATGTTTGCCGTAAATTTATTTGCCTTACCACCTTTTAGGCATTCATTAATCCTGAGCTACGTTTATTCCCATTAATGTGTTTACTTTGTATGATAAATTATAAATTATTTACGTAAAAGGGTTTTACTGTTAAGGTGAAATAGGATAATAAATATACTAAAATAGTACAATTAATCTAGTAATCTAGGACTATAAAACAAGTACTATTAGCTTAGTTGGAATGTTTTAACATGTAATTTAGCAATGATTAACCTTTGTCTTTTTTTAATTTTTTGTTGCACATTTCGGCGACGTGGTTCGCCACCTGTCCTGATTCCCACGAAGGCGAGAAGCGACTTACGGAGAGCTGTTTCGCTACGATGAATGTGAGAGAAAGGATGGATGAAAACATGGATGAGTGTGGAGGAAGCAAGGAAGGTGTGCCAGGATCGTATCGGATGGAGATCTGTGGGTTCTGACTACCCCTACGGGAAACAGGCGTGACAATATGTATGTTGTTGTACATAATACATGTTTGTAATCTCTTCTATAATATTTTTAAGTTAAGTAAAACTGAGCGATAACCAATTCTACATTTAAACCACAGTGAAAATAAATATATCCTGCTATTAATAGATAGCTTGTTCCCATAGCTAATGAAAACACAGAAAAGAAAAGAGGCTTCGCTAATGCCGTAGTTTATTAGTTGATAAACCGTTACATTGAATTTTCATTTCTGTGCTTATTATAATTTAAAAGGAAACTTATATCATCATCAACAGTCCACTGGTGGACAAAGACCTCCCCCAAGAAGCGCCACCTAGCCTGGTCTTCAGCTTCACGCATCCAGTTTTTCCCAGCCGCCCTGCGCAGATCGTCGCACCACCCAGCTGGGGGACGTCCCACACTACGTTTGTCAAGATGCGACCTCTACTCCAGCACTGGTTAAATCTTCGAGAAACGTGACCAGCCCATCGTCACTTTAGTTTGTTAATTCGAGAGACTATGCAAACTGACATACAAAAAGAAAATTAAAAATGTTTTTTATAAATTTTTCAATTCACCCTGAAAGAAATAACAAATTGCCAAGTAAAAATCTGTGTAATTTCATCTACATATACTGGACATAATACAGAAGGCTAAAGCCTTGGATAGGATAGATTATTTCAAAACTTTAAACGGTGGTACCGTTGAAAGTTTACATGATTGTTGAACCAAACTTCGTACCAAAGTGAGTTTTAATGTTAGGCTGAAGTGGATAAACATGAAATTACACATTTTTAAAAAAAATTGTGTCAAATGAAGTTTCTGTGCGAAGATATGAAGTTTAATTTTTTAAAGCTTATTAAGCCTTTTTACATATTCACATATTTACAGTTACTTATTACAGTGTTGTTTTCCACGTGGAATAGAGCCACCCTATTTTATCCAAAGGCAACAAAAGGCAAGAATTGTGTTAGGCAACTATCCCAGCAAATACATTTTACAACTGATATATGTCCCACTGAATGGCACTAATCTCTCCATTTCTAGAGAAATGAACATTTACCCACCACGTTTCTCCAAAGCGGATTGGCGTAGCGTGGAGACTCGGTATTCCGAGTAGTAAGTAGCAATACTTGTAAGCCGTACTTACATATGTATATTTATCCCGATGTGAGAATCTAGTATTGACTCCTTTTAACCGGTTAAACCGGTTGCTCCGCCACTGCACCAATTAGATTGTCAGTAAATACTTATCCGGTATTAACGTATACGAAATAAAACTTGGAAACTTCTCAACATCTGGTCGTACATGACAAATTGATTTGGGACTTTCGCATTATAAAAAACAATGAAATGAAAAAAAAACTAAAACTAACTTTGTTGGTGCAGCGACGCAAAATGCATTCTTGGCCTTCGAATAAATCTTACGCCACCGTGTCCTCGCCTGCGCCACCTCCTGCCAGTTGCAGATTTGAAGGTTACGCAAATCATCCTCTACCCTGCTCTACAGCGGTACCTGGGGCGCCCCACAGGACGTCGTCCAGTTGAGCAACCCACATACGCTCTCTTCACTGCGCGATCCCCTCCCATCCTTTCACCGTAGCCCAGCCAACGAAGTCGGTGAACCTTAGTCTCTCCTATTTAATTGGGTTGGGCCACCAGATGCTTGATTTCGGCCTTTTTTCGATTTCGCCAACTGCCATCATCACATTTGGGTCCAAGATCTTTCGGAGGACTTTTCGTTCTGCGATTCGAAATTTCATCTCTTCCTTTAGCGTTGGTGTCCAAGCCTCACAGCAATACATTAGAATAGACCGAATAATCGTATTATAGATTCGGAGTGTAATGAATAGTTTAATAAAATTTAATTGAATCTTTTTTTACAGTTTATGATCGCTGGTAAGATTCGCAGCAAAGGAACTAATGAAGTTTATGAGTGAGTACTTAAAACAATACGAGCGTTAACAACCCGTTAACCCAGTTACTAAGGAACGCAGGGGATTATTGGATTATTATCTTCTCCGCTCAGTTTGCCCCCGAGTGCACTTATCTCGGAATAGAATATTGAGGTGATTTCATTTAATGTCACGTAGATAACATTCTAACTAGATGGAGCGACGATTTGCGTATCCGTCTGCCAGAAACTGGCAGACGGATACGCTGGCTGGCTTTAACTGACTGGCTTTAGCTAAAGAACTGGTCCAAAACCTTTGTCCATCAGTGGAATGCCGCGGATTGACAATGATGACGATCATGGTTCATGATTTGGAGGAACGGACTTTAACCCAATACAAAATGTTTGTCCAATACGAAATGGCGGGGTTGCTAGACTCCAAATAAAAATCTGTAGGCCATACATATGTTTATTCCGATGCGACGATTGAACCCGCGACCATTGATTCCGTGGCCAGTAGTGCATAGCCAAGCATGTATACATAGTGCACACATATGTTTATATATATATATAGATATATATATATAATATATATATATATATATATATATATATATATATATATATATATATATATATATATATATATATATATATATATATATATATATATATATATATATATATATATATATATATATATTCACGCCTATCCCCGCAGGGGTTGGCAGAGACAGAAGTGATGGCATCTGGTACGAAGTAATTTTGAAGGCAAACTTACATAAGTATATATAGATAGAATCATTTATTAGTAGTACATTAACCATACATCACTAATCACCTTTAAATATAATATCAAATTATATTTAAAGGTGATTAGAAGAATATCATACAAATTATTTTTTAAAAGATGCAAGCAATGTTTTAATATAACTAGAATTCTTGTAAACCGCTGTAAAGCTTATAATGCTGGTGCTTGTGTATGGTTTACATGGATAGTCCAATAGGAGATACGAACTCATGACGTACAGATCGTAAGACCGTGCCTTACTAACTGAGCAATTGCTGGTTAACACTTTCTGTGATAGACCAAACCTGCCAGACCCAATTTGTTGTTCAGGCTATTCTTGTAGTTCTACTTATGGTATCATCATGTACCATTTATAGTACATGTAGTCTGAAGGGCAAGTTTACAATGCGTAGAACGACTTAAACAATGGTAATAAATATAAAAGTTCATTAAAACTAGTGTTTGTTCAAGAGTAATACAGGTGATTCCTAGCTCAGTGTTATTACTTCTTTACAAGCAACACACTGGTTTTATGCTAAAAGCCGTATTAAAGTTTATATTATTGTTATTTTGTGCAGTCCTTATATTTCCCACATGCTGAGTAAGGAATGGACACTAGCGTGGTGTGTTAGTGTTCATCGCTTGCTCAGTAGCTCAGCTTGTCCAAATCGGAATCAAATCCGCCACAATTAATTAAGTGATAACTTCGCAACTGAGTGAATTAGCTCATACAACATTAAAATGACGAACAAAATCTCTTTAAAACGCTAAAAATAATTTATTCATTGTTGTTAATTCAACGTTCATTATTCAATCCCCTTGAAAACTAAACGCTACTATTTCAGTTTCAATATATCTATGATGTTATTTTAACGGCGTTCAACATAGGATCCGTTCCAACCGGAACAATCGTTGAGATTTCTACTTTTATTTGCTTTGTTCTCATAGAATTAAATTAAGTGGTTTATATGTATATATTTTTTGTACATGGCATTGTCTATTTCATTTTCAACGGCAACGAATTAAAGTGTTATTTGTATTTAAGTGTCATTATTGAGTTGTGTAATATAAACTTGAACAAAATATGCTGTCCAAAATTTATGGATAACGAATTTAATTTTACTAACGAAAACGTGAAAAAAATTGAAAATTCTCCGTTTACTACGTTTATAATCTGAAAATTCGACGGTATCAATCAATATCAAAAAAAAAATATTTTGAAAATTCTATGTGTTACCTTTATATTTTGAAAATTGGACGATCACAATGGTTAAGAGAAGTATTATTATTCAGAAAAACACACAAATGGTCACCATTTAACACATGGTATCGCTTTCATATGTTTAACAATTGTCATCAAAATACGCATAATAGTCCAGAGCTGGAGATTTGTCAAAGTTGAGGGTGTTACCCTAGGCCTCGAGTTTGAGACGGTCTTGGCAAGGAAGGAGGCTGCGGAGAGGGAAAGAGATAACTCATCTGCTTTCCCAATTCGCAGGGAGAACAAGGCGGTGGAGGAGAGCCTACTATGCTGTCCTAAAACCTCCATAACCGAAGTTCGGGCGGTGTAAAATGGGGAGCTTCGCCACCCTTTATCTGAACCTCAAGGTGGTGCACCATATTTGCCCCCAAAGTAAAGAGGAGTTGGAGGGCCTCATCTCCACTCCCACTATGATATTGGCCCCTAAATAGGGACAGCGCTGTCGGGGCTGCGGTAGCATGCTATAGCGTCTCCCGCAGTTCTGACAAGTGGCGCAGAGAGATTTTTAAGAAAAGTCCTAGAGTTTGGCTGACGAATGGGAGATCTCAGATTGATTTGTATTGCTCAGGTAGATGCTGTTGATTGTGTACTGGTCTTTTTTCCCATACTTGCCTTGTTCAACATCCACGAAAAAAGTAAAATAGCCCTATTCTGCGCGGAAAGCCATAGAGCAAATACATTTGTTATTTTTCAAGTAATAATAACGTTATGTCAATGACATCTTGTTTATGTAGGACAAAGGAAATTACTCCCTGCGGCGTTCTGATCCAACTGCACCGAATCGTCTTTGTGTCAAGCATTTATTTATAAGATCGTCATCTTATTGCGTTCATTTATTATTTATTTCATTCTTTTTTTATTTTTGGTCAATACCTTCATATTAGAAGTATGAATATCGGAACGTATTTTCTGTAATATTAATTGTTATTAGAGTCGTAGGTAGCACGAATGGACCGAACCGGTCAGGGAAGTACCACACCTTTACAAATATATATAATACTTTGATATCGCATTTTACTTTGATACCGCGTTTCGTACGGTGAGTGAAGGAATCCAGAGGTGCAACATCTTTGCCCTTTATTTCTTTCTCCATCCCCCCATTACCTCTTTCTTCCTCTCCCATTACTTCGCTCTATCTTTCTAATTGCTTCCTTCTCCCCCTCTCATTATTCACATCCTGACCCTAAGGTAGACACGCATATGTAGTACCCGTAGTACTGCATATATTCATTGGTCACGGTGATTGCTTACCATCAGGTGACCAACTTGCTCATTTGCCTTCTGCATAAATAAAATTCTCACGAAGCGTAAATTCATCAGAAACAAGTGAAAGCAAATGATAAACTTGTTACTACAGAAGCGTAAGACAAGTCCACTTGCGATAAATGAGCCCCTCATGCCTTTTGGCCCAGTTTTGGATAGCTGAATGTACAATGAAGCGTCACAATCAACGAAACCCGACGGTTTATTAAGGGAAAACGAATGAAATCTCCACGAAACTACGAGAATGAACACACAAAAACATCAAAAACGTAAATCAACGTGTAACAAAAGGAATATGTTAAATACACTTCTTTGCAAAAAAAAAACGGGCGGTTTTGATTTTTCTACATTATTGGTAATAATTTAATTCTAAAAAGGTGTTAATAGCTAAATTACGTTAGTGACACTTAATAAAGAGGCTGGGTATAAAAAAGCTTTTGTTTTTTTTTAAATAACCTTTTTTTAGTTAGTGGCTTTTTTACTTTTCACGGGTTTGAAGGTTATAAGGCAACTAAAAATAACTTCTTGTTATTTTTAGTAGAATAATTTATGTTTGTTGCATTATCCTGCCTTATTGTGACTTCAAACTGATATATTTGCGTCCATTGAAAAGTATTTTATAAATTGTCTATTGTAAACTAGTAAAATTATGGAGCTGTTGGAAGGGGTGTGTAGTCAATGTTACGTCTTACAGAGGTTAAAAGTGAGTCGTTCAACCGTCCAAAGAACCTGGACTCGATACCAAAAGACGTTATTCTTCCATTCAGAAAAGGCAAGGTTCTAAGAGAAAGCTTTGCACACAACCACCGGATTGCTAGATTGACGTTCGCTAAAAATTGACTATCTTGGACACTAGTTAACTGGAGTAGCGTACTCTTTTCCGATGAGGCTCAAATTAGTCTGCATGGTGAGGACCAACGTCGTCGAGTATTACGAAGACCATGGAAATGTTATGCTGACGTGTGTTTTGAAGAAATCACCCCATATGGTGGAAGAAATCACTTCTTACGTTTTGGACGGGCGTAACTCTCGGATGTTCGTCAACCACGACTATTTTTACGACCAACTTTCCTTTTTACAGCAACTTTTCCCATCATTATGAGTTATAGGAGCTCATACCTATGATGCCTAAATGGGTGTCTTAGATAAGCAACTTTCCTTTGCTTAATGGTTTTCAAAAGGTTGTGTTTCTCATCAACTCGTCCTCGTTCGTAACGTTTTATATCCACGAGACAGACATCATGCGCCTATAAATCCACATGTGAATCACAGGCTATGGTGAATAGTCACCTTAAAATCTCATGTCATAACGTTCCACCAGTGAGCGCCAGCCCTAAGTATATCGTATAATGGATGAATTGCGTATTCGCCGAAGATAAAGTTTAAATGTTTGGGAACGTGCCGTAGAATATTAACGTGCTCGTATGAAGGTTCGTTTTGAGCGTTCAATCACCTGAGAGATGGATAATTTTATAACAGATAAAAACATTCGACATCCAAAGTGTCATGAATTGTAAAGTTTATTGCAGATAACTCGAAGTTATGAAGCACTAAATATAACTTTAATTTAATATGCTAATGAAAAAATAATACAACCGACTACCCGTGTTCAAAGTAGTGTTAGTATTAATGGTAGCCTAAGGTATTTAAAATATATATGTATTTCGGTACAGTGGTAGCACTTTATTGAAAATCTTGTTGAATAAATATTGATCATAATAATCACAAGTATACACAATAGTATACAACATAAAGTTGCAATAAGGTCTCAAGAAATATTTTCCTAACATTGGGAAATTAAATTATTGGGTTGTCATATAAGTTAGTTCGTATTTTGGCGCACAAATTTTGACGCCTTGGACGGAAAATATTTAGGTTGAGGGGATATTTTCTTAATGCTAGTTGTAGTGTACATTTGTGGCTTAATTTTAGTGTAAACTTTAATTATTTTTGCTACTTTGGTTGTGATCTCATGTATAGTAAAATAGAAGAACAAAATACGCATTTTCGGCATATAATGTTGTATAATTTTCGAGGGGAAAACCCAAGCAGTGAAATAAAATATGCAATATCAACAGGACATCTGCAGTTACAGATTGCATCGTACAAAAGTGGTATGGCAGGTGCAGAAGCGGAGAATTTAGCCTTAAATTGCGAGCGCTCCGGTCAGATATTGTCTGTGGTGAACGAAAATCCACATTTTTAACTGCGTGAAATAAGGAATGTCGTGAATGTGTCGCATAGTACCGTTCAAAGACACCTCCGCGTTGAAGGACAGTTCAATCGTGCTGATATGTGGGTTCCTCATGATTTAAATGACCGCCAGCTGATGCAACGTATGCTTGTTTGTGATCAGTTCATTATAAAGAATTTCTTCAGAATATGATAACTGGCGACGAATAATGGATACTATACAAAAATGTTGTGCATCGTATATTTTAGTCTAAAGAAGATAGTGCTCCTCAGAAATTGCCAAAGATTAGTCTTCACCCAACGAAAGTGATGTTGTGTATTTGGCGGGCTGTAAATGTCGTAGTCTACTATGAGTTGCTACCGAATAATCAGACTATCAACTCGGTCAAATATTGTGAACAACTTAACAGTCTGAAGACAGCTCTTGTACAAAGACGACCTGCATTGTTTAATAGACGAGGAATATGTTTTCACCATGACAATGTGTGATCATATACATCTGTAACCACCATACAGAAATTTGGTAGGGTTTTTATGAGATATTCTATCTCACCCTCCATATAGCCTGGATATTATCATCCTTATACCATTTATTCCGCTCACTACAAAAATATCTTAACGGAAAGAAATATGCATCTTTGAACGACATAAAACTTTATCTTGGGAGATTTTTCGAGAGCAAAGACGAAGCCTTCTGAAGAGATGGTAATATGCAGTTGTCTGAGTGTTGGGCTAGAGTGATACAAAACAATGGACAATAAAGATAACGATAAAACCTTTTAGTTTAGAATGTATTTTGCTTTGAATAAATGTTAAAACCCGAATGAACTTATGTGACAACCCATAATCCTCTTTAAAGCCTTGAATTAATCCTCTAGTAATGTGGTTAAATGGTAAATTTCATTTGGGAACCTTTTGTGATATTGATATCCTTCTTTTTTAATTCGGATGATTTTAAAAGTGAAATTAAATGAAATATTTTTAGTTTTGACCTAAACGAACCTAAGAAAACAACGTGCATTGAAGTATAAGGCTACACTAAAATACGACATTAAATAAAAAAGCTTTTATTTTACCTAAATAACAGTTTATGAAGTTCTTTTTAATATACTATTTAACTGAATTGCATATTTAATATGAGAATATGCATACACAGTCATATACTGTTTAGAAATTGTTTACGCATATTAAAATATGCCATTGTAGATTAAAGAGTTTGCAGCTGAGTCAGTGATAGTATCGGTTCAAAGCGTTTTCGAACGTGCCTCAGAATACCACTGGATGTATACTGAGTACTGTAATTATAGCTTTAGACGTCCAGTCACCTCATAGATAATAAAATTAAAAATAAAATTAAATCAAGCTTAGTTGTTGTGTGCATTTAATTCGGAATTCTATAGTCAGCGATTGCGTACAACATCGGGCGCTTCGAATCGTTAAAGAACAAAATCTCGCCAAAAGGTTATATCGTTTGGAATTGCGGGGGGATGTCCCATGTTAAAGATTGGCATCGCTTCTACAATACCTATGGTGTTACAGATTTTTATGGGCGGAGTTGATTGCTTCCTATCGTTCAATACGTTATGATCATGGGATATGGGGAATGAGGAATTGTTCAAAAGAATTCTTGCAGTGGAATTTAGTATTACCTAATACATCATAAGAAAAGTTTCATCTCTACCACCTAGATGAGTAGCTATGCATTACGGTGTGTTTTTCCCGAATCTTCTATCAACGCACCTATACTCTGTGAAACCAGCTTCAGCGGTATTTCCAATCCTTGACATTGGATCCTTAAAAAAATAAGCCTACACATATAAATATGTCCTGCAACGCATCTGCAAAGCTTATGGTGTTGCAAATGTCCATGAGGGTTGATTGTTTTCTATCACGCAACTAGGCTGACGAGTTTGCCTTCTTATCTCATAGAAAAAATATCTAACAATTACATACCATTTATAATGTTTTTAATTTTTTGTAAGTAGCCGGATTTATGACTGTATTAAAAAAAACAATACCGAATGCGATTCAATTCTACTGCCCATTATTATTATTATTTAGTTTGGTAGTAGTTTAGCCTTTGTTACAGTCCAAGTGCTTTCTATGCAAATGTTTCGGAGAACGTTGCACCGAAATCCGATATTCTGTGCTGAGGCAACAGCTCTATATCGATTCCAATCGGATATTTGAAAGGCCAACGTTATTGCAAAATGGTTTTTATGTACTCATTTAATATAGGGAAAACTTGAAGCCTTGAACTGTGGTTAAGTGATACGCCTAAATTTGAATATGCATATTTTTTATATATATTATTGTCTACAATGGATTGAAATAAAAATTTGCTTTTTTTAATATTTAGTTTAGGCAGGAAAAAATTGTATGCATGTTTATTTAATTTTGTGGAGAGAGGAACATCTAGCTGGGGAATATGTTAGCGACAAGAAACAAGTGGGCTCCCCACGCGCCTTTTAACCTAGTTTTATTGAATGAATAATGAATTCTCAAGAGATGAGCCCGAAGTGGTCAACTTTTATACATTAAATCTTTTATTTTTAGACAAAAAATAAACTTTAGTACTTGCATTATAACTTTACTTATAATGCAAGTAGTAAAGATTTCTAGTATTGCAAGTAGTAAAAAATGAATTCAGTAATAAAATCTGATGATTAATAATCAACTAATAACAAGTTATTTTTAGCAACTTCATAAAAGCGCAAAAAGTTTTTTCGGTTGTTCGCAGGCCAAACTGCTTCCGCCTTTTGTTTCTTCTTCACCTCCCAGTAATCACATCCTAAACAAGGCAACCCATCTGTAGTGCCTTTAGCAGATGTTTATGAGTGGTGGTGGTGGTTTGCTTACCATTTGGTGACCCACTAGCTCGTTTCCCTTCTAATCGTAAAGAAACAGTAAGCAGATTTTCATATATTATAATAAAAAACTAACAATATGTTTGATTAATTTATTCATCGATATTCATAAGTTGAAAACAAAATCTTGATACCGTGATGTAGAAACCGTTTACTACTGACAGCTGCAATTTTGGCATTTACGACAACTTAGCCGTTTTACAGCATGACGCGACGTCATAAGCGTTCGGCGATTTCTTTCATTTGTAAACAGAAATATAAAAAATATATTTTTTGAAGAAAAGAATGTTCATACAAATCGTATATTAATCATTAGAGTTCATAAATTACTACTAAAATGTTTATCATGTTGATGATGTTTATCAATCTAGATATACACCAAAAATAGTGACTTGAATAAATGCAGTGTGAACTTCCTTTCTCACATCAATATAATTATCTCTTTCATAATCCCATATGAAAGCAATAGCGTTATTGTAGCTTTGCGCTCGTTTTTGTACGATCGTGACCACTACAATGATTCTGTACCGATTGAACTGCATGGCCTTTACTTTGCGCATCAACTCTCCTGCAAGGCGCATGGCGTATGATGGAGACTCCTGAAAATTGTCAAGTGTCATATGATATTGGAACATTTTCGTACGGTTTTTAAATTATCTAATTGGCTAATGTCCATTCCTCCAGATATAGAATGGTATATGGCCAGCAGTAGAACATATATAGGCTTGAAAAAAATAGTACAAAGAAGTCACCGAGCTCATAACTCTTCCTTAAAACTAAATATATTCTTTTAAATACAATTTTTTCCTTTATCTTACATTAAGATCAATGATTTTGATATGTGAAAATCTGGGTTCTAAAATTGATTACATCTAAAAAACAATATTTTATATACTAATCAATCTTCAAAAAACTTCACTCTCAAAACGGGGAGGGTTCAAAGCAAACCTTTTCTGTGTCCTCTTCGCCTGCAAGGACTAGTAACAAGTCTCAGATGCGCTCAGGTATTAGAAATTTAACATTTCTATATAAACTCCACTCACCTGTTCATTATATTTATGATTAGTGAATTGCTCATTCAGTAATTCTTCCGCCAGCATTCTAACTTTGTGACAATGGAATCTGTAGCTTGGTTCTAGCTGGTAGGTGTTTAGGTATACCAGGGCTGGTCTTCGAAATTCAACTGCAATCTATAAAATATTACCAATTAACTTTTAATACATTATAACCTTAGTCGCTTAAGCGAAAAAACCTTATATAAATTTATATAAACCAAACAAATCAAGCTCTGTCAGTGGCCTACAATTTTTCGCTTGCCGTGTGTGATACAGTCACGTCGTTTCTTGCCAAGGCTGGCGTATGAGGCAAGTATAGAATAAAATACTATTAGATGGGTAGTTGTTAACCGAATAATAAAAATCAATCTGCGATCTACAATTCGCGTATCCGCTTGCCAAATTTGGGGATTTCGCCAACACAATATTGGGGGACACCAGGAATGGAGTAAGAACCTTTTAGTTGCGTACATAACTGGAACCTAGTTAAGTAATTTAATGCCTTGTGGTATTAATAAATCCAAAATAAATCCTAGTTATATTATATATACATAAAACATTTACATAAAAAATATATGTAATTGAAATTTACTTTTAATTTACTACTGCTCAGAATATAGGTAATGAATTTACAAATATGTTTCCTAATATTAAAAGGGAGAATATTGGGGTAGCTAAGCGGTTGACATATGTATATATTACGATACAATTGATAGTGCACGCTATTAAAAACACTACTGGAAGTAGAGATCGCGTTTTAGTATATACTTAGTGTGGGATAGCCCCTGGTCAGATGGAGTTCTTAAAACTCTAAAACCTCTTGAATTTTTTATCTACAATACCTGAGAAGTTCTTTCAACTGGTCTTATTCCAGGCACTCCAGAGAACCCGAAAGACGTCCTTCGCATCCTAAGTCGACTCATAGATTTTGCATCAATCGTTTCGCGCGTCGACTGACGCTTAAGCACCTGCAGAGAAACTTTACTTTTCTTGCCCTCTTCCATAGTGATTCAAAGAATAAATATCCGTTTTCCAGATCCACAGTAGTTTAGGTCAAAAGATGCCACAACCTTTTGTATCTAGAAAAATTGTAAGTTGTCTAAATTGACAGCTTTTTTATTTTATTTTAATTTTGAAAGAACTACATATCGTAGAACTAATTTTCAAATCCGCAACCTTATTGATTGATATCACATTTAATGGACAATTTTTTTTAGCAAATCTTTGCTTAGTTCATTAAAAATCAATTCAATAATAATGATATATAAATTCGTATCCCTACCAATATTAATATGTTACCGAGTGGTTGCCGTTAAATTCAGCCGTGCGAGCGAGCACTAAATTTAAAATACATTCGGTACAAATGGTTACAATTTTTTTTCTTCACGTATTTACAAATAGTATTAATATTACGATTTACTACCGCTTGGTTCTGATGTAAAAGACTTTAAGAAAAAATAAACAATTATGGATTTAAATTCCGGTTAGAACTTAAAATTGTTTTAACTTGAATTTGATTAAACACAAAAACTCGTTTTCGGATCTCTGAATGTAATTTATGTTTTTTTATTGTGTCTTGAAGACACTGCATTCTAATTCTCCTTCAATCGTTTATGCATATAAAAATTAAAGTCACTTTGGATAAAGGAGGATTCGATAGAGAAAGTTCACTGAGCTTGAGCAGAAGAGAGAGTAAGAATGTGTATATATTTAGAAGCTAAAAGTAGTAATACTCATAAGCTGTTTTACAATTGGTTATACCAATTGTAAAACAGCTTATGCTATATATAAAAAGTAAAATTACTAATTAATTCTTCTACAAACCTTGGAGTATACCCAAATTGAGTAATAAATTCGATATGCGGCCTAAGTAAATCTGTGACAAAGTTTCTCTGTCTTTGGAGCTATTAATCGTAGCTTTAGTTCCCGCATCGGAATAAACATTGTATGTATAAACCACAGATTTATTATGATGTTGGGTATCCCATCCATCCGTAGACAAGCATGGGGATGTACCATGTCCATTCCCACCAGAAACAGGAAAGCACAAAGAGTACGAGAACGAAGCCCAACAGTAGAAAACGTATGGGCTTAAAAAAAGTGATGTTCAAATAAAGAGTGTTTTGTTTTATTAGTTCTTTAATCAAATGCATGGTATTGTGAAATAGGAGCTGTGTGCTTCAAACAAATGCCAATATTTATTAAATCCTTTTGTCTCGTTGTGAAAACAAGCAATATATTGCAGAAAGCGATATAAAGTTGGTATTTCGTCGTTTTCAAATGAAAAAAAAATCTCTTCACGCATCACAATCAAATTCAATGGATAAAAGTGCATGTTGCCTGCATCTAACCTGCCAAACTCATATGGTTATGTACATTGTGTATTATCCTAAACAAAATATATATATATATATATATATATATATATATATATATATATATATATATATATATATATATATATATATATATATATATATATATATATATATATATATATATATATATATATATATATATATATATATATATATGTAAGGGGACTTGAATGGTATTTGTACATCATAGTTGGCAATGTGCTGGAGCTTTTAAATGTCTTTTTCTTTATTTAGCTTTCATTGTGCAAATAAAGAAGTACTATTATTATTAGTTACAGCCATAACACTTCGCTGCCGGACATTGACCTCGCTTACAATTTAGAGGCGTTGCCGTAATCTCCGCGCTTGGATGGATTGGGTATCGCAGATTGCTTTTATCACTCAAAAAGACGTTACTGTCCGTCCACTGGGATTTGCCTCAACAGTCACTTCGTACAAGACCCATAGGAAATTGGGTGAAATCTACATATGTCTAGTAGCACGTTCGTTATCGATGCTTGAGAAGAAAATTTTGTATTATAACAGCCCATAGAATATGATATGACTTTAAATGAACATTTTAATATATATATATATAAATATATATATATATATATATATATATATATATATATATATATATATATATATATATATATATATATATATATATATATATATATATATATATATATATATTATATTGTCTAATACATACATACACGGAATACATAATTTAGTACTAATAATATATATGTAATACGTATTGCCATGAATATAAGATGCAATGTTCGCTAGCTTCGTGGACCAGCGTCACCCCGTGAGTTTTGTAACATAATGTAAGAAGTGTTTGAAAAGTTTTAGAATATTTCTTCAGCTTTGAAAACTCGTTTCAACATTTCATAACCATATTTTTGGACATATTTTTACTTCAGTGTTACGTAAAGCATCTCAGTCTACAAATAGTCTTATTTAGCAATTAAATGGATTTATCTTAACTAAAAATATCAGAGCAAGATAGAATGACACGAAAATAAACGAATAACTAATACACGAATAACGAATAACAATAACTGCGATCTAAAATATTCTGGTTTTGAAAACAGAATATTTTAGATCGAAGTTTCGTTGAGTTAGTTATTGATGAAATAATATAGGTTGTATATATAAACAATACAGATAAATACACGCACATATACATCCACACATACCCATATTCATGCACACACACACTTACTCAACATTACACACATATGGACACATGTATACAAGTCGCTTTTTCAACGTTTGAAATAATTACAATACCTCGTAGTATACGCTTTGTTAGACTCTCTGTTGTATACTATGTATCATAAGCATTTCCTAAAAAGTTCCTCCGGTTCGATTGATGATTAGAGGCCATCCATAAATTACGTCATATATTTTTCATGATTTGTGGAGCACTCTCCTTCTCACACAGGGAGGTTTTTGTTTAGAGAGAGAATGTATGGACGTAGTGCCACAAAGGCTAAGTCTTTCGATGTTACACTTTGTTGACCACCTCCCTCCCCCGTGAGATATAATTTATGTATGGCCTCCCCATAAACAAAATAAAAGTATTGACAATCCGCAATCCTCATCATTATAATAATTGTGGTTCTTTTTATGGAAAAGGTAGGCAAACGAGCAAGCGTATCACCTGATAGAAAGCAATAAAAGCCGCCTATAGTGATTTGCAACACCAAAGGCATCAGTTGCGTTGCACGCATTTAAGAAATAAGTAGGCTTGTTTTTGAAGGTTTTAATCTCGAATCGGTTCGGAAATACCGCTGAAAGCAGCTGGTTTCGTAGCGTGGTGGTGCGTGGAATAGTGTGTCAGAAAAAACGTACCATACTGGATCGTCACTCATCCAGACCACCGTCTGGTTGAATCGGGTTGAAACTTTTTCTTTCAGCGAGTCGTACGGCAGTGGAGTTCAGTGGCAGGAACTATTCCGAACAATTCCTCGGAACACTTCCCATGGTAAAAATAATAAAAGATGCTGAGAGATAAGACAATTCCGCAATGACATAGAATCAAACCGTTTGGTGAGATCCAGGTCATCGAGGATTCGAACGGCACGACGTTTTATTCGGTGCATGCAATTCCTTGCAGGGTGCATTAAACATTATATTGAATGTAAATATCTCAAGAAAAAAGCTTTTTTAAATACAAACATTATTGTTTGAAAACAGTCCCAATTTATGAGAGCTAGCAACACTTTCTGAAATCTGCATCGAATGCCACTTGCTGAAAATGCAATAATGATATATGACAAACTTTTTCCTTTTTTTTTTAATGTCATCAGAAACAAAAACCTTATGTATAAACTTATGGTAACCTTAGGTATGGTTCATACACGAGTTCTTCCACCGTATCTTGGACCGTTCTATAACCGTATTCGGAGGGCAAACGATTAAGCGTGTCGCCTGATGGAGTGCAATCAACGCCGCCCATGGACAACCGCGACACCGCAGGAGTCGCGGAAGCGTTGCCGGCCTTTTAGGTATATATATGTTTGTTTTTTGAAGATTCATGTCGTAACGGTTCGGAAAGACCGCCGAGGGTAGCTGGTTCCACAAACTGAATTTCATAATTCATTTTTCTTAATTCTATTTACATATTTTATATTAAAAGAAAATAACGATGTTTGGAAATAGTTATTTTTATGTATGAATTCTTTTTATGTATGAATTCTTTTTATGTATGAATTAAAAACGCTTAACTAAACAACGTAAACACTAAAAACAATAGATAGGTAGATAATACTTTGCTTTTAGCAATCAACCTTTAAACGGATTGTACCAAAATGCAATTTATTTGAGTGACTACTCAACAGAGATAAGTGAAACAATCAAACGCGTCGCGGCCATTGACCTCTGTCAGCATGTATAAAACAGAAATGTAAGTGCATTCGCTAGATGGATACAACTGATAGATCTCTGTCAACAACTCCGCGTTCTCTTTTAGGTCAGTTAACCGAATGTTCACCCCTCGGCGAGTGGTACGCGATGGAACTAAGATGTGACCGATAGCTTAGCATGAAATGTTTGAGTGATATGCATATAATATAGAATATTATACTTCGAGACTGACACGAAAGTTACAAATCCAATAATCAGAATTCTGCCGAATTCAAATATAATCTGTGGTTCTTTCTTAAATATTAATAAATTCTTTCTTAAATATAATACCTTTCGTGTAAATGTATGTGTGTGTGTGCGTGTATGTTTGTGCGTGCGTGCGTGCGTGCGTGCGTTCGTGCGTGCGTACGTGCGTGCGTGCGTGTGTCAGTACAACTGTATGCTGTCTCAAAATACTATGAAATGGCATTGATGCCATTAATATGGTTTTATTCTAAATAAATTTAAAAAGAACTCAAAATTATTATTAACGTTCTCTGTTAATGGGAAAATGATATAATAGCATCCACGAGTCTATATACATAAAGTTATAATCTATCTATCATTTTAGAACAACATTTCACAATACGAATTATATAACTGTGTAATTTTACTACATATATATATATATATATATATATATATATATATATATATATATATATATATATATATATATATATATATATATATATATATATATATATATATATATATATATATATATATATATATATATATATATACGGTTATAAAGAGCTTTTCATCCCTTGTACAAAGGTCATAGTGCGGCGCACTCTACGGACTTACATTTACAGTAATTTATTATCTTTCCAAATATGAGGTAAAAGTAGTTAATTAACAAAAATATCCTATCAATAAATTATATTGTAAAGAGTAAAAGGTTTTATTCTTCTTTCACCTCCAATGGCAATAAAGTATAACTATTGTGCCAGTTTCAAGTAAAATGAAATAACAACAGGTATCTTGATCAACGTACTAAGAAAGCTTGTCACGTTACATCTTGATAAAAAATAATATACTTGATGTAAATAAAATAAAAACAAAACACCACCAATGTAAATTAGCGACAAAAGTTCAAAGTTTTATTACATTTACTTATATTTATCTCAAATTCTAATTCTCTCTTTCTACTTACAGATTTTGGTGGCAACTTTATTGATATCATATTGCTATGAATATTGTTCCAGGCTTTCTTAAAATGAAAATAAATATTACAATGGAATAAACATGCAAGTCTTATTGCTGAAGTCAAGGTATCTTCAGGGTGTTACGTATCAATGACTTTACTATATAGATTGTATAGATCGTAATGTGTATGCACACAAAAAAATATGTAATTTTTTGATTTATTTTAAATTTATATCTTACTAGCTTTTGCACGTAGCTTCGCTCGCGTGGAATTTGGTCTGCCACATTAAATTTCGTGACAGATCATTTTATATAAATATATGTTTTTTTCTTTTTACTTAATAGTTAAATTATATTACGACCAAAATTACATAAAATCATTACAAATTGTATATGTTATTCCGATGTATAACCTATATTATTGTAAAGTTTCATCCAAATCCGTCCAGTAGTTTTTTCGTGAAAGAGTAACAAACATACATCCATACTCACAAACTTTCGCATTTATAATATTAGTAGGATTAATAGGATATATCTTTAGTTTAAAGATAAGCGTAAATGATTAGAAAGCAATAATTGAAATGAAAAGCAAAATGATGGAGTCCAAACCATCAAGCCTTTTAGTACCATTTCAAAATATGTTTACAAAGGCTTTGCTGCAGTTTTCACCGCTGCGGTGTACTAAAACTTTATAAGCAGGGGACCTGCGCTAAGTTCAGGGCCAATGGCTTTGAAGTGCATCGCTCCGACAAACACAGCTACATCCAAGTTTGTGCACGGAGTGCATTCAACTGAGGTAGGTGGTACCTTTGTTACGAAACCTCAGAAACAGAATATGTAATGCTCGATTCTACTTTTAAATTGCTAACTATATTTTGTGCTTTTACCTTTTTGAAACGTTTGCATTGAAAATCATAACACTAAAGAAGATAGAATGCATTTTTAGTTATAATTAACTTCTTGAGAAAAATATGTTTTTAAATAGAAGACTATTAATGTTTTGATATTTCGATTTAAGCTAGGTTTGGCTAAAAAAAATATGATTGATATTAATATTGCAACGAACTTAAATTGAACCAAGGACTTCAGATCACAAGCGCTTTCCTTACCTGTAGCTATTGACACCTAGTGGGATTGGGCCTCCGGACAATCGTTAGATCAAATAATATACCTTTCTTGACAAAGTATTCGTCTGCAGCGTGGCTCTACCATAGTGGTAAATCTCATAAATTTTCGTTTAAGCCTTTATTTTATTTAAAAGCATGGAATTCCTTATTCCATGCTTTTAAATACACCACACGACATTGTCTCTTGAATTTATGAAATAATCAGTACTCGCATCGCGACATAACTGAACCGCGTGCAATTTTAGCTCAAAGACATGCCAGCCATATTTGCACCATGGCTTGTGAAATAAAATAAAAGGTACATTTCATTTTGTTCTACATTCCCCGTTTCAAAGTTAAATATTTAAACCCTGCCGGCACTTTTTGCCTCCAACTTTTCAGCGACAACACCTATACCTACCTACCTACCACTTTATGTGAATGTTTAATTATATAATAAAACTATGTTCAGCTTTACAGCTTTGTCCACGTTCGCTGAATTATTGTCTGTCACAAGAGTCTGTTTTTCACACAATCGTATTAATTAATTAAATATATTCTTAATATATCTTCTTATTTCAGTCAATAATGAGTAAACGTCATTCAACACGTAGAAGAGAGCAACCTGTTTCTTTTCTCACGTATCGTACGCGGCAACTATGGTAGTGTAGTGATACATTGATAAATGTATCACTAATGTAATAAAAGTTATTTGAATATATTAAAATCTTTTCTATCAATATTAAGAAAAAAGAAATAAATTGTTTTATAAAAACAAACAATGATTAGTTCGACTGACGTCTTTGGATAGACATGTCACCAGTCCGGTATAATAAATTGAAAAGTATATTATATGTATATATATATATATATATATATATATATATATATATATATATATATATATATATATATATATATATATATATATATATATATATATATATATATATTGAGATTTAAAATGTAAATTGATAAAGTATGAATAAGATATAAATGTACAGTGAATATAAAAATAAATTAATTTAATTTGAAAGAATTTCATTACATCAAAGATATAAATCCCCTAAAGACCCCGTGTGTCGCCATAAGCAGTACGGCTGGCATATTATAGTAGCAAATACAAAACGATTGGCAGTGAAGTTTACCTGAGAAAAAAATTCAATCTGCCAAGGGTGGAGATTACGATAAAATACGTCAATTTTGACAGAGATCAATTTCCAGTAATGGATTTAGACTGAGGTTAGGACTGTAACAGTCAGTGATTAATCTACGTTTCACTTTCCAACGATGTTTAGAGACAGTTACATCTTATAAACAAGCAGAGATAGAAATACCATTTTTGAAGACACCGTAAGAATAAAATATTCTCGCATATAAATAACGTATTTGCTTTAAGCAGTGGACTGACCTTAGCGTATTTTCCCGAAAGGTCGGTGAACATGAAAGTGAAACCAGCGAATTTATTTTCGGGCTAATGAACATTCATACCTGAGGAAAGGCTGAATAATATATAAGTTTCGGAGTAGACTGTATCCCAGCGGGGCTGTAACTCACCGCGTTGCGCCTGGATTTGTAAGGAAAACGTAAAATAATAATCAGTGTTAGGTCTGCACGGCGTTATTTAGATGTTTTTCATTATATTGTATTGGTGTTTATGTTCTTAGGATAAACAGTAAAATAATTTGACAGCCGCAAGTGTATACCGTGCCTTATTTCTTTTTTTAGAAGTAATATTAGTAGATATAACTACATTTAACCATTCAAACGAAGCTAATAGGGCTTGTGCTAGTAAAATATGGTTAACATCAAGCAATATCATAGCCAAATGAAACATATGAACCCAATCCTTATCATCTGAGCCCTTACTCTTTATTGCTCTTTAACTGCAGATTAAATCTAAATTGTTATTGAGACAATAGATTTGTATTTTTTACCCAAGAACCGATTAGTTTTTATGATTAAAATGTATTTTAATTTAGTTTGGATTGATTGGTACAAAATTCAGCTGCTGCATTTACAAATTTTCATTAGATCTGAAATTAATATTTTTCTATGGATTATCTCACATCATCAACATAATTAATCTCAACGATTTCGTCAATTTTTATTTTCCATTATTACAGACAAAACCAAAACCTTCTTCTTTTTCTTAGTCGGTTACTGTTGACAGAGTGGTCGTATATATAGAAATACTTAAAATAAATTAATAATATACTTAACACTTAACACTTAATACTTAAACACTGCAAAATTTTTTTCAATTCTATCATAGTTTTCATTTAATAGGCAAGGGAAAACAACGAAGAGACGCGCCTTGTTCTCGTACACTACTCATGTACAGGGTGTCCAATAGGAAGTTGCTGAAACTAATTGGCTGTCATTTCAAAACATATGCACAGAATCAGAAAAGCCAATTTTCTTTGAATAGAGGAAACTTTGCAGTTTTAAACGCACATAAATAAAAATCGAGTTGAATATTTTTTATGTCAGTTTATTACATCTCATAAAAGTAATGAAAAAATACAATGATTAATGATACACATTTTCGAAATGCGAACCGTTAGATTGTGCACAAAAATCAATTCTCTTTCGAAAATTGTGAAAAACTGTATCCAATATATCGTTTGTAATGCCGCGAACCACTTTCTGGATGGCTGCAATCAGTTCTTCTACTGTGCTGGGGTTATTAGCGTAACAATGATCTTTTATGTAACCCCACAAGAAAAAATCACAAGGGTTTAGGTCCGGTGAGTACGGGGGCCATTCTAGTCCACCTTGAACAAATTTAGGGTACCCCAGACCGATTACTCGATTCCCATATACGCGATTAATAGCTTCAAACACCTCATGAGTCCGGTGCGGCGTCGCTCCATCTTGCATGAAGTAAAAATTCTTGACCAATCCTCTCTTTTTTGCATGAGGAAAGAATTTCGTTTCCAAAAGCTGTTTGTAACTCTCTCCTGTCACCGTAGATTCCAAGAATTGTAAATAAATCCCCTTTACTGAAATCGCTGCCCATGCCGTTACTTTCTGTGGATGAAGGGACTTCGCTAGCGATATGTTGGGATTTTCCGTTCCCCAAAACCGATAATTTTGCTTGTTTACGTACCCATCCATCCAAAAATGTGCTTCATCAGAAAAAATAATCATTTTCTCATTAAATTCTTCGGCTTCAAACATTCCCGTAATAGTCTTACAAAATTCGATGCGTTTCGTCATGTGATGTTGAGTTAACAATTGATGAGTGCTTATTTTATACGGATGAAACTTCAAAAAATATTTCAAAATGTTGTGTAATGATGATTTGGTTATGTTCAATACTTGAGCAGCTTTTCGAATCGAATGATTTGGATTTTGTTTGAAATAATTCTCAACTTCGTTTATCTTCTCTGGTGTAGTCACCGTAACAGATGGGCCTGGCAACTCGTGTCTACGGTCCTGGAGTGTACCATACTTCATGAAGTTATCGATTATTCTACAAAAATTAACGTAAAATTAGTACTTCAATACAGTTTAATTGAATTGAAACACGAGTGTGATAGATAAATATGAGTAAATATTAAATTCTTACCTTTTCAGAGTGTTTTCGCTGGCAACTCTATGAGTTCCAAACTTAGTTCGAAACCCTCTATACGCATTACTATAAATTTTTCCTCTCGAGAAGAAGCACTCAATAAGATATACTTTTTCTTCCGTGGTGAGCTCACTCATTTTGACGCGCACGTACTTGCTTCAACCACGGCTGGAACAAAACTGCGGGGCCTCAGGTATGCGCCTGAGAAAGAGGGACCCCTATTAAATTCATTGAGGGAAGGGACACTCATTTAGTTTCAGCAACTTCCTATTGGACACCCTGTATCTTCTATAGTTGACACCTCTGGGATTTTCAGATGTCGCCATAGTCGAATCAGCTAGGAGAACATTACAAAGAAATATACACACGTAATATTCAGACTGTAACACTTTTCTATATTGTACATTTATAAAAGTGACACTTCTAAGAGATAAATGTATTGCTATTGCGTAATGGACCAGAAACAAGACAATTTTTCATGTCGACCGAGACGTTAGCAATAACTATAACAAAATTTTTCCGACGCTCTTGTAAATTTACATATTATTTTATATATATTTTTATAATTGCACCTGTAGCAGTATGATAATACAGCCATACACATCACTTTCTTCTAATTTTTGAATGCTGAATAAGATTTAATTATTATATAATTCTGTTTTATTATTTAATTATTAGATATGTAATAGAACTGTCTTATCACTCTTGTCCATAGATTGCTATTTTGGCTTTTACCAAAAACCAAATCTTATGCTGAGAAAAAAATATTTTGTGACATATTTTAGATTCATTATTTTTATCTCTTCTCTTGTAATACAAAGTTTAATTTTAATTAGTAAAATTTATGTCACAAACAAATTTTATTTTGTTTTGAAGGTAATATAAAGATGTTCTTTTAGAGCTTTAGACGAACACAAAAAATACATTACCTCACAAAAAGTAGAGGAAAATATGTAGGTCCAAAAAGAAAAAACGTCGTTATGTAAACTTGTTACAGGGGTTCTAAAATAATTTATTTGTCTCAATGAAGCAGCACTATAACCTTTATTGGCGTATTTTATATCTTTAACATATATAAATTACCTTATTCTCATATCTTCTTACGAGGTAACATAAAAATGTAGGCTTTTGGCATAAACGTGTTTTTGTCTTTCAAAATATATCATTTTCCTTTTGTTTTTTTTCTCTTTATACTTACATACATACATCCATATCATCAAGTCTGTTTCCTGTAGGGGTAGGTAGGGAACACAGACCACCATCTGCTACGACCTCGGTATACTTTTCTTGCTTCCTCCACACTCATTACTCTCCTCATGCAAGTCCGTCGGTTAAGAGTACTCTTGGCCTGGCCTTCTTTTACTTCACATCACTCTCTTATATCTTCATTTCTTATTCTATCATTCTATCATTCATAAGTTACACCACACATACTTCTTAATGCTCTCATTTTTGTCGCATTCAGTCTGCTTTCATGACTCTTCCGCAAAACGTAACTTGCACTACCGATGAACCGCCATTGGGCCGCTTTTAGAGACATTCTTACTTTTCATAAAGGAGTGCAGGGCTCCATTAGCCTGATTACCAGCTTTCACTCGCCTTTCAATGTCACCTTCACATTTACCATCTCTTGTAAACAATGACCCCAAATATACAACCTCATTCACTTGCTCAACTTTTGCTCCTGCAATCAGCACCTCACACTGCGTCGTAGTGTCCGCCCTTTTAAAAACCATCACTTTCGTCTTATATTTGTAATGTCATATATTTATTTCTCCATATATTTATTTATTATAATTATTCAACTTCAGTCTTTTTTAGTCCTGTCTGTTTTTTTAGTACTGGTTGTTTTTTAATAGATGGAGCGACGATTTTCGAAGAGCTACTGACAAAAATTGGCTACATGAAGCCGAAGATTGGGTAAGGTAGCGCATCCCGGAGGAGATTTATATTTATCAGTGGAATGTCGCAAACTGTATATAAAAAAATAGGACATTTGTAAGTATAGATGTAGGTCATTGAACTCCTGCTGCGAGCATTAACAATCGCACTTATCGCTAAATTAGTACAAATTAGCGCCGTTTCACGAAAAGAACGATAAAAACTTTTTGATAACAATGACGAAATTTCAGGAATCGGACGTTAATTTGGAGTCTGAAATGAGTTTCATATATTTTTATTGTCTCGAGCGGAGCCCATGATTTTTCCAGTTTGTTAGACAGTTGTAGAAGTTTTCGACTGTTAGTAATTGATATTAGAATTAGATTTTGTGTAGAAATTTAAGATATATTTAACTTTAAGTTAGAACTGCTAAGATACCATCCATTAAATTACTTCACCTCAGTAACCTACTACCTCAGTAAAGGGGGGGAGGGGGTCAACAAAGTTTGACATTAAGTGACAAGAGAGGGATTCTTAACCTTTGAAACACATGCAATAATTTAAAAATGCTAAAACTTTAATTAAGTAATATAACCTTATAATTTTTTTAAACGTAAAGCCTTTTTTAAGAAACCTTAGTGGAGGAGTTATAGATAAGTACGGGCATGTAAACGCATAAAAGTTTTCTGTTTGCCTACATATACATATATAATATCATACAAACAAATGCTTTTACATTAATTTGTTATGGTTTACATATAAATACCTTTAACAAACATTTGTAAATAAAACGGTTTTTCATAATTTTACTGATCACTGAACAGCGATTACGGGTCCATAGATATAATGACACGTATTTCAGGGAACAAGTTTATTGGTTTTCATGCAATATAATAATAATAATATATTTATTGAGCATTAACAAGTTTACAATTTTGTTTCACTGCCTGCCTAACTAGGGCGAACCCTGTACTACGGCGTACAGTTACATATATGATTCTAATTCCCATACTTAATATATTTTACAAAAGACTATAAATTAAATTATACGAACCAAAGAGAAATATAGTTTAGAAAAAAATTACAATATAAGTAAATAAAAATTAATATAAGTAGAGACTAGCTGAAAATCTATAAATACATAGATAGGTTCGGGTTATAACAGTGATATTGTCGTACATAATTGGGCTGGCTAATCTGTAAAAGTGCCGTAAATTGTAGCACTTTTCTGTGTTATCGCGTTTCTTACGGTGATTGCAGAGAACCACAGGCCTAAATTCCTTTACTTATATTTCTTTCTCGTCTCTAATTTAGTTCTTTTCCTCCGAATATTGCATTCATCAGTCCCCTTGACGTTGCAGTATTTGGTAGTACCATCTCTTGAAGCTTGGAAATCCCCTTATGTACAGTACGGGATCGTACGTTATCTTGCAGGAAAAGCGGGGAGGAGCGGCTGACCAAATCTGACTGAAGATAGCGAGCGTCTTCATCATTGTGTTCAGTTCTTTACAGTACATATCTGCAGTAATGCTTATCCTGCTTGATAAAAAGCTGTGATGAATCACACCGGCCTTAACCCACCAAATAGTGACCCACACTTTACTAGGGGTAATTTTCATTTCGTTTAGTAGATCAATCCAGTAGTGGATAGTTAGGTTCGTATAGATAATGATGACGTCTTTCATTTGTTGTCTGTTATTATTTGTCCGTCGTTAAGCTGTGTTACTTTCGTAATATTTATGTCACACAATGCATCTTACCCAGAGCGAAACTAGATCAAACTTGTAAGCTAAGACCCTTTTTATGTGTACCTACTAGAACGAAGTGCGTCGAACATCAAAACTATTCTCTGAGCAGAAAAATACATGAAGCAAAAACACTGCGGAGCCAGTAACGGGAGTGCTTCAACCGAGTTCATATTTATTAACGGAACTCTTTACATATTGTTGTCTCTTACTTCAATAACACGGTCGATGGAACAGCAAAACATCTTTGATATTCACAAGTAAATGAACAAGGAAACAAAAGATATACGGAAGGATTTCTTTTTATGACATTTGGCTAAATGCCTGTCGTAGTTCCCTGCGTTATATACTAGATATATGATGCTTGATATGCAGATAAGTTTCAGTATTATTATTAGGAAAAGAAGGCGAACACAATATTTTTATATCAATAATATTAGGTTATAATAGTTTCTTTTTAGAGCCTATATACATATATATATTATATATATAGCTTATACATATTGTTATTTATGCGAAAAAGTCTTTTCGCATAAAGAACAATATGTATAAGCTTGTAATTAAATTTCTTTGACTATAGGTACTCTGTGGAATTAGCTGCTAAAAAACAATACAAAGGCGGATTTAATGCCGGAAGGCATTCTCTGCTTTTGGGTTGATGGAATTGATAAAAGTAGATACAAAGACAAAGGTAGGTATATAAATAAATGCATATAATGTATACTATATAAATAAATATATATAAACAAAGTGTTTTAAAATTAAGATATTATTTTTGTATTAAACGAAAATTGTATTACTACAACAGTGCTAGCAAATTCAATAAAAAAAGAAAAAATATTTGTTAAACGAACGCGTTCTCTTTAGTTCAGTGACCTGAATATATCAACCCAGATGCATCCCAATTCGACTCCGATATCGAACATCAATAAACTCCTTTTTTGCCCTTTTGCCCCCGGAATAAAATTGTTTTTTCTGGTGGGTAGACATCACATCACGGTCTCATCGCAATATACTTATCAATGGATATACCTGGATTTTGCAAAAGATAATTTACGAATAGTTTTGTGGCATATGAAAATACTTATACTAAAAATTAGGATTTCTCGGAGTGAAGTAATTATCGATAATCGTCGTTAAATAGATACTCCTTAAAAACGAACTTTCTCATCAACATTTCCATTAAAGCAGAGAGTTCTTGCCGTAACGAATATTATTAGCTCGAATTTATTATACTATGTACCAGATCCTTCACAAAGGTTCATTGTCGTTATTGTAAATACACACAAAAACAGACTACAGCTGGACATTGTACTGACTGATCGAAGAGTGTTTTAATATTCCCTCATTTTGGCGGGCAGACTGTTTCCCCTTATTTTCCTAATACATTGAGTGGTAGTTTTAGACTCCTCATGCTTGGCGGGAAGACTGTAGATTGCAGGTTGGTTTTTATTCTCAAGTCCCTCTACCTAATGGTATTTACCGTATAGACATCTCATTCGACACCAACAGGAACAAATGTGATACCCATATTCTATTGATCAAACCACACTACGGAAGCAATTACCAATCAACGGGCAGCAGAGAATATCTGAGTGTTAAAAATCAACATGTGATCCCCTGTAAGTATTGATCTGTAACCTTTTATATTATATTATTTTTTTTAATTTGTAATTTTAAAATAAAAAAGAAATAAATTGTTTTATATAAAAACAAAAAAATTAATTCGACTGATGTCTTTTAAATAGACATGTCACCCGTTTGGCACAAAACATTGAAATTATATATATTGAGATATAAAATGTAAAGTGAAAAGTGTGAATAAAGTATGAATAAGATATTATATAAATGTACAATAAAAAGAAAAATAAATTAATTTGACTTGGAAGAATTTCAATTACATCGAAGATCGCAACCCCCTAAAGATCCCTTGTGTCGCCGAAGCAGTACGGCGCGCACGCTATAGTATCTACCAATCGTGGGGTTACCTCTCATATATGAGAGATAGACCATGTCTAGCAGTGTACCATTACAGTTGTATTTTATTATTTAGATTCATATGGCTGTAATATTTTACTGTTCTTGCAAGTTTCAACATATTTATTTATAGTAACAACATGCAAAACATTCAAAATTTTATTACGAACTCATTCTTAGGTTCCCCGTTCTCGTTCAAGAAACTTTATTGTTAAGGCTACTGTAGAAATGTAAGCAACGTAGAAACTTAAATTTATTTTCTCTGTTATAACGCTAAGATACGAATAGCAGTGTTTGTCACCTTCCTTATATAATACTTACATAAGACTATTCAGGACGCTAAGTCATAAAATTACAGTAGGGAGCGCATTTGTCACATTTGTGTTATGACAATATTTTTCAATTCATACTATTAGTCTACACTTTCCCTATATATGTGTATTTATTTATATATCTTGTTCAAAATACTTTTTTATTCATTCACTCAAGTTCAAATACATTTTTTTAAAACTTGTAGTGGATGATACTTGATGTTAATATAGTGTTTTCAAATATTAATTCATTAATTAAATTTAATTAATTAATTATAGTTTTATATGGGAGAAAATTATTTATATTAAATTTCTCTTATATAAGATATTTAGGAGAATATAAAAGGAGGAATTGACTTTACAAGTTTTTTTTTTATATTACTTATGTACAATAGCAAAATATAATATATTTTCTTTAATTTTTAAATGGTGCTTTTTAATAAATTCATTACTCATAACATATTGAAATATTTAAATACTTCCAAAGGACAATAGAAAGATTCTTTTGGTCTGTGCAGTTAGGAACCTTTACCAAATTTTTACTTTACCGACAGGTACCTCAGAGACAGAAGATCAAAGTCTTTATAGACCAGTACTTCCTGCCGAAACGTGAATACTTACATCTCGTTTAAAGGTTAAAAGTCATGAAGAGACATATAGGGAAAGATACGCTCGGGCTGTCTTTGGTGGATAAGTTTTATAACGAAGAAATCCACTAGAAAATCAATCACTGTCACAAATATCAAGTTAAACTAGGACAAGGAGATTTAATAATTATTATCTTATTTTATTATCTTAGGCCGTCTTAGCACAGGCCTATGTGCGACAGTGGATGCTTCAAGCTGTTTATGATGATGGTAAAATGAAATAAACTTTCAAAAAGGGCCTTGACGTGAGAAACAGCTAATTTCCAAATAAAGTTAACCTAGATTTATATGTTAAATTTTTATATTTATCGAGAACTGTGCCTCTGTAGAATATGAATTTTGTTGAAAACTTGATAACGGATTACGGTTCAGTCTGAGGAATTCAACAAAAGTTAAAGAAATAAATTTCAATTTAGTTGATGCTGTCTAACTTTACACCAACGAGACGAAAAGTTTAGTAATTTATGTAAACAGTTACTTATCATGATCTATAATGGCGAAGAAAGAATTTTTTTCTTTGCGGCGTGCATGTCTTTTGATTGTATTCAGAGAATAATTCGGCACGGGTTTCCAGAGACGCAAAAATTAAAACTTTACTTACAAATAAAATAGCCGTGTCTTAAATAAATTTAAACTTATATTATTCAAAAAAAAAAAGCATACAAATGCGTACATGCATCTATATATAACAGATTTACAGTGTTATTAAAATATTTTGTTTCGCAGCCCGTGAACGCCCAATTTCTAAAGGAAGGAACACTAACCCACCACAATTGTCTATAGACACCCAGATTTGAAATAAACAAAGGTTTAGAAAATAGCGCAGATAAAATTATAAAGAAATAACTAAATTAATCAAAAAGTAATACAAAAATTCAAGAGATACAACAGCGCATTTAACGTCCAAACTCTTTGTCAGTCAACCTTTACGCAAAGCAGAGAAATGTATTAAGAAGGTGGCGCAACAAAATAAAAAGAAGTTAATATAAAAATAATTACAGAAGCCGCTTTCAGTTGTTTTTACAATTATTTAATAAATGTGCATTAACAGCGTGTAACAGTAAGTGAACTTCGTATGTCCAGTATTGGCTGGACATAAGACTCCTAGCCCGATCTTCGGCTTCTCGCATCCAGCTTCTGCCAGCGGCTCTACGCAAATCGTCACACCATCTGGCCGTTTTAATATAATACTTAATCATCTTTATTAGCGATAAATATAAACATACATTAAATATAAACATACGTGAAATATAAACATACATAAAATAGAAACATACATAAAATATAAACGTAATTAACTAGTCACACATATACAATTAGGTATTACGAGGTTCTATACAGACGTGCCATATTACACCTTCATTTTCCGTAGCCGTTTAATTAGGTAGTCCTTTATTTGGAGCTTGTTTAGCGCTAGTTGGATGTTGTACCACTGGATTCAGTCTGATGTCTCATTAACATGTTTATTCAAGTGGATGTCGTTGACCTCTACTCCACACCTCCTTTAAATTATAGCTGTTTGTATTAAGAGGAGATTTTTTTTTTATTTTTCCTTTTAAAAACTCATATACATGCTCTTACTTGCTCCTTCCTTATTCCTTCCTTGTTCCTCACTAATTATTCACGTTTTTACTCTAAGGTACATCAACTGCAGCGCCCAGATGTTCATGGACAGCGATTATTGCTAACAAATCAAGTGACTCATTTACTTATATCTTCCATAAAAAAAAATGAAACTAATATGAATTAAAGTATTCACAGCGCGAAGATAAACAGTGATATTCATCTGGTGCGGTGGCGGTAATGTATTCTATTTATACATACACATATAAATGGTATTAAAGCTCTCTTATTTGAAAACAATTTAATTTTAATATATTTTATGTAGTGTGGGTCGCCCCCAGCTAGATGGTGCGACAATCTACGTAGGGCGGCTGGCAGAATCTGGATGTGTGAAGCCGAAGATCGGGCTAGGTGGCGCTTTTTTGGTGGAAACCTATGCCCAGCAGTAGACTACCGCAGGCTGTTGATAGAATTACTTATCTATAAATTGGCATCACCACTAAATTCTTTCACTGTAATGGCAAGACACTTAACGGTTTTCTTCCGTATTGTCTTGCTGATGATGCCTCGTGTTGAGGCGAAACACGTGTCGTTTGCAAAGTGAAAAAGTAGTAGTGTATGTTTGGTGTAATAGGTAGTAGTTGGGAGGTGAAGAGTTGCTGAGTTGAAGAGACGGTTTTTAGTTTAAGTTCCCCGTAAATCCATTTCTTCCAGTAGAAAAACACACATTATTAATTTTCTGTTTTGGTTTGCTTGTCCCAGATCTTAGCTAAGAAAAAATTCTAACTGTCCACACATAAATTATAATCAAAATACATATGTATGCATTAAAAGGCAATTTCATAAAAAATAATTAAAAAGCAATTTTGCATTATAACGGCCATTTTGATTATTACTGTTGATTATAATTAAGTTTTATGTGAAGCAGTACAAGTGTTTAATTAACAAACAAAATAATATTTCATCTCGTGGCAAATGTAGTGTGGGATGCCTCCAGTCTCTGCCAGCCACCCTACGCAGATCATCGCTTCATCTAGCCCGGGGCGCCCCACACTACGTTAGCCAAGTCGTAGTCCCAACTCTAGAACTCGTCTACTTGAAATAGACGATATAGCTTTATTTTTCAATTCCTATTATCTTATAACTGGTTCAAACTTTCATATAAATCTAGTTCAAATTTATAATCGTCGATAAAATACCTTTTATTTATCCACTCGAGTTGAAATTCATTTTTTTAAACTTGTAGTAGATGACAAGTCAGGGAGTATCTTTGCCTAGCCACCTGTGCGTTAGTTATGGTATTGGTACACGGGTACACGACTCCGGCCCCCCAACCTACTACCGTATTACTCCTTATATTCCGTTGTGGTAGTATCATATACTTATCATCCTGTCTAAATTCATCTATCCTTTCCCCTGCCCTTCCCTTTTTTCTCTATCCTTTTCCCTTCCTCTTCGCCAATCCATGTTCTACCGTGCCAATGGATGCGTGGCTAGGGGTGAGCTTAGTTGCAAGCGTGCGGACCGTCCCGGGATCGGGCACTCCCGGATACTATAGTGCCTTAACTCAGCATGCGAGGCTCTACTAGGGCTGACCTCGATCCTCCCTTGCAGCTTGTGGGAGTCACTATGACGAATTTTAATAAACCTAATTGGTTAAAAAAGATGGCGACGTCGTGGATCGGCGAGAAGCGACTAACGGAGAGCCATTTCGCTACGATGAATGTGAGAGGAAGGATAGATGAGTGTGGAGGAAGCAAGGAAGGTGTGCCGGGATCGTAGTAGGTGGAGTTCTGTGGTCTTTGCCTACCCCTACGGGAAACACGTGACAATAAGTATGTAGATAACACTTGATGTTAATACCGTTTCTTTTTTTTCAAATATTATCTCATTAATTAAATATAATTACTTAATTTTAGTTCTATATGGGTGAAAAAACTCTTACATATATAAAATATTTAGCAGGTTATAAATTTAGACATAAATACCGTTAGTGACGAAGGGTATGGATCGTTGGAAAAAAAGTATTATAGGAATTGATTTTATTTTTTTTTTGAAATTTTTTATTATTTCTTATTAGTCGTGGTTTCAAAAATATTTCAGCAATAAATTAAAAAATACGCTCTATGGAATCTCTATCCTCCTTACTTAATGAATATTAAAATAAGTTCTAGTTTTTAGCTTCTCTTTAAATTGAATCTAAGCGAAAGATCACAAAGAACAATGCCCGTGTGAAGTGTTGGTTCTAGATTGGACAGCATCACGGTGCCCGGTCCCAGGAGTTAGGTAATTAGTTCCAGCTGTAAACCAGATATTTACCGGCTGGTTGTAACGAGTATTCGCTTTGTTTCACTTTTTACGACTCTACATTTTTGTAATAAATGCAGACTTGAAAACGTATGGAAAGAAAAAGTTCATTTTTGTTTTTTTAATATACTTTTACAAATATATAATAGTTAATTTAGACATATAAGAAAATACAAGATTTAGTAAAGAAAACAAATATTCGAATATAGGTTGGCCACTAAATCTAAATACTAGGGCAGCATGAATAACAGTACACTCAATTTATTGCGTCCCCATAACTTTGACGGTATCCGCGATTTCCGATCCATTTATGGCAGACTTTGGGGCTGTATCGAACACAATTTTGTTATGAATACATTCGGAACGCCTAAGTAATACGAATCTATAGAAACGTTGGTTTTATTCATCCGCCTTACATAAATTTACGACTTGTTATATTTTTTTATTCATAAGGGAGAAGCAGTAATACATATTCGAAGTACACCAAATATACGATCTTTTTATATAAGTAATAACATTTAAGAAAATTTATATTCAAGTAATATAATATGTACTTAAAATATATCTTTGACATATGCGTACATATTTGAAATGTATTTTGTTTTCGAGGCATACTGAAGTAGCGAAGAGACTTACTGAAGGTGTGAAGTATTTCCATCGCTGACTGTAATTTACACCTGCTCACTGAGAATAGATCTATCGCCTACTAATATTATATATATTTAGGATTATACATATTTCGATATTTTCTACTTATGATTAGTTTTAATCGTCTTTAGACGTAGTAAAAATCTATTTTAAAACTGAAAGGTAAAAGGTAAGTTTGAGATTCTTTCTTAAGAAGCAGTATGCAGCTCTATATTCTAAATTAAAAATGCATTTTTAGGTATTTTTTGTATTCCATAATTTTGTTAATCTTGCTTATATAATTTTTACACTGTTCATAGCATGCTTAATACCTTAAGCGACCAATTGGTTAAGTGGCGGAAGTCTACGGAGTCGATGATCGCGGGTTCGATCCCCGCATCGTATACGTATTGCCTACAGGTATTTATTCCAAGTCTGATAACTCCTCCAATCAGCACTGGACAAGCGTTGTGGGTTATTATTCGTTCTTTCAGAAATGAGGAGGCCCGTGCTCAGCGGTGGGACATATTATATAAAGGCTGTATAAAAAAAAGTACCATTGATCCAAATGCCGAAGCAACTAAGTAATAGCATTAGAGCATAATATTATTATATTATTAGCAAACTATATTTTTAAATTTCCATGTTAATGATGGATACCAGACAACCAATTGACTCAAATGCGGGGACTTCGCCCACGGAATCCATGGTCGCGGGTTCAATACCCACATCGGAATATATATCTATGGCCTACAAATAATTATTTCAAGTCTGATAACTCCTCCAATCAGCATTGGATAAGCGTGGTGGGTTAACGTCTGTTCTTCCAGAAATGTGGAGGCTCGTACTCAGCAGTGGGATATATTATGGGCTGTAAAAACAAAGTTATCGTAACATTATACTATATTAATCATAAATAGAATATAATACGCAAAAACATTAATAAAAGAATGTTCAATTTCGGACTGGCGTTTCATTTTCTTTGCAGGTATTACTGCCGAGACAGGTACATTAAATATTAAACTCCTTAGATGCCTCCGGCCTTTGATAAATACGCTACCATGATTTTTTAATACTATCTTGTTTCCAAATCTCCGGACATAACATTTTTATTGATGAATGAAACTTAAGATTTTACGCAAAAATAAGTAAAACATAGTTAGTAAACTATTCGAATAAGATATTTGCCACACAACCATATTTTGTATTCACCATGATACTTTAGAGGTGATTAATAGATTTTCATCGATAGTGAGTTTAATTACAATGAAACTATTATATATTTTTGTATAGACCTTGATATATTAAGCAAATCACACATTATAGCTAGCGGCGTAGAGATAATGAGTACATCGACTGTATCCCTTGTAAATGTATGCTTCAAAATAATTATAGATTATGTACATATATTGTATATATTTTACTTGAGCCAATGGGCGAGGATCGAGTGAGAAGGACGTATTTGCCAATTGGCCTTCGATCACTTGGTCAACACAGATATCGTTGGAGAGATCAGGTGGATGCTGATCTGCGCGAACTTCAAGCTAGATATTGGCAAGAAATAGCGCAGGATAGGGAAAGATGAAGGACTCTCGTTACGGAGGCCAAGATGAGGAGGTCACTAAGCCAGTGGAGTAAGTAAGTAATAATTTACTTGATTTTAATTTTAAATTAGATACAAAACGCCATAGTGTGTTTGATCGTAGTCGATACACAGGGCAAGGGGGTTGGCGACTATGAAATTCGCACACCGGTACTTAAAGCAGTGCACTACAACCTTCCACAATCTGTGTTATTTAAGCATAGTTTTAATTTATTACACTTATACTAATTATAACAGAACTTGTGGCTTGTGAAATGAAGACTTATGTCAAAATAATCGGAGAGGATTGTACGGTCAAACGGCCATACATGGGAAATCCATCCGACCGATGTCCGGTCGATCGCCCTTGGTATCGATGAAACGACGCAGCGATTGCTCACTTGAGCGAGCTTCGGGCAAGCAATTAGCGAGAGACAGTCTAACATCGTGACTAATCGCGAGTACTCGTATTGTAGGCTAAGATTCGCCCTGGGTCATTGCCGAAAAAGTAACTAAGTATACTTATAGCGTCATTGTTCGGTCGTCGGTGCCTCGTTGTTTAATAACATGATGCGCTGCGTGCAGGCCAGTTTGACAATTGGAGTGACATGATGTGGTTTCTCCTCCTTACATCCCAAAAATCCATGTAAGCAAAGATTGAGCTTGATAACGCCTAAACCTATTTCCAGCTGTGGACTGCTGGTAATGAGGCTTCGCAACCAGCCTAGATCATTTTTTTATGGGATAGGATGGCAAACGAGCAGGCGTGTCACTTAATGGAAAGCAATTAACGCTGCCTATTGACATCCGCAGCGCCATAGGCAGTGCGGAAGCGTTGCCGACCTTTAAGGAAAGAGAGAGGGAGGGTGTTGTGTCTCCGGAATTCAGGCTCACCGCACGAAGCGCGGTAGCTAAGCTACCGCTCAGACGCTGGTTTTCTACGGGAGTGTGGTACTTCCCCGGGCGAGCCGGCTCATTCATGCTACAGATAAATATTATGCCATTCTTGACAAAGTGGCTTTACTACTAAGAAATCGACACAAATTTCTCGCACTGATAACATCACTGCCCGTTACTATTCTAACTATTCTAATCTAGCTTTGCTTTCAACGCTTAGGTTGTCAGTTTTCTACACCTAAACATGGCATTTATATTGATAATTGATTATCTACAATAAAATCATAATATTATTAATGGAGTCAGGCGTTACTTTGCGGAAATCCATCACTATATGGACAGTCAAAAGTTGTAATGGCGGGTCACTTTTCGGTTGTCTTCCGTAGAGTCTACTATATCTGAGGATGCCTCGTGTTGGGGCGAAACACATGTCGTGTACAAGATGGAAAAGTGATAGTGTGTGTTTGGCGTTGTGTATGGAGAGTTGATGGCCGATTTTCGGTAAGTTTTTGGTTTAAGTTCCAAATAAATCCACTAAACCCAACGGAAAAACACACATTATTAATTTTCTGTTATTGTTTTGCTTGTCGCGGATCTTAGCTAAGTAAAACTTTTGACTGTCCATAAAACCATAATAGCTCAAGACAATGTATGTTATATTTTTTTGTATTTCGTTATAGCATGAGATCTACCCAGAAAATTTACATCATTAAGTCCGACTGCTAAAGAACATTTTTCAGGGATCCGATGTTCGAAACTTCATCAATTTTCTATTGAGTTAATTTATAATTTTCATCTAAGCTTTTTAACTAAAAACGAACCCGCAACCATTGACTCCATAGCGGCATTCCTGCCACTGACTCAATTGAATTGTATGACTAAGATTAGGTTGAAATACAGTAATTTTAATGCGTTGTTTATATATAAAAAGTTTTATGTCCACGAACACCATTTGGAATGAATTTTGAATTAAGTATTTACTGGCTTTTGTCCTCTACTTAGCTTACAATGAATTCGCTTTTAAATATTCAGTTAATGTAAAACCCGCATATTTAGAGATCAACTCTTCTTTTTAATGCTTTCGGAACGACTTAATACGTAAAACGGGTATACATTAAAAGCACGTTAGGCCTAATACATATTCTTTATAAAAAATAACAATAAAGTGAACAACTTTGAACAGTTGTTCTTCTTTGCTGACAGCAGTTATGTTAATGTCCATAATCTTGAAATGTAGTTTATTTGTTAGATGGAGAGACGATCTGCGCAAGACGGCTGGCAGAGAGAGGATGTGTGTAGCTGAAGATCGGGCTAGGTGGCGCGCCTTAGGGGAGGCCTATATCCATACAGTAGTGGACTGCTGTGGGCTGATATTGATGTTGTAGTCTATTTTTATATAATATTTGCTGCGGCTTATTTCCATTACACAACTCTCTGAAAAATATTTTCATTTCTACCATCCGGATGAGTTGGGTGCCAGTTACAGTGATAGTTTTCCAAAAACTTATTTCCAAGAACAACCTCTCCGTGGAACCAACTTCAGCGGTATTTCGGAACTGATACAACAATGGAACCTTTAAAAAAATAAGCCTTTAGCTTTCTTAAAGAAGGGTAATGCTCCTGCAGAATCTATGGTGTTGTAAATGTGTATAGATGATGTTTGCACTTTTCCATCACGCGACACGCTCGCTATTTGCTCTCCAATCCTTTAAAAAAGATGTATAAAAAATGAACGCCAAGGGTTCGGTTGAGTATGACTTGAAGCAACCTTCATCTTGTTCATTTTTTCCTGTGCCACTTCTTCGGTATTTATTTTTATTTTATTACGTATTTCCGAACCAATATGACACGGAACACTTCAAGACACAAAACTATACATTTCTCAAAGGCCGAGAATGTTTTTGCAATCCTCTGATATTGTAAATGTCTATCGGCGGCGTTGATTTATTTCCAACAGCTGACACGCTTACTTTTTTCCTTTTGCCAAGCTTATACAATATCTATAACGTACTTTATATATTAAATCTTTACTTTATACTAACTAACTTAACTTTACTTTATAAATTAAAACAAAATTAAATCGTAGTTACATTTAAAAAAAACCGTTTCCATATTAAACAATCGTTGTTTAATTATTTTAAAGCTAGCGATTGAATCCACCCGCTAATCCTCAACATGTTGTAATTATATTTAGAGCGGGGATTAAATTACAAAATCTCTGTGAATTTTAACAAAAACGCTCCCGTAATCCTTTTATGACGTAATATATGTTTTTAAATTTACATATTATAGTCCACTACTAAGACTTTAAGCGACTTAATTGTGTAGATTAAGTTAAGTTTTGTTGAGCTTCTAACAAAATAATTATTGTGTAGTTGTTATTTTCAACATGAAGTTATTCAGAGATAAATACCAACGCGGACTTTTCCCGCCAACTTACATCAGTGACGTTGTGATATTATTTCATTTCCATAATATTACATTATTATCAGTTATATTGTTTAATTGTGGTGGTGCATTATGCAATATAGTTTGATTAATGTGTGTATCGTAACTTTTTAAGATGGCTGAAAAGTCAATAAGCTGCCTTATTATTTATTACATTTCAAGAGATTGGATATTATTGTATTTTACGTGACACTGGCATAAAAGTTATAAATTATTGCCATCAAAGAAAAAAAAAATACCAACGCTGCCTGCCATTGTTTTAATCATTTATAATTGCAATGACTTTATGTTTTGAGCCATATAAGAAGTATTTACATTTATGAAAGAACTCAGTGGTGGTAAAAAAGCGGGCACATAAAACATCTTGAGAAAACTAGCATATTGAGGAATAATTTTAAAGTTATGTAAGGTTTCAAGGGATTCTTCTTATCTAATCTTTTATTTTTCGCGAAAATTGTATTTCCTGAATCAATACGCGGTCGTAATGTTTCAAGGAAATAAAATTTTCTTCTGAGAATAATCTGAATGCAGAATCGCGAAAACAAAAGATAAATTATAAAACCTGTATTTATATAGGTACGAGTCGAAATAAATTCCGCATCGAGATAAATAGGAAATCACTCAGACTGGGAATAAAGTAAGTATATATATATATATCTATCTATATATATATATATATATATATATATATATATATATATATATATATATATATATATATATATATATATATATATATATATATATATATATATATATATATATATATATATATGCGTATAAAACTCACAAAAATCTCAAAAGTCCCACATTAGGTTTGTGTGTCAAGAGTGCCATTAAAAAACATATCAAAAAGGCAAACATCCAGACTCCATTTGTGATCTTCAAAAAACAAGTCTACATAATTCTCAAAAGCTAACATGCAATGCCGGTGTGTAGATTATTTTTAAATTATTACTTCCTATAGATATCCGGAACTTTTGCAGACCGTCAAAGGTAGAAAAGTTGCTTACCTGGGTCATATCATGAGACATGACAGGTACAAGTTGCTGCAACTGATCATGATGGGAAATATCACGGGCAAAAGACAAGTTGGTCGTAAAGAAAGTCTTGGCTACGTAATATCAGAGAGTGGACCGGGATAGCGAGTGCTCCATAACTGCTGTACCTTGCGAAGGAGGAAGAAAGTTTTACTGAATTGGCTGCTAATCTTTGCAAGTCGGAGAGGCACTCTTAGAAGAAGATGCAGCAAAAGCATTGCTGGCCTTTGACAAATATGTAGGCTTGTTCTTTAAATGTTCTAATGTCGTATCGGTTCTGATGTCTATTTGATTGCTTTCTATCAGACGAAAAGTTTACTCAATTGCCTTCCTACCCCGTAAAAATATATTTGTACCATAACAAGGCCAACTGGTGGGAAGAAGCAAATTTCTCCGGGGGTGCATTTCATTAAAATAAAATTATTTGGAGCTATCAGGATCTTATTCGATAAGGTGAGAATTTTAATAAATTATGCAAATTGTTAGCTCTCGCCGGGAATAAGGCGAGTTGGTAAGGAAAATTATTTTCTTCAGACTCCTTGAGGAAATAAAATAAAATTTTGTAACGTCCCGGACGGATCGCAGCGCTATTTATTAAATTTTATGACACAAACTCATCTTTTTTATGGTGTTGTTGGCAATATTTCTCTTACAACACACGTTTTTATCGCTATAATGGTGATGGTAACACCCTCCTGGCTGATTGCAGCGGAGGCGATGCTTAATAAAGCCGTTTACATAAAATACACGGGTATACGAGAGCAACTTCCGAATACCAGTAAATAATTAATAGTGGTAGAGCAACTGTTTGGGCAACTTCTACCGGGGAAGTATCAATCTCTTACAGAATATGAAAGTCAAGTGGCAGCGTTTTACTGCGTACTGCCAAAGTCTCTAAATATCAAAGCCTTTTACTGTGTTACTGCCTTTCGTATAGTGAGTGCAGGGGTTCAGAGGCCTAACTCTTCCTCTTCTTCTCTCCATCTCCTATTAAGACCTTCTACTCCTTATATTTACGTTCTTAAACAACGATAGATAGTTAGATAGATTAATTTATTTCCCTCTGCAGCAATACACATGAATATATATTAAATTATTACATAATCAACAGTAAATACAGAAGGAAATGGGCAATGGCTGGCCAGAGAAACTTATTTTCTGCCACCGGCTGACTCTTACGAAGATGCAGTGTAGCGCGTATTTATACTTGTGATCGACCCCATATATAAACCTACAATTTATAATCAAAAATCAAATCTTATATACATAGGAAAAAAACAATATAACACTAATACTACTGAAATCTGCAAGTTATACTTGTTGTAACATGTTTGATTATTCAGTAACATAGCCTTATACTTTTTTTTAAACGTAAAACCACAATGTTACCTCCTCCACTAAGGTGCCTTTTAAAACACCTTAGTGGAAGAGTTACATTGTTCCAGCATTTCGTTGCCTGGTATCGGAAGGATAGGTAACGCATCAGCAGAAACATTATCAATGTAGCCATTACTTGCTCACAACTGAGAGATGTGACCGTAATGCCCGCGTTTTGTGGGTGAATTGGGGATTGCAGATTGTTTTTATTTCTCAGATATATGCTGCCTGTCCGTTGGCATTTGCTCCCATAGCCACCACGTACGACATCCAGGGAAAAATTGGGATGGTCCTATTTTATGCCAATAACTCAGCAACATTATTGTTTATTAATTATGTTTAAATAACTTGGTTTTAAATAAACTTATTATAATGTCTTATAGTCTAGACGTAGTCCATAGATTTAAAATTTACTAAAAACACATCGTATTAATGAAACACGCTATTGACTACAATAATAAAAGACTAAATTATAAGCAAACTGTTTAGAATTAAGGAAGATAAGAAGTTTGAAAATAGATCACGACAAAGACTTTCCCTTCAAACTTAACAAAAGCTAAATATTAATTACAAAGGGGCTGTTTATATAAGTCCTTTTGATATTTTACTTAAAAACATTTGGCCATTTCGCTTTGAAATTCGACCAAAACAAAGACCTTTGTCATAAGAGTCCAAGTTGTTAAATAACAACCTTTGAACAATATAAGTACTAGTACTTTATCTCTATTACCACAGTTAGTTATTATTGTTTTGTGAAAAAATAACGTCTACTGATTTTAAATCATTATATTCTCAATAGATAATAAATTATTGATGTTTATTCTTCTTCTCACTCGTTTCTTCAATCTTAAAGATTGTGAAACGCAACGGAAGAGTCATCTTTAAAAAGAAAATAGCGATGTTTACATTTCAATTCATATAACAATAATAGTAAAACAATCGAAGATGCTGCTTGCGCTAGATATGTAAATACATACATATTTATAGTCACGTCTGTCTCCGTATAGGGTTAGGCAGAGACCACAGATCTCCATCCGCGACGATCGCGACACACCTTCCTTGCTTCCTTCACACTCATCCATCTTCCGCTCACATTCATCGTAGCGAAACGGCTCTCTGTTTGTCCCCCTCGCCCTCGTGGGAATCAGGACGTGACGGGTGGCGAACCACGTCGTCGTCATTTTTCAACGAATCAGGTATATTAAGATTCGTGGATGGAAGTCAGCCCCTGCAGAGCCCCCATGTTGAGGTAAGGCACTATAGTACACGGGGGAGCTCGATCTCGGGACGGTCGGCACGCTTGCGACTAAGCTCACCCCTAGCCATGCATCTTTTGGCACGACAAACCGTGGATTGGCGGAGAGGAAGGGAAAACGATAGAGAAGAAAGGAAAAGGAAGGGGAAAGAAAAGATGGATTTAGACGGGATGATAAGGATTTGATATTACCGCAACGGAAGACGAGGAGTGGTACCGTAGCAGCTCGGGAGGCCGGGGTCGCGTACCCGTGTACCAATACCATAAACATCGGACAAGCGGCTAGGCAAAGATACTCCCTGACCACCTGACTAGATATACATAGTTCAATATTAATGATACTGATAGTTCAATAAAAGAATTGATATCACGTCTCAAGAACGTCAACACTATCCATACCAATGACGTTATTGCTTAAGCTTCTTGATCCAATAAAATGGAATATATATTGCAATAAAATTAAATCATAGTGGAATAGATATATTTATCTCAATGCGATTCCAAAAACCAACACCTCCCCATTAGACTCAGTTTATCAATACATATTTTCATCACTAAATCCAAGTAGATAAGACAAAACATTGGGTCCATAGAAAAAACAGGAAATCTATCATCTATCTAAAATATTTTCATGTGGAAAAACAATCTTATAAGCATATAAGCAAGGCATCGATCTCGTTATTATTATCTTGACAATGTTCCCTTGATAAGGAAGATAAGATCTTCTTTTTCCATCCACTTATTTATTTAAATTTAGTAAACCGTAACTATCTTTAGAAATATTTACTGTAGACTATTCAAATTTCTATTGAATAATTATTTGTATTATTAATGAAAAATAATATTGTAAGTATTATAATAAGACTGGCTCTGGAACTAAAGTTAATGGCTCACTGAGACACTTTATAAGTCTATGGTCGCAGATTTGAAATCCCGCCAATTGACTTTGGGCAAACATGGATTTAAATAATTGATAAGACCCTTATCAAAGTAAATGGTTGTTTTAAGAGAATTTAATTTTTCATAGCTATTTACAGGATTTAGGATTTTAGGTCAGGGAGTGTCTTTGCCTAGCCGCTTGTCCGGTAGTTATGGTATTCGTACACGGGTACGTGACCCCGACCTCCCGAGCTATTACCGTATCAATCCTTGTCTTTCATTGCTGTAGTATGACCTTTGAATTTCCCTACTTTCCTGTCTAAATCCATTTTTCCTGCCTTTTCCTTTTTTTTATCTTTTTTCCTTCTTCTACATGCGTGGCTAAGGATGAGCTTAGTCGCAAGCGTGCCGACCGTCCCGAGATCGGTACTACTACCCCACGAGTACTATAGTGCCTTACCTCAAAATGCGGGATTTTGCTGTGTCTGGCCTTCATCTTCCCTTGCGGCTTGTGGGGTTCACTGAGACGAATTTTAATAAACCTAATTTATTACAAATGACTGCGACGTGGTTCGCCACCCGTCACGTCCTGATTCCCACGAGGGCGAGAAGCGACTATCGGGGAGTCGTTTCGTTACGATGAATGTGAGGAAGGATGGATGAGTGTGGAGGAAGCAAGGAAGGTGTGTCGGGATCGTAGCGGATAGAGATCTGTGGTCTCTGCCTACCCCTACAGGCGACAGGCGTGACGATATGTATGTATTTACAGGATCCGATAGGTAAAGCTATGGAAGCGCATCACGCCACTTACTGAAAAGTGCATAACGTCTGGCAGCCCAGGCAAAGTATTTCTATGATAGTTTTAAAAATGATGTTGGCAACACTAAAAAACCGGTTGTTTATCAACCAATATCCACATCTCAATATCAGTTGTGATGTGTACATAGCATGGCACTAATTCATCAACTCTAGTCGCACTCAATCTATCAATGTCATTATATCGCGGTGAAGCGTCTCCACTGGCCTTGCGAACTTAGCTCGATAAGGAACCATTGAAGCGCTGGCATGGGTTTTAAGATTAATTATTGTTATAAAGCAGCATACAACACCAGGTTTTATCATTTCTACATCGTAGTCAATACTGCGGACAACCCGTAAAGTATAGTATTTGAAAAAAAAAAAAACAGGCAGAATTTTGCCGTCGATAGATAAATAAAATTGATGAACGCGAATATTCTTCCTTATAAAGTTTGAATTTGTGATTTAAAATTCATTTATAAAGCAAAATTTATTTAGAACAATCTCACTGTCGTAATTGGTTGTGGTGGACGAAATATCGACTTCATTTATTTTGTTAAACAATATTTATAATTATAACATTTTTTGATGAATTGATCTCTACTAGCCGTTTACCTAATCAGATTTCCTATTCTTTTTATTTTAATATTTTTGCTATTTAGCTACTTTTTCTAAACGTTATACTTGTTTTTACCCTTTTTTGTGTTTACAATGACATCCACGACACATAAAATTCTACTTTGGGAGATACTTTTTAAACCACGTTTATTTGGCTATTTGCACTTCCTTCTTTTCTCCCTTTCGTTAATATTCCTCTTCTCAGATACTTTCATATTCTCTCCCATTATTTATATCTCAACCTAAGATACCTAATGCATTTGTGGTATAGTTAGATTTGAAGATTTCCATGAGCAACACTGATACTTACTATCAGATCACTCTCTTAAGTACTTCTTACATAAAAAGAAACTATCAATTTTCTTATTTAGATTGAATTATTGTAAGATACTTTAATACATAACATTTTTGAGAAAAATTATGAAATTATTTATGTTACGTATTTATACCTATTGTAAGAACCACTTTTTTGTTTGTTTTAATCAAATTTTAATATCGTATAATACAGATTAATATGAAATTTTTCAGCATCTACAATTGCAAGTTAATATTTTTTTTAATTTTTTTTATTTTACACTTTAATTATTTTATGTAACACTTTTTATTCTTAACAGACGTTTGAGTTATTATGTTATAATTAATAACATATTAACTGAAACGTCTGCTAAAAATAAAAAGTTCAGCGAATCCGCTGTAAACTTTAACAAACTCAAGAGAGCTTCTTGATGGTTAATCCACTTAAATTCACGTACACGGTTGAGAACGCTAGAACAAACAACTTAATATAGTAATGAGCTTTATCTTTGTTAACCGATGGAATGGAGAGTACGGCTCTATGATATAGCAGGTGACAGAAACAGATGCGTGATCAAAGGACTTCATTAAATCTAGCAGACTGTGCATTCATTCTTATCACTTTGTGATAAGCTTTCATCATTTTATTTATCTAAGTTTTAATGCAGAAAAGTTACATAAGGCGGATTTAACACCAAAAGGCGTGCTCTTTTTGTTAACCTTCACAGGTAAAACAGAAATAATTATTAAAAATGTGGTGCAGATTAATAAAAATACGGAAACAATAGTCAGTTATGAATTATACAAAGACAATTAAAATGAATAGATAAAAAATATACATTACTTATTATTTCATAAAAACAATACATTATATAAATCCATACTGCTTATATAAATGCATGCTTATATTTATTTACCATCCATGTACGTACATGATATTTATTTTTCTAGTTAAAAGTGTAAGAACCCTTTTAGACATTTATTTGTGTATAAAATTAGGAATGGAGATATTTTTTTTATGGGATAGGAGGGCAAACGAGCAAGCGTGTCGCCTGATGGAAAGCAATCAACGCCGCCCATGGACAACCGCGACACCGCAGGAGTCGCGGAAGCGTTGCCGGCCTTTTAGGAATATATAGGCTTGTTTTTTAAAGGTTCCAATGTCGTAACGGTTCGGAAAGACCGCCGAGGGTAAGATAAAGACTGTCTTGATTTATTACAGAACAATAACTGAAGAATGATTCGGTGAATAATTTAGTTGTAGCCTGTATTCTTAATAGACTGAGGTTTCAATACGCATAAGTTGTTAGTTTAAGTTTTAAATTCATTTTATTCTCATAATTATATGTTAAAGTTGTTTATTTACTTTTTAATATTTGATTGTTTTGTTTAGTTTAAGTATTATTATTATATTTATTAATGGAGTCAGGCGTTACTTTGCCGAAATCCATCACTATATGAACAGTCAAAACCGAAACCGAAAAGTGGTTTCGGTTTCGGTTGTCTTCCGTAGAGTCTTCCGTAGAGTGAAGATGCCTCGGGTTGGGGCGAAACACGAGTCGTTTACAAGATGGAAAAGTGATAATGTGTGTTTGGTGTTGTGTATAGTGGTTGGTGGGTGGAGAGTTGATGGCCGATTTTCGGTAAGTTTTTGATTCAAGTTCCAAATAAATCCACTTAGCCCAACGGAAAAACACACATTATTAATTTTCTGTTATTGTTTTGCTTGTCGCGGATCTTAGCTAAGTAAAACTTTTGATTGTCCATATATTATTATTATATGTTTTTAAACTTTCAATTACCACTTAATGTTATAAATATTTAATAATATGCATGCTATTTATGTCGATTCTGGGTGTTCCAATAATCCGTCTGATGGATTTATGTCCATTCCTCTGGTAATAGGGACGTTCTATGCCTAGCAGTGGGACATACGTACATGGACTGTATAAAAAACCGCATGAGAAGTCTCAACTCAAAATAACCATACACGTAAATCCATTTAATCCAACTGTGCGTATGATCGAAATGTACTCAGAGTAATGTAAGGATCCTAATATACGTCAGCTGTGTTATATTGGTCGGAGAATTACATTAAGAGAAACGTTTCACGTTTTCCTCATACTGATTAGGGAAAGAAACGACTCACCCTACCTAATATACCATACTCTTAATTAAGTGTTGCCGGAATATACGTTTTGTCATATTCAACGTACATAACTAATATGCAAAACATTCACAAATAAATTTATTAACACTGTCATTTCGGCAACGGCGAGCCTAAAGATGTTTTTTTTAAATATTTTCCAATGACTTTCTTTAATAAATTTTCTGCGCAGATTATCAGCGCGCAATGCCCTATTTCAAATTTCGAACACGTGGCTTCGGTTTATTTCTTTTTCCACGGTTACAATAACAATTATGTTATAACAATACCGCTACTACTATTCTAATCACAGCGTTCCTTTTCTTTTCACAGCCCGTATATATCACACTGATGACCACTGGCTTTCCCTATTTCTGAAAGAATGAACATTAACCAACCATTTTTGTCGACACGTATTGGGACTGTAGGACAGACATTTATCCCAAACCTACGACTATTGACTTCATAAGCAGTAGCTTTACTACTGAGCCAAGTAGATGACCGTCGGTAAGTTTCCTCACGTTATCGTTAATTAACAAAGAGTACTCTGACGTCAAAGTACGAGAACTTTGATGTCGACTTCAACCTGCGATAATCATTTCAATCCCATTTACGTTTGGACCGTGTTATGCAAAAAGGTTCCATTCCACATATAAATTAATAATTTTATTGTAATTTGAAACAGAAAAGCATTTTTCTACTGACATCCTTTTTTCTACTAACTACTACTACATCAATTTTGCTACTAACCCATATTACATCGTGATATATACATATACAATTTACAAACATTTTACAAATACTGGTTTGGTGACTGTTGCTTTTCGATTTTTTTCCATCAATATCCTAATTGTAGTCAGCTTGGAATTATCATTAGAATGCTCCATTGTTACATCTAGTCCGTTCTTTTATAGGCATGTGAGGCTTAGACGCTTAAAGAAGACCTCAGAAAACGTATAGAAGCGTTCGAAATATAGGCATATAGACGGATGCTCGCTATTAGGTGGACTCAAAAAGTGACCAATGACGACGTTCTCCGACAAGTCAACAAAAAACATGAACTTTTGCAGACCATCAAAGGTAGAAAAGTTGCTTACCTGGTTCATATCATGAGACATGACAGGGACAAGTTGCTGCAACTGATCATGATTGAAAAAGTCACGGGCAAAAGCCAAGTTGATCGGTGAAGGAAGTCTTGCCTACGTAATATCAGGGAGTAGAACGGGATAACGAGTGCTCCAGAACTGCTGCACCTCGCGAAGGAAGAGGGGAGTTGTGATGAATTAGCTGCCAACCTTTGCAAGTCGGAGAGGTACTGCTAAAAGAAGAAGTCAGTTTGGGGGTTGGATCAATTTTGCACAACACGGTCCATTTATCCTTTAGTTTTAGCTCCACAGAACATAGTTTAAGCTTGCACCCTTATTTTGAAAGACGAGTTCTCTACGGCAAGTTCAACAGACGCGCGGTATGATCTGACGGAACTTAGGGAACTTGATCGTAAAAGTTGGACTTCACTGCGCTCATAATAATGAGGTCGTTTGAGAAAGGTTTGTATTATAATATAACAGTAAGATTCTTGTTGTAATTTCTACAGAACATTTCTAAATCATGCCGTGATAAATATTTTCCCCACAGTCACACACAGCATCGCATGTCACATGAGTATCGTACAAGGCAACTAAGAGAGCAAATACCAATAGATGATTAGAAGCGTTTAAGCGAAAAAATATCTGAAATCCGCAATCTGCCTGCCAAGCGTGACCATCACAACAACCCTCAATATTAAGGAGAAGATCAATGTCTAGCTGTGCTCTGTTATGATTGATTTATAAGATCATATTATAATTGCAATAAATGTATAATTGTGATAGAATCTAATAAATCATTTATGCTCTAAAAATATCACAATATTTTAACAAATCTATTACTAAATAAATGTCTAGAATAAAAGATGTTCCAATAAAAGATCTACAAAGGAATTGTTATTCATTGTAACCCTTTGACGATGTCCCCCAGTAAAAACAAATAATTGAATATAAGAATTTTATTACCCACGGCTCGGCTGACGACAGTTGTGATAGCTAGAACAATCCGTTTTTCTACGTCTGTTACTTTAGAAGTTTATGTGATTGATATACCAAGAGATAAATCAAGATTCACTGCGAATTAGAGTCAACATTTTTCTAATATGATTCTGTTGTGATAATAAAGCAATCTTATATATAATATTTTTATATTGGATACGAAGGCAAACGAGTAGTCGTGTCACCTTATGGTAAGCAATCAAGTCCACCCACAGAGATCAGCAGTGCCATAGACATTGCTGAAGTGTCGCCGGTTTTATGTGTAGGTTTTTTTAAACATTCGAATGTCATCGCTAATGGAACACGGCTGGAATAGCTGGTTCTACAGGGTGATGAAACAGGGTCCCATTTTGGAAAGAAGTTTCGGAGAAAACACCGTACTGGATCGTCATTCATCCAGATGGTGGAGGTGAAACATTTCAAACTTTAATACAATAAAAATGACAACAAAAGATAAATTTAATTAAACTTAAAATAATTTTTCTACAGCTCATATAATATATATCTCACTATTGGGCATTGAAGCTCCCGAATTCTGAAGGAATGGACTCCAACACATTCGTCTAAAGCGACACAAATATATAATATGTATATTTGTCCCGATGCCGGAATTTAACATGCGAATTTTTATGTGGTCAAAAGAATATAAATAAAAAGCCTTTTATCCCACACATGTTACAATTTTGTACAAAAAAATAAATATAATATTAATGTTTTATTTTGGTTGCATGGACCATCAGGTAAAGGCCTCCTCCAAGGATTTCCATTTTTCTTTATTTTTTGCTATTTCCAGCCAATTTGTTCCTGCGGTCTCCTCTCATCTAATGTAGGATCTCCTTGCTCGGCGTTCGTTTGGCCCTTCCATATGGTTACGTTAATAGTCCATCTGTTATCCACATATCGGGCTATATGACCAGCCCATCTGAGTTTCAGGGTTTGAGTATAAGCCAGCGCATATATCACTTTAGTATTTAGTACTACAGTTATTTTCGTATTTTTTGTATATTAGCATACTACGCTCCATTCCCTTCTGGCACGAATTAATTGTGGTCACAAGTATCTACAAAGAATACGATAAAATAATTTATACAATATATATCTTTTTTCATATTTATATTACTTATTTACGTATATTCTTTTCTAGTTTTGAATAAAAGAAATATGATATCACCCAAGCTGATTACGAAAAAAACCTTTTTTTTAAAAACCCAGAAGTGTCAAATGCTATACTCAAAATATTCATTAAGCTCAAATATTTGTACTTATTAAAGTATTTGAGTGGGTGTACAAGCACAACGCGCCCCTCATCCAAAGCCTCCTTTACACAATAAAACGATTGAAAATAAGCCCATAAACAAATATTTATATCTAAGACATTTGTTTTCAGTTTCATCTGAGATTTGAACAACAAAGCCTTTGGCTAGGAAATCAAGTAAAATAATTTCTAAGTCAATCGATTGTTCAACAAAACATCTTTGGTAGTTTGCTTTTCTACTCCGTAAAAAATGTAAAACCCAAAAAAACACTCCGTAAGTATACTGAACCTTGTACACACTTGTTTATTAAAAATATACTACACTCAACAATGGTTTAGCTAAACTTTTTTGTAAATATTCCCTGTTTTACAATAAAGTTATCGCTTATAAGACGAAAGTTTTGGCGAACAAGTAAAGTTGTTCAAAATTATTAACTATTATAAAATATTTATGCGGGAACCTAAATTATGTCGCCTTGTACAAACTTGGTTCCCATATTCAAAGACCTAAACTAACTAAATAGATTTAGGAATCACCGGTTCGAGAACAAACTTCCAATAAACTTGTACCGTAAATACTACGGTATAATTCATTACAACAAACCGCAGATTGCCTTCAATGTTGCAAACAACCCGCCTTACATTGTAATGAATAAATTATACCCACCGAATATATATAGTCTTTTACATTTGACTTCTTACGAATAATGCAAAAATAAAAATAAAAATTAAGAAATCTATGCCAAACATAATTGAAAAACATAACAAAAAACGATTAGCAATAAGTGTATGATATATGTATATATTATATTAGGTTGGGGCAAGAGACATCCATTATTTTTAAGAATTTATTTTTCTTTTTCCTCATTCTAATGTTATATATTGACACAATGAATACTAACTAATTAAATACCATCTCTCAGATCATGCATAGAACAATATAGCATCTCTTAGAAAATGGATATTGTCGATTGTTCGATTGATGGACACGATTGTCCAAAATGGACTAGTGACACCATCCACAAGCGAGATAAATAACTGTAGTTCACACATTTTCATACAGATGCGCAAATCGAACCCGCGACCATTGACTGCGAAAGCGATAGCACGCGACTAAACAAATTAGTTTAATATCATGTTAACTTTGTACTTTTTTACTATAGTGCCTGTTTGTATCAAATCGAAAATTAATTCTGTAAGTAATAATTGGCGAGCGAAAATTTTCTTCAAAGCTGAGTTAGTTAGTGCCACTGTCATCTGCGTGCCTCATTCATATTCATGAGTTAATTAAAACAAATGCCTGCTGGTATTAATTTCTAGACTCATTTAGACTGTGAAACATCGTGCCCTTGAGGGGTGAGGTAAAACACCTATTAATTAGTATGCCCGGTTTTTTATTGTCTGTTTGACAATGAAAAAACCGCGCATGAATTGTTTAATCCAACTCTAATTTGCTGTGGGATTCTCATTACATTATATGGCTACCCTATTTCTTCCTGTGGGTGTCATACGTAGTACTATATGAGCAAGTCGTGTTATTAGTCGACTAAATTCTGGGATAGCTTTACAGGGTAATATCATCACTTGCTGGTACTTATTTTATTTATATACATCCATCATATATTTTGTATGGTATGAATATGTACAAAAATGTACTTATGTATACTTATATGTGTATGTATAGTCAAATTCGAAAAACACCGAACCGGTATCTCACCACGGGCCTGCCTTGTGAGACCTACTATGCTCCATTCAATCACGCCTAGTATCTGCCATAAATAAAATAAATAAAAATATCAATAGATGGACGGTAGGATCCCCAATTTAGCTGCCAAGTGTGGTGTATACGGACTCATTGAAGAAGCCCAATGTTCAGCATTATGTTTAGATAATGAACATAACACCCATGTGACGAACCCACTAAGAGATTATTAAGGTAAATTAGAAAATAGTGGCTTACAACCGAAGTTCATATTTGAAGCACATGACTTAGTTATACATCCTTCATCATCATCATCAGCTTGCAGTAGTCTACTGCTGAATATATACCCTCCTAGACCTCCTATCCCGATCAACGGATACATACATTCAGTTTCTGAGCCGTCCTTCGGATATTATCGCTCCATCTACCAGACTGTGTCTCACACTACTTTTAACAATATGCGTTCTCCACTTCAGTACTCGCCTGCTCAAAAAACAGTCTCCAACAAACGTGACATATTTACCGAATGATTATGTGATTAACGCCTCAAAATTTGAACAAATATGTGTGCAAGTTAAAAAAAAGCAATTACATATTTTCTATATAAAACAAAAAGACAAATTACAATTATCAATAATAATAATGTTTTGTTTAGATCATAAAAACCATGAACCATTTAGGGATAGAGCTCATCGAGCTCTAGACCAAGGACAAAAAGTTACAACTTAATTTTAAAATAAGTATATATTTATATAATTTTACATAGATATACATTTTAAATAAAATTATTAATAATTTTAGTTAAATACAGTCGAGAATATTTTAGTATGCATAAAATGGTAGGTTGCTAAAGGCGTTTCTCACCGCAACGTCACCCCTGCCTACTGCTTTGCAACTAGACACTCAAAAATCACATTCGTGTTTTTTTAAAACTAATCCTTAGTTTTCGACCACAAGTCCGAGTGTCTTAACGGTGAGTCAAACAGCAGTCATATTTACCTTCATGCTAACAATCGAATTGCAGCTCAACAAAATGATAAAGCTTGATTTATTTAGTGGGCGATGTTCTGAGGGGGGCCTCAGGTACCGCTGGAGAGACCTTCAAATCTGCAATTGACAGAGCGCTGTGGCGTAAGATCTGTTCGGTGGCTCAGATCCATTTTGGGTCCAACAAAGTTAGTTTTAGTTTTTGATGTTTTTTTATATCAATCCTTGCGTGCCTACTGTAAGGTTCGAATTTTCCTTTGCGTAAGAATCTTAGTTTACTGTACGAGTTATGTTTGTGGTAACAAGTACGGTAAATTGGTTACGTAAAATTTTGCCACCGCGATAAGGCCCGAAATCCTTGCACAAGTACGAACAACAACGCGATAAGGCGTATATGCAACGCAAACTCGAACGTTGAGTGCAATTTATGAAGCATTGTTATGAAAATGCAATAGGTACACATTGACGAAATAAATCATCGCATGTTATTTTCTTTGACGGTGATAATTGATGGAGTCAGGCGTTACCTTGCAGAAATCCATCACAATCATGGACAGTTAAACTTGCTTTACTAAGATCCGCGAACACAAATCCGAAAAATAATATTGTGTGTATGCGAAGAAGCGTGTAGGGAATTACAAGTCTAATTCTTACTGAGAACGGACGTCAGTAAATCCTCCAACACTTTACCACGGAGTCAATCAAACGTGTGACTCCGTGGTGAAGTGTCTCAAAAACTCGTGTCAAGGCGAAACGTGTTGTGTTTGTAGTGAAAAAAGTGAGTGTTTGACGTTGTCATCCTTGGTAACCGGGGCAAAGTGTTTTCAATCTTCGCAAAGTAAGTTTGACTGTCCTGACTGACCTTCGTTGACGGAATTCGTCCCAGAGTTAATATATGTACATATACATTGGCTACTAAAAGAAATATGGACAGTCAAAAGTTTTACTTAGCTAAGATCCGTGACAAGCAAAACAATAAAAGAAAATTAATAATGTGTGTTTTTCCGTTGGGTCAAGTGGATTTATTTGGAACTTAAACCAAAAACTTACTGAAAATCGGCTATCATTTCTCCACCCACCAACCACTATACACAACACCAAACACACATTATCACTTTTTCATCTTGTAAACGACACGTATTTCGCCCCTACACGAGGCATCTTCAGGTATAGTAGACTTTCAAGTCTTTTGAAGGTTTCTTCAAAGTTACAGGATTTTGTCCTCCTCTTGTTGAGAGATATTGTAATCCTCATAATGTGTAATTCTCGGCATATATACGAGACGACTATGGATTCAAAATACCAATAGATAGGCTGCATCGATTACCTAAGTAATAAAAAGTGATGTACAATCTGCCTACCAAACGTGAAATTACTGCAACGTCGTTTATTTTTGAGGGAGGCCTATATCTTTTTAACAATTATAACTATAATAACAATGATGATGATAGTGATGACATGTTTATTTAGAAATATTAATAGATTTTATCTCAGGAAATTTGCGTATTGCTTAGATGGTTTGGGCACATAGAGATGATGGATGAAAGATGACTGGCAAAATAAATTTACGTTGCGAATGTGGATCGAAAGGTTGGTAGGGGAGGATCACGGAAAACATACCTTGACCAAATTGCTGAAGTTTTTAAGAAAGGGCAGGCCAAGAGTCCACTCAACTTGAGCTTGCATTAGGAGAGTAATGACTGTGGAGGAAGCAAGGAAAGAATGCTGAGACCGAAGCAGATGAAGATCTGTGATATCTGCCTACCCCTACGGGAAACAGGCATGACGATATGTATGTATGTATGTATTTTTGTTGATATCACATATCCATGATTTCATAAATCACGGGAATTATAAGCAAATCATGCGTAAAATCTATTCGTCAAATCTTAATTTAAATCTAAACTGTTATTTAGTCGATTAACTTCGGTTACCGATTAATATCTATTTTGTTCTGCAATCCTTTAGAAGTAAACACAATGTAGCCGACAACCATGCTCAATTAAGCTGAAAATTTGTGTTTTATCCGTTTAATTAAACCCCTAGATCTACTTTATCTTAATTTGCTGTTAGAATAATTAATACACAGTAATTGGTTGGCTAAGTCTTTTACCACGTCAGGCCGCTGTTATAAATTATTAAATGGCTACCACTCGGCCTCACGCTGATTATTTTTCGGCAATGGCTTATTACTTTGACGTTGAACTGGTGAAAATTAGATAAAATCCCTTTTTAAATGTATAATGATATTCCTTTTGTGAGGTATTTGGTTTGCAATCTAAAATGCAGATTGCTCATTCATTATTGATTGAAAATTAAAGAAATCTTTTAATGGAAACTGACAGCAAATTACCTTTAAAAAATTTCTGTTATCCGTAGAGTTGCGAATGTATAGAATTACCCTGATTATGAGCGTATTATGAGTGATTGTGATAGTATTATGAGCAAGGGCACCACCGTTTATGATTAGTCACTAATAGTAACTAATCATAAACGGTGGTACGCTTGCTCATTTACTCCATATTAAAAACTTATGAACTGTCACGTCGGTATCCATTAATCAGAGCAAATAAATATAATAAATTCATACAAGAATAAAAGCATACATACATCGATTAATGTATCAACTGTTTTCCAACATTATATTAATGGCTAGCTGTCATAAATTATAGATTTAACCCTAATCTATTCAGCCACGGCGGCCAATTTGCTCAGTAGCAGAGCCTCCTGTCCACGGACTCAATGGTCGTGGGTTCGATCCTTACATCGGTATATATGTATATACCGATGTAAGGTATGATATTTATTCCGAGTCTCATAACGGTTAACGTCTGTTATTTCAGAAATTGGTAGGCCCGTGGTCAGCAGTGGGAATATACATAAATAAAAAATATGCAGTCACGGCGAATTCTTTTGGAAAATTCCAGATATATTAACTTACATATCCGCATAGTATTTATTATACTTATGTGTCTTAATGTGTGGTTAAACGCAAAATAAAACCTACAGGTAAACTAAAGGAAAATCAGTTTCACATCCACCGAAACAGTCATATGTATGTCACTTCCTCGGTGAATATGAAATTGACTTCATAAAGATTTAACAGTAAAAGTCACATAATGAATTATTTAAACATAATATGTATTTGAGCGTTGAGCAATATAGATTTGTGTCACACCTTATAGAGATATTTCTAGCATAGATATTGTTCTTATCTTTTGTCGTACACGATAAAAGCAGAGCGATCTTTTATCACCAATGTCGTAATAATATTTAGCTACTGCTTATGCATTTTTCCGTATGTATTTTGTTTCAAGATAACGTTCACACTATTATATTATATTGTATAATATTATATTATATTATATTATATTATATTATATTATATTATATTATATTATATTATATTATATTATATTATATTATATTATATTATATTATATTATATTATATTATATTATATTATATTATATAAGCCTCCATTTTCCACTTATTCATAAATGTATATGTAGTATAAGTTCCATTTTTTGTGTTTATTTATTTATATGTTTGTTTTTTTTTATTTCAAGTTATTATTGTATTCGATTCTTTCTCTTGTATCATTGTAGTTGTACCCATTAACGGGTAAAGGCCTCTTCCATCCATTTCCAGTGTTCTCTTCCTTTAGTAAGACTTGCCCAGGTGGCGCAAGCTAGGGCCATGTTTAGTTAAAAGGTACTGGTCTTCTTCCCCCACGGTGACCGGCCGGATTGGGATGCGATTTTTATAAGCTGATTTAAAGAAGTTCTATTATTTATTTTGTTGCGGTTCCGGATGTGACAGTTTCTAGTTTTTTGGAATCTCTGATAATATTCACACTATAATTTGCCAAAATATATGTCTACAGTATATCAAACGTCGGCAATGCTTCTGCATCGCTTGTTACGTTCCAAATGCATATATATGGGCGGTGTTTATTACATTCCATTTGACTTCACGCTTGATCGCTTGTCTTTCTTTATTTTACAGCCCATATGTTTCATTGTTGGGCAGTAAGGCCCTTATTCTGAGAAAATGGACAGTTCTGCATTCAAATTCGTCAATAAATATTTCTAAATTTTCATACTGTTAGAATAGTGAAAATTTCACAAGATGTAAAAGTAGCCGAACTGTCTTGGCTTGCATAAATTGCTTAACTATTTCATATGTACATTTTTCACATTTCATATATGTCACACTATTGGACACACGCTTGTTCATGGCAGATTGGCCCATCCAGACTTGTTAAAAAATCTTGTAGACCATACATATCATATATTTACTCTAGCTTTGAACCCGCGACAAATTTCGCCGCAGGGGCATTTAGGTCCTAGAACAAAATTATTTAAACAGCAGCAATTAGGGTAATGTTGGTCTAAACAATAAAACAACTGCAGAACAAACATGACAATACATTCAGTCAATATAATGGCGTCGCTATTGTCTAGAGTCACGTGCCAAACAGAATAATTGTAAATAAAATCTAATTTTCGTGGAAGTGGGAAGTAGTTTCTATTAAGTTGTTTACACCAGCCTTCGAGGCCCTTCATGTTTTTATTTAAATCGTTTGGTTTTTCAGTGCGGAACTGCGATTGGGAAGGAGGAAATGCATCTTCATTGACCTCGGTATCTATTGACTTTGCTCCGGATAATTACACTCAATAACATTGTTGTTTACAATTCATTAATTATCATATTTTATGACTTCTGTTACGATGAAAAGGAGTGTCTTATAAATTATAAGAAGATTTTGAATTAACACTCAAAATTCTAACAAGATATTTTTGTATGGGATAGGAAGGCAAACGATCAGGCGTGTCACCTGATGAAAAGCAATCAACGCCGCCCATAGACATCCGCAGCGCTATAAGGCAGTGCGGAATCGTTGTAGTTAAAGAAAGTGTTATTATGGGAGTGCACTCCCATGGCGAGGGTGTTAGGCCTCCAGAACTCAGCCGCTCACCGTACGAGGCGCGATAGCTATCACTCAGACGCCGGTTTTCTGCGGGACTGTGGTAATTCCCCGGGCGTGCCGGCCCATTGATGCTACCGACAAATAATATGCCATTCTTGACAAACTATTCTATCAAAATTTCTACACTTTAACTTAACCTTCAATTTTTTTATTCTTCTTCAATCGTTTTAAAATATTGAATTCAAATGGTATCAGGTCAAAAGACTGTTTACCTTACAATATGCTTTTAATCCCATAATATTTTGATCTCTCGAACTGTCTTTGATACAATATTTATGTTTCCTTGTGTGGGTCACCAATGAATATTGACATAGGACTATGTGGATATGGATTTATCCGAACGTCATAAGCGTGAAAGTGATAGATGCGACATTTGAAGTAAATACCAAGGGTGAATCGTTATAGGTCACATCACAAACGTGCCTGCCTTCAGAATCGATAACGTAAACTTTGAATGAATATTTAATGCTTAATGTAACGAGGGACTATTCCCTAATGTTATATTTTAAGTTTAATATTTAAAATAATTGTTTTATTTTTATGTGGTATGGTGTTGTTTGCTCTAGAGCTATTACAACTTTGCCGGAAGGATTCGTGAGTGGGAAGCCTGTAAATTACAAACTGTGAATAAAATTACCCTTAGTTTTCACCGATCTATGTACATCAAATTCATTATCAAATACGTTTCTCCAGAAATGGAGAGGCCTGTGCTCAGCAGTGGGACATAAATGGGCTGTTTAAAAAGAAATGTACATCAAAAGTTCTTAAAATTATGTTCTCTAAAACAACTTTTTTGTGTTAAATTTCGTAAATCAATATATTATAGGTCAAGTCTTGTGACATAGTCTTCTTCCATGGTTCTCTATCCAACATTATCCCTCTCCATTCCTTCAAAATATCAAACTCGGCAACGAAAACTGCTTGTCAATCTTAAAACCCCATCGAAACGATGAAAGATATTTTATGATAGCTGAGGGAAAGGATAATAGCGATCCAAAGCGCTCTTCATGTGATGTCGAGACCTTGGCTAGGAAGGAGTAGGCGAATTTATTTGATAGTAGTTGAGCCATATTACACAAAATTTTAGCGTTAAGTTGTAGCATTTTATGGTTTTACAGTTAGTACGGTAAATGCAAGGAAAACAAGACCCATATCATGTCCTTTCCTTCATTTTCTTCTTCTCGTCCGATTATATTCCTATGTCTCACCTATTATCCACATATTGGGCCTAGGGCAGATAACGATCACATCTGGCTCATTGCTCAGATCTTTGGCCTAGGGAGATAACATCTGCAATAGCCTTTGTGTCAATACACAGCATAAACAGCGTGATTACTTACCATCCGGTAATCCGCTTGCTCGTTTGCCTATCACTTCCATACAAAAAATGTAACCATCCTTATTCTACCCTTTGTGTGTATTACTTTAAAAGTTGTATGAATAAAATGTCATTCATTTATAACACATTTAATGTATTTATAATATATTACATGACAATTTCCTTCGTTTGGAAGCTTTTAACAAAAAATCCAACTTCGTAAAATGGAAACCATTAAATGAGAATTACACAGCGCCATACTTAGCTTCATAATAGCGCGGGAAAGATTTTCCCTCGTCACCGTGTATCCATTTATCACGGACCACCACTGAAAGCGGTAGCACCCATACCCTAGTGCCCTGCAGACGAAAAATCAATATCACATAATCCCTACAACTTGAATAAAATTAAGCGCAGACTATATTTCTTTTATTATAAAACTTTATGCAGAAACTGAGCGATGTAAATTGCCGGTTTAATACATTCTGCTTACATAAGTTTTTAACGTTGCATTTTACCAGATACCACATAAACCGTCGTGTTATAAAAAGGAATTCCTTTTGATTATTATTAATAATAATAATAAATACTTTTATTGAGAGAATTTCACATATGTTACAAGACTAGAACCCATATCCCATATACCATAGGATTCCCTGTGTTGTGGAAAACTAGGCTCTTCCCTTAGTTATTTTACTATAATATATAGTTTCAGTTTGTTTACATTCCTTTATAAGTTCAGTTTTTCTTCATAATTAAGGAGTTCTGCTTTTGTAAATTTCATTCATGTTCAGATATATTATTACTTTCTGATGTACAAAAAATAATGCAACAATAACTTCAACAATCTTTTGACTGTATCATTCATTAGAAATAAATATTTTGTTTCAAATCCAAATGAGCGAATAATGCATATTTTAGGAAAAATATAAAATATGTAGATCACCTCAATATTTCTTTAGAAGTTAGTTCGGTAGAAGTATTATTTCTTCAAATAGCTATTATCTCACCTTCATTAGAATTATTGGAATAATATTTATTAGAATTAATAAAATAATGCTGACATTAATGTTTAGATATAAATTTCGCTATTAAAATATCTCCGTATTTAATTGAAAGTACATTTTACGAGAGTTTAAAACGATACGAACTGGTGGAGTAAATTAATGTTTGAGTGGCGACATCGTCTTGGAAATCGTGTTATGGGGCGCATCCGGCTAATGGAGCGCTCTGCGTAGGGCAGCCGCCGGAAATTGGATGCGTCTAACTGAAGACTGAACTAGTTGGCGCGCCAGGGAAGCCTTTGATCAGCAGTGGACTGCTGTTGATTTATAATGATGCAATGCGCCTTGCAAGTTACAGACTAGGGAGGTTGCTCCTCAATCCTGACATCCAATGGAAACGATATGCTGGAAGGTACATCACAATGCTAGTAGCAATATTTCACGCTTCAATTGAAAACAAGACTGTTATCTGGACTGCAATAGAAGTCAACTCCTAATCATATCGTCAAAATTTTGTTGATATGAGTTTTAGTTATAATACTTGTATTTTTTATAGCAGATAGGCATTGAGCATACGGATCACCTGGTGGTGACGTATCACCTATGCCCATAGAAATCCGCCACGCCGGAGGCGTCTTAGATATGTTGTAGTCATAGGAGTGGATTTATAAGTATGAAGAATTAGTAGACTTTATTTTTAAACGATGCGATTAGGAACGAAAACTTGTTGTTTTACTTGTGGAAGATAGGTTTTGACTGCTGATGTGATTTATCTACACCCTTGTTTAGGAGAGTGTAAGACCTCAGTGGTTTTTCTCATTACACGGGCTTCGTCTTGAGGGAGTGTCGATGGCGTCAGTGAAATCACGACAAAGAAAAGATCACGTTGAAGGCAGTTACGAAAAGCTTTGACTTCATTATGCTTACGAAACTGTTGGAAAAATTGTAATGTATGTATGAGTTTCTCTCTATGTGTGTGTGTGTGTGTGTGTGTGTACCCACACAAACATACATATATTTGCCTTATTATTTTGATGCCTTCGTTTATTAATAACGATATTTACGTTTAAGTATGTCAAATTAACGACGGTACGTACACATTAATTTGTTTAATATATTATATATTATTTTAAATGAGTAGACTCTCTCAATAATAGTAATGTATGTATTAGTTTCTCTGTGTGTGTGTACCCACACAAAACATACATATACATATATTTGCCTTATAATTTTGATGCCTTCGTTTATAAATAATGATATTTACGTTTAAGTATGTCAAATTACCGACGGTACACACAAATTTATTTGCTCAAGTCTCGTTAAACATTTCGCTAAGTGCCGCGAAAATTTCTCCACGAAGGCACGAATTTTGGTAACTTGTGTTTTATTCGAATGATTCATCTCTCAGCGGTAGGTGTTTCACGTTAATGGCTTTACTTTATTCAGGTCATATTTAAGTGTTTCGAAGTAATAGCGGAAAACTCGATAATTCCATGCAAATTTTATCTTTATGGCTCTAATGTTAATGTTTCAAATCGTGATATTTTCTATAATGGTGTCCGCATACTCATGAATAATGAAGGTAGTTTGTACGTATTTAATTTTTTTTTTTATGGGAAAGGAAGGCAAATTAGCAGGCGTGTTCCCTGATGGAAAGCAATCAATGCCACCCATAGACATCCGCAGCGCCATAGGCAGTGCGGAAGCGTTGCCAACCTTTAAGGAAAGTGTCATTATGGGAGGGGGAAGGGGGAGGGGCGAGGTTGTTGGGCCTCTGGAACTCAGCCGCTCACGGTACGAAGCGCGGTAGCTAAGCTACCACTCAGACGCCGGTTTTCTGCGGGAGTTTGGTACTTCCCCAAGCAAGCCGGCCCATTCATGCTACAGACAAATATTAAGCCATTTTTGCCAATTTATTCGTCTGCAGGATTGCTCTACCACTATTAAAGTATATTATATCTTTTCTCATCAAAATATTTTGCAGAATCGATAAATTATGTAAAAAAATAATACCTCGTACAAGTGATCACTATCATGATCTCTATTTCACAGCAGTAAAATTCTACAGCTAGATATTTGTCTACCTTAAAATTGAGGAGTGTTGCAATAATCCCCCCCACTTGAAAAACAGATTGGATCTTGCAGATTTCTTTTTATTTTCAGTGAGATACTGCTACCCATCTATACTTTGTTCCCATAATAACCTCGTACGTCATCATCATACGAGAAAAAATGGAATGACTCTATTTTATGCCGAGAACCACCTGATTGTTGTGGCTTGGCACTTTGCCACCTCCGAACCTGGCATGTTGAGTATCAGTATATTTAATTATTATATTTAAATATTAAATTATTGTTTATGCTCATTGTGCCCTAACACCTGCATATTCACAGAGCAATTGCAGTGGCGAAGTACTGGGCCGAAAGTATATTAGTCGAACCACTGACTCGAAAAGAAGAGGAAGAAGATTATTTATAACCAATTAAAAGAAAAAAAAAGTAGAGACGTATGGATTATGAATGAACTGGCGTTAGATCAGGGACAATGGTAATTGCTACATCGACAAGTGGTGGTCACTTAAGTTATGTACGGATTGAATTATTTATTATCGCATTGTAACATTTTATCACGTTTGTGAATACATTTCAAAGGATCCATTGAGCGTTATATATTTTTCAAATACATACACATACTACACACGTACATAAAGGCAAAATGCTAGTATTGTCCAACTTTTCATAAAGGGAGGGATTGATTCGTGTACGCGAACATAATGAAACGATACCCCTACGGAATTCCGTTCGGTAATGCTATTTACATTTATATGGAACAATAAATGGTTTTGTGAATATAAATTTGATATGAATTTTAATAAAACAAATTTCATCGCTCGTGTTTCTCTTTGATATAAAATTATTGAATAAATAATTATTTGAACATACCTTGACCAAGTTGCTGAAGCTTTTAAGAAAGGCCAGGTCAAGAGTACCCTTAACCGGCGGGCTTACATAAGGAGAGCAATGAGTGTGGGGAAAGCAAGGAAAGTATGCCGAGATCGTAGCAGATGGAGATTTGTGGTCTCTGCCTACCCCTACGGGAGACAGGCGTGACAATATGTATCTATGTATGTAATTATGTGAATTCTACATTACATACAGTCCTAATATATTATAAACTAAGTGGGTTCCAGTTTTCGTAGAATAGTTATTTATTTTTATTTTGTTTTATTAATGTCATTTAACAGGTGAAGTTGGATGGAAGCATGGTAGGTCCCACTAGACACGCCCGTGCTGATGATACCTTCCGATTCGGTCATTATTCAGATTTGAAATACATATATATATATATATATATATATATATATATATATATATATATATATATATATATATATATATATATATATATATATATATATATATATATATATATATATATATATATACGTATATATATATGTACATATATGCATAAATATACACGCGAATAAGTACATATTTTTATTTGTTATGAATTTTTTCTCTCTTCAATCATAAAAAGTTTAAAGTTTCATCCCCATCATCTGCATCCAATACGATGCGATATTCTCGAAAGTTCTTTTCAGGCACCAGTGGTCTGTGGAACCAGCTACCTTCAGCGGTAGTTCGATTTTGTATCTACGACATTGGTATCTTCAAGAAACAAACCTATGCATATGTCAAAAGCTACTAACAAAGTTGATGAAGAAGTGGAAAGGAGTTGGATTTCCAAATTCCTGCAAACCCTATGCGAAACGTGACAACAGACAAATTTTTTTATTTTTTTTATACCTTACCTACCTTCATCGCAGCGAAACTGCTCTCCATTGGTCGCTTTTCGCTCTCGTAAGAATCAGGTGACAATAGTCAAATACTTAACAAAAATGACTTAACGTCAATGTTCTGTAAGGGTCTGCTATTACTCCTGTCTAGCCGGTCTATTTGTGCTAACGTGACTTTTTTATCGGATAAGGAGGCAAAGAGCACGCGTGTCGAATGATGAAAAGCAACCAACGTCGTCCGTAGACATCTGCAATAAATGGTCTTGTAAATGCGTTGCCGGCCTTTGAGACAAGAGTAGGCTTTGTTGAAGGTTCCAAAGTCGTATCGGATCGGAAATGGCTCAACCATTATTAAATGATATATTTATTATCTTAAATACAGAGAAAAGAAGTATCAATTTCATTACCTACCACTACCAGTTCTGTACAAGCTAGAACGCAAAACTTATAAGAAACAACTGACTTAAAAACCGTGAAATGGAAATGAATAACATTTTCTTACCGACTTTACATCAAATACTTTTGTACGCTCCGGTTAGTTCAAACAAAAGGGGATGAAATGAAAATTGTCAAATATATCATCTTTTGGAAACGACGGTTTGAATCTTTGGTATGTGATAAAACATTCTTATTTTCTATCTCCAATAGCGGCTTAAGTAAAGGTGTCATCTTCCCTGAGGGAGTAGGCTTAACATCTCTACTAGACACTCACGTGCGAGTAAGTTAAGATCATCACCGTCTCATCATTTTGCGACTTACGGGACAGGACAAATGGCCAACATTGCCATTCTATACAAAATATGTTTATTCAATTGTATTGAGTATTGTATAACCTTACACATAATCTTTTCTTTTCTTTGAAGGCGAGCAAGGGAATTAGTTATAACTATTATGTCAGTGTTAAATAAATACGATAACGTCAAATCTCTTGAAGTATAACCAGTCAGCTTATCAAATTCACATCTTGATTAAATGGTGGCTACTCTATAAAAAATCTTCTATGGACTTTTTCAGTCAACTTAAAAATTTAAGATACACGCATTTTAATTTCATATCACTTTTCTTAATCCTTAATCGAACTATATTGTATAATACGCCACCACAATTAAACAATATAACTGATAAAAATATAAGATCATGAAAATGAAATATAAACACAACGCCACTGATGTAAATTGGCGGAAAAAGTCCCTACATAATCTTTATTCATTTTGTCGGTTTTGCCTAACATTTAGCATTTGAAAATTATCTTTTTCCGACATTTATAATCTTTTGAGACATTGTTTTCTCTTTACTTCACTGTTAATGCATTATGTCCTTATTCTCTTCTATTCCAAAAACTGTGAATACTTTTTCAGGCAACCTTTAACACTAAAAACTGTGTTATTTTCGTTTTTATCACAACCTCCAGACATCTTATCACAACATGTTTAGATAGAGGTAAAAGAAGTTTTAAAACGTGGATTTAAATTTATCTGAGTTAAATTTAAATTTTTAAGAAAGGATCATCAAATGGAATCCCATGTCTGCCGGGCCTCGGGCACGGGTCTCCGCATTTCTGAAGGAACAGATTTCTCAACTGCTTGACGAAAACGAATTGGCGAGGTAGCCAGATTCAGAAATAATTGTCATAGTCGTCAGTCGCCATATATTTATCCCGATCCCGATGCGGGAATCGAACACGCGACCATTGACTCCGTTGAGCGGCAACCTCACCACTAAATTCAATTGTTACAAATATCAATAATAATTCATACACATTAATATACGTACGTAAAAGACGATTTAAGAGGAATCTGAGAACATTTCTCTATAAATAACCGCCTTGAATCAAAGCCTCGTAAAAAAAACTTACAATTTTCTTTGATTCGTCTTTGATTTGCGAAGTCGTACAATAAATATCACCAATTTGCTATTTCCATACAATAAAAATAGAAAAATACAGCTTATTTATTGCTTTTGTTTTGATATTATATTATTTCATATTTTTCATGTAACAAGATTTGACATCATTTTGTTATTTCGTAAAGGATTATTATGCTAAGAGTTTTGCAGAGTAGTGAGATATAAACAAAGCTAATCTGCTCAACATAGACTCTCTTTAGTTCTCAGTCGAACTATAACTTTTTTTTTGACAGATGTATTATCATCTTTATAATTCTTATTTTTATAACAAAACGCACGTGATAGTAATAAAAGTTTTGATTGATTTTTTCACTTCAAGGATGTTTCGAAAAATTTCAAGGAAAAGCGGAGACCAAATGAAAGCTCGAGAATTGTGAGGAGTGAAGAAAATGAGGGGCTTGTGACTGATGGCAACATAATCGGAGAGACTAAAATACACAGACTTCATTGGCTCGATTACCGAGAGATGATGGGAGAAAAACGTGGTGCCAAAAGGGAAATAACGTCTGGTTAATGCCCGATCGGCTGCCTCAAGTGTCAGTGGAGCAATGCGGTGATCACTGATTGGATTAGGCTTCAAGTAACCAACTGGTTAAAAACCGCAAAAAAAGGTGATTTTTTTTTAGTTCAGTGATATTTCTGAACCAATGTTCAAGCTTTCAAGTAACCATCCTGAAGTTCCTTGGAGTTTTGGATGTTTGTGGACGACGGTGATTGTTTTCCGTCAAGTGATATGCACAAGACATGGTGGTACCTATATAATAGTAGGACAATAAGTTCGTAAAATGTTAACAGTATTATTTTTAAATAAAAAGTTGAGAATTTTGTAATTGAGAAAAATTTGTGATATTTTGTAATGAATCCAATAAATTATTTATTTCATAACTTATCATATAAAGTTACATGTACATATTTACATACATATTTGTAGACTAAGCTTAACAAACATTACTCTTATCCGGTGATTGAACTCAAACTTTTAAATTAAACTCCAACGATAGAAAACTCCACATGATCATAATGTACTAGCACGTCTGACACTAGTTGTAGCCAAAGTTTTAAGAGCATTTGACGAATTCACCAAATGAAAAATGTCTGTTGGGAGAATAGTTATAATATTAGATAAGTTGTGATGACCTTTGCTTCTAGCTTTGAGACTGCACCAGTTTTACCAGATCGTAGATTAAATAAATAAACACAAACTACATTTCTAATGGTTCAACAATGAAGACGAATATAGCAAAATATAATTTGATAGTCATGTTTAAAGAGGCTAACAATATACTTAAATATGTGTGTACTAATAAAGAATAAATATTTTAACGACAATTAATAATAACCAAACCCTCTTCCCAAACAGAATGACTTAAACTACCCACTATTTTATTAATACAAAAAATTATTAAATCCTACGAAATATGCCTAAATTGTTAAATAATATTAATATACGCTTATTTTAATATAATGTTGTTGTTAATTATCTAGTATATAGAGCTAAAACTCTTCCCTTCCCCCAGAATTACATTAGGCCTACGGTAGTCGGTAGTAGAACTTTGTTTTAAATAAGTATGTAATTATTAGTTCAATATTTTGTTACTATGCGATATCTGTAGCGTGCGAAAGTCATGAAAAGTAAATACAACAATACCTTGGCCTCACTAAAACCGCTACCATCTTATTAGACGATGGATGACCACGATCACTCCGCCAGGAGTGTACGATTGAGGAACTATATTTAGAGCACTCTTACATTTTTTTAATTATTCAACACATTTGAAATATCGCATAATCAATTAATTATTGACTTAAATTTAAATAACTAACATTTTTACGAACGTTTCAATAAAAAAACTTACACGTGTAAATATATTGTAAGGTTGAAATCGCTTAATGAATGCAAATGGTGATTGGTTTTTTCCAAATTAATAAGTTTTCTTATTAATTATGGTAATTATCTAAGCAGATTGTAAATATCTGTAGAACACAAGTTCATTTAAGTATTAAAATATGAATTTTCCCGCCAACTTACATCAGCGACGTTGTATTTTTATAATCTTATATAATATTATTATCAATTATATTGTTTTATTATGGGGGTGTATTATACAATATAGCTCCATTGAGGTGTAAGTTAAGTGATATGAAATAAATGCGTGTATCGTGACTTTTTAAGTTGTTTGGTTTTGGTACATTAGCCACCATTTTATCAAGACGTAACGTGACAAGCTGAGTAGACATTTCAAAAGATTTAATATTTTTGTATTTTATTCGACACTGGCATAATAGTTACGACTTATTGCCAAAGAAAAGAAAAATATTAAAATTAATTCTCAATATCACGTCTTTCAACTTAGCTGAAAATATTGAAAAAAAGTAATATAAAATTACGTCGTTACTTACGTATTTAATAACGTATTATAGTAGTAGATTTTTATCCAAATCGTATTTTTTTTTTGTTATTGTCTCTGTCTGCGCAAATTTTGATGGTAGCAAGAACATCATGTAAATAAGACTGCGATTAAAAACGTTTTAATTTTTTAAGACTTTTATATATTTATATATAATGCAAGACTTTGTAATGCAAGAACTTGGTAATCAAAAAGACTAACGGAGTGAGATGGAAAACAAATAAATGGATCGTGATTACTTGAGTGAGTAAATTCATGGTAAGCAATCACAACCGCCGTTGGACATCTGCAACACACTGCGCACTGCCAATTCTTTTCAGAATCACTTTAGATACGTTGCCGAAAGAGTAAAGGGGAAGTAATAGAAGGGGACAAACAGGAGATGGAGAGAGAGAGAACATTTACTGGAGAATAAGAGACAGAGACACCGACGTAGTTAGCAGACTGAAGTGGCAATCTGGATACGTTTTTCGGAGAACCGACAAACGTTGAAGTAGACGAGTGCTGGAGTGGTGATCGCGTCTTGGAATATATACAATATAGTAATTTACTAATAAATAATTTTTCTCACAGCCCTCATATGGCTCCCCATTTTAAGAGGAATAGACATTAACCCACCGCTTATCAAAAAATACCCAGGCTCTGAATAATAAAAACATCGTGTGTTCAGACTTTGAATAACAAACTCAGTGGTGGGGCTGCATCTCACGGAGTCAATCATTGCGGGTTCGATTCCCGCATCGGAATAAATTATTTCTATCCTCACAGCTTATCTTATCTCTCATTCACTCCTGGGTTTGCTGGAAGAAAACTCAATTTTGAGTTAAGCTCGCCCTTGTACATCTTCTTTCCTTTTAATTCTTGTATTTCGTGTTTTGTGTACAATAAAATATTAAATAAAATAAAATAAATAAATAAAGATGTCTGGCCTAAGATATTTATTCCAAGTCTGGTGACGACAACTAACGACTACACCAATCCACATTAAATAGGCGTAGTGGGTAATATCCGTTTCTACAGAAATGGAGAAGCCTGTGTCTAGCAGTGGAACATAGTACATATGGGCTATGGAAAGAAAAATGTATATGGTATTTATCCCGATGCGGGAATCGATCCCGCGATCATTGACTACGAAAGTGGGAGCTTCTCAACTGAGATAATTAAGTTATAGCACCTATATAATATATAATACCACTTTATAGTTTGTACCGAAATGCAAAACTAAAAATTTCTGTTTTAGACGAAAATAGCTCTTCGTAAATATTGTAAGGGCTCTCTTAAACAATGGATTTAATATTAAAATGAAGTTCGTCTGTGAATTATTATTCAATACAGTAATAAAGAGAAGGTACAGGTTTGAACGCGAATTGCGATTACAAATTCATTTATACAGTCCCGCTCTTTTCATTTGTACATCGGGCGAAGCTACATATTTAAGTGAATTATTGAGGTAGAAGTTAAAAGGAAACGAGTGAGTAAAAAGAACATGGCATACGAATAACAAGAGACAAAGAAACTCCGGTTTCTTTTATAAAATTAGAACAAATAAATTCCTCCGACTTTTATACTTTTCTTCGAAGGCATACCTGAATTTTATCAATTTCTTATTTTAGAAATCTTAATTGAACTATATATAGTATGCTGTATACGTAAATCAAATTATTGTAAATTATTGCAAATATGGGGTTATGTTTGCAATAATTTACAATAATTTATTTATGACCTCCGATAATTTTTTTTACAAACAACAAATTTTGAGCTTACCAACAATTCAACATTAAATTTACAACTATATATATATATATATATATATATATATATATATATATATATATATATATATATATATATATATATATATATATATATATTTATATTTATATATATATATATATATATATATATATATATATATATATATATATGTATATATATATATATATATATATATATATATATATTATGGAGTTTTTGTGTGCTCTGTTATACAAGAAAATTATAGGAGATCGGAAAATAATTATTTATTTTTATATATAAAAATATTGGATAATCCATTCTCACAAAGAGAGTCCTTGTAATAACTCGAGTAAAACATAACAATTACAGAAGACATACACCATCACGTGAAAACGGCAAAGTCGTGACGGCGATCCAGTTTACAGCTGTTATTCAGTTAACAAACAATCACGATGGCTGTATTCGTACGAGTGGTCCGGTACCTTTGTAATTTCATTATCGCCCCGAGTTGCTCCGCGGAAGTTAGCAAACGGTCGCTCTCTAACGACGTAACGACGTCATAACGTTAACAAGCTACGAAAGAAAATCTATTCTTGCCTTTTTTCTTTTTTTCTTAATTCTAAAGTGGCCAGACAAGCGTCTTAGTATTATTAAGTTCGTTTATTTTGTTCATAGTTAATTAATTTACTATTAAAAATAAACAATATTTTATAAGGTGCACATGCTGTTCTTCTTCTTCAACCAGTTTCAACTATTATACCAGTGTCAAGTAAAATACGATAACGTCAAATCTCTTGAAATAAGACTAGTCAACTAATCACATTACGTCTTGATAAAATGGTGGCCATTTTACCAAAACCTTCTACGGACTTTTTCAGTCAACTCAAAAAGTCACGATACACGCATTTATTTCATATCACTTCACTTATACGTCTTAATCGAACTGTATTGTATAATACACCACCACAATCAAACAATATAACTGATAATAATATAAGATTATGAAAATGAAATAAAAACACAACATCACTGATATAAGTTGATGGGAAAAGTCCAACATGCTGTTAATATTTCTTAAGGTAGGAAAGTAACAAGCAAGCGACGCCATTAATCTAAAGCAATCAACGACGCCCACAGTAATTCGTAATACCATAGACATTATAAAAACGTTGCTGGCCCTTGCAAAAAATATAGGCTTGTTTTTTGAAGGTTCCAATGTCTTATAGCTTCAGAAATACTGCAGGAGGTAACTAGTAAACAAACAATATGGAGATATGACAATTTATATAAATGTGAATTCGCGATTTTCTTTAATTGTTACAAAACTTTTTATGTAATGATATGTAAAATATATTTTACATTTTTTAACTGATAAGGGTTAGTGTTTTTAATTTTATTATTTGAACCTATAGTATAGCAAAACTGTGTAAGGAAACGCGTACAAATGATATGAAAACTAAATCAGACATGTACACATCGTTTTTTTTTGTTTAAACAGGATATGTATATTTTCTCTGATTTTGCTACGAAATCGTAGCAAAGTATGGGGTAATTGAAAATGTATGCATGCGCCTAATCATATTGTTATGTCCTTAAACTTGTCAAGTGTATCAGCACGGTAGAGTGGGCAAGTGCAGGCCCAGTCCCCGTGACCTAGATCCGGCGACCCTCGCTCGGGAAGCTGCTAATTTCCACCATCGCGGCCTGAAGCCGACGTCACAGCGGGGGCAGGGAGGCGCTCGTCGGCTCGCTGGCTGCCTCGCACGGATCAGTCTGCCGCCCCACTTCGTTTAGTGACGACGCGCCGCGAGCCCGCCGCTGCGACCACACGGCACGCCGCCTCGCGCTACAACACCATCTCACACACCGCCTGATCACAGCAGCCAGTGATAGACTTGTATTTTTTTTAATGTGCAATAAGCAACGGTGAGAGTATTTTTCTATTAACAAACTGTGATAGCGAGTCAGGCGGGCAGAGGTTCGGGCGGGGCGCGTTCCGCTGACACAGTGGCTCAGTCAGCCGCCGGTCGTCGAGTGACGAGCACCATTGATTTTCTCCATACGGCTGTACGCGAGGTACGTAGCATCACGTGCTCGTATTTTCATAGTGGCTATTTCCACGCGCGGTGTATTTTCGAACTATCTGCTTAACGTTCAAGGCCGCATCTGTTTGCGTTAGTTATAGTTTACGTCTCGGACATAAAGTCTTGCACCGTGTAATTGTTAAACCGTGTATTGTCTATTGTCGCAACGCGTGCATCGCGAGGAAAACGAATCGTTTTCATGGTTTCACGATCTTCGTGCGCTTGGAATGAATAATGCGATAACATTCTCCACGCAAGGTTGCTGAGGTTGTTACTATATGTATAAGTCTCTTACTGTTATGCAAATTCCGCTGCATCACTTCATTTGCAAATTGCACAGATATTAAATACTAATTTTCGTACATACTGCGGATGAAATTCAGTAGTCAAGTTATTGTGAAGAACACAATCAGTGAAGAAGCAATTTTCAGTAAGAGAATTTGGCGCATCGTTTATATTCGATAGCATTAAATTAATAAGATAATACCGTGCAAAGGCCAAGTGCATTATCTATAAATGAATAGTTTTGATCATGACCGAGGTGTAAATTGCATTTAGCGTTCCCTGGCATGTATTCAGACAGGGATTCATTCAAACTGTAATGCAATTACGAGCGCACGTGTATTACATCTATTTGTCATACATGCACTATATACATATATATATTCTATTATACAATTATTAAAAATCTCTTCTTATATATTTAAGATATTGAAAATCACTTAAGGTACTTTATAGAGTCGTATGTAAAGCAAAAAAAAATACTTCCTTAATCGGCTATCAATTTTCTAAAGCCTACTTTTAAACTTTTACACCCTCGCGAATGATATGAAAAGTTAAAGCTAGTTTGTATTGAATATTATACAAATCACAAGTAGATATTATGTTTTAAACATTTTATGCGCTTTGTTTATTTTAAATATATTACATAAAAAGCACAAGAAAAATATTTAAGTACATCATGAACTCAAAAACCTCATAAACGTAAGTTCCGAAGATATTTTACCTCGACATAATTTTGAGTTATCTTTTTTAAGCTCACAATTTATTTTTAATTCCAAGTTTTGAGAGATGTTTTGTTTCTGACTATTAAGTTTTTTTTAATTGAATCTGGTCTCATGACAACTGTCACCACAATATTGTTCATGTCGGACTTGCCTTGTCATCGTCATGCATACCTATAATGTTTCTTTTGTCTTTGTACTATAAACGCCATTTTATAAATAAATAACATTAAAAAAAACAAAAGTTTATTGAATATGGTTTTCAAATACATTCCTCTGTAGATGTCAATATAACGAAGTTTTCCTTCCTTTTTTGTTATTTTCCAATAGCAAAGGTATAAAGTAAGTTTATTTGTTTTTTATCAAACAGTTTGACTTAAACGTAATTGAAATAAAACCCGTATAAATGAAACTGGCGGCTAAAATTAAAATGCTTCAGTTATTTAGCTTAGTACACGATAATGTTTGATTAAATTTGAAATATCGGTGATCATATTTAAAAGATAAAGTATTTTTGAGTCAAACGAAAGTGACTGTTTAAAATTAAGCATAGAGTTATTACTTATAAATTAAGAAAGAATGTGCCAACTGTTTAATATAAATTTCAAATTATCGAGTATAATTTTTTATCGAATGCAAATGTTTTAAATTACAATTGACTTATAATTGTTCGGAATCTTTATTTATTTATTTATTTATTTAATACTTTATTGTACACAAAACACGAAATACAAGAATTAAAAGGAAAGAAGATGTTGATGAGCTTAACTCAAAATTGAGTTTTCTTCCAGCAAACCCAAGAGTGAAAGAGAGATAAGATAAGCTGTGAGGATAGAAATAAGCGTACAACAACAAAATATAATAATAATATACATAACAATACATACTATATAAAACCATACATATTTAAACATATAAATACTAATATAATATATATATATATATATATATATATATATATATATATATATATATATATATATATATATATATATATATATATATATATATATATATATATATATATATATATATATATATATATATAATACTTTACAAATAAATGCAAACTTAATTTCACAACCTCGTTATCAATTATTCGAAGAGAACGAGAAATGGATTTCAATGGGTTCTAGCAGCTTAATAATTATAAATTAAACCTCTTTCAAATATTTAATTATCATTCACGCCATCTGGACTTGCATCAAAATAAAATGACATTTCATGCTCGAAACCCTTGTATGAACGGAAGAGAAAATGTACGTTATAAATTATATTTATTTGATATGAACCATTTTATGCTTTATGACACTAAAATGATAATAAAAACATTTGATTTGTTAGTTAGAGCCTACCAATGACAAAAGTTATAGTTTCAAATCCTAGCCAAAACTGAAGGAAAGTATAATAGTTTACAGTTTCCTTCATGTAATTTGTGTGTCTTGTGTTTTAACGACATGCAGAATTCATCTTCAATTTTATGTTGTTGACTATCAAACTATAACAAATAATGTTTATGTATCAATCCTGCCTTATAACTAAAAAAAAGCAAGAGAAGAGAATACCTGTGGAGTTAAAAGCATTTTATCTGATACATTAGTAGAAATTTATTAAATATGGACAGTCAAAAGTTTTACTTAGCTAAGATCCGCGACAAGCAAAACAATAATAAAAAATTAATAATGTGTGTTTTTCTGTTGGGTTAAGTGGATTTATTTGGAACTTAAACCAAAAACTTACCGAAAATCAGTCATCAATTCTCCACCCACCAACCAACCACTATACGCAACACCAAACACACATTATCACTTTTCCATCTTGTAAACGACACGTGTTTCACCCCAACACGATTCGGTTGTCTTCCGTAGAGTCTACTATACCTGAAGATGCCTCATGTTGGGGCGAAACACGTGTCGTTTACAAGATGGAAAAGTGATAATGTGTGTTAGGTGTTGTGTATAGTGGTTGGTGGGTGGAGAATTGATGGCCGACTTTCGGTAAGTTTTTGGTTTAAGTTCCAAATAAATCCACTTATCCCAACAGAAAAACACACATTATTAATTTTCTGTTATTGTTTTGCTTGTCGCGGATCTTAGCTAAGTAAAACTTTTGACTGTCCATATAGTGATGAATTTCCGCAAAGTAACGCCTGACCCATTAATAATTTATTAAATGTAATTTCTTACTACAAACAAATAAATAATTTGACAGCTTAGATAGATAGATCGATAGATTATTTATTGTACACCAAAAACAAGTTATACAATTATTGATTGTAACATTTATATACAAATGGCGTTCTCATCGCTAATAGCCATTTCTTCCAGGCAACCATAGGATAGAAACAATGTTAAAAACATAATTTGATGTAGGTTAGTTTTTGTTGTGTCAGTTTATTTAAAGCATAAGATCGGGCTATGTGACGTGCCTTGATGGAAACTTTTGGCTATCTCTGCACTGTCATGTTATTGATGAACATTTCTCACTCTTAAAGCAACTAATATATTTATTTAATAATCCTCCCTCTCGCATAATAATCCAAGTAGAGTTATTGGCCAATCTGGTCCAGATTAGGACAATTACTCGACTTGTATAGCTACAAGCTCTTCAATTTCATTTGTTTTGCGTCTTCTTTTGTAAATATTAAAGTCAACAAAGCCATTCCAAACAAAAACATGTTAATTTAGCCCCTAAATCTTAGAGCAAACATAAGATGAAATAGTAAAATAACAGGGTATGACGCATTACGCACTACGCAGTTTCTAAACTAATACTTCACGAATTACATATATCAGAGTAGGTAATCAAAACTGAACTGAGCTAAAATTATTTTGATTCAGAACGAAATATGGTTAACCTTGACTACTTGGCACAACTCAATCTATGAATTGCCAGCGTATCTTCATGAAATAGTATTCAAAAACCAACTGTTATTTCAACTACACATGTAGTTATGCAGTATGTATATGTATGCATAAGTATTTTGGTAACACCTGATTGTGCCGGAAATTTTCAGATTTCCGATATTATGGTGTAAAAAGTTATCTGATGGAATTTTATCTTGATCGAAAACACACGAACACAAAATAAACATGATATATTTTATAATAGAAAAATGAGATAAAAATTTATGTCTGCGTCTTATTAAACATTTTATTAGGAAGAAGGGCATCTCGTTCAATTGAGATGAAGCGATGATCTGTACCGAACAGATGATAGAAACTGGTTACCTGAAGACGAAGATCAGGCTATGCGTATTAGGGAAGATATACCCAGCAGTAAACCGCCGCAAGCTGTTGCTGATGATGTCGATGACTTGTAAGCTAATAATAACACAGTTGAGAGGAGAATCTAAAAAAGGAGAAATTAGAATTACAAAATTAAACACGCATTTAAAAATTAAAGTTTATTTTATTTCACTAACGTTTTAATCTACATACCGTTTTGCCTCGTCAGACTTTTTTGAACGAAGCTGTAAAAATATCGATATTTTTTTTTAATTTGAAAATAATCGATTTTAAAGCTTAATTACAATGTAGTGAAACTCTTATCGGTTTTCCATTGTAACTACATACAATGTTACATGGTGGAATTTAGGAAATTTCACCTCAACTTATAACCAGTTATGACTTGCTCCCACAGGGTCAAATTCGCTAGACCGAAACTGGAAACCTTCTAGTTTCCTTCCTACATTTAACCTACGGCACTTAAGTAACCTTGTTAGAGAACATATGTATTATAATTTAACTTTGTATAGAGAGTGTAGTATAATTTGACGACCGCAATGGCACAGCGGCAAAGTGTTTGCCCTGTAAGTAAGTGAAGGTTCGAAGGCTAGAATTTATTTTGTATGTATGTATGTTTGTCCTGTATGTTTATCCTTATATGCTTATATTTAGTAATACCCATAACATAAGGAATACAATGGGAAGGGCTACGAATGTAAATTGTAACGAACAATAATAAGATAAAAGTTAATATAAGAGTATGTATTGGTATTTTTTTCTTTTGTGTCTTTTATATTATTACTACATTAGGTATTTATTATAGTATTATTATTTCTACAATAAGTGATCTCGCTCTGTATTGTCCACTAAAAAGTAAAGGAACTCTGGTCTAGAGATTGTTTAGGCGTACAAACAAATAATTAACCCTTTTAGTGTTATTGTTTTTTACTCATATATACTAAAAAAATTCCACAGAAATCTTTTATTTTCGATGTTATTTACCCTTGTCCTCTTTGTGATGCCCATTTCAAACATCATTGTATCAGTAAAGTAATTGTTATCGTCACTATTATCTCTCATTAAATTAGCGAAAATAAAAAATCAAAAATAAGCGATCCGTGCGAGCGACCTCCGCTACCACGCACAAAATAGCAACAGATTTCGCGAGCGCTATCGCGCTCGTGTCAATTTTAGTTAGAGTCGTCGACACTAACGGTTAAAGTAATAATCGTTGATTATTGTTACATATACTACATTACTTAGATAATTAGCAGAACACGCTAAGTTTGTTCGTTTCCTGATCACAATATAATAACGTAGAAACGAAATTAACAATTAAATTATTTATTTCGAATTATTATATGTTAATGATCCATAAATTATGTCTAGTGTTATTAATTTAAATTAATAATTATATTAATTTAAATGGGCGCTTAATAACGCCACAAAATGTGTGTATTATCTGTGGCGTCTATAATAAATTGCTGATTTATAATTTATGTAAATAACAATAAAAACTGATAAAACAAAGCTTTTTGCCTAGAAAGTATTAAATTAAGCCCAAGTTTACAAAAATATTGACATAAAATTTATTATTTACATTAAATACAAAAAAGCCACAACAATTTATCGTAATATATAGATTTTACTTCAGAGCTTTATTAATTGTTTAAAGAAATACATGTGGCTTACTTCTTTATTCTCAAAGAGAGTAAGATTGAAGCAAAATTTAGAGAATCAAGATTCTGCGAGCGAAATCTTGTATAAGTTAAAAGTTTATCAAAATACCGTAATATAACGAACTCGTACATATTAAATAATAACATGTAGGAGTATATCGAATAAAAAAACGAGGTAACCTTAATATAGGTGAACACGACTTTACACCATCCATCTAAATTTACGAATTGAATGACATAAAGTAGAACTTTTATAGTTTCCCACTGCTCTAATTTCGAAAGCACGCAAGTGTTGTTAGTGTAGAGCGTTTCCTTCTTCCACATTTTTTTTAATAATCTTTATTTCAGAGAATTTTTTTATTTTTTTGGTCCATATATTTTAACATTATTACATTTGTGTTAGTTGTATAGTAATTATGTATGTGTTAGTATATACCTTAAAAATTATATTAGTAAATAATTTACAATGAAGCCGATTTACTTGTTTTATAAGGCGTGAGTTGAATCTAGCAACAACGGTTTTCATTATAGAGTTGTAGCTATCCCACATTATGTGAAGCAACGAGACTGTTCGTTTTCGCAAAATGGCCCAAAATCCATCGGTGCGAGCTTTAGCGAACATACTTGATGCACTGCAGAAACGGGGCAGCCCCAACAATATTTTTTCGTTTCAATTTTTCTCTAACATGTTTGACGCACGTCCAAGCCCCAAAACATATACCATTGACATGAAAATTATGTCTATTAAATTAACTAAATCCATGGCAATATGATGATGATGAAATAGTCTTCATCATCATTATCGTCTGCCAACAGCAGTCCATGGACATCGGCCTCTCTCAAAGCACACCACCACATAGAATTACTTTTATCACTTGCTAAGTTATATTCTGAAGACATGTCTAATCTGCCAACCCTAATTGGAGATCGCGGACGTCACGTGCTTTCCTAGAAGAAGCTTTCGTTGCCCAGTGTGGGATGCAAATGACAGGTGTACACTATTGTCTTAGTGATCACTTCATATAAATATACTTCCTTAGGCTCATTCATTGTTGGTCAATCATTGTAGCCTTCTATCTATACGAAATTGCTTTATTTCGCTCTGACTACTCACTTTTCTGAGATGTTGTCTTTTTTATACCATAAAAATCTTCCTCGAGGCAGTCTTTTCTCCATACCCAGGGACTTCCTCTGGGTCTCGTTTGTTGCAGAGTCCATTTATAGATAATTTTAGGAGATATATTTAGAAATAAGAGTAAAATATGTAAATATTGTACTTTGAACTTTTGTAGAACTCTTTGTCACACCTTTCTTCATCATTCTTCAACTCTGCCTCGTTCACCATTTTATAAATAAATTGCTTCACTGAATTTGTTTAATTTTTCTATTGAGACGAATTATTAAGGAAATAAGTAATATTTCGTGACCGAAATATCATTGTTCGGGAATAAAAAACGCTGAAGATTGTACGATAAACACGCGATACGGCTATTTGCTCAATGAAATTACAAGAACATATTCACATGGTGACACACGCTTCAAAATATGTTTGGAACGATAAAGGAATCGATATTGAATAAATTATTTACTTTTTCGAATAAAATATATGGAACTGATATTTTTCTTTGATAAACTAAATAAGTAATCTATATTACACAAAATAAGTATGTTTTTACTAAGCACAAGGCGTCATTCACTACGAATAATCGAAGTCACTTCGACTTCGATTCGTAATGAATTATTCATTCTATATTTCAAATAAATGTAGATGTTGCTAATAAATGTATTTCAAACGTCTTTATGTAAGAAAGTGCTAGATATACATGCAAGCAAGTCACTTCAATCAACAGCCTGCGGCAGTCCACTGCTGGACATAGGCCTCCTCCATTGAAGCACCACCTAACCCAAACTTTGGCTTCACGGATCCAGTTTCTGCTAGCCACCCTGCACAGATCGTCGCACCACCTAGCCGGGGAGGGGGGGGGGGGGTCGCATACTACGTTTACCGAGACGCGGTATACGGGAGAGGATAAATTGTCTTCGGTTGGTATGTTGGTCACATATTTTTAAATTCTTGTTTTTATTTGATATTATAATTCTATAGTTTTTATCGACAACTTACAGTATGTATTTTGGACAGACACAAAGCCATTGAGCAATTAACGCTTCCAAAAATATTTTAAGAATTTATTTCTCACTCGATAAAATAAAATAATGGGTTCGATCCCCGCATCGGAATAAACATATGTATGGCCTACAGATATTTAGTCCGAGTCTGGTAATCCCGCCAATCCGCATTGGACAAGCGAAATAGGTTAACATTCCTCCAGAAATGGGGAAGCCCGTGCTCAACAGTGGGATATATATGGGCTATGAAAAAGAAATAACTATAATAAATTAAAAATTACCTATCTTACTACGTGGCGGAGCTACCGCTTTTGGTGTCAATAGTCACGGTTTCGATTCCCGCATGGAGATGAACATATGTATGCCACACATATTTATTCCAAGTCTAGCTTCACCACCAATTAACCTTGTAAGGAAATGAGGAGGCCTCGTACCTGTAAGTGGCACGTATATGGATTGTTTTAAAAAATAAATAGCATTTTAACTAGCAATTGAGTGAACTAGAAATTATATAACGGCCTTTATAGTTCAAGGTTAGTTAAGCAGCTATTACTAAGCTCATACAACATAAACGCACTAATCCTATATAATTGAAACGATGAGTTGACGATTTTCCTGTACTCGTCAATACAATAATACGTACATACATATAAAACGACCTTAAACCTATTAATAGGAACGTTAATACGTACTCCGTACATACATATTTGCACTACAGGTATATGTATGTCACGGCTTCTGCGTATCAGATTTGCGTTTATAATAATACTTTATATATATATATATATATATATATATATATATATATATATATATATATATATATATATATATATATATATATATATATATGTATATATATATATATATATATATGTATATATATATATATATATATATAAAGTATAAATAAAATACAATTTAGCAATTTATAAATATCATGATTTTATTCTGTCCAATTCTATCTATCCTAGCCATTTCTGGAAGATATAAATCCACCACGCTTATCTTAAGTCAGTTGATGGGATAACCACAATTAGATCAAATTCCCGTAGGCCATACCTATATTTATCCCGATGTGACAGTCAAACCCTTGGACAATATCTTCCTCAACCGCTCCTTAGACAATAGCTTCCTCAGTAAGACAATTAGGTCGTCGTAAAAATTAAAATAAAATATTCGCAAAAATTACAATATACCGTACTGACTTTTAAGCCTACAATATTAGTCAATGGTATCGAGTTCGATTCCAACATCGGGATAAATATATGCATGATCTACAAGTATTTATACAGGGTCTGGATGTTTCACCAATACACATTGGACAAGCGTGATAATTTAAAAATCTATTTCTCCAGAATTGAGAAAACCGCTCGCCCTATAGTGGAGCATATGTGGTCTATAAAAAAGTTTTGATGTTACTATATAAAGATATTAAATAGGATGTCAAAAATATTTTAATAAAAACTTTCTTATCGGTAGCTCACTAAAATAACAAAGACATATTTAGGCCGTGTGTTCTCATGCCAAAAAGGCGCCCAGTTATTTTCCTTAACCACTGGCATGTGTTCAAAATCGCTCACAAACATTCCGGATCCCCACGTATTCCAGTGCCTATATATATTTCTTGGTAAACTATTCATTCATTTGAATTAACGGCTTTCCATAGTTTGATAAACTACATATCGACGCGAAAACGCTCTAAATGACACAGATGAAAACAAAAAATGTATTGCATATTCTGATCAGTACAAATACTGCGTCGATTGCTCTGAGTCTCAGGGATCTACGGACAATAGAAAATTTTGTACAGCATTGAATCTGACTGTACTGATTTTTTAATTTTTTTAGTTAAAAAAAAACCTCAACAGTTATCTTAAGCAACAAAAATTGTAAAAATTACCGCAGGAAAAATTAAGATGTATCTCAAATACATATCTCTGTGACTTATCTTAAATAAGCTATCGGGGACATTGCGTGATGTAAGATAACACTTTACTTCGCTGTTATACGATAAAATGGTTTATATTTTAAAGACAAAACATCGTGAAAGGGAACTTTATATTTTAACCATCAAAATCATCATCAACAAAAAAAGGTATTTTTGTTACTACGTTCCAGTCTTGAATGAAGGTTTATTTCAAACTGAAAGGATTTCCCACAATAAACCATTTATTTCAACGGTAGGGATGAAACTTTTTCTTGCGAAAGTTTCATTCCTACCGTCTAAATGAGTGGCGTTCGAATACGGTGCGTTTCTTCGATATCTGTTTCCTAGTACCATAACTGTAAAATAAAATAGCTGTATATTTTTGAATATATAAGTATTCCCGAAGTGGTGTGTTGTTTGAACCTTCAAGAAGAATTTAAGTTTATTTGTTGTTTGCAATAAAGTATATTCTGTTTTTTTTTTGTCTTGTTCTAAATTGTTCTGTTCTGTCCCTTTCCATTGGTCTGTTACCAATAAATAATTATAATTTATTTAAATTAATTTTTAAATTCGTTAATGTATATAAATGAAATATTATAGCCTGGATTGTATGTGCTAAGGATTGTTTCAATGTCACGTTCAGAAATTACAAACAGTTTGGCGAAAAACAATTATTTCCTCGTTGAATACGTGTCCAAAAACGCGACACCAGCATACCTAATAGCCGTGAACATCGAAAACGTCAATTTGACAAGCGACCAACATCAATCACGTTTCACGTCAATATAATAAATAACCTGATTGATGTTCGGATAAAGTATGACAAAATAAAATTTGCTGTCGAAACAAATACTAAAGTTTTCTTTTTTTATTAATATTAAATAGAATAAATTTAAACTGTTCTTGTATCTTTAAGCAATACTTTGACACGAATTTTATTGCAAAATATAATATATCCAATGAACAGCTAGATTCCTCTACCCAATAACTCGCCACAAAAATTTCATCTCCACGAATGGCAATTAAGTACGGTACGTTTTCATATAAACTTCTTTCCACCCACCACCACTCTGTGGAAATAGGTATCTTCAGTGGTATTTCCGATTCGACATGTCATTAGAACCTTCAAAAAACAAACCTATGCCATGAAAAGATTTACACTTTTCAGTGATGATCTGACCACATTTGTTAAAGAACTAATAACCGTTGTGGTAGACGAGTGCTTGTGTGGAGACCACGTTTAAGGAAAAGTTGTGTAGGGAACTCCTGGCTAAATGGAGTGACGATCTACGCCGAACGGCTGGCATAATTTGGATGCGTTTAACCGTATTGGTAGTGCGCCTTAAGGAAGGCGGTTCCTATCTTCAGCAGTGTATTACTATTTGATCTGTTTTTCTACTATCAAAAACACTGGCAGGTGATTTGCTATTGCATAGCATTGTAGAGAAAAAAATTACATCGCAACAAGATCAAAGCATCTATTTTATTAGGCGTGGAGTCACGCTGCAAACGAATACTTTGTCAAGAATGGCATATTAAATGCCTGTAGCATTAATGGGCCGGCTCGACCGGGAAATTACCGCAATCCCGTAGAAAACCGTGGTGGTAAAGTGGTAGCTTAGCTGCCGAGCTTTGTACGATGAGCGCCCTAAGTTCCGGAGGCCTAACACCCTCCCCTTACCCTCCCATAATATCACTTAAAGGTCGGTAACGCATCCGCACACCCTATGGCGCTGCAGATGTCTATGAGCGGCGTTGATTGCTTTCCATCAGGCGACGACACGCCTTCTCGTTTGTTTGACTATTCCATAGAAAAAAATTTATAGTACAATTGTGCTCGCATAAGTACAGCGTTGAACATAAACTCTCATCAAACAACTAAGGCAACAGAGCTCATATGAAAGCTGCTTGGCACCCAATATACAGCATAGAAGCATAATACGACTATAAATTACGGTGAATCCGATATTGCAACGTAAAAGGAAACAACTGATTGAACTAACGGTAAACCTTACAACGAACCATATCCTCATGGTATTATTATTGACAGCAAAAAATCTCATTGTTTAGGAAAGCTGGATTTATTTCATAACTTTATATAAATCTGTTGTATCATGTGTATTTCTATTTTGCCCGGACAACGCCAAATACAATAGAACCTAAGTTAGATTGTATCTCGATGGAACGTCGACGAATTTGTACTTTCTTTTTTATTGGTAACTAGCCTTTACCCGCGACTTCGATCGCGTCGAATTTGGTCTGCCACATTAAGTTTCGTGACACATCATTTTAAATAAATATATATTTGGACAGTCAAAAGTTTTACTTAGCTAAGATCCGCGACAAGCAAAACAATAACAGAAAATTAATAATGTGTGTTTTTCCGTTGGGTTTAGTGGATTTATTTGAAACTTAAACCAAAAACTTACCGAAAATCGGCCATCAAGTCTCCACCCACCAACCACTATACACAACACCAAACACACATTATCACTTTTCCATCTTGTAAACGACACGTGTTTCGCCCCAACACGAGGCATCTTCGGGTATAGTAGACCGAAAAGTATTTTCGGTTGTCTTCCGTAGAGTCTACTATATATATATATATATATATATATATATATATATATATATATATATATATATATATATATATATATATATATATATATATATATATATATATATATATACATATATACATATATATATATATATATATATATATATATATATATATATATATATATATATATATATATATATATACATATATATATATAATAAATCCACTTAACCCAACGGAAAAACACACATTATTAATTTAGAAATTTCAAAATTTTGGTCATAGTGGTTTCCACATAAAAGGTAGATGGATGGAAGGTAGTAGATGGAATGGAAGTTAGCTCCCAGAGGCCAGATTTTTTTCCCGACTTAATTGACATGTATCGTTATATTACGACCAAAAAATTACATAAAATCATTACAAATTGTAGCCTATATGTTATTTCGATGTATAACCTATATTACTGTAAAGTTTCATCCAAATCTCTCTAGTAGTTTTTTCGTGAAAGAGTAACAAATATACATACTCACAAACTTTCGCATTTATAATATTAGTAGGAAAGTAGATTAGGATAGGATAGGACTAGTAGGATATAAAGGCATAACAGTTTTATTTTTATTATCTATTCATTTAAAAATATACATACCATGTACTTCATATAAAATTTATGTATTACAAATATTTACTCGTCACAACTCACATTTAAAAAAGAAAACAGTAAAAAAGTAAACAGTAAATTATACAATTCCAAACGTCACATAGTCTATGCACCCGTTTATTTCAACCCGGGTGCAAAAAACCCGTAAAGTCTGATAGAACCAGACAATGTTGGTTGCAATCAGACGCTGCCGGGCGGCGTCAAACGAGGATATTGAATAATGAGTTCAGATCTAGCCGACCTCGAAAAGCATCCGTCATAATTTACGTCTCACGTCCATCGACACTACACACAAACTACAAGTACCAAACTACAAAAAAAAATACAATAGGCAATTTCCAAAGAAATGGTCGAAAACAAATGGATTTAAAAATTATCTAACAGACTAATAATAATTCCTGGAGAAGCTCATAATTTCTAGCAAAGGTAAGAGACCAAGGAAATGCAGTCCAACAAGATGGACTAACATATTATATTAAAAACGGTAGATATAAAAGTCTCCAACGCTATAGAACAGGCTGAGAAAACCAGAGATGGAAGCAGATTTGTCGCCGTATACTAACACTTTCGGCAGCATCTTGACGCGCAGTAATGAGCAAACGATCTGAAGATCAGGAATAATAATAAAGATGAAATAGTTGTTTGCATTAATTATCAACTACTTTTGTAGTTCATTTTTTAATGAATTAAGGTAGTCCCAGGATAATTATAGATTTCAACGGCGATCTTCTCGCGTATCCTTCCGTCCGAGGAAATGAAAGAAAATGTAAATTAGGTTTTTTATTGAAATAACATCATTTTCGCCGTCACATAATTGAAGCAAGCCTTCTTAAAAAATCCTCAATCAAGTTCTCTTTAAGTATATTTTCCGTTAAGTAAATAAATATACAATTTACGAAAACCACGATTCTTCAAAATAATATATTTACCCTTCACATACATACCAGGTTAATGTATCACCTTAACTCTATAGATGTGTCCGTCAATGCCAAATACAAAGTATCTAAAGTTTTCAATATTATTATCAGAGATATCAAAGTAGACAAATTAAGCTAAAAGAAATAACCTTAGCATTCCATGACGTGGTCATATATATACACTATAACTTTATTATATAACTGTTGATCGCGCATAAACTCGGCACGTGATAATTGCTGTATGGATACTATAGCGGTTATATATATCTTGCCACCAGTCCATTACATGACAGAGGCTCGTCACTCGTATCATTTCACATAATGTGCAATGAAAATTTACGACAACAACTGAGGTAATTTTGGGGTTCAGTCACGAACATTAAAAAGATGTAAAATAACATATACCTATACGAAATGAATATAATTAAGTATACGTAATACAGCTTCAGCTGAAAACCAAAAAAAGTATGAAAAGGAAATCATGGATGTGCCATTTCATTTTTTCTTTTATTTTGGCACGAAAATAAGATGTCTGAAAAACCTTTTTTGTTAATATAATCATTTTATGAAATAATAAAAAAAAATCGCGTAAGTCTTTTCTCATTTCCAGAATGTATGGGACATTGACGATTTATGCCCCATGTCAGTCAGTACTGCTATACCAGCAATGGACAAGCTTAAATATGATATACATGTGTTATATTATGTACATAATATATACAATTGAATTGGAATATCTAAAATGATATAAAAGTATTTGTTAAAATTTAATAAACATAAACATTTAGTTAATTTTTAAGTCTAGTTAAATTCATTAGAATAAAGATTTGTTACCATGTTTTATACCGGAATTACAAATGATAGTTTCTACTCTGGATCGCTACTGATTTATAACAATTTAAGAAATTCTACTAGATATGAGATAAAAATTGAATATACATCGAACTGCATTGGCTCAATTTAATAAGTTTATTCTCCAAAAAAAAATGACGTAATGAATAAAAATACATTCCCGCCAAGTTAAATGTACAATGGCATATCGCTGGCAAACATTTATTGTGAATTATATTTCATAAATCACCTTCAAACGCCCAAGTCACGTCATTGCAACGGTTACAATAAACGGAAAAAAAAGAATAAAAATAAAACGGTGTCACGCATCGGAGAACATCCGTGCGTGCTGCCAGCCAAGCGGCGGATCCATGACATTGACTGCCAACGTCCAATGTTAGCGAAACATTACTTCATAACTACTTTTTATTTGATCCGCATCCATAGAGACAGCTCGTTGTAGTTTGACTAGAATAAAGCCATTCAGTCAAATTTTCATAGTAAGGTTTCTTGTTTTTAATACCTTTTAAAGTTATATTTTTTTTAATAAAAGAATGAAAATGTATCTAATTTGTTGTAAATAATGTATCTAATATACCTAATTTGTTGAAAAATGACGGCGACATGGTTCCGCTACCCGTCACGTCCTGATTCTAACGAGGGCGAGAAGCGACCGATGGAGAGCCGTTTCGCTGCGATGAATGGTAGCGGATGGAGCTCTGTGGTCTCTGCCAACCCCTGCGGGGGATAGGCGTGAATATATAAAAAAATGTATCTGAGTATTGTAACCTATCACGCGACTGTTTTATTTTCAGTACTGCGTTTGTGATATATATATCGCGTATTCATTTTTTTTCGAAAATATATAAAAAAACAGTGTGGAAGGCCATATTCGAACATTTTCTTGATAAGTAGAATCCGGTGCAAAGACAAAATTTATTAATTTTAGGGACACATCTAGGTATATCTTTAGTCAATACAAAACTCGTTTATAATATTTCTGAAACCAAAAAAAGTTAAAATCTAAATCGATCAATGTTAAAATAATCTTAATCAAGATAATTAATATCGTTTTGATATGTTTTAAAAAATTGAACTAAATATATTCTATTACCAATTGTTTTTCTGATCCGTCTTGTTTATAAGACAGGTTTTGACAGGTTCTGACATACTGTTGTTGCCTTTATGCGTAGAAGCTTTCCATTTTGTGTCAAAAGCGTATTACACTAACCTATAGTGTAATACGCTTTTGACACAAAATGGAAAGCTTCTACGCAAAAAGGCAACAACAGTATGTCAAAACCTGTCCAAATACATGCCTTGACTCTAAAAAACGATTTAAATAATTAGCTTTTGTATAGAACTCATTTCACGCACTTATGGAATGAAACTGTATGATTCGATGAAGGTCAAGTGAAGAACTAATACAACCTATAAGTTAATATATGAACTTCTTTTATATTTTGCTTTTAAAATAATATATACATGCAAAATATATTTTTAGTCTTGATTGTTAGCAAGACCTCTCTACGAGTAAAGGCATCCTTCTTTGGAGGGGTCTTAACAGTTTGGACTGGTTAACTTCAAAATCTCATCACGCGTCGGATCCCCCTTGTTATCGTTTCCCTAGAGGACCTTGTCATGTTATCAAATACAACCTTAGTCGATATAAATCTTTATCAATCTCAAATAATGGTGGTTTCTCAACGTTTTCAAAGCTGATTTATTACAACACTGTCATAATTTATTGTCCGCTTCCTAAAAGGATTCGTTTTATTTTAAACATCTGGTGCTAACCACGCCCGACCTCACACAAACATTTTACGCGAAGGTCGCAAACTTTTGCATTTAATAAGGGTCAATAGGTTCTAATACAATAGCATAAGGTTTTTAATTGTGTTGTTTTAAATATATCGTAACCTTGTGACGTATCAATGTCACGTAAGTTGCGTGTCGCGTAATTGATGCCATCGGTTGATTGTGTAGTGCTGCGGTTTGTTTAAGCTAATCGTATAAAGCGCTGTATTTCTATTTATTGATTGATTGGTTGCACTATATTTCTGACAAGTTTTCCGAGCAGAGCGCTTGATTGCTATAATTACCTCTTCAATTTTACGATTTACATTGCCGTTCAAGTTAAAAGAGTAATCTTATTTGACGAGGGGATACATTTTATCTTTTGATAATATTAACCCTTTGCACTCGAAGTTTTTAAACTGCAATTTTCTGCTATTATCGAGAACATAATAAACCGCAACCCGCGACCGTCATTCGTCACCAAAAACGAAATATTCTATAAATAGTTTTTACGATTTGTTTTTGTCCTTATATGTTAAAAACTGATAATTATTTACATTGTCTCCTTAGTGGAGCCCTCGAGTTTGAAGACAAATTTTAAATGGCTCCACTCCGGAGACCTAGAGTGCAAAGGGTTAAACATAAATTATTATGGATGCAATATTTTCTATACAAAATAAACGTAGATAAATTAAATAACCAGAGACCAGAGAAATAAATGTAATTTAAAATTAAATTGCAATTTCGATTGGGATTTGAAACCCAAAGCCTTTATACCTCAAAAGTCGGGTAATCTAATCACTGAACAAACAAATCATGAAAATATGGAGAACTTTTTAAAGAGATAAAACTATTTAGATTTCTACGCAAAAAACGTAAAACGCTTTTACGAGAATAAAAAATAATTCAAAATTCTCTGCAAGAAATAAGTACATACATGGAAAACTTATTTTCATACAATATTAAAAATAAATAAGGAAACAGCAATCTACATATAAACTCATTCATCAAAACTGTCCAAAAAAAATAACATACGTCACGAAAACTAGGGAAAATGCTGTCCCTTTACGATCCCACATCAATCAAGTTTTTCTCGCGGCTATCCTTTGGGATCTATACGAAATAAATGGATAACATTAATCATTATAGATGGACGTAGTTTGGCCCAGTTTCCTTTCAAAATGTCGCTTTTATCGCCAAGAATATATCTCGACGTTTTTTATTTTCGACATCCTTTAATAACGTGTCAGAGAATAAGGACCAACAAAAATACTGCTAAGAGTGAATTTATTACGTGATCTATGGAATTGCCGGTTTATTCAAGTACAAACGACGTCTTTGTTGTTCAGGTTAGCCAGTAATATGAAAAAATAAACGTCCTTTGTAGTAAATGCTGAGCTTTTTCTACAATCTATATAATAATGCCATCATTGACTTTACTTACCTGATATGTTTTTGTTACGAATATATTGCTTTAATAGTTTATCTTATACTTCCTTTTATAATTATCTTTTTTTCTATATTTTATGGGATAGGAAAGTAAATAATCAATCGTGTCGCCTTATGGGAACAATTAGTTGTTTTCCATCCATTATAGGCATCACAGAAGCGTTAGCGATCTTTAAAAATTATGAAGGCTGAATAAAAAAAAATTAAACTTACGTGAGAAATATTAATAAATTCGCCAGTTGAAATATTTAAACCCAATATTACATTTATGTACAAAAGCGCGCACTTAGAATTTAAAAGTAAATATAAAATTTTTATTAATTTAAACCCTACAAATTAATTTAGTTTTAGATTTATATTATACAAATTTTCATTGGTAATAAGTTATTCGCAGTACCAAAGAAGATTCGTTATCATAATTAATAATGATTTATTAATTATTACAAAACATATTACTGAATATGTTTTGTAATAATTTATAAATCATTATGAGTATTTTGATTGAAAAGCTAGGCTTAATTTAAAGGCCGGCAACGCTTCCGTGACTGCTGCGGTATCGCACTTGTCTACGGGCGGTGTTGATTACTTTCCATCAGGCGACACGTTTGCTCGTTTGCCCTCCTATCTTATAAAAAAAGAAGAAATAATGCAAATGACAAGTATAAAACAATATGATTTCTAATTCCCATAAAGGGATTATTAAACCTACACCTTTTACCCCTATTACCATACAAAGCGTTCTGTAGAAATCTTTGTGCTTAAAATAACCTACATACAGTGCATATACGGGGTTAATTTCACGGTAGTTTCGCAATTACGTCACGAAGCTAAAAGTTCTATGGGATTTTAATCCTTAAGCTACGGACAGAAGCATTAATTCCCCATCCCCGAGTTCTGCCTACCACCCATCGACCGAGACCCAGTAGCTTTCGTAATGCGAAAACTTTGACGTCAGCGTCCCACATTACTGAACTACCTAAACTACGCTTTTTAGATTTCGGTAACATATGTTTTTGTTGTGTTCTTTTTTCGTTCGTTGTGTAAAACAAGAGATTTTCCGTAAACCGCATAAAACTTTATTACTCACGAATTCGAATTCGAAAAAAGGGTTAACTTGTCATATGACATTATAATTTTATATTATAATGTCATATGACATATGACTATATTATATATACTAATAATAAGCCATGTGATAGAAATTCTAAGCTTATTCTCAAACTTTATTCTCAACCTCATGTGTTGGTCTATAAAATATTTGAAAGAGATTTATAGCAATATTTTATTAAAAATCTTTAACTATTTATTTAAAATTTTCTATTTTTTTATTGTTTAGAATTTTTATTAACCATTCCAACTAAGGTGAATAGTGCTTCTCTCTTCACGTCAATAGTCTAATAGTAACTAAAATCGAACCCACACCTTCAAGCGTAATACTTAACCATATTTGTCATTACCGCTATTTTACACACACACACACACACACATATATACTTATATAGGTAGAACACAGACCACCATCACTCTTCATACAAGCTCGTCGGTTAAGCGTATTTTAGACCTGGCCTTTGTTGAGAATTTCAGCGACTTTTGGTTTAGGTAGGTATATTTTTTTAAGGTCGACACTTCCATTAACATCCGTTATGTTAATTTCTGTATTTAGCGACCTCTTCATACATATATCTTCTATACAATTTGGATTTGTTAAATAGGGCCATGTGGATTATTATTACAAATAGCTTCATTGAAGGTCGATGTAAAGAAGGTCGTAAAACCTTCCCAACAGCATCGACAAGAACTAAGGCCACGAAGTCATGCCGTGGAAGCTTGTGTATCAAAGTGGAACGAAAAACAAGGATTCACCGAAGAAATAGTTCGACCATAGCAAACTCTTTATAATATATAACTCTTTTTATGAGCCAGACGTAATCTTTCGACGTAATACTTGTTTTTTCTGGAAAATTCTAATCTAAGCAATAGAACAATTTAAATATATTTTCTCTTCGTATTTTATTTCCTAAATTTTTTAAAACTATAAAAAGTTTAAAAAATTAGATAATTAGTTGTTTTTAGACATACTATACATATAATATTGGAGGAGATGAGTGATGGAGTGGAGATCACGACTCGGCAAACGCCGAGTCTCGGTCTCCACTCTAGATGCTAGATGGAGCGACGATCAGCGCAAGGCGGCTGGCAGAGACTGGATGCGTGTAGCCGAAGATGGGGCTAAGTGGCGCGCCTTAAGTGAGGCCTATGTCCAGCAGTGGACTGCCGCGGGCTGATATTGATATTGATACTATTTATTATATTGATTTGATGTTATATTATTGATAATATAACATCAAAGCAGTATTAAACCAAGCTGTGATAGTTACTCTATATACCTGCCAAGCGTGGGGTAATCCCCACGTTTGTGTAATAGGTAATGGCAAAATCTGTAACACTCCTAATTGTTGTTTTGGAGCCCAATGTCCAATAAATACATATGTATATAAGCATACATAAATGAATACATACGCACATAATATATAAAAAAAAATAATAATGTTTATAGTATTGGTCATGTGTGATTATTTTCAATTAGGTGATCCACTTGCTCGAACAAAAAGAAAGTATTGTGTTAAGTCCCCGATTTTTGTTGTACGCGGTCAAAAGTCGTTTTGCTATTATAAAGTCTTGAGTGTTTTTAGTATTACAGTTTGCATTATTCTCCTAAAAGCTTAATCCGACAAAAGGCCCCGTATTGCCTTTGAGTCGGCGAGGTCAAACGGTGACCGCTTAAAACTTGCTTCAGTCGAATCTCTTGGGTTACGTACCCCGCCCCTTTGGAAATGGAAAAAAAATTGTATTTTTCGACGTGAAATATTACAAAATTACAAAGTATATTACAAAACAGATACACGAGGTACAAGCTGTAGTGTCTTTTTCATGACGGACTTATTAGTGAGAGGTTTCTATAGATTAGCAACAGAGTTGTAATGCTAGATTACATAAAACGTTATTGACAAGTCGTGCAGAAACTTTGCATCCTACTATAGTAGTTGAAATGTCTATAAACCGTATCACTTTACTGTGAAATATTCGTCATTAACATCATTAATAAAGCCGTAAAAATCCTGCTGAACATGGCTTTGCTATTAAAATTAAGGGGTGTTACTACGGTACGTAGTACGGAATACGATCCCCAATATTGCCGGGTGGATTGAGAACCGCACATTAGTTTTTATTCTTAGATAGACGCGGCATTCGCTTCCATAGTCTACTTATACGACACTCAAGAGAATATATGTTGTGACCCTTTTCTCTATATTTCTTTTCCGCACAACTCGCCGTAAAGAAAAGTTTCATCCCCACTATCTGGATGAGTGGCGATCTACTACGGTGCGCTTCTCTCGAAACTTCTTTCCACGCACCACCGATCTTTTCGAACCGATACGACATTGGCACCTTCAAAAAACAATCCTACACTACCTAGAAGGCCGGCGACGCTTCCATGACTCCTACGGTGTCACGGTTATCTATACGGCGGCGTTGATTGTTTTCCATCAGGTGGTACGCTTGTTTGTCCTCCTATCCCATAAAAAAATATAGATATATTATTCTATTTCCTATTTTTTTATACAAATGATAAAAATAAACAACTTATTTATTTACTAGACTATATCTCGAAATAAAAAGGCACAAGATAATTTTTGATGTTACTCTTTTGTATGGGATAGGAAGGCAAACGAGCAAACGTATCTATCACTTGATGTAAATGAATTACCGTCGTCCATAGTAAAATAGGTTCCAATATCATAACCATACGAAAACACTTCTGAAGGTATACACTGAAAAGAAATTTGAAATTATTTCTTTGATGCCATAACAAACTGTGAGTACCAGAATATAATATAAATCACAATTTGCTTGCGACATACATCGCAAGCAAATTGTGATTTATATTATTTATTTTCATATTCATATTTTATACATGTATAGAATGTACACTCCACTCACTTTTGTTCCATTTCATTTGCTTAATCTACATGACATACATACGTATCTCCGACATGAATAAAGTCATTTCTTATTCTGCTCATCTCGATGAGGGGAATAACGTAAATTCTGTAATCTGAAATAAAACCTATCCAATTGCGTGACACGCGTACAGACAACCATTTATATATTTTTTTATTATTAGTATAACTGTTGAGCCGTGATCATAATAAATTTAATTCAATGTTGGCATGAATGTACTTCCATGATTTATGAATAATTTTGAAACAGAATTATTAATCCTGTTTTTGCAACTCATATAGTAATACCTATATTGTATTTTTGGGTTTGGTATGACCATACCTTTCGTTTGAACAGGACTCTCCCTTTTTGCGGCCGCCTGTCGTCCCGTTATAACCAAACAAAAACCTGGGACTGACTGGTCCTTTTTCGGAACTGCGGGAATATTTAAAATTATCACGTCAGACATACAATTTAATAATAATTACTGTCAAAGAAACTTTTCTTTAATAAAGCTGGTGATTTATTTTTCATAATTTGTTACAATTTTAATAATTATAATTAATATAAGGACTGATTGTATTGTTCAAAATAAAGAATATTAAAAAGTTGTGTTTATTTTCATTATTAACTTGCTAACTGGTGTATATAGGCCCACTAGCTTCTGCCCGCGGTTTTGCTCGAGAAGATTTCAGTATATTGCGCGAAAACTATCATGCGTCCAGTTAGAGCTATTAAATAAAACTAAGTTTTGGAATAAAAAGTAGCCCATATTAGGCCTCGAATCTTCAGCTATCTACATGCCATTTTTCATTAAAATTGATTTTTTTCCGCAATTAATAATTATTAACTTTCGCAATTATTATATATTAATATGGAAAGTATAGGTGTCCCGTTTTAAGCTAAAAAAATGTCATTTATAGCCTCCCAATTTCCGAATAAAGGGGAAATTTCTAAATATTAACAAACCACGCTTCTCCAGCGAATTGGCGACGCACACATATTTATCTCGATTCTAGAATCGAATCCGCGACCCATAAAGTGGTAGTTTTGTCACTGAACCAATTAGGTCATCATTAGCCCTTACATGTTTGTACATGTCAGCGTATGTATTCCCAGTTTGCGTGTTTACCAATATAATATTAATACGCAATTACGTGTTAACTTTTGATATGAATAAATATGTCGCCTTTATAATGAGCTGCGTGATAAACACACATTACAATCTCTCACCTAGTTATTAAATAATATTGGTCACATAAAAGGTTATCCACTGAAAGCAACGATTTTTATTTGTAAACATAATAACTGTTACACACTTTTTTATTGTTGTGACAAAATTACTAAAAGAAAGAGCTGTCAAATCATGTATTAAGTTCTCATCATCATCATCATCAAACATCATCAAATTGCTGAAGTTTTTAGCAAAGGCCAGGTCAAGAGTATCCTTAATCGGCGGGATTGCATGAGAAGAGTAATGAGTGTGGAGGAAGCAAGGAAAGTACGTCGAGATCGTAGCATATGGAGATCTGTGGTCTCTGCCTACCCCTACGGGAAACAGGAGTGACGATATGTATGTATGTGTCTGTTAGCAGAATTAGCAATGTTCGACCATGTTTATATCAAGTTATAGATTGAATATTCCTTGATTGTAAGCAGTAGTTAAGATGGAAATTCTATGTCCGCCACGGGACGCCAATGATAATCAATTAATACAATCGTAACAGTCTACAGCTAGATATTGGACTCCCACAAAATGGAGGGGTATTGTCGCAATATAATAACTTTTGGTGACGGATTGGTGATAACAAATAGGTTTATTTACAATAAAACTATAATCACATTATATGACACCCACGGAAAGAAAAGGGTGATCCCATACTGTGCCTGTACATGAGCGGACCACGCAGCAAATAAATATAACTAATATGCCTTACACCGTACTAATATCGTCATTATTACTTGTATTCCAAACGCTTAAAAAGCAAAGCAAAAGTTTTCGGATAATAACTACAATAATTTATTCTCGGTCCTTCTATTTTTAATTCACGCTTCAGACAATTTAAATTTACTTTTTTTGCACAGTTTCAGTGACAATATTAAAATTTAAAAAGAACATTTTCACGTCTTCAATGGAGTCTGGTAGATATTGGAAAATATTGTCATTATGAAAATTTCTTCTGAAGTGTAACGCTTTATACCGTTCGGTATGAATATTTAATTTACTAAAAATAATTCTGTTACGTTTTACTAGAAACTTAATACTGTTCAATATTTATAATTTTATACATTGAAGTACGAAAATAAAAGTTATTTCTTTTATCATTTATATTTATTACATCAATATCAGCCCACCTAGCCTGATCTTTGGCTACATGCATCCAGTCGCTGATTTTAGTTTTTTTATTTTATTACATACACATACATAAAATATAATATATAAAAACTATTTCTATACAAACTTAAAATATATACACTAAGAGAATTTATTAGCATTTGTAGTATACCTGTGTTCTTTTTATTTTGTTTAATTAAAATCATTATGAATAACACAAATTATATCGCAAATGAAACTTGTCATACACTTACTTTTTTACTCCATAATAGTTGGTTAAGTAATGTTATTATTCATGATATTTTACGTTTATATATTTTTTTTTTATATATTCACGCCTATCCCCCGCAGGGGTTGGCAGAGACCACAGAGCTCCATCCGCTGCCATTCATCGCAGCGAAACAGCTCGTCATTGGTCGCTTTTCGCCCTCGTGAGAATCAGGACGTGACGGGTGGCGAACCACGTCGCCGTCATTTTCGACAAATTAGGTATATTAAATTCGTCTTTAGTGAATCCCACGAGCCGCAAGGGAGGATGGAGGTCAGCCCCAGCAGAGCCCTGCATGCTGAGGTAAGGCACCATAGTCCCCGGGGGAGCCCGACCCCGGGACGATCGGTACGTTTACGACTAGGCTCGCCCCTAGCCACGCATCCATTGGCACGGCAGACCGTGGATTGGCGGAGAGGAAGGGAAAGGATAGAGAAGAAAGAAAGGGGCAGGAAAGGAAATGCGGATTGGGGGGGTTACCAGACTCGGAATAAACATTTAAAAATCCATATAAATATTTATTCCGATGCGGGAATCGAACCTGCGACCATTGACTCCGCGGGCGGAGGGCCCCGCCACTGAGCCAATCGGTCGTCTTATATTTTAATTTAATTGTTATATATTTTAATTTACTTAATTAAAAATCTATTTCATTTTATGTATGTTGTAAATAAAATGAAATAGATCTCTAACGTTATCTTTTTTTATATTTAAGATAAAATATGTCTGCTATATAACATATGTCAAAAAAACAATCATGCTACCCGCCTTCCAATTAATTCCATAGTTAACAAAAAATGATTTCTAAACAAATCAAGAGAGGTAATTTTTATGTATATTGCAATAATATTAACATAAATAATAGTTATTACGTTTGTACGTGTCTCGAATTACAACAGTTACAATGCCCCCGTACAAATAATGGGGAAAAGTCCTTGACATACTGACACTACACTATCCTATTATAGGTGATAGACCGACCCTGTATTGTTTATGGACATCTATAATTACCAGTCAAATGGTGTCGACTTATGAGGTCACACCGATCTTAACGAAGATAATCCGAAAAATCAATACGAGTGGTGTGAATGTTAATTCGATACTTTTATGAGGTAAGGTAGGCAAAACGTAATCTTGTTTCATAGTGAGTAGCACCGCCCAAGGCATCTGCAACACCTTTTTATTTTTATTGTACCCAGGGAAAATCCTTTATAGATATCCCTCACCCCATGAGCGGCCGGAGGGTTATGTCGGAATCCTTATATCGACTACACCACCTTGGGGATTCCTTCGTGTCACTTACACCAGAGTCATGGGAACAAAGCATGTCCCGAATCTGTAACCCCGATGGCGTTATTCTTATAAGCTTTTCTTCAAGTAGGAAGCTTCAGCCCTCTTTCATAACTCACTTAAGGAGCCCCAGAATACTAAGAGATTTTCAGGTCGGAACTCACTCATCACTCACCTGCTTATTTCTATTAGGGCTACATTCGGGCTGCATAGATTAAATGCAGCTGGCGTTTCTTCTGCGACGTAACGGGTGCGAGTTCGGGTCTTATCGCCTCGTTCTACCGCTTCCTTCCGGCTCATGAACATCTGCAACACCTGCACGGCTAATTCATAGAATTATATAATATTGGCTCAGTGGCGGGGCCCCCGCCCGCGTAGTAAACAGTCGCGGGTTCGATCCCCGCATCGTATGGCCTACACATATTTATTCCGAATTTGGTAAACCCGCCAATTCGCATTGGACAAGCGTAGTGGGTTAAAGGCCGTTCCTCCATAAATGGAGAGGCCCTTGCTCAGCAGTGGGACATATATAAGCTGTGAAAAAAATATATAATATTACTTTTACCTAGTTATTTGTATTTTATATAAAATAATTTATAAATAATTTTCAAATTTAGCATAATACCTACTTCGAAACTAATTTTATCACGGGATACGCACAAAGTCGGCTATTTTGTTCCAACCAAAGTATAATTTTGTGAACTAATTTGTGCTACAATTATTCGCTTTCAAAGTATTAATTACAGTTCGCTGTGGGGAACTCAATTTCAAAACGGTTTAGTAAACTCTAAGTAAAATTTGTTGATAACTTTCAAGTTTTTCAAATACTTCATGTATACGACATAAAATAAATAAATAGAGGATATAGATTATATGATATCTATCATAGGAATAAAGGATAATTATTCAAAGCATCTAGCTATATTCTAGTATGGGCGGCGTTGATTGTTTTTCATCAGGTGACACGCCTGCTCGTTTGTCTTCCTATCTCAAAAAAGAAAAAAAACAGATTTTATTTAAAGTAACAAAGAGAAAGCCTATATTCGCTATAATAAATTCCCTTCTTCTTCTCCTTCGAAACTAAATGTAAATGATACGAGAATCACGTCTGCTTTTCCATGACGCAAAAAACCCTGATATTTAGAATTTCGTAACGTATTGAAAGTGATTCTGCTCTTTGTGGAATCTATTAACTGACAAAAAAAATAATGAATAATCGAACTACGTGTATCCAGCTAGCTACCCTGTATTATGGTGAAACCGTAACACAAAAAGTGGTCGTGATACGGGCTCTACTGTGAACGTACGGCGTTAGTAACACACTGATAACCCAGTTAACTATCAGTTATCCCAAAAACACATGTGAAAGTGTTTGTACTGGAGGAATTTGCATAACGCCGATACAGTATCTAAATAGCTCGACCTGTTTAAACAACGCGAGATAATTTCGTATGCGCTTTTAATATTACTTGTAGAAAATATCCTAATACATATAGACTAAAATACCACTATCGTTAAGGGTATTTTAGTCTATATTTATCAGACAGGTTCATCGGAACATTTGGTAGATCCATAAAGCAACTTTTTTTTCACAGTCCATATATGTCCCGCTGCTGGGCACGGGCCTTTTAATTTCTCTAGGAACGGATATTAATCCACCACACTTGTAACGTCAGTAACCAGACTCGGATATAATATTTGTACGTATACATATATTTATCTCAATGTGGGAGTCGATCCCACGACCATTGACTCCGTAGGCAGCCACCTCATCACTGAGCCAATTAACTGTCGATTTTTTTATTAAAATTTATTATTCAATAATTACATAACGATTCATCTTGACTTAAGCCGCATCGTAAAATATATGGGCTGTTAAAAAAATTAGATGCTCACTGACTTTGAAATTGGTTTAAATCGAAATAGTACAAAGTAATATAAAAATTACTTATTTAATTAAGAACGAACTAAAACATAAATTTGGCACCGAAACTCGAGTCTGTTTTTCGTTATTCGATGTATACGACTGTGGATATTTTTTACCGGTGAATGAACATTTAACTGTGGTCCCATAAATTGATAGCGATCCATACAATCTACTCGCCGGAAGATATTTGAAACTGGAGCATATAAAACATCACATATATGAGCTTAATATCTAACAAAGAAGGGATATTATTATGAGGATAGGATACAAAACATTTGGTCTTCCAAGCCGGATAAAAAACCGTAACTGTTCATCCGTGTATAATTACTTTTTATGTTATGGTTCGTTTAGCACTGGACATGCGCTTTTAAATGTACAAATATATACATAGTCTACGCTTTAAATGTTCCGGAGTCTGCAGAAAATGGGGTACAAATACAAGGATAACTTTTTATTGGCTAGTTGTTATTCTACTTTTATAGACTAACATGGGTAGCACGTATTTCCGTTTTATACTACTTTTTACTGCCTAATTTACATATAAGTAAATCCGTATGCGCGTATATAATGAACATTACATACATATATATAAAGATTTAGTTAATTATTAACGACCTAATATTTATTAAACTCAAACCAATTTCTTCCTTTCGAATCCAGTGGAGAAACTAAAAATATTTCATAAATAACTGAGTGACTTTGAGATTCTGTAGCAAAAAGTCTGTTAGTACCCACGTTTTATTTTGCGACCTAATTAGCTTAGTAACAAATATTGTAGTATACTTTTTAAATCAAACGTTAATTAGATTCCGGCTTGGGAAAAAAAATTGTATAGATGTCTGCGTTTCGTCCCCTGTAAGTCCATTTGGTTTGTCTTAAATGGCCCTAGTGACTCCATGAATTTTTTTTATGGGATAGAAAGGCAAACTAGCAAGCGTGATGAAAAGCAAGCACTTTATATAAAGTGGCCGGAAAAGTCCAAGGTCACCGTTATAGTTTATTCTAAAGTAGAAAAACATCTAAAACAATTACTTCAAATAAAACCAAATGTTATTATACACTGCGGCCATCTATGGTATTGATTGATTTTCATCACGCTTGCTCGTTTGCCTTTCTATCCCATAAAAAAATTAGTAAATAGTGCATATATATATATATATATATGCACTATTTTTTAGTTCTAATAGCGTATTGTTCGTAATACTTGTATAGTGACATTTGAAGTTGAGTGCAAAATGCCGTAATAAGTTTTGGTAGAATGGCAACAATTTTATAAAGAACATTTCTCTGCTTTAGAATAAAATACAACAATGACCTTTTCAGAAACATTTAATTTAATAAATGTTTGTCCGTCGAAAACAAATTCAAATGGAGAATAGAAGAAGCAAGGCCGCGCTGTCATTACATAAATGGTTTCTGTCCATCGTCTATCAACAAGGATAATCAGTGCGACCCCTTCACCCTGATTTACATCGAAGACTCGTTCCGTAACCTTGTTTACATTACGCGTTACAATCACGATGCGTTGCATATTCATGGATATAATCCTATTAAACAATTTGTTTCATTATTCACTTTCAATTTTAATATATATATATATATATATATATATATATATATATATATATATATATATATATATATATATATATATATATATATATATATATATATATATATATATATATATATATATATATATATAAGCAACTTTTCCTTAACTTCCAGGCTTATGCAAGGGTTTTGCGTATGCAAGGGTTCCACGATTTAAACCACGAATTGGAATCCCGATGACGTCATTTTATTACAAAATTCAATGTAATATTGCTGCTTGAAAGTAAATATTCTTTTTTCCTTCTGTAACGTTGAAATCGTTTTATATTTGAATAGGACGGATATTTATAAAAACCCAAGAAATGTCAACTGCAGACTACAAACAAGTATATATCGTATGTGTGCCTCAACAGAGAGCCACTATTACAGAAGGCAGACGCTGATCTGAATTCTTCTGTTGTTTGATGGAGAGGAAATGAAAGATATATTTCTCAGGGACCCAATGTCACCTTAATGGCATCTTGCGATGCAAAAATGTGTTGTCTTTGTCAAAAATGACATAATATTTGTCTGTAGCATGAATGGGACGGCTCGCCACACTCTCGCAAAAAACCGGAGTCTGAGTAGCTTTGCTACCGCGCTTCGCGCGGTGAGCGGCTGGTTTCCGGAGGCCCAACACCCTCATTTACCTTCTTATCCAATTTTTTTTTCCTGGAATTTCAATTCAAAACACTTAACATTCACATAACTTAGCACCTAATCAAGCGGTCGTCAAATCGGATACAGAAAAGAAAATCAATTATTTCGACGCCACATTTGCAGATAGTGTGTATAGTAAGAGGCTGGTTTCTGCAACTCGAAGTCATCATGCGCCTATTTTGCCTCAGAAAGTGTGTATATAAAATTTACTTTGGTCTTGGTGCATAGAGTTTATTTCAAACTTAATTTCACCTAACTAATACAAAGTACTTGCCAAATATGCTTAATAAAATAACTTAGTGACTTTTTGTTTAGTTGAGTATAAGAAAGTGTTATATATAAAAAAACAATTTTGGATTAAAAATGCTTAAATGAAAAGATAAGAATAACTCCCAAACCATATTTCTGTGTAAACATTTACTGGTAAATCCATACGGAGTTTTCGAAAAAAGTCTAATAATATTATACCATAATATTTTAGATTCAGTTATCATACAAAAGATATATTAGATATATATATATTAAATCCAACGTAATTGCTGGAAATATTTTACACAATGGAATTCATCTGTGGCGTACATTAAGTTAATATCATTCTTGGTTTTGTTATGCAAATTGTAATGAACGTTTTAGCGGTATGGCTTATCCTTACCGTTGATATACTTTACATTTTATGTTAATTTGTATGATACGGTTATTTAGAACATAATATTATATATCTTAATCTCTGTCTTACCCAATGATGAACATACAACAGATAACTCGAATGCAGAGGGAGAGAGGCGCTAAATATTTTTGTGTAAAATCTAAAAATAATCTAACACATTCAGTATTCCTGAATAATGATGTCAGTGGGGATATTGAAAAGACGAGCTTGTTTTCTATGGGATAGGAAGACAAACGAGCGAGTATGTTATTTAGTAGAAAGCAACCCAGCCGGCCATAGACATCTGCAAAACTAGAGACATTGCGGAAGCGTTGCCAGCCTTTGAGGAATAAGAAGCTCGATTTTACGCTACGAAAATACTGCTGAAGGTACGAATTCTAGATCACTTTTCATCCAGATGGTAGGGATGAAACTATAAAATTGCATTTGTGGTGCCTTTAGCGTTGCGAACGTCTATGGTCGGTGGTGATCACCTACCATCATGTGACCCGCATGCTTACTTCACCCACATCTCTCATAAAAAAATTAACCTTTCTTACTTTAACAGTCGAAACGTTTTATATAAGTATTCAACATTCCTTAAAAAATTATTGAAGAAGCGCTTTATAGGTAAATATATTCAATAAATACCAATAAATTACCCTTCGACATCCATTTGGACCCAGCTATTCAAGCGTGAAATATATTTAAAAGCTTTTTCAGAGAGACACAAAAGTGGCGATAGAAAAATTACCCCCTACCGACTCTTCCAGACATCATTAAATTCACTTTGTCTAAATACATCGAGACATACCGTTAGCAATATTATTCTTGTAAGGCAATATAGCACCTAAGACAGATGGTGGACAAGATAATCGAGCAATAACCGTATATCAAAGCGTTAGATACTGAAGGCACTGCTACAAAGATGAATGGGAGCCGTTAATAAGAATGAGGTGAAAGCTTCAAGTGGTAAACAAAACCTTGCTATCAAATGTATAGAAAAATTTTGCATATACTTTATCTGCTAATTGCCGACTAATTAAACGCTCCAAATAAAATCCTCCAAAGATCCTGCGCCGAACAGAAAGAGATCATGGTAGTTGGCGAAATCGAAAAAAATACCGACATCGAGCAACTGATGGCCCAACCCAACGTAATAGGACAGACTAAGGCGCACCAACTTCGTTGGCTGAGCCACGTTGAAAGGATGGGGGAGGATCGCACAGTCAAGAGGACGTATGTGGGTCACCCAATTGGACGACTTCCTGTGGGCCGCCCCAGGTACCGCTGGAGAGACATGGTGGAGGATGACTTGCGCCACTTTCAAATCTGCAACTGGCAGGAGGTGGTGCAGAACAGGGTACGGTGATGTAAAATCTGTTCGGAGGCCAATATCCATTTTGGGTCGCTGCGCCAACAAAGTTAGTTAGTTAAATATAATTGTAAATTTTTATAATGGAATGTTAATTTTTTAATTTGGCGAAAGCAAGAATAATTCATTTCTTTAAGCGGAATTTATAGCCTACAGGTATATATTTCAAATCACAAGTGTGTCTACGTATGGGGCCGTATCCCATATGTTCTCACCTCTGGGCCCTAGCCTTGATACTTGTGAGCTAGCTCACAAGTACCAATTCTTCCATTTGATAACATCCAATGGAGAGCGACCAGGATTTTCGGCGACCATAAGATTTCCGATAGGGTCAATCCATTATCTGTACAAAGTTGTGTCTTCTCTCTACGTAATATCGAATCTAATACGGTGAATGTTCTGAGGTGTTGTTTAATATCTACCAGCGGCACAGTTCCACCATCGGACTAAGCGCTATAAAAATAGGTAGTAGACTGCCTGTTATCACCTGTATGACCGTAAACCGTAATACGTAGAAATAACCGTGGGTTAATATCCATCCTTTGAAAAATTCGAAGGTAATATACTATAAATGCAATTGATGTATTCGCAGAAAAATTTGCCAACTTCTACATTAATCTGTACTGCGGCTTATAAATCATACGGGAAGCCCCAACACTACCTGTATCTAAAAGGATTATCCACGCTTTGCGGACAAACATAAATGCGTCAATACAATACTTCCGGCAACTAGGGATACAGAAAGCAAAATATTTTGCAGTATTTTTCTAGAAAAAAGAAAATTAAAATACGAATACTAACATAATATAATAATATTGCTTTATATATGAGACCGCCGAAGGAAGCTGGTTCCACAGAGTGGTTGTGCGTGAAAAGAAGTTTCGAGAGAAACGCACCATAGTAGATCGCCACTCATCTAGGTGGTGGGAATGAAACTTTTCATTCCACTTTATCTATCCTAATCTACAATTTTATATATGGACAGTCAAAAGTTTTACTTAGCTAAGATCCGCGACAAGCAAAACAATAACAGAAAATTAATAATGTGTGTTTTTCCGTTGGGTTAAGTGGATTTATTTGGAACTTAAACCAAAAACTTACCGAAAATCGGCCATCAATTCTCCACCCACCAACCACTATACACAACACCAAACACACATTATCACTTTTCCATCTTGTAAACGACACGTGTTTCGCCCCAACACGAGGCATCTTCAGGTATAGTAGACTCTACGGAAGACAACCGAAAACTTTTCGGTTGTCTTCCGTAGAGTCCGCAAAGTAACGCCTGACTCCATTAATAATACAATTTTATACTAAAATAACAACACTATCCCATGTTTAATAAACATTGCGCAGAAAAAACAACTATGCTGGAAAGAGAACAAATAAAAATATCTTTAAATATGGATAAACTCCAAAGTTGTGCCAACTATTTAAATCTAGCAAACAGTAGGCCAGTAGTAGTGAAGCAGTACTTTGAACTCTGCTCCATTGGCTTAAGTGATTTTATTGAGCGCTTACAGAAGGGGGTTGTCGGGCAGTGGGGCGCCGGATCGATAACGGGGTACAGATATAAATAGGACAGGCGAACTTTAAGGCCATACGCCCCTGACGCTCGGTTTCATTCTCGTGAATCGATTCAGAGATGGGATGGATGCTGTAATAACGTCTGCGGTGCCATAGAAAACTGCAAAATTGATATATGAAGAAAAAATGAAATGAGGTCAAAATAAAATTCTTTACTTCGAGGTTTACACAGAATGCGTAAATAATCTTTTTCAATTTTATTGGAAATCGTAAAAGAGAAAACGTTTTCTTACATGTGCTGTACTCGCAAGTAATATAGTCAATGGCGATATTACTTGCGGGATGATTTAATGTTTCAGCATCCATTTATCTTTGAATTTGAAAGGGTTAGAATTATTATTATGCGTGATTTTATAATATTATATAAATGCAATGCGGTTGAAAAGGGAACAAAACTTTAATTTGCATAGAAATACATACATACATACATATAGTCACGCCTGTTTCCCGTAGGGTAGGCAGAAACCACAGATCTCCATCCGCTACGATCCTGGCACCCATTCACTTGCTCCATCCACACTCATCCATCCTTCCTCTCACTTTCATGGTAGCGAATCGGCTCTCCTTTAGTCACTTCTCGCCCTCGTGGAAATCAGGACGTGACGGGTGGTCAACCACGTGGCCGTCATTCTTATGTTTCTTAAATATAAAACTGACCTAACAAAACTCAGGTATCACATTCAACTTTGCTCTTAATTCAAAAGAACATTAAAGCACATCTAACCATCAAGAAATATTTTCCAGCTAGATGGTTTCCAACCTACTTTTAACAAAGTAATTTTTCACCCTTAAGGTCATAATGAACATGCCTTCGGTTTAATTTGGTACAAGGATCGGTGCGAAAGCGTTAATTTTTAATTTAATTTGAAGCTTAATTTAAAGTGTATAATTCTGTCTATATCACAAGACCCTTGCAAAAATTCAATGGAATAACTTTCCCTATCAGAAGATATAGCTCCCGATTTCGTTACATTTTGAACCCGGTTTCATGACTTCAACGTCAAAAAGTAATTTAACAATATTTTAAAAATAAAAAAAGTAGAAGAATCCTTAAAGCTATTGGGAAAAAATTTTACTTTCAAACCGCTTAGCTCTGGGGTTAAAATACCTGACTTCTAACCCACGGATTCTTCATTCAAATCTCCAATATTACTTACACCGCTAGCTTCTGCCTAGGATAAAATTATCTTGATAATTGCTTACGAATAAAAAAAATGATTTAGTTGATCTTGGTAGCCTTATCAAATAATTTGTAGTTTAATATAAAATATATGTATGTGTTATATAAAATATATGTATGTGGTATAAAATATATGTAAATGACGGCGACGTAGTTCGCCACCCGTCACGTCCTGACACCCACGAGGGCGAGAAGCGACTAATGGAGAGACGTTTCGCTGTGATGAATGTGAGAGAAAGAATGGATGAAGAGATGGATGATTGTGGAGGAGGCGGGGAGGGTGTGCCGGGATCGTAGCGGATAGAGCGCTGTGGTATCTGCCAACCCCTGCGGGGGATAGGTGTGAATATATAAAATATATAAAAAATATATTTTGTACAAACATTTATTAATTACACGCTATCTCTTCACAATTACACCGTAAGTAACAATAGCGCTTTCCAGAGCGAGGCAGTTTGCCTAAACATGCGAGCTATGAAGTATGAAGGTCGGGATAATTAATTTGGCAGCCGTTTAATCACTTACCTCGGATATATTAACGTCTAACGTAGTCACTAAATAATAGTAGTGATAACATTTATGGACTTCAAATGTTTACCTTGCTTTTAAGGCTATATTTTCTTTCCTACTATTTCAGTATACAATAACATAAGTTTTGTTTACAAAAGACTTTTATTTCCAATTTGTATACTTCCATATCTTCTAAATTCGCTGGCAAGCCATAGTCGATATAGTTCTTTAACTTAGATAAGTAATGTGGCAATGATCTGGTCACGTTTTTAAGAAAACCGAGAAACGTTTGGTAAACAAGTTCTGGAGTAGAGGCTGCTTCTTGCTAAATGCAGTTTAAGATAAAAGCCAGCTAAACCAATGACGATCTCAACAGAAAGGCTATTAGAAAGTGGAAATGTGTAATCAAAGATAGGATAAAGATAGGTGAAGTGACTCGGTAGAGGCATATATCTTGCATTTACATCAACAAACTGATGATTATGATGATCAGACTTATACATTTTAACCGGTAATACAGTCAAAGATTTAAAGTTTTGTATACGCAAACCTAATCATTTATGGTTGACGCGTTACATAAACATTATTTTACGAAAGAGGTAAAAGACCACGGAAAACATACCTTGACCAAATCGCTGAAGTTTTAAGAAAGACCAGGTCAAGAGTACCCTTAACCGGTGGGTTTGCATGAGAAAAATAATGAATGTGAAGAAAACAAGTAAAGTATGCCGAGATCGTAGCAGATTGAGATCTGTGGTTTCTGCCTACCCCTACGGGAGACAGGCGTGACGATATGTATGTAAAAAAAAAAGAGTAAGTGGGTCACCTGGTGGGTAATAGTCAAAGCGGCCCATTGTCACCTACAATACCAATCGCACTATAGATATATTGCGTACCTTAGTGTAAGACTTAAATAATATGGAGGGGAAAAGAGAAGTAAAGAAAGGGGAAAGGAGCACCGCTTCCGCATCCCTACACATAGAAAAATGGTGGTTACCACATTAATCTTTTTAGTTATTTTACACGAAAACACTAAATTTATGAAGTCATAGATTCACAATATTGTTTGTATATAAATATCATCATTCAAAAAATATATTATTTAATATCCGAAATAAGCTAATTTATAGGGTCATCATGCCTTTGGCTATATTTCCGAACAGATACCAAAGTGAAACCTTAAAAAACAAGCTTTTTCATATCTTAAAGACTGGCAACCCATTTATGATGCCTATGGTGTTGTAGATGTTTATGGGCGGCGTTTATACCTATCCATCAGGTGAAACGCCCGCTCGTTTGCCTCACTATCTCATAAAAAAGTGTGATTTAAATCTTTATGCTATTATTAATGGAGTCAGGCGTTACTTTGCGGAAATCCATCACTATATGGACAGTCAAAAGTTTTACTTAGCTAAGATCCGCGACAAGAAAAACAATAACAGAAAATTAATAATGTGTGTTTTTCTGCTGGATGAAGTGGATTTATTTGGAACTTAAACCAAAAACTTACCGAAAATCAGCCATCAATTCTCCACCCACCAACCACTATACACAACACCAAACACACACTACCACTTTTTCATCTTGTAAACGACACGCGTTTCGCCCCAACACGAGGCATCTTCAGGTATAGTAGACTCTACGGAAGACAACCGAAAAGTCTTTATGCTATGTCAAAATATTTCTATGTTGGTGCCGATGCAATCATCAAAAGAATATTAAAAGGCGAATGTTGAAGTAGAAACATAACCATCAACCCGTCCTTCATCTCCCAAGAACTCATCACAACAGCGCCGTTCGTAACAAACTATCTTATCTGGATAACTTTCTTGAGAGCCCTTCAAAGGGTTTCTAGGTCCTTTCATTTATTCCGGTAACAAAACTCTCGTGTCATTTCTTATCTAAAGCCTTATTGTAAAGATAGTGAAGTTTCGAAAAGGGTTATTTTAGTGGAAGACGGTTTTCCTTTACTTTGAAACTATATTATAAAGAATGTTTCTTTAGGTGTTCCAACAAAGTTTTTATAATCAGTTTTTTTTGTATATATTTTTCTTCTCGGTCCTTGCGCTTCCTGTCAACAAAGTTAAAATTTTTGATTTACGGAGTAAAATCAGTATACACAACGGTTTTGCAGAAATCGAATGCTTAATCAACGTAAAAGAAAAACTTATATGAAGTAAGGCTTTTGTGAACAATGTCATAATTTTCAGTGACAAAGCTTATAGTCTACCTTGACATCGCAATTAAGAATTTGCCTATATAGACACTGTCGTTCTACAAAAATATAAGGTCTTGGATATTTTGCATTTGGTTTATGAATGTATATTTGTTACTCTCGCCTCCAACATGATTATATACCTACTTCTATTGATTAAAATCTTGTTTATTCACAGTACTCAGATTAAAATAAAAACATTTTTATTAATAATCCTCGTATCCTCACAATCCTCGTAATAGACCTAATTAGTTCCTTTGGTTCTCCAAATATGGCCGGTTTCCAATTTCTTTTATCTTTTGTTAAATATTCGTTTGTACGTATACTAATTAAGTTCAAACACGAGTGCCAAATAAGAGCAAAGTGCCCATATAGAAATAAAAATAAAATTATTTTAAAAATTGCTAACAAACTGATTTTAATAAGATAATTCAGTCCATTTTGGGTTTTTCACGGCGTTAGAAAATTACGAGCCATTACTAAGACAAAGCCGCTCAGGTAAGAGAGATAAATTGGGGTCCGAATGGGGAATAATCTATCACGGAGGCAATTTATAGCGAAAAAGAAATATAAAAATAACAAAATCCCAACTGAAGAAACTGCTATTTTTTTATTTAATGTCCGATATATTTTATAACGATGGCTCAGCGATGAAGTTATCACTTTCCAAACCAATGGGTTCAATTTTTTTTATGGAATAGGAAGGCAAACGAGGAGGCGTGTCACCTGATGGAAAGCAATTAACGCCGCCCATAGACATCGTCAGCAACGCTATAAGCAGTGCGGAAGCGTTGCCAACCTTTAAGGAAAGTGTCATTATGGGAGTGGGAATGGGAGGGGGGAAGGGTGTTGGGCTCACCGTACGAAGCGCGGTAGCTAAGCTACCACTCAAACGCCAGTTTTCTGCGGGAGTGTGGTACTTCCCCGGGCGAGCCGGCCCATTCATGCTACAAACAAATATTATGCCATTCTTGACAAAGTATTCGGCTGCAGCGTGGCTCTACCACTATTATGTATAATTCACTCATCGGGATAAATATAGTATATTTCTCCTACGAATATTTGTTTTAATATTCTGGATGTTTTACTACGTCATTTGTCTGTTATAATATTACCCACGACAACGGTAATCCTAGTTTAGAGCTACGAGTGTTAAGACTTGAAAGCTTTAGTGGTTTTAAGTGGGAACTTATTGAAGGATTTTTAAAATATATTTTCTTCGTGTTGCCATTTAGTTACTGACAAGAAGACTCTCAATCTTGCTGTTAAAATAGCTTAAAATGTTAAGCTATTTTAATAATAAACAATCCCACCATTTAAGAAAAATCACTCTCTTACTTTGCTTATCACGTGTTTTATTAAAGACCACATAATATCGAATTTATTCTTAACTTTGAATTAAATCAAACGAGTTACGATCGACCTTCATCTATAATTATTTTGAATCGATCAGCTATAAAAGTTGGGCTGCTATCCTTATCTGACGCAAACATTAGTGATGTCCATTCATTGCGTCAAGATGTGACGTCAAAGAGGTAGGTAGGTGTATTCTGACTTATTTTCTATACATCTATATGGATATCATTATTATCTTATAATGTTAGATGTAATTTGGAATTAAGAAATCATAACTGAAGTGGCGATAGGCTGAACATGTTTGCTAGATGACCTTCAATCTCAATGATTAGACTAGTACTGGAGTGGAGACTGCATCTTGTATTTGATGTAGAATGTTTGTATATAATTAAAATAGATAAATCTTTACTTACATATTTTAATGGACAATTTAATAATTTATTTAATAACGATAAAGTGAGGTGAGCACATTTTTCTGCATTATCTATTAAATAAATTTTACTGTTATTACAAGCCAATTCTATAAATTTTCATATTGATAATATTGATACTTGTCCAATAAATAATCAACGTTCAATAACAAATGAAGTATTATCGGAGAGACAAAGGTTCTTTGTAGCTGAACAAAAGTTGCAGAAGCGACATACCTTGTCGCAAGTTGTACAAGATTCATATGGGTTTATACCGAGAGTTGTTGATTTCAGAAGAAATAGATATTGACCCACCACGCTTATCTAAGACGAAGTGGCCCCAGACTCGGAATAAATATCTGTAATATATAAAATATATTTATCCCGATACATATGGGATAGGTATCGAAACGACAAAGGAAACGGTAGCGAGTAGTTTCACCACTATCGTAATATTATATATAAATCCAATTCATATTTTAAATTACTACCTATATGAATCAACATTTGATTATTAATTTGGAAATAACTGTGCCTTCACAGCGTAATAGCAAGCTATAAAATTTCTCCCAATCCTCACGTTTAGAGATCATCATTCACAAATCTCATAAGCACGACGATCACGTAAATGAAAAATAGCTCCCAGCTCACGAATGGAAAGAAAAAGAATCAACGACATCAACAGTGTTCAGCACTCGACTGATCTACTAAATATATCTCACTCAGCACTGAAAGTCTTTCCAATTTATATACAATCTTTAGCGATCCAAAGCCAAATCAGATTACAGTTCATTCAACTTTGAATTCAAAATAATTTCTAGTACAAGATTGGTACTATAGAGACGTGCGTATATGTCCACGAAAAGCCGGAAACGTATTTGTGACTGATTCAGCGTTGCGTTAATTACGTACCATGCGGAGACTCGCATGCTCGTGTGCCTGCTTTCTTATAAAAAAAACTTAAATTTCTGCATGTATATTTTTATTTTGTTTTATTGTATCCAAAATATAAAATAAAAGTGTTCACAAATCTCATTAATACATACTTCAGCATTCAACGACTTATGCGCGTATTCCTGGCGTGTATCTAGTTCAATAGTTCAATAAAATCATAAAATTCCTACAAAAAAAACTTATAAACAGTGTGGGTAGGAAAAAACAGTACAACAGTCACGGATACTCCCGCACGTGACTAGATCACGTAAATAACATGGTGTCTCAGTGTTACATAGAGCTATGAATGTAATAGACACCGCGAGCAAAAATGTTATCAAAATTTAACTAAACATTTATTTATTTATATAATATATATTTCTTTTTTGTTTGTATAATTTTAAAGTTTTTAATTCTTTGTTTCAGTCTTATGTGATATTATATTAAGTATGGCAATAAGAATAATATATAAATGTGTCATAGAAGGAAACTGTCTGCCGTAATACAGGGTTTCTAAGTGTATGCATAACCACAGAAGACACTCCGTTTGAATCTTCCCTTATGTAATGTAACGATTTTGTTTTCGATGCCACTGAAGCGTAATCCAGATGCACACCCTTCGAAACATAATTCACATACAAAAATTATACCGAGAATAACTTTTTGTATTTGAAAGAAATATTAGTTACGATTAAATTTTATAGCACATATATATACCAGCGTTTCATTCTCGTGAAAAAATATAGCTGTAGCCAATATGAATTTAAAACAATTCTTTAAGATTTTTACTTCTATAGTTTAACTTCACCCACTCGCGGCGGCTGTCGTAGAAGGTCGAAGTTAATTTTGTACGGAAACAATATTAGCGAATGTTTGATGTGACGAATTAAAGTCGGGAGCGATGACCGAGTATCACAACAATATATAATATATATAGTTTTGTGATATTTTCTCTGTCCAAAATAGTAAATTTTATTTTTCAAATACAATACTAGTTATATTTTGACCTTAGAACTCATGTTAACCCTTCTAAGTTAATAACGCTCGTGCTACGAAAATATTCACGTTAATGTCCATATATCTCAAATCATGTCCAGATAGTCCAATGACGAATTTTAATCGTAATCGCAGTCCTAACTAGTTAAGGTATTGCTGCTTTAGTGGCTAGTTTTCCAAAACGGTTGACATTTATATATCATTTTTGAATGAATTTTCGATGATAATAGTAGTTTTTATAACTAAACATTAAAATGATTATCTTTATATAACATAATTCTTCCGTACTAAATTCCTATTCACACAAAAAAATGTTAGAATTTTTTTTGTGTTTTATTGGGTTCCTGAATAGTTAGATTGACAATTGAACCATCGGTAAATGGCGCTGCAATCGATTTCCAGTTTCTTTTTTCATGGCAGGACAACGTCCGCTCGGCACGCTAGTACTATTATATTATATATATATTCGTTTAGGTTAAGTAAGGCATAAGTCGTTACACAGTTTTTCTTTATATTGGATTATATACACGATTTGTATTATTAGCCAGTGTCTTAAAAGGTCAGTTAATTAATCCTCGGGATTAAACTACCATACTCAAGTAATACACAAGGCCATTGCCAAACCTTCGACCAACTCATTTTTTTCTTTCTCACTAATTATTTATTCTCAAACTCGTAATACTTACTTATATTAGAAATATGCACATAAATATACATTTTGATGCAAAAACTGATTACCTTCACGTCAAAGATTCGATAGTTTTTTTTCCTCCCAGCGCCACTGTAGCTAGAACAAAATATATTCAATGAATACCATATTATTTTTATTAAGGGTTGTCAATTTTTGTACGATAACATAATAAGATATTTTCAGTTTTGATAAATGAAATTTTGTATTGATAACAGGAAATAAAATTGAAGGAAAGAAAAGCTTTATTCAATAATCTACAAAACATTACAGAAACAGGAAACAAAGAATATACATATAAAATTTGAAAAAAAATTATGATTAAGATTTACTGCCTACTCTACTATGTATAAAAGAAAATACAGAAATTAAAGACTAAAATTATAACAAAGAAAAATAATAAAAAAATACAATTATATGAAAATATAATTATTCCAATATAAATATATTGTGTTTATGATTATGAAAAAGTCCAGACTCAGCCCAAAAGCCGCGGCAAGCTACAGCGCTAATTTTCAGTGTAGACTAATTTTTTCCAAGTTAGTGATAGTGATTCCAAGTAGATAGTGCACGGATATAACATTATGATTTATATATATTATAAATATATTATCTAATTATATAAAATATATTAAGTATCTATGTAATATTAATATAATACGATAAAGTAATACATATATATATACACACACACATACAATAAGCATATTGCAAATACTTTAACCGATTAAAGCAATGTGTTCTAATTATTGACAAAATTAAAACAACGTGTTTCAATTTTGCTTGAATCAGTTAGACAAATTATTTTAGTCCTGCTTAAAATAGTCCTTTAATCATTATACTTAATATTTTACTTAACATGTGTGTTTCCTAAAAGACTCTGTCAGGACTTGTAATTTTAGTATTATAATTTTATATAAAATTTATATATAATAATAATTATAATATAAACATACATACACGTTAGGAAAGAACTAAATAGATGGAAAAAAATTATCATCGCAGAAAATCCCATTATAATTGAATTTCCTCGTAAATTACCTTAGGTCATCTATTTCTAGAAAAGATCGATATATTTGTATCGATTATTTGCACCTCCGGACCGCAAAAGGCGACAATAGAAATGTGCGAAAGCATTATGATTAACAGCGTAGAATTATTGGTGCTGTCACGGTTATTTATCACTTTGCATTGCCATGTATCGACTGTTAAAAAAAACTACATAAAGACGTTTCAATGATAACACGATCCCAGCAACAATTTTATCATTTATCTGTTTCTGTTCTTAATGCATTGTTTTCTTGTTTCACCCACTCGTCGAAATTCAACTGTATTTCGTTATCATTTTTTTTAATGTCTTCACTTCTTTGCGTCACCGATTGGCTCAGTGGCGGAGCCCTCCGCCCGCGGAGTCAATGATCGCGGGTTCGATCCCCGCATCGGAATAAATATATGTATGGATTTATAAATATTTTTTCCGAGTCTGGTAATCACCCCCAATCCGCATTTCCGTTCCTTCCCTTTCCTTTCCCTTCCTCTCCGCCAATCCACGGTCTACCGTGCCAATGGATGCGTGGCTAAGGGCGAGCTTACTCGCAAGCGTGCCGACCGTCTCGGCATCGGGCTCCCTCGGGTACTATAGTGCCTTACCTCAGCATGCAGGACTCTGCTGAGGCTGACCTCCATCCTCCCTTGCGGCTCGTAAGATTCACTAAGACGAATTTGATATACCTAATTTGTCAACCCCTGCGGGGGATAGGCGTGAATATATAAAAATATATCTTCACTCCTTTTTCATATGGACTTTAACTGTACCAAATCTCACGTGCGCACAAATACTTTAAAAGGTTTTTTTTCACGTATTAATATAGATATATCAGTTATTCAGCCGTAATGGTAAAATTTTGAATATTATATTATATTAATTTATGTTTCTCTCTTGTCCACAGTGATACCGAAAATGCATATTGAAGTACAAGTTGCCCTCAACTTTGTTATATCGTATTTGTACAACAAGCTGCCAAGACGGCGGGTAAATATCTTCGGTGAGGAGCTGGAAAAGGCGCTGAAGGACAAGTTTAGGGGTCACTGGTACCCCGACAGACCGTGCAGAGGCTCGGCGTTCCGCTGCCTGAAAACCGGGGGTCCGTTAGACCCTGTGTTGGAGCGAGCGGCACGGGAATCAGGAGTGCCGGTCCGGGATGTCCTTGAGCATCTTCCGCGGGATCTTGCCGTTTGGGTTGATCCAGGTATTTATATTGGACTATACTATATACATATATGTATCTATGTTTAAATAATTTATTTATACATATTTAAATAGATTATAGAGAAAAACGATCAAATCACCATGAACAAAGATATTATATTCAAAGTGGTCAGCAGTGACACGGACAGTCCGCCAGCTTCATGTCACTCAGAGAGCTATGGAGAGTGGACATGTATTAGCGGATATGATTCTGAATGAAGAAATCCTCTAAAGAACCAAAGCCATCAACATAGTTTTTGGATATAGCAACCTGAAGTGGTAATGGGCTGGTAACGTTTATAGGAAAACTGCCAATTACTGGAATATACGAGTGCTGAAGTGGAGATTGGGTCTTGGCAAACATAATGTAGGTTGCCCCCCCCCCCCCCTCGGCTAAACGATGCAAAGATTTACGCAGGCGGTAGAAACTAGATGCGTGAAGCCGATAATCAGGCTAGCTAGCGCTTATTAAGGAACGTCCATCCTGTGTTTAGATATTTATATAGATTCTGTCAGAACAGAAAAACGAAGCGCCGCAACAAACCCAACACAGTGTACATAACATGTTACATGCTATTGCATAACACGTTAAGTAGTCGAGGTCAGGTAGACTGTACTCAGACAAAGACACACAAACAACATGATTTTATTTTGGTCACGCGGTTATGTAGGCACGTATTATTAGAATACGTGTAACTTAGATATAATATCGTGACGTATTATAAACTTTTTAAACTATACTACACAAGTATTCATAAACTTTGAGCTCAGATAAATCGCCTGACCTGCTTTGATCATGGCAACTTCTTCCCTTGCTGTCGTGTTACGTTTTTCGCTCATTCCAGCAGAGTATGAAATCTTAGCCTTCATCATCCAGTCTGCAACAAAAGATAAAAACTGTGATTTTGATCATTTGTTACTTCGGTCTAGACTCAATTATACCTGTAATGTTACCTTCACATTCCTCTTTCTGCTACTCCAGACCTAACACGGTACTCGCGATAGTCTATATTCATCATTCAAATCCAATTTTCAAGTCCGGGGGGTTTCAACATTGCGTCATATTACGTTCAATATCAGAATAGTCCAGTGATAATCAATGTTATGTTAATTTATACGAAATACGTATTTAAGTGTGTAGGGTAAAGATGTTGATGTTTCTTTTTTTATTTTAACTTTCGTGCACAAAGGGAATCAGGCAGACTTTATGCTATTCTCCCCCAGTCAACCCAAAGTGAACAATGCTATTATTAAAATATTTATGTATAATACATTTACTCATATTTATTATAACTATATATGTATTTATTAAGTATGTATTTAGTAAGTCTAATAATAAATATTGTAACTTAACTATAATTGTAGGGATCTACCGAATCACATAATATAATTTCTGTGTGTCAACAGTTGAGTGAATGAAATCCCTCTATAAGTCCGCCGTTATTGTACCAATTTCAGCGAAATTATCTATCGTATAAGATACAAATACGAAGGATATACCATCAAATGAACAAATAAATTAATATATCATCAACAAAAGCATAATTACCTAAGCAATCACGCGGAACACGAGACAGAATTTTAGAATACAAAAAATGTATTAATTATTTTCAGGCGAAGTTTCCTACCGCATCGGTGAAAAAGGCGCCGTGAAGGTTCTTTTCAGCAGCGACGAGAGGGCGGCTGACGAAAGGACTGACAGAGAGGTGATTACATTATAAATATTTAATAAAAAGTGAATGACATCACTATAAATTCGCCCCATTTTTATTAAACACAAAATAATATAATTATATATATAAATATAATTGTGATAAATAAAAAAAATAAAAAATTTTGAGAGAAAAATAGTTAATTATTCATTTATTTGTTTAGAACCAAAATCGTTTCTTGAATCGTAATAAATCTGTATTCTGTAACCGTTAAGTCCGAGCGCTTTCAGTAGCTTAGCTACTGAGTTTAAATTTAAAAAACATACAAGCGATTATTGCGTTCACCTCACAGTTCTAGGAGATTATAATTAAAAATTATAACAGTAACATTTAAATGTCTAAAAGCTGTACCTATTCACAGTGAGTCATGTAGTGGATGCTTTTATGGGAAAAAAATTTAAGTCCATTGACAGACGCAAACCCAAGAAAACTATCGGATCTCTCACTTGCACTCGTGCTAAATTGCCTTCGTTGATGCAACAGATGATAATATAACTGCATTGTAAATTGAAACATATTCAAAAATATTTTCTCATAATTGAAGGTATTATGAGAAAAGGCTGTTGAAATTAATCATTATGACATTACTTCGTTATTGGCTTCATTAATAACGATGAGATCCAATCGTTATAATACAATGATCCAATTAATATAAGCCGCAAACATAACTGTTTAATATGTTATGTAAAATAAAGAACGGCAACGCATCTGTTATGCCTCCAGCGGTGTGGACGAGGGCTGTGATGACTTGTGTGCTCGTTTACCTAATCATCTATAAAAAAGTTTTAACAAGCTTCGTGACAATTTATACATTCTACACATCACACATTCACTACATTAAGAAAATCTATGCGCAACTCTTTCGATTAACAGGTAGTTTTTTTATAGAATTTTGTTTTAGATAGGCAAACGAGCAAGCGGGTCACCTGATTGTTAGGAACATCCGCAATAGAGGGTGCACTACAGATGGAAGAACCTTAGGGTTTGGGTGTGAATCATGTGTAGGGAAGGATTTATTGAGGAAAAGGTATTAAAAGAAGGGGAAAGGAATTGCGCATCTACCACTTAACACCGACATTGTGTGAGGATGTGGTACTACCCTATCCGGGTCAGCCCATTCGTACTAACCCGTTAAAGAATCCCTTTGATCTGTAATTTTATCAAAAAATATTTGTAATTTTTGAGTTCCGTTTACGGGATTCTCCGTTGTTTCGAATAAAACTATACTGGTGGGTTTCATTCGATTTATTGGAAACCAACATTTTTCTTTTGTGTTTATTGACATCCATATTATGTAAATTGAACAATTAGTGACATCTATTAGTGAATAGCTGAACTAACAAGAATAAATTATAATAAACAAGTTGTTAAATATGTTTATTTATTGACCTTACCTTTCATGTGTATGGTTTTAATATTTTAAATTAAAAAGTAACCTCGAATAGATTATTTCATATATTATATTCTAAATATATAACATTCTGTATCGAAGTACCAATAGACTCGTTGACGAAACAATACTAGGCACTTTATATGCATATAGAGTGATATACATACATATGACTATCCATAAAAATCGAGATAAAATTCACTTGAACCAAATATAATCTAAATAAATTTTACGACGTTTTGTCTTGGCACATGCTGCCTTTAATCATTAGGCCTTTAGCCAAGCCAAGCCACTTAATATATGGGATCTATTTTATATTATTAGCGAATTGCGAATACTTGCCTACAAAGTAGCAAATTCCAAAAGTTTAACTGGTACCGAAATCTTAACCAGCCTACCGTTGAATTATATTATAACAACTGAATTTTAAAGACACCACGAAAGACGCCTCTGATGGATTCAGACCGGTCGTAGACAGATAAGAAGATAACAATGGCTATGAGTGTCTTGTTTACTGAATTAATTCAAAATCATACATGCTTTTTTTTGTAGGTAGTGAAGCGGTACTGGATATACTGATTGCATATAAAATCAGAATTATATAAATATATGCATTTTTGACATTCACAGGTGACTCGTGCTTTCAACCCCGAGGCGCAATGCTTCCGACCGGTGGAGCCCGCGGCGCCATCGCCCCCAGCGCCTGCGGCATTCTCGCCCGCGCCACCCTTCCGCGCCCAGCCCCTGACCTTCACCACAGCAACCTTCGCGCAAACTAAATTCGGCAGCACGAAGCTGAAGACAAGCAGCAAACGCGCTAACCGCATGTCGCCCACCGAGTTCAGCAACTACATCAAGCAGCGGGCCGTGCAGCAGCAGTTGGCGGCGCGCGCGCTCTCACCGGGTGCGGAGGCGGGCGCGGGCGCGGGGGCGGGAACGGGCGCGTACTTCGGCGCGCGGCGGGAAGCCCCGGCACACCTGCTACTGGCCAACTGAGCCGTGCGCTAGCCGGCCCGTGACCGCAACCGCGCGATGCCCTCATAGAGTCTTTACTTTTGTACGAGAGAGACGCGCGATTTATTTTTTTATTTTCCGCGGGGGCGTCCCGCGCCGCCCGCCGCTTGTGATAACCGTACGATTTTCCATAACTTTTTGTATTCTCGTTCGTTACGTCGATGTGTAAATTTATCGATAGGAGCAATAATCGGCCGAGCGACTCGCCGGCGATTTATTTTCGTAATATTTAAAAGCCGAGTCGACTTTTTGATGTCTTCGTTCGATATCGATGTATTCGTAGGGTGTAAGGAGAGGCCAATTGGCCGCGTGCGCTTACCACGTACCTTCTAGAGCGAGCCTGTATACATACGTCCTCCGATCTAAGAAAATACTAATATTTAAAATGTATACATAATATATATCCATTCGCGAAACGTCTAATTTTTCACGTGGAAACGAAAGGCCAATAGAGAAATTGCGTATTTTTAATATTGAAATTGATAATTCATACATACTAAGTTATATATATATAGCGTACTGGCATGTATTGTATGTATGTACTCTGTACTCGTAATACCTTAATATTGCATATCCGTTCGGACGACGCGGCGGGCCGCCCGAAGGCGTCGGAGATCTCACCTAGTGTAATCATCACTTGTACGATTGTACCCTTATAATAATTATAATATACATAAACTTAGGTCTAGCTACGTTTCAATCTAACAGTATTTTTTTAAGAAGATATTAGTCCTTGTGTACATTTACCGGTTCTCCGCACCACGGAGGCCGGCCTTAGTCCGTATGGTATACTTATATAATATTGTTATAAAAGACATGAATATGAATAAATGATAGAAAAAAAAATATTTCTCAATTCATAAAATAACGGGTGCATGCAAATTCATGAAAATAAATACTATGTGTTATTTATCTTTTTTATATTTCACTTGGCAGTTGCGTTAGTGTTTCAATCGAGCCTCGTAGTAACTGACACGTTAGTAACTGGGTACGGAGCGCGCAATGTACATAATTATATACAGTGTGCAGTATGCATCTATGTGCGGATAGTCACTTGTCGTTGTATTAGTATTCTGCCCAGGCGTGGGCCCACATTCTCAAGTTTCGATGCGCAACAACGACAAGGTGTATAAGAAAATGTGCATCTATTTTTTTACTATTTTTATATTTTGATGATTTAGATTTAAGTCTAGTTGTATTATTTTAATACTTTAACGATACCCTCTAAACTTATTGAAATGGTTATGTGACTATGTGGACAGCTCCATTGAAAACCTAACCAAAACGCTACAGTATTTTGTAGATAAAATCTATAATGTAAGTTTAATAATAATACAATTTAGCGTAATGAGATTTTTTATTAATAAAGATACGTTTTATTTTTCTTTCTTTTGTAAGATATATTCGATGGAAGTGTTAAAGATAATATAATATTTGCATAATATAGTAAAAGCGGTATTCCATGCCCGCAAATATAATTAGTCAATAATAATTTTTCATATTGTTGTACGACTTTTTAAGTTTATATTAAAATGTTTTGTGCAATCTACAATGAGTTTTAATTCAATATAGCTACATATTAAAAACGAAATCTAAAGTGTATTATGTATAATACAAATTTGATTTCTAATTTTAATTGAATTTTGGGAAACATAATATGGTCACAAAAGATCCATTGTCCCTGAACCAAGACATACATATATGGAATATACAGATGTACTTTATTTGGGTGTTTCCATTCAACTGTTATCCTCTCTTAAAAGGAGACCATGCATTGAATAACGGGTGACTAAAACATATCAGACCATCAAAGACCGCTACAGAACAAAGGCATCCCTCTGAGAACCGTTTAACACTCAAGACACACCTGATTCATCGACAACTATAAATTTTAAGATTTACTAGTCTGAAATATTAACAACCGGGTCACTCGAATCCTTCCTTATATTATTTTATCTTGAGAAACTTTGAACCCGATGTAAAGGTGTTTTTATCTTTATAGGCAATTCTAAATTGCACTCGTACTCGGTATTAACAAGTATTATAATATACGAGTAGTGAAACACCCAGGACCGCATTTAGATGAAAAGAGGCCCTCAGCTATTCCACTTATTGAGGCCCTGTCAACTCTCAGTTTTAAGTTTGTAAATTACATGAGTGATAATAAAATACATCATTACTGCGATATAAATCAACTTCAAATCTACACCAATCTACACTAAATTTATGCAAGATCAAACCAAAGTTTAGTAGCATAAGGCACATCAATATTTGCCATAGCAATCAGTGAACATATAACTATACTTTGGTGCAATCTAGTGTAGTATATAGAAACCAATACATTTTTATTTTTGTTTATTAGTCATATGCGTAGAATCTGTCCATATTTTCCGTTCAGTTTTAATGTTCACTGTTTTTAGAATAGTATAATTTTGATTTTGCTAACAATTTGAATGTAGGTGAAGGCTAGTTAGCCTATAGGAAAATCCGACCCTGACATTCCTCATTGATAATTATTAATACATCCAACAAAAATTATGAATTTTTATTTATATTCATTTGTCAAAAGTCATCTTGTTAACGATGGAGCTTACACTATTATTTCGTTATAAGGCCGTCTGAGTGGAGAAGAAACGAAGTCCTGAGGTAACATCACGTCATCTCTAGATTTGGCTGAACGTATTCTTCGTCGGACCCGTAGCTCAGTTCTAATCCTTATGGAAGCCGGACGGCAATAGAAGTTGATATTGAAGCGAGCGTCCCTCAAGTCGAGGATTGTGGAAAGAGACAAATTTATTCAGGTGTGTTTATAGCTGAATAAATTTGTAGCCCGTTGTCGACTCAGACGAAATGTTCGAGTCAACTCGACCACAATTTTTTTTAATACCGTCATGTCGTGTGCATGCTCATATGTTTTCTTCTTCTATAAAATAATGTCAAGTAATAATAACAAAAAATAAAGACGCAAATGTATTATTTGACAGTAAGCGTACTTTATAAAAAATAACCCTACACTAAAATTCCTTGCGTCATGAATACAATAACACAACATGAGCAACCACAAACAGTGGTACGGGCAAAGTACATTGAGCGAGGCACACAAGAGGGATTTGTAAAATAAAAACCCTTGAAATTAACAATGTTTTATTCACGAAAAATCAGTTTGTTTATTATACTTATTTGAAATAGAGAAAAATGAAAAAGAAAGTTTTTTTATATTCTTTGATGGCAATCGGTTATAACTATTATGCCAGTAGCAAGTAAAATACATAATAATAATATCAAATATCTTAGAATGTATTAGTTAGCTTGTCTAGTCTTGATAAAATGCTGGCTCTTCTATCAAAACAGTCTTTCAGTCAAAATAAAGTTACTGTCACAGTTGACAGTCATTAATTTCATATTTAATAAATACATAAATATAAAATAAAAACAAAATTATAATCATTAAGTCACTTTATTAACCAAACCACGAAAATGACAAAGTATACCTCATCTATGGACCATCTTAGATTTAAACAAGTCCCCCCCTTCAAAAATACCATTTTATAATCGGATAACTAGTTTTGATTACAGTTCATTTATTATACAGAAGCTCTTAGTCCGGCTAGTATACATAAAATATGATTTAGAAAAACACGTCTTTTTAAAGATTATTTATTTTTATAGCTATAAAATCAATATTGTGATTTGTTGAAGTACGTATATTGACAAAACAATGAATACATTATTTAAGTCAATTGATAATCTAGTTAATGTAGGATGTGTTTGAGAATTATTCAACGAATGTAGTTTTTGAACCAATGAATCGGTGAAATGAATTCACCACTCATTTAGGAATTCATAAAAGATATTCATAATAATACAAACGTGGTATAAAACAGAATTATTTGACAAATGTAACTTTTGAACTGATGATCCAATAAAATGAGTGGTGAATTAAAAGTATTCATATTAACATAAAATAAAAAATATATTATTAAGTCAACTGATCATCACATATAGTTATGAAAAAATGACTTGATTCTCAAACATATACATATATGTGATTGAGAATTATTTAATGAATGTAGTTTAAGAAGTAATGATCCAATAAAATGAATGGTGAACTAAAAATTTCATAATAATACAGATTAATGTAAAAAACACAATAAACGATTATTAATTCACAATAATACACAGTTTGGGTTATGTTTTTGAGAATTATTTAATGTAGTTTTAGAACTAATGAAAGAATGAAAAGAATGAACTGTGAATGAAAGATATTCCTAATAATACGAATGTGATGTAAATGCATACAATCATACATTAAAGTTATAATAATCCTTAATTTGTCTTTGTAAATATTTGTAGTCTATTATATATTACAATATATTTTTTACAATATCGCTTTAATATATTTACCACTACACATATCTTAAATGTATCTATAATACAAGGAAAATGTATGAAGCAATTTTGGCACTATTTTTAAAATGGCTTCAACACAAAATGATATTTAAGTTTACAATGCAAAAGTATAAATAGTTATTCATATATTATTGCTTAAAAAATTAATGCACTTTACTAATTTATTAAATACGCTGTTATTCCAAATATGTAGGCCTGTGTGTCAGCGAGTCAAGCGCCATAGATGAGGGGAATACGCCATAAGCGGTAAGGTATTTTTTTTATAAAATATACATAGTAATTCTAGTAAATAATCAGTACATTTTAATGAAACTTAAACGAGTTTTTATTCAAAAATCATCAAGTTCCCAACTAATGACGACCATACATACGTAATTATTTACAAGTTCAAATCCTTAACTTAAATTAAATAAGCATTTGAAATATCATTTAAAATAGATCAAATAAAATAAGCATTTAAAATAGATCACATTGATCTTACCATTACAATAATTTTAAGGAATATGATACTTAAAACCATAACATTAAAACTGTTAATTTATGACTGGTTCTGACTAATTAAGAAAATTTTGGCCCAATATTCCAGTAAAATAACATAAAAGAACACATACGTGTACATAAAAAAACAACATTATCATAATTTTATGAAATCATGATAAGTATCTAAAAGACTTATCCAATGTGAGGAAAAATTTTAAATTTACCATCACTATTACAAAATCACAAAAATATATATAACATTATCAATGAGCAAAAGCTTAAAATAACATAAAAAAGTACCTCACTATCAATAAAAACAAATTTTAGTCACGGAATGACAATGAAAAGACAACACAAAAGTATCCTCTTAGAACAGTCACACTGTCGTATCAGCTAGAAATGACACTAAATATCAGAAAGTCAGGGAATATTTACATGAAGCACAAACCACTACAGTGGTTATATGTCGACAACCCTCGTCTTTATTTTCATGCAAAACGTTTATTTGCATTGCAGTCAATTTTAATCTAGTTTCAGGGTCACTGCTTGTAATCTGGGTCGTCGACATCTTGAGGCGAGGATCAGTGGGCCATCTCGATGTGCCGTTGTAAACTCTTCTTGTTCATATAGAAGCGGTCACACATGGCGCATGGAAAAAAAGTCTTTTCACTCTCCGCGTGTCTCGCCCTCGTGTGTGACGAGAGGTCTATTGCTCTAGCAAAGTAAACTTTGCAAATGTTGCAGTAGAATTTGGTTGGCGTGGCGTGCATGGTGCGATGGGCGATTAAATCACGGGGGGTTGCGACACCATCGCCACATTGCGCACATGTGAATTCCCCAGGTGGCGGTACAGTTATACTGCCATCGCCTTCGTCCTCTTCAGACTCAGCAGAATCTTCACCATGGTGTCTTACCCTATGAGCCTTCAATGCCATTGGATTATCGTACTGTGCGCCGCAAAGATCGCAAGTATTCCCTTCGTCGTCCAGTTGACCAGTTGCACTCGAACTACCCTCTCCACTTTCATAATGTTTCTTCATGTGTACAATCAATGTAGACTTTCGCGTGAAACTCTTGTCGCACACAGGACAAAACACGGAATTCGGCTGATGAACCTCGTCCATGTGTCGCTGATAAGCGGCCCGCTTTGTAAATTCCTTGTCGCAAATCGTACAGTATCTATCTTCCATTCCTGTAGATGAATTGTTTTGTTGTTCCATTTCAACGGAATCGTCCGAACGCATTTTCTTGTTTGGATTAACTACAGTCACTTCAACTTCGGGAGGTAATCTCCTTTTAGCTACGCTCGCTGGAGTTGAATGCGTGACGCGGGCGAGTTGCGAAGCATCCACTACCTCGTATTTGCTTACTTTACTCGTGACTTTATGCTGAGGCATCCACAGACCAGAATTATTAGCAGCCGCCTTACCGTCCGGCGAACGTAAATGCCAACCGCGGTGACTTTTCAAAGCAGCAATGGACGTATAACTTTTATGACAAATCTCGCAGTCGAAAGTCTGCGGTGAGGACTGTACCTGGTTAACGCATTGGTGGTTTTGCAATGCGAGTAATCCAACAAATTGTTTACCACATGTATCACATGGGTATCGGGCCTGATACTCGACGCTAGGATCAACTGAATCCTGATCACCATCATATTCAATTTCTAATTCTTGTACCATTTCTTGCGATTTGCTTGATCCTTGACCAGCATTATAGCCTAATAACTCACGAGCGTGAGCGGCTTTAAGATGCTCGTACAACTCTACAGTCGAATTTAGAGGTTTCCCACATATTTTGCACATCTGCGATGAAGATTTGTGGACATTTTTTCTGTGACGATAGTAGGACTTTTTGTCGGTAAATGTTATTTTACAAATCGTACAGCTTGATCTACTACTGCCTTCACTTGGCGTATATTGAGGATCAGAGCCCATAGAGCTGGCGTTAATGATCCCGTGTTTAGCGCGCTTATGTTTCCACAAACTAGTCCTAATTGGAAAGCGTTTGGAGCACAATTCGCAAGAGTAAGGCATAGGATCTTGAGGGGTCTGCTGTTGAAAATTATTTGCTAAATTGGCAAAATTGAAACTATTAAATTGTGGCGTAGATAATGCGATTCCATTTTCGTCCACATTGTATTCATCCTCCTCGGTAGATGCTTGCATCGTATTCTCTTCACTATCATTTCTATCGTTTACAAGATCAGCGTGTAACACTTTTTTATGTTTCCAGATATTTTTCTTGTGCATGAAACCTTTTCCACAGATATCACATGAATAAGGCGCGTTGGGAACAACACAATTCGGCTTAAATGAAACAAAACCTGGTTGTGTCATTGAAAATTGTCTGATTGGTTTGCCAACAATTTGTGGTGCAAATCCTTTAGAATCTCCAGGCCTTCTATTGGTCGTTGGGACTTTAGCATGTATGCGCATGTGGTTCGAATATGCTTGGCGACTTTTGAAAGAACGAATACATATGTCGCAGAAAAATTCCGATTCAATACTCGTATTGAAGGTTGTTACACCGGGGTGATGTTGTTGAACGTGTTCGGATAATTTTTGTGGCGTACTATATGAATTTGGACAAACACTGCATGGATAAAATTTGACTCTCAAATGTGTATTTTTATGCTCCGCCAGTTCAGAAGGTCTTAAAAACTTTTTATCACATTGATCGCAGTGATGAGCGACTTGGTTATGTTCAGCTACCTGATGATCTGTCCAGGCATCAACGGTTTCAAAGATAGCATTGCATTCTGTGCATGAGTAATGGTATTCCTCCGCCTCTTCTTTAACTAGAGACATGTCGGGCTCGTTGGAATTCATACCTAGCGTTCGGTCAGAATGCTCCATGTAAATGTGTTTATTAAGATCGGCAGCTTGTTCAAATTTGGAATCACAATGTTGGCAATAATGAGGTTTTTCTTCACTATGTATAATCTTCAAATGTTTAACCAAATTTGGATAGCTACTGTTTTTCTTACCGCAGATAGGACAATCTGTTGGCCGTCCATCTACACACTTGTTCTGATTATCAGATTGATCGAAGCTTCCAGCGTGAACAGCTAGTGCATGGTCATTAAAAGCTTGCATATTGATAAATTTCTCTGTACACAAATCACACGCAATATAAACTGTACATTCTCCATTACGAATATGCTTCTTCCATAAAGCCTTGTCTTTGAATCTTGATCCGCAATGCACACATGCAAGAGTTACCATAGACTGTCCATCTTCATGAACATCTAGTACATGTTTCATTATAAACTGTTTTAATTGGAATTTTGCTGGGCATAACTTGCATGCGTATGACCTTGCATTAAATATATCTTTATACTGAACCTTAACATCTTTAGGTTCATCTTCCAAGACCAAGTCATCAGTGATTCCATTTTCATTATAAATAATTTTCCACAAATCTGTGCAAGTATTTGATCGCATGTGACTCAATAAAGCGCCAATGTGTCCAAACGTTACTACACAATTATAACACGTATGTTTAGGGACTTTGTGTCCATTTTTCTGCAAATGCTGAATAACAGCTTTGCGCCGTGGATGTTCTCTGTCACAACAAAGGCATCTTTTTGTATTAATTTGTTCAATAATATCTCGATATTTAAGGATAAAATCTCGTTGAGTTTTTGTAACATAAATTTTATCAGGGTCAAGCTCTTTAACCTCTCCATCTACCGTATCATTTTGATCTCCTGTTTCGTCGTCTTCTTCGTCATTCATCTCACTGTTAAAAGAATTCGCCTGCAGATCTTCATTAATTTCAACTACAGGTGCTAAACTCATTGGTAAGTCATCATCATCATCTTCATTTTCTTCGTGATTGACCTCCTGATCTTGATCATCATTACCCCTATCTTCATCACCTTCTTCTCCCTCCTTGTTGCCCTCTTCATCTCTATTTTCAGCTTCATTAATATGCAAATCTTGACTATCAACAGTATCACCGTTTCGATCGTTGTCGTGATCATCACTCTGATTTGTTTCAATATTATTTTCATCATAATTTTCGACATTTTCTTCAGTCTCTTGTTCACCTTGATGATCTTCAACTTCACCGTCGTTTTCTTGTTGACGTGCGATCTCGATTTCATTGTCAGTTTCCATTTCAACAGTATCATAATTTTGATTTTGGTTATTATGAGTTTCATTGTCTATATCTTCTTCCTCTTGTTCCTCCTGGTCTTCTGGTTGATCTATATAAGTATCTGGCTCCGTTAAAATTGTTTCTACTTGAAATGAAGCTATTTCAGGTTCTGATATCAATGTTTCAGGACTTTCCGCACCAGAATTCAGGATTTCTGGTTCAGATACCAACACTTCAGGTTTAGAAGTTAATAAAGTTTTTAAGATTTGTGGTTCTTTTTTCTTTATTTGCAAATCTTTTAAAGCTTTTATTCGTAGTGGATATGGTAAATTATTTTGTTGCCCTTTTGGTGCTTTTATGGGAATGGGTTTCGGTGGAGAAACAATTCTTTGCGGCATCATTTTTGTCGAGAATCCCTTAGGAAGTAGTTGCATTTTATGACTTATAGGGTTAGGCATGAGTCTTGCTTTGGGATTAAATGGGTTAGGCCTTAGTTTTGGTGGCATATGTGACTGTGATTTTTTGGTAGCTACTTTATTTGTGTATCTGTCAAAGCTATGTGCAGTAAGTTCATGTCGCCGGGCATTATGCGAGTATCTGTAAGATCGTCCACAAACAAGGCATTCCTTTGATGCAAGTTGCTGAATGCCTTGTCGACCATGCAATGTCTCACCACTGGGACGCATAACCGTAATAGAAACTTCGGGCATTGAAGGTACATTTGTATAATGCTGAGCTGAGTCATTCATGTCCTCGTCTTCTTCTTCCTCCTCATCCTCTTCTTTTTCACTGTCCATGCCCTGAAATAATAACATCCCTATATAAATGTATGAAACTTAAACAATTATTAATTCATGACACATCTATATTAATAAAACTGAATCGCCGAAATGTATGTGCGCGAATTACTTCAGGACGACTGCACCAAATTAGATAATTCTTTTTTGTTGTGTTTTTTTTTTTTATTATCAAGACAAGGTTTTTATAAAAGATAATTTTCAAAAAATTGTACGAAAAGACGTAAAAAGGTTATTGTTCTCTTTTCCGTCATTTTAAATCGCAATATGACTAATAGATGGCGCCATTACTATGAGTAACAAAAGAAGCTATGATTAACAAAATAAATGTCAGTATTGATAGATTGACATTAATTCATATTCAATTACCGTTTCTTTTATATTATAAAAGCAAAACGTTGTTTCTGTGCTTCATGCTGTTCATTCCTCTGAGGTTTCGTGTGTTTTCATTTACGTCGACAAGGTATATCGTGATAAGAAAACGGAAGAAAAAGTCTCATTTATTTCATTAGGTATACCACCCGTGTGAAGCCGGGTCGGGCAGTAAATAATACAAAATTCAGTTTTATCAAACATAATCAATGTTTTGTACATTGATTTATTTTAAGAATTTATCACAAAAGATATTAATAATAGTCAAATTTATTGAGACGAAAATTTGAAACGCACAGCTTAAATCGGTAGATCAAGAAGCATGTAATATTGCGCTAATGACAACTAAAACCTTACCACACCACAAACTTTCGAAATTTTGGCATATAATTTTTTTTTATAGAATTAATATGTATTAGTTGTAGTTGCAATTCCCAATGTGACGAGCGTAATTTTAGATTCTTTCCACTTTTATACAAATACAAATACAACAAATAAAAAAGGCATTGACATATATATGAAAAGTAATAATGCACCCTTAACTAATATCATAAAATACAGGATATAATAGATATTTTAGTTTCTTTTTCTGCGTTATAGTGCAAAACCAAATGGTGCAGAGTGAAACACCGTGGTCATTCATCAGAAGCATTCTACAAGGTACTACACCTCTTAACTTGAGGCTGATTAGCAACTAACAAGAATTTTATTGGACTCTAATCGGTGGTATTGTCATTGTCACAATTATTGAGTAAAATAATCTAATACAACCATCTTCATATATTTTTCTTAAAAAAATTAATTGCGGGGAAATACATAACACTTTTTCATTTTATACTTTTAGACTAGCTACATAAGGATATCTATGAAATAAAAAACATCTATCTTATATAAAAATGAATCGCCGAAATTTACGTACGCGCATAACTTGAGAACAACTGCACCAAATTAGATAATTCTTTTTTGTTGCGTTTGTTATCATCAGGACACGGTTCGTATAAAAAAAAAATTGTAAGGAAAGACATAAAAAAACAATTTTTCTCTTTTCCGTCATTTTAAATCGCAATAAAACTAATAGATAGCGCTATTACTATGATTAAAAAAAGAATAATTGACAGTATTGATAGTCTGACATTCATTCATTTTTCATTACTCTTACAAAAGCAAAACTTTGTTTCTGTGTTTCGTGCTGTTCTTTCCTCTAAGATTTGTATCATTTTTTACATTAGGTACACCACGCCGTGCAAAGCCAAGACGAGTAGCTAGTATTTAAAATAAATCAAATAATAGCATACCTCCCACTGCTGATTTATTATTTCTTAAAATCTTCAGCATGCATGAGTTTCTTAATGTTTCCTATCACCACAGTTTGCAATATGAACTCATTTTTGAAATTTTAAATAAAGTAGAAATCCAAAGATATGGGACTTGTTTTCTATTATATTATGTTTATGATATGCATAAGTTGAACCTCACACAACCTCATGAGATATGAAATCATTGAATTATTTTATACCCACTACTTTATACAAATATTATTAAACACTAAGGGACAAAAATATCTTAGTTATGTTACTCGAAAAGTATAGTAATGAGAATTTTAACTAGCTAGTAATTAATGTTTGATAATCATTGAAACAGTAGTGTGATATGAAAGAAAATCTATACATATATAAAACAGACCAACGATGAACTGTACAAGGTGTCAATTATGATTGTAGTACCATTCTTTGAATAAAAAAGTATCTTGTAAACATATATAATTGTATATTTCATATTGTATGTTAATTCTATCTAATTATTATACAACATTTGCATATGTCATTGAGACAATTTTACGTATCAGCTAAAAATCTCATGCTCAGGTGGGACTTTTTTGTTTCTACAGGTTTCTTTTGTTTTTGTAATTACAGTAAACCCTCCTATAAGGCGGTGCTCTTATAACGCGATTTCATGTCCCTCGTATAACGCAGAGATTTCCCAAGTGACAGTTCATAATCAACTTTATTACGTTTGCACATCTTTTTCTTATAAAATTAAATTATTTTACTAAGTTTTCCTTCCTAGTTTTTGAGTTACCCCTTGTATAACGCGGAACCAATCTACCGCATTATAGCAGGGTTTACTGCATTATGTTTGTATATCTTTCATTGTGCTGTAAAAATGAAAATAAAAAATTATTATTATCGTTTGAAACAGCATCCAAATATGAAACTGAATATGCTCATAGCTTTTTTGGTTGGTCGGTTAATAACTGAACAACTTTATATTTTCGTTAAAACAAACCGAGAAAATTATCTAACCACCTTACAATATTATGAATTATTAATAAGCCCTTTAATTTGTGTATTGTATGAAAATATTATTTTTTATTTTAAAATAAATTATATAATATGTCTTCCTATGTAAAAAACCAAATGCAAATATTGATACATTCATTTTATACCTTTTTATTTTAAACCTTTATATGATTTCTTGATGATGGAGAGAATAAATTTGTGAAACAACTTAAAAAAACTATATGTGCTCAAAGTAATTCAAATACATTTCAGCTATTTTATATGGACTGAATGAACTTTATATTGAAAATGATTATTTTTTTAAAAATAATAACCATTTTCATTATTAAAAAATTGTAACAATAAAATCTGAATAAAATACTAATATAAAAAATCATATATTTTTTTTAAGTTAATAAAAATTTTCTGAACTTTAATTTTCATGAGTAATTCTGAATTTTAAATATATTTAATTTATAGAAGTCTCTTTGAATTTAGAACAATACCTATCTACTCTTTTAATTTATAATAAGAATATTTTAAAGTTAAAACAATTCCTATTTTGTCTTATAATTTACATGTAGTATACACAGTATGCTCCCTACAACTAAATTGTCCACATTTAACACAATATGTCTTTGTTCTTCTTTCTCTTTTAAATGATTTAAGACATATCCTACATCGTCTTCTACATTTGTATGATGGTTTAATATTATGCAGAGCAAAAATCTTTTGTTTCTTCTCTGGGCTAGACGAAACAGAAGATGAAGATGCTAGTAGCTAAATTTTTGATAAACATACATCTCTGAATGGCATGGCCAGAATTTTGTGAATTCCATACAACTTGGGCATTAATTGCTGCTACATTTAGCAACATAAAGAACGACGAAAGAGTCCAGTCGTTGGTGTGTTGCATTGTGGTGTAATAATGCATAAGGACATCAATAAGCTCTACTACTGACTGGTTCTTCTTATAAATGGACACAACTGTTGTGTGGTTTGTGTGATCTCTGTTATAAAACATAGGCACATTTGTCAAAATTGTGGTTTATTTTAAACTTGTATTTACATTAGAATGCAAAGAAACATTGTCATCAATAAATCCAGACATTAAAGTTTTACTTTTCCTGAGGCAAGATAGGAACAAAGGCAGTATTGTGTCATCATTTGGATTCACAGCTGCTATACTATATAGCTGGTATTCATCTAGTAATGTTTGTATTAGTCCTTTATTTGTAAACCAAGAGTCTGTAATTATTGTTTTTCCTGTTCCAACTAAATGCTGCAGTAATTCTTTTACAACTTGTTCAGCACACAAATAAAGACCAGTTATAACATCCAAATTACCAATGTAAAAATTTGATACACCCACAAGAATTACCATTTTTACACCACATTTTCTTTGCTTCTTTTCAACACTATACCGAAATGGACAAGGTCCATATACTGATAATATAACATCATCTATAACTGCCACCTTGTCAATTTCGAATGCTGTTCTACAATTCAATGTAAATATTTCCGACTGAATTACTTCATCATTGTTTTCATGGTCAAAACTCTAAGTTCTTTAAAAGGTTCATATTTCATGGCATTTTTGATGCAAACAATTCCAAGTTCATTGTGCCAGAGGTCATTGCATTTTTGATGTGTAGGCCTCAGTATACCATGGAGGTTCAAAATTTCAATCATTATTTTAATTTCACTCATGTGTGTCACGCAGCTGTGCTTGGTTTTTTACTCTTTGCAATCTTTTCATTAGTTGATGTAATAATTAACTCAAGCAATTCATCAATAAATAATAGTTGCCAGGCATTTTATGGCAATGCACAAGACTTCCGACTGATTGCATGTCATTTCCTTAGCCTTACTATTTCTTTTATCCTTCCAATATTATAATAGATGCTAGTACCAAAGGGTACCTTGATATATTTTCTTTATTTTTACATAAGTACTCGGTAAGAGTATTAACTTATTCATCACTTGTTTCATTTGCCAGTTCAGTTTTTGATTCAGAATCGTGATCAGAATAATGCAGCATGTTAATCTCTTCTGTGGATTGTAATGAGTCAATAGCATTATCATCTTGAATTATATCAAATATTGCATGGACTCTCTGCCAGTCCATGCGTGGATCTACATAACTCTGTAGACCAAATGAGTTCCATTAAACTATTCACACACTAGCTAACATTAAAACACTAGCTATGTATATTTGTGCTAAAAATTCACATCATATAAAAATTACATGTGCTTACAACAAAGATACAAGAATTGAAGTATCAGATAATAAACACTAAAGTATCAAGTTTATGAAATAGCACAGCATGTTTTATAAATGATAAGGCACATTGAACATTTAATCTTTACCTTATCACTCTTCGGCGTGAGACCAAGTGAAGCCAAGATTGGTGGGCCTTCTTGTTGCACTTTACTGGCTTCATTCTGAAATTATTGTACAATGATTATGAAAAGTTGTTTATGTAAATTTTTAAATCATTATGTAATTTTTACCTTACATATTTTTCTTAAAAACATATATTTAATAAATTTCATAGAAAAGTGAATAATTTGGTGTCTATATGTTAAAATAAAAATACAACTTATTAATCTAAACAATAGTTTTAACATAAAATTTAAACTGAAAATACTCAATGAGATCCACATGGTTATTTATTATATACAAATTCCACCATAATTATCATATACTATTATAATGTCCTTGACACAAAAATTTCCAGTTAATACTTAGTATAACTAGGTAGGTATATTTATGTTTTAAAAAAATTCAAATTAAAAAAAAAGATATTTCTCGAACATACCTCAAGGTCAGTGTATGACCCATCAATAACAACTCCATCATCATAGGCTTCATCAGATAAAGGTTCACTTTTTATTTGCACCTGTAAAAACATATTGAACATTATGTCAACAGCAACAACATTGACAAATAATTCCTAGCTTAAATGATCAGTTAAAGAAATAAATGTACCTCTTCTAGTTGGCTGCCATCCTTTTTGTTTAAGGATAGTAGTTTGTTTTGTGTCCTTTCACAAACAGCCTTAAAAATGTGCCAATTATTGACATTGTCCATACATTTCCTACAAACATTAGTTGGCAGCTCGTCATCTTCGTTAATCTGAAAAAATAATCATACGCAATCAATGTCCGAAGTCCGAAAGACGCTCGCATTTCATCAGAACGAGCGAGCAAAACCGCGCCTCATATATAGATAGATACGGCGCAAGGAGAAACTAAGTAGGTGTAGGTATAACCGCGCGGCGGACGCCTGGTCCTCGACCGAATAAGTAGAAGCGAGTCGAGTGGCAGCCAGCGAGCCCCTCGAGGGTTACCGCTCGATATAGGCACACACACACCTATAGCGAACTCACGCCAACACCGACGCTCACATCGGTCGAGGGATAAGCTGCAGCGGCCTGGTCTCGTCCGATAAATCAATACATCCAACGCCGTGACTGTCTAGTAATACGTAGACCCCCTCCCTGCCAGACCCCCGGGAATAATGCCAAACCCGACCCTCATAATACGCGCCATTCCTCGCCGGCTGCACGGAATGCGACGCGACGCGGCCACGAGCCGAGCGATAGCCGTGGAACATTACAAAATGGTGGACGATCTTACGACATCTCCACCCAACAGCGCTGCCTGTCATTACTCGAACCGAGGCGGATGACGAGTTCTCACTTACACCAAGGGTCTACTTTCACTCAAAACACTAATATAACACTTATTTTACGTATAACATACCTGTACGGATACACAATCTTTAATTTTCGATGCGAAGGGAGGAGGTTCCGAGTCATCCGAACTGGTGGTAGAAAATATCGGCAGTAATTCGCTTCGAGATGACAAGCACAGCCTACAAACACGATCATAATTCACACTCATTGTAAATAAACAAAAAATTTTAAGTATTAACACCTTTAAAAGCTTTTAAAACATGGACGCCATGTCACCACGATCACTTCAACACAAAGAACTGCACATCGTTCTAGCTTGAACACGAAAGCGGCTGATGATGAGCATGAGAAGTCGATGTTCGGTCGGAATAGCTGGGTCGAGCGAGTCGCCGACCACCTGTCGTTCTGCGCATGTGCGCGTAAAATGGCTTCAGTCTTACCAACATTATGGAAAGAGAAGGTGCTGGTTTACAGGAAATATCAACCTTTTCTAATATTGTAACTTGGATTACATAGCGATACATATTTCACATTGAAATAATACAATACATTACATGAATTTTATTTTATATTTATAATTAATAAAGATTCATATTTAAATCTGTGTATTTAATTTATAAGGGTAATACAAAAAATTTAACATATAAAAATTATTTTTTTTGTTTTTAGTGATTTTTCTATATACGACTATGTTAACTAAAAAATTAATTATTAATGACTTCAAAGGTAATTTATAATTGCTCGTATTTAACAAATATTAAATGAAACATATTCTTTTTAATTGTTATCAACCGTTGTCAACACCTGAGTTTCATATGCTATCTCTTTCTAATAGACCTGATAGCAGCGCCATATTTAAATACAAGTGAACTTGCAGCTGTTTTAAAGACGCGGGAAATTACAAAATTGGAGTAATAGTTTTTTATTCTTTTATTTCGTTTTATACAAACTAAATTGTTGGATCCTTGCTTACAATTTAGAATTTAAAGTTTGAATAAGAAAATAACAATAATGAGAAGACACGATTAGAAAAAATGATATATCAATAAAATATTTGAAAATGTTGCCAACGTTATGAACCATAAAAGAAATTAAGTTTAATAAAGTTTCTTGGGGGGTAAAAAAGAAATTGAATGAAAAGAAAATTATTGAATGAAACAGTAGTTTGTAAAGCAAACAGAATAAAATTAAAAGAATATATTGATAAAATTATAATAATTAATAATTTAATTTAATTATTAATTAAATTAAATTATTTTATTTTAAATTTATAAAATTCATAAGTTTAGCACTTTTAGCAAACATTGTCTTTTCTAACGTATTCAATACATAATTATATTTAAGTGAAATTTATAAAAGTAAAAACTCTATACTTATTTGCAGATATTAAAACAAATTTTCCACGTCGTTTTTCACCTTTCTAAGTAAGGGCTGAAATATTTTAATAGATGTATCCTGTCTAATAAAAAGTAATCAATTTTATTTTAACTTTAGTACCTACTATATAAAGATAAGGTTTTTTTTAAAGGTTTGGTTTTTTAAGTAAATGCTCATTTTTTATGTTAAATAAAAAAAATTACGTGTTTTGATTATTAAAATTTGCTGATACCTAAAGTAAAATTAATAAATTAAAATTTTAGTTTTTATTAATAATTCTTAACAGGCACTTTTATTTATGTTTAAGCGTGATATAAAATGTGCTTACAATTTTGATTAAAATTTAAATTTAAATACTACTTGAATATCTACTCAATAATTTTAAACTTTTTATTGCTGAACTTTTTAGGAAGGGCAAGGTCTAGAGTACCCTTATTAAGAAATCTTTATCGTGGATATCTTATGGAAATGCAGTACTCTTTTTTTTAATGTTTCCAAGACTTATGCGAATATCTACTAATGCAGCACTTCTTTTGAGAAGTGCTGCATTAGTAGATATTCGCATGATACCCCCACTGAATTGCGACCCATACTTTGGTATGGGTCGCAATTCAGTGGGGGTCGCTAGCGAATATTCAGTGGGCCCTGAAAATTTAAACAATACATCGACCGTCAGTGCCAACGAGCGGACGACCAATAACGTAAGGCTCTCAGTTGCTGACAACTATCCTTGCCTATTTGATGAACCTATAAAAGTCCTCCTTCCTTTCAGTACCTCACACCTATGTACGGAGAGGTTTATTTTTATTAAAAATAAATTGAAGGTATCAAACTCATTGTAATTATAAGTAATTAAAATTGAAGTTGATGCTGAATCTATAATGACGAAACATATGAAAAAAAATGCATTCGCATTAAAAACTATCTCTGTTTCTCTCTCTGTACTAATGTGTTTTCGAAATTAGAGAAAAGAGAAATACCATACGATAAAGTTCAGTCTAAGGAATTTTTATTTTATATTATTAGATCATTATGTGTGTCTGTTTCAGTAATCAGGGTTATTTCAAGGTTACCCTCCGGTGCCACGCCAGTCATATCACCAAACAAGCCCTCGAATGAAATCCGCAGGGGAAAAGAAAATGTGGGCGCCCAAAACAAACTTACTGCGTACTGTGACGGACGGACCGAAGTGCAGAAGATGGGCCTATCCTGGAGCGAAGTAAAGCGTTTGGCCTCCGACAGGTTGAGATGAAGAAACGTCGTGTCTGCCCTATGCCCCACCAGGGGGACTTAGGACTCAGAGAGAGAAATCATTATGTAGTTGTAGTTTATTAATTGTATGAAAAGTAATAACCTACCACCCTTTGGGAAACAAAGTGGTGCTCTGAGAGAAAAGAAACTCTTTCATCCTTCTTTACGCTCTTTTAAATGTTACGTATTTTATGTTTTAACAATTATTTATTTAATTCCAGATTGATCATTTTGATAATCTGCAGTTAAACCTGTAAGCTATTAAGCTGTACTGCATACCCTTTTTACTTAACTATTTTTTACTGTTCTTACCGAAATATAACAATTACTTAAATATAAGTGCCTTTTTGACGACTAATTGGGTCAGTGGCAGGGCCCTCCGCCCGCGGAGACAATGGTCGCGGGTTCGATCCCCGCATCGGAATAAATATATGTATGTATGGATTACTACAAATATTGTATTCTAAGTGGGTTAACGTCCGTTCCTCCAGAAATGGAGCGGCCCGTGCTCAGCAGTAGAACATATATGGGCTGTTAAAAAAAAGTGTTTTTTTGTAAGTAAAATATTATGATAACCATATTTTTTGAAAGCTGTGGAGAATGATTTTATAAAAAGAATGCAGCTCTGAAAGTTTCAGAGGGGAAATTAATCAACACGACAGAACAAGCCGTTTCATTACCAGATTGATGATTAATTATAATGCGTGGTAAGCCTTGTCTACTCATTGCACTACACCTAAACTACGTTTACTTAAGTTGTAATCAGCGTGATAAATCAAAAACATTACGGGCTACCTCTTCGTAAAACCGCGCAACTTATAAAAAATTGTCACCACTGACAATTTTGTATCAAGGTATACACAAATGAAAACTACTGATGACACCTCAATGTAATAATAATAATATTAATTTTTTATTTCTATAGTGAGGTGTAACAAGATGAAAAAAAGACGGATAAAAGGTAATTTGCCTTGTGGAGACAAAAGCAGGTTCGACCCAATGACCATCACTGTATGATCTATAAAAAAACTGTCCGGCTAAAAGATATAAAGAAAAATGCAATTGCATCAATTATTTGATGGTTAGTATTCACTACTATCACCAAAGTCATCGACATAGGTCCCAAACTAACAAAACTGAAGTGGCAATAGGCTGGTCACGTTTGTCAGAATAACGCCAAACGCAGCAGCAGACAAGTGCTGGAGGGCAAAACGCGTCTTGGCGGCGTCCTGGCCAAATGATACCTTGATGATGAAGTTCTACGCATTATGGCTGAACACTGAGCCAATAAGGTCGTCAAAAACAAAATCGTCGTCAAAATTTTACATAGATCTCCATCTGGTACGATCTCGGCATACTTTCCTTGCGTACAAGAACACACTCATCACTCTCGTCATGCAAGCCTGCCGGTTAAGGGTACTCTTGACTTCGCCTTTCCTAAAAACTTCGGAAATTTGGCCAAGGTATGTTTTCATCCATCCTCTCTATATGCCCAAACCATCTAAGCATCAATATCAATTTTTATCATAACACCATCTATTACTACACATCGCTCTCTTATATCCTCATTTATAAAAAAAAGTTTTAAAGGAATAAAACAAAGCTATTAAATTCCACATTATTTATTAAATTATTTTTACATCAAGCAACATTTAATGCCACACGTAGTATATATATATATATATATATATATATATATATATATATATATATATATATATATATATATATATATATATATATATATATATATATATATATATATATATATATATATATATATATATATATATCTTATACATACATATAAGTTATGATTTTCAATTTTATGAGACTTATGAATATTGAATATTAACTTGTTATATTTATATGATACTTTTATGTCACTATTGATATAACCAAGTTTTGCTAGGATTGCCAACCTTAAGAATTTTAGCGCTCTGATATATAAATAAAAATATAGGATATTTTATATTAACTAGAAAACGATACTGATGGTTAGTGATTATCGTTTTCATATATGGAGATTCGCAACACAAAAGGCGTCATAATTCAATTGCCTACCTTAAACAAACACTTTTATCTTCTTCCCCTTCCCCAAAAATTACTATACTGGGGTATACTTTAATATAGTAATTGTTGGAGAACGCCATAGGTGGTCAATCATTCCACAGTAACAGTTCTTGGTAGAAAATTGTGACTGGATTTCCTGGCGATGAACTGCCAATCATCCAAGTAGTGAGGAAAAACTTATTTCATTATGATTTTCTTTTATTTAAGTAGACTAAAAATTAAATATTTTTTTAAATGATTTTTTTTATTTTTATTTTAATTGAATATTGTTAGCTTACATCAACAAAATAAAACAATTTTATTTAATTCAACTTTGTCCTTTATATTATCAGTAAGTGTATGCATATGTAAATTTTGAATTGTTGCTCTTAGCCAAGGCTGTATTAGTAAAGTTATACAACATTCTTAATCAGACGTATTTATTATTTACTTTTTTACTAAATAAAAAGTGGTTACGTTATTTTTAACGTGTCAGAATTTCCCTCTACAAAGGTACAACAATTTATATTATGTTATTATTAATAACAAGCATATATTTGCATAATAAAATAAAAAGTAACAGTCAATTCCAAGTTTAGTATAGGTTAAGTGATTTCAAATATTTATTTTATTTCAATAATATAAACTTTGATCGCAGAAAAGTAAAATGTAACCCTCTATGCTTTATTTTCACACTCAAAGTGTATAAGGGGAGAGCAAAAAAAATGCAATGCCTATATATATCCTATTTAGGAATAGGGAAGTTGACTACTTTTAGAAATATAAAAAAACAACGCACAAGTACCTAATAAAACTAAAATATTTAAAATTGTTTTATTTAGTACAATTAATAATAAATATTTTATCATATTTTTTGTCACGTTTTACAATTGTATTATTTTGTTTCCTGCGTGTACTTTAATATAATGCAAAAATGATAATAATCGAGTAATGGGTGTATAGTTCTAAGTGGGAATTGGTTTAGTAAACACACGGCCCTAACGGAAATCTTCAAAAACGTTTTGACACGGAACGCGTCAATGTACCAACATATATTTTCCATTTCGTTCCAAAAAACTAATGATCGTCAAGTGATTTGTGAACAAGTAACGTAATGTACTTTGGAGTTTGCTTTCATGGGACTTGAGAGTGATGTTATCACATTTTGATTAAAGAAAAGTATTATTTTTTTAATTTCTATGACGAAAAATACCAATTCCCGCTTAAATTATATATTTTTTTATTTTATAAAATAGTCAACATCTCTATTCTACTCATTCGGTTGCAAATATTTTAATTTTAAAGGTTAAGACTTACTTCTAACGGTTATTAGTATTTGTAATAATAACAATGAGTTTATATATTTAACGCATCATAGTGAAGCCTTATTTTAATAATTATACACCATAAATCTTATACACTTCACTATATATACATATATAGTGAAGTGTATATTTTATTACTAAGTATGTAAATATTTTCTTGGAAATGAACAATATTCATTTATTTAATAAAACGCTGGATAAATAACAAAAATTTTCAAATGTTCTCAGTAACTGCTTCCGAAATATAATATCTAAATAAATTTTTGGTAAAAGTATTATTACAAAAGTAGATCTAAAGAATATATTTGTGCTTTATATTACATCGCAGCCTTTGATCGACGAAAAAAAACAAGTGCGTTATTACAAAAAGACAGATATGTGATTTTTAATAAAAATATAGGTATATAGATCTGTTTGTAAATCAGCAATAGGAAGAAAATAGTGGAGTAAAATAACTCACCTACTTTCTTATCACAATTTATTTTTATTACCAGTAATTTAACAATAGATGTACAAGTCGAAAACTTTTTATTTTTCTAAGTAACTATACCGACTTTTCTCGCCAACTTACATCAGTGACGTTGCGTTTCTAAATATTTCATTTTCATAATCTTTTAATTATTTAATTGTGGTAGCGTATTATACAAGATAGTTGGATTAAAGCGTATAAGTGAAGTGATATGAAATAAATGCGTGTATCGTGACTTTCTAAGTTGACTGCAAAAGTCCATAGAAGGTTTTGGTAAAGTAGCCACCATTTCATCAATACATAACGTGATAAGCGGACTAGTTAGTTACATTTCAAGAGATTTCATATTATTATATTTTACTTGACACTGGCGTAATAGTTATAACTGATTGCCAATAAAGAAAAGAAAAGTAACTATACCTACCACACGTAATCAATACGATGCATGTGAGTCAAACGTTAATGATTGGTCCACATCGAATTTCGAATCAACCGCGTTCCAAATTTGAGTTTGGTGTTCGGAAACATGGTGCTCAATCTAAGTGCACGGCGGACACGAGGACCTTTGCTCCTGTGAGGGTTGCGCGCGCACGGCCAGCCTCGCTGGGTCGACGGGGTTCGCTTTCGCCACGAGAGCGCGCGCCACATGGGCAAAAGCCGCTTCCACGTTCAGTCCGGTTTTCGCTGAGGTCTCCATAAACGCGACTTGATATTCTCTCGCCAAGCGCTGCCCCTCCTCTCGCCTCACTGCCCGCTCTAAACCGCTATCGGACTTGTTTCCTGGACGAGATACAATGTTTGTAATCTTCTCACATGTAGACAGATCAAATTACAGTCTCAAAAATGTATGTACCAGGCAACAAAATACTTGAACAATATATGTACCTCCTCCACTAAGGTGTCTTAAAGGTGAAGTGGCTTTGCGTTTTAAACAAGTAAAGGTTATATTATTTAATAATCAAACATGTTACAACAAGTTACAGCAGTCAGATTTTAGCAGTATTGGTATCATTACGTATTCTTTTTATTCTTATGTAGGTATGTATATAAGGCTTGATTATAGATTGTAGGTTTATATGTGCGGTAGATCACGTATTATACATAGGACTTGTTTTTCAATTTGCGCTGAACTTCATCTCCGTGAGAGGTGGCAGAAAATTGGTTTCTCTGCTAAATGAGTGGAGGTTTTAACAGAGCCATCGCCCATTTCTATCTGTATGTACGATCGTTCGTGTAATAATTTAATGTGTATTCATGTGTGTTGCTGCAGAGGGAAATAAATTATTCTATCTATCTTCTTATATAAAATGATATAGAATCAACGCAAAAAAGCGAAAACGTAGTAAACCGCAAAATGAAAACTTACCACCAGAGCCAAAAAAATTGTAACTGATGATCACTCAAATCAAATTCCAACGCCGTACAAAACTTTTTATTGGTCGTAGAGCTGTGAGACTCGAACTATTCGACGAAATATTTTTTTATCCGAATATGCAATATATTTTTTTTATATCTGTATTTACATTTTCGATTTTTTGGGTCAATATGTACCTATACCGTTATACTATACGTCATGTATGTCGATCAATGTGGATGGAAGGGTCGGTAGAGGAAAATCACGAAAATCATACCTTGACCAAATTGCTTAAGTTTTTAAGAAAGGCCAGGTCAAGAGTACCCTCAACCGGCCGGCTTGTATGAGGAAAATAATGAGTGTGGAGGAAGCAAGGGAAGTATGCCGAGATCGTAGCAGATGGAGATCTGTGGTCTCTGCCTACCCCTACGGGAGACAGGCGTGACGATATGTATGTACTCTACGTCATAATCGTATGTACGGGCTATTTAACTTTATTGTAAGTATATGTAATATATATTTAATATAGGGTTGTGAAAAACAGTAACAATAGATTTATGTGATAACACAGTGATCGAGAAAATTATTACTAATGGTGGTATGTTTTAAGTAGATAGATAATAAGAATTTTAAACGATTTTTACTATGGTTTATAGGTTCATGACTCGCGTTTCGTTGAATTTGCATCGGACGCCCTTTTCTCTGAGATATTATGGCTTAATATTTCGTGAATCATAAAAAGTACAGCAGTTACAGGTAAATTTTTACCTAGCAACATTATCACGACGTCGTCTTGAGCGTACTCCCGTATTTCTCCAAGCCAGGCGCGAATGTTGTCAAAACTGATCTTGTTTGTGACATCGTACAAAAGCAGAAGCGCTGTGGACAAAAACAAACATCAATCACAGATACTGCAATCATCTGAGTCCGCGCTACTATTGACACTGCATTCTGGGAATGTGGTCCGGAGGATCAAGTCCTTTTCCCTTCATATACCTACAATTTTGGAAGGGAAAGAGGGAAGCTCTTCCAAAATTGTTTCTTTAATTTACTTTACATACCAAAAGTATACGAAAACATAACGAATGTGGACTTTTCCCGCCAACTTACATCAGTGACGTTGTGTTTTTATTTCATTTCCATAGCCTTATTTTATTATCAGTTATATTATTTAATTATGGTGGCGTATTATGCAATACAGTTCGATTGAGGCGTATAAGTGAAGTGATATAAAATAAATGGGTGTATCGTAACTTTTTAAGTTGACTGAAAAATTCCATAGAAGGTTTTGGTAAAATAGCCACCATTTTATCAAGACGTAATATGATGATAAGCTGAGATGTTACATTTCAGGAGATTGAATGTTATTGTATTTTACTTGACACTGGCATATTAATTATAATTAATCGCCATCAAAGAAAAGAATTACATACGAATGTACATATATGAGCTATATTAGTACATATACCAAAACATTATATAATTAAATGCATACCAATCAAAGATGTGTAATGCGTTAACAATATTTTTACATAAGCAACATAATTATCATCAACAGCCTGCGGCAGTCCACTGCTAGACATAGACCTCCCCCATGGAGCGCCACCTAGCCCGATCTTCGGCTACACGCATTCAGTTTCAGCCAGCTGCCCTGCGCAGATCGTCGCACCATCAAGCCGGGGGGCGTCCCACACTACATTTACCCAGACGCGGTCTCCACTTCAGCACTCATTTGCTCCAACGATTGTTGGATGTCTGACAAACGTGACCAGCCCATTGCCACTTTAGTTTGCTAATTCGAAAGGCTATGTCGGTAACTTTAGTTCTTTGGCGGATTTGTTCATTCCGAATCATATCTACCAGAGAAACTCCGAGCATAGCTCTCTCCATAGCTCTCTGAGCGATTATGAAGCAGACGGACTGTCAGCGTCCACGTTTCAGCGCCGTAGGAGAGTACGGGTAGGACACACTGATCGAAGAATTTCGACTTCAGGCTCTGAGGTATGGGCGATGAGAAAACCTGACGAAGTTTCCTAAATTCTGCCCAGCCTAGCTGAATCCTTCGCAGCAATCTATAATCATACAAATCATAAGAATGATATAATAAATGAATCGCTCATAAGCAACATCATGACGTGCGATTTATCCGAATATGCAATAAAGTTTTTTTGCCATGTGTCATTTACAGCGTTCTCGCTTTTTTCATCGATATTAACTTCAACATATCCAACACTTCTCCATACGCGCAATGAGTACAAATAAGGAGTACAAAGATTTTATTCTTTACGTACTAATATGTAACCTAAGCAAATAAATGACTATACTCCTATCATCTTCAGTTTAACAGAACGAGATAAGCAATGTGCAATTCACACTACACGCCTAAATGAAGCGATGATCTCAACTATAGCATGTCTGCTAGCAGTTTTACGAACTCGGTGACTGTTAGTGACGTAGCAGGCTGGTTGGGTTAGGTTCCATTACGGGCTCTATTGATTTGAAAATAAATATAGGCAATGTACACTAGTAATACAAATGTATTTATAAATCTTCTATTTAATTATTTTTTAATATGTAATTGGTTTAGTGGCGGGGGCCCCCGTCCACGAAGCCAATAGTCGCGACCATACATATATTTATTCCGAGCCTCGCATCAGAATAAATATATGTATGGATTACAAATATTTATTTCGAGTCTGGTAACTTTACCAAACCGCATTCGATAAGCGTGGTGGGTTAACGTTCATTTCTCTATAAAAAGGCCCGTGCTCAGCAATGAGACATATATGTACTGTGAGAGAAATTAATGAAAAATAAATGGTAAGCAAAGTGGCCCTGCAGCCTTTAATTAAGGCTGTCATAGAACATAACGACATAAATCAATGGGGATGCTACCGCATTCGGAGTCATTGGTCGCGGGGTCGATCGCCACATTGGGATAAATATGTTTACTCTTACATAATGTACATATGTTTACTCTACATCCAAGCGTGGTGGATTAATGTCTATTCTTTCAGAAATGGGGACACTCGGCGCCCAGTAGTGGCACATATGTAGGCTGTAAAAATATTGTAAAAGTAATACTCTCACTTTGCCAGAAACTAGTCATTTCTGTTTTAAAGAGAAACGAGAACATGACATGCAATTGACGTTGTTGTAAAAATTCTTATATAAACTATAATATTGTGATGTTTGTGAAGAGTTCTTTTTTTATGGAACAGGAAAGCAAACGAGCAGGCGTGTCACCTTATGGAAAATATACAACCATTGTTTCTTTTTGCAACTCTAATATGTAACACTGCTGAGTGCTGGGCGTGTCCCATTTTGCGGACTAATTCACGACTCTTGCCCAAGTTTTAGCAGGTCAGATGTTAATAATTTTTTTTTATCATCCTGACGATAATGCATCACCAACTTATATACGTCAAATTATCTTTTTAACATAGTGTACACCCTACTGTTGTCTGAAAGAAGTCGCTATTAGCGATAAGATCGCCTTTTGTATATAAATATTAAATTACAATCAATAATTGTATATCTTTGTTTTAGGTATACAATAAAGAATATATGTATTTATCTATTATTTTGATCCCGATGGGAATCGAACCTAAGACTTTTGAATCTGTAAGAGGTGTCTATGACCCAATAAGGTGGAGTGTTTAAATTGAATTAATATAACATGATTATAATGGATATATTTTAATATTAATAATTTTTACATGCAATTAAGTGAATGTAATTCAAGCGTGTTGGTGTTAAGACAGGACAAGTAACATATGGTATGAACATCACATCGAACGGTTCATGCAGCGTGGCCGAGTCAAGTTTCCCACATGTGCGCGGGATCCGGTTTGTTATTTGGACTGGGCTGACGACTGACGCTAAGAGAGCGACCGCGCCACGCAGTAACTTCGCCAACCGGGTCGAGGACAAAAGAGTCAGGTTTGCATTGAACACAAACTTGTGAACAGCACGCCATCAGAATATGGATGATTTCTTATTGAATGATTATTAGAAACTAATAGGTATGTTACTGTAGGTACTCAAATAAAAATATAATGATATACCACAAGACGTGGCCGGTATTAGCGTTTTGGAGCAAAACTTAAAACATACAAATAATAAAGTATTATTTGTATTAAAAATAATTAATTATATTAGTTTAAGTATATTATTATAATAATTTGAGTTTAAATACTTTCCCAAAAAATTATTAATATTCTTGTTGTGCTATCCCAGAACGTTGGAGTTTGTGTAATCATTTTTTACGATGGAACATTTACATTATTTGTTGACAGATGGCGCTATAAGTAAAGTAAATATAATGATATATTTAAATTAATTTTACAACAAAGTTTTTGCCCTTAAATAATAATAGAAACATTTGATATATATACATATACACAAGTACTTAATCTATTAATTAGGTAAATATTGAATTACCATGTGCATCTCTGTAATAGGCATGCGTGACACTACGAAAGCGCTCCTGGCCGGCTGTGTCCCAAATCTGAAGCTTCACCTTGACGCCGTCTACAGATACTACCTTATTCTGAAAACAGATGGCGTTAGTAGTTTCATTATATCAAACATTTCTTATTAAATTATTGAAGTCATATTTCTTTAACAATAGGCGTCTAACAGGTAGGTTTAAACAATATTAACACACTCAAATAAACTTTAAGAAAAATGTGCTAACCTATTTTTATTTGTTTCTTTATATGAAAAAAACAAAAGTTATAATCGTTAAAATATTTGCCTTTTATGTAAAAAGATAAAAGAAATATTTTGCTAATTAATTAATTTTATAATACATGATAAAGTGTTTAAAAAAACTTTACTATGTGACACAAAAAGTAAAACAGAAGCTATTAAAATATAAATTCAAAGAGATTTTTTATTCTATTTATGAATGTTTATATTTTACTAAATGGCCTTAAAATAAAACACTTTGCAGTTTATTCGATAATGCCTAAGCTATATTTCAAACTTATAATAGTGCAGATTAGTTTCGTTATAAGTAATCATCAGAAATATACCATAAGATTCAATAGGATTATTCAGAAAGTTTCAATATATCTCCAGTTATTGCACCTTCATTTACCGTTCAAAATTTTCAATGATTTAAAAAATACTTCTATTTAATTTTCTTTTGCAGTTTTTACGCTCTTGTATATTGTTAAAACTTTTAACAAATATTTGTTTCTTGGTAATTTTAAACAACCCGATGGAGTAATAATAGGTTTTTTAAATTGTTTTACATAAATGCTGGTTAAATTGTATGAATTCATGCGTATTAATTTTGTAGTGGTTAAGTACCGATAGAATTTTATGAAAAAAATGAAAAACAAAAATTGCATATTATGTTAAAGCGTGACAATAAGAGGTCACTTGAACCGTTTAAGTTTTTAAAGTAAACTTATCTGCTCACCCCTTATAGCAGCCGGCGACAGATGCAATAAATCAAGCGGCAAAAGCTGGGCAAAAAAAGTAAAAAAAAAAACCCCTGGTAACAATAAATCACTCAGTCGTGGAGTCGATTCCATCACAGCTGTCACGGATAAGGGGCGGGCACGTAAAAAGCGCGGCAAACTTCAACACCAATAGCGTGGCAGCGCACGAACTGTGTGCACCCGTGACTGGCCCGTTTGAACGGAACCCTTCACGATTATTAGCTAATTGCTTTTTTTTTCTTTTAAATGTGGATGTAGCCATAAACAATGTCAAGCCAATATCCTCATTATTAATCAATATTTATGCATATTGATTCTATTTGATCACGTATTTTAATTAGCTTTGTCTGGTGAAACATTTTTTACATTGTTGATGACATGGATAACGAAAAAATCATTTATTTTGTTTTTTTCTTACTATTATTATAAAGAATATTATATGATTATGGAATTATTACATAGCATTAGTAAATATATTATATATTTTAGGAACACTAGATTTAGTAGTAAACTTTATTTTTTTAATTGTATACCGAGTGAAGAATAGGAGATGTCACATCTTTGTGAGGAAGTAGAACAGGGAATAAGATGGAGTGAAGGTCAAATTGAAATAACATTGCTGGTGGATGTGGCTTAGGATTTATTATACCCGGAAGTCGATGCCAACGGTGGAAATATAGTTTCCTGCAAGAAATGTGCCGTCTCGGAAGCGGACTAGCATACAGGTCTTGCCAACTCCGCTATCGCCAAGGAGCATCACCTGAAAATAGCAACGTTATAAAATTACCCTTAGAACATAACTGAACGTATAACATATAAATATCTATATATAACATATAAGTATCAATTTCTTTTACAATACAACCATTTAAATTTACTATTACCGAGAAATTTTCCCTTAATTTTGAACAATATATCACACTACTTATCTTGCACAGAAAGAGGTGATTCAAATTTTACAAAGAAACAAACTTAAAATATAAAATGCAATGAGCCATTTATAAAAATATATTTAACTGTATGTATAATATTTTATTTCAGTACATGATCCAATCTTTATATCATCATGATTTTATGTTATTATCAGTTAAATTGATTAAGTGTAGTGGCATATTTAACAATATAGTTCGAGTATGGCGTATTAATGGAGTGATATAAAATAATTGCATGTATAAATAAATACCTTTGAACTTGAAGTTGAGTGCAATAGTCCATAGGTTTTGGTAGGCTACCAATATATCGAGTCGTAACGTTACAAGCTGACAATAACAATAGCTAAATACCATGAAAAAAAGAGACGGAAACATACATAAAAATGTGACAGATAGTGTGTAAGCGAGAAAGACCAAGGAAGCTTTTGGTTTTTATTATACGAACGATTATGCGAGTACAATTATAATAAAACGAAATGATTATAAGCTCCATATGACGCGGGAATCAAAGCATTAAGGGTTACAATAATATATTGTATTTGCAAATGTACATCACCTGTACGCGGTGCATCCTAAATTATCAAAAATTAAAGAAATAAATAAAAAATAAAGTACAAACCTTTCCAAATACATCGTATTTGTCTTCATGTTTAACTTGTTGTTCCCAAGGTTCAGTTGGTGATGGTGGCTCGCTGTGAGGCATTACACCTTCTTGATCACTTTTATCATCCTCTTCTCTGGCTTCTGGAAGGTTTCGAGCCCATGTCGGCCGAACCCTACCAATCACAACTCGTTTCTCCATTTGCCTGTTATCTACTGCGTTCGGATTCCACATTTTCGTTTGCACTTCTTAATTTTGGAACATTGTTGTCTTTAACTTGATTGTCTGTTGTACTTTTTTGGTAACTTTTTCACTTTGTTAAAACTAAAATTGTTTTTTAACACTCACAACACAGTTAAAAAAGATCACAATAATATTTTGTTTTTTTAGTTTTATCCAATCGATAATTAATGGTACTTTTTCGTTTATTATGCAATATTTTTAATATATCCTATATCAATTAAATGACTTATACATATATATCTTCGAGATACTGTTTGTGAGTTATAAACTCATAGTACAATAATGAAATTTAACATCCGGAATATTCTAGTTTAATTCGAAAATATTACGTGAACGTATGAAAATTAAACATCCCTGAAAATTAAAAATAGATGTTACTTAACGGTTGTCTTCCGTAGAGTCTACTATACCTGATGACGCCTCGTGTTGAGGCGAAACACTTGTCGTGTGCAAGGCGGAAAAGTGGTAGTGTGTGTTTGGTGTTGTGGATAGCGGTTGGGAGGTGGAGAGTTTCTGACGGCCGTTTTTTCGGTAAGATTTAGTTTAAGTTCGCCGTAAATCCACTTCTTCCAGTATAAAAACACACATTATTATTTTTCTGATTTTGTTTGTTTGTCGCGGATCTTAGTTAAGTAAAAGTTACCAACTGTCCACATAGTAGTGGATTTCCTCAAAGTAACGACTCCATTAATCAATAGATATATAGACAAATAGAGACACCGTTTATTCAAACATAAACAGATAAATTACCTGCAGATAATACAAATATGTAGGTTAACCTACGTGGGAATTAATTATCAACCGTCCTTGACTCGAAATACAAACTATACAGTTGTCTCTCAAATTTGACACGATTAATTCAAATTCTACTTCGAAATGAAAATATGGTAGGGTAACCTCGCGTTAAGTCGAGCCATGATGTGACAGTGACGGTGAGATGATGCATCCTTATCAATGACGTCACTCCCGGCCACCAATTTTGTATCGTCTTTTTTAGTCAATACATAGACAAACAAGCTTTATAAACTAAATTCTGTATTAAATGCAACGCTAAGGGAATACTATTCTTATGTTCTGTAAAGAAGAAAAATCGTGTAGGTATGATTATGTTATGCTTTTTCATTTTCTTGTGTTATAGTCACTGAAAACTCTTAATCAGGAATCAATATATTTACCTAATGTGGACTTTAATCCACCATTCACCACTTTGAATTCAAACTATCCACCTCATTTACTCTTTTTTTTATGGGATAGGAAGGCAAACGAGCGAGTGTGTCACCTGATGAAAAGCAATTAACGCCGCCTATAGACTTCCGCAGCGCCATAGGCAGTGCGAAAACGTTGCCGACCTTTAAGGAAAGTGTCATTATGGGAGTGGGAGTTGAAATGGGAGGGGGAGGGGAAGGGATAGGGGATGGGAGTTTGTTGGGCCTCCGGAACTTGGCCGCTCACAGTACGAAGCGAGGTACCACTCAGACGCCGGTTTATTGCGGGAGTGTGGTAGGTTCCCGGGCGAGCCGGCCCATTCATGGTACAGACAAATATTATGCCATTCTTGACAAAGTATTCGTCTGCAGCGTGGCTCTACCACTATTCAGTTAAATAAAAATGGGTTGACGTCAAGCATGGTGATTTGATGTCAATTTCTCCAGGGATGGGAAGGCCATGTGCACAGCTGTGAGGCATATATGGATTGTAAAAAGATCAAATTCTACTGGGCATTAAAAATGAGATATTAAAAATTCACTTCGAAAGTGATCCATCAAAGTAAGTAATCGACGAGCTAAAGATATTTAAATATTTGTTTTGAATTTATAAAATAAATCCAATATAAAATTACTTAACTAAGCCGGCCTTTGGCGTCGGCTTTCAATTAATAGAGAGCGATCGCACTAATTGACATTTTCTGTATTAATTAATTTGACCTTGCGGAGAGAACGTACGTGACGCCAATAATGGGAAAGCTTAAATCGCTTTAATGAGATTTAAATTACGCTGCAACAGCCCAGTTATTTTACTAGTTGCCCTGCTTTTTACCGGCCTTCGATTCGATTTCACCTAGCATATATAATATTAACCCTTAGCACTGCGCACGTTTTTACCACTTACCAGCAACTTCGACACAATAAATTTAAAATATTGTATCGGCTGCACAGTATTGGTAGGAACTTGTGGTTCAATGACATTTGGCAATAGGCTAAAATGTATTTTACCGGGAATATCTAACTCTTCCGTGACATCACGCCATTCATCTTTCAGCGAATCTTCGCTTTGACTTTCAATAATTTTCATTCGTTGTCTCTTTGGTAGAATAATTTCAGAACCACTACTAGAAGTGTCAGAATTATAATCAATTTCTTTCGCGATATGTTTTAACACTTGAAAATGAAATACGTCTTAACTATTACTCAAGCCTGAATTCTCATCATAATGATGATTTTTCTCCATGTTGCTAAAGATAAAAAGGTCAAAATATGGCTTAGCCATAACAGTACGGGGACTGAGCACGTTTTAACTACAGATAACAATGCTGACAATTCCGTAGCATTTTAAGCGTAATCAAGCCATAAATATTTGGCTACGTAGCGGAGCCTACCGAGAGCTAAGGGTACATAATTGGCAAATACCATATTTTTCTCACACAGCCGTATTTAGCGTAATTGAAGTGATGTAAAATAATTTTTAAAATATAGATTTTAAAAATTAATAATGAAATAATACTATTTTTCAAAAAAAAAAACAAGAGCGGATTTGATTTTTCTACAGTATTGGTAATAATTTAGTTTTAAAGAGGTTTTAATAACCAAACCATGCTACTGGCCCTTAATAACGAGTTTGAGTATGAAAAAAACTGAATTCTAAATTTGAAACTTTCGTTTTTTTTTTTACCTAAAGTAAGAATGGTTTTAAAAAAGTTCTCAAGAAAAAAAATTTTGTTGTTCCTGTAAATTTACTCATATGGAAGTACGAATTAGATCGGCGATATGTAATTAAAAATGCGATGAGAAAAGCGATATGTAAATAAAAAAAAAATATGATAATAAAAATAGTTAAGGAATCATTTCTTATGTCAACAACAATTAATGACTTACTTAAATACATAAAATATTGACTTACTTAAATATATAAACCATTGTAGATTAGACATAGTAGGGAAGCGTGAACTCAATATTAGTGTATTAAAAAAGGCATATTGAACCCTCTCTACTAACTCAAAGCTTTTAGAGTTTCCTTTGATACGTTAAAACCTTCTAAATCCGTTTGAAGTGAGTTGTAATAAATGTAATCAAGTTTCGCTTCATAATATTACCGTGAAATTCGGAAGATATTTCGGTAATTGCAGTAACGACGGCTTTGCGTTTCGAAATTTAATAATAAATAGTATAAAAATTTACTACTCTAAAAATTTACTATTCAATATCGTCTGTCAAATTATAGAACAGAGGTGACTGAGAGTGTAGAGACACTGGGAACAATTAAACCTAGCCCAGAAATTATATGAAATCTCAAACGCCAAGCAAGTCACGGGTGCGTGTCTAGACCAGGGAAACAGCAGCCCTGGTAGGGCGTTATGAGTGATAGAACCCTCACACAATATACACAATATAATACTCGCGTTATGAGTGATAGAACCCTCACACAATATACACGATATCCACTGCACTGGTGAAAAAAGAATAAAGATCCCTTTAATCATTTATATAAGAGCTGTGTGTATATGCTATGAGAGTGCGTATATTGATTTAAGGTTAATGATCTCAATGATGTTAATATGGACATGCTTCCGGAACTTCAATTAAATTCCGGAAAAGTAAAAATTTAAAACTTATTTTAAGTATAACATTCAACTCAATTTAAATAAAATTAAAAACTTTAAATAAAATTACTACTAGAATAGTATAGAATGTTTTATTTTCAAGTAAGACAATTTTAAAATATTTATTCCCGGAAATACTAGAATTTCCGGTTATCCGGAATTTTTGAAAAAATAGGGCATGTCCACGTTATGCCTGCATATTATATACTGCTATACTAGTATCAATCGAGTCCCTAGCTCGCGAACCACTAAAAAAATAGTGGTAGAGGCATGTTAGCCTATCAATGGACCAGCTCGACGGTTTAATACGAAATCCTCACAGAATATTAGCGTCAAGTGATAGTATTTTATAGTGTTATCGCTTTACGTGCAGTGAGTAGGGATCCCTACAGGAATTCGGAGGCCTAATTTATTTCCCCGTTCTTTATTTTTACTTTCTCCCTCTCTCGTTAATCACATCCTAACCTCAAGGTATTTAGGCAGCCCATTTGCAGTGTTCTTAGTAGATATTGAAAATTTTAACGGAAAGTTATAGTTGCTTATTTACAACCAAGTAACCCGCTTGCCCTGTTTTTCAAACAAACATGATAATTAGTAACTTCTCAGAGGCGACAGGTGTAATTATAATATTAGACTAAAACTAAATTAATTACCTGCTTTGAAATGATAAATGAAAGTGCCATCTGTGTAAGATGTAGTAACAATTAAAAGCATGCAATAGTGGCTCAGTTGTCGCGGAATCAATGGTCACAGGTTCGATCCCCGCATCGGAATACATATATGTATGGATTACAAAAATTTATTCCGACTCTGGTAACCCCGTCAATCTGCGTTGGATAAGCGTGGTGGGCTTACGTCCGTTGCTCCAAAAGTGGAGAGGCCCGTGCTCAGCAGTGGGACATATATGGGCTGTTAAAAAAAATTCTTGGGCTAAGTGATTATTTTTTACGGGTTAAAAATGCAAACGAGCACGCATTTCGCATGACAGAAAGCAATCAACGCCACCCATAGACCTTTGCAACCTCAGAGAGATTGCAGAAGCATTACTCGCCTTTGAGAAAGGTACAGGGCTTGGAAATGACCTACGTTTAGTTGTGGAGGTTGTCTGTAAGATAATAATATTGATAAATAGTACAGAAGAAAACATGGTGAACTATATCATATATTTAATCTTGACTTTAATATTAAACTAAGTTAATAAAGATACGTTAATTAAACCCTTTTCGTCCAGAGTTTAAGGCCCAATAAATATTTTAGTTAATCTAAATTTACATTTACATTGAAGGCAGGAATTTCAACAACTATAAGATTAATCAAAGTATAAAATCAACCTTTACTTGTATTATATTGAGTAAATATCTGAAACTCAAAACTATTGCAAAAATAATGAAATAATTATTAATATAGCTTTTTGACGACCAATTGGCTCAGTGGCAGGGCCCTCCGCCCACGGAGTCAATGGCCATGGGTTCGATCCCCGCATCGGAATAAATATATGTATGGATATACAAATATTTAATCCGAGTCTGGTAACCCCGCTAATCTGCATTGGACAAACGTCGTGGGTTAACGTCCGTTCCTCCAGAAATGGCATGGGAAAGGCTCGTGCTCAGCCAAAATTAAAAACGAATATTTACAAAAATGTGACTTTCATTTCATTCATTTCAGGCATATGTCTTAAGTCATGGCTATACAACCTTAAGAATTTCCTATAACAATTAAAATAGGATAATATAAATATAAATGAACGTTATGGGTTTGTTAGTTCTAGCTATATATATATATATATATATATATATATATATATATATATATATATATATATATATATATATATATATATATATATATATATATATATATATAAGGTGGTTAAATCTTCTTGTTAATAATCACAAATTAGGTAAGCAATGCAATTAAGAGATCACGTACATGAATGTAATTAATAAAGGTGCACGTACATCAATGTAATTAATCTCATTACCCAAATTGTTGAGGATAGTAATTTATGGTTATAAGTATAGCAATAAAGGACTTTATTAATATTATATAATTGCTTATATATTATTAAAAATGCCCTTCAATGTATAGAGACCTTTTAAGCGGTGCATTAAGAAAATACATATTGTCCTGCGTATCTGTTACTGTTAGGGTTATACATACATACAAATCTCCCGTAGAGGTAGGCAGAGACCGCAAATCTCCATCCGCTACAATCCCGGCACACCTTCCCTACTTCCTCCTTACTCATTCATCCTTTCATCCATCCTTCCTCTCACATTCATCGCAGCGAAACGGTTCTACGTTATTCGCTTCTTGCCCTCGTGGGAATCAGGACGTGACGGGTGGCGAACCACGTCGTCGTCATTTTTTAACAAATTAGGTTTATTAATTTTTTTTATGGGAAAGGAAGGCAAACGAGCAGGCGTGTCACCTCATAGAAAGCAATCAACGCAGCCCATAGACTTCCGCAGCGCCTTAGGCAGTGCGGAAGCGTTGCCGACGTTTAAAGAAAGTGTCATTATGGGAGTGGGAATGGGAGAGGGAAGAGGGAGGGTGTTGGGCCTCTGGAAATTGGGCGCTCACCGTGCGAAGCACGATAGGTACTACTCAGACGCCAGTTTCTGCGAAAGTGTGGTACTTCCCCGGGCGAGCCGACCCAATCATGCTACTCACAAATATTATGCCATTCTTGACATAGTATTCGTCTGCAGCGTGGCTCTACCACTATTAAAAATTTGTCATAGTGAATATTAGGGTTATTAAGGAACTAAACAGTATCATGTCAACCTTACCTTACAGACAGGTCATGTTTAGAAACACAAACGAACAAACATACCACCTGATTGAAAGTAATCAACACCGACCATTGACATCTGAAACACCACAGATATTGCAAAAGTCTTACCGACCCCTAAGAAATATGAACCTTGATAAAACGATGACACTAACAAGAAACTATTGTATAACTATCCTGATTGACATCTGACCGTCAGCTAGCCTTAGCAATTTAAGTCAAAACGTTAAAAAAAATCGTTTATTTCTTTTTTGTCAAATGGTCGTTTGTAAAAAATATTCTTTTTTGCAAAAACGTAAAATCTTAAAAATAATCCATTAAATAATATTTTCAAATTTATATTTTTAATTATAGTTATATTTTTAATTAATTATTTTAATACGCCTCGATTTGATTTATCCAAGTGAATAATTTTCAATTTTTTAATCACATGGCATATAAGGATACCTTTCTAACACGCTTTGATTTGAAGAAGTCATTTAAATGATGTATAGATATATAGATTATGCTGAAATAAATTAAAAAAAGCACCTTTTATTAACAAACATTCGTTTGGACTCGCCTTAAAGCATCGAAGTATTAAAGTGAAGTAAAAAAATGAATGTAACACTACTTTTAATTGAATGCAAATGCATAGCAATAAAGAGGCCAACATTTTATTGAACAAATTTAATATAAAGCTTGATGAAGTGAAATTTGTCTACTGAAATACTACTTTATTTCTTAATATCCATCAATAAGGACAGAAAAAGAAATAAATTTACTTAAATATTAAAGGACAATAAACGTAAACAAACGAAAAAGTAATGCGGGCCGATATTTCCGACAGATGACGTGACTGCGAATACAAATGTAACATTTTCATAATCGAGACTATATCGCCTTTTTACACACGACTGGTTATTTCGTACATAATAATGTATAAGACGTGCATACTTTATTCAATGAAAATTCTTTATTTCAGCTTTAGGAATAACATTTCATTTGTAAACGTCGGTCTGCTAATATTTAAACTTCTATCACTCATAATGAGTTTCATTTGAAGGGAGTAGGACGGCGAAAGAAACTCCATAAAAATCCAATGCAATGTAGTAATATGTGCGAATTTAACATTATTGATAGTGTCACATATAACCTGCACACGTTCGGTACATGATACTTTAGTTTTCATAAATATGTTCTTATTTTGCGTGCATATTAAATTAATTTTATCATTTTCATTTAACCCTAAAAAAATTATATTGATATTGTTTGTTTCATTGATTTTTTAATAAACTTGATCAGATGCCTTTGTTTAAATATTTATTTTTCGTATCTGATACCTACTTCAAGATTCAGATTCACATTCCAATAACAACGTATGTAGTACAATAATTTATGTTGTAAATAAATACAACTTTTTGAACTCTTGAATATTTTTTTAATGAGTCAAAATAAACATTCGTTTATACATAATATATAGATTCATAAAATGCGTCGTACCTTACTCCTGATATTTCTGCTACGTGGAATTCCACAAACATTTTACTTATAGTGGTTTCTATGAAGGCACTTATCGGCTTAAACATGGACTCCCGTCAAAAAGTAGTTTTATTATCCATTTCGCAAATGATAAGAAGGTTTCTTACCTTGAGTCAATCAAGTCATTAGGCCAATGTGGAAAGAATGACGAGAATAAAAATTATAATTTTTTTTTCATTTTCAGTTAATTTAAATATAATAGTTTTAAGGTTTATAAAATAATTTGTACATTTAGTGCATACGTAAATAAGTCCTCTCTTGTTAGAGTAACACAATTCAGTTTTTATTTCATTAAATCATAAAAGTTTTTAACAAACACAATATATAACAATGTTCCTTAATGGACTCAGGCGTTACTTTGCGGAAATCCATTACTATGTGGACAGTTAGAATTTTTATTCAGCTAAGATCCGCGAATAGCGAACAAAAACAGAAAATTAATAATGTGTGTTTTATTTTATAGATATACATATAGTTTTGTATTATGTAACAATTAGAGAAATGAAGGAAAACGATAGGATATGTTATCATCGCTTTCCTTATATGTAATAAATATCACTCGATCACATTTTTATTAAAATTACTTTACGGCGTTGACGAAGGTTTAAAAGTTAATTATTGTTCAGTTACTCGAGCCGCGTGAGTTACAAAATGCTCTCGCAAATTGAAAACTGTGGCGTTGCGACTGAAACTGAACAAATTGGAAGTTAAATTAGATCTCTATAGGAATACCAACCCTTTATTGGTAAAATCATTGTAAAAAAAAAGTTCTTTCAAATCATTGTAAAAAAAATCTTTCTAAAATCGTCATCAGCAAAACCCAGCAAACACTGTGGAGCAGAGGTATCTCTATCTGTGGCTACACTCATTCAAATGGTTGAAAAGCATCCCACACTACGTTTGCTACGAAGTTTTTATTACGTATTTTTATTAAAAAAGATTATTCTAACTATAGTCAGTGCTCCAAGGATAATGATCAACTTACTGCCACATTGAAACAGCAATAGCTTATTAATAATAATAATACTTTATTTGCATAATGTGAGGTGTAACAAGAAAAAAGACGTATAAAAGCTCCATTACATTGCCACTTATGGCGTACATTTTCTTTAATTATTACATACTATTAAAAATAACTAAAACAATTATTACAGATCTAAATACATAACTAAACCATTATACGGTCATTAAAATTATAATTGGTTAGATAGCTTGTTGATAATCTGTCATAAAAGGTACGATTTTGATGATATATAACTAATGTCCAACTGCTTCTAAAACGCTTCTTTGTTGGAGTAATTAACAAAAGTATTGCTAATACTGACAAAATTTCAAGCCTACATATATCTAATAGGCCGGCAATGCTTCCGTTACTCCTGCGGTGTTCCAGACGTCTATGGGCGGTGTTGATTGCTTTCCATCAGGCGACACGCTTGCTCGTTTGCCCTCCTATTTATTTAAAAATCAAAAAGACAAAGGTGAGGTTCAGAGACTGAAAATGGACTTTCTCTGCACTTCATTGACGTGATATTGTTACGAAATACATATATAAAAATGTAAGTAGTTTCGAAAGTAGATGATAACGTTTTTTAAAAATATGTAAGTACAGTAATATTATATATGTTTCTATTCTTACAATTTTTTTATTTATTTTTAAAATAACGTAATCGTCGACTTTCGAAATACTTAAATTTAATTAATATTTTCTCTGAAGTAATATAAATCACTGAGTACTTCGATGAAGTTGTTGTATTTCGCTGAAATTTTAATATCAACTCCAAAACCTTCTGTGTAAAATTAATTGTTCGTTATTGACGGTGGGGCACCGTATTTGAGGTTGAACTTGAGCTCACTGTAATATAAAACTACGGAACAAAATTAATACCGCAGTTCGCAACTGAACCGAACCGAAGCGAAGTTTCATAACCGAATACCAAATTTTGGTACGTGTGTTAAAATAAAAGTAACGTTAAAGCTCCCTTACACTCCACTACTAGGCATAAACTTCATAGTACATGCATGTGACCCGCATACTTATTCGCTGGCTTTGCTATAAAATAAGTATACAATTTAAAAGTAGGTATCATACCCACCATCTGGATGAGTGGCGATCCACTACGGTGCGCTTTTCTCGAACTTCTTTCCACACACTACTCTTTACAACCAGCTACCTTGGGCGGTCTTTCCAAACCGATACGTATATTGGTACCTTCAAACAACAAGCCTACACATACCTAAAAGACCGGCAACGCTTCCGCGACTCCTGCGCGTGTCGCGGTTGTCCATGGGCGGGGTTGATTGCTTTCCATCAGGCGATACGCTTGCTTGTTTGCCCTCCTGTCCCATAAAAAAACATGTGTAGGCCGGGTTGAACCTAGGAAGTACTACACACTAACAGAATATGACCGTTGAATGGAAGCATTTTTGAGTGCTACCATGTTTCGTAGACTAAATACAGGGATTTAAAGACCCATCTCCATTATCTACATCCTAACTACGATTGCGGAAGTCAACAGATGACACATACTTGCTTGTTTGCCAAGTCTTTAGTTAAATAGCGTTCACGAGTTACATAAATTATTTACTTTAACATACAATAAATCTTTCTTATCTTAATTATACTACAGTCACTAAAGCAACATAAAATGAATAATTCTACACTAATATTGGAACACGATTGATCGTGGATTAACAGCGGTAATTAACTGTCCCGTCCTTTGATGTGACGCGAGTCCGGACGGTGGAATTGATTAGATAACTATTTACATTGACGGAAGGAAGGAAGGGTTAATGCAAACACTTTCCTATATAAATTCAATTAAAATTTTAAAATTAGAGCTTTTATTTCTATAGTTCTTCTATATATATATTCTTCTATTCTTCTATAATATTCTTCTATATTATAACTAATTATAAAATAAAGATAAAAATGACGGCGACGTGGTTCACCACCCGTCACGCCTGATTCCTAAGGGGGGCGAGAAACGACTAACGGAGAGCCGTTTCGCTACGGTGAATGTGAGAGGAAGGATGTGAATTGTGGAGGAAGGTGTGCCGGAATCGTAGCGGATGGAGATCTTTGATCTACTACGGGAAACAGGCGTGACGGTATGCATGTATGTATGAACTAATTGGTTCTGTTGCGAAACTACCATTTTATTTGTCAAAGGTAGCGGATTCAAATCCTGCATTGGGATAAATATATATTTATAGTTTACGGATATTTATTCTATAATAAGTCTGGATATCCCGCCAGTGCAAATCGACCAACCTAGTTAATTGATATTAAAGAAAAAAAAAGTTAAACTTTATATATTTTTTATAGAAGACCTGTTACAGTAACTCCAGAGGCAATACAAATGCGTTGTCAGTTTTTAATAAAGCGCATAGGTGCTTTATTAGTATGCTTTATTGATTATCTTTCTTAATCATAGACTAAATGCAAATGCATTGTCGGCCTTTCAGATAAGAGTAGGTTTGTTTTTTGAAGGTTATCTTCTCGCTAAACGTAATCACATCATTAATATTCCATCCTACGGTTGTCTGGAAGAAATCGCTATTAGCGATAAGACCGCCATTCGTATATAAATATTACAATCAATAATTGTATAACTTTGTTTTTGGTGTACAATAAAGACTATATCTATCTATCTATCTATCTATCTAATATTCATTCATTATTAACACAGAACATACATATCTCTAAAAGTCACGTTAGTGAGTTAACTAATCAATAGAATTAGCGTCGACATAAACAGATTGCAGCTACAAGTGCGCGTACATGCTTGTGAAATGGCTTAACCAACTTTGCGAGCACCGTGCCGCTTGTAACCAAATTATCTATCCCGAAGGTCTGAGAGACGCAACGCTTTGTGTTCTATTGAAAACATTTAACATGTAACAAGGTAAAGCTAGGTGCGAAATGGAGATGAAAATAATAGTTGTTTATTTTGTTGACGACCTATATGTTTGATGGCAATTAGTTATAACTATTATGCCAGTGTCAGGTAAAATTACAATAATATCAAATATCTCGAAATGTACTAGTCGGCTTATTACGTTTTGTTTTTTTTCGATAAAATGGTGACTATTCTACTAAAATCTTCTATGGACTTTCGCCGTCAATTTAAAAAGTCCCTTTATTTGCAATTTCTATTAATTGCAATGTTAATCCGATTTTAAAAATTTATTTTCTACGTCATTGCACCGCGTCGAAGCATATTAATTTAATTGATTGAACTGCGATAGTACGCTGGGCATAAAACGTAGGTATCCTTTTTCGATTCACCGCACTGATTTACTATATATGATATGATATAATAATGATTAAGCCTCACGAACCAAGCTCCTCAATGTGTTTTAGTAAAAAACAAGCAAATGAGCCAGCAGGTCACTTGACAAATCATCGTTGCCTCATGAATTTAAACGGGATAAGAAAGCAAAGTAGCAGACGTCTCGCCTGATGGAAAGCAATCAACACCGCCCATCCACCTGTAACACATGACACCTGTAACTTGCTTGCAGGAGGCAATGCTTATGGCGTTGCCGGCTTTCGCGAATTATATGTGCTCTGAGGATGGTAGGTTCCAAGGATGGAAGAGGGAGCAAAGAGCAATGAAGAAAATAACTAAGGATCAATCACCACCACCGATTAACATCCGTAACGTTGAAGGTGTCTCAGATGCGTTGCCGAACTTTTGGTGGTCTTATTCTTTGTTATGTTTACAGTTTTTTTTAAATTTCACATAAAAGAGATATGATATGGAAAAAATACAGGGTACAAAAATAAATTCTTTTAACTTCCAAGCTTAACTTAGGTATGCATATCAAACTTTGATATTCACCGACAAAATATAACTCATTTTAATTTTTTAACTACGCAGTTCACAGAGCTCCATTACACGATGCCATAATTAAAACCCGATGTGCACTCTGAAACGAATTAGCTCTACGTGAGTGGTTCCAGTCTATTCAGGTGTGACACTGCTATTTTTAGTAGACGCGGGTACAGTAGGGATGCCGATAACAAATACGGTCACATACCCTAGTAGGACAATACCTTTTGTTGTTTATTTAGGACACAAGATTCATTTGATTTAGGTTGACAACACCTTCTGTGTTCAGTGTAGAACCAAACTTATTTCAATTTACAAAGACGATGTTAGATCAGAGAATCAGACAATCTTCTAATTACATACATACATATCGTCACGCCGGTCTCCCGTAGGCGTGGGCAACGACCACAGATGATCTGCTATGATCTCGGCATACTTTCCTTGCTTCCTCCACACTCATCAGTCTCCTCATACAAGCCCTCCGGTCTTGAACTGGCTTTTCTTAAAAACTTCAGCAATTTGGTCAAGGTATGATTTCTGATAGAACAGATCCGATTCCGATAGAATAGATAGAAGATATAAAAGCGCGATGTAGAGTAAAATAAGGAATCGTGACTAAAGTTGAGAAGGGAATGCTTGGATGGTTTGAGCACATAGATAGGATGGATTAAAGATGACAGGCAAAAGAAATTTACGTTACGAATGTCGATGAAAGGGTCGATAGGGGAAGACCACGAAAATCCCCTGAAACCATCTTCTAATATTAATAAGACGATGTTTATGTGGTTTTTCGTTTATTAAAACACAAATCATGATTCATTTTGAAATTGAATTTTTTCTTGGGGTGGACACTTTTGACGGAGAAATAACAATCGCTTAAGTAGACGGGTGCTGAAATGGACATTGCGTCTTGGCAAAAGTCCGATTAGCGTAGGGCGGCTGGCAAGAATCGTATGCGTGAAGCTGCTTCTTTAATTATTTGGGTACTTGGTACACTGGGTAATTATTTGGGTACTTGGTACTGGGTACTGTTCCAAAGTTGCACCGTTCGGGACAGGAAATTGCGACTAACTTGTACTTGGTGGCCTGCCAGCTTTCACTTTCCTTAAAGGCCGGCAACGCATTTGTCTATTGCGCTGCGGATGTCTATGGGTGGCGTTGATTGCTTTCTATCATGTACCATGCCTGCTGAAAACAGCCGAGGAGACGGACGGAACGGAACATGTATTACGACGAGTAGTCCTACGTAAGTAGTCCAGCCGCCTTGCGCTGATCGAGCCTTTTCCAACACGCGATCTCCATTTCAGCAGCCGTCAACTTTAGCGATTATTATTTCTTCGTCAACCGTGTTCAGCCCAAAGAAAAAACAAAACGCTTTCAAATTCAAAATGAATCCTGATTTGTGTTTATTAGATATGTGCGGGAATGGAACCTAGAACCAATGAATCCGAAACGCTAACTTCACCATTGAGTCAATTAGATCGTCAGCTACTTAGTTCATCATTATTATGAAATCAATGTATAATTAAAATTAATCGACCAAAGAATTGTGTAATGTATCAACAAGAACCAATAGAAACGTTGAATGTTTAACAGAGCGAGTCAAATCCGGTGTAACACAAAGGGGTGCGGTATTGAAAATCGATCAGTGAGGGGTTCGATTTAGTGTTTGCGACCTCCACACTTTGAAATACCTAATTAATTCGTCTGCTTTACATTGATGAGTTTACGTTAAAATACTATAATAATATCTCGTTAGCTTTAAGATATATAACTGTACTAAATGAAATAATCATAAGCATGCTCCGTACCTGCACTAGATTCATTAAAAAAATTGATAATTAAACGTGTTAAAAGTTTTTACTTTAAAGTTGTAATATAAATAACAATGTATAATATAAATATATATTATACATTGTTATTTATATTACAACGTTGTGTAATTACGGGCATAAAATAGGATAGAATAGAACAATCTTTTTTCATATTCTATATCATTATGGTTTCGAAATACCATACGAATTATACACACTAGTGCATTGTCCAAGGCTATCTCTATGTCTATCATTAGGTACATTGACATGTTATATAAATAAAGAGGTTACTTGTCGAGTTTCTTTCACCGTTTCTTCTTCGTTCAGAGGAACCTCATTACGAACAGACTGACGTTCGATAAATTAAATGTACTTTCTTATGTCGAAATAAATAATTTTGAATTTGAATTAAAAAGTAGCAACCAGCTACAGCAAAAAGTGGCAGAAGGTGGAAAGAAGTTTTAGAAATAAAACACGTAGTAATCCAGATAGTAAAGAAAAAAAATTTCTTTGTAATAAACTGTGTGGTAAGAGAATTCAAAAGCAATAATAAAAAAATCGTCAAAGAGAAAAAAAGAAAAAATAATCCATTAAGGATAATATTTCTACCAATATTATGAGACATAGTCGTAAATAGCACAACGGGGTCAGAATAAAAGTAAGCGAGAATTCCTGTCATATGAGAGATCTATAATAATGGCGCTAGTTGCGCCATAATAAAAATCTCATGAATAAGATCAACGTCTATTGAATTATCCGTAACCTATCTTAGAACTAAATTAAGGAATTCTATAGGAATAGCTTTTAATATCACGGTACAGATATTTTTAGCCTACAAAAAGATATTTTATGTTATACATTGGATGAAGAAATAATACGTTATATAACTATTTCGGTTCTTCGACAACTTGACCGGCCTCTTGCCACTTTATGACTATAGTCAGTTTTGGTTCGAAATCATCATTGATCCTGATTTTTATTTTGATCCAAGTTTAGAGCCAAGCCAACCCATCGAAAGGATTTATTTGGCCTGCACAACAATTACTTAGTTCTTGCAGCGATTCTACCTGAATCACAATATCATCGATAAATAAAAATGTCCTTTCCTTTCTAGCGCATTGATAACATCTTCCACTGTATTACTGAACAGTTTCAGGGATATAACAATCCCGTGTCTCAGTCCACGATGCAACTGGATTTGTTTGACTGCCTTGTACTCGGATGGACATCGTTTTAAAGACATCTTTACATCTCAACAAACCAGTGATTAGCCTATTGCCATTTCGTTCTGCTAATTTGAAGATCTATCTCGTTGAATATGACTTTCCAGCAAATTGATTCTTTTCGGATCACATCCACCACAGAAACCTACAAGAAAATATTTCTCTCCAGCTCTCTTAACGACACTGATTATCCATTGCAGATGAACTGTTAAAATCCACTTTATGGCACACGGTAAGAGTCTATCGCATTAGTCGAAGAATTTCTAATTGCTTCGGAATACGTTATCATACATGTGACCAGTACAAACGTCGCCTTGAGCGATGTGTAATAAATCTCTGAGTTTTCTTCATAACTTCTTACTGCCTCGTTCACACAAGTACAAAGATTGTAATAAGGTATTCAAAATTGAAGGGTCTTCGTGTCATGAGCTTCCAATATGGATGTTTGAAGACTTCAAAGCAAACAGATTCTTTGATGTGACATGTAATTTTACCCCCAAATTGAGTCTGGCAAGAATTATTTAAATTTGTGTGTAACGAACTGAAAATTTTATGACACCAAGTTTATGGTTAAAATTATCATTATATCCCATAAGAATGTGTAACGTAATTACGGGAAATAAATATAATTTTTCTTATTAAAAGACAATATTGTTTCGCATGCAAGTAATTATATATAACTGACATTCGTTTACACGATCAGCAATATTATAAGTAACAAATACATTGTTTTGTTATATACACATCACTAAATCTACGCTTAAAGAATTGAACTGAACTAACATTTTGTATTGACTAAAAAGCCGACATTTTCTAATGTATGTTAGGGTTATTATTAGTTTTTTTTTTCACATAAATCATTATGTGTTTGGTTTTGTAGAGTAATTTCGTTTTTTTTTTTCTATAAAAACTAACGATGATTTCCTTATAGTAAATAAATATTTTATTGAATTATATGTCGCCATTCTGGTTATCTTTTTAACATATTTCTGGCAGTAGGACGATTTCACGCTCACACATTGAAATATGTAAATCGTTGTTTAATTTTAGATATTTGAATTTTAAAGTAGGATTTCGTTTTAAATTCCTACTACATTTTTTATCAACATCGTGTTATTATAAGACTATATTGATAAGCCTTAGGCTGTACACTTACTAAGGTATAAACAAAATTAAAATAAAACTAGACTACACTATAGTAAACTCTAACGTCAATCAACGGCTACTTTTCTACCAGCTTTTTGAATAGATTTTAGTGGATTACTCTTAACGATCTGTATTTAAACGTGTTGAATTTAAATATAGATTATTTAAATTCAACACATTTGAACTTATACCTACTTGTTTGACTTTTTTACCACTTACTAATTTCCTTTTCGCGTTTAATTTTACTATTATTGCTTAAGCAAAAAACTTTATAAATAAATTGTATAGGCGATACTGAGTTATTAAAACTTAAGATACCGGCCTTGAGCTTGTTTAGGCGACAGGATTTCAAGCTTTATGCTCTATAGACAAGCCTATGTTTGTTTGATGATGATAAATCTCTATCATAGTGCCTTAGACTTTTTAGAATTAAATAAATAAATAAATCTTCTTTTCATTTTAGTGCTTACTCCCGAAAAAATCGTATACATATATATCTAACATACATATATACCTACCTGTTTCCCGTAGGGGCAGGTGGAGACCACAGATCTCCATCTACTACGATCTGGTTAAATAAATAATATTACACATAATTCAAGCGTTTGAATTTATCAACATATAATAATACTAGCTTTTGCCCGTCGCGTCGCTCGCGTGGAATTTCGTCTGCCACATTAAGTTTCGTGACAGATCATTTTATATAAATATATTTTTTTTACTTTATAGTAAAATTATATTACGACCAAAATCACATAAAATCATTACAAAATGTGGCCTATATGTTATTCCGATGTATAACCTATATTACTATGAAGTTTCATCCAAATCCTTCCAGTAGTTTTTTTCTGAAAGAGTAACAAACATACATCCATACTCACAAACTTTCGCATTTATAATATTAGTAGGATTAACAATCATTTAATTCGACCTACCACAAAGTTACATATATAGATTACAAAGTTATAAAGAGAAAATAATACACATGTGGCGAGCTAGTGTCTGAACTAGGGGTGAGCCTGTATCTCAGGTCATTAGCTATCCCCTTATTTCTAATTCATTATTAATATCTAATGAAAAATAAATATTAAATCTCAAACATTATATATTAAAATGGGTGTGTGTGCGTGTGTGTGTGCATGCGTGTTATTTTCTGATACCCTTTCCCTTTTAACTATCTAGTTGTTAAATACATTACATGTATGTTAAAACAAAATAAACCAATTTGTACGTTACAAAGCGCTTCGACAATTTAATCGAGTTACCTTTCCAGTGCAGCGGCACAAGGTAATTTAGCATGTGCTCCGGGGTCAAGGTTGGAAACGTAGAGAAACAGGTCAGCGGATGCAGCCAACGAGATGTGATATTAAGTTAATAGAAAACTTTATAATTGAACATGTACTCTACTCTAGTTAATGACTTTACAAGTCTTTGTAAAGATACTATATTGGGTATATTTTATCAAACCATATGGTAAATTAATATGTAAAATGAATTAAATTGTTTAAATTTATTTAAAAAAAAGACTTGCAAAATGGTGGTAGAAAATCAATCAATCAGTTAACTGTCTGCGGCAGTCCACTGCTGGACATAGGTCACCAAGAAGCGCCACCTAGCCTTCACGTATCCAGTTTCTGCCAGCCGCCGCAGTTGCACCATTTAGCCGAGAGGCGGCCAATACTACGTTTACTGAGACGCGGTCTTCACCACCAGCACTCGTCTGCTCCAACGATTGTCGGATCTCCGACAAACGTGACCAGCCCATTGCCACTTCAGTTTGCTAATTCGAAAGGCTATGTCGGTGACTTTAGTTTTCTGGCGGAATTGTTCATTCATGTTCATGGTAGAAAATAGTCCACATTAATAGTCGAACAGAGGATACGAACTCACGACATACATATCTTAAGCCCGAGCCTTGCTAACTAAGCTCTATTTGTATCAATTTAATAACTCTTAAATAATAATTATATTAAAATACGTTCTATTTTTCAATCTTTTTTATGTTCTTGCCCCTCTTATAAACGTTTAAGATATTATAATACGTTTGATATTTAACTAGATGAAACGTATTATGTTAAACTAAATTTCTAGGCCAATCACATCACATCGGGATAGAAATATAAAACCCTCAATTTTTTCACAAAAAAGATTAAATCTTTCACGTCAACATCTGACTTTTCTTTCCACCCCGATAATCCAATAAATGGGATTGAGGAACATCTTGTTCAGAGTGCCGAGTGGCGCAATAATGGAAATTTTCACCGATTCACATAGAATACACCAGTCAGAACTATAGTGACCATGCGCTCTGCTTTAAAAAGTAACACTATGCCAGTATTTTTAAGAAAACACTTGCGTTAACTTTTTTCGTATAAAAATGTAATCACAAGTTATCTGTCAAAAAATTATTACCAACTATTAAAACTAAGACATGCCAATGAACATTTTCTAACATATAATTTTATAAGCTAGATAGATTACGCTAAAATTAAATTACTTATTAATTTGTATTGGTTAGATTGTAATACAATAGAGTGTAAAGTGCTCTTTATACATAGAAAAAAATATATTAAAATAGTAACTAAAATACATTTTTCCGCTGTATGCAAATCAGTATATTGCCGTTCTCAAAGCTCATAAGTTATAGAGACATTTTCTCTTAATTTTTTCCTCTAAAATTTGTCTCTATGTTCGTTCAAACTTATCGTGAGAACGCAAAAAGGATTCTAAAAGAGCGCTCATGAAACGATTGAGAAATTTGTAATGAAGAATTCTAAGAATATGCACCTGCGCGAACATCTAAGAAAAAGATTTTGTTATTATTGTAATGAAATGTGATTTACTGAAATCTATTGTTACGCAACTTATGTCCCGTTTTATCCTTAAAAGGAACGGTCATACTAGTCATTCATCGCCCATTACAGATATCTATCCACTTGAAATTCTAAGAACACCCTATTTCGTACTATAATACTTATTGGTGTAATATAAAATTGTAGGAAATAATCAACTTTTATTACGTAATGTGAATGTAATAAAAGTAAAAAGAAATAACCAAAAGAAAAAGGATTAGACATTCAAATAAAAACATATTTTGCGGTACAAAAAATACAATTAAAATCAAATATTTTGATATCAATCATATTTTTAAAATACAAATTTAACCAAATTCAACTCTTCGTGCTAGCAATCTGTTCTACTAATAGGCTGGTCATGCCTGTCAAAGAAACGACAACCTCTGTAATAGACGAGTGCTGGAGTGGAGACTTTTTCTTGGCAAAAATAGTGTCAAATCGTCTGACTTGATGAAATAACATTTTTCGCAGTACGACTAGCAAAAATTAAAAGGTTAAAGTCGAAGATCGGGTTACTGAGCGCACTTGAGGGGAGGCTTATATCCAGCAGTGTACTAACATAGACTGTTATAGTAACGAGCAACATATTATTTAAAATATCTTGCCCATAAGGGGAAAAATACTTACTGCAAGGTGAATGTCTTTTATCAATAAAAAAAAATCATATACGTATATATGATTTTTTTTTCTTTATATTCAATGCATAACAGGTTCATTATTACAAAATCTACTTTTAAAATTACGATATCATGCAAAAATTCACTTTCTTTAGTCATTATATAAAGTATACGAAAGCCAACTTTTACGTAGTTGTAACTGATGTAAGACTTAGTGTGTGCAATGAACTGAAAAAGAAAACTCATGTTAGCGAATGCTAAACTGTGTTTCTCCGACGCGACTCGCTCGTTCGGAAAACTTTGTACGAATATGTATGTACGTTTAGTGTAGCATTCATAGTATAGTTCCTTTAACAATTCGTTTAACCTTTTTGCGCCGAAGACCGTATATTCCTGTATGTGCAATATGTATTTTTACAAGTATATAATTACCAAATTCATATTTTTAATTTAGTACAATATTCTTGTAGAGACGCCGATTACCGTACTGTTCCGGTAAATGTATGCTATAACGACGAAGACCGTACGATTCCGCAAACTTCGAAAACTGCCCGTCTTAATAGGAAAATATCATGTCCCGAAAGGGTTAAATATTGTATTTCATTAGAAGTACAAAAATTGAAGATTTTTTTGTTTGGCTTGATCCATTTAAAACATTAAGAAAACTTATGTTATTATTTGAGGTTTTCTACGACACCTACAATATATTTTTTATTTTTTGAATGACGACTATGTTTTTAATATTAATAGAACTCTCGTTAACCATTTCAACTAAGCTAATAATACTTGTGCTAGAATTCATATTAAAAGTCAAGTGGAAGATACGAACTCATGATGTTCAGATTGTAAGTTCGAGACTCCGACTGAGCTATTGGCTTCTTAAAAATGTATTAGTTCTAACGATTTTAGCTTTTAGAAGACAGTTGGTCCCTCTCGGCCCTTTTTTTCTATTTATACTTCTTTAAATGAAACGCTATTGTAATCACAATAATTAAACCAATTATTGACAAGAATAGAAGTCCGTTGAGTTGGCTATTTGTTATTCTCTGCTAACTTTCCTTGTTTGTGTTAATACACCAAGTTCTGTTAAATTGTGTCAATCACACATTGAATAGAAATCGAAATTCGATGAGAGTCAAGTTTTGTGTAAACTTTAGTAGGGTCCGTTGGGAGAGATAAGCTAATTAGAAAAGTTTGAACTAAAAGGTGACATCTTCCGTTACTTTCTAAATAAACAGAAAATATATTTTCAATGTTATTAATGTTCACAATAGGTTTGTATTTGCTTGTTATAATGACGACCAATTGACTCAGTCCTCGGAGTCCTCCGCCCGCGGAGTTAACGGTCGCGGGTTCGATTCCCACATCGGAATAAATATATGTTTGGATTACAAATATTTATTCCGAGTCTGGTAACCTTGCCAATCCCCATTGGACAAGCGTGGTGGGTTAACGTCCGTTCCTCCAGAAATGGAGAGGCCCGTGCTCAGTAGTGGGACATATATGGGCTGTTAAAAAAAATGCAAAGAATCATTTCCCATCACTCATATTCTCTAGTTTAACACATTTAATTCAATCAACAGTTGGAAAAATCCTAAGTTGACACCTTTGACACGTTTGAGATTAGTCCAATGTAATATCATATCTCAAAAATCTTGCCTATGTGTAATTTTAGTAATAATAAAGTTAGACTAGATTCACTGCTAAATTATCATTGCCTCCCCTTGGGGAGGTAACAATAGTCCAGCATTATCATCAGGATAATCCACTTATCCTGATGATAATGAGAGTATTTAAATTAAGATTCATGTTTAAATCATTACATAGAAATAAAATAAAGCATATACAATTTTTTACATTATTGTATGGCATACACAAACTTAAGTTTTTTCCTATACCGTCCTGATGTGGTGTGGGTATACATATAGTGGGTGCGTGTGCTCAAATTGTGTATTGTGGGTAGTGTAAGTGTTTTGTTCTCTTGAGATATGGAAACGTGCAATTTAAAAACTAATTTTAATCTTACGTTTGATATAAAATTACTTATTTCTCAACAAATCATAAATATATATCGATAGCCCGCTGAGTATGATACCGAGCCCTTATAGTTATCTTAAATATGTACATAATTTATATTTTTTAACAGTTCATATATCCCACTGCTGAGCACGGGCCTCTCCATTTCTGGAGGAACGAACGTTAACCCACCACACTTGTCCAATGCAGATTAGCTGGGTTAGCAGACTTGGAATAAATGTTTGTAATCCATACATATATTTATTCCAATACGAGAATCGTACCCGCAACCATTAACTCCTGGAACGGAGGGCCTCGCCACTGAGCCAATCGGTCGTCAATTATATCACTTATATAATATAAAAATGAAAATGGCTAGGTATATGACTAGAAAATATTCATAAAATACTTTTACATACCCCTCGCAAGCAAAATAATTTTCTGTTTGAATACAAAGTGTCCTTAAAGTTATTATGTTCCTCAAAGGTTGTTCAAACGACACTTTCCGTTTATTTAATACCAGTTGGTAGTTTACGTTCGTAGTCCGTCAGGTGAGTTGAATTAGTTTCGGAACTTTACAAAGTTAATTTAATTCTTTTTAATATAGGTAAGTATTCGTCATCTCATTTCTTCCTGTAGATGGTATACGAAGCGACTGTGGGAGATAGACAGATACAGAAGATAGTCTACCTGAGAATTAAAATCAATCTACATTCAATCTGCCCGCCAAGCATGGGGACTGCAGCAAGATCTGCTTATTTTAAATAAGTCTCATATCCAGCAATGACGTAGATGAATGATTGAAGATTCATCATCATCACATTTAGAATATCATATATTTAATCATCGAAAATAAATACTAGTTTATAAATGGACAATGGTGTCCGGTGGCAGACAATTTTTCAATCCCTAATATTAGTTCACACTCTCAATATATAGATATGTATATGTATTTACATAGCTCGTTCTAATTTTTAATCATAAAATACTTTTTATTCATTCACTCACTCTTCAAATAAATTTTTTGAAACTCGTAGTAGATGATACTTGATTTTAATACAGTTTTTTTTCCAAACAATTCATTTTTTTTTTTTTCACAGCCCATATATGTCCCACTGCTGAGCACGAGCCTCCGCATTTCTTGAGGAAAGGCTTGTCCAGTGCGGGGATACCAGACTCGGAAACTGATTTTATAATTAATTAATTAAATTTTATTAATTACTTTTAGTTTTATATAGGATTTTAGTAAGATACAACTTTAAAAATAATAATAAATTTTACAGTGGCGAAGCGCGTAGATTGTTGGAAATAATTTTTATTTTTTTATACTACTTATTATTATAATTGTGACACACTTTTATTTATTACAACAAATTATTATAAAAAAGAGGATGTAAATCGTGTTTTAATATAGGGTGACCATATTTATATTAGTTTATAGGTCATATGATTGAAAAAGCAGTAAATGTTACAAATCTAATTGTGCCACCGGACATTACCAAGACTCTTGGTTTAAAGAAAACGCACAAATATCAAGTCTAACAAACAATGTCCTTCACAACCAGTGGACATAAATTTTCGACAGAAATACAATATGATTGAGGAGGGTTGCGTGGAAATAGGCGTGTAAACAATCAACCATAAGGGTTCTATTTAGCGGGCTATCGATATAGATTTATGATTTGTTAAGAAAATTATTTATTTTATTATCTTATGTTTGATATAAAATTGCACAATAGCAATTTTATATCAAACATAAGATTAAAATTAGTCTTCAAATTACACGTTTTTTGATATCGCAAGAGAACAAAACACTTACACTACCCACAATTAATGAACGATTTGAGCGTAGTGGGTACGTATCCACTATACAAACACCCGCATCTTATCAGGACGATTTATATAACTTAATTTAAGTTTGTGTACGCCGTACAATAATGTAAAAAAGTAAATATAATAAATGAAAAAAAAAAAACTACCAACACTAGAATAAGGACGGCATGATGATAAACATTACAAATGATGTTTGATATTCATTGTCAATGATGTTTATACACTTAGTTTATTAGCTTTTAAAGCTTCATTTGTTTGAACGTCAACTTCATTATATATTAACATAAGAAATTACATTTCCTTATCAAACAGCTTGCCAAATATCAAACTTCTACCAACATTTAACAATCAGGTTTCCTTGGATGAGAAGAAACGGCGATAGAAACTCTGCAGGATACATAGCGATGTCATATATTTTTAATTATTTAATAAATTAATGTCCGAAAAATCAATCATGCGGTGTCATCGTCCTGTGCAATACGGTTGTAAACGTGTGAACTATTAACTCAAAATATAATCGCCACACAGTTGAACCATATAAACACAATTTGCATGTATTTATACAGCGGAGTCCTGTGTGTGATTAGTATGATTTTGTATTCCCTACTATTCAAAAATAATCCCTAATATTCATGCAACAGGTAAATGATAATTAACAATTATTTTTTATCATATATTAACACTAAGCGTATATATACAATATATATTTAGTATTAATAAATACATAAAATAAGATATATATTTGATATAGAAAACATTAGTCAGAACGCCCTAAAGGTAAGTAATCCTATTACGAAAAATGTTTATCAAAGAAAAGCACTCAAAATAAGTCTTTGATATTGGTCAAAGAATGATGTAAATAGGCTTATATTTTTTATATATAAAAAACTTTAATTGAATATATATGTGCATATAACTGGAGCACTAGCAACTCACAATTATGGCACTCATCTGTAGATACAATGCAGCAAATAAATGGTAAGATTTAATTTAAGGCAGAAATACCCAACTTGTTTCGATATCTACCAATTACATAATCAGTTCCTTTTCATAAGTTTAATCATCAATCATATTTCATTAATCATCGAATCATATTTTACATCACTCAAGATGATTTTTAATATATTTGAATCATATTTTTATTTGCCTTTCAAGAATCAACTGGGCTAATGTATGCGAACAGTTGGTATTATATATATATATATATATATATATATATATATATATATATATATATATATATATATATATATATATATATATATATATATATATATATATATATATATATATATATAAACGCGATCATTATGTATTTAGCTATTGCTTTTTTTTTTGTTGGACGCAATATCCGGTTAAACCAATATTTCCTCAGTAAACTAACTGTTTTCTGGCCTATTTGTTTATAATGTATGTAGGATAAATTACGTTCTGGTTATCATTTTTCAATGTTCGTGAAAGTTGTTTTTCGGCAGGAATAATTCAATAATGTAAACACTTTTTTTGTAGACACTTGTTCGTAAACATGTTATATTGTTTTTAAATAGGATTTTATACAGAAGAAAAGTAATTATTGACTATCTATCTATTTAATAATAGTAATAATTATGTTAAAAATTTATTAAATAAAATAATTAATTATTTTATATATTCATTCCGTACTATATAGGTAGGAAATGAACCGTAATAATTCAGCTACTATTTAAGACTAGTAACCCTACACTCACACATAAATTCCTACTGTCCCGAACACAATTTAATCCCGCCAAAGTTCGCTCGACCATAACCGTTACTCGACATTACGTAAGCTCATATCTTTCATGTTCAATATTATTGCAAACCACAAATACTATACAATAGTTTTAATATTTCGGAATTGTTGCGAATATTTACTGCCGCTGTTTTCCACTACTGCACAACTCATCACATAGAAAAGATCTTTCCCTAGTAACTAGATAAGTGGCGATCTAATATGGTGCGCTTTTTCCAATAACTTCTTCCACGCACTATTCTGTGAAATTTTATATAAATATTTCCAAACCAATACAACATTTCTTCTCTCACAGCCCATATATGCCCCACTGCTAAGCACGGGCCTTCCCATTTCGGGAGGAACGGACGTTAAACCACCGCGGATCCAATGACATCCAATGCGGACTGGCGGGTATACCAGTCTCAGAATAAATATCTGTAGGCCATACATATATTTATTCCGATGCAGGGATCGAACTCGCGACCGCTGACTCCATGGGCGGGAGGCCGCGCCACCGAGCCAAATGGTCATCACATTAATACAACATTGCAATCTCTAAAAACTAAAATACAAATTTCTCAAAAGTTTGATTGATTTCCATCAAGCGCAATGTTTGCTAGTTTGCCTTGAAACCGTCTGAAATAAATGTGAATTGCAGACAGTCACAGTAAAATATTGGGAAGGAAAAACAATATTTATTATAAAACAAGAAAGACGCTTATAATAAAAAATATTGGGATTCTAACAAACGTTGATATCGTTACAAATTATAAATGGAGTTCAAATCTAGAGAGCAAATAAGATCGTCGATCGTGCCCGCTAATTTTCGTTTACACTTCATCGACTCAGTAAATACGTACGATAAATATTATGATATCAAGGCGTATCATATTAAAAAGTTAGAAAATACATCTTCGACTTTCCGTTCACAACCGTCTTTCGATATTAAAATTTTTCATGATACCTTCGTATTCTGTGTTGTACAAAATAATAAATATGAATTAATTTATTGTATTTCAAATGTTATTTTAAACATGAAATCTCTTTAAAAAGTATTCTTATGAAATTTTGAATTCATGAGAAGAAATAATTTAAAATTATCTCCAACCAATTCTTGACAAATATTGTTCAGCTCTTGTGAATTTCAGACACGATGTGAAGAAAACTTCACATCGTGTCTGACGCCAAAATAGTCAAAGAGACAAAAGTCCATAGACCCGGACCCTAGAACGGATGGGAAAAGATCGCGCTGTTGAAAGGACAAATCTTAAACTGCCGTCCGGTCGGTCGCCCCATGGTTGCTAAGAATCAGTGATCGCGAATTTAAATCAGCTACAAGATAATAATAAACCGCACAAGACCGAAGTTTCATCCCAACCATCTGGATGAGTGGCGATCAAGTGTTACGGTGCGTTTTTCCAGAAACTTCTTTCCACGCACCATTGCCCTGTTGAATCAGATACCTTCAGCGCTGTTCCCAAACTAATATGACATCGGAACCTTCAAAAACAAGCCAAAATAATTCTTAAACGTTCCTGCAATGCCTATGTCACTGCGAATTTCTATGGGTGGCGTTGATTTCTCTCTATCAGGTGACACTCCTGCTCGTTTGCCTACCCCATAGAAATCGTATACGATAAATCACTGCTGTTTTTTTTAAACCAATATTGATTTCTCGTATCCGGAGGCCAAGACACCTGTTGGGCCCTCGAGCAAAGTAATAAGTATAAAAAAAGACAAACTAAGAAGCGATATACCGAAGCGACCACAGATATTCATAACATCTAGAGCACGGCAGTTACATTGCTTGTCTTTTAAAGGAAAGCGAGATGAGGAAGAAAGATGAAGAAAGTGTAATGTAATGAAGGATGGTCCAAATGGCTCACATGTTAATATGTATTTAGATGATGATGATGATGACTCAAACAAAACTATAAATCTATATTAACCATAAAGTACGTTTAAACTAATCATCTTCGGTGTATAGTTAGTTATACTATAACGGGTTTTCCATTCATACGATTTCGATAAATATTCATCGAGTTGCAATAAAAAGCGAGAAAATAACTGTGAAAATAATTGAATTCCAGATTAGTTTACGCGCGAGAATATTGGATTTCCGTTGGAAACTGCATATAAATATATACCATAATACATATTGCAACTTTGTACGAATTGCGGTGACTAAATATTTTATATATAATTTCTGTATCAATTATTAAAACTTCATATTGTGTGCCTGAATAAGTGACAATGTGACATTTTTCCCATCGAGAAAAATATTTATATGAAACTCTAATAATAATTGATATGAAACCTAACTCAGAATAATAATATAAAACTCAAAATTAAGTACCTGTGACCGGTACTTAATTCTTAGTATTATATTATTATTCTGAGTTAGGTTTGGAAAAGCCTTAGTCTATAACTATGGTTAATATTTAGATATTTATTTGTGTTAATTTATTTACTTTAATTAACAATAATTATTTTTGAAATCCATAGAATAGAACAAAATAGGGTAGAATAAAATGGTAGGGTGGATTAGCAGGTCTCCCAATCCCGCCGCAGAGTAGGGCAGCGGAGGAAACCCTTCCATGCTCTCCTAAAACCCCTATAGGCGAGGCTTAGGTTGGGAAGAAGGATCTCGTCGCCTATAATCTAAGCCTCGTGGAGGCGCAACCTGTGTTCCCATAAGTGAGGAGGGAGTGGAGAACTCCAGTTGCACTCCATCATCTTAATTGGGCTTCAGTCACATAGCGCCATCGGAACCAGTAGTCTGTACTGTTTTCTGCAGTTTCCACAAACGGCGCAGAGTGGAACACCGTGGGGTTTTAGTTGGTAAAGTCCAAACAACATAATTTCTTCAAAGAGGTCTATGAATATTTCCCCATGAAGAAAAAGGATGGATTATGATTGAATAGGATGGATCAAGACGGAACAGAGCGAAACAGAATAGAACAAAATAGAACACTATAATTGGAGACTCCTATATCCCAAAAGCAGTAATTATACCGTATACAAATATTTTTTCCCATTTTATGATTTTTTTGTAAAAAGTTAAACTTTCTTTTTTATTAAAATTTTTTTTTCATTCTTATTTATCTTGTTTCATTAATGACTAGCTTGTCGGTGAGCGAAGATCGCCTGCGGCGCGTACATTCGCATTATGTTCATTTTGTCTACAAGGACTTTTTGAATGGACCCTTATATATTTGTATAAATATGTAACATATATATGTTATACTAGCTTTTGCCCGCGGCTTCGCTCGCGTGGAATTTGGTCTGCCACATTAAGTTTCGTGACAGATCATTTTAAATAAATATATTTTTTTTACTTAATTTATGGTTCAAAATTTTGGTCATAGTGGTTTCCACATAAAAAGTAGATATATGTGTATATCGCGGAGTTTTATATAGAACTATTCAAGACAAACAATCCTACAGTACATCATCTTTGTGTAACTCCAATGGTTTAGGCAGCGTACGCCAAGATGTATTGTTATATTACGACCAATATTAAATAAAATCATTACAAATTGTTGCCTATATGTTATTCCGATGTATAAACCTATATTACTGTAAAGTTTCATCCAAATACGTGCAGTAGTTTTTTTCATGAAAGAGTAACAAACATACATCCATACTCACAAACCTTCGCGTTTATAATATTAGTAGGATAGGACTAGTAGGAAGTAGGATGTTACATATCTAACATAATATTTTCTTTCGCACCTAACTAATCGTAAAAGACGTAGCTATCGATTATTGAGTTCTCAGAAAATCTTTTCTTGATATGTTATATGGGTGATAATGCACTGACGCTATTTATAAAAACATTGAAAAGTATAGTCATAAAATTTATAATTATTTATATTTATAAGTTGTCAAACAACTGTCAGTAATCACAATAAAAATACTTTTTCTCTTGCAATTCAGAGCACCGACGGGAAAACATGAAACTTTTGAAACGGAACTAGTTATAAAACTTGCTACGTACTCGTTCAACACATTTCCTTTTATAATTATGAAGCGGATCACGAAGGTAAAGGCTTAAGGCTCGGAAGCTGGCGTACAGAAAGTGCCCACAGAGTAAGAGCTAGTTAATATTTTATTAAATCCTACAATAAATATGCAAGTAGAGAAAGGGATGATTAGATGGTTTGAGCACATAGAAAGGATGGATGAAAGACGACTGGCAAAACAAATTTACGTTGCGAATGTGGATGGAAGGGTTGATAGGGGAAGACCACGGAAAACCTTAACCAAATTGCTGAAGTTTATAAGAAATGCCAAGTCAATCAAAGTCTTAACCAGCGGGCTTGCATGAGAAGAGCAATGAGTGTGGAGGAAGCAAGGAAAGTATGCCGAGATCGTAGCAGATGGAGATCTGTAGTCTCTGCCTACCCCTACGGGAGATAGGCGTGACGATATGTATGTATAAATATACAATATATATGTGTATATACACCACAATAGTGGTAGAGCCGTAGTAGAGTAGGTACTGATTCAACCGGGGAAGAAGAAAATAAATACCACATCTAAACCAAGATATCAGCGGAGTCAAGAGGTTGCATTTTACTAGCTTAGAAGTGTTTTCTAATATTACATAATAAATACTGCTACAACCTAGTTTAACGATTTTTTGAAAATATTTTTATACAAGAGATATAAGAAATGGAGCAAGCGAGCCATTTGATGATAAGTACTCACAGCCTTCCAACTACAATAGGCTTTAATTGTATATGTGTTATATACAATTAAAGCCTATTGTAGACGGAAGGCTATGAGTACTTATCATCAAATGGCTCGTTTGCTCCATTTCTTATATCTCTTGTATAAAAATCTTTTCAAAAAATCGTTAAACTTGGTTGTAGCAGTATTTATTATATAATATATTATTTGAAAAGGCTGTAATACACTTCCCAAAAGGCTTGAAAATTTCATCTAGGTATTTTGAAATTGTTTGATCGAATCTTACTTTTAGTTATTTAACGGAAAATTTTATAGAAAATTATATAGATAAATAAATGTTTCGCATGTTGTTTGTTGTTTCACTCATTTTATTTAAATTAATTTTTAATAATTTATATTAACTTACCCAAAAGTTTATAGCTAGAGAGTGCTTTTCGGAATTAATTCCTATCCTATTTTTACATAAATATTATATAAGTACCATAAATAAACTATTTAAAGTTAACATGCTCGTTTTGTGGCCCGGCCGCGGCAAGGTAGTGCAGGAAGGATATTAGATATTTTGCCCTCATCTCCGTTAGAAGCTAGTGAATGAGAAAACAAGCTTTTCTTAAGCGTCTCGTTCTGTATAAATATACATAAATACCGATAACTCTTCCCTACATGAACTCTCTCGTACGAAGTTTCCTTTTCAACGAGTGACATCGAATAAATCTATCTGATCAATTCCACCTGGATTTATCGAGTAATGTCGATTGGAAGAGTGCAGATGCTCTAGTTCCTTGCAGTGTTTGAATTGATGCACCAAATTCTCTTAGTAATGACACGTTGTATAGAAATTGTTGGCAGAAATTGTCCAAAATATCAATTATATAAAAAAAATACAAGAAACATTTTTTTCCTGGATATTTTTGCATGCTGCATAACTTGACTTGAAATTGACAGCTTGTTCAATACTACGTACCTAATCTGTATGTACGAAAAAATGAATTATAAAATGTTTTCCCAATGCGATTTAAATAACTGTCTTCGTAAATCAGCTTATAAGCCCAGGGTCATGTATGTAAAAAACCAATGAATATAAATGAGGTGTATGTAAAATGTTATTAGAACACACAACACTTTGTTAGAAATAAAGTGTTGTCTCTTACGTGATCTTTATAATTAAATATCGTATATAGATAGTCTTTTTATAGTATAATAAGGATACTAATGGTAGAGCCACGCTGCAGACGAATATTTTGTCAAGAATGACATATTATTTGTCTGTAGCATGAATGGGCTCGCCCGGGAAGTACCACACTCCCGCAGGAAACCGGCGTCTGAGTGGTAGCTTAGCTACCGCGCTTCGTACGGTGAACGGTCTGAGTTTCGGAGGCCCAACATCCTCCCCTTCCCACTCCCACTCCTCCTTCCACTCCCATAATTTCACTTTCCTTTAAGGTTGGCAACACTTCCGCACTGCCTATGGCGTTGCGGATGTCTATGGGCGGCGTTGGTTGCTTTCCATCAGGTGAAACGCCTGATCGTTTGCCCTATGCCATAAAAAAAACTAATACTTTGAACATATTTGCTTTATACTATTATCTCTTGATATAGTATACGGTCTGATATAATGCATTTATTTTAACTAACCTTATAAAAATTAAAAAATTACATCACTTTTTCAAATGCGAATTATAATTTAATACGTAATGATCGAATGTCAAATTCAGGAAAGTACAATAGTAGTAAATCTTCCTTTGATATTGGGCAAAATAACATTCATTCCGAAGATTGTAACTCAAACGCGATTTTCACTTAATTGTTTATGCTTACGATTCAAAGCCGCGTATTCGCTTCTCACGACCATTGAAGAATGCCGAATTATTTTTCTAACTATGTATGTACATACACTTTTACCTTAAAGTGAGTTTAACAACAATTGTAGTAATGTCATAATATTTCTTATCCTCAAATTTATTTTATAAATACATTGATAGAGAAACTCATTTGTTTTATGCTAATCTACAATCTCTTATGGAGAAGTTAGAATAACTTCGTCGTGGATAACTTTTTTTATTAAATGACAATACTCCCTCGGGCACTTTAGGCGGAATGTAAAGCTCAAATTTTTTGCCAAACAGTAAAGTTTAGAAGTATAGCCGGGATACTTGTTAGTCGCGGGTTTTTTTAACGGTTTCCTGTACCTATTGAGGGTAAATTTGTACTGAAATAAGTATACGGAAAAATGTTTTCTTTCTTGTAAGTAAACAATGTTTTGAATAGAAAATAATGTATTCATTCATAAACATTGCTCGTGTTAAAATATAAAAATAACATTATTTCTTTAATTTGGGGCATCAATTACTAATTCATTATATATATATATATATATATATATATATATATATATATATATATATATATATATATATATATATATATATATATATATATATATATGTATATATATAAGTAAGTAAGAAATAAACGCACAGGTAGGTATTTTTTATCATTAATAACTACTTATAGATGTAAATTGCTTACTTAGGGCAATCCCAAAATCCCTATTTGCGTATTGGCTCTGTAGTATGTTCCACGATATATTTAAATATATCAATAATGTGAATAATGTGAGAAGAAAAGAGAAGTAAAGAAAGAGGAAAGAAACTATGACTCAAAAACTGTATACTAACCGAACGAAACGCGATAACATATAAAAATGGTCCCATGTAACATCGATGTCCTGGGCCAATCATGCCGCATGAGTCTACCGATAGTGATAGCGGTAGAGCCACGCTGCAGACGAATACTTTGTCAAGAATGACATAATATTTGTCTGTAGCATGAATGGGCCGGCTCGCCCGGGGAAGTACCACACTCCCGCAGACAACCGGCGTCTGAGTAGGTACTTAGTTCTTAGAGTTAGTAGTTGCTGAGCGGCCGGTAGCTTAGCTGTCGCGCTTCGTACGGTGAGCGGCTGAGTTCCGGAGGACCAACACTTCCCCCTCCCCCCTCCCACTCCCATAATGACACTTTCCTTAAAGGTCGGCACCACTTCTGCACTGCCTATGGTGCTGCGGATGTATATGTGCGGCATTGGTTGCGTTCCATCAGGTGACACGCCTGCTCATTTGCCTTCCTATCCCTTAACAAAAGGCAGAAAAAGTGTAAAAATGAATTTTGGCATTATAAAAATAAACATAATATAAATTAAATAGGCAATGCACTCGAAGTATATATCGACAGCCTAATTTATTTATTAATGTATAAAATAGTCGATGAACACATGCAAAACAAACATTAAGATAATTAAGTTCTGGCAAGTGACAAGGGCGTAATGACTTCCTTTGTTCTCGAAACTTACAAAGGTAGCGTATGTATCAACGAAATAGTTCAGATACGTTGTTAAACTGGATCGACTGTAACGGCGCAAAATTAAATTTTCACATAAAACAACATCAATGGCGCAACGCTACACATCCATTGTCGAAGTAAACGGTCTCAGGTATCAAACCTGAATCAGCAAGTCTTTTTAATACAAAAAAAAGATAACAGCTTATTAGCAATAAAAGTCAACAAAACTTAAAACATGTTGAAGGAATATAAGTATTATATATAATAAATGTACAATAGCCTAAAATTTTATTTAAAGTAGGCCTATTTTTTATAGGTAATATTTGAAAAAAAAATTATATTATAATATTTTTAAAATTTTATAATATAAAAAATATACTGGAAGGAAATTAGAAATGGGTATAAAGTGTTGTATAATGCATTCCATTAATAATGTTCATGTAATAAAAAATTACTTTGTAGTTCCCGGAATAGAATAGATAGGACCTTTGAAACTCCGCTTAGGTGCTTCTAAACTGTCTTTGACCTAGATAAATGAACATATTGTATAGTTAAAGAAAAGACTGTTAATTTAAAATTTCAAAGAGACTATTAAATCAAATATTCAACGTAAATTGTAACTTAGAAGTAAGAGCAAAAACAATAAAGATTTTTAATTTGAGATGAAGACATAAATAAATTAAAACAAACATATTTGCTATGTAGCGTAAAAGAATATTAAATTATTTTAAGTTTAAAAAAGATATTTTGAAATAAACAATAGATTTTTAATAAAAATATTATTATAATATGAAGCTGAGAGAAAGACTTACTATAGATAATACGAAATAAACCCGCTATAAGCAAAATAAAATGAAAGGAATACGTATTAATGCCATCACTTTGCGTTAATTATAAAAATAAATAACCGCACTCGAAATAGACATCTAAAGGATACAAAAATAAATAGTTTTTAAATTAAGCCAGCACGGAGTAAATATAATGATACAGCATCATTTCCAAATCGATTCGACATTGAAATCTAAAAAAATCAAGCCTATTCATATCCCATAAGCCAGCAATGTATCTGTAATTTTTATGGTGTTGCGAATGTCTATGGGCGACGTCAATTGTTTTCCATCAGGCGAATAGCTTGCTTGCTTGCCTCCCTATCCCATAGATAAAAATATATTACATTATACCATCACAAGTTGTGATATTTGAGTCTTTTAAACTAAATGATAAGAAATATATTGAGAACAAATCTGACATAACAATGGGTTACTTATTCATTCGCCAGAGAGAAAAAAACATCAAATCAGATAGATACAAAGGTCTTTACTCTACTATCAAATAAAAAAGTATTTAAATTTTTCAATCAGACATTCAAACTAGGTACTTTGTATTATTTGATGGGAATTAGTTATAACTATTATGCTAGTATCATTTTAAGATATTATATAGTAATATCTTAAAATGTACTAGTTTGCTTGTCACGGTTACATCTTTGTAAAATGATGGCTATTTTACCAAAACCTTCTATTGCCTTTTTAGTCAACTTAAAAAGTTACGATACACGCATTTATTTCATATCACTTCACTTATACCCCTAAATTGAAATATATTGCATAATACGCCACCACAATTAAACAATATAACTCATAACTATATAATATTATAAAAATAAAAAAAAAACAACGACACTCATGTAAGTTGGCGGGAAAAGTCAAATTAAGTACTTTAAAAAGGAGATTCCTAATCCACCGCCGAGATTTTAATAATCATTTCACAAATAGCATAGACAAAACTTTGTTACAAAAGGCAATCTGGCATGTAAAACGTACCTAAGGCTCTCACTTTTACATTTTCCCATTCTCTGAAAACACAGCTTAATAGACTAGACCTACTATTAAATTATTAAAATCTGTTTTGTTTAACTGTACAACTTTTCGAGTATACAAATTCGGCACATTATCAAATTAACTGTTTTTTTAAAACTTTGCTTTACTAAATAATATTTCTCAAACATTTTTAATATTACTATTTTTCATTTATTTTTGTTTTTATAATGATAGCTGAAATTTTAGCAGTATAATCAAAATATTTTCGATTATTATTTAAAGACTAGAAGGTGACATGAAATCAATAGTTCTACAACTTACTGATTACACCAATAATGTTTTATCATAAATGAAGTTAACGTTTCAAAATTATATGCATAAAAATATTTTTATTGAATATATTATACAATTGAATAATTATTAATTAAATTAATAAATGTAAATTGATTATAAATTAAATTAATATTAATAAATTATATAAATTTATAATGATTATTAATTAAATGTATAATAATTATTAATTAAATTAATAATTAATTTTATCCTTTTAAAAAAAAATTACATTTAAACTGTATTACAAGAACAACGTCAACAGTTCGAACGGAAACTACGAGTATGTAAACTTTTCGCGCGAATTCTCTCGACGAGCGCGTCCCGTGGGAGAGCGTCAACGGGATGCGTCATAAAGCGACTGCTCGTAAATCCTAGATCGCTCCTGAATCCCGCCTGGGGACGTACTACCCCCGCACCCGCGGTCCCTCTCGTCGCTCAGGCAACGGCATTGAGGTACACGTATAGAACTCCACAATTTTATTCAACAATTTGGGACATGAAATTAAAAAAGTAATATAAAAATTTAAACTCATTTCCTACTTTTGTATCCTACTAAATATCTATATAACTATACAAGAGAATTTTTTTTCTGCTTTTTGAAACCGAAATTAATTATTTAAATTCAATTAATGAATTAATATTTTAAAACACTGTATTAACATCAAGTGTCTACTACAAGTTTAAAAAAATGTATTTGAACTTGAGTAGATTTATAAAAAAAGGATTTTATTAACCATTAAAAATTTGAATAAGATATATAAATATGCATAGATAGTGTGGGAGCTAATAGAAGGAATTGAACATAAGTGGTCTTTCAAATAATTTATCCAGTCATATTTTCTTTTGCTGGCAATTAAATGGCACAGCGAATTCGGATACGGAATCAACCACGTCGGGATATGTACGACTTATAGGTACAAATGTATTGTCCAAGTTATTTGTGTTATTATGGCGCGACAAAGAAAATGCTAACGTGTGGTTTAATGCATTTTTTATACTCCATTTTTAATATTATCATATCCAAATAGAACATTAGGTCCGTTCTTCACTTTCCTTGTTAATATTAAGTCTAATTTGTTTCATTCAGATTCGCCTGGAACTGTCACATCAACGAAATTGTTGATAGTTTAATAAATATTCCGTTTGATGACAATTTTAAGCCATGAAGCATGAAGCATTGAAGCCATATGAATCGTGGAATCGAGCAAATCTGTCCACGATGTGAAAAATATTCTTGATTCCGCTGCTTATGTTTTGTTGCAGCCTTGTGAAGGATGTCGATAATTCTAACTTTAGAGGATAATGATAGGTCCAATTCAATTTTTTTGTAAAAATAGAAGTTTAAATAATAATAAAATAACAGTTTACTATGCAAACTTTAGTTTATAATTTTTTTAAAACTTATATATACACCAATGTTAGATACGGATTCTCCCTATTAACCATGTTTAGTGAAGGCGAATTGGTGGGAAATCCAAACTTGGAGTAAATACCTCTAGGTCACACATACATACATCTATCCCGATGAATCAAATCCAGTACTTACCGGTTGGTAACTTCGTCACTGAGCCATTTAAGTCGTCTGTTAATTTTTTTCCAAATTTCTACTGCGATTTTTTTTACATTATAAGTTAGAACAGTAGGTTAACTTTAATGCATGGCGAGTCTTGTGTTCGAACTCGATATACACTGGATGCGGTGTGTGAATATATCACTAATTGGATGAAAATAAGTCCGTTATTGTTTGTGTGTCGCACGTTAATTACGGTTGTTTCCCACAAACTTAACGTAATTAAACATGTAACGTGTTATATTTGATTCTGTTTTTTTTCATACAATGATAAATTAAAGTTTTTACTAAAACTATGCGATCCTTTAATTTTATTGTGTAAGAGTTAAACGAATTACCGCTCATGGACTGCAACACTAAGTCTAGTACAGATGCGTCGCCTGCCTTAGGAGGAGAGCTGAAGGAAAAACAATGAAACGGGGAGGAAGGATTTAATCGAAGACAAATTGTAATGGGAGAGGATAAAAGGAAGTAAAGGCAGGAGAAAGGGGGTGGATTTTTCTGTTCCCGATGAAGGATAGTACATAAATACACTTAAATATAAAATTATGATAATAGTAAAGATATAAATAGGCTAACTGATACGACTGGGGAATTACTACACTCTCACAGAATATCGTTAGCGTGCCATACTCTCACAGAATATCGTTAGCGTGCCACATTCTTACAGAATATCGTTAACGTGCCATACTCTCATAGAGTATCGTTAGCGTGCCATACTATCACAGAATATCGTTAGCGTGCCCCACTCTCACAGATTATCGTTAGAGTGCCATACTCTCATAGAATATCGTTAGCGTGCCATACTCTCACAGAATATCGTTAGCGTGCCATACTCTCACAGAATATCGTTAGCGTGCCATACTCTCATAGAATATCGTTAGCGTGCCATAGTCTCATAGAATATCGTTAGCGTGCTACACTCTCACAGAATATCGTTAGCGTGCCATACTCTCACAGAATATCGTTAGCGTGCTACATTCTCATAATATACAATATGCGCTCATACGTGCAAGAAACTAGAGACCCTCCCTCCCCGTTCCTTTACTTCCCTCTTCACATCCCATTATTTCCTTTCCCTTCCCATTATTAATATAAATACCCTTAATATTGCAGATATTAATGGATAGCGATATTAAGAAACTATTCACTAAGGTGACTCGTATACTCATCTCAGTCTATGCCATTCTTCCATACATAATAAAAAAAAAACAAATTAATTATGGAATTTCACTAAGAGGACAATAGAAATAAATATTTGAGTTCACACCTGTCGGTCGTGATGTGGTGTGAAATCCAATTTCGTCATACCTCAGAACAATATTTTCGGAGTGTTTTGAAAATACATTTATCATTTGTAAAGCTGGGGTCGGCATCGGGTTTGTTCAAGCCCAGAGTAAACACCGTCAGTTTACAAAGCCGGATTAAGTAATTAACTCATAACTTCTCTGGATTCGAGTAAATTTTCAGAAGCCAATGAATGTAAGTAAGCTTTATCAAATGTTACGATAATCCGTGGAAACTCTATGATCAAATATCCACGTATAAATTAAATTATTCTAGCCAAAAGGTAACGTCGAACATTTCTGTGAAATTCCTAAACACTAAAGTAAATAATTACAAGACATACATTTCTTATTCCCGTGTTCACCAATGATCCCTCAACATACTCCAGTTTAAGGGACCCTTAGGCTAAAGAACCCCCTATAACGGAATCCTACTTTAATTTTATTTACCATTCTATGGGTCACCTATTTTGGACGCGTGTCTCAGTTAAATGATAGTTCTTCACCACAATGATTCCAGTATCCAAGCTTTTAACTATATGCTTTTTAATTTTGCAATAATCTTTAACCTCCTTACAAAAGAATTAAGCAATATTTATGATTCATAAACATAAGTTGTACATTTTATGACTCAGCAAAAAAAACGTCGCCGAATAAAATATCGCGTTTTATAAATTAAAAAAAAATAATCTTCCGAAAGATCCTGGGCCCAACCAAAAGTAATGATGGCAGTTGCGGATGCAGACCAGAAGCGGATTTCTATGGGCGGTGTAGATTGATTTCTATCAGGTGACACGCCATTTCGTTGCCTTCCTATTCCATAAAAAAGAACTTTAATAAAAAAGAACAGGATAGTAACTCATTCGCCGCCATTTATTATATTATAATACGTGTAATGAAAACCATAGATTTTTTGATAAGTTGCCATGTTCTAAAAATACCGTATTAAATTTTATTTAATATATGGTAACAAGTTGATTTTCTTCATGTAAATAAGTTTCTACTTTGAACTAATTTTCTTTATCCAAGAGATTCAGATCCACGCATGAGTAAGAAAACTAAATCTACTTTTACACTCTTTGGCACTGAGTTCGTTCGTGTGAATAACATAAAGGCTTGAAAAGAATTAAGCGACAATCTTATTCAGTGTAAAATACTCGAATTTAGTTAATGCTCTAATAAACATCAGCTCAAGCGAATGTGTGCACTCCTTAAGTAATATATACTTGACGTAAGTAATATGGACTTAAGATTCGTTTTTTTCTACGAAAATGTATTATACTTAGAACATGTACTGACGGACGTAATATTGAGTGGTAGCTTAGCTATCGCGCTTTGTACGGTGAGCGGCCGAGTTCCGCAGGCCCAAAGCCCTCCCCCCTCTCCCTCTCTCCCCTCCCTCACCCCCTTCCCATAATTACACTTTCCTTTAAGGTCGGCAACGCTTCCGCACTGCCTATGGCGCTGCGGATGTCTATGGGCGGCGTTGTTTACTTTCCATCGCATGACACGCCTGCTCGTTTACCTTCCTATCCCATAAAAAAATATTTTAGAGTATTTTCTACCTAAAATCAAAAAAGGTAAAATTAAAAACATAAGTTAATACGAAGTTCTAACTGTAAGGAAAAAAACCAACGCAATTACATAAATGGCAAAGGAATGTTATAAAAAACAATTTTCTTCTTTCACAGAATGATGTATTATGATAATAATACTACTTTACTTACTGCTGAGTAAGTAGAGTAGTACGACGTATTACCAACATTGATGTACTTAATAATATTTACTATAACACTGTCTGACAATCAACACAGTATAAAACGACGGTGACAATTAAGATATGTTTTTATAAATTTATCCTATAAGAGGATCATATTAGGATTATTAATGGAGTCAGACGTTACTTTGCGGAAATCCATCACTATATGGACAGTCTAAAGCTTTACTTAACTAAGATCCGCGACAAGCAAAACAATAACAGAAAATGAACAATGTGTGTTTTTCCGTTGGGTTACCATAATACATATATAAAACCTTACCGAAAATCGGCCATCAACTCTCCACCCACCAACCACTATACACAACGCCAAACACGCATTATCACTCTTTCCATCTTGTAAACGACACGTGTTTCGCCCCAACACGAGGCATCTTCAGGTATAGAACTCTACACGGACTCTACGGAAGACAACCGAAAAGTGACCCGCCATTACAACGGGCGCCTTATATAACAGGTGTGCGATACAGGTGTGTCAAAACTTACGTCACCACTTATTATTTGGTAAATATGACAATTTATTATATTGTATTAAGCGAATTTCAAACTTTTTTAAGAGAAAATATTCAAAAGAGGGGAATATTCAAAAGAGGGGGGATCATATTAAATTTATTTATACGTTAAAATTAAATACGTAGTTATTTTTCTGATTCAGTGCCTTGATGTACATCAGTTGCCACCAGTGGTTTTCCTCATGCGTCGCACAGTCTACTTCCTGCATGGACATCTTAAGTGTATGTTTGTACCACTTATCCTCACTAGTAGAATGTTTTTTCATGCGCAAGGTAATAGAATGCGCAAAGTATGAGAAACGGTCCGGTTTATCATAGTGTCCGTTTCAGTAATCATTTGTCTTTCAGGTATACAGGTGATAAGCTCACACGTGATAGATGACAAAACGGAACGGAGAAACATCGTGCCCTATGCCCCTACAGGGGGACTTAGGACCCAGAACAGAGAGAGTAGAATGTTTTGTTTTCTTCTGGGCTCATGTCTAATAAAATAAGAAAGTCTTTCGTGGATGTTCACGTCTCTAAGAATAGACTCATTAGTAGGATAAATACATGTTAGATGGTATTATTTATTAATACATACAAATAATATGCTAAATAAAAGTAATGTGGCTAAAGCCATGTTGTATATATTGTGAAAGGGAAGGAAGAAGAATTGACCTTTGTTAGCTATGAGCTACACCGCTTCCCGACGGCGGCTATCATGTTTCGGACATGTACCGCCACTTAGGCTTCACAGTGAGCGGTGCATTAATTTAAGTAGAGACAGCGTCATGACAAAAACTTATTAATCTCATTCAAATGGATTAATTATAATTATAATAATAATAGCTTTATTTTCATCATTTTACACATATTACAAAGGTCTAAAGCTAGTTTTTATAGTGGTAGAGCCACGCTGCAGACGAATACTTTGTCAAGAATAGCATAATATTTGGCTGTAGCATGAATGGCCGGCTCGCCCGGGGAAGAACTATACTCCCGCAGAAAACCGACGTCTGAGTGGTAGATTAGCTACCGATCTTCGTACGGTGAGCGGCTGAATTCCGGAGGCCCAACATCCTCTCCCCTCCCCACTCCCCCTTCCACTTTCACTACCATAATGACACTTTCCTTAAAGGGCGGCAACACTTCCGCATTGCCTATGGTGCTGCGGATGTCTATGAGCGGCGTTGATTGCTTTCCAGCAGGTGACACGCCTGCTCGTTTGCCTTCCTCTCCTATAAAAAAATAATTACAGAATCATCTAAAAGGATTTTGAAGAAAACCTAAGCCTAATGAATTCTGAGTAAGCCATTTGGATTCTACTTCATTTAGGAACAATATTTCACATCAACCTGTTTACATAAAATTGACACTTATTAAATTATATTCAAAAAAATAAGTCATATTTACTTGTTTAAATGTTTTAAACGATATTATCTTAAATAATTCAGCTATGTAGCATTACTTACTAATCCTTATTTATAATTTGACGAATGAAAAGAAGTCGTTATTAGGATTCTTTCATAAAACTCGTGGATAGAATAAGCGAAGCTTATCTTGATAATAATAAAAAAGATTTGAATTTTTAAAACTTGATGTATTACTCCTATGGAAAATTTTATTAGTATTTCACTAAAAGTGTTTAATTACTCGAAGGAAATTATGTTTTTTTTATATATGTTTGTTTGAATTAATGTTTGTTCGTGGCTAGTGTAAGATGTACTGTAGCGTGCTTGTCGTTATGCTTACGGCGACACGCGGGATCTTTAGGGGGTTTTTATCTTCTATAAAATGAAATTCTTCCAAGTGAAATTGATTTATTTTTTTTATTTACTGTACATTTATATTTTATCCACACTTTATAAATATTATTTATTTATGCAATGAAAGGCGATATGTTACATCCAAGATGTCAGTATATATAAAACAATTTTTTTTTACATTTAAAATTTGAAAATTACGAATGTAAAAAAGTAATATAATATGAAAGGTTTTATTGTCTTCAAATAAAAAGTTTTAATGCATTAGTGATAGATTTATGAATGTATCACTACAGTACCTAAGTAGTTTTTAAAATAGATTTCCGACCCATGATCAACCCGTATCTTTAAATAAATTCAAACGAGTAAATCTTATTATTAAACTGCAGGCAATCAAAATGATCAATCGGCCTGAGATTTTTAATATCTAAGTATTTAATATAAACCTAGATGTCAAATGTCTTACTTTTGTCGTTTTTCTCTCTCAGAGCGCCTCTTTGTTTCCGAAGTGTTGGTTGGTTTTTATATTGACCTTAAAAAGGAATTCCTTATGAATCTATATTATTTTGACTTTTGAATCTATATATGTATATGTCAATAGTTGCTTACATATGCATTTATTACTCCCCAAATAACCATTACATCTTTTTTTCTAACTACCGAAGATAAAAACACTGAATATATTGTAGTGTAACGATTTATACCTCCGTGGCCAAAAGCCATTTAACAAGAAAAAATAATTCATATTTAAAATATTAAAAATGCAAATTGCAAACACAACTTATATACATAATCATGTAATATAAAATACAAACTATATAAATCAAAGAAAATACAGCAACAAAATTCGCTTTATTTTTCAAATAAAAAACGTATTGTCATAATACATTCATCAAAATGAAAACTGAAAGATAGGCCGAGACAAGAGTAGACATGGCGCTCTCTACAGACTGGACTGAAATAAATTAACTTCTATATGTATAAATTGAAGTGAGGTTTTATTCTTGCGTAAAGATAATTTTATAACACATAGATTCGTAGAATATGAGTACCTTTATATAAATTGATAATATAAATAAAACCATTATTATTAAAAAAAACATGATGTCATAATAGGAGTAAATAGTTGGACTCTGTGTGTGTGAAAATGATTTTTAACAGAGATACGGAAGGCAATCACCTTTTCTCATTACTAGTTGACGCTGGACGCATATCTTTTCATATTTTTTTTTATATTCACGATTATCCCCCGCAGGGGTGGGCAGAGACCACAGAGCTCCATCCGCTACCATGCTTCGCAGCGAAACGGCTCTCCATTGGTCGCTTCTCGCCCTCGTGAGAATCAGGATAATAATTGTCATCAATACATCTAAAGTATTCCTCACTGGACACATATACCTACTTCCCTCATAAATGGGATGTTGTTGTAATCCCCACATCGGCAGGCGGATCGCGGATCGCAGGTTGGTTTTATTACTCAGATGCTTCTACGCATCTTCTAGTATTTGTCCCTATAGTCGCCTCGTAAAACATCGACTGATGAAATAAAGTGATAATATTTTATGCCGGTAGCCTTACAGCAATTTACATAAACAATTCAGAATGAAATCACCGAAACATATGTATCTTGGAATTTTAGTTGAAAGTGTTTGTGCTTCTTGGAAGATCTAAGGGAATATAATATTGTAAATTTAGCTTGAGGGTACTCGAGGTTTGATTATAAATTAAATTATCCATTATTAATGGAGTCAGGCGTTACTTTGCGGAAATCCATCACTATATGGACAGTCAAAAGTTTTACTTAGCTAAGATCGGCGACAAGCAAAACAATAACAGAAAATTAATAATGTGTGTTTTTCCGTTGGGTTTAGTGGATTATTTGGAACTTTAAACCAAAAACTTACCGAGATTCGTCACGTCAAGAGCGGGTCACTTTTCGGTTGTCTTCCGTAGAGTCTACTATACCTGAAGATGCCTCGTGTTGGGGCGAAACACGTGTCGTGTACAAGATGGAAAAGTGATAGTGTGTGTTTGGCGTTGTGTATAGTGGTTGGTGGGTGGAGAGTTGATGGCCGATTTTCGGTAAGTTTTTGGTTTAAAGTTCCAAATAATCCACTAAACCCAACGGAAAAACACACATTATTAATTTTCTGTTATTGTTTTGCTTGTCGCGGATCTTAGCTAAGTAAAACTTTTGACTGTCCATATAAATTATCCATTGAAGAAAATATAACAATAACATTATTAATTCTAAAATAATTTCTTCCAAGCTTGTTTATTAAACATCGTTTCGGTTAAGGGTTCCAAATGAGGTAATTAAACTAACTTTCTACACGGCTCTGTTAAAAGCTTAATCCAATATTTATAAAAGGAGATAGAATATGATTTTGATGGATGATTCCACAAGTGTAATTATATATATTTTCGAATATTTATTTTGGCTATATTAAATATTTTAAACTAATATCACACAGGAATAGTAATTTCTATTTCATCATTATCATCATTCTTACCTTAGTCTGTTGATGGTACGGCAGTCCACTGCCAGATATAAGCTTCCCCAAAGCGCGCCACCTAGCACGATCTTTAGCTACGCGCATCCGCTTTCTGATAACCGTGCTACGTAAATCGTCGCTCCATCTAGCGGGCACACTACGTTGCACGAGAGATCAAGAACATATTTATGCTTATATGTATATTATCTCAAACTTACCAGTCTACATTTGGATCATCTCGTGTATCTTATTTTGTTTTGTTATCTGTTTCGGGTTTAACAATGTTCTTACCTGACCGTTTATCCGCATATCAAGCTTATAGGTAAGAATAGTCGTAGACATGACAGAACCATTCAATTCATCTTTTCGATTTGTAGTCAAGGTGCTTGCTAAGATATAAGACGTGAACAAATCATCTATTACTTATTAATAATTTAACCGACCCATTTCTTGCCGTGGCAATTTTATTGAAACAAGCTAAGGCCCACCCACGGTTGTAATGCCTTGATGATGATGATGATTTCTTCTCGTGGATATTAAGAAGAAGAAGGGCTAATACCAAAAGATAAGCAGCTTCTATTTGAATGATAAAACCAATCTGCGATCACAAATCCGGCCACCAGCAACACCCTAAAATTTGAAGGTAGCCAATGTTCAAGAGCAGACTGTTAAGGCTGTATTTATAATAATATACTTCAGCGATATTTCAATTCAATTCAATACTTCAGCGAGCATTAAGAAGTATGTGTGGTGTAACTTTGAATGATAGAACAAGAAATAAAAATATAAGAAAGCGATGTGGAGTAAAAGAAGGTGTTATGTTAACAGTTGAGAAAGGGATGCTTAGATGGTTTGGGCATATAAAGAGGATGGTTGAAAAACGACTGGTAAAAGAAATTTACGTTGCGAATATGAATGAAAGGTCAGTAGGGGAAGACAACGGAAAACATACCTTGACCAAATTGCTGAAGTTTTTAAGAAAAGCCAAGTCAAGAATACCCTTAACCGGTGGGCTTGCATGAGGAAAATAATGAGTGTGGAGGAAGCAAAAGAAGTATGCCGAGATCGTAGCAGATGGAGATCTGTGATCTCTGTCTACACCTACGGGAGGCAGGCATGACGATATGTATGTATGTATGTAATAGTTCAGCCAAATATACCAAAATAACCTATCAAAGAACAACAATGAAATACTTAAAAACAACAATAGCAGATACACAGAAAATGAAAACGACGAAGAAGTAAGAAAACCCTGCACTTATCGCACTCTATGGGATTAGAGTAGCCCTAAACAAATGGATCGAACGAGCTAAAATTCGCAAACTGATCCGAAGGGAAGATACGTCTCGAAATAAAAAACAGAGCCAATGTTTGCAAGTATTGTTTTGTATTTGCGACGAGCTAATGCTATCACTTAAATAAAGGGTAGCTGCGGCCGCAAGTACATTACATAAGAATTGGGCGCGTGCGATGTACTAATATATCTGGAAAATAATAATCAACAATCCTGTTTCATTTTACTGATAAATAGAATGTTTAAATAAGTAATAAAAATATAAATTATATTATAATTATAGTAGTAGAGCCACGCTGCAGACGAATACTTAGTCAAGAATGGCATATTATTTGTCTGTAGCATGAATGGGCCGGCTCGACCGGGGAAGTAACATACTTCCGCAGAAAACCGGAGTCTGAGTGGTAACTTAGCTACCGCGCTTCGTCCGGTCCCCCTTCCCTCTTCTCCTCTCCCTCCCCTTCCTCCTTCTCCCTTCTTAATGACAGTTTCCTTAAAGATCGGCGACGCTTCTGCAGTACCTATGGACTGCGGATGTTTATAGGCAGCGTTGATTCCTTTACATCAGGTGACACGTCTTCTCATGTGCCTTCCTATCCCATAATGAATATATATTATAGGTCAACAAAATTATTATCCTTTCACAATCATATGCTTGATGCAGATCTTCCTTACAGACAGATCTTGCTTAAGTCACCACGCTTGATAGGCAGTTTTGCATTACTACTCATATTTCATTCTAGATATTTTTTTGGAAAATATTCCTAGATTTTTTTCTATAATACATAAACCTCGGCCTTAAAAGTATTATATGTCGTTTTAAAAACGTATGAGTCAGGTGTAAAATCTATTTTACTTGCTTGCTTATTCCCAAACGATAACGATATTGGAGTATTCAATAAATGATCTTTGACTGCTTTAAAGAGAATCGTAATTTTACTGGTATTGCAGATGTCCTAAAACGCTACTAATTAATCTGTCTCACTATTTTTACATTTGATTAGTGTATGTTGACACTGATTGGGAAAACTACTGTCGTCTTGTATGAAAAAGGTGCTTTTTATAATTTATAATGTAATACTAAAAGGAAACTAGTATGCTTTCAAAATAAACACATTACTCTAACCTTTCCGCGCTAAACTGAATGGATTTAAAATAGCCCTATATAAACCAATAGAGAGCTGAAATTTGTAATGTCAACCGTCCTGATAAAAAAAATTATAAAATACTAAACAAAACCAATATTTGCAAATTTGTTCGGGAATTATTTACAAGCTCAATTCTAACCCACGGTTCAAATATTCATACTAAACTTTTGAAGGTTAAGAATTTAAAGAAAGGCAATTGTACCCCAATCTGTAACGAGGCTTTTACCGGCGACTGTAGCGGCATTGCCATCTTAATTTAAGCCAGAGCGAAATACCCATAATCCATGACACAAATATCCCTAAACCCTACTTTTGATGTCAAGCTTTTTTTTAAATCACCATTTCAAAAAAGTCCTAATATCAAAAGTCGGAAAACGAAAAAGGTCTTTATACTTGCACTGGCGATAAAATTCCTCTAAATAAAACGAAAAAAAGCCGTCGTTTACGTTTAGAGTAATAATATTGTATAAATGTTAGTAAAGTATACAATAATATAGTGTATAATATTGTATAAATGTCACCTTCCTTGCTTCCTCCACACTCACCCATCTTTTCATCTGTCCTTCCTCTCACATTCATCGTAGCGAAACGGCTCTCCGTTAGTCGCTTTTCGCCCTCGTGGGAATCACGTGACGTGACGGGTGGCGAACCACGTCACCGTTATTTTTTAACAAATTAGGTTTTTTTAAAATTTGTCATAGTTAATATAGGACTTTTTCAATGAACAAATTTACATTTAGTTTTTACACAATCAAAAATTATTTTTATTTCTTTTTTTTTTTACACAAATATGTCCCACTTCTGGAGACAGGGCATCCTCATTTCTGAAGGAGTAGATAATTCACGACGCTCATAGTCGTACAAAACGGATTAGCGGGGAAACCAGACGTGGAATAAATACCCGTAAGCTATACATACATCTATGTATTTATCCCGATGTGGAAATGGAACCCATGACTTCTAAAGCGGTAACTTAACCAACTAAGCCAACTTTATTTAAAAGGAGAACATATCTTGACCAAATCACAGAAGTACTCAAAACAGGCCAGGCAAAAAGTACACTTAACCGACGAGCTTGGATGAAAACAGTGATAAGTGTGGATGAAACAAAAAATGTGTGCCGGGATCGTAGCACACGGAAATGACTGATCTGTGATGTAGTCTCTGTCTACCTCTACGGGAAAGAGACATGATAATACTGTGGGTGTATTTAATATTAAATAAGATAATTCTAGTAATCCATCATTATTAGAATCCAATAATATAGTTCTGAAGTCTACATGATATTATTATATGAAAGTATCAAAATGATCCCATATAAATTTGAGATTTAGAGATTTAGAGTAGAAACCCTAAAGTTTTAGATTAACAAATATCATAATAGTAGACGTCTAGCTAGTATAACTTCGAACATACGGTACAAAGCATCGTTATATTATAAATTCCCGTGTCGCAGTCAAAAGGAGTTGTGTTCCGGACGTGTGCGGTTGTTGAGCGCCAGCCGAGTTCCGGGGGAAGTTTTTAATTGCCCTTGTCGTTTCCAAACGATATTTTAACAGAATACGGTACGGACAGCACGAATATACTTTTTATTTAGCATCTCTTACTATGGCTAAAAATAAATATTTGAACTGTGTCAGCCTATCCAAATAACTAACACTTTTAATAATTTATATAACTACGTAAGAGATTTAAGTATCCAAGATAATACGCGGAAAGTCTTTTGTCTTTGATGTACAATAAAGAATATATATATATCTACCTAAGTCCTAATAATGTGGATGGAAGGGTCGGTAGAGGAAGACCACAAAAAACATACCTTAACCAAATTGCTAAACTTTTTAAGAAAGGCCAGGTTAAGAGTACCCTCAACCGGCGGGATTGCATAATGAGAATAATGAGTGTAGAGGAAGCAAGGGAAGTATGTCCAGATCGTAGCAGATGGAGATCTGTGGTCTCTGCCTACCTCTACGGGAGACAGGCGTGACGATATGTATGTATGTATGTATGTATGTAAGTCCTAATTTTCATGAATTCGTTATATATCATAGAATGGTGGTTTTTTATTATACATTACATTATTTTTTACATTATTATATAAGAAACAGCATACATAAACTTAAAATTATTATACAAAAATTTAACAATAATTAATAAAAATAATTAGATGTAGTATTCAAAGTCCAAAAACCATTATCAGTTCAAGGAATGTGTAAATCAGATTTACCCTACACAAACAAAAGGTATGGATGGGTATAACATTACTTGATTGCCATCGTATAGTGCGATGCGAGGAGTAGTAATTAAAAACTTTCTTCAGGTGATTCAATGTTATGTATTCACTTTCCAATGAGTACAATGCACATAGATGGCTTATAAAATTTCATAACTAACTATTTATAATTATATTATAACTATTTATAATTTTTTTTAATTTACGTATAGAAGCGTTCGAAATGTAGGCATATAGATGGATGCTCGCTATTAGCTGGACTCAAAGGGTGGCCAATGACGAGGTTCCCCTACAAGTCAAGCAAAAACTTTTGCAGACCGTCAAAAGTAGAAAATTTACTTACCTTGGTCATATCATGAGACATGATGATGACTAGTTGTTGAATCATGATGGGAAAAGTCGCGGGCAAAGACAAGTTGGTCGAAAACGAAAGTCTTGGCTACGTAATATCAGGAAGTGGGCCGGGATAGCGAGTGCTCCAGAACTGCTGCACCTCGCGAAGGAGGAGGAGAGTTATACTAAATTGGCTGTCAACCTTCGCAAGTCGGAATGGCACTCTTAGAAGAAGAATAATAAAATTTTACCTTATATACTTAAACATAAGATAAAATAAGCACAACATATTATACGTTATGTTTATCAACATTCATTTCGATCGATAACTTTCTACAAAAAAAAAAACAAAATCGTTTTATCTCGATGAAAGTATCTGAAAGAAGTCATGCTTTTTAGAAATACCTACTTATTTACGAAAACACGCCATTGGTCACGGTCTTGTGCGGTTTCTGAGAAACGGAACGGTAGACCCTTTTATCCCTTTTTAACAATGAGATCTTTTCTCATCCTATTTAGTATCTGAGTCAACGAAGTTTATGTACCTGTTTCTCTAAATATGTTAGTACCTATTTGTTCAAATTTTATGTATAGAATATTTGTTAATTTATTATTTAAGTAAAAATACCATAAAACTCAAATGTGTTTAAAATTAGTGTCACGGCATCAATTTTGAAATTCATATTAATAGTTTATAAGGTAATATGTAAATGACCAAAGAGATGGGAAAGCTGACAACGTGGAAAGGCCCGCAGGGAATCGAAAACAAGGAAGAACGCATGCGAGATGGGAAAACGAGATCAGGAAGATAGCCGGCTTAAAGTGGCGTCAAATAGCACACCCCAGAGAGCAATAGATGACCTTGGCGGAGGCGCACCTGCAGAGGGACAGAGGCACACAAGTGTAGTGATTGTTTCTGCAACATTCTGACACAATGAGGTGACAGATGGAAACCAACATCACAGATTTACTATGGTATTTCGTTAAACTGTGACCTGTTTGCGGACATATAGTTGCGCAAGGATTATTCTTTATGTTTTAATGTGTATAATGGTTTCTTTGGTGTATTATTCATTGTTGCTTATATACTTAATATTTTCTTGGAGAGTAAAGAATCGATTTTAATAGATGTATTAAAATCGATTAGTAAAATAATATTGCGTGTTTACGAACCGAAGTACCTAAGTACCTACACCACAAATATGTTACTCTAGATGCCTACGATTGTCTACACAAATGACTAAGACATAATACAATTTTTATACAATCTTAAATCATTTGGCGTGAAATTGAGTAAGTTATAAATTTAGTTACGTTTAGTTTACTGTATATTTTTTTCTGTGTACAATGCTACTGTAGTGATACATTTATAAATGTATCACTAATGCATTAAAAGCCGTGTCATCGTAAGCAGTACGGCAGGCACGCTACAGTACTTACTTGTATGTTTTGCTAAACGGCTATATTCCTGATTATATTCCATTTTACACATACTGAATATAAAAAAACTATTCTATGAATATTTGTTCTAACATTAATCCTTTGCTTTTAAACACAATGTTTTCCGGCGAACATTTTCACGTCCATTTCCATTAGTTTCTTTCTAGAGGTAAGTAATATACATCGTAAAACGACCGCATTACTTAGAAAAGGGTACATATGTCATTAAACTACACTACACACACCTGCACTTTCTACTTCACTGTAGTAACGTGCTTATAATATTGATAGCACTTACACATGTAATGAGTTAGTATTTCATAAATGCTTTTTTATCTTACGATTACTTCAAGTCTATAAGTTTTTAAAGAAATAAAGGCTTAATTAAATACTTTTTAAATCTCTTAGTCTCCAAGTTTTTGATTAGTCGTGACCAACGAATATAAACATCTTTTTTATGTAAGTTAACATAATTAAAGTGTAAATCCACAATTGGCTACAGAAGTTTTCACAATTTATATGTGTCAGCATATGTTTATGCTGTGAATTTTGTATTAAATTGATGCTAATGTCTTTTATTCATTGAGACCTATTATTACATTGTTGTTCAATTCGTCTTATTAATGCACCGTACATACTTGGCTCTTGACGACCAATTGGCTCAGTGGCGGAGCCCCCCACCCACGGAGTCAATGGTCGCGGGTTCGATTCCCGCATCGGCATAAATATGTCTATGGCATGTAAATATTTATTCCGAGTCTGGTAACCCTGCCAATCCGCATTGAACAAGCGTGGTGGGCTAACGTCCGTTCCTCCAGAAATAAAGAGGCCCGTGTAGTGGGACATATATGGACTGTGAAAAAAATTATTTTTATTTAAATGTGGTATAGTAAAGAAGATAATTTTCATAATTGTGCCAATTTTTTTGATAGTAAGAATTCTTTACAATTCTTGCATATATATATATATATATATATATATATATATATATATATATATATATATATATATATATATATATATATATATATATATATATATATATATATATATATATATATATAGACCGTACTCAACGTTCGCTGACCGATATGAAATCCATCGGGCCCTCTGCCCCACCTCGGGGACATAGGACCATAAGGAGAAGATCGACGTTTATTACTTTACTCACCGTGAATCCTATGCCGACGGTAGCTGAGAAATTGCCCGGTTGGAACTTTCCAGTTTCGAATTGCACCAGCAGCGATGTCTTCCCGACGCCGCTGTCTCCCAGTAATATCGTCTGTATGGTAACGTAACATACGAATTATGATGAATCATTTTGATAATTTGAATCTTCATTTTGAGTTATAGAATGAATACAGTTGTATGAGTGAATGCGTGCGAGTGCATGCGTACATGCGTGCGTGCGTGCGTGCGTGCGTGCGTGTGTGTGTGTGTGTATGTGTGGTAAGAAAGAACAGAAGTTTAATGTTTTAAAGCAGATAAATATTTTAAATTTATTAAAATTGTTTAGTAAGATTATTTAATTTGATGGAATAACAGATTCCTTTCAGGCTTTTTATTTTAATTTACTAAATATTTATTTTACAAATATCTTTACTGATCCCAAATAAGTTCTCAGTTTCTTTGTGGCATTATTTTAAAAGCTAATTTTTCCAGCGGCAACAATATCTCTCTCCTTTGATGATATTATTTATAAAGTAAATTTTTGGACTTGTTACGACTGATCTTTAAAGAAAAGAATTTTTTTTTCTTATGTTGAAGCACTTAATATAAAAATCACTTAACATAGGTCTAAACATTAGGTTAATCAAAAAAATATTATATAACTTATGACAATTCTAAATTATAGCTCTTAAAAGTTACCAGCCTCATTTATATCGTTTATAATGTGAAAAAGTAAATTTGCAAGTATCAAAAAATAAAAACTTCAATGGCTTGACAAGGAGATTATTTGAGAAAGGAAAGTAATTTGTAACAAAGCCAGGTAAAATAAACAAACTGAAGAGAAACGTTATAATCATAGTCGGAGAGAAAGACAATTACTGCGTATTTTCTCATTTGTTTTCTGTTTATAAGAATTTTTTATTTTTTTATAATTGTATCTGACCAGTCACAATTCATTCATTTTTAAAATAAAATTGTTTAGTTTAATCAGACGTTGTTTTGATTATTGGAGGTTTTGTTTTTTTCAAAATCGTATATAGAGTGGGAAAAAAGTTTGTGTTATTTGATATTTGATTTTAAATAGAAGATTTAAAATTTTTTGAATTAATTGAGAAAATATAAACGTTTTGTAGTCTGGCAGATACATGGGCAGCAGCATTCAGTTAACATTACACATCAAATGAACAAAATAGCAATATTATACTATGCATATAAACTGTTAAATGAACATACAAAAGAGGCGTGTATTGAGCGGTAAATATGCTGTTATTTTACCTTATGTATGGGCAGTTCTTCGACCTGTACATGAGACTTTTCAGTGGGAGGTTGGTAGTCTCTATAACCGGTGGGAGATCGAGTGCTGCGCTGCACAGGCGGACGCAGCGTGTCCTCTTCGAAAACGTCGTCACTCATGCTGTCATCCGTCCCCACTTGCTGTAAACGAGTATTAATTAAATTAAACAAGAAATTTGATGCAGAAAAAAAATGAATATAATTCATCTCATCATTCATTACTATTTGTAAATTTCTTCTCAACCTTACCATTATTTTGTTTTTCAACATTTTGCTATTTGTGATCTAACATTGTACTAATAATTAAGAACAAACCTAGTTTCCCGCAACACAGGAAATCCTAGTGTGGGAACTAGAGTCCTACAACAAGTGTAAAATTCTAAAAATAAAGGAATTTATTTAATTTTTTGAAACTTAAAAAAATAATTTATAATTGCAACTGAAATTCGGGCTATCTTAGGCTAATGATGATATAACGGTATTGAATTATATAGTAATTTACCGAAAGACAGTAAAAACCAAAAAGCTTTATCAGTTTTAAAAATAAATTAAAACAAATAGTAAACAGAGTCTTAACCCGACCCTGTCTAATTTGTTCTCACAATTATATGAGAACAAATTAATCAGGGTCGGATATATAAATAATAGATAGTACATTAGTATTAACCGTACTGTGTGTTCTTTCTTGTTTTCTTACTCTTCTAACATTTGATTTCTGTAAATAAATAAAAATATTTTAACTTAATTATACTTACTTATTAAGTGAAATATAATAAAATGATTATATATAATAATTTAATCGATTTGGGGTTGTGTTTTTGGTCTAACAGCATGGGTTGGTTCGTATCTGATAATTTTATTGTTTTCTAAAAACAGTATCAATTAACTTATAAATAATTCTTGTAATATATTCAGCATCGATAAAATTCCTTAGAAATATATGTATTTATTTAAACTTATGATTATTGTTTATTTTATGTATCAATAAAAATTAAGATAATTACGGTTATTAAATTCGGTATTTTTTATCACTAATTCCGCCGTATAATCAAAGTTAAAGTAATCGTAAAACAACATCAATCAATCAGCAATCGAGAAATCTAAGTTTTATTCGGTGATAATTGTTTCAAATACAGATAGTAATATATATATATATATATATATATATATATATATATATATATATATATATATATATATATATATATATATATATATATATATATATATATATATATATATATATTATTATTAAAATCATCCATTACTACAAAAATGCATCTTTAATCGAATTGCATTAACCATAAGACGCACGCAGGCTTTCCATCAATTATTTTATATCCATAAATACCCAATGACAGCTTTGCAATAACAAGATTAGAGCATTACTGTATCAAGCGCATGACCCAGATATGATTAAGTTATATGTAGACAACAGCTATTATATTATAATAACACGCACAAATTAGATGGTTTAGTAGCAAATTTACTGCTTCCAGAATCAATGTTCGGGAGTTCGATTGGGGTATTAGAATAAATACGTACCTGCAGATAGACATATATGCATGGCCTACAGATGTTAATTTCGAATATATATATCCCGCCCATATACCTGAACCACGCGTGGTCTATCATTCATTGTCAAACAACATCATACATTCCACAGAAATCGGAAGAACATATATAGACTGTAAAAAAATACAATATGATTTATTTTGTGCATGCTTCCATAATAAGTTGCATCGTTTTAATTTTTCTAATTACATTTATCATCAGTAACAGCTTATAGAAATCGAATGCTCTGAGAATTCCACAAGTGTGAACTGCATTGTGTGTACCATGTATAAACGCGTCACACTTGTGTGTGTGTGTGTTTGTTTTCAAAATACAAGAACACAGAATACATTATATAGTATACAAGAATATAGTTGCCATATCGTTGGACCATTTATCAGAACTCGTAAGTCCATATTATTGTATATTATATTGCATTAAATTTTACAGGAACAACAAAATACTAGTTATAGTAAATTTTATTAATCCTTTCTTACTTTAGTTATAATAACAGGTTTATTGCATTGGATAGGCATTGAAATTATCTGTTATAATAGTATTACGAGTAAGAAGTGAGAAATAATTATTTTTTTTGGTGTGATATAATATTTTATACTGTCAGCGATATATTATATTATTTATACGGTTTTATATTCAAACATATCGATATGTATTCCTATAAACGTGGATGGTGAAAGAGCAATCATTTCCAGGGTTCCTTCCACATAGGGTGCGCTCGGTATTATAATTGAAGCATCTCTGGTATTATAGCCTGTCAACGCGATTGATGTGTTTGTGTGTAACACAAAAATCTTGACCCACAATCGATACGTATCTACTCCAGCGGTCCATTGTACCGGTCGAGGCAAACCGTACGCTCGTATTGATAACCTTGCTAACCGGAGCGAGGTGGGTAACGGCTACAATGACGACGACAATTACATTTCTTTACACCTGGGAACATAACTAAGGCCGTTTGCTGGGTTAAGCAAGATTCATAGGAGAGGCCAAGTGTATCTGTTTCTTCAAAATTCAAAAGTACCGCCACGTTCGCATATGACTACATCTCCCTAAAGAGGCCTCCCATCGCAAGATTCCACTTAGCGTAGTGTACGCCCTAAAGCATTTTATTTTCACTGCCCATATATATCCCACTGCTGAGCACGGGCCTCCTGGACGAACGGATGTTAATCCACCACGCTTGTCCAATGCGGATTGGCGGGGTTACCAGACTCAGAATAGATATTTATTCCATATATTTATATACCATACTCCGATGCGGGAATCGAACCCACGACCATTGACTCCATGGGCGGGGAGCAGCGCCACTGAGCTAATTGGTCGGTCCTAAAGCATAACCCTCGTTAACAATATCTTATATACAAAAAACATACTATTTTAAATTACCAGCATATTTGTTAAATAAATAAACTTTTTGAAGCTACAACTTAGAATATCTTCAAATTTTATTAACCAAAGAGAGAAAGAAGCCATCGCTTTAATTAGAGTAATATAATACCAGCAATTTAAAAGATTAGGGAGTTGTATCGGGAAAATTAATTAACTATAATTTTAATTAATAAAGGGTGTTTAGCTCCTTTCAATCTCTCAAACGACTTCAAAAATTCCTGCCTCTTCATATTTAAATAACCCTTGCCCAATCTCTTCTTCTTCCACTTATAGACTATGCTGATGTCTGTTTTCTTGATGCAACAGAGGAGCTCCTTGACAAACGAAACTCCTTGACAATGGAACGCATCCGCTTCATTTTTGGACTTCGGAAGTACGATCATGTATCGGAATTTCGGGTCCGGTTGAAGTGGTTGCCTATTCGACGGTGTCGAGATACTCACATCCTTTCTTAACTTTACTCTGTACTCAGATCTCCAGCATATCTTCAAGAGCGTCTCCAGTTTCTTGTCCTCAGAGATCAGCCCTGTCGCACGTCCTTCTCCCTTCTCCTTCGTATTCCTCCGCATTCTTCCAGCCGTTACGGTGGCTCAATCACTGTACACGCAGTGCGCTTGTGGAAATCTCACCCACATGCTATACGTGATAGCCTCTCACTGGATGTATTTAAGAGAAGAATTAAAGAACATTGCCTTTCAATATAAAATGCTTATATATGTATATACTTATGTGTATATATATATATATATATATATATATATATATATATATCCTCTTATTTATATATTATTATATTATATATTATTAGTATTTATATGTTTATATATGTATGGTTTATATAGTATGTATTGTTAATTTGTTATGTATATTATTATTATATTTTGTTGTTGTACACTTATTTCTATCCTCACTCCTTTTCTTATCTCTCTTCTGGGTTTGCTGGAAGAAAACACAATTTTGAGTTAAGCTCGCCCTTGTACATCTTCTTTCCTTTTAATTCTTGTATTTCCTGTTTTGTGTACAATAAAGTATTAAATAAAAAATTAAATATACTTCGCTATTATTGAATATTGCTAAGTTATTAACAAAGAACGAAGTGAAACTTAAAAGTCTATAAATCAACTAAAAGATATCGTAACAAAACGTACTATATTATTGTGCGGTACAAATATATTTTTCTCAATATATGCAACCTCAATATTAAAAATTATTATTACAAAAAATATTTTTAATATATGTAGACATTAACAGATCATGTTCATAATTTATTATTTTATAATAGGAAAGTAACAATGTTTTTAATATTACTATTGTAGAATTCTTGTTCACCATCCTAAGTTTATAATGCTTGTACTTTGAAATGGTTAATATTAGTAGTCGTAGTAGGTACCTTTTTACGTTTCATGCCGTATTATAGGCAGTATAAATGACAATATGTTTACTATTTTTTATTGTATTGTATTTATTATATTTTTTTTTCTGTATGTTATTTTCTTTTTATTTATTTTTATACTATATGCTTTTCTTTTTCCTAATGTTATTTCCACCATATTTGTAATTTATTATATATTGTCTGTACTTTTTTAGAACTCTTGAATATTTCTTTTTTCTTTATTTATTTTTCTCTACACACAAATATCTTAGAAATGTGCACGAAAACCATTAAATGTTATCACCATAATAAATATACCGAAGTAGGTATCGAATCCATAAATTCATATGGTCTATAAAAATTAAGTCTAGTTATAACCCTATAAATAATATCGTCATATTACTTGCCGAACTGAGCTGTTTATTTTCGAAAGTGTCTCAAGTACTCCACAGATATTATTATGAATAGAGACGAAATACCTACTGTGTATGTGTTTAATAGTGAGACATTAAAATAACTGTCAGTAAAATTAAAGATAATCCAAACAGAACTTTATGTTTCGGTATAGAGTTTACTCCCAACACAGGCGGCTGAAATACCTTCTCGATGATCCAGACGATTAGATCACAGCAAACAAGACTGTTCTCCACCTTCTATAATAATTAACATCCTTACAGACTGGCAGACTTCAACATCAAGCTGTTCCTTGTATATCCTTGAGTTTCATACTAGTTTCAAATTATGATTTATTTTGTGCATGCATCCATAATAAGCTGTATAATTTTAATTCTGTAAATTTTTTCTGATTACATTTATCATCAGTAACAATTTGTAGAAATCGAATGCTCTGAGAATTCCACAAGTGTGAACTGCATCGTATAAACGCTTCAGGCTCGTGTGTCAAAGTCAAACCTTCACAAATCATCAAAATACTAGAATACAATCGCCATATCCTTGGACTCCACCCGTTCGTTCCTGTTAATAGCGCTTCCAACCGAGGTCTGAACAGAGTCTCTTGAATAGCTACTAGTCACCACTCTTCGTCATCGAATTTCTATCTTTGTGTCCGTTACCCCCAGGTTGCAACTTGCGACTCTAAGACTGCTCGCCATTCCTTCTGCCGAAAACGTTAGCTCCCAAGGGTCAACCACGCTAATCCTTACAATAAAACGTTATAAGTATCTTGAAAACCATATAATTTGTTTATTAAAAAGAGCATCACCTGAAAATTAAAATCACATAAAAATAATTTAGATGCGCTTTTCATTTTCCAAAATCCATAAAGGCTGTAATAGTTTAAAAAGATTACATTACAACGGTGATAAGTATTATTAATTTATCCTATTAGCCGATTAAGCACAACTTTTTCCGTCTTTAGCGAGGTGCCTTCCTATGCTATAAAAAAAAAGTGAAACAGTTTGACAGCCTACCACACTATATCTATAGTTAGGTACTATCCTTGTCTGAGAGGACGGGGGTAGTGAATGCTATCAAATATTAATAATATTTCGTAGCCAACACTTCCTTCTGTAACTAACTAATTTTTCCCGCAACTTTTCCCATCATGATTAGAGTTACAACAACGTGTACCTGACATGTCTCAAAAGGCCTTCCGTAACAATCTTTTCTACTTTTAACGGTCCGCAAAAGTTCACCTTACATCTATACAATTGCTGTTCGTTAGTCTCGCTAAAACTCGAGAACGGCTGGACCGATTTGGCTAATTTTTGTTTTGAATTATTTTTGGAAGTCCAAGGAAGGTTTAAAAGGTGAGTAAATATGATAAATATAATAGGAATTTAGTAAAAGCAACAATTTCGTTTTCCCTTAAGAAACTATCCCTACCTGTCAAATATTTGATGTTCGTCTCGTCGTTCAGAAATCAATGAAATTTAAAACTCGTTCAGAGAATCAAATTAAATTCAAAAGTGAATTTTTTTCTTAATTTTTTTATTGATTACGATTTCTTTTTGTTCCTGTTAAGTTTTGACCACATTTTTTACTAATGTTGAAACATTCTGCAATTATCGTTCAGCTTTTTTATTTATTGATTCTGAGGCGGTACGAAGTTTGCTGGGTCAGATAGTAATTAATATAATCATAACGCTATCAAAAAATATGATTATCATATTATTGAATTGGCAGCAATAGATAACTGATAACGTTATCCAAATGCCTTTGAAGTAGCCCATAAATGATTAGCATTTTTTGATATATAATTGAAAGGGATTTATTCCTGTCCTGTGGTCTATGGAAATACTTTGGAAGGATTCGCAAGCCGGAGGCCCGGTGACGACGAAGATTTAAAAGGCCGGCGACTGCCTAACACTGCATCTCTGTCTCAAGCACGACCAAAGCAAGTCTTCTGTCTCGCTTCGGCTCTGTATCATTTAAATTTGCGTTCCGTAATACCAAAAATGATTAATAAAAAGTTAAATGATTCATATAATATTATTGATTTTATGGTATTCTTAACGTGACATTATAAACTTTGTTCTTGCAATAAAACAGGATAAATATTACATAATTTAATGCAAAACAAATTAGTAATAAACATGTCACACTGTGTAAATGTGTCAAATGCAATTCGCTTGCATTTTGTTTCAGATAAGTATTTTGCAAAAACCAAACAGGAAACTAGATAAACATTATGTAAGATGAAAGTCAAAAATAACTTTGCCTTAATCCTAACTCTATTAATCATTAAAGATAAATACTGACCTATTCTGAATAACGAAAGTCACGTTTGTATGGGTAATTAATCCTCCACTGACTCCCTAACTAACAAATATTGCTCCACATGAAAAATGAGCGTTGATATATTATAATATATTATCTATATATATTATATATATTATATATCTAACAAATAATATTATTACAAGTATCAAGTAAGTGTAATCTTAACATGCCTTGTGTACGCAATCATTTCCAGATTACGCTCCTCTCGGAAGGACGCAAGGTTATTAAGGACAAATTTAATGAAGGGTGATCATTCTGCCAGTAGACTTATGTCTATGAAAGATTTATTATTTTCTTTTTTCGCAGTTTAATCTTTACATGGTAGGTAAAGATTAAACTGCAGTTCTTTATATTATATGTACGTACATTGTTTTTTTATGTATATACATATGTAATGTATCATCATCACCATCATCACCTGCAACATCAACTTCCCCTTAGAAACGCCATAGATCGTCCCCGGCTAGATGGTGCAACAAATCGACACATCGTCCAGCCAAGGTGCATTCCACTACATTTGCAAAGACTCTGGGTCTCCACTCGATCAGTTGCTGGTTTTCCGACAAACGTGATCAACCCATTGTTCAGTTCAATTTGCTTACTCAGAGAACTATGTCAGTGGTTCGACGGTGGATTTTTTTTTCTGAATCCTATCCATCAGAAACTTCCCAAATATAGTTCCGTCGATAACTGTTTGAGCGGATTTGCAATTGTGAAACAAACAGACCATCAATGTCCACGGTATATAATGTATAATATAAAGCAGGAATGGTGAATCTATATACATACATCTATGTTCCATTTTTAATATAAATATTTAATGTGGCCCAAATGCGTTCGAACAAACAATTTTTTTCTTAGTGACTACTTAAAAAAAATATTTTCACAACCCATATACATATGCCTCACTGCAGGTCTCCCCCATTTCTGAAGTAGCAGCAGTTATCCCACCACGACTTCTCAAAGTGGATTGGCGGGGTACTTTCACAGTAATACCTTTTATTTACAAAAAGACAAACTTTCACTGTTATAAAATATTATTAAAAGTTTTATACCTATTTATTTAAATACGATAATATTATTATATTATATTTAAATTTAAAATATCGATAGCCAAAATCGAAGCGCCTGTCGTAGCCAGGGCGCGCTCAGTTTTTTTGTTCCCCGGACTTACCAACCAATTTATTTTATCATTAATGTTTGTCTACCCAAATTATTTTGTCGCGCGCCATTAGTTCAGCATTCCTGATATAGTATGTATACATCAGGAATGCTGCGAAATATTAAAATCATTCAGGATAATCTTAAATTACTACATGTAATTTTTTTATAGAAGAGAAATATGCAAGCGGGTAATGGTAGCGCACTTAATGGCAAGAAATCTGTTCTCCCTCTTTGGCCTGCATGTCTATTATACTCCATAATAAACTATAACTCCATAATAATATATAATATAAAATAACGTATATAATATATACGAAACAATGTATAAGTAATTACCAATATGCATATTTGCAACAGGTTACACGTACAAATTTATATAAATTACAAATATTGTACGTTTCGACAACCCTAGGAGTAGACGTGTACTGAAGTGGAGACCGCGTCTCGGCAAACGTAGTGTGGGACCCCCCCTACTAAATGAAGCGATGATCTACTCAAGGCGGCTAGCAGAGGCTGGATCCGTGTAGCCGAAGATCGGGCTAGGTGGCGCACCTTGGGTGAGGCCTATGTCCAGTAGATGGTTGCCCAGGTCCGATATGGATATTGATAATATGTACATAAAAGGAGAAGAGTTAATATAGTTGTGTGGCCTATAGATATTTATTCCGAATATGGATGTTTGTCTACATCATTTCATGATAACCCGTGAACCAGGCAATCTATGTGGGAGACTAAAGGTGTAAAGCCTTTTAATTATTTATTTTGTTCATCATAAAATGTTTATCTTGTCATCTCAATAAGGATACTTCATATGAGGGCCAGTGAGGGGAACTAAACAATATAATGTTCAGTGGTACATTACACTAGGACGCGCATTATGGGGTCCGCGCTATCAGATGTCCCATTCGACAATGGCGTACGTGTGAGATGTTTTATCTATTCCTGTGTCTAAAATACAATGCCCGATTCTACGTAACATCTTTATTGATGCAAATATCATCGTATTCATTTTAAATGCGTTGCCAAAACTAAAATTAAATAACGCATTAAAATGAATAATAAATTTATTGCCTGATAAAGCTTCTTTTACATTCGATATAATCGGATGTTCTACAACCAGAGTTGTTTACCTACTGGTTTTTAAAAATTATTTACCCATAAAATATTCAAGCCTAGATCAACAAGAACAATTTTTTGTCAAAACTTATATTCGTTTGACAACACGTTCAAAATCTAATGATACTTTGTTAATGACACGTTAGATGAATAAATATAATATGTCAAAGAATACGTTATGACATTAATTTTTTTTTATATATTCACGCCTATCCTCCGCAGGGGTTGGCAGAGACATAGAGCTCTGTCTGCTACCAATCATCGCAGCGAAGCGGCTCTCCATTGGTTTATGTCTATATATATATATATATATATATATATATATATATATATATATATATATATATATATATATATATATATACATAAACGTAAGTCATTATATAATATAATTTAAATAATACATATGTAAAGAAAAAATAAGAAGAAACTAAAGAATATAAACTATTAACGCAAGCAAGAATTAATTTGTCAAATTTATCTTATCAAAAATATCTTAGTATTCATAACATGGCGATTAATCTCGAAAATCTCCAGAAGGTCATATCATTTGCAAGTCACTAGTTTGCGCTAGCTAAATATATTATTATTAGAAATAATATATAATTAGAAATAATATTACCAGAATTTTCAACACGGAATCTTCCGTCTAAGAAGAAGTCTAAGGAAACCAATATAGTATATAATTTATATATACGATCGAGCGAGAACGTCAAATGCTGTTTCAATTTCGTGGAAACTCAAATATGAAACATGCTACTTTGATAATTTAGAATAACTCAAAATTAACTAAAGCTAAGAAGATTTATGGCAGCGTTTTAAATTTAGTTTAATTTTACCCACATACTAAAATAATTACAATAAATAAAATATTGGACTTCATTCCCTTAGCGCCATCTACCCAAATCCTTTTGAAAGACTAGACGCCATCAAACTGAAAGGGTTTTATTTATCTGCTGTTTCAGATAAAACCTTCATAAAGTCAAGTTTCATTAGTACATAGCCTTTGTTAAAGATGTCTAGGTACGATAAAAAGACAATACCACCGACGTTTATTGACGACTTCGAAAATGAAGGATCGCCCAAAGGCTTTATATTGTATAAGCCTTAAACTGGATAATGATAACTCTAAATGTTTTATTACTTATTATAACAAACAAAACAATCTAATTTTATTTATTTCAGTTAATTATAGGAATATGAATATTTTAATATATTTTAATTAAAATTAATGTTAAAATATCCGCATTTGATTATCTCACGCTTTAAGCTAGCAAATTTTAATTTCCCTTTAAAATAAAAACACGTACAACATTAAAAAAGGAGAATTATATAATATATAATAACATAGGATTATAGGAGACCAATCGGGAGCTTTTAAAAAATATTAAAATTAAAAAAAAATAATAGAATTTCACTGTGTAAAAAAGAATAAAGTGAAAGAAATTGTACTGTTTTGGAAAGTAAAGAAATACACATCATTCAATATAATTTTTGCAGTACAATGTGGCCTCCATTTTAAGACGATTAGTATCAATTGCAATCACAAAAACATACTCTTATCCAAATTATCATCAACAGTATTTTATATCCGATGACTCTTCTTCTATTGGTAAAAAGGACTTGAACAAATATTTCAAATATCTTACAGTTTGACTGAATCAGTTTTTCCGCCATCTGTTGGAAGCTAGAGAATTTGCTTGGAACTATAAGCTACTTATTTATATATTTTAATTAAAACAATGTATATATTATTACGCATATTTAAGTAAATTGCACAATACCTATTAACAATATGGAATAATTATTTATATATACAGAAGTTAATTTTATAAACAACTGTCAAAATTAAGCGCCAAGATATGGTTCAGCTAATGCGTTCACCTCTCTATCCTTTATACGTAACATAGTTTATAATTGTGATATATTTAACCTTTTAGTAATTTGAGTTCAACTAAATTTGCCACGAGCGCAATAATAGCACAGTTTTTGCACGATCATACAAATTTGAATCCTCAATCTCGTGCAAAATTGTGAGGATTCATTGACGTTACACTGGAAATGGGCATCACAAGGAGGCCAACTATTTGTGACAAGGGTAAATGACATCAAAAGCAAAATATTTCTTTGTCATTTTTAAGTATATATGAGTAAAAAAACAATGACACTAAAAGGGTTAAACTTTTGCACAAAGAACACAATTAAGAGCACAGAAAAGAGCCATTGGGCATTCTCTGTCATTCGAAACTCAGTCTCAGTCGTACGAAAATGAAAAAATTCGTTTGGAGGTGACGCAGCTTGTACTAATTAAATACTAATAACAATGTAATAGTTACGCAGCAATTGAATTTATTTAATGTATATGTAATACATTAAGAATTATTTTTTTTACTTTTAAATATGTGCTAGTATTGTCCACGGGGCGTCCCGTTTTCTAGGGAACAGATAAAACCGTTTATTCATGAGATATTGACGGACATTCCACGCAATAAACGCATGTGGGCAACACAATTATTTATCCCAACGCGGACATTGAAACTGCGACCATTATTTCCGAGAGTCGTAATTTCGCTACTGACCCATTTGTGTATATGGCCAATCATAATACCATTCCATAATTTCGAATTTTTTAATGAGATTCACAATCCAATTTTATACTTTAACTTGAATGATAATTAATATGAATAATATTGCAATTATATATTTTTCATTAAATTTGATTCGAAGATGTTAATGCTGGTAGCCTATTGGGTTTAACAGCTTTATCTCGGGCTCAGAGCCCGCGGGCAAGTAAAACTTGAATGACAATTAAAAAATAAGCACTATTGGGATTGTATTTGCCCATCACTCTACATAATGTGGATAGAAATGTGGGTTAATGGCGTAACTGTCATAGTACGTTTAAATGGTGTTCTGTTCTTTTGCCACCCCAGTGTTCTCCAGTTCACTGTCAATCGACCTCCGCATAATTGAAGCTATTTAGATTTTATTGATTTCCTGTTGACCAATTCTTATCTCGCTTTGTAACATAATGAATAACTACTTTATTACTAAAAAACACATAATAAATATTAAAACCTTTTAATAACGTTTTTGTTTTCGATTTATACAATACACAAATATTAATTATTTTTCTGAAATTATATTAAAATGAATAATTAAGAAAGAAATTTGTATTTTTTTTTAATAATCTAGTCTAAAACAAATACCAAAAAGAATATGGAATATAATTGAAAAGCATTGATTGCTTTCCATCAGGCGACACGCTTGCTCGTTTGCCCTCCTATCTCATAAAAAAAAGATATGAAAATAGTGGTCTTAACTTACAGCTAGAAAAAAATATGCAGAATATTTTTAAATAAAGAGGTAATTAATACATCATTTAAATAAAATGTAGAGAAAATAAATCACAAGTTTTGTGATATTGAATTGAAAATTTTTGAATTATTATATTTGATTTTAAATTAAAGAGTTGAAATTTTCAAGTAAATAAATATTATATAAATAATAAATATTTTTTTGAACATTATTTTGTAGATATTATTTAAAATACTTTGAGATATTGTTTTAGAGTTGTTCTTTCAATTCAATAATAGAAAATGCAAGACTTCCTTGTCTGAACCAAGTCTATCAAGCTATATGGAAAACAAAACAAAGTTTATTTTCTCAATTCTTTAGACGCAAACACATGCACAAACGCACACATAAACATTACAATGTTAATGTATCACAACACAAATCAAAAGTTGATTGCACAAATTATTTCTGTGAAAATCGATGTTGACACTTACGCTCATCTCTAATCAACAGCAGATTCGTCCAGAAACATAAAACATCAGCGAACACAACACACTATCATAAAACACCGTGCAATAAATCGACACGCGACATTTTTCCAATGACACGAACGTCACGAATGTCCCATATAACCGAATAGCGTTACGCAAATCGCTCAAAATTCGGCAAACATTCACGCCCACTGTAATTATCAAACAATATCACGCGATATATCACTATACTGTAAGGGCGTACACTTCAAAAAAACCTCGTCCCTTCAAAACTAGATAACATGACTTGCTCAGATCTAAAACTCAAATTTTGAGGTTATCTCGCGAATAGGTAAATGTAGGGCACATTGCAGAGGAATCGACGACATTAAGGTTGAAAACTCCCTGTTTCTGTATTTTGTTTATGTGTGTGTTGACAGTGTAAAACGAATTCCCTTGTGTACTTAGTACGTCTATGTACAAACGTCTGAGTGTGGGTGGGATAACCAACGAGCTGCTTAAGTGTGTGTGACGTTATCTGCAAACGGAAGTACGTTTCCAGGATTTGTCTCACGATATTAACTTTAACACATACAAACTTATTAGCTTTGTTTTTCGCTTTAATAAGCAATCATTTACTATATTCGGTTGATCTTCGTTTTAAAATCAATTTAAGCTATTCAAATCTGAACCAAAATAAAAAATATTTCTTCCAAAATTCTTAATAATTCCTTCGTCTCTAATCTTTATCTCTTTCGTGTAAAAAACTCCTTTTTTATGGTAGTTAACATTTATTTCATAATATAATTAAAAGGCCAGGTCAAGAGTACCCTTAACCGGCGAACTTGCATGAGGAGAATAATTAGTGTGGGGAAAGCAAGGGAAGTATGCCGAGATCGTAGCAGATGGAGATCTGTGGTCTCTGCCTACCCTAACGGGAAACAGGCGTGACGACACGTATGTATGTATGTATGTATAATCAAAATAATATCTGGAATATATCAGCATTTAAACATTTGTTACTCAAAGTGATCAATCACATCTAGTTGACTTATTAACTTTATCTCATACAGAAACAGCTAAAGTGCAAATTGACGAATAGTTTTGGTAATGCTACTAAAATAGTTAATTGTTTCGCTGCCAAATATTTCCTCTTTAACATTTATTTTTCAATTAATACGTAATATTTAAGTTTTTCTAATATTTTTCTTTTTGTAACCTAAAATTATTCCGGCTTAAAAGTAGTTTAAACTTTTCCTCACTATCAACATCTCTTGAAATGTTCAACAAAATCAATTCATCTTATCTGTAAATATGTTATATAACAGACGGACTCAAATTTTACATTGATGTTTGAGAATGACAGTTATTTTAAAATAGACGACGAGAATTTAAAAAAAAAGTCATCTGATCGGTATTTTCCATTTCGATACAATATTACCTTATTATTAATAAAACTGCGGTTGCAGTGAGAAACATTTTAACAACTTTTATTAAAATTTAATGTATTTTATCAATACATTAAATTTTAATAAAAGTTGTATATATCTTCTTATTTATCCGTGAAACAGTTAGGCGTATATGTTAAAAGTTGAAGAAAATCGATGGAGTTTTAACTAGAGAAGTGCGCACCATTAAGCGAAGCTATATAACTGTCTCAGTAAATTATTTTTCTTTGTTTTTTTAAATAACAATAGGAACTGATTATTTGACTACAGCAAACAAGTGCGTGTAATTGATAAAGAAGAGAATAAATTTTACATTTACATCAATTACACGCACACAAGGCAAGCATAGCAAGTGCAATTAAGTATTGGTTGTCATTCAAAAAGCGACTTTATTCCGTTGTTTTAATGATGAAATTTAATTAATTTAATTAATGATGTACTTAAGATTTAATTAAAACCAAAGCGAGTACGAAAATGTAATAATATGTATTAGTTAAAAAGAGAGGGATGTGTTAATATTTTTTAACGCGTTAACCTATGAGTTACAACAGGGGGACTTAATGCGTTCAGACATTTCTGCCATTCAAACAACTAGTGTGCGTTCTACACACTAGTGCGATTGTTGACCCTTCCAATAAGGCTTATTCAGTAATTCTCGACATACCATGACCTATTATTATGTAGCTATATTTGACTACGTGCTCAACATATTTTTGTAACGTGTAATCATTTATGTATTTGACACGATTTTGGAACTAAATCCTCTTCGTAAGATAAAATCTATATAACTATTTATTATAAGTTTTCAATTTTCTACCTGTCATTTGTTGTCGTGTCTCGTTTTCCTTATTAATGTAATCAAGTGAATTCTTCTCCAACGAGTGAATACGAAATATTTATACTATTATAATTTAAAAAATCATAAAAAGTTAAGGAGAGCAGAAGAAGAGATAGAGTAAATTATCACAGGTCAGTACCTACCGTTCAGTAGTGTCAGCGCGAGGCTGTGGAGAAAGGAAAGCTAACGAACAATGTTTGGTCTAAAATATATACCGATACTATAAATATATAATGATAGAAGAAGAGGATTATTAAAATCCTCTTCTTCTATCTTCTAATAATCCTCTTTTATCGGCTTTATTTGAAAAGTCTATGGTAGAGACATCCTCTTAGCTAATTCAAATAATTTCCTTGAGGAAAAATTGAACTGCATTACTTTGTTAAATTCAGAGAATCCGATTATATCAAATTAAATGAAAAAAATATTGAAAACAGACAAAGCCACGGTATACATACAATCCTACGAATGCAATTCATACCTACACTTGACATGCGCGCAAATTGACCTCCGAATCGATGAAAACTGCGTTTGTTATTATTCTATCTCGCTCACACACAATGTCCTCCTTATGACCTGTCAAGGTGACGGTCGACGTCAGAACCAGCAAGAGGACGTCACTCAGTAAATGGTTCGCATACATTCTCACAGATGGCGTTACTAGGCACTAAGAATCATTTTGTATTTTATTATCGAATTATAAAAACTGAACTAAATAAAATTTATTTGATAATGTCTTACATGTACTTACTTTATTTGATAATAGTGTTTTACTAGGTATATTCTACTGCTAGTCACAAGCATCCCCATTTCTGTAGGAATGTTTGTCGAAGGCTAATTGGCGAGAATTCTAAACTAGGAACAAATATCTGTAGATCATGTGTAAATATATATTCATCCCGATGCCTTTATTGAAATCGTCGTCATTGATTACGAAGGTGGTTATTGCAAAAGTATTAATACGCATTGACGGAATGTCTAAAAAGACTTTAGAAATAAGATTTTGAAAATTGTAAACAACATACAGTTGTAATTCTGATTATTTTATAAGTTACGAGGCAAACGAGCGGGCATGTCATCTGATGGAAAGCTATCATCAACTCCTCCTATTATCATCCGCATACCAAAGGCATTCCAAAAGCGTTGCCGATCTTTGAGAAATGTGTGGGCTTGTTTTTTAAGTTTACACGTCGTATTAGTTCGGAAACACCGCTGGAGGTAGTTGGATCCATAGGGAAATGTTGCGTGGAAAGAAGTTTCTGGAAAAGAGAAACGTACTTGATCGCCATTCGTTCAAATGCTGGAGGTGATAATTTTCTTTATAGCGAGTTGTGCCGCTAGTGGAATTCAGCGACTGGAATTATTCGAAACAATCTCTCAGAGCACACTCGGAATTAAATCGGTAATAATACGCTGAAAGATCAAATATCCAACCGTTCGCTGAGATCTTAGACGTCGACCATCGTAGGGCGTTCTATGCGGTCCAGAGGAAGAAACTGATAGCTAGGATGAGGGAGAAAAAGAAACTGAAACGGCCCATGGACGAGAACAGAGAATTTGTAAGAAACATTTGCCAACGCACATACGTTGGCAAATGGTTCTTACAAATATCTGTCGAGCCCCTTTCCATATTCGTTCCATTAAAATAAGAAATTACACAAATCAATATATTTTTTTTTATATATTCACGCCTATCCCCCGCAGGGGTTGGCAGAGACCACAGAGCTCCATCCGCTGCCATTCATCGCAGCGAAACGGCTCGTCATTGGTCGCTTTTCGCCCTCGTGAGAATCAGGACGTGACGGGTGGCGAACCACGTCGCCGTCATTTTCGACAAATTAGGTATATTAAATTCGTCTTTAGTGAATCCCACGAGCCGCAAGGGAGGATGGAGGTCAGCCCCAGCAGAGCCCTGCATGCTGAGGTAAGGCACCATAGTCCCCGGGGGAGCCCGACCCCGGGACGATCGGCACGTTTACGACTAGGCTCGCCCCTAGCCACGCATCCATTGGCACGGCAGACCGTGGATTGGCGGAGAGGAAGGGAAAGGATAGAGAAGAAAGGAAGGGGCAGGAAAGGAAATGCGGATTGGGGGGGTTACCAGACTCGGAATAAACATTTAAAAATCCATATAAATATTTATTCCGATGCGGGAATCGAACCCGCGACCATTGACTCCGCGGGCGGAGAGCCCCGCCACTGAGCCAATCGGTCGCCAATCAATATATTTAAATAAAAAGGTAAAAAATACAAAGGTCATATTAGTTGTCTGTTTGGTAGTTATGGTATTTGTACACGGGTACGCAACTCCGGCCTCCCGAGCTACTACCGTATCACTCCTCGTCTTCCGTTGCGGTAGTATCATATCCCTATCATTCTGTCTAAATCATTTATTTTCCCTGCCTTTTTTTCTTCTCTATCTTTTCTCTTCCTTTCCGCCAATCCACGGTCTGCCGTGCCAATGGATTGTGGTTTAGTCCCAAGCGTGCCGACCGTCCCGGGATCGGGCTCCTCCGGGTACTGTAGTGCCTTACCTCAGCATGCAGGGCTCTGCTGGGGCTGACCACCATCCACCCTTGTGGCTCGTAGGATACACTATGATGAATTTTAATAAACCTAATTTGTTAAAAAATGACGGCGATGTGGTTTGCCACCCGTTACGTCCTGATTCCCACGAGGGCGAGAAACGACTAACGGTGAGTGTGGAGGAAGCAAGGAAGGTGTGCCGGGATTGGCGGATGGAGACATGTGTTCTCTTCCTACCCCTACGATATATATATATATATATATATATATATATATATATATATATATATATATATATATATACATACATATATATATATGCAATACATTTAAATACACTGACAGCCACTTCTGGACACTAGTCTGTCTCAAAATTAAGGGGTGTTGCCTTAATCCCCACGCTTGTTCGGTAGACTGGGAATCAGAGCGTAATTTTTAGCTGGGGAACATACCTCACAACACTCATCCATGTCCGGCTTCTATATATGTGTATCATCAACGTGTATTTTTTATGGGACAAGGAAGCGACATGGGAATGAGCATGACGATTTGGGAACGGAAGACAAACGAGCAGGTGTGACAACTGATAGAAAGCAAACAACGCCACCCATATACATCCGCCGTGCCGTAGGCATTGCAGGAACGTTGCCAGCCTTTAAATGAAAACTGCTTAATTAAAAAGTAAGTGTTGCAAAAAATTAACAGATAACAACTTTATTGTTTTAAATAACATATTATTCATTTTCGAATGCGATAAAAACAAACTGTTCTATTGGTATTACGAATGAAAGAGTCTGTAATTGAAAAGTTATTCCGGCACAATAGCCGGATATACGGATTAAATCCAGACGTAGCCTCGGGCAACAAAAATGCCATAAAAAGATATAAAAAATAACGATGCATCCGAGCGACCGCCTACCGCAGCCAAAAATAGACTACAAGTACCAAAGAGGTTCCTTTTAATAATATATGTGAAATGACTAGACAAGAAAATTTAAACGTTTTAGAAGTATAAATACGACTCCATTTTGCAATAACTGTATACGGCGGTTTAGTTCTTTTGGCTTCGTATCGAAATGCATTCGTGTTTACACGTTGGCAGGAGAAATTATTCACTGAACATTCTCAAGTTGAACCGAAAGTTTTGAACGACCAAACGAGAATGTACTTTTCCGTCGACGGCAGAGACCTTGCTTTTTGTGATATACTGGCGAAACTTCCAGTAAAACAACTGCATTTTAAGAATAACTAGCATTTAACGCTTTCAAAAATATATGGATCAAATATAAGTATTCTTTCGAGCTAGACTTTCAAATAAATTATTATATATGGGTAACGCTTTATACATTCTCTAGCGTTTGCGCGTATACTCTGGCTTCGTTCGCGTGGAATCTGGTCTGCCACGTTAAGTTTCGTAACAAATCATTTTAAATAAATATTTTTTTTTTTTACTTAATTTATGGTTTACAGTTATGGTCATAGTGGTTTCCACATAAAAGGTCGCATATGCTGTCGCGGACTTTTATTTAGAACTATTCAAGACAAACAATCCTACGGTACATCATCTTTGTGTAACTCCAATGGTTTAGGCAGCATACGCCAAGATAGCTCTCAGAGGCCAGATTTCTTTCCGACTTAATTGACATGTATCTTTATATTACGACCAAAATTAAATAAAATCATTACAAATTGTAGCCTTTATGGTATTCCGATGTATTATGATATTACTGTAAAGTTTCATCCAAATCTTTCTAGTAGTTTTTTCGTGAAAGAATAACAAACATAGATCAAAAACATACAAACTTTCCATTCGATCGATTTTTTATTCACGTTAGCTTTACATAACTTTACTTGACTTAAAGGCAATCGGTGTGAGGGGCTGGAGGGAAAAAACTAAACGAAGATCAGACTCGAAACATTTACTGAACCAGGCTAACGCGGTTGTAATGCCTTGATGACGATGATGATGTTGATTAACATAACTTTGTCGCTCATCTTTATGGCCATTTAAGGCCAACCTATAAAAGCATAGCGTAAAAGATCACAAGTAACCTTGTTCTTGGGCTAGGACTTAGACTGGTTCCTTGCTTTTAACGATATATTAGTAGCTACGGACCTTATTAATTATTATTGCATCTTTTTTTCTCAGAAATGCCAGGCAAGTAAAAAAAAATATAGAATTTTCTTCAATACAACATTGTTCTTTCACTACACATTTACTAGAACATTTTTTTCATCTTCGATATATTATTCCTATCGAATAATAAAATTAGGTTTTTTTTAGTATATAATGACGAACTGTGGAGAATAACCAACGGAGATCTAATAGATATGAAGATTCGCTGCCGTAAATGGAAGTGGATAGGCCACACTCTCCGAAGCCACGGCACTCATATACCCAGACAAACCCTTTACTGAAACCCGCAAGGAAAACGGAAACGTGGACGTCCAAAATTAACATGGCAGCGCACAGTTATATCTGAAGTGCAGAAAATCGGCCTCGCCTGGAACAAAGTAAGGCGCGTGGCCTGCAACAGAACGGAATGGAGGAACACCGTATCTGCCCTATGCCCCAACAATTAGGACCTAGAAGACATTATTTGTAACGTAAATCTACTTAAAATATATATTTCAAGATATTGCTCTGGTAAAATTCAAGGCATTTAACAATTCTAAAATCAAAAGACGTCAGTTGAACTTATTGTTTTAATATAAAACAATTTATTTCTTTTTTATTTTAAAATTACGAATTTAAATGAAGTAATATAATATGTAAATAAATAAAATGCATAAAAGGAGGACTAATCCCAAAGAGGGGTTCCTTCTGATCAATACAAGTGATCAGAAGGAACCCCTCTTTGGGATTAGTCCTCCTTTTATGCATTTTATTTATTAAGTTAACATGTAGGATAATAAATAAATTTGTATTTATAATATAATCTGTACTTAATATATATTAAAAAGTAAAAAATAGTAAGTAGAAACTACTAACTACAAGTACATAAATGACTTAATGTATTTATGATACCAATCTATCCCTAAAACTTTTTGTATAATAATTCGATTTAAACGGAGTAATGAATAAAAAATATCCCGTTGTCTTTTAATTGCTTTATCGCAAGCACATTAAAACAGTAAGTATAAGTGGGTACAACATGTGTGAATTGGTGTGTGAAAGAAACAGTTGGTGCTAATATTATTATTATTATAAGTTTTTAGAACAAAATAAATATCTGAAGAATATATAAGTCACAGAATATTGAGCATTTTTTTATGATTTCGCGCTTCGTATTGTTTGAGTAATTATCTGGAGGTCCAAATCATATTTAATCCTTTATTTCATTATTCCGCTCAAATTAAGTGGGTTTCAATCAGGGTCACTCAGCTCTCACTTATTCTGCTCTCGCTTCTCACTTATTGGACACACCGATGGGCAGAAGCGGTGGAGATCAAAGGGGAAGCCTTAGCAGGAAGCCTGGATATAGCCCAAGGCCTTCGATCGGGTGTGGCAAAAGGCTCTTCTAGCCAAACTTCCGTGCTATAAGCTGCCCGAGAAATCATGCAAATGCAGCTTTCTTACGGAGCGGAGCATAAAAGTCGTTTTAGACGGTTTTGGCTCGGATCTGAAGCCCGTGAAAGGTGATGTTCTGTTCTGCATATCAACAATATTTTACAAATTAGTAGCATACGCTCTTATACAGACGACACCACGGGTGATACCTTATACCCCGACTAGTTGAAGAAGTTGATATTGTTCAACTTCTTCCACTTGACCGCATACAAAGTCGTACGATCCGAATCGTCGATGACCACGATCTCACCGATCGGCTTGGTTCTCTAGCGCTGCGGAGGGATATCTCATCTCTCAGCATTTTTTACCACTTTTATCATGGGGCGTGCTCCGAGGAATTGTTTGGAATAAATTCAGCCGGCGACTTCCACAACTGCTTATCTCGCCGTAAAGAAAAGTTCGAAACTTCTTTCCACACACCACCATTCTGTGGAACCAGTTACCTTCGGTGGTCTTTTCAAACCGATACGACATTAGCACCTTCAAAAAACAAGCCTACACATACCTAAAAGGCCGGCAATGCTTCCGTGACTCCTGCGGTGTCGCGGTTGTCTATCGGCGGCGTTGATTGCTTTCCAACAGGCGACACGCTTGCTCGTTTGCCCTCCTATCCTTTTTTATGGATATATCTATATATCCATAAAAAAAATTATTCACGTTTTTGTGGACAGTCAGAATTTTTAATTAGCTAAGATCCGCAACAAGCAGATAAAAATAGAAAAGTAATAATGTGTGTTGTACTGGGACTTAAACTAAATATTACTGAAAAACGGCTGTCAGAAACCATTCACTTCCCAACAACTATGCAGGTTGTGCTTTGTGACAAAAGATTTCTGTTATATGCCTTTAATAATAATAATATCTTTGCACATTTAATGAGCCATTTTCAACGAATACTATCTCGGTATAGCTGTAATTTACGCCCGCCCAAAACAACAGATCCTGCGAGGGACGAGTGGTGATTTCTTCAAAATACACGTCAGCATAGCGTTTCCCTTATCTTCGTAACACTCCCCGATGTCGGTCCTCACCATGCAGACAAATTCGAGCCGCATCGGAGAAAGGTACGCTACTCCAGTTACCTTGTGTCCTAGATAGGCAATTTCTAGAGAACCTCATTCGAGCAATACAATGCGCACGGAGTAACTTGGGGGCCCGTGCTGGTCGTCGACTACATATATCAGTAGCTAAAAGTCTCCTGCTTACATTTTTTTTTTATATTTTCACGCCTATCCCCCGCAGGAGTTGGCAGAGACCACAGAGCTCCATCTGCTACCATTCATCGCAGCGAAAAGGTCGCTTCTCGACCTCAGGATGTGACTTGGTATCGAGTTCAGATTCTTTGGTCGGTTGAACAACTCACGTTTGTGAGAAATAACATTGGCTACACCCTTCTTCCAGCAGCGCTATGAATTATCATGCCTATATTGCTTTTTGTGCCATTACAATAAACACAAATATATCTGTTTTAAATCACAATAAGGCAGGATGATGCAACAAACATAAATTATTTTACTAAAAATAATGAAAATATTAGTTTTACTTGCCTAATATCCTTCGAACAACAAACCCGCGAAATGTAAGTAAAAAGTCACAAACTAAAAATGGAATTATTTAAAAAAAAAAAAAAAACAAAAACTTCGAATTTGGATTTAAATTTTTTCTGACTTCATCTTTATTGAGTGCCAGTAACATAGTTTGGTTATTAAAACCTCTTTGGAACTAAATTATTACCAATAATGTAGAAAAATCAGAAGTTACCGACGTACGCTTTTTTTTCTTCAAAAAATTGGATATCGAAGGCCCGATCATACTCGGTCTGATCGGTCTTCACTTCAATGAGCCTTCGCCCTCACGCCTGTAACCGGAATTCCCAACCATTAAGTGTCGCGTACCAAGCCCTGCTGCTGCGGTCCTGTTTCTGGAAATTTCCGCTACTGAGATGGGTATTTGAAGGTCTCTGCAGGTGTTTGTAGCTGCACTTAATTCCACGTATCTTTTTTTTGCAAGTCAGGATCATCGAAAAGAATGTATGGTTGTGTAGCTGAGATCCAAGAACACGTCGAAGGATTAAGGTGATCAGTAGGTACTTTCTGTTTGGATGGTTCAATTATTTCCTAATTTTTTAACAATGTCTGTTTACTCACAGATACCAAATTACAAATGATAGGAAAATTAATGTAAATGACAGTGGCATGCAATCGGGTAGAGACAACTTCAAGAAAGAAACCGCTAGAAGGATTCAGCTAGGCTGAGTAGCATGTAGAAAACTTCGCCAGGTCTTCTCGTGACCCATACCTTAGAGCCTGAAGACAAAAGTCTTCAACCAGTGTGTCCTAATTATACCTCTTACAGCGCCTAAACGTGGACGCTGATAGTCCGTCTGCTTCACAAGCTCAGAGTTGCTCACAACTGCACAACAAGCTATGGAGAGAGCTATGCTCTGAGTTTTTCTGCCAAACAAATCCGCCAAAGAACTAAAATCACCGAAAAAGCCTTTCGAATTAGCAAACTAAAATGGAAATAGGCTGGTCGCGGTTGTCGGATATCCAACAATCGTTGGAGCAGACGAATGCTGGAGTGGAGAACGCGTCTCGGTAAACGTAGTGTGGGATGCCCCCCGGCTAGATGGTGCGACGATCTGCGTAGGGCAGAAACTGGATGCGTGGAGCCGAAGATCGGGCTAGGTGGCGCTTTTTGGGGAAGCCTATGTGGAAGCAGTGGACTGCCGCAGGCTATTGATTGACAATGGCATCTGCGGGAACGAATTTGTACATTTACAAGCCATCTAGTTCAATAACTAAATGGCGCTGTGATCACGGTGGATGACGTAACCGTCAAGCTTCTTATTAGCGCCACCACACTCGCTGACTTTTCCTGAGAGTGCGAAGTCAATATTAAGAGGTCTACACGATATATCATTGTGTACCAACCTGTTATCCACTGACCGACCTATCTTTTTTTCTTATAACGGTCCATAACGAGGTCTCGGTAAGGTCAGGCTTGGATGGCTACCACCCTTTCCTATACTATAGTGACGCGTTTTCTATTGTTTCAGAGGAAATAAGGTATATAAGCAAAATTATAATGAACTTAGGCCAGAACTAAATATATTTATTATATATTTCCCAGCCAATTAATTGAACAATCGAACCGAAGACCTTGGATACAAAATGGAATATATAACATAATTAAAATTACATTATTTATATTTATTTATAATATTATGACTCACTAGCGATATTCATTATATTTAATCTTAATTGTCCACCACTAACTTAATCATACATAAATATACAAAGCGGTTCCGAGAATAAAATGTCCATAATTATAAATTAACTCATAAATCTTAAGAAGTTATACCTAGCCTTAACATCCTACGTCAGTAGAACGCAAATACAAGGTCACATCGCAACATAGACGAAGCGAGCTGACAACACCGCATTAAAATGCAGACAAAGACATATCATTTGATTCCCCACAAAGAAAAGAGATGGCAATAGTCACTTTAGGCGTTTCGAATGGAACAGTCATAGAGTGTACAAAGCGTGACCGCCGAGAAAGCGGCCGGTACGGGAGCCAAATAAGTAAGGAGAATAAATTATAATGGAATTTTCAAGATTGGATTTCTACTAAATGATTTAATATAAGTTATTACCTAAAATTGTAGGTTTTGTTTGTAGTGTACGTACTTACACGCTAAAGATACGAATGGACTGTGTGTTACTTTAGGCCTAAATGTTACGACAGATTGCACTGAAATCACTACGACAGCAGATGATGATATACTACTCAATTTTGAATTATAAAGCAAAGTAAAAAAGAATCTGTTAATTTATAAGGATTACATTTTGATATTATCAGCAATATTAAATACAATTATTCAAAAAATTTACAATAAAAAGTTCAAGATATTGAATGCGCTATTAAATTTGACTATAGGTTGCCTATTTAAATTAACATAAAAAATAATTACTATAAGGTAAAGTCTTGACGGTCATCTTTTTGTTTGAACTTTATTTTTAGCTTTTTAGTAGTTTAGTTTTCTAGTTAGTAAATTGGTTATAACTTAAACAATTCCGGTTATAAACCTTTCTTCGAACGAAAACTGTTAAATATTATTTAAATACTTGTTTTTTTTAAAGTAATTTAGTTCAAAAGTACCATTATGAAAAATTGCTAGTGATAAACCAAGACGAACAAAAAACAGCAATCAAAAAATAATAGCCACGACTGTTCTGATTTTGTTTATAATGACTAAACAGTAGTTAAATAAGTAGTGTATGAAAACATAATGTATCATGCTACCTGAACATAGATGTATCAATAATAATGAATCAAAGGTTTGTTTGTTATATAAAAAAACCAAGACAAATAGAGCAAATAAAATCTCCTTCGGCGAAGCAGAGAGTAAAGTACCAGGCGCGCAGGAAATCACTACGTTTAGGCCTAAATGGCAATTCGGCGCCAACTGTCGCTTAACGAGCAAATCCTCCAAATACTTCTCTTATATTCTGGTAATTAATGATTTAAATTGATCCATTTTTAAAATATTTGACTTCCTTTTTAATTTTTAATCAAGTAAGTAATAAATAAAACAATTTTTTCATTTTTTTTTAACCAGTCATCTGGCAGGTACATACTTTTCCGATTCTAATAAATATGTTCTAATTTTTCTGTTTTCTTTAAACGTGAAACATCAATCGATAATTTTAGAAATAAAATTATTGGAAAATTTAATGATAAAAGTGTTCCCGGCGGCATACAAAATTGCATTATTGCAAAATTGCAATTGTTTTACTTATTTACTAGCCGAGAGTCCGATTGAATTTTGTATTACACTTACGGCTTAATAGTTAAAGTTACATACAAAATGTAAAGCCCTATTTAAACCCCGTCAGGGGATGAATTTTGAATAATATTAATCAGTTACTACTAAGAATGCTATTAAACAGACTTTATCATCCTTGTCAGTCACCACATTCAAAAAGACGATCTACTAGTATTTTGCCATATTTATTACCCATTGTCGCCTCGTTGGATTGAATTGTTATAAATAAATATATATATTATAAATTGATTTATTAGTAAACTTTTCTTATTGCTTTATCACATTGATGATAACTTCATTGCAATTAAAAATATTTTTATCCCAACCGAATAATCCTGTCGCCTTCATATCTATTCTTTGGATGGTTGACCGTCTCACGTTTAACCGCTGTGAGACATAACATTGGCTACACCCCTCTAGCAGAAGCGCTATGATTTTACATGCTCTTATTGCTTTTTCTGCCATTACAAAAGGTACAAAGATATCTGTGCTAAATCACAATAAGGCAGGATGATGCGACAAACATAAGTTATCCTAATAAAAATAAGAAAAATTTAGTTTTAGTTGCCTGATACCCTTCGAACAAAAAACCCGTGAAAAGTACACAGGCTACATACACATGCCCTGGGCAGTAATCCAAGCGGGTGCCAAAGTTGTATGTTAATAAAAATGTAATATCCAGAGTGCGTCAAACTATCAACAACACCTACAAGCTGTCCACGAAGCTATAGCAAACTCTTCTTCTTTTCCGTTACTGATCCCGCTATTCGAGGTTCGAGTCGGTCTCGTTTATTTTCTAAAAATAATGAAAATCTAAATCTCCCTCAGTAAAATGATGTTTTTTTTACTTCATTAATCTCAAATGTTGAAGAAAAAGGGCCACTCTCAGGTTTTTGCCTCGTTCTGAAAAACCCGTAGAACACGAAATGAGGTCACCTAATGTTTAGCAAATATCTCCACCACCTAACTGTAAATGCATTATGCATCTCCATGTATGATACAGAATGAGAGAGAGAAGAGAGAGTTAAAATAAGGAAAAGTTTTTTCATTGACATATTTGCACTCACCGTCCATAACAATATAACATAAAATGATTCTATCGCCATATTCACCGGGGTTCTGTGAGCGCTTACTATATTATTACTATGTAGCCGAAGAGCAGCAGTCAGGGCCGGCGCATTCAGCGCTTTCCCCGGAACCCGGCCCTGCGTTTTGAGTGGCTCCGCGATCTACAAAAATTACAAATCATTTTTACTACACACACATTCACATTGTCGCGCCTGTTTCCCGTTGAGGTAGGCAAAGACCAAAGATTTCCATCCGCTAAGATTTTTTCATCCACCCTTCCTCTCCCACTCATCGTAGCGAAACAGCTCTCCGTTAGTCACTTCTCGCCCCCGTGGAAATCAAACAACAATAACAGATTAGGTTTATTACAATTGGTCATAGTGATTCCCATGCGCCGCAAGGGAGGATGGAAGTCAGCCCCAGCAGACACCCGCATGCTCAGGTAAGACTCTATAGTATCCGGGGAGCTCGATCCGGTCGACACGCTTGCGACTAAGCTCGCCCCTCGCCACGCATCCATTAGCACGGCAGACCGTGGATTGGCGGAGAGGTAGTAAAAAGGATTGAGAAGGAAGGAAAGGAACGATGGATTTAGAAAAGATGATAGGGATATGATACTACCGCAACAGAAAACAAGGAGAGATACGGTAGTAGCTCGGGAGGCTGGTGTCGCGTACCCGTGTACCAATACCATAAGTACCGGACGGGCGGCTAGGCTAAAATACTCCCTGACTTCTCATAAAATTAAACTTCACTTAAACGCAAATTTCACTGGACAATAACAAAATTGTTTTAAGCCTGCTTCACAAACACGCCGTGAACGGCGGACTGCCTCGAATGTAACTCAAATCTGACTTTTTCAGAAATGTAAATGATACAAACAAAAATTTGTAGTGTTTCAGCGCTCATGTCATATTACCTCACCTATACGATAGTTGACACACTGTTTTAAATTGTATTATTATTTAATATTCATCTTATAAAAAAATATATAATGCATAACATTTATATATATTCACACCTATCCCCCACAGGGGTTGGCAGAGACCACAGAGTTCCATCCGCCACGATCTCGGCATACCCTCCCCGCCTCCTCCAAACTCATCCATTCTTCCTCTCACATTCATCGCAGCGAAACGGCTCTCCATTAGTCGTTTCTCGTGGAATCAGGACGTGACAGGTGGCGAACCACGTCTCCTTCATTTTTTCAACAAATTAGATATATTAAAATTCGTCTTAGTGAATCCCACGAGCCGCAAGGGGAGATGGAGGTCAGCCCCAGCAGAGCCCCACATAATGCATAATAATGCACAACAGCATATGTAAATAAATAATTCCAGGTTTTGAATTTTACGTGTAGAAGTTGAATGTATATTCAGGCCACGAAAAATTTTTGAACCCAGCCCTGTAAAAGATCACGCCAGCCCTGCCAGCAGTGGACTACCATGGACTGCTGATAACATGTATCTGCCACTAGTTATAATATAGGTGAGAAAATAAGACTTTAAATTTGTAATAATAAATCCGTTTTAAGGCTGCGGTGGTGCTGTGATTTAAATACCACACCACCACCACAGCCGTAGAACGGATGGATTTCCTCATTTTCTACCACGCTTATCCAAGGTGGATTGGCGAGGTAGTCAGACTTGGAATGACTGCCAGTAAGCCATACATATTTTTTCATCCCGATGACGGAATTGAAAGCGCGACCAATATATCGCAAGCGGTAGCTTCCCCAGTCAACCAATTAGGCCGTGATGCTTTTTCAATTAACATAAATACATCTGCAATGATGTTCATTTAATATCCAAACAGTTCAAACATCGTCTTCTTCAATAACATATAATAGAATACCTAGTATTTATTGTATAATGACAAGTAAAACAATTAATTTTACTTAATATATCTATACGTTAACTAAACATAACGTCAATACTTTTTTTTTTTAAATATATCAGTCAACATTTTTAAGGTTTCTAAGCACAAAACTAAAACATTCACGTTCAACCGCTTGCGAGGTCTAATCGTGTGTAGGGCGTACGCGCAGGCGCAGCGCCCCTCCCAGGGGCAGGTAGGGGGCGGGTCGGAGCGTCTCGCCCCGCCTATATCACGCCCTCCGAGGGCCCTTCCAAACGCGGCCTTGGCCCTATCAATTTGCTAAAGACCTTTTCTTGGAATCGGTCTCAAACGCCTACTTGAGGAATTGAACTTTTCTTTTTTAGCTTTTGCGCCGCCGATGTTTTGTCATGTTTCCATAGGTAAGTGCGTAGTAACATTTATTTCACCAACAGATGGCAGATAGTTGGTGATTTGACAGTTTATAATATTTATATTTATGTCACGCCTACCTTCCTATCCCATAAAAAAATCTACGAAAACTTGCATGGGCTTTCGCAGTCAAGTTAAAAAAACACGATACACGCATCAAGTGGAATGAAATTCACTTTACTTCGTCTCCTGAATCAAACTATATCGAATAATAGTCCACCAGAATTAAATAACATAACTGATAATAACATGGATTATTAAATGATATAAATCTGAACGTCACTGATGTAACATGATTAGAAAAGATTTTACTGTCACAATCGAAAATTACTTTTGGTTAAAGTTCCGGTGCAACCATGGAAAGTGCGTGAAAGTTGCAACCATGCGATTTATTTCGATTTCCCATAGACATCTTTTTTACATCAAATTAGGGGTAAAGAAATTAATAATGATATATTTATAAGGTTAAGGATATTACGACAAGGAAAAGAAAATAAATTCTCCGGATGCTCTCTCTCTTTCTACTTTCAATACAAAACGCGGTAACATGTAAAATGCTATCAATCATCACTGATATTTTGTGAGGATCTAGAAGGTACTATAATATCGCCGTATTAATACGGCGACCCGGGATCGTACCGGGTCTTTTTCAAATAAAACTCTCTTCTATATATGTTGTTTTATTCTTCTACATAAACAAATACACTTTAACAGAAAATATCACTCGTGTACACGGAAGGGTGAGATGCTCTATCTTGTTCTGTATCTTCTATGTTAATCAATAATAATCCGATAAAACAATTATTTATTTTTATCTTTGAAGTTTTTAAAATCGCAAACATTAAGAAAAATAAGCCTATCAAAAATAGTTTTTATATTTACATTTGGTTATACCGTTACGGTTATATGTACAGTACCTACGTTACATTCAAGCAGGGTTATTCATGCATGGATCAATCATTAGGTAGGTACTACAATTGCAATTTTGTTATCGCATTAACTGCAAATTCGACATTTTGTGTCAGGCAATTACGAAACAGTATAATCGCAAATCCGCCTTCACTTGGTCGTGAATATTCATTTAGTTTTAGGTAGTCTTCCTATCCCAAATGTAAAATTCAAAGGTTTTTAAAGAAATATTGTCCTCAAGTTTGAATCAACTTATCGCGGAGATGGCTAAATAGATTTTGTTTATTTATTGTGTACAAATTTGTAACAGAAGCGGACTTAACGTTGGAAGGCATTCTCTTCTAGGCGACCTTTGGTTTAATGGGATAGATAGAAAAACAAATAAAAATTAATTATTAGGTAAATAAGAATGAAAATTTATACGTACATACATATACATATTATGTGGCTATTATTTTAAGACCTTTGTGTATTTTATAAAAAATAAATTAGGCAAGGTTCCTTTTTTGTGTTAAAAAAATTAATGTTTCTTTACCCTAAAAAGCGTAGACACGATCAAAGTCGTGAAACGGTTTTTATGTTTAAAAAATGAGAAATATAATTTTGATTTATAATTTCCAAATAATTATTAATATATTACTGTTTTATTTTTATGACAAAAATGAGTATCTTGTCTCAAAAAGAAAAGGCTTATAAATAGTTGATTTTATTATTAAGGTATGTATAATCATAAACGACATATTATTACTAGACTAGATGGCGTTAGTGCAGCATTTGGAGCTTCTTCGGAGGTTATAAATATAATATTATTTATTAAAAAATTATATGTTTTATCTTTAAATTATTTGTAACGAACCTAATTATATAAAAGGTATTACAATTAATAAAACAAATTTAAAACTGAATAGTTAAACGGTCCGCAAACATACATTTATTTCATTATTTATTTTTATTTTATGTTATTGAAACTTTATAAATCTCAATCTTTTTATTTTTATCAGTAGATTTACGTAATTTCTACGTACTGAATCAACTGTACCTACTTGCTTACCATTTTTTTATTGGGCATAGGTATATTCCACTAGACACGAAACTATCAATATCTGATGTTAAATAGCGATACATGTGTTTGTGTTTATTGTAATTAGGATAGCACCAGGTCACGGGGCTAATTTATCATTGTCTGGACTATAGCTCGGGTGAATACGGCTTCTCCGGTCGTTGGCTGCCACTTTGTAAGTACCTAACTGCACAGATTTTGCATTCATTGATGACTTTACGTGGTCAGTATGGCTGTGTCATTATCGTACTCGTGACTTATTATTAGCCACAATTCGCATTCACAAATTGGGGGGTGGTTGAAGAATTTTTCGCAGAATCCACATTCCTTCATGAGGAATTCATTCAAGAGGATTGTATGCTTTTCGAGTTATAGGTAACGTATTTTCATTAACTTTCATTATAACTATATTCATAAGCTTAAATTCGCTTCGAGAGCTATAGAGAAGGTTACACGTATGGAGTTTATCTTATGGGTATGATTCGAAACGAAGTAATCCGCCAGAGAACTGTAGTCAATGACATAGTTTTTCGAGTTTTTGAGCAAACTGAAGTGGCAATAAACTGGATACGTTCGTCGGAGAACCGGCAACCTAAAACAGCGTTTCGGCAAACGTAGTGACCCTTGTAGCAACATATAGGGTTAGGTGCGACTATTGTTTTATTTATTTAATCGATAGAAAGTACAACGTTATATTACAAAAAAATGCACAAACACAAATGAACATTTTAATATATACTCGTATTAATTTTATATATTTCAATAAAATTTCCAAATTCTAGCATTCGGCACCCCTTGAACCCCCGGGTAAAGACGAGCCTGGTCCCTATTAGTCCCCTAGGCCCTAAGGTCTAGGGTGTGAGAACCGACCGGGTACCGTAACGATATTGTGCAAAAATCATATCAACAAAAAGTCGGCATGATATTCTTTGAGAGTTCAGTTTTTAACTTTATTTCTGCTTTATTTCCATTCAAGTAACGATAAATAGCATTTTTAATTCCATTAGCAGTCCAAGTTGTGGTCTCGAATTCACGTGAATAGCGCTTGGATTATTATCTTATCCTCTATTGTGAGTTTGAAGACAGAAACTGATTTCTTTGTCACAGAATTATCATCGTCATGGACATTCTTCATAGTCTGCAAGTTGCCGACCTACTCTGTCCGACCTTCCGACAAAATTGCAAAAATCCTGAAACAAACAATATATTTCCACACACACACACATACAAACAAACAAACAATTTTTAAACGACTTTTTTAAATCACATCAAAAAATAATTTCATTCCCATCATAATCTTACGGTGATACCCATTACTAACATTGGATGATTTATAAGAAACTTTACTAGAAAGTCCCTACTCACACCAGTTTTAGTAATAAATGTTATATACTATAAAGCTAAGCTGCACAGGATCAAATAGCATATTTTCTTTAGTTTCACGTGTCCACACAGAGACGGCGTGGCAATTGAAGCATGTTTTCGGGCCCCCTATCCTGCGACCCCACGTCGAGGGGCGTGGGGTGTGGGCGTGCCAGCAGTCGCACGATTAGCTACAACTAGCGTCCCCGGGCTTTTTGTGTCCGCTCCGTTTATGTTCTCCTGGTCCCGTGACGTCACTCTACCTATTGACGAACTAGTTGGGTGCCTTTTATTTATTTCTAAGTCCACTGAAGTATGTATGTTTCTAGAATGGAATAAAGATTCATATCTTCTTGTACAATGTGCCTTGGATTTAAATCCATTTTGACATATAAATATTTAATGAACTTATATTTATTTTTAAAGCGTTAAAAATAAAAATAAAATATACTAATGGGTATTTTAAATATATCTATATTTTTTAAGGCAAAAGAGCAAGCGTATCACATGATAGAAAAAAATCAACGCCATCCACAGACATCGGCAGTGCCATAGGCAATGCAAAAGCGTTGCTGGCTTTTGCAACATGTGTAGGATTGATTTTTGAAAGTTCCAATGTATAATATCATGAAGGCAAAGACAAAAACACGGCTTTTTAATATCAACTGTTTTTAATATGATAGTTAAAAACAGTTGCATAGACATATTGGATAGACACAACTATTTTCATTACTCCTAATAAAATCTGCCGTTTCAAAAAAATAAAAATATATTCCAATTTCGTATTGGGTCTTTTCCCGCCAACTTACATCAATGATGTTATGTTTTTTTCATTTCATAATCTTATATTATTATTAGTTATATTGTTTAATGTTGGTGCATTATACAATATAGGTCGATTAAGACGTATAAGACAACATATTGAGCCAGAACCGACCACGATCGATGGTGAAGTTCTCGAAGTTGTCCAGGAATATGTCTACCTAGGCCAAATAGTGCGATTAGACGGAGACAACTTCGAGAAGGAAGCCGACAGAAGGATAAAGTTGGGCTGGGCAGCGTTCAGGAAATTCCGTCAAGTCTTCTCGTCGCCCATACCACAAAGTCTGAAGATAAAAGTCTTCAACCAGTGCGTCCTGCCTGTACTCTCTTACGGTGCCGAGACGTGGACACTGACAGTCCGTCTCCTCGCCAAGCTCAAAGTCGCTCAGAGGGCTATGGAGAGAGCTATGCTCGGGGTTTCTCTGGTGAACAGAATTCGAAATGAAGAAATTCGCCGGAGAACCAGAGTCACCGACATTGCTCTTCAAGTTAGCAGACTGAAATGGCCATGGGCTGGACACGTTTGTCGGAGAACCGACAATCGTTGGAGTAGACGAGTGCTGGAGTGGAGACCGCGACTTGGCAAACGTAGTGTGGGACGCCCTCCTGCTAGATGGAGCGACGATCTGCGCAAGGCGGCTTGCAGAGACTGGATGCGTGTAGCCGAAGATCGGGCTAGGTGGCGCGCCTTGGGTGAGGCCTATGTCCAGCAGTGGACTGCCGCGGGCTGATATTGATATTGAAGACGTATAAGTGAAGTGGTATGAAATAAATTCGTGTTTCGAAACTTTTTAAGTGGACAACAAAAGTTCATAGAAAGTTTTGGTAGAAAAACCACCATTTTATCATGTGTTTTACAAGAAAAAGTTTCCGCACTTAATCATTCTCTGCAATCAGTCAGCTATCTTCAGTGGTATATCAGAAACTTTTAATTAGTCTACTGGTTATGCGCTTTTGTGGCAACCGCGGTTCAACATCAAAATAGGCTCGCTTTTTTTATTATTCATTCTATTTTTCTTGATTAGATTATTTTTCGTGACCGTACAAAGCGCGATAGCTAAGCTACGCAATCCGCCACCATGCCAATAATAAAATAAAAAATTAGCCACGATTTTTTACCACGAACAATGCAACTATGGAACGATGTACCACCAGCGATATTGGGGTATTCAAGTGAAGAATGTGTGTTTACAAAAGACCGGTAATGCATTTGTGTCGGCTCCATTGATTGTCTATGAATGGCGACTATCACTTGCCATCGGGTAACCCGTATTCTGTTAATATGGCCACCATTTAATTATCATAATATATAATATTAAATATAATTATTATATAATAATAATTAAATAATATATAATATTAAATATAATACATTCAAGTTCATTCTGATTAAAAAGATACCTGATGGTCAGCAATCGCTGCCGCCCATTGACATCCGCTATACTAAGGACTCTGTATATACCTTGCCTTTCTTAAGGAAATTATCTGAATAAGAGGAGAAAATAAAGGAAATAAAGGGATTGGACCTTCACATCCCTTTACTCTCTGTACGAAACCGAATGACTAGCACAAGTAACCGCACAGAAGGTACTTCCTGGTCAACCAGGCCCGTGCATGAATATGTATACGGATATTTTATCTTATCGTCGACGAGAACCAAGAAAAATTTCCCATAGAATCTGAAGGCAATTACTTTTTAATTTTTCTCGGATAAATCAAATACCTTTTTGAAAATTACATAGAGATTTTGCATTGAATCCTTAAATTTTGATCTTTTATAAGTAATGAAGTTCGTAAAAATATTAAAAATATATTAAAAAATAAATGACATTCCGTAAAAAAGACCAGTGCTACCAGTCCGTCCTGTCTGTATCTACTCTTTTGCGGTGCTGAAACATGGACGCTGAAACTGTGTTCTGCTTCATAAGCTCAGAATCATGAAGAGCTGTGGGGAAAGATCTATTCTTGGAGTCTCTCTGGTAGATATGATTCGAGACAACTTAGTGAACTTAGTGGCGAAGCTGACAGACTCAGTGGTCGTGGGTTCCATTTCCAAGGTGTGGCGACAAGTATAGGAGCTCATTCCACTAGAGAGATTCCGTATATGAAATTTAAAAAATATTGGTAGGTATATGATTCTTGATGAAATTCAGCGGAGAACCGAAGTTACCGAAAACAGCCCTTGGCGTTAATAAATTTAAATGGCAATAAATGGGTCACATTTTGAGACCCATTTAAGTTCTGACAACCACTAACGGAGACTAACGGAGAGCAAAAGTAGTGCTGAAGTAGAGACTACTTCTTGGCAAACTTAGGACTGCCAGTAAAAACTACATTGTGGAAACTACTGGAGGAAAAACATATAAGTACAGCTTCCTGACATGATATTTGGAAAACTTTAAGAGATGGAGGGTTAGTTTGTTCTAGGGAAATGTTCGGATAGGGCTCATGGCAGAGGAATTATATCCAGACCTTGAAGATCTGAAGCAGGTAAAAAGTTGCTCGACGGCCCGCCTGAACCGTAATACTTACCGGGGTCGCCCTCAAACAAACAAAGGTCACAAGTGCAAACACGTTGTAGAAAAATCCAAAATGGCGAAAAACAAGATGGCAGCCATACAAAGCTAAAATCGTCATTAGTGGGCCGATTTCGCTGAAATTTAGCATAATCCCGAAAGGATGGCGTAGCTTTGAGGGGCGATTATCTCTATTACTATATCAATATCAACCCACGGCAGTCCATTGCTGGACATAGATCTCACCCAAGATGCGCCACCCAATTGGATTTTGGGCTACACGCATCCAGTCTCTGCCAGCTGCCTCGCGCAAATTGCAGCTCCATCTAGCAGGAGGACATCCCACACTACGTTTGCCCGAGACGCAGTCTCCACTCCAGCACTAGTCTACTCCAGTGGTTGTCGGTTGTCCGACAAACGTGTACAGCCCATTGCCACTTCAGTTTGCTTATTCTGCTAAGTCTGCTATTCCTATATACATTGTATATTTATAATATTATTAAATTTTGTTATTTTCTATCAATCCAAATACACTATACCTACATACCTAGTGTTACTTATTAAAAGAAGTAAAATTTAAAATTTCAAAAACTTATAAAAAATGGTCACTTGGTGGTTTGTCGGATCGGAACAATTAGCGGAATCGTTGGAGCAAACAAGTGCTGGAGTGGAGACCGCATCTCGGTAAACATAGTGTGGGCTAGGTGGCTAGATGGTGCGACGATCTGCCCAGGGCGGCTGGCAGAAACTGGATGCGTGTAGCCGAAGATCTCGCTAGATGACGCTCCATGAGGCGAGGCCTATGTCCAGCAGTGGACTGCCACAGGCTGCTGATGATGATGATAAAAAATGTTCTTATCCTTCTAATATTATCAAAAATTTGCATCTTTTAATAGTTTTTTACAGGACTTTTTGTATAGTAGAGCAGGTAAACGAGTATGCAGGTCATCTAATCGAGTGATCACTGCCGGTCATAATACTTATTCCAGTTAAAATCACGATAAACATAATCGTTTCCTTAAAATAATAAAGCTATAGGGAGGTACAAAGGTAAGGCATTAATAGCAAATAATGAAACATTCGATCAGATAAGGGCTCTCAGGTATTCTCCGCACCTGCGGAACGAACCAATTCGTGCCCAGAAAGGTAACGGCCGGCTGGTATTTACAAATGAAATGTGCTGTCGTGTACATGCATTTATTATCCGGCTGAAGGTATCATCCGATCGATGAGTTCGCTCATGCGTCGTCCAAACCTACCCACGTGGCTCTCAACAGATGGCGTTAACAGCCACGGCGCATGCCTCATATTATTGAACGGTTATGCGGTTATGCACACATGCGCACATTATAGATACACACACTAACGGGCTAACATAAATCATATGTTTGTCCGCTCCTAACCATACGGCTTCAAATTACCTTCACAGCGCGTAATGACGCAAGTCGTTTGTTTCATTGCATTCTCTACTCTATAACAATATCGTTAATGAATATTTTAGATTGGCTTGCATGTGCAGCGGTACAGAAGTGGTTGAGTGAACTAAATGGATCGTCGCGAGCAGCCGCGGACGTCAATTACCGTTGACTTCATCTGGTGGCCGTTTGAGCGATATATGCTAGGCCTCCGTGAGAACATTCATTCATGCGTGATTTTGAAAATAAGGATTATTCCATTATCATCTCAATATAATATATCCGGCGAGCTTAGTCGCAAACGTGCCGACCGTCCCGGGATCTGGCTCCCCCGGGTACTATAGTACCTTACCTCTGCATGCGGGGCTCCGCTAGAGCTGATTTCCATCTTCCCTTGCAGCTCGTGGGATTCGCTATGACAAATTATAATAAACCTAATATGTTAAAAATGACGGCTACGTGGTTCGCCACCCATCACGTCCAGATTCCCATGAGGGTGAGAAACGACTAACGGAGAGCCTTTTCACTACGATGAATGTGAGAGGAAGGATTGATGAAAAGATAGATGAGTTTGGTCCTCTACACTCATCTATCTTTTCATCAATCCTGCTTCCTAGCAGGGAAGGTGTGCCGGGATCGTTACGGATGGAGATCTGTGGTCTCTGCCTACCCCTACGGGAAACGGGCGTGACAATATGTAATGTAATGTAATGTATAATATATCTTTCCTTTATAAGGGTTTGTGAGCATTGGTTTAAAGTCAAAGAGCAAGAAGACGCAGGAGGAACGGAAACATTTTTTGTAATTGATTTTTTGTAATCTATTCTTTCCGGTGTAGAATAGGACCGAGAAATAGGGTATTTCTTCTCGTTTTTCCTCCTTTGGGTCACCTGGTAGTGAGTGATCGTGAATGTAGAGCGTGGCGAATAAGAGCAAATATATGGATAGCAGCGACTACCCGGGTAATAAAAGCCAATCTACAATCCGCAAACCACTCGTCAAATGTGAGGATTTCAGCAACTCCCCTCAATTTCATCGGAGCCAAAAGACGAGCTGTGGACTGTTACGACTAGGCATAGTGCAGTTTTGAAAATTAGTCTAGTGCTAGACTTCTTTTTTAAAACCTATGATGATAAATAGAAAGACACATTGACATGATTTGATAACTTTTTTCCCTCTATCAATTATGTTAAAATTGGACTTCAAATCTTGCGCCGTAAGTGGACTTGGATAGGCCATACTCTTCGTAGGAACGCCGATCACACTCCCATACAAGCGCTGGATTGGACTCCTCAAGGGAAAAGGAAGCGAGGCCAACCCAAACACACGTGGAAGCGCTCCGTAGTGGCAGAGAATCCATCCAGTTGACATGGCCTGAAGTGGAGCGCGTCGCTCAAGACCGATAGCAATGGAGAAGCACTGTGGACGCCCTCTGCCCCACCTCGGGGACATAGGACCATAAATGAAAAAAATGATAAACGAATTATGTTAAGAAATACTGAGTATGAAAAACGAGGAGAATAGTCCTTACAAAGATATTAAGTGATTAACAAGGAATACCATTACAAGTAAATGACTAACAATTCAAATCTAAAACTTACAAATTCACGTCTTCAAAGACATCCACTAGGGAACCCCAGTCACTTAATTTGCTTATTTATTTAAATTTATTCTGTAGCCTCCACATGTTACGTATTCAGACAATACATAGTATTTCCGTGTTATCATGCGGAAACTCATCCACTTTTGTTTCAAAATATATGTAAGTACCTACCTGCTATGAGAAGTTTACTGAAGTTCGTTCAGTAATTACAACGTATTGCGTATTTAATCGTCCCTTGACTTAAGACGAAAATTTATCGTCTAAAATCATCCATATTTCGTAACACAAAGTATTCTTAATATTGACTCAAAACATATGTAATATACTATGTCAAGTTTCATTCCAATCCGTTCAGTAGTTACCACACTTTGCGTATTTATTCCGCTAGTATACTTTTTCGTCTCAAATCAAGCGAGAATTCATCAATTTTTCGTGATAAAAGTATTCTTAATGTTGACTCAAAACATATGTAAAATACTACGTCAAGTTTCATTCAAATCCGTTCAGTAGTTTAAACGCCTTGCGTATTTATTCCGCCAGCATACATTTTAGTCTCAAATCAAGTGAGAATTCATCAATTTTTTAGAATAAAAAGTATATGTTGACTCAAAACATGTAAAATACTACATCAAGTTTAATTCAAATCCGTCCAGTAGTTTCCACACGTTGCGTATTTATTCCGCCAGTATACATTTTCGTCTCAAATCAAGTGAGAATTCATCAATTTTTTATAATAAAAAGTATATGTTGACTCAAAACATATGTAAAATACTACGTCAAGTTTCATTCAAATCCGTCCAGTTTTTATTTTGCGGTTTACCACGTTTTCAATGTTTTGCCTCGTTATGTTCCTCATTCTAAAACATAAATACATATAATTTGAACGATATACATACAATATAATTAGTGTCGGTTGCTACTGACGGATGCTTATTAAAAGCCTTTATGTCTAGGTAGCATACTTTGTTGGAAAGTGGCGTAGATATCAAGGGACGCGTTAAATTCAGTGTACAAGTTTTTCATGCACTACACAAACCATTATATGTTTATACATAAAAATACGCATAAATAACGTACTAATATTACGTAGAAACAAAAACACACACAACACCAAATTTAAAATAACAGATATAGTTCCCAGGGCAACAGGCACAAAATGGATGCCTGTAACCGAAGTTCGGAATAGAAGGTCGAAAAGGAGACTAATCGTCAACGAGACAGAAGTCATCTCATCTGTTGCACTAGCAACAGATGATGCTAAAAGTCAAAACTCATTTTATGACTATGATGACTCATAAAATGAGTTTTGACTTTTAGCATCATGCAGCTTGGCAAAATTCGATATTAAAAACAAAAATTAATTTTAATAATTATTACCTATTTGTTCTGCTGATCTTATTGATAGTGAAGTTTGTTTTCAGCTTACTACGCATGTATAATATGTATCTATATAGCTAAAAACTATACAATTGTGTATCTACCCACTACCTGACGTTACAAACGTTTGGAATTGTTTTTATATGGTCTCATTTGCTTCACCATGGATGAAATTATAATAAATGTTATAATAAGACTTATACAGATTTATAATGATGTCAGCGTTAAGAATGCGGAATTCGTATCATTTTCAGCATACGGCAGTCTACTGTGGACATACGTAGGCCTCGACCAAGGCGCGCCACCTATGTCCAATTGTCGGCCACACGTATCCAGTTTCTGCCAGCCGCCTTGCGCACATTGTCGCCCCATCTAGCAGGGATCCTACACTTCATTTGCCGAGGTGCGGTCTTCACTCTAGCACTCGTCTACTCCAGCGGTTGTCGATTTATAATCATAATAAACCATTATACTCAGCGTCACCATTCGGATTGTAGTAGTTCGGAAAGAAGAATTGGGCTGATGAAGATGATCTGATGATGATGGTGATAGCAAAATGTTTTCAAAAAAGACCATTAGGTCAAAATACAATTATTATATTTGTTTTATTAAGTATTGATAAAAATAGTTATTATCATTTTTTTATTTGTAAAGCATGGTGTAGGTACACATAATTTGGGACCGACAAACCGACCGCCCACGCAGTGTTGGGACTTAATTAATATGGCGACAAATGCTCAATCGAAACTGGTGACAAATACTAGGAGCGCATAACGCGTTAAGAGACACTCGGTTATGGCGACAGTCACGAGACGCGTTGACACTTATCTGCTCGAATACCGGGAATTTCTTTTTTTTTTATTTAGTCTGGCAACAATGATTTGGATGATTTTTAAGTTTCCTTTTAAGGATTTATTTTTTAAATTTTGACAGTATTGTCTTTTATTATAGATCTTGTTTGTTGATATGTATATTTAAAGATACATCTTAACAAACAAGAATATATACATTTTTCACTTATTAACGGATGCCTTTCTTGTTTATTTTATTGCGTGTCGTATTTACGTACCTACAAGATATTAGTCATTATATGAATATGAATTCTTGGAATCCCGTGAAATTGTGCAGAGAGGGGATTCAGCGTGGGTGGGCGTCGTAACGTTATTCTCGATGGGAGGCGTTAATTTATTGTCGTTGGTTTTCGGGCTATTTACTTTATGGCTGTTATTTATTTAAACGTTTGTGAGAATTCATAAATAACAAAACTAATTACAATTAGAAATAAAGCAAAATATTTTTCATATGAATATCATTGTTTGAAAGAATGAATTATTCTATAATTGTTTGAAAGGATTATTGTATCATTGTTAGAAAGGAGAGATTTTTGGAACAGTCTATATAATCTGTGATCAGTAATATGACTAATCCTAGTGACATGTCTTTCATATGGCTATCTATCGATATAATTAATGGGTTTCTAGATTAGTAATAATACCTAGTTACTTTACATGTAAAAACCTTTTTTACTAGAAATACAGTCTATTAAAAAGAATTAATTAGTTCTAAAAATAACTCTAACTTTTTTATCACACGAACTGAGTTATTAAAAATCACTAATGAACAAAAGTTTTAAGTCAAAATTGTATCCCTTTTATAACGTGAAAACAAAGCACATATACAATATGTTGGGTAGGTACGTACAATAAACCCAATACTCGTATAAATATGATGAAGCGAATATTGTACATGTAAATAATCATTCAAATTCCTAGGAAATAACACTTTTACATAAAATGTTATTGTTTTCGGCAGAAGGTGCATTAGCATTGATCAAAAATATGAAAACATCTGTCGTTTTCTCAGGAGTGTGCCAAGTTCCCCTAATCTTCGGCGAAGGCACAAAGGAATCATGCGACGGCAAGACCAGGAAAGTATATTACAAATATCAGAATGTGCGACCGGGATAGGTATAGGACCGGAACATTGCACAAGCGGGTCTCGGTTGACGGGTCCCGAACAAAACGAATGGCTCAGGAGCCGATTAAAATACGCCGTAACATCGGTATGAATGAAAATAATAAAAAAGGCTATAATTGCGTAACATGAGGCCAGCGGGGCTTTCAAAGGGAATAATGATAGTCAAAAGACTAGTATGATGTTGTGATACCATCGAAAATTTTGTACCAAAAAGCGAAAACTAATTTTATCAAGACGTAACGTGACAAGCTGACTAGTTACATTTCAAAAGATTTGATATTATTGTATTTTACTTGACGCTGGCATAATAGTTATAACTAATTGCCATCAAAGAAAAGAAAACATTTAGGAAAAAAGTGGGGTAATTGGGAATACTTAATTTCAAACGTTCAAAAATAATAGAAAAAAGTCACAAACTTAATCAAATTTTAATATAACGTAAACTTTGCTTATCTATCTACTTATAAGTGATAAAAAAATATTAAAAAGCAACGTTTTATCACGAATATTAACGAAAAAAAATAAACATTCCTTCCTATTTACCCGATACACTATGGGGTAATTGGGATCATTCTACGGGGGCAATAGGAACGGTATGGGGTAATGAGAAATGATACGATTAAATCTCTATAATAAACTACAATGTGTTCGTGTGGCACATATCATACTCGTAATCTTTAAGTCTCGCCGGTAGAACATTTTTCATGTGCCCAGTTACATACATCGTACCTACATGATTCAACCTTCCATCGGTGGCGATTCATAAGTAACTAACTAACTTTGTTGGCGCAGTGACCCAAAATTAATGTTGACCTCCGAACAGATCTTACGCCACCGTGCTGTCCTGCTCCACTTCCTGCCAGTTGCAGATTTGAAAGTTGCGCAAGTCATCCTCTACTATTTCTTTCCAGCGATACCTGGGGCTCTCTTGATTGTGCGATCCTCCCTCATCTGCTCAACGTTCATAATTTTCGCTTTATATTATACAGTAAAACTCCTTTTCTTTCTAATTTCCATGTTTAGCCTTTCTCAAATTTCTCATTCCTCTACTCTTATCTCGTAGCTTCTTTATTCCGAATTTTCCGGATTTATATTATAGAAGCAACTACTACTAGTTAAGTTAGAACTTTTTCTTTTTAGCCTTCCTCTTCTCTTTACTGTTTTTCCTCTAGTTGAATTTTTATTGGTGTACTGGATAAAATCTGAGAATGAATCTTACTTTTCTTATTTTAAATCTGTGTATTAATTCGTAAGCTGATGGAAGGATGTCGGGCTATTGTACCACTCTGCCTGCTTTTTCTCTGTTGAATTGTGTTTGTGTTGTAAATGAATGTAATATTATACCATAAAAAAAACAATAATTAAGTATATATAATATTTCTCTAACTTGTGCTACTCCTACCTCTTCGAGGTTTATTTTGAGGTCTAAATAACTGGATTTGTGGTTTCTCAGCGCCTGAGTCTCTAAAAGACGGTCGTCTCGTGAACCCAGAACCGAAGCTGAAATGAACGGAAGCTGTCCCTTGATATCGAGTCCATCTGCGTCATGAACTGCTTTATACTGAAGATGTTGTAAGAATAGTGATAGAGCACAGGGTTATTGGCGAAGACTAGGTGCGTGTAACTGAAGATTGGGTTAGATGGCGAACTTAAAGGGAGGCATATGTCGGACAGCGGCTATTTCTATGATCAAAAGTATGGACACTGTTAAGTCTGATTTGTCTTACGAAGCTTAAATAAAAAAAATGAGTTATATTAATATTGGGTTGTCCGGAAAGTTCGTGCCGATATTTTAGGACAATTAGAACGCAGCTCATTTAAATATTGATATGTATTTATTAAATTATATAGGTACCATTCCGCTAATTGAAAAAAGTAGACCTTAGCATTATCATCCATTTAAATGGCATCTCCACCAATTACATTCAGTGTGGGTTGTGCATATTCATTCAAGGATTTCTGTTATGTACCTTTGCCCATTTAGTGAGCCATTTTCTGTTGCTGGAAGTAAAGCCCGCCCAAAACATAACAGATCCTCCGCCATCGGAGGTGATTTCTTAAAATCTCACGTTAGCATAGCATTCCCCTAATTTTCGTAACGTTCACCGACGTCGGTTCTCACCGTGCGGGCAAATTCGAGCCTCACCGGAGAAGAGTAAAACTCCAATTACCTAGTATCCAATATAGGGAATTTCTAGCGAATCTCGATCGAGCAATCCGATGCTCACGGAGTGACTTGGGATCCCGTGCTGGTCGTTGAATACGATCATCAGCCGCTAAAAACCTCATTCACACTGTCCAGAGGCTAACTCGTGCTCCTCGTACCTCTTCAAGGTTTCTTTTGAGGTCTAAATAACTGAATTTGTTTAACCGCTGCGAGACGTAACATTTGCTACATCCCTCTTCCAGCGGTGCTATAATTTTACTGCTTCTTCTGCCATTACAATAGACATAAAGACATCTGTTTTAAGTAACAATAACTTATAATAATGTAAAAAAAAATAATTAATGTAAAAAAAGAACTAATATATATTTTTTATTAAAATCTTTGTATAGTTTGTACGTTGTCAAAATACTAGTCATACTTATTTTCCCTGTGTTTTAATTAGTTTACAAATCAAACTCGCTAGAAAAATATGAATGGAATAGGACAACCGTACCCTCTTAGAATATGTACATATGTATTTGTCATTCGAATGAATGACAACAACACGTCGTTGTAACGCCCTGTGGCGCTGCCGACTATACGCGAAACAAATATCTACACCGTCGCTTATCTATGTTCTCCTGGTAGTTTAAACTAGTAGATAGTGTAGAAATAGTTGTAACTGCAAACTGTATTTTAACCTCCTTAATGTTAGTTATATCGGACATCTATGGGGTCTACAGTTTCTTTTGTCCGGTATTCATGTAATCTTAGTTTTACAAATTAAAAAACTATATATTCATTTGTTTAATATTTACAATACACTGAAAATTTTATTAATTTAAAAAAGTGTAAGACGAGTGATGAAATATTTTATTAAATTAAAGTAAAATACATATATTATGGAATTTAAGATGATAATTATTGTAATTCCCCAAGTTTTTTGTTCTAATTTTAATACATGAAATAAGTAGAATTATTTTCTTCTGTTTTGGCTAAATTTCAAAATGCGTGTATTTATACGAGTTATTAATAGCTTAAACTAAATCTTAGCAAAATAACGGCCGTCAGTAACTTTCGACTTCCCAACCACTATTAACAACACCAACACCAAACACATACCACCACTCTTCCATAATGTACTCGACACGTGTTTCGCCTCAACACGAGGCATCACCAGGCATAGTTGACTCTACGGAAAACAACTATTAAACTTACACCACACTTAACGGTTGTTTTTCATAAAAAATCCGACTGTCCACATAGTTATAGATTTCCGCAAAGTAACGATTAACTCCATTGATCATAGTACAATAGAGTATAACTTTCATTCTACCAATTGTTATTGCACATATATTCGAAGTTATTGTTTCATAGAGCGTAATCAAGGGGATTGGAAAGCTTACCTTACATTGGAAAAGAGAGAAAAATGACTTAACGATCTTGGATGTTCCGAATAAATGTTATAAATAATATAACCGGCAACCCAGTTTACATTCAACGGTAAAAATAATTATGAAAAAAATACATTGTCCCGAAAATATATCTACCACAGAATAATAATATAAACCAGTACCCAAAACGACCAACTTCCATAACTGACTAGTATGCTGTGGAATTTTTCGGGGTCAAGGCTTGATAAAAAAATTCTAATTACACTATTTTTAACTTTTATAATTATGAAGCTGTAGTTTTTCACGAATTCGGGCGCACTTTCTTTCAATAATAACATTTTTTTTAATCTCGTTATTTATTTTATATTCTCATGTTCATAATATGTACCTAATAGCCCAAGGTGAAATTCGTCGTCGATCATAAAAAGTACGACGGAAGAACAGTTTTGACTTAGTTTGTTGTTAAAATAAATATACATATTTCACAAGAAAATTATATTTGTTAGCAAGATGTTATTATTATATCATTTAGCTATTATTATATCATTCATTACTTTGTCATATGTTATAACAAAAATATTTTATAACAACATAAATAAAACTGAAAAATATATAAAGAAAAAAATGTTTTATAAATAATACACATGAATCATATACATTCAATGACAAACATTTTTGGTACAGAATATTTTCAGTAGTACAATTAACCAAAATTTCATTACAATTTAATTAATGATTAAGGAACCATACATACAAAAGCACGTGCATTTTTATTAAAACAAAATGATCTTTTCTCGCCCTGGTATTTCTCTGTTATTAATTGATGTTAGATTTTATAATAATTTTCATAAAATCATTAAAAGTTTCTGACTTACGTATATTATAACCTCTTCAGTACTTACATTAACAAACCGATGTTTACATGTTTACATGATGGTGTGTACATTAATGTTAAGTTCAAGTGAATATCATGTACAGGTCATTAGAATAACAAAATTCTCTGAATGTCACCACTGTCGGGCCACTATGGTGACAGAATTATCGTTTAATTGAATATGTGAGTACTCGAAATCTAAAGTGATCTTAAGTCGTTGAAAGATGTCAAGAACAAACTCATTCTCGATACGATTCTACATGCGTGTGTAGCTGAAAGGGCCGTTTACACTCGCGTATTTTAAATCGCACTTACACACGACTGAATGTCGCACGACACTTGTTGAAAAGACATTCATTATTTTATTAATATGAAGATTTCTTTTTTTTAGTAGTCGCTATCGTATAAATAGTCATTCTATTATCATACATATTATATGAAATCAAAAAAATCGACTTTTGTAACGTTATTCATCATAAATTCACGTTTTACCTATTTATTTAGAAAAATTGCAGACATGATTGTCAGATTTTTACGTAGTGTTAACATGAAATAGTAATAACAAAACGTAAGTTGTTTTATCAAACAATTGAATGTTAGCGTAAATGTTTTTTCGCCTATGATATACACAAACAATTAACAAGTATTTCTCATTTGTTCTTGGTACGTGCTATCATCTTATTCAAATCTATGTTAATCTAATAAAAACATAATAAGTTTCACCATTGTGCATATTTTATAATACTGGCAAGACGCTAATGTGGGATAGCCCTAAATGGTAATGGTGCCGCGTCAGGGTCGACGCACGCAAGAATGCGATAGACATATGTTAATCAACGTGTTAGAGTGGAAAGCAACATGTAGACGTGCCAGCAAATACGGCCGTAAAGTAAAACTCAGTTCTTACTTTTTGTTCGATTTGGCTCGAAGAAAATCTGCCGGTTCACATTACGAAGTGTAATCTCGTTCCGATGGAACATTTCACAATTTCAAACTATAGGTAAAACTTGTTGTTCTTATATTCTTTTGTGATAATGTTATACATAAATAAAAAAATGCTTCTTATGTCTTGTAATACTGATAATTATATAATTTCTTTACTAATTATAATTTTTATTTATTAATTATAATTTCAATAATTTGTTTGATTCCTCCACACTCATTACTCTCCTCATGCAAGCCCGCCGGTTAAGAGTACTCTTGAGACACTTTCTTAAGAATGTTAGCAATTTGGTCAAGATATGTTTACCGTAGTCTTTCCCTACCGACCCTTCCATTCACGTTCGCAACGTAAATTTCTTTTGCCAGTCGTCTTTCATCCATCCTCTCTAGGTGCCCAAACCGTCTAAGCATCTCTTTCTCTACTTTTCAACACCTTCTTTTACTCAAGATCGCTCTCTTATATCCTCATTTCTTGTTCTATCATTCAAAGTTACACACATACTTCTTAATGCTCTCATTTTCACCGCTTTTGCAATGCCTATGGTATTGCAAATGTCTATAAACAAAATCGTCCGGTATTGTTTTACGTTCGGTAGAGTTTCTATGTTCAATTTGAGTAGCATTCCATTTTTATTTAACAGCGTCGCTCAATTTAAGATAAAAGAGGATTTGGATGAAAAGAATAATGTATCCATTTTTAGAACACAACTTGTTAATGTTCTGTGTGGCAGCGTTCGTAAAATATTCCACCCCTTTCACATCCCTAGGGTGTCGTAAACGTCAACGCGGGGAATTACGATAAAAAGTCCCCACTTTCAACTGATGCCGTAATAATTGTCTTAATAAGCACTAATACGTTCCACTGCTGGGCACAGAGTACGTTATGTTGGGTTTTGTTTAGCCAACGAATATACTTATATTTATGCTGGGGATTGAGTTCTTAATATCGACGCAAAAAAGCGAAAACGCTGTAAATGACACAGACGATGATAATAATAATAATAATTGGGATCGAACAATAATCACAGATAAGACGATCTACAATAAAAAACCTGATATAACATTGTTAGATAAAGAAAATAAATAAGTAGATATACATTATAGATATAGCAATATGTAACACACACAACTTACCCCAGTCATATTCCGAAAAAATAGGAAAGTACACAGAGTTATCAATAGAAATCACAATGGATGTAACAAACAAAAATAATCCCTCTCGTCTTATCCAACACAGGTGTCATCCCCAAAACTCTCCAAAATAATCTATGCTTATTAAACATTAACCAGACGACATATTTATTATTACAAAAAACAATCATTTTAAATACTTGCCGTCTTACAAGAAATTTTTAGCATCGCACTTGGCTTCGGCCTGTGCTTCTTTACCCCTGTCTGTCAGTCGCCCTGTGTAGATTGTGCATCATCCACCCAGGGGGCGGGCCACAATACATTTGCCAAGACGCAGTCTCCACTCCAGCACTCGTTGACACCATCGGTTGGCGGTTCTCCGACAAACGTGACCACCCCAATGTCATTTCAGTAATCAGTAACCGGATCCTTAGCGGAATTCTTCATCCCGAGTCACATCTACCAGAGGCACTTCGTGTATATGTGGCCAGTCAAAAGTTTTACTTAGCTAAGATCCGCGACAAGCAAAACAATAACAGAAAAATAATGTGTGTTTTGCTGATGGATGAAGTGGATTTATTTGGAACTTAAACCAAAAACTTACCGAAAATCGGCCATCAATTCTCCACCCACCAATCATTATACACAACACCAAACACACATTACCACTTTTCCACCTTGTAAACGACACGTGTTTCGCCCCAACACGAGGCATCTTCAGGTATAGTAGACTCTACGGAATACACTTTTCGGTTGTCTTCTAGTAGTAGTAGTCTTCTTGTAGTCTACTATACCTGAATGGATGGATTTCCGCAAAGGAACGCCTGACTCCATTAATAAACTTCGAGTATAGATAGCTATTTGAGCTAGTCTGAGCTTGTGAAGCAGACGGACCGTGAGTTCCCACGTGTCGGTACTTTAAGAGAATTCTTACTGGCAGGTCGCTCTGGTCGAAGAATTTCGTTTTTGACTCTTATGAGCATATAGTTAACTTCACCAAATAGAGCATATACAATTCTAAGACGCAAGTGACATTACGACTTAGTTTGTGCGGTGCTTTAGCACGAGTACTGTAGTGATACATTGCTTTTATACTGTAGTGATAAATATGTCACTAATGCAATAAAACTTTTTATATAATTTCTTTTTAGAAATAAAGTGTTTTATAAAACAAAAAGGCATTCGATCGACTGACGTTTCGAATGTCGCCTTTCTTAGCACAAATAAATAAATTTTATAAAGTGTGTGAATCCTACTATCCTACTTCCTACTTATATTATAAATGCGAAAGTTTGTGAGTATCGATGTATGTTTGTTACTCTTTCAGGAAAAAACTACTGGACGGATTTGGATGAAACTTTACAGTAATATAGGTTTTTATATATCGGAGTAACATATAGGCTACAATTTGATTTTATTACATTTATACAATTTGAAATGGTTTTATTTAATTTTGGTCGTAATAAATTGCTTAAACCATTGGAGTTACACAAAGATGATGTACCGTAGGATTGTTTGTCTTGAATAATTCTAAATAAAAGTCCGCGACAGCATAAATCTCCCTTTTATGTGGAAGCCACTATGACCAAAATTGTGAACAATAAATTAAGTAAAAAAAATATATTTATTTAAAATGATCTGTCACGAAACTTAATGTGGCAGACCAAATTCCACGCGAGCGAAGCCGCGGGCAAAAGCTAGTATAACATAAATGTACATAAGACATTGAAACAAGAAAAATAAATTAATATCAATTGAAAGAATTTCATTTATAGAAGATAAATACCCCCTAAAGATCTCGGGTGTCGCCGTAAGCAGTACCTACGGCAGGCACGCTATAGTACTTAGCGCATAATTAACCGCCATACGGTTACTTTCTTGGGAGTTAGTGTTCAGTTACGCAAACCGTGTCAACCGGTGCGATAAATATCAGGGGCATGTGCTGCGACGTGTACCCACATGTGCCACACCGACTAGCCCAGCTTTTAATTTGTCGAAGGGTGGGGTTCGGTCTGTACGATGGAGCGATTGATGCAAGAGAATAGTTTTTGGGTCACGTTGTGTAAACGTCGTCTCTGACGACATTGCCTGACTTTTCGTGGTCGTGTCATAGTTTAGTGTTAAAAGAAGAATAGTATGAAGTAGTTCAAAGTGTTCTTAAATGATGATGTTAATGATTGAACAGCTTAGTTGGTAATGAATGTGCAAGTACATTCCGAAATTGTGAGTTCAATTCTATCATTATACTACTAATGTTAACTATATTATATAGTAGTATAAGCATTATAAGACTAATTGGAATAGTTAACAAGAATTCGAACTATAGCAAAAAATTACTTTTTCTTCTTTTTAAAAAACTAACTTCTTGTCATATATCGTCACGCCTGTTTCCTCTAGGGGTAGGCAGAGACGACAGGTCTCCATCCGCTACGATCACTGGCACACTTTCCTTGCTTCCTCTCATCCATCCTTCTTCTCACATTCATCATAGCGAAACGGCTCTCCGTTAGTCGCTCCGTTTTCGCCCTCGTGGCAAATCAGGACGTGACGGGTGGCGAACCACGACTTCTTGTCACTTCTATAGTAAACCCACCTGCAGGTGATGAAACCTGACGATAAACAACAGATCATTCTATAACACTTTTATAACTTTTTGTATTTGAACAATTTTTTAAGGGAAATTTCACCATCGTTCAACACGCTAATAAGAACCAGTTACTTTGAAACCTTTCAAAAAAGACTATATATTTTTAGAAGTCCACTCATACAATGGCTATAGTGTTATTGCATATGACTTTGGTCGGCATTAAGTACTTTCGATCAGGCGATTTCTCGTCTCTCGTCCTATCACATAAAAGTGAAAAATCCATCCTGACCATTTGGATTAATGACCACCAAAACTGTGGAATCAACTTCCCTTGGCAGTATCTCTCAACCTATAAAACGTTGCGACCTTCAATAAGTAAGTCTACATACCTTTCTGAAAAGAACTAAAAGGAATTTTACTATGTTGCTCATTGATATAACTTGTCTACTTGGCTGCCTACTTTTGCCTGTTTAAGCAATATGCATTTTTTAATTAGCGTTTGTGTGTTAAAGTAAAACCTTGAAACGCTCGCCGTGTGTTCTCTGTCAGAGAAAGCAATTAGGTGAGGGTTTCACTAATCCCTCCCACCTGCATCGCGTGTCAAACTGGATTGCCATACCCACGACCTGACAGGTACGACAGCCGTCAATTTCAGGCATACAGTTGTAGAAAGCATTTTTATTTGGGCACCAGGCGGAATAACAGTCCATGTGATTTTTTTTGCTTTAGTTAACTGTTATTTCAAATCAATCAATTTGTATAAATGGGACTACTATCTGGGCGGCTCTTCCCTATTGGTGGAATGAGGCACTGCTCATTAATTTGTACACGCTTTAAAAAATACTAGGCTAAAAAGAGGGACTAGAAAAAGGGTAAAAACAAAACAGGGACCAGTGACATGTTCTCTTATTGGAGGCCAAAATACATTTTTGTTCATTAAGCCAGAGGAGTGAATTAATATTTTAGTCAAATTAGCTAGGTGAAGGCCTGCATTATGCTCATTTTGCGCACAAATTGTTTACTCTTCCGCATCAGTAACGGGAAATAACTTTTAATATTTAATAAAGAAAATATAGATAAATAGTTGTAGATGTAGCGCTCCCTTTGAGTTAAGCATCGATGTCTATAACTAGACAAACAAAGGTGTAATAAAAAATAACATGCAAATATACATATTATATCCATACGTTTTATTATAAAATATGTACACATTCTATGTTATATAAATTCTATATGATTACCACTTTTCAAGTTTGTAACACACATTTGGTAACTTAAACTGTTAAAGTTCCAAAAAGCGTTGAAGGTTCCACAGAAGTAGAAGTAGAAGAAAAGAAGAAAAAACGTATCGTACTCGTAAGTAGGCATACAAGGCCACTCATCCCGACGGTGGAGTGGTAAAACTTTTCTTTGTGGCAAGTTGTGCGGTAGCTTCGTACACAACTTTTTTTAATTATAAATTTAAATTAAATTATAATTAAATAAAGTAAATATTTTTTTATAAATCAATTTCCATTGACTTATGGTTACGAACGTACAATATTTGTCTATTTATTGTATCTACTAGAACATGTATGTATTCCATAGAGTAATCATAAACCAAACCTGGATTTTTTTTAATCTATAAACAAACTAATTTACTGATAATAATCGCTGGTGTGAATTTCTCAAAGTATGCTTTTTCTAAAGCAGCACATTGTATACTATACATATCTAATATTTGATAAAAACAACCACAATAACGTGAACTAAGACAAGAAGGTACATAATAGGCGAGGATAATAAACGAGTCTTCTAGCGCAGCAAAATTTGAAATCAAATTTTAAATTTCTAATAACGGATATAACATATCCCGATTTTGTAATCAAAACTGCAGCCATTGATTGAGAACACAGTAACTTGGCCACTAAACCAATATTTAATTACATAAACCAATATTAAACGTGATAGAATATTTATGATAATAATATAGTTATTCAAATCAATTCGGTTTCCACGAATACATAATATATTTTTAATGGCTTAAATATGTACACGCATATAAAATAAATTCTGAATACATTAATTTAATGTCTACCAAAATTAAATATTAATGAGTAAAATCAATAACTCTTTACGATTTCAATCCAATCCAATGGATTGCCTACGAGTGATTTATTCACAGAGGTCGTGCGGGTTGAGTTTCCTTGTCACCCGTAGGTAATCGACACTCGAAAATGAACATTCAAATTATTTCCGGTTATGGAGTATGAAATAATTGACAAGCGTTTCCTGCAGTCCCCGAGACCAATCAGTGTCAAACGGCGTGTCACGTGGTGTCACCCCTGTTTATTGATTCTACCCCTATACTATTTATTGTCGGGGTAAATTGTTGTCTTTTGGGGTAATCACTCACGCTACTAGCATGAATCAATCTTTTGTCGAATTAAAGTTGTTGACCTTTTGTCTGTTTTTTTTTACCTTTTTGCTCGTCTGCTACAACGATTGTCAGAGAACCGACAATCGTTGGAGTAGACGAGTGCTAGAGTAGAGACCGTTTTGTAAAGAGCCGGTCACCGTATTGCTGTTGCTCCAATTGTCAACCTGACGTTTTGCCCCAATTGTGAAACTGAATATGGTGCATCTATCAGTTAATCGAGCGAGCGACACTGACGATTGTTGATGAAGACAAAATCATCGCAAACCTAGTGGTACAGACCGGTAATTCACAACAGTGTTGACGGTGCGAAGTGTCTAACTCTGTTTGTCGCCAAATCACGTCAATGTGGCGATTTTGGACAACCACTTATCCCCTCCCTCCTCCCCATGAAGTACATCTTACAAGATTGACTTACACATATCCAGCACTCCTACCATTTCACCAACCCATTCCAAACGTGAAGAATTTTAATCGTTGTTTAACTATATATTTAAGCAGATATATTAATTTCCTCATGAAGATTTTCGTCTCTTCAAAATTAAAATAAATTTCTTTCGTCATCACAAAATAAACGTTTAGGATAACTTACATTCTACTCTACTCATAAAATCTATGGACGTTCAGGTCAGGGAAAAAATAGAAATGTACAATATTATTTTATAACATTTATTAGCATTTGAATATTCTTTAATAATCTATAAGATATCAGATACATTTCGTTGAGATGAAATATCAATTTTTATGTCTGATAAGGAAATCGGAAAAATTATAGAAATTATTCGAAAGGGACAACGCATATATATATATATATATATATATATATATATATATATATATATATATATATATATATATATATATATATATATATATATATATATATATATATATATATATATATATATATATATATATATATATATAAATATATATATATATATATATATATATATATATATATATATATATATATATATATATATATATATATATGTAGGTATGTACCAACACAATAAAGAAATGTCAAAGTGTTTACTGAAAAACAGATACCTAAATCTTTTTGTGGTGTTACGGATAGCTAATCACCAAAAAGGAAAACGCACGAAACTAATTTTTCGACTAATTTTTAAAGAAAATATATATACCTACATACATATATAATATTTAAATAAGCAAATTACTTTTAGTATAATTAATTACCTTTATTCCTATAAACATTGAATTAATATTGAATACATACATATTTATATATTGAGGATAGGATTTATATTAGCGTATTTCTATAAAGAAAATATTAACAATTCAATTTATAAGATTTATTATAGATTTATAATATTATTTATAGATTCCATTTACATAGACTTACCTAATCGCTTTTGTTTCTGTAAAAAACTATAACATACTTCTTATTAATATTTTCATTACATAACTTCAACTTTAATTTAAACAATTTGCCTGGATTTGAAAATACCTGTCTAAGGGGCCATACATAAAATACGTTCGCATAAGAAAAATGTAACGCGTTCGCATTTCATCACACGATTTTCTACTTCTTAAAAAAAATTGTATTTGTTACTTTCATATTTATTTATTTATTTATTTATTTAATTTAAATAAATTTAAAGATAGTTGTGCTCATTCATCCCTATGAATCATCTACACGATTTGGGAAGTTCTGTCTTTCGTGACGTGATATTTATAGCAGATGTCACAGAATGTGTGGGGACCAAAAACTTCAAAAGTTAGCATGACGTATTTTATGAACATCCCCTTTTCATTATTTGATTCTACGTTTAAAGTGCGATTGTCCCAAGAGTTATTTCTGCGCGCGACGAATTCCTCAGTGCCCTCAATCCACGAGCGCGGGCAACTCACAGGAAGGGCATTGGTGCTATGCGCATATAATGTTTACATCTTCGCTCTCTCCGACTTGAAGGATCGCTTTTTGGATCATTCTCTTCAGCTTTCTGCGTGATTCGTCGGAGCGCAGAGTGCGCAACTCTGACGCGACGAAGTCGCCAAAAATCTAAGATAAAAATATTGTGCTAATACAATCATAATACAAGCGTTGTTGGTGTAATATATAGAAGAGGTAGAACATCAAAAAGCGAGTCACCTGATGGTAAATAATAACCGCCGCCTATGTACAACACATTTGTAACGCCAAAGACACTGCAGATGCGTTACCTCTCATGATAAGAAGAGAGTAAATAAAGAAGAACGTAAAGAAATAGGAACATAATTTGATAATCATTTTCGTTTATCACGTATTTATTTTTTTGTTGATGGAAAATTCATTATATCGGTTTTAAGTAAATTTATTTACGTTTCTTAATAGGTATATATTCTAATTACGTAAAGCCTTAAGAAAATGGTATCCGCTAAATCAATACTACCTCCCTTTACGCCTTTCTTTGCAGATAACTTTAAAAATCACGCATACCATTTCCTCTAACGACTGCGTCTTTATCACCTTTTCCATAAGATCTCTTTCAACTAGAAATTGATCTTTTTATTTGTAAATAGGGATAGTCAAACACATTGGTAAGATCCGCGAAAACAAAAAATAATAATATTATGGGTTTACGAAAAAATGTACAGAGAACTTCCATTCAATCATCCAATTCCCGAGAAACTGCCGTCAGTTCAAATTCTTTAACACCTCGCCATGGTCACCAATGCTGTTTCAATACACTTTTGACTAAAAAATCTGTTTCTAGTGAAAAGTGATATTGTGTGATTCTCTGTACACTTCTTTGCAAACACATATTATTATATTTTTGTGTTTGCGGATCTTAGCAAAGTGAGTTTAACAGTCCATCTTTATAATGAATTGCCGCAAAGAAACGCCTGAGTCGATAAATTATCATTTATTTGTATTTAAGGATTTCTTACGAAGGTAAAACTAACCTGACATTCGTCGGCGTTGGCTCCAGGTCTGAGTCGAGGCAGAGGTTCTTCGGGCCACATCATGGGGTGGGCACTCGGTGGTAAAGGAGGAGGGGCGGATGCCGCTACACGTATAGCCGACTTCATCCTAGGAGATGAAGTGGCGTTGTTGATTGTATTTTTATTAACTTGGGTGCGTGCTGCAGCACCAGAGTCAATTGAGGTTTTGTTGACTTGAGAGCGAACAGAAGCACCGAATTCCATTTCTTCATCTGCTTGAAATTCTGCCAACTGCAAAATAACAACTCCAAATAACCCAAAAAAATACATGACGCTGGCATAATGTCGCGACAAAGACGATTGGCTATATATAACTAAGGTACCTACATATAAAATAAAGAAACAACACAAACACGAAGTAACATACAGATAAATACCTTCACTATCTTTGTGGAAGCCCTTTAAAATATTAGATCTTATTAAAACTATGGAAAACAACAGATCATCAGGGGATATGATAGATACCTACTAAACTTTTGAGAATTATTAAGGTGATATAAATATTTATAATATACATGGAATTCATTTCTTTTTTTCAAATCAAAACTCTATCAGATAACAGATAATGGACATTCCTTCAAACTTATTAGGACATCATAAATATAATGTATAGTGACGAAGTAGGTATGGAATAGAGGAAACTTCTTTAATATGCCATAAAATTACCTACTAAAAATAAGTCATTCGACTGACCTCATCTAACTTAATTAAAATTATATGTCGGATGAATAAAATGGTATCGGTATTCTTAGATATGTAAAGTAAATCGCTTTGTGTCGTTTTTTATTACATGAATCTTTTTATTTTTATCAATAAATCGTCAATTAAAGTAAATGTAATATTTTAAATAAAAACATAATCGTTCATAAAAAAACTACAGCAATTTCTACTATTTGTACATATGATACGAGGGTAATAGTAAAAACATTCATACCGCAAGGTTGACCGAGTCGATAGCGTCAAAGGCAAGGGGGTCTCCGGGAGGCGAACGGAGGAGGAACGTCAACGCATCAAAATACTCCCAGCCGCTGTTACCCGCCACCAGCGTGCCGTCACACCCCGTCCGCTTTTTTATCTTACGCAGTTCATTGTTAAACTGCGTCCTCAAATTGTGTATTTTCCTGCTTATCTCCTCCGTAGTGGTCCCAAACATATTTGCCAAATATTCAATTTTCGCCTGCCGCGCATTTCTGTCCCTTATCGAAGGATGTTTTACGTCCCATAATTCTTTGCACTCATTTTCCATAGTTTCGATAAGCTTCATTGTATTATCAGAATTCCAATGGTGCCGAGAATCGCGTTTATACGATGTGCTCTCATTTTCTGAATCGATTTCTATTTTCGGAAAGGACATATCTAATGAATTTGAATTGGATTCCATTGCTAACCGTAGTTATCGCTGTGGTACTCTAGCGAGACTGCGGGGAAGGGCATGTTAGAGAGCGGCGAGAGCGATGTCTGACGAAGCGACAACGTCGCATGATACGATGGTGTGCGACGTTGCCAGCTCTCAGTAGTTGCAGAGCGCTAACTTCAATGCGCTAAAGAGACTAAGCTAAACCACATTAGCAATAATTAACGCAGGACGCGAACAAAGCATGATTGTTCAGTTTACAAACCACGCACGAAACGGGTTAAGCAAATATGGACGTATTCATTTTCGAAGGAATTTACTGCTTGTTAACTTTTACCATGCACACCCATTAAAGTTATACTTATGTTTATCTACTGTAATTAAAGTAGGCGTAGTGACTGGACCTCTCGCCCACGGAGTCAATCGTCTTGGGTTCGATCCCTACGTATGTCATACAGATATTTATTCAGAATCCAGGAGTCAGGTCACTTGGTAATTAATATAAGGCCATAAATGCAGTCCGAATCACCAAAGGCACCAAAGGCATTAGGTACTGAGAATTAATGACAAACAAACCTTCAACGATCTAATTTGCATAGTGGTGAAGCTACCCGTTTCGGAATTAACGGTCATGGATACGATTCGCGGTCTAGATAAATATATCTATCATCATCATCATCCTACGGTAGTTCACAGTTGGACATAGTCCTCATATGTAGGTGATTGGGCTGAAGGAAAATATCGGTTGATCTTCGGCTACACGCATCCAGTCTGCCAGCCGACATACGTTTGAAATTCCTCCTAACAAAGAAGCTATCATAGCATTGTGCTTATTTTGATACATTTGCAAAATTTAATAATGTAATAAACAAGTCTACTTTATAAGATTGTACGTGTATAAGTATTTGAAAATATAATAAGTACAAAATTGTATGCGTGGTTATAAGACTTCGCTTTTTCGTTCGAAAAATAGCCAACAAAACTTCATAGCAATTCAGAAAACTTTACTTTTATACCCTGTTGGAAATAAGGCTTCCTTATTTACTGGAGATTTTCCTTTATGCTCTGTCCAAACTTTACAATTGAAACTTTTTGTATGATATTTTAGATTTAACAATGGAAATATTTTTTTTTATTTTATTGATATTAAATGTCCTTTATCTGCGACTTCAGTCGCGTAGGGTCAAAAACACTAAAATATCTCTAAAAATTTGAGCCTATACAATTATTTTTAAGAGTCAAAACTATATCAAAATCGGCTTAGTAATTTTCACGTATTGATTGAACAGATGCAAAAATAACACGGATTTAGCGCAGTCACTAAATATTTTAAAACCTAAAATCGTGATTAACCGATGTTGGGATCTCAATATATATTTTGCAAACTACACCTAAAAATCGTAATGTAAGATTCTGGCATAGAACAGAGTTACTACGAGACCAAATAGGACCTGGGCAACGGCGTCTTCTTGAGTAATAACATTTAATCAGCTCTTTAAGCGTGGGGGTTATGGCAAAACCCCTTTTTTATGGGATAGGAGGGCAAACGAGCAAGCGTGCCGCCTGATGGAAAGCAATCAACGCCGCCCATAAAGAAACGCGTCACCGCAGGAGTCGCGGAAGCGTTGCCAGTCTTTTAGGTATGTGTAGGCTTGTTTTCCGAAAGTGCCAATGTCGTAATCCCTTCGGAAAGAAAGCCGAAGTCAGCTGGTTCCACAGAGTGGTGGTGCGTGGAAAGAAGTTTCGAGAGAAGCGCACCGTAGTAGATTGCCACTCATCCAGATGGTGGAAATGAAACTTTTCTTTACGGCGAATTGTGCGGTTGTGGAATTCGGCGGCGGGAATTATTCCAAACAATTCATCGGAGCACTCCCCATGATAAAAGCGGTAAAAAATGCTGAGATATAAGATATCCCTCCGCAGCGCTAGAGGATCAATCACCGATCAGAAACAAACCGATCGGTGAGATCAGTGATACAAAACTGTCCTAATCTGATAATGAATTTTAAATAAAGATTAAATAAGTTTAAAATCAGTTAAAGATAGGTATGTATAACAGACATTTTCATAGCTTTATAAATCAAATCGTTGAAGTTGCCTCATGCTAATCGACGATATAACACTTTTCATAATCAGAGAATACACCATTTATATTTAATGCCATTTATAAACTACCAACAGTGCGATTGACGACTGCCATGCGATGACAGTCGGAGCGGCTAGATTTGACGAATGGAGTCACGTGCGCATTACGACACACACGTGCGCTCCGCTCTATCGGAACGACGCGCTCGTTAAATATGTCCTGTTTATAGATCAGTTTATATACCTGGCCGTAGTGTTTACATCCTTACTGCGTATCATATGGAGAGCTTTACTTAAGAAGCGGGAAAAATAAAAAGCATCGCTGCTATTTCTTGACAGGCGATCAGTGGCCAGCCCAGTGGGAGGAGAGCCAGCAACTACCACTAAAGTGGCAGACCAAAAACAGAGGAGCGTAGCCTCCCCTGAGAAGAATCCCGTGAAATGAGAAAGATGCCTGAGGTATCTATACTCCTACACCCTCTGCAAAGGACGTAGATAATTCCCGTTCAGGTTCAGAAAAAATAATGAGAATAATTAATTTTTCGCAAGGATGAATGTAAGAGGAAGGACGGATGAAAAGATGGATGAATGTGGAGGAAGCAAGGAAGGTGTGCTGGGATCGTAGCGGATGGTAATCTGTGGTCTCTGTCTACCCCTACGGGAAACAGGGGTGACGATATGTATGTATGTATGTATGTATATATTATTTTTTGCTTTACTGTGTATTTCTTAGCAGAATATAGCGTCATACGAAGCTACTGTGTGGAAAATACCAATAGAAATCCAGCAGAAATTGGTGATACAATGCGACTAGTTTAGCTATTACCCTACTAGTTAAAAACATCACAAGATAGATATTTTTTTTATTAGCCCTCCATTTAAACATTATCAAATTGTAGTTTATCCGAAACTTTTGTTTTACAAAATATATTATAAATTGAAGATGTCATAGCGTCAATGATTCATTGCACTTTAGATAACATACTTTTAATTTTATGAATTAATTTTTAAATTAAATAAATAATTTAAAAAACCTCCTTAAAATAAAAAGTAAATATTTTATTTTACACCAGAAAACTAATACAGATATAATTTTAGCTTAGGTTTATTATTCTAATCATTACATGCGACATCATTAATCTACCATGCATGTTACCATGCAAAAGTTCAATCAAAATGAAATATAACTAATAAGCTTTTATCAGAATTGTAATATTAGATGTCAAAGTATATTTCTATCGTGATCAAGTAAATCATTTCTAACAGTAAACTTTTTCTTATAATTATAATTTTTAACAACCCTAGTTGAGAAATAAACATATTTTAAAAATAATAATAAATAAAAATATACGCTTATTCGAACACGTCGTACCAGACGTAAATACATTATTGCAACAATGTGCACAACTAAAGAGGTTAATTATAATTCAATCAATTTTAATAGGAGCATAACAGCTCCTTTCACAAGCGCGTGGCAAAACAAACGTGCCGGCTTAGATCTCGCAAACTTTTTACACGAGCATACACGCAACGTTATAAACAAAAATCAACTTTATTGCAAACACACACAGTCTAAATTTGAACACATATTTACAGGTGTGTTTTTTAGTATAAATTTTACGTCATGTCTGTCTATTGCATGCGATATTGCTACCTGTATGTACGGTTTAAAGTTCAAAATTGTTTTCATTCGGTTCTCTAACATTCGATCTGCGAAAGTCCCTTACGGTCGGGTGATTAAGACAGTAATATATAGTGCGGATCTCGCAATACGACTGCTTTGCGGATTATTATTGCGGTGCCGTAGGGCCTCACACAGCGTAACACTGGAGTTTGGCTTCCCTCATTACTTTTAATTGCTGCTTCAAATGTAACGAACTCGTTTAAAATAATAATTCCATTCCGCACTCACAAATATAATTTGTAAATCGACTTTAATGTGTTCATGAATTCTTTTTCTTCTTCTTCTTTATCGTATCAGCGGCATCAGATATTGTTAGTCCAGCACTTGTCCAACAGCCAATCGGATTCCCCCATAACTGTGAGGATGTCATCACTAACGCTTATGGGGTCTGCTGAAAGTCAGGACTCTGAAACATTCGCAGGCTGTGTTTATTGTTTATATTACATATTTTGATTTTGAATTCATGTATTTTTAGGAGTTTTGATGTTAAAATAATGCCTTTGCAATAAATACTTAGATATATATTTACATATTATATGGACAGTCAAAAGTCTTACTTAGCTAAGATCCGTGACGAGGAAAACAATAACAGAAAATTAATAATGTGGGTTTTTCTGCTGGATGAAGTGGATTTATTTGGAACCTAAACCAAAAACTTACTGAAAATTGGTTTAAGTTCCAAATAAATCCACTTCATCCAGCAGAAAAACGCACATTATTACTTTTCTGTTATTGTTTTGCTTGTCGCGGATCTTAGCTAAGTAAAACTTTTAACTGTCCATATAGTGATGAAATTCCGCAAAGTAATGCCTGACTCCATTAATAATATATTTACATAAACAAAAATGTCTTAAGTTACAATACTTTGTCGTAATTAAGAAAAAAATTTGTTTCTGTCTTATTTATAATATTCCTTTGTCTTAATTTATCGAAAATATAATTCAAAAATCATCAAAAAAATTAAATTAAACTAAAGGTTGCCAAAATTATCAATCGGCATGTGCCTAAATTTCGTATATAGTTATATAAAAAAATGTTTATTTTAAAAGAGCTCCAACATATGAGAGAGTTTCTAGGGCCTTTCTCTAAAACCCCACTTTGTTTCCACAGCGGTGGTAGTTTAATAGGTTTAATATTGACGTCAAAAATATCTTAAAAATATTCCTGAAAATGAATAGTATTCAATAGTTAAGTAGAAAAGGTTTTCAGCCAATTACATGGGTCAAATTTAGTAAAATTTACAAAACCCATTCTAAATGTTAGTTCTGTGTCCATACGACATAGAAGTGCGCGGTACGTTAGAAACCCGAAAGTCGCATATTAATTAAAGCGGGTGAGGTATTGCAGCGCAGCGCCGACGGAGGGCGAGGGAGAGGATTCATATCTAAATAATGAGGCAGACGCCCCGCCCTGACATTACGGTACCGACTGCAAAAAAAAACTTCTTATTACTTTCTTTCATAAATAAAAACAACATCAAAGAAACATAAAATTTTAGCAATAGTAGAAATACGAGTACATAGACAATTTGTTGATGAAATAAATTATATATTTGGATGAGTGAAATTAAATTTTAAATCTTTGGACAAAATTATTTTATACTCATCATCACCAATAGCCTTCGATAATCCACTGCTGAACATAGACCTCACCTAAACCCGCCACCTAGTCCGATCTTCACCTTCTCGCATCCATTTTGCGCAGATCGTCGATCCGCCTGGCCGGGGAAAGTCTCAGACTATGTGTCCAAAGTTGCAGTCCGCACTCCATGATTTTCATTTTCTTCAAATTGTATTATATCAATATATTCATTCATATTAATGTTCGATTCGAAGATGTTAGTGCTGGTTGTCTATTAGCTTTAACAGCTTTATCGAATCCTGGGCTCGCGGTCTCGGAGCCCGCGGGCAAGTAAGATGTATATGGGAATCGGGACAAATCGCAGATTCCATCAGCTCGATGCCGTGTCGGAGGTACACATGTGTGTGTGTCGATTCTAATTTCGTCATGACGCTACGTTAAATGTGTAGGGGAGGATTGGACCAAAGTAACTATGGTCCCTTTTAGTCCCCTATGCCCTGTGGTTTAGGGGGTGAGAACCGACCGGGCATGTGATACATATTAGTTCTTTCAAATATTTTCCTATGTTTACTGGTGAAACATTCAAGTACTGTTAATCTAACAAACCCGCCCATAGTCTTTTAGCTTGAATTTTAATTTGTTTAGTTTTGAATTTTAGTTTATTTGTTTAGGTACCGTTAGATTACCGGATATATTATACTTTATTACATTTTTGCTAGTTTTGTTGGTCAAACATAAAACAAGCAAAAATGTAATAAAGTATACTATATCCGTCAATTAAACCGATTGAAATTAAAATTACCTAAACTTCGATTCAAATGTTTAAATTAATGTTCTTCGCTTGCTTTTAAGGGCCTCATTATATGTATCCGCGCGGCCTAGCGGCGAGACCGCTGTACAGTGAGATTACATGAGATCATGCATCGAATTATATGAACAATAGTAACTCGGCCGCTGGTCGCGTGATTAATCCGCTCGCAGACGTGGCCCAGCCGTGCGGCCGGCTGTTTTTATCTATATCCACTATATCCGCTTCATATAATGCACAACAAGGCGGCAGAGTCGCGGTCGCGCCGCTTCCTCTGTTTAGACCCTAATAAGATGTACCCGACTACATTGACGTCATCAACTATATTGAAAGTGCTTAGGTAATGTCTGCTGTGTTTCAGACATCGTTTAAGATTGATTATGTCACATATATTCAGTGTAGTGAGTTTTAGGCTGAATTGTCTCGAAATAAAACAAATTGAATATAATTATATGCCTAAAATTATATATACATTGTTAAAAAAATATGAAATATTCGGATTGCAAACAAATTCAAACCTAATTAATTATACATAGAATAATAAAACTGGAACGATTGGAGGAAGGAAGGCGAAAATATGTAATTCGTCATATTCTGACGAATTACATATTTACTGTGGAGAATGATTTGGGCTGAAATAATAACTACTTATAACTGTCAATTACTGTTTTTCCTCAAGAGTCATATAAAAATATAAATTATTGTATTGTATTCTTTGTCTTGTATACGTTCGTTTGTTCCATTGTAATGAGACTTTGGTAAGTTGATTTTTACCCAGTCGGGAAGGATTTTGAAATAACAGTTTTATAATAGTACCTTAGTAGTACTAGTTACTTTGTAGTAGCAATCCCTTACATGGCGGGTAAAAGCTAGTATTTCAAAACTAAATCAATATTCCAATACTGTTTCATTATAATTCAATTCTTATATTTTCTTGCTGTCGGTACCTACCAATACTCGTTCCGTATCTCTCGAGACAGCACTCGGCGTTCACGGACGGAGGGTGAAAACCGGAAAAAATGTCGTCCGCTATCCTGATTTACCGCGCTATATCTTACACAACCCGTGCTCTGTCCGTCTGTACGGATACACGCCTCAGAAGTCATCGGCAAAGGGGTAATGTGTTTGTTTCCATGCACCACCACTCTGTGGAACCAACTACCTACGACGGTCTTTCCGAACCGATACGACATTGGCATCTTAAAAAAACAAGCCGCGTCGATTGCTTTACATCAGGTGACACGCTTGCTCGTTTGCCCTCCTATCCCATAAAAAAAAAGAATTCCTTTCCACATTTTTTTATAGCAGAGCCGGTAAACGAAGATGCGAGTCACCTGGCGGTAAGCTACCACCACCACCCAAAGATATCCGCATCGCTGGAAGCATCGCAGATGCGCTGCCGCCCTTTAACGAACACTTATGCTCGTCTCTTGAATGTCGTAATCACGTGGAAACACCGTAGGTGTTTGCGGCAGAAAACTGCGACTAAATCGCATATTATATATTTTTTCTTTTCCTTCGAAGGGTGCCACTCCGACTAGCGAAGGTTTGCAGCCAATACAGCACAATTCTCCTCGTCTTTCGCGTGGCGCAATAGTTCTGAAGCACTCGCTATTTCGGTCCTCTCCCTGATATTACATAGCCAAGACTTCCTTCTCCAACCAACTTGTATTTTGCGCGCGACTTTTACCAACATTAACAATAGCAAAAATTTGTATCTGCCTTGCCTCATGATGTACTCTATGTAAGCAAATTTTCTACCTTTGATGTTTTGCACAAGTTCACGTTTTTGCATGACTTGTCGGAGGACCTCGACATTGGCCGCTTTTGTAAAAAAAGAATATTAGTACATATTACTAATATGCATGGGATATCATCATCAACAGCCTGCGGTAGATCTCTGCTCTAGTACATTCGCCCGAGATGCGTCACATAGCTCGATCTGAGGTTCGAAGCATCCAACTACTGTCAGAATGGGATAGGTATAATTAAGCGGAGAGCGTCTTGTTATCTTTACCGAATACTTCTTGAACTACCGACTTATGGTAATATAACCATTCCACATTAAAACCAACCACGACTTCACAAGTAACTGTGTGATTCCCGGCATGTAATAAGGTAACGTAAGTAACCGTGGTTCACACAAGACGATATGGGAACAAACTTCAGTAAATGGCCAGCGTTATTTAATGACTAACTGCTTGCTGAATGCTGACCGCCCACGGAGTCAATGGTCGCGGGTTCTATCCCTGCATCGGAATAAATATATGTATGACCTACAGTTATTTATTCCGAGTCTGGTAATCCCGCCAATCCACATTGGACAAATATGGTAGAATTATGTCTGTTCCTTCAACAATGGGTCTCTCTGAGGATCTTGCTCAGCAGTAGGAAATATATGGGCTGTAAAAAAAAATCACGACTAGTGTTGTGTATATATTTGACTGGGCAATTTCAAATCGAGTTTTTGTATTGGGTAGGCAGCTTATTACCCCTATATATTTACATTGCCAAAATGTCTAAAACCCTTAGAAATATAAGATTTAGAACCTTTTTAAAGAACTTATATAATCGCAATACCTCCAGAACGTATAAAAATTTACTCATCCCTTTACTTTTGTATAAAATGTCCTACTAGATTTTAAAATTGTGCAGCCGTATTAGTTCAATGTAGTGTCATTTAGAAGTATTTATTTTTTGTTAAAATTAACAACGAAAAAACCAAGGTATCTAAATCACTTCTACTAAAAGTAGTATATAACATAATTCAGATATTAAATAAAGGCCAGAATCATTGCAACAATGTTTTATATTGCAACTAATTAAATTTTGTGTGGAGTTCTGGAATGTTGATTGTATTATATCACTTTTTAGGGTGCCCGGTGGCAGAATGAGGACCGAATAATTAGTAAACGCATGTTTACTGATTATTTTACTGCCAATATTGGGAGAATGTCCTGTCTATACTTCACGAATTTATATTTCCCATAGATCCCAACATAGAATAATACCAGCCGCTTTCTTTCCTTGAAAGTCGTTCGCGGCAACTTTGGGAGCAGATAGTAACAGATAAATAGTAGCGGATAGCGGAGAGTTTGCGGATGTGGATGGAAGGGTCGGTAGGGGAAGAAAAAAGAACACATACCTTGAGGCGTAGAAAGAAGTGTCTGGAAAAACGCACCGCACTGGATCGCCATTCATCCAGATGGTGGGGATGAAACATTTCTTTATGGCGAGTTGCACGTTAGTAGAATTAAGCGGCCAGAATAATTCACAACAATTCTGCGGAACACTGCCAAGTAAAATCGAAAAAAGCGTTGAAAGATGAGATATCGCTACATAGTGCAAGAGAATCAAGCCGTTCAGTGAAATCTTGGTCATCGACAATAGGAACAGCCCGACGATATGTGCAGTCAAAAGAAAGGAGCTGATACTGAGATACCCCGGTCCGGAGGTGAGAACAGTCTTCCATGTGCGGCCTGACTTGTGTCTTGTAAAGTTGGATTAGTCAGCGTGAAATATCATCAATATCAGCCCGCGGCAGTCCACTGCTGGACATAGGCCTCACCCAAGGCGCGCCACCTAGCCCGATCTTCAGCTACACGCATCCAGTCTCTGCCAACCCCCTTGCGCAGATCGTCGCTCCATCTAGCAGGAGGGCGTCCCACACTACGTTTGCCGAGTCGCGGTCTCCACTCCAACACTCGTCTACTCCAACGATTGTCGGTTCTCCGACAAACGTGTCCATCCATTGCCACATCAGTCTGCTAACTTGAAGAGCTATGTCGGTGACTCCGGTTCTCCGGCGAATTTCTTCATTTCGAATTCTGTCCACCAGAGAAACCCCGAGCATAGCTCTCTTCATAGCGACTTTGAGCTGGTCGAGGAGACGGACTGTCAGTGTCCACGTTTCGGCACCGTAAGAAAGTACGGGCAGGACGCACTGGTTGAAGACTTTTGTCTTCAGACTTTGTGGAATGGGCGACGAGAAGACTTGACGAAATTTCCTGAACGCTAAGCGTGAAATATACCTACGTTAAATTGTATCATAACATTCATCATCATCATTAACCCACAGCAGTTGACTGCTAGACATAGGCATGCCATCTAGCCCAATCTTCGGGTCCACAATTCACTCTCTGCCAGCTGCCCTGCACATATCGGTTCTCCACAGGTGGAAACATATGTTTTATAATTATATTTTTGCGTTTGCATATTATAAATTCGAACTGCATACCCGAAGAGCAGCGGTATCTGTCCGGAAACTCAGCCAAATCCCGCCACAAAAAGCGCAAACAATCTCGGAATATATTTTAATATCCGAGCGGTGACGGCACAAAGGCGGTTATTTATCGCACGCCCTCTCTCATTGCTTTATCGAAACGCGCTTCAGAAACAACTGACATTTGTGTTTTATTAGCAAAAATTTATCTTAACACTGTGCATTAATGTTTATATTTAATCACTCACGCTCCGCTAATACGGCTTTCGTAATCTAACCACACGAGACTAGTAATCATTCCACGTCCGATTCCAATATGTCTTATCGGTTCTAGATCATTTACGAAAAATGCACTTTAACAGTATCAATATAAGGTAGAAAATTGATTTGATATTATATAGCTTAAAAGATATTCGTATTCCGTGTGAAAGCCCGATAATGAATTGGCATCGGACAAGGAACAAGTTCGGAGCACTTCGCCCGAGTTTGTACAGAGTGTACTAGTTCATGTAATGACATTACCTGAGCACGTTTTAAAATATCGATATATTAATGTTTGAAGTCCTGCGCAAGACAGGAACCAGTGGCGTGATCTCGCATTGGAGGCCAAGGCATGTTGGGTCGTTGAATCGGGGGAGTAAATAAAAGTAGGCGACTTCGGAGTAAAGAGGAGCCCACATAATGTCTCACTACTGGGAATGGGGCCTTCCAATGCAGAAGAAACGGAGATTTACCCACCACGTTTGTCCAAGACGTACTGACAGGGGCACCCAGACTGAAAACCTGAATGCCATACATACATTATTCCCCCTAATTACCATCAAGTAATTCACATGCTCATTTATTCATATTAATACATAAATAAAAAAATAAAGCCTTTTTTACTGTCTATAATTAATTATAATTGATTAATTAGATAGATTTAATTTGTAAAATCGACAGCTTGTCCTTCGACAAAGGCCTTCTCCAAAGATTTCCATGCCGCTCTATCTCTTGCTGACCCTATTTGTTTTTTTGCTAGTAACTCTTCTGAAATTATCTTCCCAGTGTTTTGTCTGTCGCCAGTTGCTCATTTTGCCGTCCCTTGGATACCACTCTGAGACTATTTTTGCCCATTTCTCCTCACTTTTCATTATCATATGTCCTGTCCATTGCCATTTTAATGACTTACATACATTTATTGCGTTTTTAAATTTGGTTTTTAAATTTAATCTTATTTTGTCTTGTATCTTTACGCCAATTGTATTTATCTTTACTATTTTTACATATATGTCATATTATTATTATTAAGTAGGTATTAAAACTAAAAAATAATTTTAACAACAATAACTCAAAAATTCTGAACTAGCTTTCGTGCATCAAATCTATAAAACCTCAGCACCGTTCTCTAGTTTATATTAATGTATTCAAAGTGAAAAAACAAATCTTTTCACCCTACGAACAGCGACCACAAAGTAAGCAGGCGTAGTCGAATTTACGACGTGTGAACATAATTTATTCAATACAAAGGAAAAGTCGGGGCGGGTGAAGCCGCCGTGAAATTGAAAGAGAGCTCCGCGTTAAAAATAAACACACTGTCTCACGTGTTTACTTCTGGTTACTTTTGAAAACATGACTTGGGAAGTAAGGGGAGAAAGTTAGGTCCCCGCGCAAAAAGTCAGATTTTTTTTACTGTAGACGCGCAAAGCAAGCAAGCAAAAAACAAAAGATTTTTTTTTTTACTTTTAAGACTAGACCTTCGTATGTATCTTTAATTCCATACCTATTATTGAATCGGTGGTTGGTTTATTTATTATTTACATACCAAATTAGTAATTTAATACATAGGAACGATGTGTCTGTTAGTATTTTTGTTGTATTATTAATGTGATAATGACAAGGGGTCTCGCTGTACTTGGATGGAAGTTATCATTGAGTTCTTGACATTTAACCATCTTATCGTTTTGAGATATAACTACGTTCCGAATCCTTTAACTGACTACGTAACGTTTTAAAAGAAGACTATCGATGTTTTTTAAATATTACTAGAATTCTTGTTAAACATTCCAACTAAGCTTATAATGCTATACTGGCAAAATGTTCACATCAATAGTTCACTGGAGGATAAGAAGTCATCACGTATAGATTGAAAGCCCGAGCTTCGCCAACTGAGCTGCTTCAATCAATCAATCAACAGCCTACGGCAGTCCACTGCTGGACATAGTTCTTCCCCAAGAAACGCTACCTAGCCCGATTTTCGGTTTCATGCATCCAGTATCTGCAAGCCACCCTGCACAGATCGCTAGCCTGGCGGCGTCCTACACTACGTTTACCGAGACGCGGTCTCCACTCCAGCACATCTTGCATTGATGTCTCGCATTGATTGTCGAATCTCCGACGAGCATGACCAGCCCATTGCCACTTTAGTTTCTCTTCTTCTTTTTCTTATGGTCTTATTCGTCGTTCTTGAGCGTCGCGCTTCACTTCAGGCTACGTCAACCCGATGGATTTCATCTCGGCCGCTACGGAGTGCTTCTAGGTGTGTTTGGGTCGGCCTCGCTTCCTTTTCCCTTGAGGAGTCCATTCCAGCGCCTGTCTGGAAATATGATCAGGGTTCCTTCGGAGAGTATGGCCTATCCAAGTCCACTTGCGGCGCAAGATTTGAAGTCTAATCAAGATCAAAGATCCAGTTCTAGATTAATCAAGACCAAAGATTCGTTGGATATTATATCGGGGCAGAAGATTCCGAGAATTTGTCGACAATTTTGATTGCTAATTCGAAAGATTTTTTTTATTATTGCTGCTTAATTCTGTATTATATGTTATATTAGCCTTGTTATGGAATAGACAGGCAAACGAGCAAATGTTTACCTGATGGTGAGAAACCAAAGTTTCTCATAGTTATTTGCAATACGTAGAGTATTACAAATGCATTGCCTGACCTACAGTAAGAATGTGAATAATGAGAGAAGAAAAAGGATTTAATGAGAGGGAAAGAGGGACACGAAAGAAGAACAAGGAAGAAGAAGGCCCGGTCGAGTGAGCCTGCTTATGCTAACTATACCTGAAAATCTAAAGATGTGTAAAGTGTAAGTACATTTTAATGTAATAGAACTACGGTACAATAATTGACTGTCAGTTATTGTCTATATCGTTAATAGATTGGATATCTGGTTGTATATTGAAACTTAGCTATTGCCTTTCGTTCTTTTGCGTGACTTTAAAGCCTTCAGACGTTATCTGTCACACTCTTCTTACTGTCGTCCTAAATCTTTTTAATTCACAGAGGCAGACAGCGAGAAAAAATTCCAAAAATGACTCAACTTACAACGGTAATAAAATAAGTAATATGCTTGTTTTTTTAAAGCTCATATATGTGTCTGAGTGCACATTAAACCACCAAAGATGGAGAGTCAAACTAACTTTGCTAAGATCTGCGAATATAAATCAGGAAAATAATGTATTTGTGAATTACTTACCAACGAACTGCCGTCAGCTAATCCTCCGTGGTCGACAAAGTAAAACACACAGTACCACTTTTCACCACAAACACAATGCGTTTCGCTTCGACGCCTCCGGAGGCATCCTCAGTAGACTCTAACATTAACATTAACTTTAACTTTTAACTTCTTTCCACGCACCACCACTCTGTGGAACCAGCTACCTTCGGCGGTCTTTTCTAACTGATACGACACTGGCACCTTCAAAAAACAAGCCTACACATACCTAAAAGGCCAGCAACGCTTCCGTGACTTCTGCGGTGTCGCGGTTATCTATGGGCGGCGTTGATTGCTTTCCATCTGGCGGCACACTTGCTCGTTTGCCTTCCTATCCCATTAACAAAACTCTATGAAAGATAACCGTAAAGTGACTTTAAGTAAGTTTGACGGTCCATCATTATAATTGATTTCTTTAAGATTATTAATGGAGTCAGGCGTTACTTTGCGCAAAACCATTACTATGTGGACAGTCAAAGTTTTACTTAGCTAATTTCTTTAAAATAATGCCTGACTCCATCAATCATTACCCCACCACGCTTGTCCAAGGTAGATGGGCAGGGCAGCCACACTTGGTATTAATATCTGTTGGTCATATATATCGACACAAAAACGTGAAAACGCTGTAAATAACACAGATGTGGATAAATTTTTATTACATATTTAAATCAGAAAAAATACTGCGTCAAATGGTCTGATACGATAAGATTTTGAGTTATCAGATAAATTTTTTTCAGAAATAAAAGATTTGTTTGGCTCCTGTGGTAAGTTTTTATTCTATAGTTTACTACGTTTTCTTTTTTTTTGCGTCGACATGTATATTTATCCCAATGGAGGAATTCAACCTGCAACCATTAACACAGTAAGCGGCAGTTGAGCCACAGAGCCAGTTAGGTCATGGAACATACTCGTTTAGTTTAACTATTATATATTCAGCTGTTCTCATTTGCGCATTGGTTAAAATCTTATCTCGATCCAGTTGAACAAATGCGGCGGCAAAACGCCGATCAGTTGGCGGGTAATTTGTCTTGTCGCTACTGATTATAATCTGGCCGGAGTCATGTTTACCGGCGCACGCTCGCTCCACACCGGGGTCTGACTGATTGGGGTTACTGGACCAAAAAAGCTAAAAAACAGACCAGAAGGAGATAAACGTGATTACTGTGTAGATAACGGGCCGCAGTCAGTTTCCGTTGTGCGAAAGTTGGGAGAAAGGTTAATCCCAGAGGGGCGATCTATTCTCGTCGCGGTCTGCGAGTTATAACGATGTAAAAATAGAGCCGCATAATTTTTCTTGCTTTGCCATTAGCAAATATATGCAAAAGTTTAAAAATTCTTATATATATTTTTATATAGGACAGGAAGGTAAACGAGCAGGCGTGTCACCTGATGAAAAGCAATCAATGCCGCTCATAGAGATCCGCAGCGCCATAGGCAGAGCGGAAGCCGAGGAAAGTATCATTAAAGGAGTGGGAATGTGTAGGGGGGAGGCAGGGAGGTAGGGAGTCGGGCTTCCGGAACTCAGCCACTCACAGTATGAACCGCGGTAGCTATGCTACCACTCAGACACCGGTAGACACCGGTGCGGTAGTGTGGTACTTCCCCGAGCAAGCCGGCCCTTGCATGCTTCAGTTACCTAAATAAGTTTATGAATTAAAGACGATATGAACTTACTTTTATTTACTTAATGGATTCAGAAGTCCTTCCTCATACTCAAGTCGGGAGCACACAACTTAGTACACGGCACCAAATCTGCTTCCTTCTCTGACAGTACCAGTATCATCCATCGCCTCAGAGAATATTTGTCACCAAGTCGGTCCACTTTATTAGAATGCGCCACCTAGGTCTCTTTCCTTCCATTTTTCCGGTTAATATTATACAATCTTCTCCAGGTTGACAGAGGGCCGTCGCGCAATGAGTTACCCGGTCTTATAAATATTTTTACTTATAAAATTAGTTTTGTCTACATTAATTCTAATACGTAATGATAAATTAAAAAGAACTTGCTTGCGATGAAACGATAGTTCAATGTGTTTATTTTGATATAACAAGAAACAATCTCAGGTGATTTTAAATGAGGTCACGCTTCCATTACACACCGTTGGCGAAATAAGATAGCGTCTCCAATTTCTGTGCGCGCGGCGTAATGCAAACCGCAATGAGTTGACGAATGTTGCAAATTGATTACATTATAAAACCTAATACCTATTATTTATAGTGTAGTGTATTGACCTTTTGGTTAATGACGACCTGGTTGGCTTAGTTACGAAGCTACCTCATTCGGAGTCAACGATCACGGATTAGAATCCTTGGTCGGGATAAATATATGTATAGCCTTCAAGTATTTAATCAATCTGGGTTGATATAAAATAAACTAAATACAAATATCCTTTTTTTCCTTTGACCTTCGTACGTACAAAGTTCTTTAAAGTATCTATAATAATATGTTCGAAGCAAAAATATTATCTATTTTATAGCTATTTTAAATTTTTAATCTCAACTAACAATATATAATATTAGCTGTAAAGTCAACGTGTTTTGTGATATAGACAACTGATATTTTCTTCTACTGTTTTCTGTTCATCGCTATCCTTCTCCATCCCTTTCGCTGGTCTTCCTCCCGCCCTTTTATAATATATACTCTCCGTCTTTTTCTGCTTCTCGGGCACCATTTTGTAAATTGTTAGTCCACTTTTCTGTATCTGTTCTCAACGCAGTGAGTATGAGTCCTGAAAAAAATGTTAATATATTATAAATCATACCAACTAAACTAAACTAAAAAATGTTATCCATCAGAAAGATTTACCACGTGCAGATGGCAAGGTGATATTTGATGCGACAAATGTGATTGCGCCTCCTTAAATCTGACACAAGTTTCATAATCCATTATTTATACGATATACATATACGAGCTATAGGACTACTAGAATTTTATTGAGTATTAAAAAATAAGCAAATTGCATTAAGACAAATTTATGTTTATGCGGTTCCCCATGTGAAATATGGTAACGTCACTTTTTCTTGCGGATGTTGAAGCGACTATAGGAGCGTATACTAACTAGTAGATGGGCTGCAGCGTCTATCAAAGAAATAAAAATTAAAAATCAATCTGCGATCCCCAATGTACCCACCAAGAGTAGGGATTATGGCAATTTTGATGTAAGCCAGTGTATAGATAAGAATTTAAAAGACTGAAAACATATAAGACTAGTTGAAGGTGGAAAGCACAGAAAAGTTGATACACATGATTAAGGATAGAATTAAACCGGCCGATGAACTAGAACTGGAACCGACGAATTAGTATTAAAACGACCGTCTGACGATTTGTCTGTAACAAACAGTCGTTGACCTCCGAGATGGAGATGGTATATAAAGAAGAAGAAAGAAACAACCTTAAAAAATGTTAAAATAATTTAAAACAATAAAAATCAAGAGTATCAAATAGTAAACATTGTGTTTTTTCCTCCATTGGAATCGTAAAGTATTTGTAGCAACAATTACCTTGAACCCTAAAAGAAATGTTTTTTTCAAGCATGCAAGTTGGTAATTTAGACGTCTTATTCCTCATTCATAGCTAGAGAGCTAATATCTGGTGCAATCTTTATTAGAAGAAGAGGCAGGAAAAAAAATAAAACCAAAGAAATAAGACCTAGCTCAAGAAAGGCTAGGTCAAAAGTTCTCTTAACTGACGAGCTTGTATAAAGAGAGTGGTGGGTGTGGATGATTCTGGACTGTTATGTTTGCATTGATGATAATGAATTTATTTATATAAAAATGACTTCGATTAGAAGAAAAATAAAAAATTATTGAAAAGGAAAATAAAAAAAAATTGTTCAATAAATCGCACCAACATATTGGTTAACAGAAAACATACTTTGAACGTTACGACCGCACAGTACTACATTCTAGTATTTTACGATCTCCGAGATATATTTTAAAACACTCTCAGTCTATTTTAATGTTTTAACACTCGCGAACAGTGTAGTGGGTAAGGTAATCCATAATTGACACTAACAGTTGCATATCGACGTAAAAATGTGAAAACGTTATAAATGATACAGATGTCAAAAACGATTTATTGGATATTTCGATCAAAAAAATACTGAGTCGAATGGTATGAGTCTCACAACTCTACGACCAATAGAAAATTTTGTACAGCGCTGAAACTAACTGTTTTTCAGTGATCAGATACAATTTTTTCAAAAATCTTCAAAGTTTTTGGTCCGGATGCGGACCGCAGTCCGCCGGTTGCCGACCACTACTACAGAGGATCTTGTAGATCTTGGAACTGCAATTTTTGACTTTGAAAAGTTAGACAATTATGGGATGTGAGGTAAAAGGGAGAGATTAAACCGCAGCCCTCGGTTTATTCTAAATGAAGGCCAGTGTCAAAACTGCTCATTTTTGAGCTTACTTATAATAAAATTTACTAACTTATAATAAAATTTATCTGTGATGAGGACATTACAATCTGCCAGTACCTTTTTTAAAAAGTGAGAATAAAAAAATATAATTTTATCAAAAAAAAAGGAATAAATTACTTTCGACGGAGTTTTAGATTAACATTCAATTAAAAATTATAACTTTTACCTTATCAATCTCGGTCTACCGTATCAGACTCGTGACCACAAGATGCAGTAAAGTAAGAAAAAAGAAGTATGTTTAAGTGGACAGTCAAAATTATTACTTAGCTAAGATCCGCGATAAGCAAACAAAACAGAAAAATATTATAATACTGTGTGTTTTTACTGAAGGAAGTGGATTTACGGGGATCTTAATCTAAATCTTACCGAAAAACGGCCGTCAGTTTTCCAACCACTGTCACCAATACCAACAACATCAAACACACACCACCACTTTTCCGTATTGTACATGATACGTGTTTCGCCACAACACGAGGCTTTGTCAGGTTTGTCAGATTCTATGGAAGACTACCGTTAAGCCAATTGACAGTAGTCTTCTGTAAGTCTTTCGGTAAGATTTAGATTTAATTAAGTTTTCCGTAAATTCACTTCCTCCAGTAAAAAACACAGTATTATTTTTCTGTTTTTGTTTGCCCATCGGGGTTCTTAGCCAAGTAATAATTCTGACTGTCCACCTAATTATTTATGCAAAGTAACGCCTGACTCTATTAATCGGAAGTAAGTTCATTAAATTAAAAATATATCGAAGAGTACGAATACGATTCACCAGGCATGTGAATATACCATATTAACCATAATTTGTTTTTGAACGTTTAAGAATAAGCGATGACAGATAAGAAAAAGTAAATAAAGTTGTAAAAATTTTATTCTTAAAAGATAATCTCGCATCATAATATTGATATGCCATAACGAGCGCTCGTAAAGTTTGACGACATTAACAAAACAGATAACGTTAATTGGTTTATTTCTGAGTCAAATCAGAAGTTGTCGTTTGTTTATATGACAAAATGTAAACAAGGTGTTATAAAGCTGTCAAAATATAACTAATGTCATAGTGAATATTTACGTCAATCAGTATTAATTCATCCGTAAAAATCCTCTGCAGGACATTGGCTTCCCTCTGAATTTGGGGATGTTGCCGTAATCCCCATATTTGGCGTGAGGTTTTTATTACTTGGTTGGACTCTTCTACCCGCCTTGCCTACGATATCCACGGGGACAAATGAAATATTCTTAACTTTCAACCACCCTGCAATATTTTTGTGTACATAGCAAACTGAATTATTTTTAGCGGTTCCATTCTATCTGGGAGTTTAGGCGAGCCTAACGTGTTGATAATACTTTGAGCTTGATTTTAAACATATCTTAGGCGTGGGCCACACCGGAAGCGACGCAAATCGAAGCTAAGATTTGCTCCACATCTTTTCATACTTCGGTTTACACCACGTGGTCTTTTGACAAAGTGAAAATATGAAAAACAGATCGAATCCTTCAAGCTCGTTTCTCTTCGTTCCCGGTGTACCCCGCACCTTAAGCCTGAATCGGTACTTAAAAATAGAACGTGTCGAGCGAAGTGGCTCATCAGTAATCAGCGCGCGCGCAACTCGGTGCAAACCTTCAGGAGAACAATAACTAGCTGTTTGCCCGCTGTCGAAACACGAGGTCGCGCGAAGGTGAGCCGATCGCTAACACGTCGCTCACACACATACACATGCCCATAGTAACTCATTTATATACGGCGACGTTGATGAAACCAACTCACCCCGTTTTCATCTGATTTGTATGAAGAAGAGGGCGTGCGGGAGGCCAACATAAGTTGGTTACACGTGCGTGCGATACGAATCCACACAAGTATCAAAGTAACGTAGACTGAACACACAACGATGTTCACACGCAAAAGCGAAACACGCTGTCGAAAATTTATATACAGTCAACAAAAAACTGAAAATATTACCTATTATTTTTTGTATTCTTTTTCTTCTTTTTATTAATGTACTCTACAAAAAAACTTTATAATATTAATTTAATTTTAACAGTAAATTATTATGATCACACTGTATCCGTGTATTTCCGTTATAATTCTACGGATATTATAAGTGGGCTTGTCGTAATTAATTCGTTATTTATAATTTTGTAATTTATAGATTTTTATTTATTTCCTTAAGATATAATATTAGACAAGGGTCCATTGTACCTTTGGAATGTAACTGTTTATGATGTGATTTATAAAATAAGTCATTTTATAATAAACTTAGCTCACCAGAGATGTCGCTTATTTACTGATAACACCGTTTTCTTGAGACATGGTGTACAATATATATATATATATATATATATATATATATATATATATATATATATATATATATATATATATATATATATATATATATATATATATATATATATATATATATATATATATATATATATATATATATATATATATTAGGTGTACAAATAAGTTTCCGCGGTTTGTCAAAAGATGGCCCCACCAGAAGGTTATGGAGAAATTGTCAGATGTAAAACGTAATATCCCAAGTTTAGTCATCTGGCAACACCATAACCTTAAAGTACTAGTGATTCCGTATCAGCATCACGTAATTTTTTTCGTGCAAAAATGTCAAGTTTTATTCCGAATAAGCATCATTTGCGGGAACTTTTGATTTACTTCTTTAATGTGAAAAAATCTGCAGCTGAGGCGCATCGATTGCTTCTAGAAGCATATGGTGAAGCTGCTTTAAGTGAGAGAAGTTGTCAGGAATGGTTTCAAAAGTTTAAGAACGGTGAGTTTGACGTTAAAGACAAAGAACGCAGTGGAAGGCCGAAAGTGTACGAAGACATGGAATTAGAAGTACTATTGGAGGAAGATTCGTCCCAAACGCAAAAAGAACTTGCACTTACTCTACAAGTGACTCAACAAGCAATTTCACATCGTTTAAAATCGTTAGGAATGATTCAAAAACAAGGAAATTGGGTTCCATATGAACTAAAGCCGAGAGATGTTGAACGCCGATTATGCATGAGTGAAATGCTGCTTGCCAGGAATAAAAAAAGAGTTTTTTGCATCGTATAGTCACTGGTGACGAAAAATGGATTCACTACGATAATCCAAAGAAGAGAAAGTCATGGGTTAAGCCCGGCGAACCATCAACATCGACAGCTAAGCCGAATATTCATGGAAAAAAACTCATGCTGTGTATTTGGTGGGATCAGCTTGGTGTCGTGTATTATGAATTGCTGAAACCAAGCGAAACCATTACTGGAGCTCTCTACCGAACACAATTGATGAGATTGAGTCGGGCACTTAAGGAAAAACGCGCCCATTACTACTCCAGACACGACAAAATTATTCTTTTACACGATAATGCTCGTCCACATGTTGCGGCGCCGGTAAAAACATACTTGGAAACACTCAACTGGGAAGTTTTACCCCACCCGCCGTATTCACCAGACTTAGCCCCTTCTGATTATCACCTGTTCCGGTCGATGGCACATGGTCTGTCTGAGCAGCGCTTCACATCATATGAAGACACCAAAAATTGGGTAGATTTGTGGATAGCGTCAAAAGATGAAGAGTTTTTTCGACGGGGTATCCGAATGTTGCCAGAAAGATGGGGAAAAGTAGTGGCAAATGATGGAAAATACTTTGAATAAAACGTAATGTACTTTTCCTTTACAATAAATTCCTAATTTTTTATAAAAAACTGCGGAAACTTATTTGTACACCTAATATATATATATACATATACACATACATTTCGATCAGTATAAACTTGATTTGATCTTTTTATTACATTTTTATAGATGTCCTTTCACTGGTGCGTTTCATTTAATTGATAAAAAAACGTATAGATTCGTTACAAAAAATAACCATAGACGATTAAAATGACAAAAATGAAAGATATCGAGAAAAATCCGAGACATTACAATATGATAACAATAGTTACCAACAAAATTAATAAGGGTCCAAAATTTGGTAAGAAAAGATACCACCAGCGCACAAGCGGATAACAATCTTATTACAGTTACAAATAAAAACGAAATTAAATTAGCTCGCGATACCAGGGCGTTTAGGTCATCACTGATTGTTGCTCGCCACTGCTCAGCTACCTAAGCTCATCAGCTCGTGGTAGCTTTAAACACACCGTAACTAAGTGTTGGAACAACTTGCCACCGCCTCTTCCTGACTTGCATATTATAAATATGTTTTAAAAAAAATACAAAAATCTAATTTTAAGTATGTAAACAGAAACTTGTTCTTTTGGTAGCGGTGAATTTATTACAAGATTTAGTTGTTTTTTAATTTTATTGTAATGTATGTGTATTTATGTGTATGAGTAGTAGTATATATATGGATGTATGTGTGTGTGTATATGTATGAATGTTGTCACTGTGGTCCGCGATCTGACCACGTTGGTTCTTGGTGGAAACCAGCGCCAGGTGCTTCAATAGAACGCCCGGTATATGCTGAGCAAGAACCATTTATGACACTTGTTTGATTAAAATTATTTTCCTTTTAGTTTTTTTTTTCTTTTTGTATATTATAATATAAGGTATATAATTAGGTAATATAATATAAGGTTTTAAGCAAAAATTAATTATTGTAACTATAATACCTAATTTTTTGAAAAATGACGGCGACGTGGTTCGCCACCCGTCACGCCCTGATTCCCACGAGGGCGAGAAGCGACTAATGGAGAGCGGTTTCGCTGCGATGAATATGAGAGGAAGAATGGATGACAGGATGGATGAGTGTGTAGGAGGCGAGGAGGGTGTGCAGGGATCGTAGCGGATGGAGCTCTGTGGTCTCTGCCAACCCATACGGGGAATATATAAAAAAGTATATTGTAAAAATAAGGAGTAATAAATAAAAATTTTCTATTTTTACTTATTTCACTTATACATTGGCTTTTTATTCCGACGCTACGCCGAGCACTGCGGCCAGCTCAATAGGGCGTCATTTGCATTGGTAATGGCAGGCGCGCGGCGTATTTGTAAACAGAGTGATTTACCTCGAGCCCGGCGCGGCCCGGACCTCCGGCTGATTACATAAAGCCACGAAACCAACCGCGATGCTATCGTCGCCGCTCGGTTATGTGGGAACTGCCGCGTGTGCGCTCGTGACCCGCGCCTCTAACATTAGTAATGCGTTTTTGACACGTGACGTTCTGATGACGTATGTAGATGATAAATTTACCGCATTTTTATATATATATATATTCACGTCTATCCCTCTCAGGGGTTGGCAGAGATCACAGAGCTCCATCCGCTACGATCCCGGCACATGGATCCCAGGATGAGTGTGGAGGAGGCGGGAGAGTGTACCGGGTGCCGTATTACAAATTTTTTAAAATTTGTATCCCTCGGAATAATTATAAACTCAATTAATAGCGTGAGGATATTGCTCCTGTAATACATACTTTAGTGATACATTGATAAATGTATCACTAATGTAATAACTTTTTATTTGAATATATTAAAACCATTTATATTATATAACTTCTTTTTAAATTCGTAATTTAAAAAATTAAAATAAAAAAACAATTAAATTGTTTTATATAAACACAAGAAAATTCATTCGACTGACGTCTTTGTATAGACATGTCACCTGTCCGGCATAAGAAATTGAGATATAAAATGTAAATTGATTAAGTGTGAATAATGTATGAATAAGATGTAAATGTACAATGAATAGGAAAATAAATTAATTTGACTTGGAAGAATTTCAATTACATCGAAGATGAAACCCCCTAAAGATCCCGTGTGACGCCGTAGTAGTACGATTGGCACCCCTTTATACCTTTTTACAATCCGCATATGTCCCACTGTTGGGTACAGGGCCTTCCCCATTCCTGGAGACAGAACTGGACATTAACTCAAAACATAAAATCTGTATGTAGAAATATATCTATATAATTTATTGTACCTATTATACAATTCTTATGTATTTCACGTATGGGATAAGAAGGTAAACGGGCCATCATGTCGCCTGATGGAAAGCAAACAACGCCGACCATAGACAACCGCAACACCGCAGAAATCGCGGAAGCGTTGCCGGCCTTTCAGGCACACACGCATTCATTATCTGCCAGCTGCCCTGCGCAGATCGTCGCTCCATGGAGCCGGGGGGCGTCCCACACTACGTACCCTAGACCCATTGTCCACTCCAGCACTCGTCTACGCGGTTGTCGGATGTCCGACAAATGTAACCAGCCCATTGCCACTTTAGTTTGTTAATTTGAAAGACTGTTGGTGTCTTTGGTTCTCTGGCGGAATTCTTCATTCCAAATTATATCCACAAGAGAAAATCCGAGCATAACTCTCTACATAGCTTTTTGTGCGATTCTGAGCTTGAGAAGCAGACGCACTGTCGGTGTCCACATTTCAGTAGCAAAGCTATTTGGAAGCCACCAATTTAGGGACAAATAAAAAAAAAATAATTGCATAGGTACTCTGGTTAAATTTGTATATTGAATTCAGACCGCACTATGTAGCCTGATCTTCAGCTTAAGACATTTAGTTTTTGTTAGCCGCTCTGTTATGATCGTTGCTTTAACAGGCTGGAAATGGCACTACGATTTTTTTATAGGATATGTATACCAACGAGGGTGTCGCCTGATGGAAAGCAATCAACGCCGCTCATAGATATCTATGATGCTAAAACGCGATTTACATATATACGACCAATCATTTACTCCAGAACTTCTTCACTTTGTTAACTCGACGAACAAAATAAAGAAATCTGCCATAGGCCTAAAGTCATACAGTGACTTTAGATCTGTGGCAGATTTATTTATTTTGTATGATATTCGTCATTTTATAACGGTCTGAGTGACTTTGAACTTATAAAGTAGACGGACTGTCAGTGTTTACGTTTCAGCATTGTAAGTAAATACAGGCAGAAGGCCTGTGTGTAATGCCTTTCGTCTTCAGGCTCTAAGCCATGAGCGTCGAGCAGACTTGACTACACATCCTTCACATTGCCCAGCTCAATTGAATCTTTCTACTGGCTTCTTTCTCTATGTTGTCTCACCCTAACCGTTTATCCGAACAAACAATCAAGACATTCACGTTTAATTTAACTGGATATACAATGTCTTTAGAAAAATGATGACAAAGATATGGTAATAATTTTTTAAGATGCAAAATATTTTCACGAAAGCATAAATTTAAGTTATAATGACCTAATTGGCTCAGTAGCAAAGATGTGACAGGTGAAACATATATAAGGCCTACAAAAATTTGTGCCGCCTAATCTGGTAAGCCCACCAATTCGTTTAAGACATGAGTTGTGAGTGAAAGTGAAACCAACAGAAGGACATAAAATAATTAGGAAAGCTGCAAATACCGAAATTGTAAATATTTTTAGAGAAGTACAAATATGACTCATAATTTCATGCCATTTAAATTCTCACAATCATGATAAATCCTTCATGGAAACCGTGTCAAGACGTCGACGTGAGTCCGTCATTTCCTTAGTTTAAGAACAGAAGTAAGCTGCAATTGGCGACCCGGCTTGTTAGTAATCAAACCTTGTAAGGGACGTATGTGCCAATAAACCACAACGATGTGGTGTTGCTATTGCGCGCTGATGTAATACACTTTGTTACTGACTTGTAGAGACTGCAATATTCACTAATTAAATGGGACAGAATTGATTCTGATCTTATGCTAGAAATAGAAACTTCTAAAAATTCTCTGTGACAAAAAATAATATTAAATATACTCTCTTTCTGCTCACAAATACACACGCGCACGCTCACCCATTACACACATACACAAATGTGTATAAAATGTTCTTAATTAACTGTCATGACCTACGAATCTGTATATATTATTAATAATAATATTAGTCATTAATATTAAAATACAAGCTGACATGGCAAACTTCGTACCGCCTCAGAATCAATAAATAAAAAAGCTGAACTATAATTGCAGAATGTTTCAACTTTAGTAAAAAATATGGTCAAAACTTAACAGGGACAAAAAGAAATCATAATTAATAAAAAATGCTCGATATGAATTAGTTTTTATTATTATTTTTAATTACACACGATGTTGCGTGAAAAATTGCTATGTCACAAAGGTTTACAAGAACTTACAAAATAAAGTTTGAAGTGTACGGTTCTAATTTGAAACTTGCTTACAATACAAATTAAAATAATATCTTTATCTCATTAAAAACAACACAGATTAAATATAGTTAATTAAGTTTTATTATTATTACACATTACACTTGATGTTACTTAAAAATAGTCACGACAACGATCAAATATTTGACAGGTAGGAGTAGTTTCTAAGGGAAAACGAAATTATTGTTTTTACTATATTCCTAATATTTTGTATCATATTTACTCACCTTTTAAACCTTCACTGGACTTGCAAAAACAATTCAAAACCAAAATGAGCCAAATCGATCTAGCCGTTCTCGAGTTTTAGAGAGACTAACGATCAGCAATTGATTTATATATATATATATATATATATATATATATATATATATATATAATATATATATATATATATATATATATATATATATATATAGATTAATCCGTAATTATCTCCAGAAGTTTTCGAATTTTATAGAAGTTTTAGCATATGATATGCTGTGGAATTTGTATCAAATAGATAAATACAAAATAACTGTGAGATAGAACGTCCCACACTTCGTTTTCCAAGACGCGGTCAACTAGAATTAACCTGTTCCATATAGCCATCCTTTTGTAAAATTTTATGAGATTCATAGTTATGACACTAGGTTGTTTTGTATGTGGGTAGTTGTTAAGAATTATGATATCCGTGGATATGACCGCATAATAAATTACAACGAAACTAGCCAGCGTTTTCTTTGCTCGCGTACCGCGATATAGGTACTCCTTTAAACATATAACAACTAGTAGGGAAGAAAAACACAATAATTAATTATACGAAATAGCTTCAAGAAAACTGTTTACGCTTTATTAATAAAAAGGGAAAATCAAGGGGCTTTGTCTTTAATTTAAACGTTTTATTGAAAAAGTTATTATATATATATATGCACTAAAGCTTTTTATTATATTTAACTGTAGATTACCAAGATAATTAAACAGTGACTTGATTTTAGTATATAGTTATGTATGTACATCAGAGTCGGAACGACTCTTATATTACGGTATTGAAGGTTGGGTTTGGCAGAAAAGTCATGAAATAGTCTGGTTTCATGACTTTTCTCATGATGAACATGGTGGAAATGAGAGCATTAAAAAGTACGTGTAGTATAACTTTGAATAATAGAATAGGAAATGAAGATATAAAGAGAACGATGTGGAGTAAAAGGAGGTGCTGTGACAAAAGTTGGAAAAGGGATGCTTAGATGGTTTGGGCACATATAGAGAATGGATGAAAGACGACTAGCAAAAGAAATTTACGTTGCGAATGTGAATGGAATCGAACATTCCATAGTAGGGGAAGACCACGGAAAATATACCTTGATCAAATTACTGAAGTTTTTAAGAAAGGCATGGTCAAGAGTACCCTTAACCGGCGGGCTTGCATAAGGAGAGTAATGAGCGTGGAAGAAGTAAGGAAAGTATGCCGAAATCGTAACAGATGGAGCTCTGTGGTCTCTGCCTACCCCTACGGGAGACAGGCGTCACGATATGTATATATGTTATATATATACTACATTATTTTTTTATAAAAAGAGTAAAAAGGACAGTTTCTTATTCCGTTTCCGCTTTCTCTTAGAGCGTCATGTTTTTTCCGAGAGGATGTCTGTTCATTGGATTTATTATTATCAACAAAAATAATTCTTAGTGAATCCATCATGAAAAAATAAAGACTATATAATTTTAAGATTAAACACTAGGAACTAAAAACTTAATAGAAAGCATATTCTATTTATGACTTCCTAACTGGTCTCCTTAGACCTTGTTGAATGTTCACCCCAACTTTACAGACCTTACCGCCTCACATTAATGGGACCGGTTCTTGTTGTTCCATTCTTCACGAAAATTGATTGAACAAATTGTCAAAGCGACCGCGGCCGTAGCAGTTTTTATATAATTACATACTCGGCGTACAATCCGATTAATTGGCGCCTTATTGACGAAATTATATTACAAAGTGCCTTAATATTATATTATTATTATTTAAAGACATTGCAACGATAGTTACGACAGTGAGTCAGTTCATTTATTTTGACAACGGTTTTGTTGAGTAATTTTATGTGGTTTAAAGCTTTCATTTGCCACGCAATTGTATGTCACGTTTAAGGTATCATCTATTTAAATATATTTTATCCAAGTATTTCATATACTCCTGGTAGATGTAGTTGTAGATCAATCATGAATGCGGACACTAGACTGGACAAGTACCACACCCTCACAGAATATGTGCGTTAGTTATCGGAGGCAGCAGTTTAGTCAGCAGTCCTTTCCCCTTCCTCCTCTTATTGAATTTTTCCTCTCCCATTGTTCACATCCTTAATCTAAGACTATATGAAAAGCAGTGTATCTTTAGGGCCCTTGATATTGTTGATATCCATTGACGGCGATGTTTACTTACTAAAACCGCTCTTGGACATCTGGCAAAGTGGAAACCACGTCTTGGCAAACATAGTGTGGGACACATTGCGGCTGGCAAAAACTAAGATGTATCTAACCGAAGAGCGGATAAAAATGTGTCTTGTCGGATGTTTTTGGCCAGCAGTAGTGATGGAAAGCAATCAACGCCGCCCATAGAAATCCGCAGAAATATAGGCAATGCGGTAGCGTTGCTGACCTTTAAGGAAAGTGTCATTATGGGAGGGGAAAATTGGTGCATTAGGGCTTAGCTTTAACGTGTACATAGGTTAGTTCGATATTAAAAATGGTAGGGGCGTGGGAAAAAAATGAATTGGTTAGGATTGGCCTTGGCACTTCAGGTAGTGAGCGCGGTATGCTCCTTCATCATGTCTCGGCGTCCGTCCGGGGTAGCTCTGCTGTATGTAGGTAGGTTCGAATGGTGCTCCATAAGCCGTAACAAACTCATTCAGCGGGGAAGATATCATAGACTAAGTTTTTATTTTGAGTTAAGTTGCGGTAGGCAAATAATGGTAGGTACACTATTATTGGGTCAGTTTCAACACACAATCACTAGGCTTATAATATGAATAATAATTAGCAAAAAGATTTTACGTAAGTTGTACCTAATCATCTAAATATACTAAAACATATTTGTGATGGTGGCTCAAGGTTTATATAGTGTCCTTCACTATGTTTATTGCTGTCAAACAATGTCTATCAATATTATTCAGTTATAAATAACTTCAGTATCCGTCTGTTATTTGCGTCCGGTTATTAAATAAAAATAGAAAATTTATGCGAGTTCATATTCAATCTTTGCCACGCACTTTCAGTTTTATGTGACCGTATATATTAAAATCTAAATAAAACTACTACGAAGCCAAGAAGTAACATTTGACGAATGCATTCTTTATTTAGAGTATGATCGTAAATAAACACTTTTTTATAAGATAGAAGGACAAAATAAGGAGAGTGTCGTCGCCTTTTGTCACCATGGATATTACAGAACTGTTGCCGGCCTTTGAGATACGAGTAGGCTTGTAATATTAATTTTCCATTTTTTTTACAGCCCATGTGTCCCAATGATGAGCATGGGCCTCTCCATTTCTGAAGAAACGAACGTCAACCCACTAAGCTTGTCCAATGCGGATTGGCGGGCTTACCAGACTCGGAATAAATATTTGTAATCGATACATTTATTTATTCCGATGGGGATCGAACCCGCGACTATTAACTCCGCGGGCGGAGGGTCCCGCCACTGAGCTAATTGATCGTCAATTTTCCATTTATCAATTTTCCATAACCTTGTTGGAATCACTGCGGAAATTTAGAACATCGTCTATTGGAATATACTTTATAATAATAAAACAGTACTCACTTCCACCATAGGCGGGAAACAAAATAATATTTGATATCCTTATCAAAATGGCCGCATCAATTAACAGCTAGGCGTGTAATCTTTACGCTTGACGAGTGGAATTGGTACGCAGATTGGTTTTTACTACTCAAATAGAAGATACTTCACATCTACTGATATTTACTCTAATAGTAGCCTCGTACAATATCAACAAGAACAAATGGGACCCACATATCAATGAGGTATTAGGTATAAAAAAGTAACACAAAATAAAAAGAGAGATTTTATGCAGTTCACATAGTATCACTACGAATCGGCAACATACATAAATATATTTAATTGTCAATCTTCCAATAATCGATGCACTTCCCTAGTCGAAAGGAGCGATTGAGATCGGTCGCACGATTGGTCACCTCATCGATTCTAGTCCCAGGCAACCGCTGACACTTTCCTTAAAGGTCGGCAACGCTTCTGCACTGCCTATGGCGCCGCGGATTTCTATAGGCGACGTTGATTCCTTTCCATCAGGCGACATGCCTGCTCGTTTGCCTTCCTATCCAAAAAAAAAACAACATAAAATAGTTAATATAGAATAATGAACAAATATAAAAAACTAACTTTGTTGGCGCAGCGACCCAAAATGGATCTCGGTCTCCGAACTCATTGATACTATTTTTTACTTTCATATTTGTCTCAACAAATATAAAAGTAAAAGATAGTATCAATATTATAATAAAAATGTTAACGTAATCATTTAAGTTCACAAATAATACAAAAATTATTTTGATACTCTCAGTTGGAGCTACAAACCCAAGGTGCAATATAAACTCTAACATCTAATTCTGTAACACAACATATAAACAGATGGGTGTTATCCCACGTCTCGTGTTTACGGCCGTGTCGTGTGTGGCCAGCGCGAACACGTCGGGGATCTAACTACTGAGCGCCACTTAAATTATTTATGGCGGTCAATCAAATAGGAAACAGGGTTTCATTACGTAAATTGATGGAAATATTTATAATAGAAACATCAACAATGAATGAAATGCTAAGTTTTATAAAAAATATTTTTTTTATGGCATATGAGGGCAAACGAGCATGAAACAAAATTGTAAACTTTATTAATAATCAATAAGTAAATTATTATTATTATTGGTAAATATTACATTTTTGCTTTATTCAGTAGTACCTAATCCAAAAAATATATTCCATGTATAATATAATACTATAATTTTTTAACCTATAATCATATTCAATACTATTTTACCCGACGCTCATTGCTAAAATTTCAGAAGAATTAACTAAATACTTAACGGTTGTCTTCCCCAGAGTCTACTATATGTGATGATGCCTCATGTTGAGACGAAATATATGTGTATATTGTGGATGAGTGTGTGTGTGTTTGCTGCTGTTGATAGTGGTTGGGAAGTGGAGAGTTGTTGACGGCCGTTTTTCGATTAGATTTAGTTTAAGTTCCCCGTAAATCCAGTTCTTCAAGTAAAAACACACATTTGCTTGTCGCGAATCTTAGCTAAGTAAAAATTCTGACTGTCCACCTAACTTTTCTCTTGTTGAGATCTATTTCAGAAACTTTCTTAGGAGTGTACTCAACAACTTCTCAAAGTTTCAGGGAAATAGTAGGAATAGTGTAGTAATGTATAAAGGACAAACATACATACAAGCACACATTCGTTTTTACTAATTTAATTAAACTCAATAAGACGATTTATAATAAGAATAGAAGATTTATAATAAGACTCGTGTAAAAAGTAGATATATTCAGGATACTTGGGTCACAAATTATTAACAACTTACAACAAATATAACAAACTTCTCTTGATGTCGAAGTCTTAATTTAAATGTTTCTAAAATAGTGTTCTCAAGATCTGTTAAACCTCTTCGCTTCTCTTCGCTGTAAAACGATTTCGCTTCGCTTCTCTTAGTCGCACGATTCAACCATCGGGTTACTTACCATACAAACTTAAACTATTCATACAACCCCGATGGTTTTTTTTATGAGATAGGAGGGAAAATGAGCAAGAGTATCGTCTGATGGAAAGCAATTAATGCAGCCCATGGACTACCGCGACACCGCAGGAGTCACGGAAGCATTGCCGACCTTTTAAGTATGTGTAGGCTTGTTTTTTGAGGGTGCCAATATCGTATCGGTTCAGAAGGACCACCGAAGGTAGCTGGTAGTTATTTCCTACCACCATACAGTTCAGTTGTAATTTCTTTCCACCAACGATGTAACTCTAAAACAAACTATTGCCTACATTGTTTCTGAAGCATAAGGATATTTAAGAGTCGAGGGTGTATCTAAAGAAAGCTGCTAACGCATTTGTGATGTCACTATTGTTACGAATGCTTAAGGGTGGCGTGATCACTCACCATTAGGTGATCCTCGTCGTTTGCTTTCTCTGCTATTAATAAAAATGTCTTTATGCTAATTGACTCATTCTGATTTATGCTATCATTATTATATATATTTATGTTATGCATCATGTTATTGCGACTATCTTTGTGTAAGACAAGTGTGTGTCTTTGTAAAGACTTACACGTTTATTATTATTTCATTATCATAGATATGTATATGATCCATTGAATTAGCAGAAATTTTAAAATCTTTAGGCTCGAAATCATCCTTGTAGATTTTAAGGTTAGAACAGTTCGTCCTATGCAATAAACAAATAACTGCTCTTCCGGAAATAGACATCTACAACTTGATCCTTAATTGACTTAACAATATTATGTAATACAATTGCCTTAATACTGTAAAAAAAGAAAAAAGATTTGAACATTCATTCATCATTTATTTTTTATTAGCTAGCTTATAACTTATAATTTCCTTTATAAGGTTTGGATTGCTACCAAAAAACATTTTGATATCGCTCGGACTAAGCCGTGGGCCATACCGCGAACAAAGCGAAACCAAAAGAAGTTCGCACCTCGTCTTTATTATACTTTGGTTTCGATCACGTGGTAGGATCCGATACATGAAAAGACGTGGCAAAATGGTAATAATTTAATTTCTTCACCATTTTAATGGTCTTTAGGTGGTGAAGTAAGAAATGATGAATAAATTGAATTATTACCATTTTGTAACGTCTTTTCACGCTTCCGTTCTTACCACGCGGTCGAAACCAAAGTATAAAAAAGACGAGGTGCGAACTTCGTGTAGTAACACTGTGTTACTAACTAATGTAATCACTAATGTGTATTAGTATTGCATAATTGGCGTACGTACCGCGTGAGGAGGAGAGGGGAACGTTCGTGACGTCCCGCGTCATTATTAAGGCGAATAGAAATGCGTTTCGCGAATCGTGCGCTCTTACCACGCCGCGTGTAGAAAGCGCCTGTTTCACCACCGATACAACTACGAAAAATCATTTTTTTAAAAAAATATCCTTTTTTTATTTGTTTTCAGTTTAATCACTTTCAGCCTGCGTTAATGAACTACTGGATAAGTTCTTCTTCTTACACCACTTACTTTGAACTTCACGCATCCAGTTCCTGCCAGCCGTTCTGCACAGATCGTCGCTACATTTAGCCGGAGAGCGGCCCACGCTACGCTTGCCAATACGCCGTTTTCACTCTATGGTCTCAGTCTTTTTATATTATAGTACCTCAGTATATTAATATTAGGTATATAGACTTCAATGTATTTATATTAGGTACCTATATAGTTTTGACATAACGCGGTTTTCACTTCACCATTCCCCCAGTAGTTGTCCTTTTATACAATATTTAATAACAATTGATACTGAGCAAACAATTCTTAACTCTTTACAATATAAGTGTTTTACTCTACAATATTAGTGTCTTACTCTATAAGTGTGTTATGAATAAAGGTTTTTTTTAATATTGGCGCAGCATTAGTTGTGAATGATCGAATGTAGCAACAGCTGTTTTGACGTTCAATTCATATGAATATTGAGAAGGATTTCTATAAAATAATATTTTTTCCGTGCTAAGAAAATTCTGTTTAAAATTGTTCTATATCTGTTAAATTGCAACCCGTTAATTAAATGATATGATAAAAGATAATATTATTGCTGTATTAAAAATTTTCAATTAAACAATGATTTATATAAAGTCTACCTAATCTAATTTTTAATTCTATGATTAAGAATCCTTTATCTATTGATAACAATCATAGAAATGTATTTCATTCCACGTTATAATTTTCATTGTGTTATTTGGCGAGTTGTGAGTGAGTTTCATTAGTAGCAGTTCGGAGCTACGCCTAACGAGAGCTATTTCGTCGGTAGGTCGTGCAGCGCGGCGTGCCAGATTGTGCGTGCCGTATAGAAAGTAATTGGAGAACGTATCTTCGGGACGTGATGGTGGCAATTCGTCACGCTACACGAGCAAAGAGGTTTATGGTTTCGCGGTTTTGAGAGCCATTGTTTGATTCAAAATGTTTCGTATTTTATCGCTTTAAATTTTGTGCTCCTAAATGTACCTTATATTTTAGATTTTAAGTCATTTTGAGTAATATATTTTTAATATTAGGTGCGCAACTATGTTCTAGCTGTTTTTTTTTGTAAATCTGCAACTTGAAAAATGAAAAATGCTCACATATATAACCTTCGCAGGTTGTATATACGGCCAAGCCGACGAGGTAGAAGCATGATCGGGCAGTCTCCATGACTTTTTATTCTTTGGATTGCTGTAATGAATCCAATTTTCATCACCCGTTGCTGGAGCAGTTGTTTATAGGCGAAAAAACACCGTTCAACGTCTCTTGGCTTCAAATCATAACGTAAATACGTGGGTTGTATTTACGAAAATACTAAAATGACGTGTTGCTGTGATACAATCAAACGTCTACTGTAAATTAACAAAATAAATTAATGTGTTTTACATCAAATTAATAAATATATATCATTAATAATAATAATAATAATAATAGCACTGCACACCGCGGCGCGGTAGAGTTATGTAGAAACTAATTAGACAGCGCGCTCTCAATTTTTCTTTTGGGCGCGAAATTCAAAATAGTTTAAAAAAAGGGAACACAATATAATGGGTCAACTGGTTGAGTATAGATGACTTATACGAATAATATAGCTATATTATAATAGAAAAGAGAAATAAATGCCTATTTCTATTTTTAAATATAGCCACATTATAAGTTTCTGTGATAGCTATCTACTATCTATGTGATCCTCATAGATAAATCATCAATAGGCATAAAATTATTAAAAAGTAACATAGGTTATAATACCTCTATTTGTCAATTTCTTTAACAAAAATCTGCCTATTATTTGTCTACTGTTTTTTACTATTCTGCTACTACTAAGAAGGTGTAGACTAAAATTTTCAAATTTTCCAGCTTTAATCTCTAAACATATTGTTTATAAATACTTAATTAATTTGGTTTTTGGTATAGAACGTGTGGTATCTAGCAAAGAATAGGACGCTCCAATTCTTCTGGTGAGGTGGTCGTATGAGCAGCTGGGCAAACGTCTGTCTGTATAAATAAAACCCAATTGCGATCCTCAATCTGCCTGTGAAGCGTGGGGAGTACTCTTAATCCCTTCATTTCTGAAGAGGCTGATGAATAACAGTGGATTGTTACGGCTTATGGTTATTGATTTATTGACTCATTTTCTTATTCTTTATATGAGATCCAAGACACGAAAGTTCCGATTAAATCCGATCCGATAAAAAAGACAATAAAGAGTATTGAAAACTTATTTCTTAAAAATACTTTACTTTACTTTTTAGTACGGTTCGACTGATGATGATAATATCTTTATAAGAATAACTTTGATCATGTGCAAGGTTTGTTATAAAAAATATAAGTAACAAGAAATCATAAATAAAACTCGATAGTGGATGGCAGGTGTTTGTTATTGAAAACAAACACAAAACGAGTCCGGAAACCCTATCTCACTGGATTATTTTGCCTCCACTCTTTATTTGTCACAGATGATAAAGTTATCAATATTATTTATTTAAACAATGAACATATAACACGTGTATAATAAAGAAGATAGCTTGATGTAACTTATATGGATTAATATGGAAATGTGATACGGAATGCAAATCGATGATATTATAAACCGGGTAGCGAAATAAATGTAGATTATTTTTATAGCTTATAAATATAGGCTATTATTTTTTATAGCCTATATATAATATATTATTTTATCATCTGTGACAAAATAATCCAATTATATCCAACGCAGCGTTTCATACTTGCTTTCATTTGTTTGCCATAGGCAAAAAATAATTGGTGGCCAAAATGAATTCCCACGATGGCATTTTATTACTTTCCAATGAATATAAACAAATGGAACGACTTCGATATGTTAAGGCGCGTTGCGATTTGAATATAAATTGTAGCTCTGAATAAAGAATGCGTCAATTAAAATAATAAAACTTAAGATGACGATATTCTTAGAAACCTCTGATTGAATTGACTTAGTAGCAACTATATTATAACGTGATAAAATTTTAATCAACCACTAATTGTAGAATAATTAGTGGTTGATTAGAATTCATCATGTTCATTTTATCATGTTGAATAGAATTTATCATGTGTGACTTATAGTTGTTTTCCGTAGAGTCTACTATACCTGATGATGCCTCGTGTTGAGGCGAAACATGTGTCGTGTGCAAGGTGGAAAAGTGATGGTGTATGTTTGGTGATGGGGTAAGATATAGTTTAAGTTCCCAGTAAATCCATTTCTTCCAGTAAAAACAGACATTTGCTTGTCGCGGATCTTAGCTAAGTAAAAATTCTGACTGTCCATAAACTGAGTAGGAGTGTACTCAACAACTTCCCAAAGTTTCAGGGAAATAAGATCATTCATCCTATTTCCCTGAATGCATAAAGGACAAAGAGACGGACAAACGCACATTTGTTTTTATATAGATAGATAAATTTAATTACTATTTCTGTTTTTGTTTGCTTGTCGCGGAACTTAGCTAAATAAAAGTCGTGTCCACATAGTTGTAGAATAGTCAAACATATACAAAAATAAACAGTTGGCATATTTCTTCTCCAGCAGCACATATTATGTTTATGGTATCATTTAAATAATTGATGGTGCGACGTGCTAGTAGCGTGTGTATGGCTTCCGTTTAAAATTGACCATATTCACACATTTAACCTGTTTTATGGAGATGATAGTTTTAGATAATTATCTTAGGGTCTTATGAGCGATAAGCAGCGTTGCAGATATCATGTCATTTATAATATCCATGTTTCGTGATTAAAATGGTTCATATTCTCTGGATATAAGTTACTACAAGTATTAAATTAAAGCTAGGTTGGAACCCTTATTATAAAGCTCTCTCAGAACATATAGAAAAAAAGCAAAAAAAATATTTATAAAAAATCTTGCGTTTGTGTCTGGTACGAAGTACTAGTTCTATACATATGAACAAAGGTTGACATATTTTCATATGGAAAAAATTGAAACCAGAAGAGAGGCATCTTTCATTAATATTTTTGCACAAGATTTTACATAATAACAATGACAGTTCTCATATTCTTCTCCTTCGTATTCCTCTGCATTCTTCCAGCCGTTACGGTAGCTCATTCACTATACACGCAGTGCGCTTGTGGAACTCTCTCCCACATACTATACGTGAAAGCCTCTCACTGGATGTATTTAAGAGAAGAATTAAAGAACATTTCCTTTCAGTATAAAATATTTAGATATGTACATATTTATGTGTATATTATATATGTATCCTCTTATTTATATAGTATTATATTATATATTATTAGTATTTATATGTTTATATATGAATGGTGTTATATAGTATGTATTGGTATGTATATTATTATTATTATATTTTGTTGTTGTACGCTTATTTCTATACGGAAGAAAACTCAATTTTGAGTTAAGCTCGCCCTTGTGAAGTACGATTCTTTCCTTTTAATTCTTGTATGTCGTGTTTTGTGTACAAAAAGTATAAAAATTAAAAAATAAATTCTAAGTGGTGTAAATTTTTCTGTACTCAGAGTACATACACGGGTGCAAAATTTTAGTTTATTTTACAAGGAAATGAAAAGGAGCGTTTTTGGATCCTTTGCCCCGCTCCGATCGTTGTGTGCACTGTACCACGAATACATGAAAAGAAACAATGCTTTAAACATTCTCTACGACAGTGTGGTACGATTCACGCACCCTATTAAATCTTACATTTACCTAAGTCTGTATAATTATTTAATTTGTCTGCGTTCACTTTATGTTAATGGCGTGTCTATCTATAATTAGGTATAATTAATGTAACTCCTGTTGATGGTCCATATATAAATAAATAAATAGCGGAGACCGCGTCATGGCAAATGTAGTGTGGGATGCCTTTCTACTAGATGGAGCGATGATCTGCACACTGTCGCTGACGTAGGGAGACAGGATGCGATAGCCGGACATCTTGGTAGGTAGCGCATCCTGATACTTTATGATGATGATAATAGATGTCGTGATCAAGTTATTAAAAATTAACAAAATAAATTCATCTCACCACATAAGTACCTACTGAAAACGGCCGACCAACATTTGCCGAGTCAGGTAATATTTTTTTACGACCCAATTAAATTGAGAGTGAACTCAACAATGGGCACGACGGCTTCCTATTTCTGAGGAAATGGGCATTAATCCACCATGCTCATTTAAAGAGAATCAACAGCACATACAGATTTTAAATGAATATCCGTAGGTCTGAATACGTCCATTGACTCCGACCATTGACGAAAACAGTAACTACGCCACTAAGTTATATGTTTGTGTATATTTTTTTTTCACAGCCCATATATGGCCCACTGCTGGGCACGGGCCTCTCCATTTCTGGAGGAACGGACGTTAACCAGGACGTCCAGAGCGGATTGCCGGCGTTTCCAGACTCGGAATATATATCTGTACGCCATACTTATATATTTACTACATAATATGTTCATTCCGATGCGTAGACTGAACCCGCGACCATTGACTCCGTAGGCAGGGGCCCCCGCCTCTGAGCCAATTGGTCGGCCTTAAAGCATAACCCTGGTTAATAATATCTAACATACAAAAAATATACTATTTTAAATTACCAGCATTATATTTGTTAAATAAACAAACTTTTTAAGTCTCCAAATTTGAATATTTTCAAATTTTATTAGCCAAAGAGCCATCGCTTTAATTACAGTAATATAATATCAGCAATTTATAAGATTGAGGAGTTGTATCGAGAAAATTAATGAACTATAAGTATAATTAAATATAGTTCGCTATTGCTGAATATTACTGAGTTATTAACAACGAACGCAGTGAAACTTTAAAAATAGTCGTGTATATAATAAATACGGCGAAGTCGGCTGCTTTTAGTCTTTAAAAAATAGACACATTCAATCGTAAAGTATATTAATATCAAAAAAAATGAATAAGTGTTGCAGGGTGTCGGTGTAGGAGCGCATGAGCATGGTTTTCAATATTCAAACACCGTAGTCTTCATTAATCGACTGTCATTCTGTTCTATCCTTGCTGACGCGAGGCGAGAATATCAATCCGTGCTAACCTTACCGTCACGTTCGTGTTGTTCCCTTGTTGAGCAGCTTCCTGATGATCTTGAGTTTAATTACGGGTAGGTATATTGTAACTCATGTGTATCATTGTAATATTACAGTATTATATGCATTGACTGTATATAACACTTGAATGTATTTAAATTTATAAAACTTTTTATTGAATCACATAAACACTTTTTAAATGTATATACTGTAGTGATACATTCATAAATGACTAATGCATTAAAACCTTTTATATTATATTATTTTTTTTTACATTCGCAATATTCAAATTTAAAATGAAAAAGAAATAAATTGCTATAAAACAAAAGGCATTAGTATATATATATATATATATATATATATATATATATATATATATATATATATATATATATATATATATATATATATATATATATATATATATATATATATATATATATATATATATATATATGTATGTATATATATATATAGAGAGAGAGATATATATAAAACGTAAAGTGTAAAAGTAAGAATAAAGTTTTAACGATGTACAATGAAACGCAAGAACAAATTAATATCGTTTTGAAAAATTTTATCCCAGGGTTCTTTAACCCCCAAAGATCCCGGGGTCACCGTAAGCAGTACGGCAGGCACGCTACAGTCTACCTACTTATTTTTCTTAAGTTTCGTGATTTAAAAGTTAGAAAGATAAAAAATGATATACATGACAATGGTACACATGAGTTACGTATTCTGTTAAAGTAGTAATATGTGTTTGTTTGGAAAAATAAAATAAAATATTTGGTAGGCAGTTTTATTCGAAAAAGCCCCGTTATAATCCTGAATCGTCGTGTTAATCACCGCATTAACAAGATGATTCGTTACAGTATTTACGATGACCGTTTGGCTCGGTGATTTAAGTGTCTGCTTCAAGTGCATTGATTTCCGATCTCGGTGTCTCGAAGACCCTCCAACCGAACTCTTCTCCAATCGTATCGAAATTAAATTTACTTTTGATGGCGATTTCCTGTGAAAAATAAAGAATACAAATAACAAAGAATGTATTGAAAATTCTCGAAAATGCTGTGAGATATTAAGATTGGATTAAGAAACATTAGTAGGTACTTGACAAGCCGTTTCAAAGGTTTGCTTCTATAATTAAAAAGTTTTTGAGATATATTTATTTTATTACTATATTGTAGGAATATAATTAATCCAATGTGATTATTGCATTGGCTTCTTTTTCATTCCTTTTTTTTTATTAAATCCCGCAACAAATTGTTCAATTAATCGGTGGCACTTTTTTGACTTGTGTTAATTAATTTTTTTATTATGTAATTTTTTATTGCTGTCTTTTTAACTATGTATGTCCGTGACTGTGGTTCCCAGACTGATTTTTTCATTCCGAATTATGTTTACCAGAGAAACTCCGAGCACAGCTCAGAACACTATAAATATATAAATATAACATAAACTACGTTTGTACCTTGCCCAGCGGTTCTCAACCACCGTGTCGCATCATATTGGTGTGTCGCAAGCCCCTGTCGCGAGTCGACGATCAAACGATCTATTTTCAATTCCTACTATTAATTCACACTCTTCCTATATGTATTTATTTATATATCATATTAAAATTTCAATCGTTAATAAAATACTTTTTTATTCATTCACTCAAGTTCTAATACAGTTTTTAAACGTGTATAATATGGGAGAAAAAAACATTCTCATATAAAAAGATATTTAGTAGTATATCCTGCTTATTACATATACTGCTTATAGCATGTATTATAAAAAAATTTAAAGAGAACTTTAATTTTTTTATAATACCTACTTGTTTATGTCTTGTATTTTATATTTTTACTCAATAAAAATACTTTTAATAGATTACTGATATATAATTTAACAAATATAAATTATACCTTCAGTTCAACTATCAAAAATTTTGCTTGTAAGCATGTAAGAGTAACGCAAAATTGTGAAAAATATGTTAGTGCGTCTTTGAGTAAAAAAGGTTGAGACCCGCTGAACTAGCCTATAGCTTTGTACATGTAAGTGTGCATAAGCAAATTAGTATGTCTGTACGGGGTACTGGCATGTGCGTATAAGTCAAAATCCATACACCGGTAAATGGAACAAATGTAGGCGGTGTATAACAGCTTAAACAAATTTCAGCTAAGAACGTTATCACGTTCAGCTTTTTATTTGTTCAAATATTTACAATATACTACTTAGGCATATGGCAGACCGTCGATAATCTAGAACGTCAATAATCCGGATTATATTCTGGTAAAAAGGATAAACATGAAATGAATGTTTGTGAAGCGTCGACGCGACAGACTCGTATTACTGCATTAAATAAATTGTTTACATTTATTGATATAACACGATGTTTATCAAAAACAGAAGACTAGCAATGTTTCGATATTACTATTGTAGAATAGTTAACCATTTCAACTTATGTATGTAGCTAATAATGCTTTTGCTGGAGAATAACGCTTAGAAACAATAGTAAATCATATTCACGATATTAGATCGTTCAATAATGAATATATTTTTGTATTTTTAATTAATATCATACTTAATCGATAGTCGCAAACGTGCCGACCGTCCCTGATCCCGGGACCCCCCGGGTACTATAGTCTGTGTATATACTTCAGCATACTGGGCTCTGCTGGGGCTGACTTCCATCCTCCCTTGCGGCTCGTGGGATTCACTATGACGAATCTTAACATATCTAATTCGTTAAAAATGACGGCGACGTGGTTCGCCACCCATCACGTCCTGATACCCACGAGGGCGAGAAGCGACGAACGGAGAGCCGTTACGCTACGATGAATGTGAGAGGAAGGATGGATGAAAAGATGGATGAGTGTGAAGGAAGCAAGGAAGGAAGGGATCGTAGCGGATGGAGATCTGTGCCTAACCCTACAGGGAGACAGGCATGACTATATGTATGTATGGCTGTATCATACTTAATAACTTAATAAGTACACAAACTTTTAGAAGTATAATTTTATTTTTTGTTATAAGCTCATTTGCTTGGAACTTCATGAAAATACGTAATACAAAACAATCACAAAAAAAACCTCTTCAAATGGTAAGCATAATTAGCCTCGTTATGGGTATAATTGCCCCCGTGAGGTTTTAAGCTAATTCCACTTAATGAGCTTGACACAAGCCCGACAAAGGTGTTGTGAATAAATAAACGATAACAATGACGAAAAAAACTTCAACGAAAAAGAAAAAAATGTTTTATTGATGGTGCGCCAGCGTCGTCTCACTTCTTCCCCACGTAACTTTTGATGCTATCTTGTTCTCGGAAGGTCCCTTTACTGTCCTTATCGCTTATGACCATTTCCGGATAACGCTGTCCCTTTCGTACGGCAATCGATATCCCTTAAACACCCACGATACGATAACCAGTTAAAGTATCAGAGGAATTGTTCCGAAGAATAGTTGTAGTTCGTTTGACTATACGGGCTCTAGGTACAAAGAAAAATAACAGTTTTAACTTAAAATAATTATTATAAAACAATATATAATATAAGCAATTTTACTTTTCCAGCACAAAGTACTATCAGCATTATTTTCCTACCAATTGTTTTTAATATATTTACGTAAAGTAATCCATAAATGATAAACTTGTATTAAATTACTAAGTAATTAAATTAAGCACTGTGGATTATAGACAAATGAATGAAATATAAAAAATGTTTTTCTTACTAAAATTATATTATACCTAATCATTATTTTCACACATTAACAAAATTATTCTCATTATCTATACTGAGTATCTATATCTATACTGAGCTATTTTGGACATAATTTACTAATTTCAACACACTATCTAAATCGTTGTAACATCAAAATAAAGTAATCGAGTGGTAGAATCAAACTCATAGTATTAAGATTTGTATACAGTAATGTAAGTAATATTAGGTTCTACAGCATCGGGCATTGTATTTTAAAATAATAAATAAAAGAAAAATTATAATCATAATAGTCGTGTCAAGTCTTTAAACTTCAATTTTCATTGACAATAAATATTACGAATAATAATAATAAATAACCATAACTAATAATATTTCACAATACACAAATATATATAATTTATGGGGGGTAGGAGGTAGGAGGGCAAACGAGCAATCGTGCCGCCTGATGGAAATCAATTAACGCCGCCGATAGACAACCGCGACACCGCAGGAATCACGAAAGCATTGCCGGCCTTTTAGGTATACGTAGGCTTGTTTTTTTGCATATAATATAAACGAACTTTTAACTAAATGATAATCTAAATTTTTATTTTTAATTATTGAAATACCTATTAAATGAAATTGCTATTATAATGAATGAGCTACAATGCCGTCCACTTTTTCCAATTGATGACTTCAATGAAACAAAGGCGGCGACGGCTTTACACCGCACTCCGCCGAGAGGAGCAATCCATTAATTTTTTTTTTGATAACTCTCCACTTCCCATGGTGGTACTATTATAAAAATTGTCCTTTATCATTAAATAAGATTGAAAATTTTATAAGAAGAGGATATATTTACGTCCTTATACAAATATTGACAAAACTGCTATAATTAATAATAATCTATTTTCTTGTACTAAACATAACAATACTAATTTAAATATAATAAATGTGGAGACTTCTAAACTATTGTGAGCTTGTGAAGCTAAGAGATTGGCAAAGTCCATGTTTCGGCACCATAAAACACTGCAAGTAGGACATATTTATTGGTCGAAGACTTTCCTCTTCAGCCCCTGAGGTATATAGGCTATATAGGGTAGGAAGTGAAAGTCACCAATGTATTTAGCGAACTTAAGTGCTAATGAGCTAGTCACGTGCGTCCACAACCGCTGGAGTAGATGTTTGCTGGAGTGGAGACCGTGCCTTGACAATGGTAATGTAAAATATCTCTCAGCTAGTCCCGCCGATGTGTACAGGCAGGATAGCTTCTAGAAACTGGAGGCGCGAAGCCGAAGCGACTGCTACTCATGATGATAGTGTTGATATGAAATTCCTTTATTACATACTTTTTCAGTTTAGACATTTACAAAATGTTTGTTTACATTTTCACAAATTCTAGCACCTGCTTTTCTTACTTATTCAGATCTATCAACGTGATTTATATATTTAAGCTGGCTTTCTATCTTGACACATAAAACACATAAAGTCCTGATAAATTTTACTTCATTTATAACAGCATTCGAACCTTATGTTTGTTATACGGCTTTTTTTGTAGTATATTTTATTTATAATTACCTAAATATTTTGCAATAATACGAGTATACACTGTGTATATAATAGTATTTAAACTTTGTATAATGTAATAACTTCAGTGTGTTTCCAGCCCAGTGGACCACAGGATTACCCGGGTCGGCTGTAAGCGGTCAAATGGAGCTGTCAACTGCAATGCAGTCGAACTATACTTGCAACTTCTATATGCCGTCAAATGCTACATTGTATTACACAGTTTTCTGACGGTGTATTTATAGTATATATTTATATTTTTATTTTCATAATCCATTTATGTAAAGTAGGCGCAAGTCTCCCCATTTCTAGAGAAATGTAGATTAACCCACCACGCTTGTCCAAGGCGAAATGGTGGGACATTCAGAATCGAAATATATACTTGTAAGTTTCACATATGTATATCGACTCAAAAAAATCAAAATTGCAGATATCAAAAAAGTTTTATTGGATATTCGGATTAGAAAAAAATACTGCGTCAATACTGTTTCACAACTCTACGACCAATAGAAAATTTTGTATAGCATTGAAACTGACTATTTTTGAGTGATTAGATACAAGTTGTTTTTGGCTCCGGTGGGAATTTTTCATTTTGCGGTTTACTCGGTTTTATACGTCAATATGTACATACGTATCCGGAATCGCACTCGCAATCATTGGCTTTTAAAGTAGCAGTTGATTCGAAAATGGTAATACTGGTAGCCTGTTGGCTTTTATAGCTTTATCGAATACTGGGTCCTCGGGCTTGCTGCCCGCGTGTCTCGGAACCCGCGGATTTTAAGTAGTAGCTTTACGACTGATATAAAGGTACGAGTACTTGCGCTATGATGTAATGGTAAGTATGATGGTATATTTTTAAATAAAATACGAATATTAGACGAGAGAATATATAGTACAAACTCACAGGGGGATATATATGCTGGGAAAAAATCTTTAATTTTATGCGTTTGGACGTATCCTGATAATTGTTTTTCTCTGTATAATATCAAGGATACAAATTTACTAAGAATGACGGTTAAACTAAGCATTTTGAAGAATTATGTTTAATTTTTCTTTGGTTAAAATGAACCTTACAGGTATAGGACTTTTCGCACAATGTAGGTATTCAATTGTAAAAAAGTTCTAAATTTTAACATTTTTCTTAAACCTGAACTCTAAATCACGTAAACGTTTTAAAAATCCAACCCGCCTCAGTGCTAATAATTGCGGACTGCTGATCTCTTTGTATTAATGTTCCCGAATTCCCTTAGGGGCAAAACTTTGTGGGCGTTGTGGAGCTTTTCATACTCGCCAACTAACTTCGCTGCGTTCGAGTCAGACTCGACTTCCAACTTGTTCCCAACACAAAACTTTTGACAGAATGAAGTGCCAAGGCATGTATATTGTGAATATTGAACTAAGTTTTTTCTTTATACGTTTTAGCTTTGGGAATAAAGGTATTTACAAAGACAAATTATCCTTCATCATTCTGAACTCTTATACTGAATTTTTAGTTATAATTGGTAATAAACAAATTTTTTTTTCACATTAGCTTATTAAATCGTTTTTTGTCATTAATCATTTTAACACGCATTTTTTTTTATAGAAAAGAGGCATACGAGTAAGCGGGGTCAGCTGATGGTAAGTTATCACTGCCGCCGATGAATATCTGCATTTAGATGCACAGTATATTCGTTACCTACCTTAGAGTACGGATGTGAACAATGAAAGGGAAGCTTCGTTCCAAATAAAGAAAGGCGAAACGAGCCGAACCTTCGAATCTCTGTTCTCACCATACAAACGCGGTAACGTATTTGACTGTATACTACCACTTTATACTGATATTTTATGAGAGTATGATATTTCCCCGATCGAACCATCCCATTTGTGCTGTAACGTTGCTTTATCATGTTTTTTATGGGATAGGAGGGCAAACAATCAAGCGTGTCGCCTGATGGAAAGCAATCAACGCCGCCCATAGACAACCGCGATACCGAGAGAGTCACGGAAGCGTTGCCGGCCTTTTAGGTATGTGTAGCCTTGTTTTTTGAAATGCCAAAGTCGTATCGGTTCGGAAAGACCGCCAAAGGTAGCTAATTCTACAGAGTGATAGTGCGAGGAAAGAAGTTAATTAATAAAGAATTTAATTGCACGAGAAGAAGCAAATGTTGCATTTTAATCTAAGTTATTTAATCTATAATTACCATAACACTAGATAACATACTACACAAACATTCATCACACTTTTTCCTAGAAGGCTGAGGGACAGTTCCTGTAATATAAACTTAGTCATATCAGCATATGTGCTACTTTTCAAGAAGATGATCCACTTCCTGATATTGTCATACTATGTCTATCAGGGAGTGGCCAGGTACAGCGAGGTCTCCTGTATTATTCGCCTCGCTAATAACTGTGATAGTTGTACTGAACTTCACTGCACATCTTCGCTAAGCAGAGAGGTACCTACTATAAGAAGAAGACAAGAAGATGGTCAAAAAGTGTTCGAAATTGGGTTTTTAACCATCAAATTTGATATTTTGCACTCAATGAATACATTCTTAACGCGCAATCAAAAAAGTAATGTATAAAAAGAATTACAATTTATTATTAGTGCCGGTCTCAAATAAACGATTTAAAGATTATAACCGCAGAATGGATCTCATGCCGGCAGATCGCAGTGGCAGGGTGAAGCCCCCGGGGGCCGTAATACCCGGATAACCCGGATGATTGTTGCGAGGGTCGCAAATTAAACGCCGCGACAACACCGGCGTCGCCAGGGTTACCTTTCACACATTAAAACGTTCTTTTTAAAACGTTTTTTAGTACAGTGTTTTTTTTTAATACTACTGAAATTTCTTAATCATTCCAACTAAGTTAATAATGCTTATGCTAGGAAAAGCTTTATATCAATGATCCAATGGAAGATAGCAACTCAAGTAAGATCGTTAACCCGTACTATATCAACTAATCTATTGCAGTTTCAGGTTTTACTTTGTAGCGTATATGTAAGTAAACATATTGCAATATTACTAGTATAAACTAAGCATATAATAGTACTTGAACTTTGTATGATGTAATAAGTTTAGTGTGTTACCAGCCACAGCATTACCCAGGTCAGCTGTAAGCAGTCGACACAGCTGTCTACTACAATGCAGTCGAATTATAGTTGCTTTTAGAATGTAGTGTGTTTTTCATATTTTTGCATACCTTACATATGTATGTCCTCGTTTTATGTCGACCTCGATAACCTAAATGGCTCAATGGTAAGTTTACACATTCAAAGTCAATGGTCACGGATTCGATCCCCGCAATGAAACAAATAAATTATTTCAAGTCTGGGTGCGCCACAAATGTGAATTGAACAAGCGTGATGCAATAATGTCCGTGTCTTCAGAATTAAAAAGACTCCGAGCGTAGGTAATATATATGGCTGAAAATAAATATACCTATGTGGACCCTAATGTTTTTAATATATATGCAATATAGGTACATTTAGATATGATAAATCTTAAAATTAGTCATCAGTTTAACTGATACAATTCCTAATACTGCTAACACCACATAACGTTTGAAAAGTTAGTTAATTTATGTATTAAGATATGTCTTATTTGCAGGGTGATTGTTTTATTACCATTTAGTTGTCAGAACTCAGCATTTTGTAAGGCAAAAGACATGAGGAGATGTGACGCAATTACACTCCTAATTTCCATTAATTTAGATTTTAATGTTTCTTTACAATTATTAACAAAATTACGGTTTGGACAGAATAAGTATTTATTTTAAATGACCAAAGCTTTATTAAGTTTCTACTTATAACTATGACTTAAACAGGCTGTATAGTTATTGGTACTACGGCTGTATTCAGTATATGCAACGAAAACACAGCCGAATTATTTTAAGTAAATATGCCTTAATGTGATTTCATTAAGTAATGATAATTTTATTTAGCTTCAATGGTAAATAAAAAAAAATAAACTATACATGGAGGCAACCCTACAATTAAGGGGGAGATGGGGTTCCACTGTAATTGCCAATTTTAGTATTAAGCACCCAATTAGTAGGTAGGTGGATCGGGTAAATTGATATGGTTTACTTAAGGTAATGACTGCTATAAGTCATATTTGTAATTAGACTAAAAGTCTATCAATATATTTAATTACTTCAGCTTTCATGTATTTAACGAATGATATATATTGTTAATTATTTAGTTTGATCGCTGGCTGGATCGAACTTATAAACAAAAATAAAAAATGAAAAAGTATTCCCTAAAATATGAGGCCCATTTTAAGTTATGTTATAGAAATACATATGTATGTATTCGTATATAGGCTGTAAAAGAAAAGAAATATGTTGGTATGAAAAGGAAGAGAATTATATTAAATATGTTAATATCATAATTATTGTACAAATATGTAGATAGTGATGTGTCAACTGCATAAGACGTGTGTGGATAACACAGAAGGCACTTTCTACTCCGAATACTGCTTTATTTAAAAGAAATTTTTTCAATAACGTTAAGACACAACTGATATATGTACTTAAATTATAAATACAGATAATCGAAAACTATTTTTGTGTTTTTAAAAGTAATTTTCTGTAAAATCCCGTAAAGAGCTCGGAAACGATTGCGTTTCCATGATTGAATAGAGAAACAACCAATTTAAAAACGTTTTGATAGCGATGGCAAATGAGCTTTTAGAAATTTTCATTTAAAAATTCTTTTGAAAACCATTATATTTATATGCAATTTATTTCGTGGATCTTCATGCCTTCTCAGAGTATTATGTTTCAAATTTAAAAAATTGAAACAAATCAAAGTTCATTGAATGTGTGTAGGTATCATTTCTAAGTCGCTAACCTGTGTCGTAGATTCATTCATTAAAATAAGCGCGGGGGAATTGCCGAGGGTTTATGTAGCGTTTATGGGGAACGAAAACTTAACATTTTCGAGTGCCGCTCTGTTACGACGAATACAAATACAATTTTACTATTTTTTTATGAATATAGTAAAATATATTTTTCTTTATAGCATAGAAAGTCTTATGTAAAAAAACCATTTTATGAAATAGATAAAAATATTGACAAGTAACATATTGAGAATCTTGATCGTCATTGGATGCTCTTTATAATAAAAATCATCTCATAAGCTTTAATGAATTATTTTTTACAACCACTACGCTGATAAGTAAAAATGTAACCAATTCCGTAATATAACTAAATTAATATTATACTTTTTATGGTCCTATGTCCCCGAGGTAGCGCAGAGGGCGTCCACAGTGCTTCTCCATTGAGATCGGTCTTAAGCGCTAAATGCTAAGCGCTAAAAAAAATATTATATGCTAAACGATAATGCAGAAATATATAAAAAAATAGTAATGCCAATCAACGTCAATTTATCAAAAAACTTAGTATGAAAATAATATATTTTTAAGTAATTAGCCCTTAAAGTTATTTAAGCGATATATAAGCACCTAAAACTTCGGCTACTGATTTTTGTGCAATTCTGTGATTTATATTTCCAAACACTTTTAAACCAGATTTGAAAAAACGCTTAACATGCATAGTCAATAGGTTTTCCTGTATCGCAGATGCCATTTCAATGCAAATAATAACGACGTAATTGGAATCGACAATCGACGTTATAATTCGGCACAGTACAAAGTGCAACTCGTCCCTGTAACCCTCGTTGCGAAGTTTCGGAGGGCGAGACTGTAATCTGATTTAGTGGTAGCTATGGGCAGGTAAAGTGCTTTTTGCACGCCGCTCCGGCTGCAACTTGTTCGTTGCCGATAGCTAGCTTTAAAGGGATTTTAATGTTTGATTGAACACACTGCCAAGCTAAACTTTTCCCATAATATTGAGGTAATCATTCAAATTACCAGGCGTTGAGTGCATGGTCAAATGCATTCTCAGTCTTTCAATCACTCATGTAATTTCTCTTTTACCAGTGTAAAAGATAGAATCACAATTTTTTTCAAAATAGTATGGAAAGTTATAGTACTGTAGTGATACATTCATAAATATATACTACTATACTAATGCATTAAAACCTTTTATATTATTTTACTTTTTTTTACATTCGCAATATTCAAATTTAAAATGAAAAAGAAATAATTTTTTATAAAACAAAATGCATTAGTTCGACTGACGTCTTAGGCTAGACATGTCACACGTCCGGCACAAAACATTGAAATTATAATATATATACTGAGATATAAAATGTAAAATGTAAAGTGTTAACAAAGTTTAAGATACTATATAAATGTACAATGACACGCAAGAATAAATTAATATCATTTTGAAGAATTTTATTTGAAGAAGCCCCGTAAAGATCGCCGTAAGCAGTACAGCAGGCACGCTACAGTATCTACTTTAATCTGTATTATCAAATGCTCTCGACTATATTATATCGGAAGATTATGATGTGTCATACTACTACTTTATAGTTAGATATGCGTGGTTAAAACATGCGGATCTCACTACTACACTGATCATCTACAGATATAGTCAGTTGGAAAGCCTCGGCACTACGATCTGTATGTACGTCGTGAGTTCGTGTGAACCACATCCTAGCACAAGCATTATTAGCTTAGTTGGAATGATTATAAGAATTCTTGTAATATTATTATAAATACATTGCTAGCCTTGTTTATAAAAAATATTCGAGAGCATGTTATAATACAGATTAGCGTACCTACTACAACTTACTAAGTCTTGCAATATCGTATGCCTTACAAGATGTAATATCTTAATATAAAGACTAACCATGCTGTGTTATATATATTACTTACTCTATCAAAAATTTCAATCTATCTCCAGGCAAAGCCAGAAAGTAAAGCGAGTTGCAGACAAATTCACAATGCTACGCAATCTCAGACTCCGCAAACCGAATGTACTGCGTCGAATCGAAACAACCTTCCCAGCGAATGACTTGCGAAACTGAGTCCGAATGTGGGCTTTATACGTAAGCAATTACGACTTAGATTTGTACGAACGCAAATCAATGCGACGCAAGCAGAATGACTGAGCGTGTAGCCGCTAATGGTCCATGAAATTGGCCGCCGCCGTACGATATCGATGACATTTTAATCTTATTGTACCAAATGCGATATTATAATGACTGAAAATTTGCTAAATCTATCGTAGCTTATTTTCAAACAGCCACAATTGCACTAGCTCTATAAACGATCTTTATTTATAGAGCTCTCATTCATGGAGCTTTCATTCCTAATATTACTAGAAGCTAATATTACTAGAATTTATTTATACTACTACTATTAATATTACTTTTTAAGCATTCCAATTAGCCTAATTATGTTTGTGCTAGGAAATGATCCACATCATTAGTCCAAACAAGAAAAACGAACTCATATATTCATATTCTTCTTCTTTTCTTTTCTTTGATGGCAATTAGTTACAACTATTATGCCAGTGTCAAGTAAAATACAATAATATCCAATCTCTTGAAATGTAACAAGTCAGCTTATCACGTTACGACTTGATAAAATGATGGCCATTTTTCTAAAACCCTCTATGGACTCTCAGTCAACTTTAAAAGTTACGATACACGCATTTATTTCATATCACTTATACCTTAATCGAAATCTATATTAAATAATACACCACCACAATCAAACAATATAACTGATAATAATATAAGATTATGAAAATTAAATAATAACACAATGTCACTATTGTAAGTTGGCGGGAAAAGTCTTGCATATTTTTATTCGAGCAATTTTTGAGTTTTTAATATCTTACAAAAAAATTTAACTCACCGATATAATGCAGTAGTGGAAATCCCGTCAAGGCCAACGTAGTGTGAGACGCTCTCCGGCTAGATGGCGCAACAATCTGCGGCAACGGCTGGCAGAAACTGAATAAATGGTTGAAAATTCGGACTAGGTAGATTCTACGAACTAAATATCGGATTTAGCCTTTGTCCTACAGTCTGACTAACAATCGCAGGCTAATGCTAATACAAAAAACAAAGCACAGCTAAAAGATATATAATTTTAAAAAGTATTTTGGCGTCCATTAAAAGCCCGTAAAACATTCTGAATAACTAACCCATTCGAATTTCATTCCACTTTTTTGACAATTCGTACAAATCATATCAAAAATCAACTTACCACAGATTCGTGGCCTGTGATGACAAAAGCACAGTCTGTTGATGGTTTAGATGATAGCTTGCTTGACTCAATATTACTTGACTTCTGAATTAGAAGTCTAAATGTAAACTTAGAGGACAATAAAACTTTGTAAGCATTTCTAGTTGTAATTTGTCTACTATATGTGTTAGACACTGACTGAAAACTGGATGCATCATTGGATAAAAAACTAAAAAGAATGACGTCTAAGTGTAATCGGCTTGGGGATTGTCATCAGAATTTTCCTCATCAGTAAGACGAACTACAGGCGATAACAGCTATTTTAATATATCTAAACAGAATGTGATTTTACTCTTCTTACGTCTATTTAAAAAAATATTAATCGACTCTTACTTCTTCAAATAATTTAGGAAAAATGTTTTACGCCTATATTGTGTAATATATTAATGGTTTTATGCAATGTAATGTCCGTGTTGGATTCTCAATAAATTATACATTTTATATTAAGTCTCACATCGCGAAGACCTTAATCAAATATATAATGTATGAACGCGAGATAGAACCGATAACGCGATGCATTATTCGACGTACAATCTGACCACGCTAGTATGCAAATGGTAATTTTATACGATATATTATACTGACTTCACCGCACAAACACTATGCTGAATGAAACTGAACTTAATTTAAGTTTACGTATGTCGTATAATGTAAAAAGAACAAAAAATATATAATAAATAATATTATAAAAAAAAACACATTATGACTTAAAAATTAATGGTTCCGAGTTATTAAGTTAAGGATTCTAGTCTGGGAACCCATTTAAATAATAGAAAACATTATGTACTTTTATACATATGGGCCAAAATAAGATAATGTTTTTCCAATGTTTTATTTATTTATATATATATATACAATAAAACTTTTTGTCATATAAGTAATTCGTTATTCAGTATTTCAAAAATAAATTAATATGTACATACGGCACCATTAACAATTTTCATATATATTCCAAAAATTGTAAATATAGTAGAAACAAATATGAATGTCTCGATCGAGGAAGAACTTATTCTTTTTTCTGTGTTACTGTATATTCTTTTTCCTTCAATAAACATAGACATCCGCCATCATGATCAGTTGCAGCAACTTGTACCTGTCATGTCTCATGATATGACCCAGGTAAGCAAATTTTCTATCTTTGACGGTCTGCAAAAGTTCACGTTTTTGCTTGACTTGTCGGAGAACCTCGTTATGGCCACCCTTTGAGTCCAGTTAATAGCGAGCACCCGTCTATATGCCCACATTTCGAACGCTTCTATACGTTTTCTGCAGCCTTCTTTAAGCATCCAATCCTCACATTCATATAGAAGAACGGGCATTGGAGCATTCTAGCAAGGAAAGTTTGAAGCTGCGATTACAAACGACACGTTTCATCTTGTTGAACGAGCTACGAGCGATTTCAATACGGGTTTTTGTTTCTTGTTCACTTTTCCAAGATTCATTTAACCACATACCGAGGTATTTACATTGATTCACTTCCTCAAGTGTGCTTCCATCAACCGATATACACGTGTCCGAATTTTGTCTGCTTGAAACCACCATAACCTTCGTTTTTGCCACATTTAAACTATGATCTGCCCTCTTACTACACATGTTCATTCTGTCGACTATTCTCTTAAGTTATTGCTCTGATCATACTATGAGCACTGTGTCATCGGCATATCTTAGGGTATTAATTAGTCGCCCATTAACCTTCATACCATAGTCCAGGTCTTTTAATGCCTCAGCCATTATAGCCTCCGAATAAACATTAAAGAGTGTAGGTAACTCTTCTATGATAAAGGGGAAATCTCAGGGGATGCCTAGCAAATGGCATGTTGGTAAATTTAAAAACTTATCTAAAAACGGTTTGATGTAATCGCATCTCTGAATATCACGTTCCCCAAACGAGCGTTGCGCATGCGCACACGTTACCACACGGCGGACAGCCTTATATAACGCTGTTTGATAACTCGAACGGGTCGTCACGATCTATAGATTTGTTTTTATGACACAACACACTGGTGTCGCGGTAGAGTGTTACCCAACGCCTTACGTAACTCATCTATCTGTCTATCTACCCTAGGATTACTTTATCTGAATTCAAATGAAATGATTCTTCTATCAATGGAAGCGATAGGTGACCGAACAGCAAGTGAACTGATGGTAAGCATCTTTTGTCACCTATGATCATCTGCAGTAATACGGGCAGGAGATGGAAGGGGAAAAAGAAGTATGTAATTTGAGGAAAAAAAGAAATAACCATTTTATGGTAACAATAGGCAAATTAGGAAGCGGGTCACCTAATAATCACCACTGGCCATCAATATCCACAGTACTACAGGTACCACAGAAGCGTCGCCTGTGTGAATATTAGGAGAGAAAGAAGAAAATAATGGGAGCGGGAGAAGAATATAAAAATGGAGGAAACGATCAGGTCTCCGGATTCAATTTCAAATTATTTCGACATAAGAAATTACATTTACATATTATAGACATAGAAATTACATTATTATAAATCTTTACCACCATTACGTAATGATATTCCTCTAAACGGAGAAGAAACGGCGAAATAAACCTATCCTTTTTTTTTATGTATGCTCTTTTCTTATATATTTTTAAACAACACCGTTCGAAATGCGATAGCACAGAAGAATGCTTCCACTTGATGCCAGTATTTTGTGAGGGTGTGACTTTCTCCAGATCAGACCACTATGGATCATCTATCGTCTACTCCAACAGTTATCGGTTCTCCAGTAAACTATATACTAATTTCATATTCAATATTAAAATCACTTTTATACTCTGTGATTTGTGGTTATGATGATAAGCAATTGATTTACGACATTTTGATACCGTGGATATATGTACCTACATATTTAAAACAATTGTCATCTTTCATGATCAACATAATCAATACAACTCTAAGAGACCACCGTTGGATATCGACCTAAAAATATGTTTGTAGCTGTGCTATCCCCTTAGCTGTGCGGAATGTCAATCACAAACTGTTCTTTAATTCTAAAGTAGACATACTGCTCATCTCCTGATATTTGCTCTCATAGTTGGCTCACACAACACCCACAGGGAAAAATGAAAACGCACAGCATCTATCCATCTTATTAAATGTTATTGCATGTTATAACATAGCAACACTAATGAATGAATACACCGCACTCAAATAGCCGCCTCTGTGCCTATATTTATAAACTGCGGCCATTGTTTGTGGTTACATGAATACTGTTATTAGAATTTGCACGGCGCATTCCCCGATTCAAAACACGCGGGAAACAGCCGTGACTAAATGAAAATATTTCTGGCCCACTTGTGCAAACACTAGTTATTAACGCCGTATCCACCAGTATACACGGAACTATCCCCTCGCACTCACTTGATTTGGAAGTGTACAAATAAATATTTACATTTAAAAAGTAAATGTTATAAACCAAATTAAATAGAAGTATTTTTTACTTCTAACGAAGTAAGCAAGTAGTTATATATATATATATATATATATATATATATATATATATATATATATATATATATATATATATATATATATATATATATATATATATATATATATATATATATATATATATATATATATATATATATATATATATATATATATATATATATATATATATATATATATCTATCCTACTTCCTACTAATCTATAAAATGATCTGTCACGAACACTTAATGTGGCAGACCAAATTCCACGCGGGCGAAGCCGCGGGTAAGAGCTAGTATATAAGCAAAAATGTTTGCCCCGGACCTGCATTACCCTCTCTGCCTAGCTAGCTCATTCTATAGGAGAGGCGGACCAATACATGTGGTCCTAGGTCGGACTTGTTGCCGTAATCCTCACGCTTAGCGGGTGAATCGGATTGGCAAAGATTGGTTTTTATTTTCAGGATACTGCTATTTCTATTTTGATGGATCTATTTTTTGCCGCGAACTACAGTAGTAACATTTAAAACAAAACTAATTGACAACACAGAAAAACATTTATCATATAGGAGTCCAATGTACATTAAAATCCAAAAATATTTTCAAGTTTATTAAAATTAATTAAGAAAATAAAAAATTCATTAAAGGTATTAAATATTCAGTTTTATATTTTTTTAAGTATAACGAATGAAGCTAAATAAACAACATAGTACAAAATTAATATTATTTTATTCAATTTACAGTAAATACTTTGACTGCATTAATAATATATTTGTATAAAGAAAACATTTGGTACGAAAATAATTATTTTGATTCATTATTAGAATGTTTATAACTATGGGTGTGAAATAAAATGAAGTTTTCTTTGTTCATCATCATATGTAGACCTTACAAATTGTAAGTAAACGATAGTCCAGATGTGTGATCTGCTTTACAACAGTAACTAACTTTGTTGGCGCAGCGACCCAAAATGGGTCTTGGCCTTCGAACAGATCTTACGCCACCGTGCACAATAGTGATTGCTTGGCTTTTTTCAAAGAGAGATAATTTTTTTGACACTCCTACAATAGAGTAGTATTATAAGAACTAATACATAATGATATTGTGTTAAATAAATAGCCTTAAGCGCTTCTGTCGAACGAAGGGAAACTGCCGAAACAACAAGAAACTTACAAATGCAGCAATGATTTTAAGTATATAAAATATAATAAATATACAAAACACCTTAAATGTAGACTGATCAAAAATTACTCTTAGATAAATATGAATAATATGAAAAAGTCAAACAAAAATAACCTGTAACTAACGTATAAACTTTATATAGATTGCATACGTTTTCTTTATTGTAAAACGATTTGCATTTTTTGAAATATAACGCGTAGGGTACCACAATATAATGTCATATTTTTGATGTCACCAGATGGCGCTAGCATCCATAACGTTGACTCGAAAACTCACCCATTTTAAATCACACTTTATAAAAAGGCCAATTGATGAAACAAGGGTTAGATTTATATTATATATAATTCTATAATGTTGAAATCTGTTTATATTGTAAATTTAAAACGTCATGTTTTTTAACAATTAATGACGGATAATAAATCTTATTAAATTGAGATAATGGCTGTTGTATGAGCCTTTTTTTTTTTTTTTTTTTTTTTTTATGGGATAGGAGGGCAAACGAGCAAGCGTGTCGCCTGATGGAAAGCAATCAACGCCGCCCACGGGCAACCACGACACCGCAGGAGTCGCGGAAGCGTTGCCGGCCTTTTAGGTATGTATAGGCTTGTTTTTTGAAGGTTCCAATGTCGTAACGGTTCGGAAAGACCGCCGAGGGTAACTGATTCCACAAACTGGTGGTGCGTGGAAAGAAGTTACGAGCGAAACGCACCGTAGTAGATCGCCACTCATCCAGGTGGTGGGGATGAAATTAAAATCGTTGCCAGCGTTTAAGTTAATAAAAGTTTTTCCTAGTGGTAATGTCGTAAGAGGGCTCAATGTAAATGGTCTTGTGAATTGGCTAATGCGTCACTGCCAAAGTAAACGGTAAGATAAGCGCCCGCGGCGACACATAGCTCTAGATAAGATAGCGGCCACGCCAATTGCGCGGGAACAACTTCAACCGTTTAGTTTAGGTATGGGAAGTTTTTTATATTTTAATTTGAGAATAAATAGCGCACAAACGATTTAAAATATATAACATGACGTAGAATATCGGTATATATATATATATATATATATATATATATATATATATATATATATATATATATATATATATATATATATATATATATATATATATATATAAATATAATTGTAGAAAACACTCATTGAGTCTGATTGTTTTTAATAAATGTTGAATTGTGTTGCTCTAAAAAGAGACTTATATTAATATATATTTTATACATTATTTTATAAACCTATAAACTTACCTAAAGAGAGAAACAGTATTTGGAGTTATATCACTAATCTACTATAACATACATACATCTTATACAAATACATATATAACATTCATCTAACACGAAAAAATTGTAAAATTAAAATATATTCAGTGACAATCACGCCAGCGTTCGAACGTCAATATTCAGATATAAATAAAGTGTAACGTAATTTATTTACATATATGTTGGTAGGTACATATGTGTTTACAATTCTTTGCAGTTGACGGAAATTCCTCTTTATTAATCTGCGCTTAATTTAAATCAATTAGGGTAAAATCGTGATTGATCTCTATGCTTAGCCGGAGAGTTAGGGATCACAGATCAGTTTTAATTTTAATGTAGAAGTTGCTGCCCTATATAGACATTTGATCCCATAGTCGCGTGGTACGACATCCCACGGTTGAGATTTGGGTTGGCCAATCATATTCAGAAAATCACACATTGCGGTGGCAAATCTCTTCAAATTTGAGAGAAATCAATGTCCAAAAGTGAATTTGTTTATTAATATCTCTCTGTAAAGTTAATTTTTTTAAATTAAAAAAAAGGAATTCCCTACCTACTATTATTTTATGTGCAAAAGAAGAGCTCACGCCACAATGCAGAGCATCATTGAAGAAATTGGTGCCGTGTAAAATAGATATAGACGGCCAATTAACTTAGTGGCGGGGCCGCGGCACCGTAACGGTAACGTAATGGCCGCCCACGGAGTCAGTGATCGCGGGTTCGATCCCCGCATCGGTATAAATATGTGTACAGACATTTATTTCGAGTCTGATAACCCCTCCTATCCGCATTGGACAAGCGTGGTGGGTTAACGTCCGTTCCTTCAGAAATGGAGAGGCCCGTGCTCAGCAGTGGGACAAATATGGACTGTAGAAAAATAATATAAAATAGATAGAGAGATAAAATGAATACATCTTTACCTTTTAAGGTAAAAGAGCAAGCGTATCACCTATTTGAAAACAATTAACACCATATGGGTCATGAAAACTCGACAAGCTTTCTAAATACGGTCCAGCACAACTCAATCTTTATCTATCGGTTTCTTTCTAGAAGTTGTCTCTACCTAATCCCACAATCTGTCCGAGATTGACTTATTCCTGAAAAATTACTATCCCCAGAATCAGATATGCCATCAAAATGATCATCGACCATGGTCAGTTCTAGCTCAAAATGGTCATGGATCATGTATAGAGTTATGAATTTTATATGATATGTTATATTTTCTACAATGACATGTTTAAAATAATAATATTAATCTTTATTTCAAACAATTTTTTTTTTGGTCCATACATTTTACATTTTTACATTTGTGTTAGTAATGAACACCATAAAAATAATGTTAGTAAATCATTTACATTGACGCCGATTTAACTGTTTCATTAGACGCGAATTGAATCTAGCAACAACGGTTTTCATTATAGAGTTAGAGCAATCCCGCATTCTGTGAAGCAACGAGGCTGTTCGTTTTTGCAAAATAGGCCAAAAGCCATCGGTGCGGGCTTTAACGAACATACCTGATGCACTGCAGAAACGGGGCAGCCCCAACAATATTCTGAAACCGTTATTATATTATGATTATGGCATAAATACAAATACTTAAATCAGCAGAGAGATTATGATAGACACATCGCGATGCCGTTAGCGTCGCAAACTACAGTTAATGCAATCTCCATTTGCAGCGGTTCTTATGTGCATTGTAACTGATCCGAACTGCCTGGTGCCGCTAGCTTCTCACTATTCCATGAGATGCGATATTAATAGGACATAATTTAAGTAAACGATACTAAGTTGAACAGCGAAGATACGAACTGCAAGCTGGGTTTCTTATAAAAAGAAAAAAAGATAACAATTATATCACAAATACGATAATTTAAGCAGTCCTTACATGATGCAGTTGCAGCTAAGTAACAGTATAGTTTCTCTAATGACGCTCTAGACTTCGGTGCGAAAGGAGATCGCACAAAATTTCAGCTCCACTTTAGTAAAAATATCTTGACGGTTTTTTTGCACAGCCCACATATGTTCCACTGCTGAGCACGGACCATTTCCGGAGGAATAGACGCTAACCCATTTCGTTTGTCTAATGCGGATTGGCGTGGTTACCAGATTCGGAATAAATATCTGTAGGCCATACATATATTTATTCCGATGCGGGGATCGAACCCGCGACAATTGACTTCATGGGCGGGCGCCACGCCACTGAGCCACTTGGTCGTCGGCCTGACGGTTACGTCACTTTTTTCTATCTTCGGTAGAGAGCGATCTTAACTGATTCTGTGCAAAGTAAACGTTGATGACCTGATTACTTCAGTAACGAAGCTATAATTGTAGTTAGTGAACACTGGTTAGATTATCAGATAGCAGTAAGGTCGATAGATATTTATTCCGAGTCTAGGTGTCCAAACTACCTCGGACAAGATGTAAATAAAATAGGATATACATACAAATATGGACTGTAGAATAGATTAATTAGTACTAATTAGTGAGCTAGCTTCGCAGACACATATACTCCATTGACTTAAGAACCCAGAGAAGATAAGAGAGGATGGACCTGCAAAATACTTAGGCGTACTTAGGGGGGCTTCCATCCAATCAACGTCCATTCGATCATTTCAGGTATAAATGGAGAGTTGCAGTTTCACGCATTTGAATGAACTTCAAACTAACAACTGGCTAGATATCGCAAAAGACCGGGACGAGTGATGTATCAGAAGTCAAAAGGTCTTGTGACTAGATGACCCGATGTAAGTTTCGCTTGTCTGCTATAAAAATACTCATAACTAAGTAGTAGGTGTGCTTCTGACGCTAATCCTATTGCATATTAGTGAATTTTTAATGAATATTACATTATTTAAAATAGTATATCACATTATTTAAAATAATATTGTCAGAATACGAGAACAACAGTCATAATAAACGCGCCAAATTATTACATGCTGACTCCAGTTATAACGAAGATAACAAAACTATTTATTACGTAGGGAGAAACAGATACAGTATTAGCACCCCCATAATATTTTGCAGTTTATCGCTTCATTGTCTCCGCCGGACAGGACGCGTCCGTCAATATATCACCCGACACAGATAAACATTAGTTTCCATCCATTGTTCCGTCAACACGGCCCTTCGTTTGTACTTCAGCTTCCCGTTTCAAATACCATTTAGCTATACCAATAAAATAATTATCCAATCATCGAGCAATTTACTCGGATTGTACTGGTATCGTCCGATCCTTTTCATTCTCACACGAACGCGTATATATCTTTCACTCAGTACAGAACGGCAACACGGGGACGGCGACACGGCTGCTTACCAGTTTGTAGTGACCTCTCGTCCAGTTTAACTACTTTCAAGGTCTAGTCTGGACAATAGCTTCCAGTACACAGTTTCAGTTCTGTATTTAAATTTTAATGTATGTTATTAAAATTTAAATTGAATGTTAATACTGTTTACTTATGACTGTTTCACGTCATGTTGATTTTTTTTCATGGCAATTAGCTATTATGCCAGTGTCAAGTAAAACATTAACTAAAAAAATAACAGTATCTACTATCTTGAAATCTAAATGCAGCTCGTCACGATACGTCTTGATAAAATGGCAGACGTTCTACCAACACATAACTGCGAAAAGTCAAATTAAAAAGACATGATAATCGCATTTACTTCGTTTGACTTCACTTCTATGCCTCATTCAAAGTATATAACGCCACCAGAATTAAAAAAATAACTGATAATAATGACATGAGATTATCACTGACGTAACTTGACGGGAAAAGTCCTGCATGTTGATTTATAGCTTTAAAAGATCCATTTAGATATAAATATAAATATTTATTCAGTAACTTTAATTATATACTCCAAAAAATTCAAAAGAGTATCCTTGTATTTATTATATTCCTTAATACTCCTTTATTTGTCTTCAATTATACCTACTTGATCCCTAATCCAAGCGATTTCAGCAGTGGATCACACGGTTGATTGATGATACATACACAACGGTGCGAGAAATTTTGTTCTGTAGGTGTCAATCTGCCTGCTTATATGTATAACGGTTACCAAGAATAAATCATCGCTTCTTGGAAGAGGCATTCATCCAGCATTGTAATGGAGTACAGATGGTGGTGATACTTATAACCTCTATTTTAAGGGAGGTCAATTCTCAGTAGTGTATCCTATGGCTTATTGATGATGGCATTATCTTTACCCGCGCACCGGTGAAATGGCACGAGAGGTATGGTTCTGTAAGTGTCAATCTATCTGCTTGTAGGTAAAACAGTGACCGAGGATAAATTATCCTTACTTGGAAGAGGCATTCGTCCAGCATTGTAAAGGACTATAGATGATGGGGATACGTATAAAATAAAATGATCCTTCTGCGGTATTTCCCCACCAATACTACATTAGAAATTTAAAAAAGAATAACCGTGCATATTTCTCAAAGTTCGATAACGCATTTGCAATGCCTTTGAGATTGCAAATGTCTTTGGGAACTTTGATTTCTTTCCTTCAGGCGACATACTTGTTCAGTCGCCATTCTATCCCATAAAAAAGATAGTACCTATTAACAATAAAGTAAGTACCTGTTTTTCTCTTTGCCGTAGACAAAGCTGTTAGCCATTATAGTTTTATTGCACAACTTAATGTTAACAATGAACAATTCACAGAACAATGTAAACGGCTTGGAGAAGTTGCCCGCACATAGTGTATTTACGAGTTTTGCGGTCGCTTGTTGCATCCTTGACTTCTACTTCCAAAACAATGACAATAGGGGCTTGCGTTAGCTTGTTTCTGTATTTGTGGCTTATACTGACAGCACTGTATGAAAGCAATTTGCAGTCTTCGCGCTCATGAAGATGCGTAAATATACATAGTTACATATGAGAGAACATTCGTCTTTTGTTAGTGGCCACAAATTAGTACAAAAGTGGCCGCTTTAGAATAATATATGATGTACGTTTAAGCGGCAATAGCTCAGTTAGCAAGACTCGAGCTTACGACCTGTACGTTGTGAGTTCGTATGCTCCATTGGATTATAGATTTCCAAACAAAAGCATTTAAAGCTTTAGTCATCTCAAGTCTTCTTTAATAAATAAATAAAAAAAATCACGTCGAGTGTTTATTTTATTTCAATTTAAAATAATATTATTAATAAAAGTAAAACGTATTACATTCATAGCCCACACACTCCTTGTGTCTTGGAGTAAACACACAAATATGATGAAACCAAACATTGAGGTTATATAGTCCGTAGACTATATCAATATTCGAACTGCGCTAAGCCACCACTACGCCATTTGGATCATCTTAATTAACCCAAGCAATTTAATTCTAGAAAAGCTCATAGTTACTGTCAAAGTGGAAGGAAAAAGATTCAAAGGACACAATTCCGTAAGGTGGACCTGGTCATTCCACACTGTATCAAATTGCTCGAAAAAAGACTAGGAACGTCAGGAAGCAGATTGGTTGCCGTGTACCTACAACACGTTCTCACGAGGCTTACAAAAAGCAAACAACTTGAGGAGAAGGAGAAATTACAAAATATAAAGATAGTTTGTACATATCAAATAAAAACGAAACGTCTCGAAAGACAACTAACTACTGTATTCGAAATAGGTCGTTAAATACCACAAACCGGATACACATCCCGGTTAATTACTACGTCTACCTTTAAAGAGATTCCATGGAGATCAATTCGCTCAGTGGCCACGGATAGACACCCATAGAGTTAAAGGTCGCGGGTTCGATCTTCGCATCAGAATAAATATATGTATGGCCTCACACACACACACGACTCACGAGTCAATCCGCATAAAAATGTTTACAAAGATCAACATCATCAACAACAACGTCTGGCAATCCACGGCTGGACATAGGATTCTCCCAAGATGCGTCAACTAGAATGTATCCATTTTCTATCTGCGCACTTCACCTTCGCAGAATTTGATAGGGAGGTAGCCCAGACTACTTTTGCCAAGAGACAGTCTCAACTTTAGCAACCGTCTACTTCGAGCCCAGTGCCATTTCAGCTCGCTAGTTCGAAAGCTACATAAGTTTTCTAATGTTTGTGGAGCATACCGCCAGTACAATCATCCTAAAATCAAGACTTGCATAGAAATCTATACATCGGTAAAAGGTAGAGGTGTAACTTAAGACTGCCCGATGACAGTTCGTCTGCTTCACAAGCTCAAAGTCGCTCAGAGAGCTATGCTCGGAGTTTCGCTGGTAGATATGACTCGGAATGAACAAATCCGCCAACGAACTAAAGTCACCGACATAGTCTTTCGAATTAGCAAACTAAAATGGCAATGGGCTGGTCACGTTTGTCGGAGATCCGACAATCGTTGGAGCAGACGAGTGCTGGAGTGGAGACTGCGTCTCGGCAAACCTAGTGTGGGACGCCCCCAGGCTAGATTGTGACGACGACGATCTGCGCAGGGCAGCTGGAAGAAACTGGATGCGTGAAGCCGAAGATTGGGATGGGTGGCGCTTTTTAGGGTAGGCCTATGACCAGCTGTGGACTGCCGCTGTTGATGTAACCGATGCAAATTTCTGGTTGTGGTCGATTTATAGTGACGACCCCTACGCTACATTCAAACTTACCTAAAAAATTACTAATAGGGATCCCTAACTTATATTAACATTTTTAGATCGATACTTATATAAAATAATTATGTAAAAAAATAAAATAATTAACTGATTTGCTATTTAAAATGATCAAAAATAAGCAATAGGTATTATTAACGGGAATATAATTCGTTTAAAGAGTTTCAAATAAGCCGAGGAAAACTGTAGTAATAAATAATTTCAATATCACAATGGCATACACATGGAAACAATGACAGGTATTAAAATTTGGCGTTATATTTTATCTTTTTGCTGTTTTTTTTTTGTATATATAAATAGTAATTATGATGAATTCCACACGAGAAACTAAGTCACCGATAGCTCTTCGAATAAGGAGACGAAAAACTGACAAATGTTGAAGTAGACGAGTGATGAATTGGAAACCACGTTAGACACGTGGAAACCACGTTAGTGCTGAATTGGACTAACGCAGTGTAGAATGCCTAGGTACTGGCTAGATCAAACCATGATTTTCACCGAGCGGCTAGATAAGTTTGAATGCATGTAGCAGAAGAATGGGCTAAATGGCGCGCCTTGTAGAAAGCCTAGCCGTGATGATTATATATGAAAAGCCTGGTAAAATCGTGTTTTGGAAACGTTTTTTACCCATGTTTATTATGTGGGTAAAGCAGGACTAGTGAGGCATACTAGAAACTTACCCCGTTGAGCAGTCGAAATACATTACAAACTATACATCTTACGCTAATACACCAAATGTAGGAAAGAAGCTGGTGTGGGAGAGGAAGTCATCACGCGACTGCCAGTTGCGATCCGTCGAACGAGTAACGTTTGCGCTACTTAACGTAACGTTATAACGTTGCGTTTGTTTTGTGTACGAAAAGTTAAAAAACAAATTTTATGAATATTTCTTCCGTACGAGCCAATTATTTTCTATCTATAATCAAGTAAGTGTTCAATTTTTATAATATTAGTGTATTTTTGACATCAATTTTAAATGTTTGAATTGATTAATTCAAATAGATTTTTCATATACTCACTATTGTTTTAAGTTGACTGCGTGAGGTAAACTGAATAATAGTTGCTCAACTAACATAACGAAAGTACATCAATACATCACTTTCGTTATTTTATTTTATTTTAGGCAAATATTTTCAGTTGAACAAGAAGATTCTTCATAAAAAATACTTGCTATAAATCTTTTATGGATATTGTCCGAAAGATTTGTCACCTTGCCTATGAGTGTGCTGCTAAATTTGGCATATAGTGATCACCGTGTTTTACTACTATTGGTCACTAAGTTAATGTAAATAAAAGTTAGACTGTCAAATAATCATTTTATTTCATGTCTGATAAACATCTAAGGCATGGTTTGGCTACATTTTCTAATTGCTCAACTTACCTCACCTATGGGGTACGTTTAGCATATTTGACTTTCTTACCTTAAACGGCTGTAGCTTTTAAATGCAATTTGTTAGAAATAATTTACTTTGTACACTTTTAGAAAGGGATAAATTACTTACCCATTAATATACATAACAAGAAATTCGGACATATCGTTGAGAAGCTATGACCGTTTAAGTGAAAAATTGCTTAACTAGCCCCGTCCTACCCTACTATATAACGTGTGTATCGCTTTCCATCGATTAGACGTCATTATTTTCATCGATTAGAATCATTTATGGTTAATGTCATTATGAATAACATGAAGACGTAAAGATTTTAATTTATCATATAATTATGTCTATGTTTCTTATCATCCTATAAGAAGTATTACTTTAAATAGAAGTCCTAATAATATATGTAAACATATATATTATACTTGATTCAGTGTTACATGTCATGTCATATTTATTATATTCGCACAGTGAAAATTTAAAACATTTTCAATCATTGCCGTAATGGAATTTCTGTTATTGAGTTCCACTACCGCACAACTCGCCACAAGAAAAAGTTTACCTGAAACTTTTTCCACACACCACCAGTCTGTTAAACTAGCTAAGTTCAATGGTCTTTCCAAACCGATGTATCATTGAAACATTAAAAGCTAATATATATTTGTAAATGGACGACAATCCTTCTATAATATAATGCCTATAATGTTGCAGATATCTGGGGGCAACATTGCTTTCCATTAGACATGTTTGTTCATTTGACTTCTTATCCCACATATATATATATATATATATATATATATATATATATATATATATATATATATATATATATATATATATTTGAATAATTTTATTAGTGACACTGTGTAAAAATACAATTCAAACTGGCATACATAACAATACGGTAAAAAAAATTAAACAATTTAAAACAAGTCTATTTTAAAAACGGCACTAAAATAGTCATATTCGTTTTGAAACCGTTATATCCAGGTCATCTGTGTATACAGAACGGCTAAATTTATAGTTTCGAGTCATTTGCTTTAATGGCGTCGTTGTCGCTTAATGAACTCGAGTGATGGGCAACACAGCGTTCGTGTGGAAGAGATTAGACTGATGCACGCACACCCATTACTTATTCCGTACGTGATTTCTTTGCACAACTTCTCAATGTATTCATTATAGATCAGGTTTGCTAACACAAACTAGAGACTGATAGCAATGGATAAAAGAAAAAAAAAGTTATTTTTTTATCTGTTATATATATCTCTAACACTAGTGATTTTTATTAAGTATATTATTTTGGGGTTTAATAGCTGAATATTTCAATAACTTATTTTAATAAGATTTTTGAAGAATTTCATATAAACTGAGAATAATGTGCTATAGTGGCGAAACAGAAACTGTGATATTAGGTCAAAATGTGTTTTCGTATTTATCAACGAAAATGTAGTACCTACTTATTATTATAATTCTTCCTTTTTTTGAATAATTATTTTTTATTCCGAAGCCAATGGTAGCAAGTTCGATCCGCACAATAGAATAAACAGATCATAGGCGTACAAATATTTATTTCAAAACTGGGCGCTCCGCCAAGGACAACCCTGGTGACTTAATGTTCCTCCAAAAACGGGGAGGCTCCTTGCAAACTGCAAAGAACCGTAAACTTTTCCGCTAATCTACTGAATAGATTGGAGGCCAAGTAGATTGAGGCTTCCCTCTCATCAGCCGCATGACAATTGGGCCATCAAAGCGCGCGGCCTGCACGCCGGACGCACCGTTATCGAGGAGTTTGCATCGCTGCGGTCGTCGACCCCGCGCTGTGAGAGTGCCGAGCGGACAAATCACTTCGCAGATTTGGTGCTCCCACTGCCTAATACATACAGGGCTGTACGTGCTAGTACTGCGATATTCCTTTTGCCACAACATTATTTTAAATTATAATTTTCTTTGAAAACATTCGTCTCTCGTTGGGCAGGCATTTCTTAAGCTTGGCTCTTACCTAAACCTTCCTCTTATGTCTAAATTTTGGTGTCATCAAGCCCACATAATTTTTCAACAAGTCTAAATAATCATCATCAATACAGCTGTAGACTGATGAATATTGCCAAAATCGCTTGACAGGCGAAATGAGGATATCACCTTCGTTTTTATACGCAGCTGCTTGCTGGTATTTGCGACTTGCCTTCGACAACAACGGAAAGAAATGTGATGGCTTTATTATAACTATAACGAATTAATGAAACGCATTCTGTCAGGGTGGCAAGGACGCTACTTGCATTTCTTTGCTGTCAAGTTTGTTCTTTATGAAAAAAAAATGATATATAAGCTCACATTGTTATCCCCTGGAACACATAACCTTATCCTTTCTATTAAAGTGTCGACGTATACTCATAGCGTAATATAATCATTAGAAATTATTTTACAGGATTTTGGGGTTGGAGGGAAAAAGGTAAACGAAGATCCGACTGGAATCGAATAATGTTGTGATAATGTGCTAGTAGGAACACGATGTAGGTTCAAAGAAGACAATAATAGTGTGAATAATACAAGAATTCTTCTTTAGATAAATAGAGATGTTGTAAAAATTAACATTATGTATTTTCTACTTTTCTTAAATTGAATGCGCCATTGTTTTACATATTTTTATTTATTTCCCAACTTATTATGGGCTATGATAATTTGAACTATATATACGTTCATTTACATTTTGATTTATGGCTACCAGTCTCTGACATAAATCCCCTATCTATACTTGATGCTTAATAATAGGCCATAATTCCAACTTTGTAGGTACAGCTTACACAACGTCCTATAGCTTTTAAAAACACAAAGGCAATAAACTATAATAACTGCTACTGTACTCAAAACTTTCTAAAAATTTTCAAGTTTTTAGTTTTATTTTTTAAGGAAACTGGAGAGTTCGAGTCTTGAGTCTGGAGAGAATGAGCTGAAATATGTTCAAATTAAAAAAACTAATGATCTATGCCAAAATAATCAGAAAGGTTAACGTAAAGACACACAGACTCCGTTGTCTGGGGCCATCCTAGAGAGGATAAAAGAAGGATGCGATGCTAAAATGGGATTATCGTCCGGTTAATGTCCGATCGGTCACCCTATAGTTGGTGCGATGCGATTATTGCTGATATTAACGAGTTTAAAACAATCAACTGGCGAGAAACTGCACATGACCGGGACTAGTGATGTGTTCTCGTATAGGAGGCCAACGTACAGTTTTGATCGTTGAGAACGCACAGTAAGTTTTATTTTCTTCTAGATGCCAAATTGAACGCCTACCCGAAGACCGTGCTAAATAGCGTCACTAGGGAGCCCTGTGATCCGTAGTATCGCTATATTACGACCAAAAAGACAAAATCATTACAAATTGTAGCCTATATGTTATTCCAATGTATAAATTATTTTATTATATAATTTATTTACTGTAAAGTTTCATCCAAATCCGTCCAGTAGTTTTTTTGTGAAAGAGTAACAAACATACTCACAAACTTTTGCATTTATAATATCAGTAAGAAAAACAAGAAATAAGACTATATGTCGTTATTGAATAGTCTGATAGAAGAGTTTATGTTTGACAGCATCTGAAAGTGGTGGAAATAGACAACGTGACAGAGACAGCCCTGCTAATGGAGCAATTGCTTACAGCGACTGGCGCGGTCAACGTACCGCGCGTCACGCGACGCCGCGCGCTCTAATGCGCTTAGATTACTACCTACTACATTATCCACTACAATTTGGCCTCTAAACGCTCATAACCTCACCCCGATATCGCCTTCCCGCCAAGAGTGCAGAGGAGAACAAGGGATCAATTTACATCGGCGCGGCATTGCAGATATTGCGCGAATACTGCTACTTGCTGAGGTTTCGTACATGGCTCACATGTATGTCCATTCTATGAACTTTGTACATTTTTATGGTTAGACGTGCAATTAGATAAATTTTATATCCGTAACTAAATGCATTTTTGATGAAACGTTTGGTAGTTTCTTTAATAATTATTTCATTAGTATTTTTGTATGGCGTTGTATCATCGTTGACTTCGGCTAACTATCCCAATCTTAGGTTCCACGCATCCAGTTTCTAAAACTTCCACACTCAAAGAGCGAAAATTCTGAGGATGACCGTACCCTAATTCACGTTCTGGTGAAGAGTGGGTTCAGTGTCAAGATTGTAAGAACTGGGCCGATTCTAGATGCAGAAAAGATCGAGACTTTGACATACACTTGTGCAAACTATAACTCTTGTAAATTTATTGATGAATTATTCAATTCAATTTACTTAAATAAGTGCCATAATTATTATTTAAGTCAAAAATTTAGGTTATTTGTTACGATTAAAGACTAAACAAAACTGTAAACGCTGATTAAGTTATTAAATAATGTATAATGATCACTACATTTTTAAGTACATATTATTTATCAATAACAAAACATATGAACATTTAGTTTACAGAAAATTTAAGATAAACGACTGATTTACTCATAAGATATTTTATTGATAAGACCTTAACTATATGTATGGCCTAATTTAAACCAGTTTTTTTTAAAATTATACCCGTAAAGTCTGCTCTTAACAACTTCCTCTAGCCTGTTAACAACTAGCCCCAATCCGGGGCAAGTTGTTACTTTCCCACTTTTGATACATTATTATTAATTATAAAAGAATCTTACATAGCATGAACTAAAATACTTTCTTAATATCCAATTTACATATGTTGTTACATTTCACGTGCATAATGCTAAAGAAAAAACAAGTTGTTTTTTTCAAAAATTGAGGTTAATTAAAAAACGAAACTTTTAGCCCCGCTCTCCCCTACCTAATCTTTGGTAACACGCATCCAATTTCAGCGAATAGTGTAATCTGTACATTTTGCTTAGCCGTTATTTATGGTATTGGTACACGGGTACGCGATCCTGGCCTCCCGAGCTACTACCGTATTACTCCTCGTTTTCAGTTGCGGTTGTATCATATCCCTATCATCCTGTCTAAATCCATCTTTTCCATCTCGGGATCGGGCTCCCGCGAGTACTATAGTGCCTTGCCTCAGCATGCGGGGCTCTGCTGGGGCTGACCTCTATCGTCACTTGCGGCTCGTGGGATTCACTATGACGAATCTTAATATACCTAATTCGTTAAAAAATGACGGCGACGTGGTTTGCCACCCATCACGTCCTAATTCCCACGAGGGCGAGAAGCAACGAACGGAGCCGTTTCGCTACGATGAATGTGAGAGGAAGGATGGATGATACGATGGATGAGTGTGTGATGTATTGGAAGCAAGAAAGGTGTGTCGGAATCGTAGCTGATGGAGATCTGTGGACTCTGCCTAACCGTACAGGGAGACAGGCGTGACTATATGTATGTACATTTTAAATTTAGGAAACCAGAGCACTGGATTAATTACGGATTAATTACAGATGTTCGAGAAATAGAGAATTATTATATTTGGATGCGAGATAATATAAAGACACCACAAAAATACAGATATCACGAAAATAAATAATTTAGTAAATCAGACTCTTTTTACCCTTTCCAATGATGATTTCCATGTCCAATGAGTCCAATGGGAGAATTCACCTATCACCATACACGTGGACACCGTAGAGCCATCTCGCTTCACTAAGATTATTGCCCGCTAATGGACCGGAGATAATTTATGCCTATCCTTGGTTTTCTAATCCTTGTACCGCTATCGAATCATAGCGATATGATGAATGGCAGCTCAAATGATGCCTCGCCTTGGACCACTATTGGAGACGAAGGATGGGCCGATAACGTAAAAATCGACTTGTACACAATGATATACATATATCTAAAGTAATAGTAGCCACGAAATGGTGATTCGCTGGGGATATGTTAAACGGTATATTATTCTACATGTTTTTTTTATTTGTCAAACCTTTGTTGACTTATTACAGTGTTAATGATAAATCAATCGCACTGAAACTTTTCTTTCACAGGCCATATATTATACATATGTCCCGCTGCTAGACATGGATTTCGTCGTCACGGACGCCCAGACTTAGAATATATAACAAATTTCAATAGTGGTAGAGCTACGCTGCAGGCGAATACTTTGTCAAGAATGGCATAATATTTTTCTGTAGCATTTTATGTAGTATGAATGGACCTGCTCGCCCGGGAAAGTACCATACTCCCGCAGAAAACCTGCGTCTGAGTGGTAGCTCAGCTACCGAGCTTCGTACGGTGAGCGGCTAAGTTCCGGAGGGCCAACGCCCTCTCCCCTCCCTCTCCCCCGCCCATTCCCACTCCCATAATGACACTTTCCTTAAAGGTCTGCAACGCTTCCGCTATGGCCTACTGCCTATGGCACTACGAACGTCAATGAGCGGCGTTGATTACTTTCCATTAGGTGACACGCCTGCTCGTTTGCCTTCCAATCCCATAAAAAAAAGAATAATTATTTGTATGCTATACATTTATTTACACCATTAACTCTGAAACAGGTAACAACTGCTCCACTAATAAACCTATGAGCGTCGTCGCACTATTTCTTAAGTATTTCAAATGATTTCACCGACATTGTTCCACCTTATCTGCCGATCACTGATATTGTACTTACCCATTCACCGTCTCACGGTACCGCATGCTCAAATCTATCCCACGCTCTAGCTTGGCGATTTATAAATTAATTAATTAAGAAATCTAAAAGCCTTACTTTAAATACCTAACTCATTATTTTATTTTACGTATTTCACAACGCAATGTTTAGTGTAATAGATTAAATAATGAAATATGAAGAATGTTTTTGACGTGGCTGGCTAAGTTCTGCTATAATTTTTATAGTGGTAGAGCCACGCTGCAGACGAATACTTTGTCAAGAATATAATATTTGTCATTGAGCATGAATGGGCCGGCTCGCCCGGGGAAGTACCACACTCCCGCAGAAAACCGGCGTCTGAGTGGTAGCTTACGTACTGCGCTTCGTACGGTGAGTGACCGAGTTCCGGGGGCCCAGAAGCCTCCTTCCTCCCTCTACCCCTCCCCCTCCATTTTCCACTCCCATAATGACACTTTCCTTAAAAGTCGGCAATGCTTCCGCACTGCCTATAGCGCTGTGGAAGACTATGGGCGGCGTTGATTGCTTTCCATCAGGTGACACGCCTGCTCGTTTACCTTCGTATTCCATAAAAAAAAGAAAAACAATGAGAAAAGACTTGCTCAGCAGTAGGACATAAAAGTTACACAGGCTTTTACTTCGTATTAGCATCTTTTTCTTATAAATATTTCTTGTTGTGTGTAAAATTTATATAAAGAGATGATAAATATATTAAGTTTTTCGATGTAGCGTAATAAATATATCAAATAATTAGTGTGTACGAACACAATGACGCGTGATTTTTACAAAAGGTAAAGTACAGTAAAAGATTTGTTACTTACCTATATTTCAATTAAAAAAAGAAGTACAAATAAGATGAAGATTAGCGTAAAATAGTTTCCAAAAATGGATCGGATCTTAACGTAGGCGGCAAGAAATAACGCGCGCCTTCTAGATAACGACCAATCGGTCAATGCTCCTGGAAATCATTCTAAAAATACTGCCTCATGAATATAAGATTCCGAACACATTGTTAGCGTGCACAATGACGGCATTCTATGTGAAACATTGGATCGTTATGAACGAAAACATTTTTTGTTAACATTTTCTATACCTACTAGATAGTATTCATAAATATGACATACGTATTTTATATAAAATTTTCAGTAACGTTTTTTCCTAAATCATTTTCAGTAAGCCATTACAGTTCACCGCTGGATATCGGCAGTGATGTGCTTGCAAAAAGGCATGTGTTTCTGTAATCCCCACTCTTCGCGATCGGATTGGGGATCGTCGATTGATTTTTATTGTCAAATAGAAAGACAGATACTGCTGCTCATCTACTGGTATTTGCCACGAGAAGACAACAGACGTACTTATTCTATGTCGGAAACCACACAGCAGTATTATTCACTATAACTTTACTGTTACCCGTCCTATCGTCTTATTACCACCATAGATAGTCCTAGTATTAGAAGGTAATGATAATTTTAATACAATTCATTGGAATAGAAATAAAATAATAGGACGGCTTTTCCCAGTGATATATTTTTCAGTCGGTTAGTTACGGCCAATTACATAAACGTCGATAAAAATGTAAAAAACATTTAATTAACATTCGATAAGCATAAACAACTTAAAACCGTGAAAGCAAAGAATGGAACGTTTTTAAAACCAACCGAATAATTGTTTTAATAGCTTTAATATCCAAAATAATTAAGCGGTTGTAATCTTATAAGTTCTATAAGTTAATATATATATATATATATATATTTTTTTTTTTTTGTTGCCAAAACGTAAAAAACTTAGTGTATACCTACATATATTTATTCACAGCCCATATATGTCCCACTGCTGAGCACGGGCCTCTCCATTGCTGAAGGAACGGACGTTAACCCGCCACGCTTGTCTAATGCGGATTGGTGGGGTTTCCAGACCCGGAATAAATAATGTAGATCATAAATATATTTATTCCGATGCGGGGATTGAACCCGCAAACATTGACTCCGTGGGCAGGGGTGCTACACCAAGGACATTAAACATGCGTCTATGATTGAACTGATGATGAAGATTCACATCTTACTCTTAGGTAGAGAGTGGAAGAGGAAGTATGAGAGTGGAAGAAGTAAAGGAAGGGGAAAGGAGTTAGGCCTCCAGCTTTTAATATCATCACCATCAAAGCATTACAGCCGCAGGTTTTTAGTTTGACTTTTTCTCTCCAGCCCCCATCGATTGCCTTTAAGTCGTCCTCGACTCCATCTAGCCATCTGAGCTTGGACCTTCCGCGACTTCTACGACCGTCTTTCAACGCTGATTGAAAAAACCGCAGTAGTGAAGCTGCTACTGAAAAGCCATCCCATTCATGCACCAGATTATTATATACATAGATTTTCTTAAACTGAGTAATTTTAATAACATTCATTTATTTTTTCTCCGTACGTGTCTTCCAGTTGAAGAAGGTAAGATTTGAAAGAACCGACAATTGACTAACAAAATTAATGAGCATGATATGTAACCATAGTTTTTTTAGGCGAAAAGTAAAATTAATATTAACATTAATTTAATTTGTGTTAACGAATCTACGGCAAAAAGAAGTTAGTCTACGGCATATTCCTCTCATTTGTACCCCCCTCAATACTGTGGATCAAAAACGGCAGTGGAATGTGGTACTGTCTTGGAGTGAGTTACTCGACGCTAGTCTCATAACATTATGTCGTAGATGTGCTTTTTTACTTTAAAAGCAAACTCAATACAACTGTCATAGTTTTCTGTTCAACATTTGGCATCCCCAAAGTTGAAATATTATTTCCCCACAAAGTTACCACTTCCCCCACGCATGACATGTTGATTGGAGATCGTAGATTCGTTTTCATTACTCAGGTAAACGCTGATAAACATCCACTGATATTTGTTTCCATTATCGTCGAGTACAAGTAGATCCGCGAGTAGAGATGAAATGGCCCTAAAAATTGTAAAAAACCTGCATGCCATACGTTCTATTCGCAGATACAATTTTAATTTATAAACTATAAACTAATTGCGTATATTGTCTGTGATTTGCTTGTTTTAAAAAATTTTCGTTCTATTATCGTATAAAGAAGAATAAAACCTTAAGGCTTTGTTCCAATGCTTTTGTTAAAAAAGGATAGGAACAAAGCCCTAAGGTGTTCTTCTTCATGCGCCATCTTCATGCCGGAGGCCAGCGATCGATTGTATGTTTTTATTCCTATCTATCGTATTCTTCCTTCGACCATTTCATATTTTTAGTTCATAAAATTCTTTTCCTACCGCAAACTTTTCTACCTACAATTCTTCCCTCGATAATGACTTTTAATAAATAGTATTTCTCGTTTCGATAAATACGTTCAAAATATGCTGCTTTGTGAGTTTAAATATAGGTAAATACATATTATATTTCCGCATTCCACGTTTATATCATACCTGTATTATATTCTTGATGTTATCTTTATGCAGTCACTTACATAAAAATAACACCAAGTATGTACACCAAGTAAGTTATATTTACATATATCTAAAAAGTACATATTTATACATAGCAAGCTACAAGTTTTTAAATATTAACTAACTCATTTTTATTCTTTAAGTTTTATAGTAACTCCATCTGGCTATAATCCATTAAAACCGCTTAAACTTATAAACAAAGAACAGTCAGGAAACATCTTGATGACATCTCTATTTGACCCCATAATATGCCGTCTTATATTTTTCTCATCACAAATCATAATCTCTAGACGCTCGCTGGCTTGGCTGTCAAAACATAAATAAAGGCGCCTACAGACAAGCGATGGAAATCAAATAAAGGGGCTTACAGACAGGAAGAGCGGCGGCGCGACTCGGCGCGATCCGGACTTAATGGATTTATTTAGATGTCATTTTTTATGTGGGCGGGGGCTCGCACAATGAGACGCCTGCTGTGAGTAGTATGGACATACCTCTACTTATATTTTTTTATAGATAATCGTACGTTTATTAAGACATATTAATAAATCCTTTCAAAAAGTAACATTAATCAATAACTCAATCCAATTGTAAGCAACGTTTTTTGGAACACTCAAAAAATTATTAATCATAAAATCAATAAATTCCCATACAAAAAATTAACAGTCAGTTCAAGTCTATTACAAAAAATTACAAACTGATTATGATCATTACAAATGTTAATGTTTATTTAATATAAATAAAAAAGAGTTGAAGAGAACAAAATCAGATTCAAAAATTACATATACTTTATATTACAGGCATAAATAAATAAATAAAATAAAAAAGCCTTTTATTTCTTACTTCTAAACAGTTTACAGAAATAACAAGATATTTTAAAACTAAATTTTATACTACATTTTAAGCAAGATCTCTTTGCATGCTCTCTGGAGAAGCTATTTAACGCCAGTTTAAACCGGCTGTCTCCCTTATCTCGTCTTCCCATCTCGCATGGGGTCCGTGGGGTCTTCCTTGTTTACGGTTCTCTTGCGGGCCTTTCCACGCCGTCAGCTTTCCCGTCCACCTTTGGTCCTGAAGACACGCCACATGTCCAGCCCATCTCCACTTTAATCCTAAAGCGTATTAATAAAGTGGGCATCGATAGATTTAGTAAGGGCTCTGATTTTGAATGGCAAATTTTTGTTTTTTATTTATATGGGGCATACTACACTCAACTCCTCGTTGACACGTGGTGATTTTGTTTTTTATTGCTTATTGAACTTCCACGTTTGGCATCCAGATATACATATTGATCAGCTCTTAAAGTACACTGATCAATATGTATATTTTGGTAAACAAATAGGCTTCCATCGAATCTAGAACAACCTGAAAGTAGAACGTAGGATCCAACAGACATAGAACAAGTATTGGAGCCTGAAAGACATATTCAGAGCAATTTGCCAATAAAAACCAAAGCCTTCAACGCATGTCTTCTCCCCCGCCTCACATGACAGGCATTTGAAATGATTATTATGAGCATCAAATAATCTATACCTCAATTTGAAATAAATCTCACTATTGATGGATTGATGGTGGTCTCTATTCAATTCAGATATACTGACATCGTTTGAGAATTCCTAGAAAAGTCAAGTACCTACGCAAATGTATACCGACTTCGACCTGGAAGTAAACTATCACCGCCGCCCAAACATCTGCAACACCTGAGGCCTCACAAATGTACCGCCAGCCTTTCGTGGACACTTACGAACGTCTCCTGAATATCCCTATGTCGTATTATTACCATACCATACAAGTTTGGTATATATTGTTTATATCTATTGTGTCAGTAATTAGAGATAAAATAGACATAAACAAATAACATTCAAAAACTGAAAACATTTTTTTTTATTGGAATTACGATCTTAAGTTCGGTGTTAATTTCTACCAGTTCATTATTGACTGAAGCCATATTTTTCTAACACAACCACTATTACCATAGTTGGAATGGTTAACAAAAATTTGTATTAACATCAAAACATTGCTAGTCTTCTTTTTTAAATAATTTCAAGCGGATTTAAAACCCAGACACTGTGTTAAAAACTCAAATATAATAATCAGTTATAGTAAGTAATTCTTATATAGATTAATAGTCAGTATTAAAATCAAATATTTTTTACATCGTCAGAAGCTTTTTGTTCTTATGTGAACACATTCTAATGACATAAGCCCTATGTAACTAAAAGTGGATTACACCTGTTAGTTCTACTCTACTATGTAAGTAAATAACATATTGAATATATTAAAAGTCATTTGAAAAACACTAGATTTCTCCAGTTAATTCATTGTCGTATCCTTACTTTGACTGTCATAATAAATGTGAGCCCTCCGTTATCCCTAGAATGCGTGTTCCATCTCAGTGAACACAACATTAGTGTGAGTGAGCCCACATCAATCCACACATACGTAAGTTAATGCATTTCCTACACTCACTAAGTCCCGTGTCTCGTCCGTACGTGTCAGAAACATTGAAGTTACACGGCGCGTATGTGTGAGTGACCCGTCTTTGGTATTTTGATTGGTCATGCATTTCACGTGTTTATAGCCGACGCTTGGCTTCTCCAGTGCGGTCGAGCTATAAAAGCGATAATTTATATCGCGATCTGGTGCCGCTCGTACCTAAGGGCTCGTGGAGGCTGTATTTTACGATTAGCAGTCGCAGATGATAAGAAATCTAACGTTGGCAGTAATGTATGTTTGGAATTAAAGCGTCGCCTTTGGGGCTTTGACGGTGTATTCAATTTTATTGAAAGGATTTTTAACATTGTCAATTATAAAGTTTGATTCAATAAATACGACAATTGTCAAACAGATACAAATATTTTACTTGAAATTTTTTTTGCCTACTTTTTTTCTAATATATTTAGGGGAAATGTAATAGAAATAGAAAAATGGTGTGATTAGTAATGTCATAAATAATAAGATTTCGGATTCCAAACGTTCGAATCAATGAGAATCGAATAAACTAAAACCAAAATTGTTTAAACATTCCAAAAAAGGTTCGTAGAACTCGTGTGAGAAAAAATCGTTCACGTCATTAGTTCAATATTATGTACGAAAGAATCAAATACTTTCTTATCTAAAGAATCAACCACTAACCATTTAAGCTGATGTAGATGATTAGCGCTATCACGCATTAATTTTTTATCACGCATTACCTACTTTGCTGTAATCTATTACTCAGATGGAGAGTCAACGACTACTTAGCTAAGATTTTTTACGCGGATCTTAGCAAGGATGTTTTCGACGTACATCTAAGCTGATGTTTTTCTTTTATAGCATGGCAGGCAAACGAGCATGCGGCTTAAGCCGGAGACGTCGCAGTTGCGCTGTAGGCATTAAACGGACATATTCGCTCTTTTCTTGAATATCCCTATGTTATAATCACGTGTAAACACCAAACACCACAGGTGGTAAATTGTTTCACATTTGCACAGTTTAGAAATGATAAACCTCACGAACGCCTTACTCCTTTAATTAAAGAAACAAAATCACTCTCGCTCTCCTTAAAAGGTAACTCATATTATCAAAGTATTATCAAAATTGATCTCTTGCACATGAGATATGGAGTTATAATAAGTTAATAAGCATCGTTAAATACAGTTTTTATTATTTAATATAAATCAAGTCTTCGGCGTCCTGCTCGTACCCTCTCTATTGCCAAACAGTGGAAACTGACAGCCCGCTTCCTCCACAAGTCAAAATTACTAAGAGAGTTACGGAAAGTGCTCAGATCAGAGTTTCTCTGGTAGACATGATCAGAAATCAAGATCAGAATCAGCTGGAAATGAACTCTATTAAGCTAAATCAAATAATAGCGCTTCTATTTCCATTTATGATGTGCCGTAAAAATGTCATCGTTGAATATAATATACCTACTTGTTGTATATATGTTTTTAGCTCTAAACTTGCACTGTTAATCTTTGAATAGTATCTTGGATAATAATACTTTGTATGATAGAAAGATAATAAGAAATGAAGATATAAGAGAACGATGTAGTGCAAAAGATGGTGCCGTGACAAAAGTTCAGTAAATGGATGCTTACATAGTGTGGGCACATAGAGAGGATGGATTAAAGTTGACTGGCAAAAGAAATTTACGTTGCGAATGTGGATGGAAGGATCGTTAGGGGAATACCACGGAAAACATACCTTGACCAAATTTATGAAGTTTTTAAGAAAGGCCAGGTCAAGAGTAGCCTTAACCGGCGCGCTTGCATGAGGAGATTAATGAGTGTGGAGGACGTCAGAAAAATATGCCGAGATCGTAGCAAATGGAGATCTCTGGTCCCTGCCTACCCTTACGAGAGACGAGCGTGACGATATATGGGTATGTATGTATCTTGGAATATGCGTAGTGCTTATGTCGGCTTTAGACAATGTTCTCATAAGTTTTCCCCAGTAAGCTAAAAAGCGGCTGGACTCAGAAACTAACATTATTACTCTCGAATAACGTAAATGCCAATGAGAACCAAAGCTACCGACACAGTCTTTCGAATTAACAAACTGAAGTGGCAATGGGCTAGTCCAATGGTCGGCAAACCGCGGCTCGCAAGTCGCATGCGGCTCTTTGACTCCTTGGCTGCGGCTCTTCCACGAATTGTTGATTGCAAGCATGGAATATTAACTTGCCTTGGAAGAGACGAGTAAACATTTTTGTAACGCAAGTCGCTCGCAAACAAACATGTTTCTTATCTCCGTCGAATTGCTGCGCGATAAAATGTATTTTAACTATGTATTTGTAGTTAAACTAAACTAAAAATACCTTATAATAATTAATTTCTTATATTTTTAATAAATATTATCTTTATGTAAGTATGACATCAAGTTTTATTTAAGGTAAGACGACATAGCAAACAGCAAAGGCAAGCTCGATTTTTTAATTCCACCATAAAAATGTCTCTACTAAAGCAGAGCCATATTCTTTTAAACTTAGTTTAAAAAAATGGCTCTTTGAATAAACTTTTTATATTTAGTTCTTTTGGATGACGAGTGTGCCGACCACTGCTAGTCACGTTTCTCAGAAATCCGAAAACCGCTAGAGCAGATGAATGCTAAAGTAGAGACCGCGTCTTGGTAAACGTAGTGTAGGGCGCACCCTAGCTAGATGGTGCGACGATCTACGCAGGGCGGCTGGTAGTGACTGGGTGCGTAAAGCCAAAGATCGGGCTAAGGCGCTTTTTGATGGGAGGTCTATGTCCAACAGTCGACTGCCACAGGCTGTTGATGATGATAATGATGCTGAAAGGAAATGCTAAGGATCCGGGTCCAGTCGCCTTTGTAGATACCTGATATTGACGAACATCTGTATCTATGCATTCGTAAAGGTGTAGTGAGTTTTTTGTGTAAACAGTCGGCCTTAGGCACTTCTCCCCACCCCGCTCGCCCAGTAAGGAGCAGAGCAGATTGCCGAATATATGTGAGCCGCCAACCGGCTTGCCATATTGCTCCGGGAGCTCGTCGACTTTGGCACGGCGATATGCGACGTATTTGGCCCTACCTTGTACGTCAGGTTCAAAGATGAGAGGGTTGGCCAGATACACGAGACCTAAAACCGCTGGAAACAGCGGTGTAAAGACCGGGAGGCGGTCGCCTCCCGAGCATATGTCCGAGTAGTGAGGTTCATCCCCGAGGCTCGCTCCTACACCTCTAACAAGGTGTAGATGATCCCCGATTGATTGAGACACTTATCAGTGGTTTAGATTTATGTTTTACTCTAAGGTTAATATTCACACAGTGACGCAGATTATCCATAACAATTACTATAAAAAACCCGTGTGGCTAGCCTTTATGGACTATGAGGTAGGACTAGAGTTGTTATGGAGAAATTGTGACGATGCCATGTTGATAACCGACACACCAAGAAGTTCAGATGTAGGTATAACGCCGCCTCGATGTCCAATTATCAGTGCGGATTGGTAAACTTCATATAGCTTTTAAATATTCTTCAATAGGCATGGAAGTATCCTAAAACTGTTTGCTTTCTTTATTAATACGAAACGTGTGATAAATCCGAATTAAAATTACAGTTTAAAAATTCAAAGGCAATGGGCTTTAAACTGTTTTCTTCAGTTTTATTTAACTTAATACAGGCCTTTGCGTTCAATTAAAAAAAATTATCTAGATCTGTAATTAGACAATTTTATTATATAACTTTAGTTGGAACGGCAAAATGAAATCGAAAATTTTACGCATTGTTCTATTAACTTAGAAAAGCTTACAGAAATCGAAATATCACTGTGATGAAATCGATAAGATTTTGTTTTTAAATAACTTTCTATTCCTCCATAAATTTCTTTGAGGACCTCCATTCTTACCAAGAAATTTTTTTTGGTCCCATAACTGCAGAATTCAACTACGAGAAACGGAATTCGACTTAAAATTTGCGAAAAAAAAATACTTTGTTTTCGTGAAAGAAAACAGCGTATTTTCTTCTTCTTCTTGTTCGTTTCATCAATCTGAGGATCCAACCTGAGAATCGTAATGGTAGGCGGTACGGTTCTAGTATAAATTACTCGATCTCGATTCTCCCGCTCAATAGTCACTCGCACTGCTTCCTGCATGAATTTTTGAGTGTTTCGGTTATTTGGTCTGCAAATCGCTTCGGCTTTCGACTTTAACATGGCTTTCTTTTGTTATCTTAGAAAATGTTGCCAGGTTTTTCGGCTCTTTCCTAATGATGTTACCAAAGTATCTTAAGAAGCAACGACTTCTTATACTTCATATTTATTAAAAACAATTTTACTCCATTAATATGGCATCAAAGATCATTTAAAAAAAATGAACGGATTTTAAACTCTATGTACTCCACTAGCACAGATTAAAAAATAGATGGTGTCTATGTGTATTACATGTTATAGAAAATAGAACACACCATACGAAAGCTGAAAATTAAAAAAAGGGGGAATCGGAGAGCTCATGTCTGTTGCAAATATAATCGGAGAGCTACAGACTCCATTCGTTTGGGCACGCGAGAAGTTCGCAAAAAGATCGCAGCGCTAAATGGTCATTCATGAGACTGCTATCAGGCAAACGTCTGGTCGATCGCCCCAAAGATACTTGATTGATCAGACGTCTAGACTAGAAAATATCGTCTTTGATCGCGGATTTGAACTAGCTTAAAACTAACAACTGGCAAGGATACGAATCGTATCGGAAATCCAGAAACATTTTGAATCGTTGAGCCAGGCAGGAGTAAGTAGTGAGACAGGCATATGTCCAGGTATGGACTGACGCCAACTGATGTACTTCAAACATATATGTATTTAGGTGCTATAAGTAAATAGAAAAGTCGCTGTCATGCCCGAATTCTCTTTTATTCCATCCAATATCTAAATCTCAACAAGTGACATAAATACTACGTCCTCCCATATTATTCAACTTATTAATTCCTCGTTCCTAGAAATGTCTTATTTATATTAATACATTATGTACTTGTATGTATTTGTGGACATTTATTTCCAATCTTTTACCTGACAGCTATTGTATATTCTGCTGACATCTACGCCCTCACGCCAATTTACCCTGTATTCACGTACACATTATTCAATATTGTATACGAACACAGTTTTCTCCGTTATGCCAAATGGTGCTTAAAGCGCTTTAGGAAATATACCCATCAACAAAGAAGATAGTAGTTACAGCGATGAAAGCGCTTTCCGTATTTAACTTTGTCGATTGCGTAGTGTGCGTCGTATTATTTCAGTATAAACGTCAAGCTACATTTGCGCTTTATTTATGTTTGTCGTCTAAGCCGCACAGATATTGCATCAGCTAAAGCGCTGAAAGATGGGGTACAAAGATCAATAGCAGCCGTGCGATGTTGCCGCACCGTCATTCCTGTCCCCCCGAAGCAGGCTGGGTCTTTGTACTCATGTACTCTCGTCCCGAAGGGCGGTCTTAGCTTGGACTACGTTTGTTCTGTAAATTTTCTATTAATTTTATATTCTTTCCAATTACGGATGTGCTTTATATATTCAAAGACTATTACTTATTTAATTTAAATATGTTAAAAATACTCTAGCATAACTTAAATATTTGTTATAAGAAATTGAAAAGTTAGACAAGAGGCGGACTTACTTCGCAAAGTTCAGTCGCAACTTAAAGTATATAAAATGGACCATTATTAACTGATATTACGTACGTATATACATCTGTAGAGATAAAAAATAACAATACTTAAGAGATAAACATGATAACTTATCAGTTTTATGAAAGAAATTGTCTTGTTCTGAAAAGCATGTTTAATTTAATTTATTTTTTCTTTGTCTATTACTTTGAACTACACATACAAACAATGACGGCAAAAAGTAATTTTCGAACCAATTAACTGCAATATATATAATATTAATTACATTTGATTTCATGTTAAAATTTAAACTTATCCTCTTTCATCGGTGAAAGGTGATAAGTTTGAAGTCTTACCTGAAATAAATGAGGACCTGATGAAGAATAGTGGTAGATGAATGGTAGCAACAATAAATCAGCCCAATAGGGGAAGTACTGCACCATTACAGAATATTCTTAATCTTTCCGTACGATGAGTGTAGGGAACTGAAGGCCCCATTTCTTTATTTACTTCTGCCCCATCCTTACCCTAAGTTGGGCAACACATCAACAGTATCCTTAGTCCTTCAAATGTTTTTTTTTTGCCGCGGTGTTTTTTTGCCTAAGTTTGCCTAAAACCTAAAAAATGCCTCATACGGTAATAACATATTATAAGATCTTCTCTTCTTCTCTGAGTCCTAAGTCTCTGGTGGGGCACAGGGCAGACATGACGCTTCTCCATCTCGTTCTGTCAGACGTAAGATATTAGATCTACAGGACCGTTATTAAGATAAGTTAGTAGAAAAGTCGAGTCCTATACATTTAAGAAGGATCCCATATAGAAATAAATATATGTTACATAAAACAAACAATTTTTATGGTACAAGACACAGTAATTGCCCGGTGCCGTACTATTTAAACAAAGCAAAACTTAGAGGAAAAAGTGCAAAAGGCATTTGAAAAATTTCATCCTCACCATCTGGATGAGTGTCGATCTACTACAGTGCGCTTCTCTCGAAGCTACTTTCCACGAACCACCACTCTGTGGAACCAGCTACCTTCGGCGATCTTTCTGAACCGATACGACTTTGGCACCTTCAAAAAACAAGCCTACTTATACCTAAAAGGCCGGCAACACTTCTGCGACTCCTGCGGTGTCGCGGTTGTCTATGGGCGGCGTTGATTGCTTTCCATCTGGCGACATGCTTGCTCGTTTGCCCTCCTATCCCATAAAAAGGCATTCTTTATAAATATTAAAATGTTTAAATATAAATATAAATTAAAATGTCCGGAAATGGGAAATTGATTGTTTTACTAAACATATTACAGCTCGCCAACGTCTGAATAAACCATGCGAGGTTTTCGTGGCGCGGCCTTATATTGTTTATTCTAGATTATTATATCATATTGTTTATTAGGTAAGAAAAATAAATGGAAAAAAATATATTAAGATGCGAAATCGGCAATCGCCAGTATCTTATTATACATTATCTATAGATGTATGCGGCCGATCCAAAAAACGGCTATCAAATACTGCTATCAAGTACTATTTCGGCCTTATCTTAACTATTTAGCATTCAGGCTTATTATCTATTAAGCCAATATAGGTTGGTATATGTATAAATATATAAACATTATTTTTTTATCGTCTTTAAAAAGAATCCTATTAATAAATTTATCGAAAAAATTATCTCAAGGTCATATTTTACTGATCTTGACGTTCGGCTTTAGTACGGATTTCTTGTTGTTTCAGCTATGGATTTTTTTTTCAGAATTTTACTAGGCCATCCAAGTCATAAAAAACGTTTTGAATAAAATTTTTACAACTTTCAATCCTTGGGTTGACTATGATTTTTCCTCTATAACTTTTCGTGGTCTCGAAATGTAAATAGATCTGCCATGCAAAAAGCTTCTCGAGATATATTTTTTTATGAAAAAATTGTTAAAAAAGCGTAAAAGACATCAAAAGTTAAATAATAATCACCGCTCATGCAGGGCATTTTAGTGTTGCATATCTACTTCAGTCCTCAGATGACTGATGATGGGGCGGGCGGCTGCAGTCCTTAGATGCGTCGCCATCCTTCCAAAATCATAGGAATAATTCCAAAACTTAAACGATTAATTACTTTAAATTGATTTGTGAATTTAAATTAAAAAAACACAAAGTAAAGTAAATTAACTAATTTTCAAACAAAGAAATGATAATAAAACTTGCCGGCGCACAGAGCTACAAAGTATTCGTGGTGCGGCATTCATGTTGTTTATGTTAGTTTTTAAGGGTACTACTAATAAAAAATAAACAAGTAATAATAAAAGAAATTTAAGTCAGTTCCTACTCTAGAAATATTTTATTTCAGTTACTATTTTTTCATTTAATAATTACAATTAATATAAATACTTATAGACATGACAAAATCACAATATCAATTTTTCTTTTTACATATATATATATATATATATATATATATATATATATATATATATATATATATATATATATATATGGGCGGTAAGTAAATAAGAAAAATATTAATAGACGACATGATTCTTAGTAAGACAAGGAAATTCACCTCCACAACAATTATATATTTATATTATAGAATAGACTGATAGATAACATTTGTAATATCAAATAGACTAATAATTGTAGTGCAATAATCAAGTTTAATATAATCGTTAATCGTCGATTATAAAGGTTTTAGCTATGAATCGTAATCGATGATTAGCAGATACGATAAACAATAAATAATTGCAGTCGATATATTGCATAGAATAGATTATTAATGGAGTCAGGCGTCACTTTGCGGAAATCCATCACTATATGGACATTCAAAAGTTTTACTTAGCTAAGATCCGCGACAAGCAAAACAATAACAGAAAATTAATAATGTGTGTTTTCCCGTTGGGTTTAGTGGATTTATTTGGAACTTAAACCAAAAACTTACCGAAAATCGGCCATCAACTCTCCACCCACCAACCACTATACACAACGCCACGGCATCAGCCTCAGGCATAGTAGACTCTACGGAAGACAACCGAAAAGTATTCGGTTGTCTTCCGTAGAGTCTACTATGCCTGAGGATGCCTCGTGTTGGGGCGAAACACGTGTCGTGTACAAAATGGAAAAGTGATAGTGTGTGTTTGGCGTTGTGTATAGTGGTTGGTGGGTGGAGAGTTGATGGCCGATTTTCGGTAAGTTTTTGGTTTAAGTTCCAAATAAATCCACTAAACCCAACGGAAAAACACACATTATTAATTTTCTGTTATTGTTTTGCCTGTCGCGGATCTTAGCTAAGTAAAACTTTTGACTGTCCATATAGTATAGAATAGATATATTTTATTTTATGTTGTACAAGAAAACAAGTGGTAAATCGATATCAAATTAAACATTTTATAACTAAAAATTATAATAGACTAACTACCACTACATTTTTTATTTTTACTTGATAAAAACACACAGGGGCGCTAGAAGTATTCTTCTACGATGGTTAATATTACGAATCCCAATTATGTAAAAGCAATCATCTTAAAAAACCTTTCCATAACACCCCATGGGCCTTTTCTTCCGTTTAAATTTTCCATTTCAATTATTTACCTTTGCAATTTTGAATTTAATTTTATTTACATTCGTTGATTTAATATGTATTCTTTTTTCTAAACGTCTCTAATTCATACTAAAATAATAAAACAAATATGACGTACAACAAACTCTTAACAAGAGTTATAAAAAAGTTATACACAATTTAAATAAAAAAAACTGATTAACCAAAAACCAAAAGAAATATTAAAAATCAAAAAACAATTTATTGAACGAAATTTCGTTTTGAAGTGAAGAAAAATATTTAGTTAGCCTGTGTTGTGTGTTGTACGCCGCGCAAAACCAAATTAGAGCGAGGCCGCGAGGGGCCGTTGCCTAGAGACCCCTCCCGGGGCGTTCCTGTAAAAGACCACGGGCCTTATAATGGCCCGGAACCGTCGCCGTCGCCGCCGCCGCGGTTTGCGGTACGGTCGCGACCTGACGCTTTGTACGCAACCTACTAGGATAACATAAATGCAGAGTTATCTGTTAGTTACTAAAATTTACAACGCGTTTGTTTACATCACTCGATTCAAATATCTTATTTTTTTATTAATAGAATCGTTTAAGATTTTTAATTTGAAATAAGTTTAGTTAGTAAAAAAAATTTCTCCATGAATCTTAAAAATGATTAAGTTCCACTTGCTTAAAGTAAATTTACTATACAAGTAACTTTATTAGATATTAGTAGGTAATTTTATTAAATAAACCAACAAACTTTTAAAATTTTTTTCCGTTTCTGTGAAATTATAATAACATTTAAGATGAATATAGCCTTCAGAAATGTATTGATTACAAACTTCATCGTAAATGAAGTTTGCAAATTTTCTCAATGTACCTTATGACGACTTTAGTTTTTATAAAGCTAAATCGAAGTTTTTAAAATTATTTTTAATAATAGCTTATAAAATATCCTAAAAAATTAAGATGACCTAACTTTGACCAATATCTTCGTCATTTAATTTCCCTATTTACATCATTCTGTAAGTTGTAATTCAGCAGAACACAATTTGGAATATAATATTCATGAGAAGCATTGGCCTGGCAGTGTACAGCTACAGTTGCTACCTTATTGCACAAGAGACTGGTTGTTTGTCTGCCTTGTGTGCATGACGTCATATGTCTGGGAGTTGCGCAGTGCGCGCTGGGCACACGGAGATCATAGTAAGCAGGCGAATATTTTACATATACACATCACTATAAACCTGCTACTGAAGAATAGACCAATTTTACTTTAGACTGAGGTTGAAAATCAAACGTTTAGTTATAATGATGCGAAGTAAAATATGAAGAAACGAGTAAGAGGCTCGCGCAAATTACTTACGTCAATCAAACTCTTTAGTTTTCTGTTATCCTTATAATTCTGCCCGTTTTGTTGCGGCACGCGCCATCTTTTATGAAAGTAAGTCAATAATAATAATAAATATCTCCACCACACAAGTCCCAATTTGTTTGTTATCCCTACATAAAAAAGCTGGTATTTATTTAGATTGTAATATGTATTTTAACGTATCAATTAGTAAATAAATAAATCAATTTTGATGCACCGTTTTTGACATGGAAGAAAAAAAAATTAATTCAATACAAAGTCATTCCTAACCCGACTCTTTGTGGCATCTAGGGCAAATCCTGGTAGGTGGGGCAATAACAAATATTAAAAAAAATATACATCATACATAAATATACATTTGATGTGCAGCGATAATTCCCATTTATGGGAATTATTTAATGTCCTATTTTGAAATATTTATATATAAAAGGCAGCAACTCAATTAATTCAAATCAGTGAATTGTAAAATGATATTTTAATTATTTTATGGAATAGGAAGGCAAACGAGCCAGTATGTCACCTGATGGAAAAAAATAAACGCCGCCCATAGACATCTGTAATACCATAAGGGTTGCAAAAGGATTACTGGCCTTTTATATACATATATGAGTTTGTTATGGAAGGTTCCAGTTACTAAAGAATTTAATATGTTCACTACGTTAAGGGATTTGAAATATCTCTATTCCTTTCATTCAGAGTGGCGACTAAAATGTAATCTCCTTTTGTTCGGGAAGTAAAAAAATATATAAACGTATTAATTATTCTTTTATATATAGTTTTTAAAAGATTTATTGGGATCTCCTGACCGTGAAGGTCGGTTAAGAGTTCTCATAGATCTAAAACGTGCTACTACCTGAGAGTTCTTTGAAAATGGCAACGCAGTGAACGTGTTAAATTAATTTACTTTTTAAATTTACCAATACTCGATTAAATCCACTTGCATGTATGTACGTACGCCACTCATTAGCATGTTCCCAAAATTGCCACGCGGAGCAAATGAGTCAGGTTTCTTACACATTTAGTTCAAGAATATATAGGATATAATAGATAGATAAGGATAGATAGAATAATTTATTTCCTTTTGCAGCAATACACATGAATACACATTAAATTCTTTCATGATTGATTCTTGATGAGATTCTTTCGTGACAAACAGATGGAATTGGCCGATGGCTCAGTCAAAACATCCACTCATTGAGCAAGAGAAATTGATTTACTGCCAACGCCCGACCCTCATGGAGATGGAGATGCAGTGCAGCGCAACTTGAAAAACACGAATTCCATATTATACCTACTATACCCGTGAATACAAAACATATTTTCTTATTAATTTACATTTGTTTAACTAAAACTACTTTATGTGATCTCTTTTCTCTAGCTCATTCATGGTGTTCTTTGCACCATACAGTCTAATAATACATCTAACAGTCTAACATTACATTGTCAAATTTTAAATGCTTGAATATTTTATATTATTTATATTTATATAATTTAATCCTTTACATATATATACCTTAGTGAAATAGCAACTAACTGAAAGCAAAATGATCAATTAATTAAAGTCAAATAAATGTAAATTTTATTTGTTCGTCGAGGGGGCGCCAACATCAAATTTTCTCAAAAAAGGAATGTCAACTACGCTAAAATGATCCTTAAGCATCAAGACTATTAGGAAATCATAAATTAATAAAATGTATGAAACATTCTTAGTTAACAAAACTCTTCAATACCACGGTAAAACGCAATGGTTGTGTTCGGATCATAATGAAAAAGCATACTTATTGAAAAATAAATTCTATTTTAAGTTGCATACGAACGTTTTTTAGCTTGAACGAAAAAGCAGAAATGTCGTCACTGCTATTGGTTAGATAAGGTTCGTCGATAGTGCGAGAAAGACAGAAGTAATGGAATGGCATGCAGCGTTAACTTCACTGTGTTCTGTGAGCCTAGTACCTGAGATCGCTTGCGTATCGGTCGAGGTGGCGCGGCGGTTGGCGGCGCTCTCTCTGACCCGCACCGCACCACTGCTGCTGGCGCCCATCGTCGCCACTCCCATAGCAACAAGTTTCTCGGCACACCGATCTTACCATACCTCATTGAACCTTTACCGTATGACTGACTGCTCTGCTATAGTGAGCACATATAGAATGAGATACAATTTTAGTCATTAATGATTTAAATTTAACTAGGTTTTTTTTAACAAACAATCTAACAAAAATTTCTTCTAAAGATTTAACAAAAACTATACTACGAACTAAATTAAGAAATAAAATTGTTGACATGTTTATAACATGCAATGTTGTATTATGTACTACCTACATATAGTATAAATAAACAGTAAAAAATGCAAATTTCTCACGATTTTTCACGAGTGACATTATATGAACGTATCTGTCCTTTTTGACACCGAACATATATATATGGCTGTGCTTAATGCCTTTTAAAATGATAAGTACTCGGAATGATGAGTTAAAAATTGTGTTCGTAAAAAGATTTTATGTCTAGAATTTTTCGTCAGGAAAACAATTTCGAACAGAAAAAGTAATTACTATGTTTAGTATCTTTTAAATGAAAAGGGACTGTGTGTGATTAAAATTTTAATGAAAATTAAAATTTTTATTTTAATTAAAATTTTCATTTTAGAAAAATTATTAGTCACAAACATTGTAAGTAAATTTATTACAAGTAATCAGATAAAAAGTCGATCGGATGGATTAGGCTCAGCATTTGGAAATGTCCAGCAATGGACTGCCTCAGCCCGATAATTAATTATGAATAACGTTATAAAAATCATATGTAATTTGGAGTATAACGAAGTAATTTTTGTATTGAATAGCAAGTAGTTGACAGAATTCGAAGTTTAATAAAATTAAAGTTCAATTGATTCCATTGTATTTCATTCCATTATTATTACATTTGTGAACGAAACGTTATGTAATATGTCAATATAATATTTATTTATTTTTAATGTATGCATGTGTGCAACGAAATGGGAAGCCCGTCCTTAGCAGTGGAACATATATGGACTGTGGAAAAAATATGTCTAGCAGTTATAAGTAAAATAATTTATAGTTACAGTTACATTTTATATGTATTAGTATTCTGAAGTTATAATAAAAAATAAAGAAACGAAGAATAATTTCTATATTTGTGTACGAAAAAAAATTATTTTTATTTTATGTAATAAATATAAACAATTGTTAACATTTAAAATAAAATTTAATTATTAAATTAAGAGGTTGATGGATATTACTGAGCAATAAACAGCTATAATGTACAAACGTAAATGTTTGTACATTATATTTTAAAACAGTGCCTTTACAGCCATTAATACAATATATAACCTATTTAACAATTTTCAATAATATATCTTTGAAAATGAAAAACAATCCATTTAACCTATCAACGCAGAATAAATATCGACGGCAATTTTACCTTTACAGACTGTTAATGTCGCTGCAAAATTTTCATTTTCCCGCCTAAAGCGTCAACGCAATGTAATCTGCTTTCATCATGCTCGGCGCAGATTTCTACATCAATCTTCATACTACCATTATATATTTTCTATTTCTATGATGACTGATATACAAAAAGCAGCCGTAATTCAACGATTTTGAGTACAGATTACGCGTGTTATAAGGAAAAATATAACTTTGCAATCAATTACAAAAATTCTATCTTCGAAACTCGCAATACGCCGGAGGCGCCACTCGTCGTGTTTTGAACTCAAATCGTCGCTTAGACAAGGACGGCTAACACCAATCAGAACACAACAGACAAAGATAGAAGATAGAAATAGGAAAGGGCCCAATTGATTGCGGAGGGTGCCTCGCCCTTACGTACGAGTCTATTCAAATGATCTCCCTCTAGTGGGACTGCTGGTGACATGAACATTTTTTTTTGTTTCTCTCTTTATTTAATTTTGCAATGGAGGATAATTTGAATATGCAATTTACATGGCGTCCTATTTGCACACATGGACAATGAATGCATACATTATGCGAACCCATAATAACTGTTTACCTAGCGCACTACCCTGTGCGTTCTTTTTAAAACTATTGAGAACTCTTGTCTGTAAATGAAAACTATAATGTCCTTTATTATTTTATTTAACAAAGCGCATTTAGCATCGTGAGTTTTTATAAGAAGTCGGTAAAGTGTAGAAAACTACTTTTTACTTTAATCAAAGGAAATGGTTCTATTGTTAGTTATTATTAGTGTATTGTTATTTTTCCAAATTCAAAATGCAACAAACGAACAGATTCCATTACGGATATTTAATACATTTTTTTTAAATTGAACTTACGGCGAATTAGTTACCTAAAACTTTATAAAACCCAAGTACCTACAACCGCATATGGAACACTTTTCTCACTTCAGTATCAGCGTCTCCCTCTAGACTATTCTCAATATCGGTTCGAATCATCCTTCAAAAAACAAGCCAATATTTTCGTCAGCGTTTCGGTACCTTTTCTTAGATATTTATAGTGTTGCAGATGTAGTTGGGCGGCGTCGATGGTTTTCCATGAGACGACATGCTTGCTCGTTTGCCTATAAAAAATGTTACACGACAAAAGAAGCCGGCACATTTGCGTAAAATGTAGTTACCACAGTAAGCTTAGTTAATTACATAAACCAGGAGACTGAGGATTTAATCGTGACGTTCGGTTATTAAACGGCGGTATAACTTCTTCTACATATTTTGATATCAAGCGGCTGTTTGCTTGCTCTATAGCGATGGCACTATACATTACTTACCACGGTTATCTTTGTTAATGACTGCGCTATCTTACCGCCTCTGTGTAGGTAGTCGTGATAACGTCATGTTGGTGTGGGTCCACGTCATCGCGCGTGATGATACGTGACTCGCTACAAAACAATCGCGGCGCTTCACTTTGATAAGAATTATTACTAGAAACGCCTGCAGACGTAATTTAATGTACCGCGATTTACCAAGCCGAATTGGCGGATCTTCTGTTCTCAGAATAAATACCTCTAGACCACAAATATATAATATATCGAGGGAAAAAACCGATGTAAATGTAACAGACGTCAAAAACAATTTTTAGGATATTCGGAACAGAAAGAAATACTGCGAGCGAAGGTCTAAGTCTCAAAGCTCTACGTGCAATACAAAATTTTGTGTAGCATTGAAACTGATTATTTTTACGTGATTAGATACAACTTTTTCAGAAATATTCAGTTTTTTTGGCGCTGGAGGTAAGTTTTCATTTTGTAGTTAACTACGTTTTCGCTTTTATGCGTACATATAACCAAATACGGGAATTGAAACATACGAAGAAATTAACGGCGGTACGTTGTGCGGGCTGTGGTGCTAGCCTGATTGGGGCAACTCACTCATGCTGCACGGTTCTGCTGGTATTGATTTAATTTATATGTAATTCCTATATGCTTATAAGTTAAATTTAACCCATTGTTATAAATACATAGGTTTCTAATTAGTTCTTTCTTTAGAACTTCAAAGTATATGGCATCGCTTTATACCGTGTCAAAAAACGTAGATAAAAATATTACTAAAATCAATGTCACATATGTTTGTATACTGCAGTACCTACTTGCAGGAAAAAAAGATAAAAATTTTTTTGGACCTACTATACTTGAATTATTCTCATCTTAAAAATATATTAACTTACTTGATTTTTAACAAAACTTCAACGGAAGGTCCATTTATTTACATAAACAATTGATTTTATTTAATTGAAACGACTATATGATAAAACTCAATAAAGTTTTCTTAGTTTAAAACTTTTCTCTATGACTCAAAAACTTGTTTAAGAGTATATATGATTCTGGTAAAACGTAAAACCTCGATAATCCTTTGAATGAAGGTTTTATTTACTACTTTTATACTATTAACTCTCTATTTATTATTTAAAACATAATTATAAAGTATTAGAGGTACGCATACAACACTCTAAAAATGTTTATCACCACTAACAGCCTACGTCCATCTAGCGTTTTACGTAACCAGTTTCTGCCAGCCACCTTACACCTATCATTCCATCCAGCCCAGGGATATCGTCTTTTGCTAAGACACGATCTCCATTCCAACACTCGCCTTCACCGATGGTTGTTGGTTCTCCGACAAACTTTAAGAACTTTGTCCTTTAAACCCTTTTTTTGCTTATCAGTGATACCTGAGATAGTCATGATTACTCTTACATTATGTATTTAAGGTATTTTTATGGGATAAAAAGACACATATGTGTAATGGAAAAAAATTAACACCCACCCATAGACCTTTTCGTAAATTAATATTTTCATCAGCATCTATTGCTAAATATCCCATTTCGCCATTAAGTTACCTAGATAAACCATTCAAAGTATTAAAAGCTATCTCTCTCTCTCTATCTGAGTCCTAAGTCCCCCTGGTGGGGCGTAGGGCAGACACGAAGTTTCTCCATCTCGATCTATCGGAAGCCATACGCTTCACTTCGCTCCAGGATATACCCATCTTCTGCACTTCGGTCGTCACAGTACGCCGCTGTAAGTTTCTTTTGGGCGCCCACGTTATCTTTTCCCTGCGGATCCCATTCGAGGGCTTGTTTGGGAATATAACTGGCGTGGCGCCGGAGAGTATGCCCTATACACCTCCATTTTTGTCGACGTTAAACGACTATATAAAAATAAAAATTTATATCGGCCTTTCACGTTAAGAAGATTTGCCCTAGTGCTCGGAAACCGAAATGACTATATACATTCTGACAAGTACCGGGGAAAGATCAATAACACACAAACTGTTTGTTATTCATCCAAATTTATTTTATCACCTTCAAAGTATGCTCCATCAGAAACGATACACTTACGCCGACGAATAATCCAATCATCAAAACATTTTTTAAAGTCTGTTTCCGGAATTGAGTTCAGTTCTCGCCGCGAATCCTTCTTTATGTCTTCTACCGATTGAAAACGGGTGCCACGAAGTGGTAATTTAAGTTTAGGAAAAAGAAAGAAGTCGGCTGGAGCCATATCTGGTGAATATGGTGGTTGCTCGATGGTATTTGTTGAGTGATTGGTCAAAAATTCGTTCACAATGATTGCCTTATGCGAAGGCGCATGACCCTGGTGCAAAATCCAAAAATTTTCTTTCCACAAATCTGGCCTTTTTCGGCGGCTATCTTTCTCAGAGTTGAATGAGGATTTTCAGTCACTGTTTTCTTCACTTTTGCGATGTTAACTTCAGTTGCAGACGTTGATGGCCTACCAGAGCGAGGCAAATCTTCTATCACATCTCGACCGCTTCAGAACGCTTTGTACCACTCATAAGCACGAGTTTTTGATAAAGTCGATTCACCGTAAGCCTTCTGTAACATTTTCATTGACTCCGAATACGAAATTCCATAGGCGATGCAAAATTTAAGACAAACTCTTTGTTCGATGTTTTTGTCCATTATGAAATTCGCAATACACACTAGATATGATATAACACAAAACAGCACTGTATTTTATATAAATAACAGACGCCGCGCCATACTGTTGTGCCAATCTAAGAACAACAAAAATTTGGAATTTGGAACCATAAACAAATAATCCATTCCCGATACTTTCTTGACTGAATGTATATGACAATAGTAGTAAAGACGACCATAACGGGCTTATGAATCCTTTTAATAATAATAATAATTCTTTATTTGTATAATGTGAGGTTAAAACAAGATGAAAAAAAGACGTATAAAAGCTACATCACATTGCCACTTACGGCGTACAAATTTCATTAATAATGACACACTATTAGAAATAACTAAAACAATTATTACAAATCTAAATACATAGCTAGATTATTATAACATCATTAAAATTATAATTTATTATTACATTTATATATCACTTTTTACTTTACACTATATATTTATCTATTATATACATTTGATCGACTCTTTAAAGCAAAAAAGTCCTGAATATTATATATATAGGCATCTATTACCCATTTATGTAATCTTTTTTTAAATAACGTTGCGTTCAATTCTTTTAATTCATGCGGTATATTTCATAGTATATATAGCATGTATAATATTTATAATATATTATATTTATAATATAGTTAGGTAGTAGGATTATTATAGCACCATTAATCTACATTTAGATCTTCGTTTTTTTATTTATAAACATACTTCACAGCAGTCGACTGGCAACGGGCAGGCAGAATTAACAATTGAAATTGGGTATGACACAATTGCGGCTAGAATTGAGAATATTCTTCCAAAAATTAAAATTATAATAATTACTACTTCGATAGAAAAAAAAAACTATATTTCTTCATGTGTTCAAGTTTTGTAATGAAATTCCTGAATAGAGAAGAAATACCGAAAGAAACTCCGCATATAGGTATTTATCTTTCTAAAATCAGTTATGGTTCTTTACACATTAATAAATAAAAAAAAACAAATATAAATGTAATGTATACAGCATTGATAATTATTTCTCAGATATAAATACAATATATAATGTTATAACACTGATGTAGCTATGCGCATTATAAAATGGCGATTCATAGTACGTCCATGCGTTATCATACGGGGTTACAGAGTTATCAAAGAGCAACATTGCGTGTCCTATAATTATACGCTTCTTTGTGATAGCATTATTACTTACCTATAATGTCATTTGTTATTTATAATTCATTTTATCTGGTATTCTTACAACAGGTTCCACACTTCAAATGTTCTCCTCATACTTTTAATGTTTCGACATAATGCTTTGTACTAAAGTTTATTCGAATTGTAACTTCTTAATTTTTTCTAAATTCTTTTTATAGTTTATTATAATCCTTTGCAAGTTGTTCAAAACTCGATGCCAGATTACATGATTGTTTTCGATATTGAGATCGTTTACCTAGATTTTTCCCTCGTTGAACTAGAGTTCGGGTCTGAACAAAAACATTTTTTTTGATGCACTTAAATGCGGAAATCTATATTAGCAGTGTTTCGGCAAAGGTACAGACAGAGATACCAACCTTACGCCTTTGTTTTTCTACCAACCTGCTATCGCGATGCGAATTCTATGGTTTCAACAGGGTTTCAAAGCCTTCATCTTCTAGTCAATAATGATTAAAATAATCCTTAGTCCGTAACTTGCAGCCTCCTGCTCACGCGACCTTCCGACGAAGTTAATTAAGGCTTTGTCGCTAATAACGCCTATTGCCCCAAATAAAATCTCACTAGGATCAACATATTATGCAATACTTAGGTACAATTGTTCTATTTTTTTACTGCTGTTAATAATTAATGTATAATGTTATTCTGGTCGATTAGGCTATGTTGAAGTGCCTTAAGTTCACAGTCAACACAAGGCTTGTTCGCAAAAACACAAAGCACTCTTTCATCCCAATCTCCTTTTATCCAATGAAACAATTTTATGTTTAAAATAATTTTAATTTTCGACTGGAAACAGAACGTTTTTGGCCCAGAATTTCTTTGATAAAAGTTACCATTTATATAAGAGAATATATAGATAATATAACATACATATAATCTAGACCTAAATGGCTCAGTAGCAAAGCTTCCGCTTTCGGAGACATTGATATATGTATAGCCTACAGGTATTCCGTGTCTGGGAGTCCCGCTAATGCCGCTAAAGGTTTATCAATTCCTTCGAAAATAACGCGGCCTATACCCAGCAGTGAGACATATGGGCTATGAAAATAAAATTAAGCACGAATATATAACATAAAACAAGTGCATCCTTGCATTGTTAATGCAATCTAAAGTTTACGAAATCAAACGCCAGCCGCAAGAGCGGCGTGTAATTTCCTTCCTTGCGTTATACCGCCCATTGTTTTTGTTCAAGGAAACTGACTGTAACTCGGTATTCGTCAGGTGTAGCGAGGGCTGGTGAGTTGTGATACAATATGATAACATTGTCGCACGTCACCATTGAGAAACACGAGTAGGTATATCGAGTGACGAGCGGAATTGTTTCGATCTGAGTCATTACAGTTATTTTAAAATATTGCACAAACGTGTTCTAAGTTTTCACAATTATTAAAATGTTTAAGTATTATTAATGATTAAAAAGAAATCTCTATTTGCCTTTTAATGATCCCAAAAGCGAGTTACGAATTTTTATTTCATAATGGTAATGAGGTGCAAAGTGGCTAACACAAAGAGGATATAGCTGAAGGTAGGCGTCACCTACGCCTTGGGAAAGGTCTATGTCCAGCAGTGCTTGCCGTAGGCTGACGATGATGATGATAAAAAGCTTTAATAATTATACCAGAAACATCAAAAATGACTTCTATAAACTGTAATTTATTTTGTACAATCGACAGCTTTTGACAATTCGACAAAGGCCTCCTCTAAAGATTTCCACGTCGCTCTATATTTTGCTAATCCTAACCACGTTTTGCCAGTAACTCAGAGACCATCCCAGCGTTTTGTTTGTCGCATTTTGCTCCACTTTCCATCCCTCATCATTAAACAATTAAAATCCATTGATCAACACAAAATATTTCCTATTCTTTGAAATGAACTATAATTTGAATGAATGATGATTATATATAGAAAAATATCGTGGCAATGAATTACGTCAAATTAATCCAGAAAATAAAATGTAGTGGTTTGTGAACAACACGTTGTTTGAAGCCAATGCGATGTTATGACATATTTAAGACGCTTAGCGCATTACCACGGTGTATTTATAGAGGGAAAACAAGAGGTGAGGTTGTGAAGAGCGACATAGGAAACACAGTTTATGATCAGAAGTCAATCGCGGCGCGGCTCGTCGTAAACTGCTCACAAAGGCTCGTAAATATGCTTTATTGTTACCGTTCACGTTCACGTTGAAATACCGGCGGGGATAACTGTTCCGTTTTATTTCAAAAATTGTGACATGTGAATAATACATATATGACATTTAGTTTATTAATTACTCGTCTCACTCCTCGTCTTCCGTTACGGTAGTATAATATCCCTATCATCCTGTCGAAATCCATCTTTCCACTGCCCTTTCCTTTCTTCTCTATCCTTCTATCCACGGCTCGTAGGATTCACTATGACGATTACTAATAAACCTAATTTGTATAAAAATGCGAGAGGAAGGATGAATGAAAAGATGGATGTGTGGAGGAAGCAAAGAAGGTGTGCCGGGATCGTAGCAGATGGAGATTTGTGGTCTCTGCCTACCCCTACGGGAAACAGGCGATATGTATGTATATATATATATATATATATATATATATATATATATATATATATATATATATATATATATATATATATATATATATATATATATATATATATATATATATATATATATATATATATATATATATATATATATATATATATATATATATATATATATATATATATAATAAATACAAGCTTATCCATATCTTAAAGGTCGGCAACGCATTTGTGATGGCTCTGGTGTTGCAGATATCTATGGGAGGCGTTTATTACTTTTCATCGAGTTGTGTGTGGACGCTTGCTGGTTTGTCTCCCTATCCATATAAGAGCATGCCACTGATCATAGTTTTGCCAGTTGACTCTTCGAAGCTAGTTCAAGTCAGCGACCATCAATCACATCGCACCATGGATACCTCGAACGACCAATTCGATTCTGACCGTATTTCCAAGTATATCCTTATGGCTGCGCGATCCTCTCACATCTTCATCATGTGCCCGAGTCTATCCGTTTTTACTTCCGAGATTATGTTAACACCGGACAAAAGCTTCTTCAATTTCAGCATTCTTTTTCCCTTTCCAGTTTCATCATTCCTAAATTTAATTGAAATATTTCTTATTTTATTCAACTCAGTCATAAATTTCTCATCATGAATGTCATATGAAGAGACTATGGAGCGTATCCTATTTTAACTTTAATTTCTTTCAAAACACTACACATCTGTGGAAGCAGCTACTTTCCCAGATGACACCACATTGGGACCTTCCAAAAAGAAACCTAAATACTTCTCAAAGGCCGGCAACACCTGTGGTGTTTCAGAAGTCTATGGGAGGCGTTGATTCCTTTTCATAAGGATAGACGCTTGTTCTTTTGTCTCCGTATTCTACAAAAAAACTCTTGCCATAAACGATGACAGGTAGGTTAACGAACAGTAAGGTTTTACTAGTGGTAGAGCCACACTGCACACGAATAATTTGTCAAGAATGGCATAATATTTGTTTGTAGCATGAATGGGCTGGCTCGCCCGGGAAGTACCACACTCCCGCAGACAACCGGCGTCTGTGGTAGCTTAGCTACCGCGTTTCATACGGTGAGCGGCTGAGTTCTGGAGGCCCAACCCCTTCCTCCCCATCCCTCTCCCCTCCTTTCCTCACATCTCCCCCTCCCCCTCGCATAATTAAACTTTCCTTAAAGGTCGGCAACGTTTCCGCACTGCCTATGGCGCTGCGGATGTCTTTAGGCGGCGTAGATTGCTTTCTATCAGACGACACGAGCTCGTTTGCCTTCCAATCCCATAAAAAGATGGTAACAGCGGATACTTAGAAAAGAAACCCACGACTAGCAATAGAATCTAATCTGTGCTCCGCAATCCGCATGCTAAGCGTGGGCATTCATATGGCAGCACCTCTCACCCCCCTTTCTGAAGAAGGCCAAAGTCCTGAAGTAGATATAGGTATATAATAGACTAAATTAAATAAATAAAACACATTACATCCATAACTCCATACTGGGATTGCCGTGTAGTGTTTATACACACACAACTAACAAGAATTAACACCCAGACTCATTAAATGACCTGAAGGGAATAGGTACACTATATATTTATTCTGATGTCGGAATCGATCCCACGATTCTTGGGGTAGAAAATAATCACATTGCTAATGTGATGTTTTGATCATCAAATACGTATTGACGATGAGTCAATAAAATAGATGACGATGCGTATGAGATCACATCAATTTGTTCTAAAAAATCAGACGCCGAGGGCTCAGCGTAAAAATCAGCGACCTTCTACGCTCCTCTACATTAATCCATTCTTTCCCTAATCAAGTGAATAGGAATTGTTAATTATTAACGAGTTTCCTCATGATTCAATTTTAACGTTCTGGTCAAAATAAATGTTTATCAGCAGACTAAAGTAAAACAGGATATATTAAAACTAAATTTAACATCGCTTGTAAAATTACAAATATTCAATTACTATAATATATGCAGGAATACCCCGACTTACGCTACCTCGACATACGCGAATTCGGAATTACACGATTTTTTAATTTTCACATTTATTTCCTAAATTATTGTTTTATGTAGTCTCCGGTGCCAATTAAACAAACTTTGTATGTCTTTATATGCAAAATTGTACCCCGACATACGCGAATTCGACTTACACGGATAGCGCACGGTCCCACCTATCGCGTAAGTTCAAGGTATTACTGTGTTATAAAATGTTGTAAGAATTCAATTTTAGCAAGGATTAATCTTAGCAATCGACTCTTCAACAGATTAATATTTTCGCAAAGTAACGCCAGACTTCGTTAATCAAAATAATTATATTAGTACAAAAATTGTTAAGGTAAGTTAAACCACAAAGTAAAACACAAAAAGAAAACTAACAATAGAGGTTTATTCAGGATACGGGAATAATAAATCGTGCTTTAAGTCTTTTCAAGTTTACAATTTATAAAAGAAGCGCATTCCATATTGTTACGTTGGTCGTGAGCGTGCAATTCCATCTTCGAGGCATATTTCAAATGTAAATTGCCTTTTGCGGGTTGTAACCTCGCTTTCTTTTTACCTTTAGGCGACGCAAGCGCGCTCGTAACTTTCACAATTACAGGCATGTAGGTATTATAAACTGACAAGTGTTTTCGTATTCTTTGATGGCAATTAATTATAACTATATTGATGTCATTCATTCATTCATTTGAATTAATGGCTTTCAATAGTGCCAAAATAGCACGAATGATTTCGCCAATGTCACGTAGAAGGGAGAAGACACGAAGGAGGTGTATCAGATATTGATATGTCTAGTAAAATATAATAAGATCAAGTATCTATAAATGTTAGCTTGTCACGTTACATCTTGATAAAATGGTGACTAATCTACCAATACCTTTTAAGAACTTTTGCCGTCAACATAAAAAGTTATTGAGAATTTTTTAATATAAACATATACACGCAATTATTTCATTCAATTAAACGCCTTAATCGAACTATTTTATATAATACGCCACCACAATTAAACAATATAACTGATAATAACAAGATTATGAAACTAAAATAAAAACAACGTCACTTTTGTAAGTTGGCGGGAAAAGTCGACAAGTGTTTTATGGTTACCATAAAATATTACTGTACATTTTCTATCAGCTATCTGTTCCTCCTAAAAAGAAAATTTTTATTATTTTCTTATTAAATTATAACCTGCACTACATTTTCTACTGTTTTTTCTTTTATTTACTTTTCTTTTTTCTACATTCCATTAAATATTATGCTTTTAAAAATGTCAGCCATTTTCGGCTGTAAAATATTATTTTATTTCTACACACCATCATCATGTAAACTTTATGTATACCAAATCTCACACTTTTCTTTGATGTCAATTAGTTATAACTATTATGCCAGTGTCAAGTAAAATACAATAATATCAAATCTCTTGAAATGAAAACCAGTCAGCTTGTCACGTTACGTCTTGACAAAATGGTGGCTATTTTACCAAAACCTATGGACTTTTTCAGTCAACTTAAAGTTACGATACACGCATTTATTTCATATCACTTCACTCATACACCTTAATCGAACTATATTGTTGTATAATGAAGAAAAATACAACGTCACTGATGTAAGTTGGCGGGAAAAGTACAAATCCCACACGTCTTCGTGCGCGCAACAAGCTTTAAAAGGGGTACAAAGATTTTTATTTATATATTAAAACATTTTTACATAAGGTGAACAACACTCGAACTTAATGCCATTGGACTTTCTCTCGCAGTCAAGCTGCGGGCGAAACTGAAAAACTTGCTTGAGAAGTGGTGCAACTTGTTTAATAGGACTACTTATATCAATGTAAATACGTAAAAATAGTTAGGTAAAAGGTATGAGATAGGAGGGCAAACGAGCAAGAATGTCGCCTGACGGAAAGCAATCAACGCCGCCCATAGACAACCGCGACACCGCAACGCATATATACTCTATGACATAAAGAAATATTATATATCAAGTTCAACATTATTAATATATACATAAACTCCTTCTATTCTATTTACGTTACTATTTACACGCTTAAGAAATCGACAACAATCTATTTTGTAATTTTTCACAACTCGGTTCAATGGTAAGGGTAACACTTACTTCTGAAACTAGAGGCTACACGATCCTCGCGCACCCGGCCATTTTAATTGACCGACCCATCTTCCCCCTCTGATTGCGGTCCAAAAAGAGGTCTTGACCTGACTTATGGGATCTTTGATTCGCTACTTGCACCTCACTTGTCATCCTGATGAGTCTGCGTTGCAGCCTTCGTTCTCCCCAGTCCCATAAAACAAAGTCCGAATTTTCATCCAGTTATATCGAATTACTTGTTCTATTTTTAGCAGTCTTAGCTTGCAATTTTTCACATTTTCAGAACCATTATTCTTTCTATAGACCGACCAATTGGCTCAGTGGCGGGGCCCTCCGCCCGCGGAGTCAATGGTCGCGGGTTCGATTCGCGCATCGGAATAAATATTTATATGGATTTTTAAATGTTTATTCCGAGTCTGGTAACCCCCCCAATCCACATTTCCATTCCTGCCCCTTCCTTTCTTCTCTATCCTTTCCCTTCCTCTCCGCCAATCCACGGTCTGCCGTGCCAATGGATGCGTGGCTAGAGGCGAGCCTAGTCGTAAGCGTGCCGATCGTCCCGGGGTCGGGTTCCCCCGGGGACTATGGTGCCTTACCTCAGCATGCAGGGCTCTGCTGGGGCTGACCTCCATCCTCCCTTGTGGCTCGTGGGGTTCACTAAAGACGAATTTAATATACCTAATTTGTCGAAAATGACGGCGACGTGGTTCGCCACCCGTCACGTCCTGATTCTTACGAGGGCGAAAAGCGACCAATGACGAGCCGTTTCGCTGCGATGAATGGCAGCGGATGGAGCTTGTGGTCTCTGCCAACCCCTGCGGGAGATAGGCATATAAAAAAAAATTAGGGATTAGGGATAGATATATAAAAAAAAATTATTCTTTGTATTTAAAAAAAGAAGTTATCTTTATTTTATAACACCATTCTTAAAACTTTTGTTAACAATACATGCTGAAAAATGCTAGCGTTTGGGTATGAGATCGTTCATATAAATAAGCCCAATGGAGGACGTTCGATCATGACCAAATAGGCGACCTCTTCTAATATTGCTAACCCAGACTTGGTATATTTTTCTTTTTTTATAAACATCCGCAGTCCCACAGGCAGTGCAGAAACGTTGCCGGCCTTCAAGGAAACTGTCATTATGGGAGGGAGAATAGGGAGGGAAAGGGGAAGGGGAATTGGGCCTCCGGTACTCAGCCGCTCACCGGACGAAGCGCCGTAGCTAAGATACCATTCAGACGCCGGTTTTCTGCGGGAGAGTATTCGTCTGCAGCGTGGCTCTACCACTTATATGCACGTACCACTATAACTGCTATTAAAAGTTGATGGTTTTTTTCATGAATTAGTAAAGTCAACGAGCAAAGGTGTCACCTGATAGAAATAATGCCGCCCATAAGCATCTACAAGACTAAAAGTATCGCAAAAGCGTTGTCGGCCTTTGATAAAGATGTAGGTTTGTAATTAGAAGGATGATTGCCCGCCCGATGTTCTCATCTTTGGGCCCAATAATAAGAGCATATGCAGCTGGAATTTTGCTTTATAAATTATAAAGCTGGAAGTGAAGTTTCCGATGTCGTTACGGTTTGGTCAATACCACTGAAAGTTGAAGCTAGTGCTACAAAGTGAAAATTATGATGATATATTTCTCTAAGTAGGTATTTTAAAGGACGTTTCCCGCCAACTTACATTGGTGACGTTGTATTTTTATTTCATTTTTATAATCTTATATTATTATCAGTTATATATTTTTTAATTATGGCGGCGTATTAGATAATATAGTTCGATTAAGGTGTATAAGTGAAGTGATATGAAATAAATGTGTATATAAATAAGTGTATAAAAATGTCCATAGGTTTTGGTAAAATAGCCACAATTTTATCAAGACGTAACGTGAGAAGCTGACTAGTTAGTAACATTTCAAGAGATTTGATATTATTATATTTTACTTGACAGTGGCATAACAGTTATAACTGATTGCCAACAAAGAAAAAAAAAAAAGGTAGTACTTTGAATTTTAATTACAGATTTGGACTTTTCCCGCCAACTTACATCAGTGACGTTGTGTTATTATTTCATTTTCTTATATTATTGTCAGTTATATTGTTTAATTGTGGTGGCGTATTATGCAATATAGTTCGATTGAGGCGTATAAGTGAAGTGATATGAAATAAGTACATGTATCGTAACTTTTTAAGTTGACTGAAAAAGTCCATAGAAGGTTTTTGGTAAAATTGCCACCATTTTATCAAGGCGTAACGTGATGAACTGACTTGTTACATTTCAAGAGATTGGATATTATTGTATATTACTTGACACTGGCATAATAGTTGTAACTAATTGCCATCAAAGAAAAGAAAAGAAAAGCAAATTACAGATTTATCGCGATTAATATTATAGAACGAAAAATTAATATTATAGAACTTTTTCAACACGAAGCAAAGGAGCTCGATAAACTTTCTATTTCAAATAGGAGACATAACTTAATTAACAAAATAATTTTTTTTGTCGAAGCGATAGGCAAAACTTATAGCGCACGTAAAATAAAGAGAATGATAAAATGCAATGATATGAGCAACCCAAATTGCAAGATTTCATTAAATCATTCCTTATGACTTTTGTATGATGACGTACTTAATTTTTAAAAGATAGATTATATCATTTACCTTTACTAGATGAGCTGAATTTGTTGAGTAAAATTTAATTCGCAGCAAATACTAGACTTGAATTCTACTTGAATAAAAATCGATTATAATACATAAACTTTTATCTTGTCCCACTACAATGTTTATCTCAAACTATTATTTTAAAATTATGGAAGAAGGCAAAATGATTAGGGTGTATAAATAATGCACTCTCTAATCAATACCTGGAATAATTTACAGTAGGATTTAACCTTAGGATAAATTTCCTCCGATCAACATGTTACACTCGCATAGTGTCGACGAAACTAATCCGCAAAAAACAAGGCCAAAAAACGGTAAAACAAAAAATCAGCAAACTGACATCGATTCTATCGCGCCTCGTAAAAAACGAACACAATGCGCTGGCTACGCCACGCGTCCCGCTACCCTCGGACAGAGCTGCTATCTCCCAATTGACATAGTTATAAAACTTCAATACGTTAAAGTTTTAGACTCTGCTGCATATTAAATAGAGTTGCTTTCCTGTTCTATTATTTCACTTGAAACTTTGGCACACTAAATACTATAGATTGACGCTAGCTTGGAATCCGTCGTCAATCCAAGCGACGTTGCCGCTCTTCGCAGGCCAAAACGTTGATTTTCTATGTATATGTGTGTACTTGCGGTACAACTGGCGCCGAATATTTATTGTATACTAACAGAATACTGACGGACGCTTAGGGCGACAGAGTCCCACAGCTTCGGAGTAGAGTTTGAAAATATACTGTGACGCAGGGACAACAAAGCTGACTTTAGTTTGCAACTCATAAAGATGTATCTTTGTAGCAACAAGGGGTTTTTCTATGTGAACGTCCAGGTGGCTATGTATAGGTCGCGTGGCCCGTTCGATACGCGCTGTGAATAGAGTGCAGCTTAAGTGGAATATAATGCGTTTATCGTATTAGTAATTAATTTATCTGTGAAGGTTTTATGAAGGCAAGGCGAGAACAGGCCGATATGTAACATACCTGCTAATTGCACGAGCATGACGCAACTCGTTCGTTTTATCGAATAGCAACCGTTTTATTAATGCAGTTTGTGTAACCACGTGATACCTGTTACTTAAGAATTGACAATTTCTATCATACTTGCAAACGATCGTATATTTTATGTGTTTTGTTTATATTTGATATTGAGTTTGCTGTTGAAAACGAAATGAATTATCAGTGTAGTCATATATCAACATATGTTATGTTTGTTGAAAAAAGTTGTTACAATGTTCGTACAAAAAACGATGTTATCACAAGTCGTTTCTCCACATTTCAATGATAAATATCTTATACCAGATGCAAAAATTGTTCAAGGCGAAATTATTCGAGGTTAAAACGAAACACTGGATGTAAACATTGTTGAAATAAAAGATAAATGAATGTCTAGAAACAAAATTCATTCATGCAAGCTCGTGGGATTCACTTTGACGAATCTTAATATACCTAATTCGTTAAGAAATGACGGCGACGTGGTTCGTCACCCGTCACGTCCTGATTCCCACGAGGGCGAGAAGCGACGATGAATGTGAGTGGAAAGATGGATGAGTGTGAAGGAAGGAAGGAAGATGTGTCGGGATCGTAGTGGGTGGAGATCTATGGTCTCTGCCTAACCCTGCAGGGAGACAAGCGTGACTATATGTATGTATGTAGAAACAAAATCCGACGTTTTTATAACAAGAGACATATTCAATTGAATTTCATAACATGTTTATCAAATACAGAAACATCGTTAACCCTGAAAACACAAAAATAATAAAAAACAAAAAATATACACGTTTTACAAAGAGAAGTAAGCTCGTATGACCAGTTACGTTCACGGTACAATGAAACAATTACCAAAAAAAGAAATTGAAACACATACCTTTTAGGTTCTTTTTACAATTCTTACCTCATACTTCTCCAATTCAGGCAACACTTCATTTTTTATGGGGTAGGTATGAAAACGAGCAAACGTGTCGTCTGATGGAAAGCAATCACCGTCCCCCTTAGACATCTGTAACATCCTACGGCTTGTTTTTTCAAGGTACCATTTCGGTTCAGAATTACCGCTGAAAGAAGCTAATTCCATAGATTGGTGTTGCGTGGAATGAAGTTCCGTACCGTAGATCTGGCGTTGTAGATCTTGCCTTCTCTGCTATAAAAAAATGTTGACTTAAGATTAAGCCAAACAATTATTTTACTATTGTTATTCTCAGATTTATTATTAGAAATCAATGCAATAAATTAGAATCAAGCAGTTTTTCGATGTCTTCATATGAGCGGAACTGCTGATCAGTTCATGTGCCATCGAACGAAACATGTAATAATCGGCCGGCACAATATCTAGAGAATATGACCGGTGGGGTAGGTCTATCCATTTCAGCGTTTGCATAAAGGTTGTAACGGGTTTGGCAACACGAGGCCGAGCGTTGTCATGCAGTATCACTTTTTCGTGCCTTTGCTTATATTGTGGCCGTTTTTCGCGCAGAACTCAGCTCAGTCCCATCAATTTAAGTCGATACCGTTCCCTCGTGATGGTTTCGTTTGGTTTCAACAGCTCATAATAAACAACGCCGACCTGGTCCCACCAAATACACAGCATAACCTTCGCAGCGTGTATATTGGTCGAGCCGACGACGTAGAAGCATGACCCGGTAGTTCCCATGATATTCTTTCCTTTGGATTGCTGCAACGTATGATTATTGTTCATAGGAGTCACGATGCGATAAAGGAAACTTTTCCTTTTTTGCCGCTGAAGTAGATGTTCACAGGCGAAAAAACGCTCATTGTTCCTTGGCTTCAAATCATAAGGATACCAAGTTGCTTGCTTTTGAATCATTCCTAACGCATGCAATCGCTTAGAAATAGCTTACCGGGTAACTCCTAATACTGAAACAAGCTGTTCTTGTGTTTGGCACAGCAACTCCTCCAATTCAGCGTCTTCGAATGTTTTTGGCCTTCTTTCGCGCGGACAGTCGTCAACATCGAAATCACCGTCTTTAAAGCAACGGAACCAATCGCGACACGTTGTTTCACTTAAACAGCATTTCCGTAATTTTTTTAAGATTTTTCTTTGAATGGAATATGAAAAGTAACACTCCCCGCAAATGACGATTATTGAGTACAAAATCAGACATTTTCACATAACTAAAAGTGTATGACGGCCCAATAAAATCATTAACGTGTCAGAGCAATTTATTTGCCACAAGTCTAAGCTTAGTTCATGATGTTTTGGATTAGTCAAAATCGACCAACACTTACTGTTGGAGCCATCTAATGACAAATAGCGAGAACTTAGTTGCGCACCTAATATTGACAAAAATTGGAAACGATGATGGGGAATATCGCCCTTCAATAGCCTAGACTTGCAATAGCTGCACTGCAAAAATCCAAATTAGGGAAGCTGCAACTGGAAATTCCCCATCATCCTTTAAACTATCCAGACTTTCCATAGATTTCTCCTTTTAATTCTATTGTGGTAGTCAAAACCGCTTTTAAAGCATTCATCAGATTTTTTAATAAAGGATCAGAATAGTTTTTCTTTTTTTTAAATTGTTTTAAATGGATATGAATACTTCTTATAATCAAAGTTCTTATAAAATAGAAGTGCGTTGATAGCAATGGTAGGTACATATAATATTTCAATTGATTAGATATATTATTCAAAAGGAAACAAACGTTTTTCTTCTCCTATATAAAACAGCAATTCCATAGGTAAGGACGTAATATTTAAGCGGTTTTTATAACATACCTAAAATTGTATGAATTTCTTTGATTAATTTTTAATGCTAAAACAATCCAAAAAAAAATTTATCGAAATCAAAAATTATCTAAATACATTTACTGCCGATATCGCATCGGCAGTAAATGTATTTAGATAATTTTTATTAGATACATTTTTATTTTGCCTATTAGTACAACCGTTTTGCTGGTACATTGACCTCCCTCATAATTGAGTCTCAATTTTGAGCAATACGAATAATTGATTCCGAAGGTGGTTATTTCAACGCTGAGTAATTTAGTAATTCGTAGGGAACTTAGGAAAACTTAGGAAAGCACTGCCGAATATAGACTAAAATCTCTCCTTAAATTAGGGCTATTGCGGTATATATCTTGTTTATGATATACATATAATACATAATATAAATGTAATAAAATGTTGTTGGATGTATTGAGTATCGCGGACTGATTATTATATTTTAAGTAGACGCTGCCGCCCATATACTTATATTTGCTTCCTTAATCGCCCAGTAAGACACTCACGAAAATAAATTTGTTTATTAATTTTTTTTATGGGATAGGAGGGCAAACGAGCATGCGTGTCGCCTGATGGAAAACAATCAACGCCGCCCATAGACAACCGCGACACAGCAGGAGTCGCGGAAGCGTTGCCGACCTTTTAGGTACGCTTATTTTTTGAAGGTTCCAATGTGGTATCGGTTCGGAAAGACCGCCGAAGGTAGCTGGTTCCACAAACTGGTGATGCGTGGCAAGAAGTTACGAGAGAAACGTATCGTAGTAGATCGCCACTCATTCAGATGGTGGGGATGAAATTTTCCTTTACGGTGAGTTGTGCGGTTCTGGGATTCGGCGGCGGGAATTATTCCAAACAATTCCTCGGAGCACTCCCCATGATAGAATCGGTAAACAATGCTGAGAGATGAGACATCTCTCCGCAGCGCTAGAGAATCAAGCCAATCGGTGAGATCTTGGTTATCGACGATTTCGACAAAATATAATGGAGCTATCAGTTTATATCCCAGAAAACACATACCTTTAACTATCAATTCTATATAATAACCGCGTAATACATACAAGTTTAACTGATCATTTATATTAAATACTTCTTTTCCCTGCCTACCTACTCATGACTCCAGTTTTACCGCCGCTCTAGAGTTACTTTCACGTACCGTTTAAAGAGTTTTATTCTCAGTGCCACGGTAATACATCAATATTATAAGATTTACAGTATTATATCATTGAGTTATTTACTCGATACAAAAATATCTTTCTAAAATATATACCTACGTACAACGTTTGATAGCTGAATATTTTTCTAGATGAAAAACTTCAAATAAGTTCAGCTAATATTCCCGACAAAAGAACAGAATTCTACCAATTTAAATTCTGAGAATACAGAGAACTAAACATCATCATCATCATCATCAACAGCCTGCGGCGATTCCCCAAGAAGCGCTATCTAGCCCTATCTTCGGCTTCACGCATCCAGTATCTCCCAGCCGCCTTGCGCTCTATTTTATTTTTAAATTATGGTTTCACCTAGCAGGGAGACGACGTAGACGGCCACGAAAAAATCCTGTGAACAGTATTATTTCAGTAGAACAATAACTATCAGAGCCGATTTATACTGATTACGTGATGAACCGTACAACAATGACAAACGGCATTTGTCATTGTTTTTAAACATGTTTTTTATTGATTTAACTTTAACGTTAAATCAATAAAAAACATGGTTAAAAACATTTATAGTGTAAAATGGTGAAGTTTACCTTCACAGAATAATTTTGTGAGTTTTAACCCGACAAGATAAAGCCAAAAAAGGACTTCATCATAGCCTTATGCAAAGCTTAGGTGATGAATATGACTGTGGCCGGCAATAATTTCTTTTCATCAGGCAACACGCTTGCTCGTTTGCCTTCCTATTCTATCAAAAACGAAAAAGTAGAAGTATGTTAGTTCAAACATGATATTTAATTTGGACAAAGTTTGGTGAGTTGAGAAAAACCATTACATTTTTAAGTTATTATATTTTGTTAAATTAAAGAATAATTGGACTGTACAACTTACTAGGAGAGCTATCTGCTCTTCAGCCCTTAAACATTGTAAAAATTTGTTATTTCATTTATTTTTTGACTGCATACGACCGAAAAGTTAATCAAATGCCGCAACGGTGCGAGCTGGCAACGTCGCCTTTTCTCCAAGTTAAGGCCGCCTCCCGATAGAAAGCGGCACGTTTCTAATCTGGACGAGCGCGGCAGTCATTGACTCCGCGCGATCTGTGCCCGCTCTTCACCGAACGCCGAACTCACTCACTACACTTGAATTTAAATTATAAAAAGTAATAAGTTTCATTTCTACTAATTATTCTGTGATGCCGGGTAAAATATTTATATTGATTATAAATAGAATACAAGCCAGAAGTTCTGAAGATACTGATTCTTCTTCTATGTCGTCATGCTCTTGGCAGAGCAGTCGTGGTCTTTATTAATAGTTGTGGCCTGCAACAAGACGCCGCTATTCATCCCTCACTTCTTTCTCTTCAAGATATCTACTGATTATTACTCTTACTGATACTGATTCTTTATCTTCATGATACTTATTATCTGATAAGTTACAAATAAGCCCTACCGAATATATTACCATCATCATTTCTTCATAGTACACTAAAGTGTCCTTTAGCTAAAGCGTACCTTTTCCGAGATTTTCATTAATTAGCAAAGGATTTATTCCTAGTGATCTGTAAGTATTATCTGCCCCTCGTAAACATCTGCAACATCAGCAACGTAAAAGGTTCTCGGAGCCATGGCAGCATGAATGGGCCAGCTCTATTAGGAAAGTACCATACTTACTCAGAATAAAGGCGTAGTGGTAGCATTATACTGTGTAACTGTGAATACCAGGATCCAGAGGATCAATTTGATACTAGTTACACTAAAATTCATTACTTTTTTAAATTTGTAATAAGAAGTTAGCAGTACTGTAAAAGACTCAAGAGAGAGGACACGCGAAATAGTTGTTGCGTCACATACGTGTTCTCTCAATCAATTAAAACCACGTGATCAAATCTCAATACAGTCCACACAAGATTCCAACACAACTCCCCTTCCTTTATTTTCTTCTCCCCCTCACATTATTTATATTCTTGCTTAAAGGTAGATAAATGCAGTGTTCTTAGTATTGGGCGAGGTCCATGTGCGTTGTCTACCTTAAAGAAAAGTGTAGAATGGTAGGTAGTTTAGAGAAGTCAGACGCAGACGACTAGATTGAGTTTCGAGAAATCAGCGACGTTGACAGTTGAAGTGCTAACAAATATTTGGACCTTCTAATGTTCCAGATAACTACAGACGAATTATATTTTAAACAACAATTCTTTTATAACGTAAATACAGATTGATTTTTCAAAAAACTGCATCGAATAAGGTTTTTAAGTTTTGATTAAGTCCAATCGGAGACATCTACACCCCGTCAAGGGTGTAGGAGCTAGCCCCGAGGATGAACCCCACTACTCAGACCTACGATCGGGAGGCAACTCCCTCCCGGTCTTTACGCTGCCGTTTCCGGCGGTTTCTAGGCGTTGTGCATCTGGCCAACCCCCTCATATTCGGGCATCATAGCAAGGTAGGGCCAAAGACGTTGTGCATCGCTGTGCCAAAGTCGACGCCGGACTCCATCACGACGACGAACTTATGGAGCAAACAGGCAAGCAGGCTGGCTGCCGTTCCATATTCGGCAATCCGCCCTGCTCCATACTGGGCGAGCGGGGTGGGATCATTAATTGAGTCGCGCAGTAGTGAACGGACATGGTAAAATAGGTACATATTTGTACAGTAGCCTGATGGTGGAACTGTGTAGTTGGTAAGAGTTTGAGGAATCTTCATATTAAGAAACATATATCTTCTTATTCCTTCCAATGGTAGCCGGCGTTGTTCTGGTGTAAAATATATGACGCTAGCCGTTCATCTCTTCATCTCATTCTCTTCCGCATGGGTATCTAGTCGGTTATTCGATCCATCGCGTCGTCCTAATAAAGAATGCCATCTATATTTTTCCTTTTTCCTAGTAATATTGAGTTATGGTTTGGTTTGAGAATTATGGTTCTTTGGTTATAGTTTGGTAGTAAAAAGTATTTTAGGCCGCGACCAAATCAAAGAAGATAGTCTTTCGCGAATTACCACATCTCTGAGAATTGAGTCATTAATAACGTATGCAATCCAAGCCAAAAACATACTCGTATATAACTCGTAATCGTATAATATACATATCTACTCGTAGCTAAGGTTTTTTATGCATATATCAAATTATGTCTACATTTCTCTCTCTCTGGTCGATTCTTCATGTCTGAAAATCCCGATCAGATTCACCTTCACCCAGCGATTCGTTAGGTTCTTCCATGTCATGACAAACTCGCTGTTTTCTTCGTGATTTTCATGGTTATTTTTCCGTTGCCTTCTGCACCAGACATTTTTTTTGGAGTTATTTAGACCCCAAGGCTCGCTGTAGTCTCTGCGACCCGTGTCCCGGTCGGGTGTATGGCTATACGGCCATTGCTCGGTAGCCAGAGCCTCGTCTGTTATTTAGCAGGGTACACCCGGTACCAGCTTGAGTACCGCCGCCGAAGCGCGTGCAGGTGATGTTGACTTGGGCTGATTATTGCCGTTCTCCCCTTACTCTTATATATAAATGCTTAAAATAACATAGTTGATTGAAAATGCCAGTAGATAAGTATTAAATTTGCCTTTGGTAATCTTTTTTTTATACTTTGTTGTGCACAAAACACGACATACAAGAATTAAAAGGAAAGAAGATGTACAAGTGCGAGCTTAACTCAAAATTGAGTTTTCTTCCAGCAAACCCAGGAGTGAAAGAGAGATAGGATAAGCTGTGAGGATAGAAATAAGTGTACAACAACAAAATATAATAATAATATACATAACAATACATACTATATAAAACCATACATATATAAACATATAAATACTAATAATATATAATATAATACTATATAAATAAGAGGATACATATATATATATAATATACACATAAATATATAAATATTTTATACTGAAAGGAAATGTTCTTTAATTCGTCTCTTATATACATCCAGTGAGAGGCTATCATGTATAGTATAGTTAATTATAAACTTTCTCCATAAATACTTACTTTTACATGCACTTTGCGAGACGTTTCACACATTACTCCAAACTATCAAACATCAGAGTGTCAACCTTTAAACGCCGTTCTGGAATTATGGTCGCATTTATAGTTTATTGACTCAACGAAAACGCACCGTCATCGTTTATAATTTGTGGAACAGGCAAAGATTCTTAGAAATATGTATATCATAGTACTACAGTACGCGATATTGGCTACTGTAACGGTATTTATTATTTTAAAATTTTAACCGACAATAGAAGCACCTAATAAAAACGTTGCTTGTTTAGGTATCATCAATACATCTATAATTGTTCACTGCTGGAAATTAGCTTCTCTTTCAATCGAGGCATAATGCCGTAATCCCTTTGGTAGACGGGCGAATTGAGAATCGCAAATGACTTTTTATTAATTAAAAAATCAAATAAGAGCTCAGCTACTAATAATTTGGTCCTTTAGTTGCTTTGTACGAAACTCACAGGTAGAAAGAGGGGTAGGAGTTGCTCTATTCTGAGCCAAGAATCACAAAGCAAATTATATTATATGAATAATATATATATATATATATATATATATATATATATATATATATATATATATATATATATATATATATATATATATATATATATATATATATATATAAATAAATCTATAAATATCGTATCTTCTGTATAATGTATCGTAACTTCTGTAAAAAAATGGAGCAAACAAGCAAGCGTGTTGCCAGGCTTATTTTTTGAAGGTGCAAAACTGGACAAAACCCAGTAAAAAAAATTGTAATACTATTTTGACGTCGGTCATCCGTCAGTGTATTTCCCGGACGAATCGACCTAACTTTGATACTGATGGGAAATACTAATTAGGTTAGTGCTTATTCTACCGCCTCTGGAGTCAATGGTTGCAGGTTCGCTTCCCTCACTCTAGGTATATATTACGAATCTGGGTACCCAACCTGTTCGTCTACGACAAGCGTGGTTGTTTAACGTCCATTCCTCCAGAAATGGGAAGGCCCGTGCCAAGCAGTGGCATATATATGAGATGTAAAAAAAATATCTGCGTTACAGTGTTTCGTTCGGTGTGTGCAAGGATCCTAAGGTCCACTCCAATTCCCTTTACTTACTTATCATCTTTTATTAAATCCTTCATCACTTCCATTATTCTTATATTTGTCTTAAGGTGAATTCGTTGTTACACATTTCTCACTATGCGCCATAAGCATGCGCGTATGAACCGTGAGGCAAAAAAAGGCAAGTCACATCTGCCTCTGAAAGTTATCAAGTGATTGGCCACGACTGCTCTATCAAGAGCGTAACAATTGAGTAAAAAGATGGAGCATAATCAGTAATACTGAACAAAATAATCCGAAACTCGACTAAATTTATAGTAACATCCTTTCCTAAGAAAGCATTTTTCTTTCTTTATTGAGGAATTAAAAATAGTCATTTTGATCCAACTTTATCCACAATGTTTATATTAGCATTAAATAAAAAAGGTTTTTTTATGGGATAGAAGGGCAAACGAGCAAGCGTGTCGTCTGATGGAAAGCAATCCACGCCGCCTATAGACAACCGCGACATCGATAAATAATAAAAATATTTATTTATAATAAAAGTATTTATTAATTTTGGTTTTTTTGTAAATTTAATTTTTTTGCTTTACGGTTTCATACTAGTTAAATTTTCAATTTTAAAAATTCTTTTTCTAAGGTTTTATTACAAATTCTAGCCATAGAAATCGATGCTTGATGGCTTAGTACAGAATGTAACGTAACGCATCACAACGTGACGAAAAACATAACACAATATTATTTTAAATATCAAAGTAAGTTATCAAGCCTCATCAAAAGTCTGTCATCTCCAGGTGGCACGCCGCGGCGACAGAGCGGCGGCTATCGTGGCTCTGATAACGCTATCAGCTCTTATCAAATCTCGCGGCAGCAGCTGCCGGACGGACGCCTTCACACGGCTACGAGGCGAAAACTTAATATATTACACCGTCATATCAGATTACACTTTTGCTTACAACGATGCGTATGTTCTTAAATATCTTTATGCAGTTTTCATACACAGAGATATAAATATACCCTTGCCTCTTGTTCATATTCTAGTCTCTTGTCTTTTTCTTTTTTTACTTTATAAAATACCCATAAACAAGTATTTGCTAATAATAAGTTTTGCCATATACCATAGTAATGAGGTGTGGCTGTATGCATAATGCGTATGGGCAAATTACGTGCGTGTTGTGGGTAGTGTAAGTGTATTGTGTCGACCGACGACCGCCTCCCGCCGCCCTTCACAAGCCCAAAAGTAGATCAGGGAGCCATAGAAACGGTTATGTAATGAAGAAATCTATATCTAGGTTGTTCCGGAAATAGTTAGCCACAAAGTAAATATAATCACGTTTTTCCTAAAACTATTTTGAAATAACAGCTGATTTTATTACAAAACTTCTTAGTGAAAATCATTGGTCACTAATGTTCTTATTTTAAATATTTGTAAGCGTAAATATTTTTTTTTCACCAAGATAACGCGCCCGCTCACAGAGCTGCTAGAAATATGGACTATTTGACATTTTCTGGGATACAAATGTTACCCCACGCTCTATACAGCCCAAATTTAGCTCCGTGTGATCTCTTTATTTATTACAGTGAAAAAAATTCTTCGTGGGCGAAAATTTAACAAAGTAGACGAGGCGGTCGAAGTATTTCGGCAGTTATTTCTCGTCTTCCGCAAGAGATGTTTTTTATATGTTGTGAAGCTGGTTTATCCGATTGCATAGTAGGGGAATATTTTATAAAGCTATTTTATAAATAAAGATTTTTTATATTTCATTTTATTAATAATTTTTGGAACAGCTCACGTATAAGTCACCTACCTACAAATACATATTTATAGTCCATGAAGTTATCAAACTTAACTGACAATGTGCTGGTCACCTTTGTCGGAGCATTGACAACCGATGGAATAGACAAGTGGTGGAGAGGAAACCGCGTCTTGGCAAATTTAGAGTGTAACGCCCCCAGCTAGTTGGAGTGACGATCTAGCAGAGCGGCTGGCAGAAACTAGATGCGTGTAGCCAAGATAGGATAAAAAGGCGGTTTTTCAGGTAGACCTAGTAGCGGACTACCACAGGCTGATTGATGATTTCCAATTTTAAAAACCTTATCTCCTTTTTACAAATAAATCTTATTTAAGGTTATATTAAAATTATTATATTACGATCGTTTTCAAAGTATTACTGATTACCTTAAAGTTTCAGTAACTTTTAACTCACCTCTTAGAATACGCCAACAAATTTGGCCGCTATTTTAAATGACAGAGACAGAGATAAGATAAATACATATTTCCGAGCCTTATTTCTTATATTATTATTATTATTGATATTATAGCAACCAATTCAGGGGCGGCACTTCCTCTGAAAAAATCTTAAAAACGTAAATGTGCTGGACATAAGTGCCTTAAGTCTTCGCACAGTGGCTGGCTAACAGAATGCGTGAAGACGAAGATCGTATTGAATGCGCTTCACAAGGGTAACCTCTGATTAGCATTAGATTGCTGTAGACTATTGATGATTATACAATTATATGTGCAAATTCAGAAGGCACTTTTTTATGGAATATCAGGGCAAACGAGCAAGCGTGTCGCGTCATGGAAAGCAATCAACGCCGCCCATAGACAACCGCGACACCGCAGGCATTTCTTCTTCCGAGTCCAGGAAAAATTTTCTTTCAATATGATTGAAGGAGAATTCGGATGCATTATGTTAGTGATACAATGTAATGAATGAAATGAATGATAAATGAAAAATTATACAATCGACATGGTAAGAAAATTATCAACCTTCTTTTTTCTTTGATGGCAATTAATTATAAGTATTATGCCAGTGTCAAATAAAATATTATACAATATGTCAAGAATCTTAAAATTTACTAGTCAGCTTGTCGCGCTACGTCTTGATAAAATGGTGGCTATTCTATTAAAACCTTCTATGGCCTTTCCAGTCAATTCAAAAAGTGACGATACACGCATTTATTTCATATAACTATAATCGAGCTATATTGCATAATACGTCAACACAATTAAAACAATATAACTGATAATAACATTAGATTACGAAAGTGAAATAAATACACTACGTCACTGGTGTTATAATAAGTTGGCGGGAAAAGTCCAAATATCAACCTTAATTTTTATCGAGTCAAGTAACCACAGACAAACTAAACAATATTGTTGATGAATTTAATTGTCAAATAACTAGCGCCGGGACTTTTCCCGCCAGCTTACATCAGTAAGTGTGTTTTTATTTCATTTCTATAATCTTATATAATTATCACTTATATTGTTTAATTATGGTACCGTATTGTACAATATAGTTCGATTAAGGTGTATCAGTTAAGTGATATGAAATAAATGCGTGTATCATGACTTTTTAAATTGACTGAAAAAGTCCATAAAAGGTTTTGGTAAAATAGCCACCATTTTATTAAGACGTAACGTGACAAGTTGAATAGTTGCATTTCAAAAGATTTGATATTACTGTATTTTACTTAACACTAGCATAATAGTTATAACTAATTGCCATTAAAGAAAAAAAAAGAAAACTAGTGCCCAGTTCAGTTGGCGGGCGGAGGGTGGCGGGGAGAGACGAGGTCTCATGTTATTTTAAGCGCGGCCCGGCCCGGCCCGGCGCCCCGTCATTGTGCATTAGTTGCATCGTCATTGGCATTGTCCGGTCCAACAGAGGCTAAATGGAGCGCGCTTATGACATATGCTGTGTGCGGGGATTATGTATTTGTATTCAAAATAAAACCTATCTATTGTATTAACCGTTATGAGAGTCAAACAAGTAAAAAAAAATAGAGATATATAATCAATCGTTTTTAATAGTTCACTGTTGGACACAGGCCTCCCGTAAGGACATTGTCATGGTACAGCGGTGGGCAGGCTAATGTTCTTTTATTATGTTATGGACCAGGAAGCAAATGAACAGGCGTGTCGCCTGATGGAGAGCAATTGAAGCCCATAGATTTAGCGGTTTACTACGTTTTCGCTTTTTTGCGTCAATTGTATAGATTTATCAAAAATCATATTATGTAAAACAGACTTTACACTGATATGAAGACTTTCTATATAACAAAAACGATGTTAAAATAAACTTAGGAATATAATAGTGGAGCTTTAAAATATATCATCGCTGCGATCAAACAGACGTAAATCTAGCACGTTCACAGAATATAATGCAATCTGTGTTCGTTATAGGCATACTGGCCTTATAAACAAACACTAAGTTTATTTGTCATAAAAAATTTGAAAAAATAAAAAAGAATGATTAGAAAATGTGTTTTAACATTTAAATATTAAAAATGGTTATTTTTCTAATTGTAAATTAAAATAATTGTACATTGGTTAAATCATTAAGGGTCTGTCTGCCAATCAGACTCAGACTCTGAGCCCGTGAGTTGTGTATCCAATAAACCTGTAAAAGCCAATAGTAGCCTATTGCCAGCGTTCATATCTTCGAATCATAGGTAATTCGTCGTTACTCTAAGCTAAGGTAGCAGTGAGTATTACACGATGTTCCAAAACAAAAGCATCCAATAGCGAGCCAGAGAAAAGAATTATAATTTCGCGTTCTTTATTGTTCTTTGCATGGTTTGCTTACAATTATAACTATAATCGAGCAGTGTGTCCTACCTGTACTCTCTTACGACACCGAAACGTGGACGCTAACAGTCAGTCTACTTCACTGAGTTTGTGAGTCACTAAGGGAGCTATGCTCGGAGTTTCTCTGGAAGATATGACTCGGAATGAACAAAGCCGCCAGAGAACTAAAGTCACCGATATAGCCTTTCAAATTAGCAAACTAAAGTGGCAACGGGCTGATCACGTTCGTCGGAGATCTGACAATCGTTGGAGCAGACAAGTGCTGGAGTGGAAACCGCGTCGCGGTAAACGCAGTGTGAGACGCCCCCCGGCTAGATGTTGCGATGATCTGCGCAGGGCGGTTAGCAGAAACTGGATGCGTGAAGCCGACGATCGGGCCAGGTGGCGCTTCTTGGGGAAGGCCTAGGTTCAGCAGTGGACTGCCGCAGGCTGTTGATGATTGATGATAACTATAATACAAGAAAAAAGGAGGGGTAAGGCAGGAAAGAAACAGAACAAATAACAGATTTTTGTATTGGAACATTTGTTTGTTTGATTATTCCAGACGTATTCAAGTTTTTATATGGAGAATCGTAAGATACTTGCTTTATCAGGTAGAAACCATACTATTAGTTACCATACTAGTTCGCCACTTAAATTACGTACAGATAGAACTATGCTATGTGAAATGGTCAAATATCTATTTCTTGTACGAGAATAGAAAATAGACCGAAGTTAAAGGAATGTAACCATTTTCGTATTCTTAGTGTACCATATTAACCCTCTCTCTATAAAGGGCAACACTATAAAATCCTCAAAGTGAAGGTAAACACATCTTGTTTCGTCGTTACAAGTACATATTATAGATTACCTGTCGCAAAGCCAATAAATGATGTTTATTTTTCGCGTTAATTAATTTCACCTTCACCTAGTGTTCGTTGCGCTGTACTTATTTTTTTACACCTGTCGTGACGTTAATTACTTTTAATGGGATTAATGTCTTATTACGAAGCAAGGGGACGAGCGACGGGCTCATATCTGTAATAAATTATGTTTTTATAATTTACTAAGGGTACCATGTATACTAAAGTATTAGTATCATACGCTTTTCAATTGAATCAAAATGACATTCAGTGTGTTATTTTTTATTTTTAAATGAATTTATGTTCCTTGTCTTTATTTTTTCAAAAAAGTTGGTATTTCGGCTCCAGCAGCTTTTTTTGTATGTCCCATATATGTTTGTCTCATTCCATTTCAGGGGAAATGATATATCATTACGCTTGTTTAAGGCTATTTGGGCATCCAGATTTGGGATAAATATGTTCATGCTATATATATATATATATATATATATATATATATATATATACAGGTCACCGGGTCATTTTGGTTCCTAAATCCGACTTTTAAAATAAATAAATTTAAATTAATATTTTATGTTTAATGTAAATTTTGAAAGGGAGAAAAAAACAAAAGTAAAAAATACAAAGAATCTATGAACAATGAACACTGCCTTCGCCACTGCAACGACTACCGTTGAGATGTCAACATAATGCACAGGAAAGGACAAACTATACTTTATAATATGCATATATTTCTTTTACTTAGATATAGTTTTTAAAGACGCCGTAGTTCATAGAATACAGATGTCATTGAATTTTTATTTACGGTACGAATTAGATATAATCCACAGTCAAAGGAAATAAATAGCATGAGGAAAATTGTATGATGGAAAGTAGGTACTCTCTCTCTATATATATATACATACATACATATATATATATATATATATATATATATATATATATATATATATATATATATATATATATATTATAATATATATATATAGTATATACTTTATATCCTGTCCTTTCCTGTGCATTATGTTGACATCTCAACGGTAGTCGTTGCAGTGGCGAAGGCAGTGTTCATTGTTCATAGATTCTTTGTATTTTTTACTTTTGTTTTTTTCTCCCTTTCAAAATTTACATTAAACATAAAATATTCATTTAAATTTATTTATTTTAAAAGTCAGATTTACAAAGCAAGTTGACCCGGTGACCTGTCATACACGTATAAAGATTACAATTTATAAATATGGGAGTTGTTACTTAACGTTTCATTTAGGTATATGAATGGTTAAACACCATAATAGAACAACGGTTAAAGGATTGGCGAGGATTGCCTTTTAAATCCATTAACCGAAATTAAGTCTTCTATGGAAATTCAGCATTTCAGGAAATAGATAGTTTTCAAATATATTTTAATGTTACTTTATAATTAACGAAATTGATACTTGAACAAGCGTGGTAGTTAATGTATAATATGCTTTCAAAATCTAAAAAGTTGAAACAAAAAAATTTTTTATGGGATAGGAGGGCAAACGAGCAAGCGTGCCGCCCTGATGGAAAGCAATCAACGCCGCCCATAGACATCCGCGACACCACAGGGATCACGGAGGCGTTGCCAGCCTTTAAGGAATGCGTAGGCTTGTTTTACACAGTGCCAATATAGTATGAATGTTTTAATAAACAGTATTTAATAACTCTAAAAGCTTAGAGTCTGGTTACTTCTCACTAATCCGCATTGAATAAGCGCGGTAGATTAATGTCCATTCCCCAGACGTGTGGAGGCTCGTACCCAGCAGTGGAACATATATGAGTTCTAAAAAAAATGGTTAAATAAGTACGTAAAAATTAATATGGGTGTTTGTTATCAAAGTCAACGACTTTTCTAACTATCAATCTCAAGTGGCAATGAGCTGGTCACATTTGTCGAGATTCGACCACTGTTAGATTGAATGAGTGCTGGAATGAGGACCAGGAGATCTTAGCAAATAGTATGGACCGTCACTCGGCAAGATCCAGCGTGGTGGTTGGCAAAAACTCTGCCTGTGTGTCTGGATGCCTGTGTCCGAAGTTCGGGCTAAATAGCGCACCATTGGCTTACGCAGGGTGGTGACGAATATTTCTAACATGATCATAATAGTTCTCATGTAATATCTTACCTTTCCGAATTATCATCGAACAAGAACATTAAGTTGTACAATTGTATATTGCAATGCAATAAAACAATAGCAGTTAAAGTAGAAATAACGTCAGCTTTTTTACATCAGCCAGTGTACGTAAGTGAATCGATCACAAAGTGTCTAGTCACAATTGCCTCCTCTATTGGATCAATTAGCCACCTAACTGGTAGCGCGCACGTTCGCCGCGCGCCTCTCCGTTCGATAACATCTTTTGTCTTCGTCATCGTGCCCTCTCAATAAAGGAATAAAACTATTTAATAAGAAAATAATACTACCATTAGGAGCTATCCAAGCGTTACGTGTACTGTTATTACTGTAAGTCCTTTGGGTTATGGATTTTTTTTATTACAAAAGGTACAGTTACAGACTACAAATTAAATAAAATATTAGATAACGAACATGCAAAAGAATTTAAGGTACACCTGAAATCCAGTTAGAACTGTACACAACAATTACAATGAATATTTAACAATAACAATATGAGGGACTTATCATTTCATTTATATGTATAATTAGGTAGACAAACACTAAAAAAAGAAAATTAAGATGAGATAAGAATAAAGTATTTCTTGTATTTTTTTGTATGTAGTATGATATTCTCAGCCCTAGGATTTCTAGATCTTCAAAAAAACTCGCAAGCAAAAGGCAAGCAAGTTGCGGACTGGGGATAATGATATGCCACCTAGCCCGATCTTTGGCTACACGCATCCAGTCTCTGCCAGCCGCCTTACGCAGATTGTCGCTCCATCTAGCAGGGGGGGGGGGGGCGTCTCACACTAAATTTGCCGATTCGCAGTCACCGCTCCAGCACTTGTCTACTCCATTTCGGCTGTCGATTTTTTGATTCTCGGATAAACGTGTCTATACTATTTACGTGGACCATTTCCTAGCATAAGAATTATGAGCTTAAAAGAGTAATAAGTATTAAAAACATTGCTAGTCTTCATACATTTTGAATAGTATTTGTCTTTTAGATTTAAAAACAGTTGAAAAAATTAGCGTAATACAGAAAACATACAATAGAGATAAACAATACCAAAAACAAGATTTAACAAGAATCACCACGCAGTTATCAGACGTAAACCAAACTATAAAATCAACAGTAGTTGTTAAAAAGACAGTGATATGGAGGCAGTCGCCCCCTCTCCGGTGGGTACACAGTAACAATACCCGCCGGAGCCGTGCGACCAGTCGATGCATGGAGACGCAATAGGGTTGTCAAAAATAGGAAAATTATCGAATAATTTTCCTATTTGTGAAGATATTTTAAAAATACTAACAAAGTCCTTGTTGACCATTTCAATGGGTCACCGCTCGGCCAAGTACAACGGCGATCTACTTAGGGCGGCTGGCAGAAACTGGATGCGTTTAAGCCGAAATAGTCCAATGGAAGATACAAACTCACGAAGTCAAATAGTAATCCCGATCATTATAAACTAACGTTACTCTTATTAATTATTTCCTACTATATATACCTAAAGTCTTTAATTACGGTCGAGCAGATTGGCTGCTATAATTATACATCGACTGGCATTTGCTTTTCACGAGATAATTTATGATTTTTTACAAGAAAATATGCTTATTATGTACATTAGAAGTGCCATTTTAATCGGGAAAATTACACAAAGCAATTAATAAACAACACAAAATATTAAGATATTGTAAAATAAAGATTTGTTTTAAATTAAAAATAAATAAAGATCTTGTTGCTTTTAAAATACACAAAATTTGTATTATGTATTTCTGCTGCTATATATTCCTGCTTCTCCCGGTATGGGTCTTTGCTTCTTCCACGTTTCTTCTTCAGCCATCTCTATTCAGGGAAATGCGCTTTCAATTGGTTAGTCCTTTCTGCTGCGGTATCTAGTTGTAATGACTTCAGATGTTCCTTATTCAGCCATTCCATCGAGATGAACTGCCCATCGCTACCTCTGCGCTTTTCAAAATCGAGCAATGGTTTCATTGCCTATCAGACAATTCAGTGTGTGGTTCATACGGATGCGATATATCCATTACTTTTCCTTACCGCTCTGAAGATTTTTCGTAGTATTTTCCACTCGAAAATGGCAAGCTGATTCTCCTCTATTTGAGTGCCTTAGTTTCGCATTCGTATGTTCAATAGGTCTTGTCATCGTTTTATAAGTTGGCTTGCAATTGTTGATGATGATCAGTATCAATATCCTGCGGCAGTCCACTACTGGACCTAGGCCTCACCCAAGACACTGATGATTACGTAATAAAGGTGAAATCTTAGTGTGGGGTGACAATATATATTAGTTCTTTATACCTATACTTACTATGTATTCTGTCAATCGTGCATATATTTTCATATTTGTGAGTAGTAACCCTAGAGGCGAGGCAAACTGCTATTGCTTGCGCAACTCTTTCCGCCCGACGGCGCGTGCGGCACGGCACTGACTCACGCAATCGACTGACCGAGTCGACCACCTACCACCAACCACCGACCACCAACGCGACACATTACCGCTCCGTTCGTCAAAAACACCAATAGCCCATGTTTTATGTTTGCACACATTATCTAGTATGACGATGGCATGATACGATCGTTGTGTTAGTTTACGGCCCAGACAACTTCCGGTATGTTTTACATACATACCTATGTTGTATTTTGTAAACAGGGCTTTGAATTAATACTTATTTAATAATAACATAATGGGACAACAATTAGGGAAGATAGCCCTAACTGTTTCCTATTCAAAACAAAATAAAAATTTCATTTCTTGTAAAACATCGTATTTTTACGATATCGAACGTTTCAGAAGCTTTGATAAAACCTATAAGGACAATCAAAATTTTGGATTATACAAAGCTTTATTTCGCTATTCATAATTTAATTATAAAAACAATGGTTAATTGCTTGAATTATACGCTTTATCTCGGCTCTCCGGCAAACGTGACTAACATATCACTTCACACACTCTTGGAGAACTTGGAGTCGGTGATTTTGATCCTCGGATGGACGATCCTATTTCTTCATTGCGAAACATAACCACCAGAAAATAAGTTTGCTCTAAAAGTAGGATCGAATGGATGTAATAGATGAACCAATAATAATTTTAATGACAATATAACAGTTTATTAATAATTTAATGATATGTAACCATAAGTGACTTATGTATTTAGATCTTTATGTGTCTATACGTGTATATAGTTTATGTAAAATTGACATTATAAAACAAATAAATAAATAATAAATGAAATTTGTACGCCATAAGTGGCAACGTGATGGAGCTTTTAAACGTCTTTTTTCATCTTATTACACCTCATATTGTGCAAATAAAGAAATATTATTATTATTAAAAAACTCTGAGTTCAACCTTCGCCATAGCTTTCTGTAACACTTTAAGCTTTCTACACAGACGAACTTTCAGTAACCAAGTTTTGGCATCGTTAGAGAGTAGAGTCAACACGCACTGACCGTAAAGTTTCCTTTAATGCTTATATTTTGTAATTATGGTAGTCATCTATATACCGTACACGTTTACTGCAAAAATTATTCTTCTTTCAACAAGATACTAATAAGGTTTCCCTGCTGCTGAAATGCACATGAATGTTTACCAAAACGATGACTGACAATTTTCATACTAGCAGGTCCAAAAACGTGGCGTGTCTGTTGCACAAAATTCGGCACAGCAGCGGTGTTCCTTGCATGTTTTGTCTGCTACTTGTCTTTCCTGTAGTTCTTAATACGGGAAATACTTAAAAAATTACGCAATGTTTAAAGACTACATTTTCTTATTTTTTGGTATTTAATTTAAAGATGAGTGTTTATATTTAAAAATTAAAAAAATGTTGGTATTTTTTGTCCCTTGTAAGCGGGGTTATTACTTGGTTTTAGTCACTGAATTAGTATAATACACGAGGTGACTATAATTGGTTGTTTCCTTTTTGCTCGTTCCCATGATTAATATATGTATTTTTTTATAACAAAGAAGAAAAACGAATATGCGGATCAGCCGGTGGTGAGTGATCACCTCAGACTATAGATGTCCGCAACGCTGGAAACATCTCAGATGCGTCGACAGCCCTTACTTGATACTACCATAATACTAGGTATATTTAATTTACCTGATTGCCAACAAATCGGGAAATATTAATGGAATGGAAGGACGTGTACGTTGAACATTCTACAGAATAGGAGTCCACAGTAGATAAAGATATTTTTTTTTTTGGGGAACTTAGGTAAATCAGCTAGCCAATCACTTAGCGGTGAGCAATCACCGCCACCAATTAATATATGCAATACTAAGAGCATTTGCCCAGCACTCAAATACTTAGCTTACCTTAAAATAAGGATGTGAATAATGGGAAGGGAAGAAAGAAGTTAAAAAAGGGGAAAAGAATTTGAACTCCGAATCGACATGTGAAACGCGATAACACAGAAAATGCTACCACTTAACGTGGTACTAAAGTTTGGTACTTCCCTATTGAGCCGGTCTAATTATGATACTCCTTGAGAAAATTCAGGGCATTTTAACAGTTCTATCATATAAGCTACTTAGGTTATTGCCGAACAATTAGCGCCTAAATACTTGCGCGTTTCGGCATGAGCTGGTTTTCTTGACTTGAAAGTTATCCAATATTATTATAATATTAGTAGTGTTATAATATTAGAAGTATTCTTTACGATGAAGCATTATAAATGCGTAGTATTAAAATGACGCATATCCTTTTAACCAAATGCGTATTACTCTAAACGACGCCACTAGTCGGTAACTGCGTTCTTAATTTATTCTATGGTTGTGTTTTATTTTACTACTCAAATACTATTTGCGTTTTAAAATTTGTGTGTTATGATGTATATTTTCCTTTTTATTACTCGTTAGAAACAAAAATCAAACATTGTAGAGAAAAACAAACGCTTGGAGTGTAGAAATGATGATAAGTTCTGCGTTTAGTGGTAAAGATAAATTAATTTATAATAAAACATATAATATGAGATGTATTCACACTTATTAGTTGTGTAATCATCTGGCTATATTTTGAGTTATAATTATTACGTTTTTCTCACAAAATAAACAACAAAAAAAAGTTATACCGATATAACTCTGTTTGTTATTTATCTATTTATAAAAAAGAAAGTAGCGATAATTTTAACTTTAGTAGAGTTCATGTTAATCATTTAAACCTATTTTAATGAGACACTGTCTAGGAAAAGTATTGCCGATCTCATGATCGTAAGCGCAATTTCTAACCCAGCGGTTCTCAACCACCATTTCGCGACACATTAGTGTGTCGCATGCTCCCGTAAAGTGTATCAAGATTTACAAATACGATATTTGGGTCTTATTTTTATTATATGTGTTTATATGTTATTTTCTGAAACAATAAAAAATTCGTTTAACATATTAATGATGTAAAATTTAATAAATGATGTATAATTCGCGACACCCTTATATGCGTATGCATATAAGGGTGTCGCGAATTTGTAGACGAAGGCGTCGCTGGGTATAAAAAAATGTTGAGAACCGCTACTCAACCAATAATGCGATTGGCGGATATATTAAAAAATATTAACCGTCATGAACTTCTTATAAAAGTTCACTGTTTGCCCCAGTCGCCACACTGGGCGAGTGAATTGGCGACGAAAAAGTCTAAAGTTGAGTATGTTGCACCCGGTTCATCATGCATTGAATCTTAAACTGCTTCTACTATTTTCTGAAACGATTTGTGACTTTCTTGGGTTGATAGAGCTGTTTTATTCTATAGGAATCTACCACTTTCGGAGTCAATGGTAATGGAATCGATTCCTGCAATAAAATAAATAGAATACATCTATTCTAAACAAAAAACAATACTACTCATATCTTAAAAGCCGGCTACGCATCAGTGATGCCTCTGGTCTTGCAGATGTTTATGGATGGCGTTAATTGCTTTCCATCAGGTGATACGCTTGCTCGTTTGCCTCCCTTTCCCACAGGTATTTACTGGTAGGGTCTGGATGTCTGTCTATTTCCCTAGGAATAGGCTAGTCCCGCGTCCAACATCGGACATACTATATGGACTGTATGAAAATGTCCAGTTCTTTCCAGGTGGCGGGCGTGACTGTCTCACTTTCAATATTAATATCAGCCCACGACAGTCCACTGCTGGACAAAGCCCTGCCTCAAGGTGTGCAACATAGCTCAATCTTCGGCTACACGCAACCAGTCTCTGCCATCCGCCTTGTGTATGTAGGTCGTCACTTTAGTTAGCAGGGTCCCACACTACGTTTGCCGAGACGCGGTCTCCATTGCAGCATTCGTCTACTCCAACGGTTATCGGATCTCTGACAAACATGTCCAGCTCATTTTGTTTTGCAGCTTTAAGGTGGACCACCATGAAAGCGAAAAAATTGCTGATAGGCGAATGAGTTGGTGTTAGCCTTTGCTAGAGGGTCGCAAGTTTAATGATATAGCCTAGCTCGTGAAACTCGTAGCGAAAGAGAAGGAAAAGGCTGAATTGTCTGCAATAGATGTAAAAGCCAATGATGATCGTGATGAATTGTTACGTTTGTATTGATGATGAAAGTTGAAGTACAGCGTGGAGAACATAGAAAAACTAAAGAAACTGTACACTTAGAACCCAATTTATATTTATATCAATAGGCTAATATATATTTTTATGTTTATTAATTAATTGTACGTATTGCCTCACCACGGAACATTCTGTATGCTGCGTAGTGAGGCAATACATAACACAACAAACTAATTCCGCTCGTTGCCCGCTCGAATTTCCGAAAACTCGTACGTTTGCTTGTACGAAGTTGAAAGCCTTGACGACATTCCCCCGCGTCTCACTCGGCCCAAGTTAAATGGCAATTTGTTTTTTTCTCGCCAGCCGTGGATTCTGCGAAGCGCAAACTGGTCGGGCGGGCCGCGTGCGAGTTTTTTCGGCGAGCAACACCGGGCCACGCATGTTCACTATGCGGTGTTACCAGGTTTTGATGGCTACAATTTATTTAGGCAATTCGGGTTATTAATAGGTATAAGCAAAATAATTCAATACCAGGAAAGAAACATTTGTGGGCTTGGAACGAGCTCTAAAGTTACCATACATAACGATAATTTGTCTGTTATTCTTGAAATGCCAAGGAAATAATTTGTAGTAAATAAAAACCATTATGACATTTTCTTGAAGGAGAAAATAAATTATATAACCAATTAATATAAGCTTGTGGGTATGCTTGTTTCACAATGGTATGACCGTCACCGGTCGATTGTAATCTCATCCCTTTATTATATATCCCCCTTTATTAGCCGATATTATTATAGTTTTCAGGGATTTCGTCATTCATTCTTCAGAGCCTTAAAACGAAACTGGTGCACAATTCTCTCGCCTATACCTCCTACTCCTTTACGGTGTCCAAACGTAGACACTAAAAGTCTTTTTGATTTACTCTCTAACTCAGAGTCGGTAAAAAATTGTGGAGACGACTGGTTATACTTAGAGTTTCTCTGGGGAATATGATTCAAAACGAAGAAATCCGCTGGAGAAGCAAAGTCGGCGACTAGCTGTTCCAGTTAGTGAACTGAATTGGTTGTCCAGGCACTAACAATTGTTGGAAAAGACGAATTTGGCGAAAGCGGATAGGCTATTTTAATGCTCTACTTTATATTATTTTAGTATTAGCATTCTGTTCCGCTCAGTTATTACTCGCTTATTGCTACTTCCCTCTTAAAACTTACCGATGATTGAACTCACCGCGGTATAACATACATACATACATATTGTCACGCCTGTTTCCCGTAGGGGTAGACAGAGACCACAGATCTCCATCAGCCACGATCCCCGCACACCTTCCTTGCCTCCTCCACACTCATCCATCTATTTCCAACGATTACTTCAAAATCACATTTAATAATAAAAACTAAAAAATTATTAGAAAAATATCGAAAACGATTTCACTATTTTTACCAAATTACTTATAGGGGCTGCCGCCTACGGATTTAAAGATTGCGGGTTCGATTCCCGCAACGGAATAAATATATGTACAACCTACAAATATTTTTACTATATTTGGTTACACCGCCAATCCGCATTAGACAAGCATGATGGATATTTGTCCGTTCCTCCAAAAATGGGGAGGCCTGTGCCCATTAGTGGGACGTATATGAGCTGTCAAAAAAAATACCAAAACAAGATTAAAATTTTATTATTACTAAAAACTAAACTACAACTTACTTATTTCTTGCGTTATTTAGTACTAACTGTCTTAGTTATAAAAATTGTCCAGTTTATACGGAAAGACTTGTATATTTTATGAATTAAAACAAAAACATTTCATGTTCTAAAGGTCAGATCAGACATTTCAAAATAATAGATATTCCGATTTTATTAAAGTCGTATGTACCTAGTTAAGATAAAATGTATGCTACATGAATTAGAAACGATTTTACTCTAGCACTTAAATGTAAAATAAATATACCCACCATTTAAGGAAGCCCAGCTGTTAATGGCAACACTCATACTCAGCTAATTGACAGCCGCCCGCAGCATACTAATGGATGAATTAAAATAGTTTTATGGTCCATAAACGTTTCTCAATATCTCTCGTGGCAGAGTGGACGCGGTTGGATGTTTACGGTTACCGAGAAATTTGCACGAAATTAAACGTGGGACGATCGGGCGAAACACGCATTGGTAAATGTTTATAATGCTTAGGCGAATGGCGGCTGTTTGACTTTTTAATTAGTTTACTTAACCTTTAATTGCGGTGCATAGCAGAATAACGGCATAGTCACCGTCAACTTCGTATTAAATCAAAATATATTTATTTATGTAAGCGGCAGGCAAATAAGTGAGCCTGCCACCTTATGGTAATTATCACTGCCACCCTGGCACACATTAAAACACAAGAAGAATTTTATAAGTATTTGAAGAGGAAATAATGGGTGGAAGAAGAAAGTAACCAAAGGGGAAAGGAAATGGCCTGATAAAATTTTAGCATTTGTGTCTACTTACTACGTTTATCGTTGTTATACTAGAATTTGCTGATTAAAAAATACGTTCACAGTGTATTTTAACGAATTTTATAATCGTTATATATGTTTATACGATATAATACATTCCGAAAAATTTTAAAACCCCTTTTATTGATTGATTTAAGCGACATGAGTATGAAATATTTTTAAGCTGAATATTTTTTGTTTCAAGTCACTCAAGTATTATTTATGATTTCTTGTCAATTATTTGACACTTAGTATAGACTGTTAGACATTTATAAACTCCTTTGCAAAAAAAACGGGCACCTTAAAGTCATTGGCTTTTCTATGGATAATATTAATACTTTTAGTATGTCATCATCTAAAAATGTATTTTTTTTTATTAGAACTTTTTCAACACTTAAATCGGTGTTTTAATTAATGTAAACAGAAATCCGTGTGAAAATGGACTTTTTATGGACATAGTGAAGTTAAGGCTACGAGTATTTTATGGCACTTTAAATAAAAAAAGACATTAAAAAATAAAAATTAATAACGAGTATGACCTCCTCTTGCAATAATTAACGGCATGTAATCGTCTTAGCATGCTTTCCACCTGGCTTTTGATGGTGTCCTGTGGAATGTGTTTCTATTCAGCCGAGATCGCACGGAGCTTAAACCCTGATGTTTTCTGGAAGCAGTTGGTCAGATCGTACTCGCTATTTTAGGAGGTCGCAGACGTGCTCAATGGGCTTAAGATCGGTGCTCTAAACGACAAATACCGACCTCTTGCATATAACCATCTACGTCGCCAGAACGGTGGGCCCGAACATTATTATCCATGTAAATGACATCTTCACCAATTACAGTCAGTGCGGGTTGTGCATGTTGACATTTCTGTTATGTACCTTTGCGCATTTAGTGAGTTCTTCCATTTTCAATGAATACTATCTCGGTACGATAGTTGGAAGTTATGCCCACCCAAAACATAACAGCTCCTCCACCATAAGAGGTGATTTCCTCAAAACAGCATATCGCTCCCCTGGTATTTGTAACACTCACCGACGTCGGTCCTCACAATGCAGACGAGCTTGTGCCTCTTCGGAGAAGAGCACACTACTCCAGTTACCTAGTGTCCAAGATAGACAATTTCTAGCGAACCTCAATCAAGCAATCCAGTACTCACGGAGTAACTTGGGAACCTGTGCTGATCGTCGACTACATATATCAGCCGCTAAAAGTCTCCTTCTCACAGTCCATAGGCTAACTTGTGCTCCGCATACCTCTTCAAGGTTTCTTTTCATGTCTATATAACTGCATTTGCGTTCCTCAGTCACTATAAAGCGATGCCCTTTGCGCCTGAGTCATTATAAAGAGATGGTCTCGTGGCTGTGTGCAAGAACCTTGCCTTCTCTGAATGGAACGTATCGCTTCGTATCGAGTCCAGGTTCTTTGGGCGGTTGAACGACTCACGTTTAACCTCTGTGAGACGTAACATTGGTTACACACACACCACTCTTCCACCAGCGCCATAATTTTACTAGCTCTTATTGCTTTTTCTGCTCTTACAATAGACACAAAGACATCTGTTTTAGGTCACAATAAGGCAGGATGATACGACAAAAATAAATTATTCTATTAAAAATAACAAGAAGTCAGTTTTAGTTGCCTGGTATCCTTCTAACAAAAAACCCGCGATAAGTAAGTAAATAGTCATAAAATAAAAAAGGGATTACATTTTTAAAAAACAAAAGCTTCAAATGTGGAACTTTTTTCATACCTTGACTCTTTATTAACTACCCGTAACATAATTTGGCTATTAAAACTTCTTTAGAACTAAATTGTCACCAATAATGTAGAAAACCAGAGCAGGCTGGGTTTCGAGGAGGATTCGGCACCATAGACCATATTCACACAGTGCGGCAAATTATACAGAAAACAAACGAGTATAATCAGCCCCTGTGCTTAGCATTTGTGGATTATGAGAAGGCCTTTGACTCCATTGAGACCTGGGCTGTCATGGAAGCCTTGCAGCGGTGCCAGGTAGATCATCGATACATCGAGGTATTGAGATGTCTTTACAATGCCGCCACGATGTCCGTTCGAGTACAGGGCAGTCAAACAAAACAAATCCAGTTGTATCGCGGTGTGAGACAGGGGGATGTCATATCCCCGAAACTGTTCACTAATGCACTGGAAGACGTTTTCAAGACGCTAGACTGGAAAGGACGAGGCATAAACGTAAACGGTAAGTACATCTCACACCTGCGTTTTGCCGATGATATCGTGATCTTGGCAGAATCGCTAGAGGAACTGCAAGGGATGCTGAACAGCCTAAATGAATCCTCTCGACGAGTCGGTTTAACCATGAACTTTGATAAAACTAAAGTCATGGTCAATGATCATCTGGATCCACAACCGACCGTCGTCAGTGGTAAAACTCTCGAAGTTGTCCAGGAGTATATCTACCTCGGGCAAGTCTTGCAATTGGGTGGAGACAACTTCGAGAAAGAAGCCGATAGAAGGATTCAGTTAGGCTGGGCAGCATTTAGGAAACTCCGTCCGGTCTTCTCGTCGCCCATACCTCAGAGCCTGAAGACGAAAGTCTTCGACAAGTGTGTCCTACCCGTACTCTCCTACGGCGCCGAAACGTGGACGCTGACAGTCCGTCTGCTTCATAAGCTCAGAGTCGCTCAGAGAGCTATGGAGAGAGCTATGCTCGGAGTTTCTCTGGTAGATATGTTTCGGAATGAACAAATCCGCCAGAGAACTAAAGTCACCGACATAGCCTTTCGAATTAGCAAACTTAAGTGGCAATGGGCTGGTCACGTCTGTCGGAGATCCGACGATCGTTGGAGCAGACGAGTGCTGGAGTGGAGACCGCGTCTCGGTAAACGTAGTGTGGGACGCCCCCCGGCTAGATGGTGCGACGATCTGCGCAGGGCGGCTGGCAGAAACTGGATGCGTGTAGCCGAAGATCGGGCTAGGTGGCGCTCCATGGGGGAGGCCTATGTCCAGCAGTGGACTGCCGCAGGCTGCTGATGATGTAGAAAAACAAAACCGCCCGTTTTTTGCAAAGGAGGAGGTGTACAAAGCGCGATAGCCAATCTACCACTCAGACGCCGGTTTTCTGCGGGAGTGTGGTACTTCCCCGGGCGAGCCGGCCCATTCATGCTACAGACAAATATGCTATTCTTGACAAAGTATTCGTCTGCAGCGTAACTCTACCACTGAAAAAATATATACCTAATGTTAAAAGGTTTTCCTTAGTATAATGTAACCGAACGAAAAATGAACAACCATTAAGTTTTGCATGAAGTAAGTGGGGTAAGGAAAAATTAACTAACTTTTCCCTATGTATAAATACAAATTGAAAAAAGTAACTTTTGCTTTTTTTTAAATACAATATACTTGATGTTTTTTCCACCAAACAAAACTATCTGACGATAGTAAATACAAAAATAGTGTGTTTTTGTGTATAGATGCAAATGACTAGCCAATTGTCAGGGTCGACCTCCAAATCGAGGCAAAATGCAGTTCCACAGAGACGAGCACGAGATCACCTTGAGTGATAGACCGAATTAATAGCGAGCTGACCTTTACCGTACGGAATCATAATATATTCATTACCAAAATAAGTAAACAGCCACCCGAAGAATAATAGTTGCTAAGATTTACATAAACCGATACGGTACTGCAAGATAAAAACTTAGAGATCGACTAAATGACATAACTTTTTATGTATGTAATATGCTATATGTAAAAATGATTTACAATTTAATATTGAAAGACAATTACAATTTAATAATGAAAGACAATTTCCATCATTAGAATGTAATATCATAAATTAATTTACTAACAGACGCTAAAACAAATAAAAAAAAACTAACTAATTTTGATGGCGCAGCGACCCAAAATGGATCTTGGCCTCCGAACAGATTTTATGCCACTGTGCCTTGTCCAAGTCACCCTCCACCATGTCTTTCTAGGTACCTGGGGCGCCCCCAGGAATTCCACCAGTTGGGCGACCCACGAGCGCTCTCTTGACTGTGCTATCCTTCCCCATCCTCTCAACATGGCCCACGCAACAAAGTCGGTGAGCCTTAGTCTCTCCTATTACATTGGGTTGGGCCACCAGATGCTCGACTTCGGCATTTTTATGATTGCGTCAACTGCCATCATCTCTTTTGGTTAGAGGACTCAGGATCTTTCGGAAGACTTTTCGTTTTGCAACTAGAATTTTCTTCTCTTCCTTTAGCTTTAGTACCCAAGCCTCACAGCCATACGTTAGATAGACCGAATAATCGTATTACAGATAAAAAAATATTATAGAAATATAAAAAAATAGCATATTTTAACAAACTATTATATAAAATAAAAACTAAGTCGTCAACCAGTGTTTTCTATATATCTGAAAATATGTGGCCGCTCCGACAACAGACCACATAAACAGCTGAACACTTCTCAAGCCACTCCCATGTAAACTCCTTACATCACTTGTCGACTAAGTGGTTCACTATGAAACAATCAAATCGAGAGACGATGGAATGATTAGAGAGTAGAGAGTAGTTTTTTCGAGTAGAAGTCGTGAGGATAATTTCCACTACTCAATGCATCATCATCAGTTTGATAAAAAATATTGTTATCTGTACTCGTAATACGTCACACGATGTGGACGGATCAAATAACGAACGCTCTCAATAATTCTTTCGTCTTCTCCATGCATTAATGTAGAGGACACATTAATGCATGGAGAAGACAGCCGTGAGGGATGAATGACGGCGTCTAGTTAAACAAGTCACCACTATATAAAACAACTGTTCTGCAAAGAGCATGACGACCTAGAAAAGGAAGAAGAATACGTAACAAAAAAAAATAGAATTATTGTCTTTCAGTTACATTCATGGTGTTGTGAGAATTGTTTCTATTATCTCAACAAAATAAAATGTAACAAAACTACTGCAATCGCTCGTCACACCGCGTGCGTAGGTCAGGGTTATGAGGTAGAATTAGTTCTTAGGATCTTAGAATATCCTGTAATTAAATAATGAAAAAAAGAATAATAACTGTTTTGTACATTTTAATACATTCATCACTCTCATCATATAGCTAATGATGAAGATAGTAATGTTTATGAATAAACAGGTAACGATACCTTTACAATTACATAACAAGTAAAGAATAAATTTCTGTGTGAATTTAAACTTTCTTTCGAATCATACATAAGATATTGTAATCTACTTAGCTACGTAAGTTAATCTTGTAAAATAATAAGCTTAGTACAATAATCCATTTGGAAAGGAATCACGTAGGCAGTACCAGACGATAACTTGGACGGTCGTTTACTTTGACAAAAAAATACACACGCAGAAATAAAACCTACTCGAAGTTATCCGTGTCTGTCCAGGAAATTGGACGGGGATGCTTTGATGCTCACTCCAAGGGTTCCACCTAAACTAATTTTTGCTTTATTATTTAAACTACTTTAATATACTACCTACCTCGTTGGGTCCGCCACGGCTGGCGATGATATGAGACCATATGACCCTGATCAAAAAAATCTCACGAACAAATGTTTCAACGACTACTGGTCCAACCACAGTGATTGTCGACACTCCAAAGAAGCTCTACCCCAAATCAATCATGACCTCGCAAGAAAACTCTTCCACCTGAGAAAAACGTAACTACGCATGGTAAGCGTAACTACGCAAGGCATTACAGTGAGTCCACCGTGCAAGGCCTACACGAAGAGGGAAAGTCTGTTCACATGCTTCAGTGCAAGAGCATAGCCAACTACCGGGTCAGATACCTGGGCGTATCCGGGTCCCTCATGAATACTGTAGATAAGCTGAAAAGGCTGCAGTTCTTCGAGGAGCTCGGGTGAATGGAATAACAGCTATCCATTCAACTAGCACGCAAAATAGGCGCATTGTGACGTCGAGTTGCGGAAATAAGCCCGTTATACCTTATATAGATGGTACCATCTATCGCCAACGATTACTAAAAAAAAGTGTCACTTTTGGTAATCGTTGGCTTTTTAATCGCTTGTATTATATTTATTGAAGATATAATATAATATGCCAAATTTTGTGAAATCAGTTTTTTTGTAACTAAACTTCATTCACGCTGCGAGTCAGGGTCGTTCGACTTCAATACGAGTATTGCGCAAACAACTGTAAGGCTAAAGTTTTATCGTTTTATTTTAATCGAGTGACCGTAGCGTTATGTATATACAATGAGCAGGTATCACGTTTCAGGTGCCGCGACCGCGTTCTGGACACAACACTATCAAATTGAGTGAGCTAAGTGCTCGTAGCGAATAATTAGAACCCATTTACGCAAATTTCTTGTCTTTTTTGTTACAACAGTATTTTTTCCCGTAGGACCATTACAATTTTGTTGGAATAAAATAACACAAAAATCATATTGAAATGTATCGATTTATTTAAGTATTTTTTCTTTAATATATAAAAACAATTGTAAGTAATAAATTCTCACCTTATTAAGGTTCCATAATATACGTTTAAAATGTAGCAACAACGAAAAATACCAATGTAGCCGTAGTACAGGGTTCGCCCTAGTTCGGCGGACGGGGAAACAAAAATTGTAAACTTATCAATGAACAATAAATATATATTATTATTATTATTATTATACATAAGTAAATAAAAAATACAAACAAGAAACAAAACAAGCGATTAATCACATAAAAAAGTAAATCAGTCTAGACTCGTAATAAAGAAATGTGAGAGGTGTAAACATTTAATGAAACGTAAGCCACAACCTAGAAATCCTAAAACCAGCCAGTGAAGATGTCAAAAACGTTGATTCTTTCATACAGCAGGTGCGATTGAAATGCTGGCGTGAAAAATTTATCTAGACTCGCCTTTTTAACTTCGTTAAATTGCTGGACATATCACAGCATCCATTGGCAGGAGGAAGAGAAAAGGATAGAGAGAAGAAAAGGAAGCGGAAGAGGAAAGGAAAAATGGATTTAGACAGGATGATAGGGATATGATACTACCGCAACGGAAGACCAGAAGTGATACGGTAGTAACTCGGGAGGCCGGGGTCGCGTACCCGTGTACCGATATCATAACTACCGGATAGGCGGCTTCCCTGACTCTTGATATAATTTAATTTAATAATATATAAATTAAAAACATATAATTTTCCATAAGTTTTAAAACATGCCGATTAACAATATGATTGTTCCTTTGGCCATTCATTCTTCTGTTAGCCAATATGGCCACAACCTCAGAGGTTTCTAACCTCTTACAATTCTAATGGACTTATAAATACATCGTCATAGATTTGCCATTACCTATATTTTCATGGTGTAAAAAGGACGTGCAAATGTGTCGACTGATGGACAGCAATTAACACCACCCATAAACATCTGCAACATCAGAGTTATTGCAGAAGTTTTGACGGTCTTTGAAGAATATCCAAAGTTAATTTTTAAAGGTTCCAATGTCATGTTGTTTCTGAAAGACCACTTAAGTATTTGGTTCCAACTATTATGGTATGATTAGCTTTTGATTGATTAACAATCCAGTCATGGTAATGGGGTTGGTACGGAATCAATTTTTTCACCCATTATAATTTCAATTTTAACGGAGGTAAACCATCGCTTCCATCTTTATAATATGGAAGAAAAATCTTTATAATATGCAAAAAAGAAATCGTCATTCCATCTTTATAAGGCACAATCGGGTCGCACATGGAATACTGTTCTCACCTCTGAGTCGAGGCTTCCCAATATCTACAGCTTCCTTTTTTCGCATACAACGTTGAGTGCTTCAAATCGTCAATAACCAAGATCACACCTAAATTTTCAATTATCTGGCAATGCGGAAGAATATGTAATCTCTTGATATATTTTATCTCTTTTGCCATTGCGAGTACTTCGAGAAGTTATCGAAACAATTTTTGTCGCTGACTCCTGAAATCCACTATCGCACAACGCGCCACAAAGAAAATTTTCATGCACACTATTTAGACGAGCAGCAACACAGTACGGTTCGTTTTTCCCGAAATTTTCTTTTACTTACCACCGCTTTGCGGAATCTGAAATAAAAATAGTGTACACAACGTTTCTGCAATGTCTAACGTTGCAGATATGTATTTATACATATTTATATGGACAGCAGTTTTTTGCTTTCCGTCAGACGACATGCTTGCTCGTTTGCCTTCCTATTCCATAAAAAAGAGGTAACACGTTGTTTTGTCAGCAAAATGCAATACATTCGCGTTTAATACCACATAAAACGCGCACAATTTTCGCTGACCTACTACGATTGCAGCACCGGCTTAAAAAAGACTGTTAATTTGTAACTCACTGTTAATTTGGTATTTGTAACTGCGCCTCGCGCTTGCAATTTTAATTCGTCCTGTTTACACTTTCATCGACGTGCCCGGTCACGTACGTAATGATTCTATTATAAACTCGGTACTAGCTTTGTGCCACTAACCTGTAACAATACCTTCATCCGCACATTTGAATCAAACACAAAGAGGAATAGTAATTATACGAAATTACTTATAATACGTGTAAAACACTTTAAGTTAATAATGATGAAAATATAGTTCACATCGTTATATTTATCAGCTTAGTTTGTAAGGGTTGCGCTTATAGCTTATATGATCTTTGTATGATCTGATGTCGTGGGTTCGATTCTACTATTTGGACGGTTGATATGAATCATATTTTCTTAGCACAAACACGCTTAATTGGAATGATTGATAAGAATTTTTGAAATAGAGTTCTTGAAGTCGAATAATACAATCCATAACGCATACCCCGTTCTGGGCTTGATTTTAGAGTTTCCTTCTCCGAGATAGGTTGAACGAATGAGTGAATAAATAAAAGAATGAATGAACGATATCTTTATTAACGACGCTCACATTTAGTTACAATATTTAGAAAAAAACCGAATTAACAACTGCATAAAATGGTTGTAAATAAAAATAAAAAATAGAAGAAAACGTAGAATGTAGTATACCAATATAGTAGTGTGACGTCATTTAAAGACTCTCACTTAGCATAGGCCGGGACGATCCATGTCGTCACATCATCAGGCGCTGATTCTCAGCATGCCAATGCAAAAGAACCCATCTCACTTGTTGTCGGTGGGGATGTCAAGGAGGCTCTTTCTTGTTAGTCCTGCGGTAGATGCATGGGCATGCACAGCCAGGCAAACGAGCATGTGGGTCACCTAATATTAAGTGATCACCGCCTATAGGTATTATATATTATATTATTGTATATTCACATCGGCGGCGTCACAAATCCGTTACCGGCCTATTGCTAGACAGATAGGTTAATTTATTTCTTTCTGCAGTAACACACATGAGTAGATATTAAATTATTACATATTAATTAATGGGCGATGGCTCAGTCAAAACCTCCTCCACAGCAGAGCAGAGAAACTAATTTTCTGCCACCGCCGGATCCTCTCGGAGATGAAGCGCAGCGTAACGAGAAAAATATGAGCCTTATACTTGTGATCAACCCTACATATAAATCTACAATCTATAATCAAGCCTTTTGTGAATACATATGTACGCCTCTTGAAAACCCCTAAGTCGTACTTGTTCGGGCATTCGCAGTCTGCAGTGATCCAATCTCAGGCTTCACTCAGATGGGTGGATTTCAACTACCTTCAGCACATTGTTGCTCTATCTGCCCGGGGGTGTCCCAACTACGCATAGGGAAACGTAGTATACCTATATAGGCGTCTAGAGAGACACAGAAAGACATCTAGAGAGAGTCACAGTTTTCACTCCACTACTCGGCTTGTGTCGTTTTTCATCCAAAAACTTTTTATTGATTCTCTTACAAACGTAACCAGCCTATTGCCACTTCAGTTTGCTAAGTGAAACAGATATGAGGAACAAAAATCGCCATGCAATATATTTAATAAATATACACTACAGCAATGGACCTCCACGGCTATAATGGTCATTATGATCATAAATATACATACATATGTATATACCTATATACATAAACAGAATACAATAATCATTTCAAATGCTTAACATAGCCCCATATAGACGCTTTGCCACTCGTTTACTACTCACACTAACAAATAAAAGAGAAGTCCCTCAGTAAGAGACCGCACCCCAAAACTAAGGCCGCTATTAGCTCTCCCCATTTTAACGCAATTCACAGGGTCTTATTAGAGCGGTACAAAGCTCGCAATCAGCTAAAATCGCGAAATCATTTTCCAATTCCATTTCCGTTGTCCGGAGTGCGGTGGAAATGGATCGGAACAAAGGGTATTAGCACCGACTGACAGGAAAACTTTTGCAACGTGACTGGATAATATAAAAATATTGTTTTCCATGCTTTAAACCACTTGTAGAGGTATCATAATCACTTTACTGGAGTGGATTGAATTAAAGTTGATCGAAATAAGAAAATACAAATAAACTCGAAAGTGTTACTGCAATTAAATAGTCCCTGTCTAAACTTATGCTACAGATAAATACAATTCAGTCAAGCAATAAAAAAATAAAGGCATCAAGGATTCTACATGCTGTGTAACTTAAACAAAATATCGACACGATATCTTGTTTAAGGTATACAGCATTCATTCCACATCGACATTCGAGCGACAAATGTTCATTTAACACAATTTTTAACGTGTTGTGTGTACTTTTTTTTAACATGAATATTATTAATATTAAAATTAAAGTTTAAATAAATACATTTAATTATTTATAAGTACCTATTTATTTAAACTTAACTCGTATCAAGTGCGCACACAATATTAGTGATATAGTGTTAATATATTTGGTTTATTATACTGAGAAGTTAGTGTAAGCAAAAATATCCTTCTTCTCTTTGTGATTTAGAAATAAATGTATTTTTTTTATCTTCGCCCGAACTAATATTGAAAATGTCAGAATCCACTTGAGCGAGTCTATATGGGTATTATTGGCTGCATTTCAACGAGACGTAATGGGCTATTTAGGGAGTGATTTAAAGTATTTTTACACGGAAAATATTTAGCACTAGCTGTTGTTACTCGACACGTATTTCAATGTAAGTACTAACTTCCAATATAAGTATGATATGAACAACTCACGCGCCGCCTATATATAGGTTATTAGTTATTAAGGATAATAGTTGTACCTAATAACTCAAAAACCTTCCCGAGTCTTTTAAAAATACCTCACCAAAGTTTCATCGCAATGGGATGAATAGTTTTGTTATTAATACTGGTGAGCAAAAAAGCATTCATTTTACTATAAATCTACAAAATCAATGTAAGCAAAATTTACAAACGTGAAGACCTTTTTATTATAAGAAAATAATTTCATACGTGAAAAACGTTTTGGTGAAATTTTTCCATATGATAGAAAGTTTCGATGTATAATTATTGAAATTTTTCTTACTTATCGACATCTGATTATGGTATAAAAACAAATTCTTTTTGAAAACAACTTGTGCAGAATATACTTGTTAGTAGTTACTTCGCTATGTTGTGCATTTTATGCTGTTTTGTCTATTAAATCTATTCTGCCTTTACGCGTAATATTTTGTTGTGAATGATGAGGTATATCTGTATTTTGTTAAGTAGGTAAATATAGTCATATTATTATGATTAATTGTGTTATTTTGTAGACATATTAAATATGAGTTTGGTGTTTTAATAAATTTCGTATTATTATATAAAATTTTTAGATTAATTACTTAAGCTAAATGCTTATTACGTACATATAAAGAATAAGATATTTTTTTATGACAGGATGCTTAGTTTTCTAACATAATATATAAATCTTAATGAGTTATTATTTTAATTAACGTCCTTAATCCAATTAAATCTACCCAAAAATAACCCATATAATACTAATTATATGGGTTATTTTTGGGCAAATTTAATTGCATATTAGTAACGTATATCGTTGTTGTTATTTTAAAATAAATCAAGTGCTATGTAAAATGGATTAAGTACTAAAAACTTCTTTCTACGACTAATCCATCTTCTGGCCATGACATTGACATTTATTCATATTCAATTACCGTTTCTTTTGTATTACAAAAGCAAAACTTTGTTTCTGTGTTTCGTGCTGTTCTTTCCTCTGGAATTTCGCGTTTTTTCGTTTTCGTCGACGAAGTTTATCGTGATAAAAAAAAGAATATTATGTCTAATTTTTTTCATTAGGTACACCACACGTGCGAAATCGGCGCGGGCAGCTTGTAAAGTAATATTAAAAATTGAACGATATATCGCATCTGTGATTTCTTTGCTCTCGGGCGTTCCATTGTTAGTGTCCCCTGCAGGCAGCAACCACCCGCGGCAGTCCTCGCTGCCACCCCCTCGCAGTGCGGAGGTGGGGGCCACCCAACCCCCTCCGAGATGTGTACACTAATTGCGCTTCTAAATTGGGGTAATGCATGGCACGGCGGCGTTCGGGACTTTAATAAAGCATCAGCCGTGAACGGATCAAAGCGACCATTTGTTTTAGTTAGCACGGCTTTACTTGTCTAGTTTAATCCTAAGTACGGGAAATATATTTTACCGACATTTTTGTCATTTACCTTCGCTTGCATTTGCTTTTGTAAGCATGAATGTACAATTTTTTTACCTTTCATTCGCATTTCATGTGTATGTGCTCATTATTTTTGTTTATGTGTACGTCGTGTTATTCCTATCTTATATTTATTTTATACATAATATGTTCACTTATATCTCTACATATATATTAATAAATAGACACTTCAATTTAATACTAATTTTGTTAGTAATTTAAAAAGAATTGAAAGGTGGCTCGACTGGGGAAGAATTTTTTTTTTCACAGCCCATATTTTATGTCCCTCTGCTGAGGCCTTCCCATCCCTGGTAGGTACGGAGGTTTAACCCACGATGCCTGACCAGACTCCTGTCTGTGATAACCAGACTCGGAATAAATATCTGTAGGCCATACTAGATATATTTATTTCAATGCGGGGACCGAACCTGTCACTGAGCCAAATAGTCGACAAACAGACCACACTCTTGCAGGACAGTTTAGTATTATAGTACATTTGCAACTGCACTTTGTTCGTTTTGCGATGGCCCGAATAATTTCCCTTTTTCTATTCCATTCCTTTTCACATTCCGCATCTATCGCAGATGTCCACTGCGGTGATGGCTAACATCAGATAATAGATGCGCTTTTTAGTTCATTTCTTCCGTTAAAATTCATTGTCAAGGAAAAAGCTTTTAGTAGTCTATTAGTGATATAATAATAATATTATTTTTTCTTTTATTCAGATCAACTTAAACCTAATGACAGTGTTATAACACATAAAAACTTAATCTATTATAGTGTTTGTTGCTCGTTTATTTTCTGCAGATCTATTTGCCAATCGGCAAAGGCCTCCTCCAAGAGATATATCTTGCAATCTAGATATAACTTCTTCTTTTTTAGTATATCTACAATATAGGTGGATTTCGTTGAGAGGCCACTCTAGGGCTGTTCATCCTGTTATCTGTCAACTGCCTGTAATTTTTCTCAGGTACATAATAGTTATACGCCGCCAGTCCTTCGTCATAATCTAGTTTATCTACCAGAGGAAACAAATCAACCTACAAACACACGACAAGACTTAATTGCATCGACCCGAGTTAGGAGATCCCAAAATTTCTTTAATCTTCTAGGTACTGTGGTGTGCTAAGAATCAATATTGAGGTTTTTTGAAGTTATATGTTCCATTTACCGATGTTTACTAAGTAAACATAAAAACAAATTTTATCGGAAATTTCTTCATATTTATTAATTGAAACTTAAAAAGAATAGAGAGATGCGTCGCTGCTACAAGTCGAGAGAGCGAAAAAAAGTAATTTGACATAGGCTTTTTGACGTTTATTCCAAACTGCCAACGTTACTTTGCATAACTGTAAAACTCAAATAGCGGTTCAAGCCTAGATCTAGAACTCGAATGAGTTATATCACTACTACCCTCCCCTATGCTGTCGTGATGCGTCGTCTTATATTTTCAGCAGATTCTTTCTCTTATGGAATAGGAAGGCAAATAAGCTAGAGTGTCGTCTGATGGCTAGCAATCAACGCCGCCCATCTAAAACACTATAGGCAATGCAGAAGTGTTGCCGATCTTAAAGAAATGAATGGGCTTATTTTTTTAAAGTTCCAATGTCCATTTGAAAATACCGCTGTAGATAGCTGATTCCACGGAGTGGCGGTGGGTGGAAAAAAGTTTCAGGAAAAATCCTTCGCAATCATGGAGGTTCAAGATTCAGGAGTAACCTTCGTCGCGAATCTATCGTTATCGTCGTTGTTTGTAGTAGGTTGTATTGAAATATAAAGTTTATTTATTTTATATATCACATTCTATTACAGAGCGAGGTTACGACCAACCTACTCTGCGAGGAGATGGTGGAATGTGTTTTATTCTAACATCAATACTATTTTTTATATTCAAAATTATATTTTATTTTCCATTTGTTCTTTTTTACACGCTAAATATATAAAACATTTTATAAATATATAATTGTAAAAGGCTTTTTACGGAGAATAAATAAATGGTTGTCTACGTTCTGTTTTGTCGTTTATTCATGTTGTTGCATAATCTATGTATTCGATCGTGTGTGTATATTGAGATGAACCTGTTAATGTATGTTTTTTTAGATTTTTACTTGAAGAACTTTTTACTTGTAGATTAAAACTCAGGATAGTTTTAGCAAAAACAATTTAGAATTATTGCGAGAATTCCATTGAAATCAAAGAATAAGCTTGCTTTCTTGTCAATTTTTAGGTCTTGTTTTAAAATTGTAATAAATACATTTTTTTATAAACAAAATATTAATATGTTTTTTTAAATATTTCTGGATATCTGAATAGTTTTTAAAGAATGATTAAGTACCTGAAATATAGTCAAATCGTTTTCAAGTTTAATGTTCTAAAAAATTGTCAGTCAAAATTTAAAAAATGAAATTTTGAAATGTAGAATTGTATTTTAACTTTGTGGATAATTCAATTTTATATTTTTGTGTACATAATTAATTTTTTAAAGAATCTAATTAGATTAAATAAAATGTAGTATGCATAGTATTGAGTTTTGTATAAAAAATACGACATATTACTCGAGAAAGTAGGCAGTTAATGTTGAACGCAACATTTTTGGCAGATATAAGCAATATGTTTCCCGAACTGTCACTCGCACGTTTCGCCAAAAGAGCCGACTCATATGCGTAACACTTCTCCACGGAAAACCGATGTAACCCGATTGAATCGCCGTAAATAAAACATGCTGCAGCAATCTCCCTTCGAGACATTCGCGTTATTAACTTACACGGTCCCCGAAGCGTTTTGCCGCCAAAACAACGAGCATTTTGCCCCCCGGCGCGCGTAAAAACATTCAGAATGCTACGCTGCGAGTGCGATAGAGCACGACCCTGTAGGACAGAAAGGGATGGATGCCTTAATATTTTATCACTAATCTTCTCATCAGGAAAATAATACGTATACAAATTTAAGCCTTATTATAATATGTATAAAGAAAAAAATAGGTCGCACACGTTTAGGATTGCGTGTGTGCCCTTACATCGGTGAAAGGAAATTACAACCACACCCACGTATAATGTTGCCGCAATAAAAAACGTGTGAGAAGAAATAATGAGCGGTTAGTGGAGATGGCGAGTCGAGAGTCGGGACCGAATGTTTTACCTGTTATTTTTTTTGTTTTGTCCTTTAATTGATTAGAAGGCACCGTCAAAGGATGCTAGCCTTTTAATAGGCGCCCGGCGCGAGTGGAGGCGATGAATGATGGATGAAGGGAGCCGCGAATCTGATTATAAATTTAAATGTCGGATGCAGATGAGCTCGCGATCGTTGAAATTCAATGAGAACAGGGCCACCGCGATCACGATAGAGACGCGTTCGACGAATTGTCATTCCGGTCTCATGGCGTCGCACCGTGACGCTCCCGTATGGACTTCTTTGTTCGCCGGTCGGATATCTTGCGCAAAGTTGTTTATGAGAGAAGCGCCGCCGCATTTCGAATAAGTTCTCGATGTTTGACGAATAATATTACAATGCTCATCTGGAATTTTCCACAAATGTATTGTTTGTAAAATACAATGCCATATATTAGATTATTTTAATACTCTCCTGCTTTTTAATGTATACCTACATTATGAAATAAATAATACGTAATAATTCCTATAATATAAAAAGAAACATCGAATGCTAACAATTTTCATATACATTTGCAAATGTTAATCGAATTCTAGAAAGGCACCGGGTATATACAACAACATAACTAGTATGGATACCTATATTCACAATTTAGAAATGCCGAATATGTTTTACAACGTCTGCTGATCGTTTGGACATTTTGTATAACCCTATTTGTTGAAGAAATAGACTAAATGTAGTCTAGACAAATATTATAGTAGAAGGCAATATTTCATGTATGTAACGAAAAAAGAAAACTGAACTTCTTATTATTAGGAACATCGCGTTAAACTACCAACAGAATATAGAGATAAAATTGGAAACAAAACACACATGTAAAACACGAAGAGAAAGTCACCTGCATTGCTGCATTGAGGCAGAGTTGATCGAGATATTCTCTAGCTCTGGGATCACTTGAGCCAGACGAAACGGCAAGAAAAGAAAAATCTCCACGAGCCTAGCTTAAACGGCGCAAATATATAACTCATAGAGAAAAGCATAGTTACAACGTTGGGCGTTTTTCCTTTTTAAATCAACAAAACATTTAATCTGCCTAAAGTAAACTGACAGAGGACGAGACAAATGATAATTTAAATATCAATTGGAAATAATATTCCAGCCATTTTTGGTCATCAAACAATATTATCTTTTGGTCTGGTAACCTCTATAGACAGTGGATTTACTAAATAACAGATGTGGCTCTGACAATAAAATCACGCCGTCGTCATCATTCTTAGTCAACGCTCGAAATAAGTTTTCATCATATAATAATAGATAAACATCATCATCACCAATTCAAGCCGTTAAAGTCCGTACTGGATATTGTCGTCCCTCCCGAATGAGGAGTGTAGCCGAAATCACTACACTTGGCAGGTGAATTGAAGATCACAAATTTGTTTTTGCTGTTTACTGCTGGTGGATCGTACTACCAACTTCAATACAAACTTTATTAAGGTAACGACTAAAATAAATGCAAGATTAGAACTAGACAAACGTAAAAGATAAACTAACTGTAATTAATTTACCCTGACTTCAGGACTTTACGATTAGGGTGGATATCGAACTTCGAAGCTGATCTTCATTGTTTGGACTTCAGCTTGAGGTGTAACGACTCTTTTAGTTATTGGCTGTCACTTTGTCGTGGGCTTCACGTGGTCGTAAATGTGACCATATCGTAATCCTAGGTCGGGCCCGACGTCCATCTCCACCCGCTTAGAAATTGTGCGACAACTAGGTAGATGATATCTCATTTATTAAGTGTTTTACTTGGTTCCTGATATGAATCCTCCCCTTATAATCACACGTAGGTCATTAAAGTAATTCTTAAAAATTCTAGCAAAGTGAATAGTACCTACTATGGCGTGCCTGCCATACTACTATGGCGACACACGGGATCTTTAGGGGGTTTTATCTTCGATAAAAATGAAATTATTCCAAACGAAATTAATTTATTTTTCTATTCACTGTACATTTATATCTTATTCATACTTTATTCACACTTTATCAATTTACATTACATTATATTCAATATCTCAATTTCTTATGCCGGAAAGGTGACATGTCTATCAAAAGACATCAGTCGAAATACTACTATTGTTTGTATATAAAACAATTTATTCCTTTTCTTATTTTAAAATTACGAAAGTAAAAATACGTAATAAAATATAAAAGGTTTTAATATATTCAAATAAAAAGTTTTATTCTATTAGTGATACATTTATCAATTTATCAATCACTACAGTACCGCTCATCTACTATTAAGATATATCAGAGACATCAAAAAGTACAGGCGTATAATGAAAATTACAGACGTCACCTAAAAAACTCAGGCTACATATAATGGAATGACTTTATTAGCAAGACTCGGACTTTTGATTTTTATGTCGAGAGTTCGTATCCTCCATTGGTCTATTGATGTGAACTACTTTCTAGCACAAGCATTATAAGCTTAGTTAGAATGGTCAACATTTAAAAACATTATTAGTCTTTTTTAAACAAAATGTTTGACAGACTTTGTTTTACAAATTGTTAAACAGACTTTGGAGCCGAAGAATCGGCTAAGTGAACGGCACTGAATATTTGTATGCATAAAGGGTCAGTGCGTGCATTGCTTCGATTACTGTTTTATTTGACGCGATTAAAAATTACTGAGAATCGATACTTATCTATGAATCAATATCCAAAACCTACAAAATATAATGTATAGACTATGGATATAGTAAAGTATAATGTGGATTGCACTAGTAATGCTAACATCACATTTTTTTTCCAGTTTTTACCCAATTTGCTTTTAGCACACTTCAATTTACTTTTTGGACTTACTTACCTACGTCAATTACCATATGCCATACCAAAATATAGGCTTCATACGATTCTGGGACCTTTAATTTTAATATAACCTTGCAAACTACAACATCGGTAAAATAACTTTGTATGAATCAATCAACAGCCTATGGCAGTCCACTGATAGACATAGGCCTCCCCCATGGAGCGCCACCTAGCCCGATCTTCGGGTACACGCATCCAGTTTCTGCCAGCCGCCCTGCGCAGATCGTAGCACCATCTAGCCGGGGGACATCCCACACTATGTTTACCGGGACGCGGTCTCCACTCCAGCACTCGTCTGCTCCAACGATTGTCGGATCTCCGACAAACGTGACCAGCCCATTGCTACTTTAGTTTGCTAATTCAAAAGGCTATGTAGATGACTTTAGTTCTCTGACGGATATGTTCATTCTGAATCATATCTATCAGAGAAATACCGAGCATAGCTCTTTCCATAGCTCTCTGAGCGACTCTGAACTTGTGAAGCAGACGGACTGTCAGCGTCCACGTTTCGGCGCCGTAAAGAGAGTATAGATAAGACACACTGGTCGAAGACTTTAGTCTTCAGACTCTGAGGTATGGGCAACAGGCCCCCCAAATACTGCCCCGTTTAGCTGAATCCTTCTATTGGCTTATTTCTCGAAATTGTCTCAACGATAAATATACTCCTGGACAACTTCGAGAGTTGTACCATTGATGCTTTGTATATCTTGATATAAACTGTCTTACGAAAGTTGTAAATCCACTACGGCCCTTTATATGAATGTTGGTTAATATTTTGTAGCGTAAGTTCGTGGAAGCTCTCACAGTTCTGTAATTAATATCTAATTATATAAATGAAGCATAATTTAAAGCAATACATAAAAAATTTAACAGTGGTTCGCGCTAAACAAATGGTGGCTGCGTACCTCGTTAGCAGGCCGGCAAAAACATCGCATCAGCTCTAAAAATAATCGCTCTATACGTCGAAACGCTCTCTGCGCAAGTGTGAGCAGTCCGGATTAAGGCCGCCGCTGGCGAAACGTTCCGACATCGTTTCAATGCATTCAGTACAGTAGCGCGGCGAATATGTGTGCGTGTGCCTTTATGAATCTACTTTGCGCCTATGTGTGCGCGCACGCGTGTGTGCGTGTGTGTGTACGTCTGAATGAGGTTATCAGCGCGCGTGTGAGCCGAGGCCGCAAGCGTGAGAGGGTATTTCTTTTCATTCTTTTGATCGTTTTAATAATTTCATTCTCGAGTCCCCGTTTCTCGGCGTCACGCTGAAAGGGTCAAGTGCGTGAATAAAGAGTTATAAAGACATCGCTAGACGTGGGAACGGCTTACGGTTATCATTTGTGAATTTGTTCTTAATCTCTTCGCGTCGCCTGACATCAATGGCTATTGATTCAATAATTGGTTTGGTTTTTATATCTGGGACTTTACTTAGACCTATATTTTCATTTAATTCATTCACTCACACACACACAGATATATATATATATATATATATATATATATATATATATATATATATATATATATATATTATATATATATATATATATATATATATATATATATATATATATATATATATATATATATATATATATATATATATATATATATATATATATATATATACCAAAATAAAATATTTATTTGTCTTCGAAAGAAAATAAAAGGTAAAGTACTAAATACTTCTAAGTATTATATATACATCAATTCATTAATTTCAATTTCAACAACATTCAAATCCCGCCAACAATCAAGCTTATAGCTTTACCAGTTTCTACCATACCCTTGACGCAATGCGGTTCCTCTAGACGGAGACGAAACAAAACAGAAACTTTTTTGTATTCCCCTCTTTTCAAATCAAACTTTAATTTCAGAGATAACCAGGAAAACGTTCAGTTATAAATATTCATTTTTTAATTGAACAATTTTTTATATCTGATCTGGGTGTCTTCCACGTGTGCCATGGCTTAATGATAATTTATCCAGAATCGATACATGCCCTTAGGACTAATTGGACATACATATTATATGGGCTGTAAAAACACATTTATCCTTTTTAAGAGCGGGAATAACATTTTCCGTTCCTAAAAGGACTATTAAATATGTAATCCCAGCTCGTTTTTATGAAGAAAGGAATTTTCTATCGCTTATCTTATCGTTTTCCTATCTTTGATAGACAATACTGGAAACGTCCCATATATTTACAGTCTAAGAACATATCCAAATCAAATTCTCTATACTAATTACCTACTCCAGGTTTCATTACAAAGTAGTCATGGACAAATCATGAAACTTCATTCCGTATTTCTATCCCCTTTTGAGCCCTTTGAAATATATATTTTTTTTACAGCATACAAAAAATCTCTTTAAAAAATAATTTACATTAGCTTTGATAGCGAATCTCCAAAACAACGCATTTCTTCATTTATTTTATAGAGAGCCCCTTTAGGAATTCCAATTTCGGAATTCTGAATGCAACATATTTAAACCATGCGCTATCAAGTATGTTCGGCGTTCCCCAAACAGAACGTTATAAAATTTAGAAAAATTTGGAATTCAAAGTGTTTTCTAACCATGATTATGGTTCAGACACTTTTTTTTATTTATTTAATTGATAAAAAGGATAATGTTATATTATAATACATATGAGCCCAATAAACCTTATTGGTTTTTCCTGGGTTCAGATCCCTCTCAATTTAATTAAATAATTTATTAATTTTATAATCTATAAAAAACATAAATCATAATATCACAAACTTACCTATATAATATTATCTGTTTTTAAATCTTATGGAATGGTCTTCTTATAAAAATCGGACTGCAGGTATCTAAGTTTGCGTTCCTTTTCGCCAAAATTTTTTGAGAAACTCAATGTTGCGTGCATGTTAAATATGAAAATGAATAAAAATATGAAAAGTAATTGTACTTTGCTCAATATTAAAACGATTTTCTTTTAATGGAATAGGAAACAAATGATTAAGCGTGTCGCCTGATGGAAAGCAATCAACGCCGCCCACAGACATTTGAAACACCATAGGCATTGGAGATGCGTTGCGAGCCATTGAGTAACTAGTTAGCTTTGTCACGTTACGTCTTGATAAAACGGTGGCTATTTTTCCAAAACCTTCTCTGGATTTTTTCAGTCAACTTAAAAAGACAGACTAATGTAAGTACCAAATTTATTAGTTTGTAAAATGAATAAATACTGACAGCGGCTAATATAAGTAGGCAAACTTATTACTTTGTAAAATTAATAAATAAATAAAAATATTCTCTTAATCTTGAGTATTGTGTCTGGGTGTAAATTATTTGTCACCAATCGTTCCTTTCACGCGTCGCTCGCATTATTTCCTGCATGGAGATTTGCAGCGTGTCGGTTATTCGCGTCAACCTTCAGCCATAAGGTTTTGTAACATCTACCCTCCATAGTAGAATGTTGCTTTCTAGGTTTTTAAGTTAAAGTAGTTCCCATCCGAATCCACTGGTGGTACAATCGGTAAATTATTCACCCGATTTAAACGCGCGCCCGAAAAGACGACGCCCGCGTAACGTATTACACGATCCGGACGACGAAACAGCGTCGTTCGGATCCACTCACAACACCAACACTCATACGCACCCCGGCTCTAGCCGAGCACGTAGAGTAGGGAACACTTCTACACCGGCCGCTTACACGAGATTCTCTCACGTACCCGGTCGGTTCTCACCCCCTAGACCTTAGGGTCTATGGGACTAATAGGGACTATAGTTACTAAAGTTCAATCCTCCCCTACATGTTTAACGTAGAATCATGACGAGTTTAAAATCAGCACACACACATATGTGTAGCTCCGACACGGCGTCAGGCCGATGGAGTCTGCGATTTGCGCAGATTCCCAATTATATTTTACTTGCCCTGAATACGATAAAGCTGTTAAAGCCAATAGGCTACCAGCATTAACATCTTCGAATCCAATCTGGTTTTTAAGCTCTTTTTTAATGATATGACCCAATTATATTACGGCACGACAGATAACCAAGGAAGACTAAAAATATATATTGGCATTCATAATAATGCATGCTTCCTGCATGGACATTTGCAGCGTGTCGGTTATTCGCGTCAACCTTCAGCCACGAGGTTTTGTAATATCTACCCTCCAAAGTAGAATGTGGCTTTCTAGGTTTTTAAGCTCTTTTCCATTGGTTGGCCAAATTATATTGAGCCGCGACGGATGACCAAGAAAAACTAAAAATATATATTGGCATTTATAATAAAGTTAATAAAGCAGGTTTTACAAATTAATTAATTAATAGCTAACTGATCGCATAAACAGCCAATCGTAAAGGAATATTGCAAGATTTATTGTCATCTTTTTTTCCATTTTAATTACGAAGCGTAATGCGGCGCCGGGCGGGAAACGGGTCGTAAACAGAGGCGCGTGTTGTTTATGTTAATGAGCTTGAACCGGTTATCAGGATACCGGCGACCGTAACTGCTGATAACTGAACGCATTCTTTTGAGCATGCATCACGGACTATCGACAATGTTCACTACGCTTCCTTGTTCTTTTATTTGAAGATTCATTATCAGGAGGCACAGAAACTATGTTATCAAAAAACATAGCCCGTACATGCCTCCAATAATTATCCTTTTCCCTATTATGACATATAACGCTAAGATTATGGATAAATAAAAATCTATCATAACAATAATTTGCTGCAAAATATAATTTTTTTTATATATATTTACGCTTATCTGCGGGGGATAGCGATGCGGGTTGGCAGAGACCACAGAGCTCCATCCGCTACAATTCATCGCAGCGACACGGCTCTCCATTAGTCGCTTCTCGCCCTCGTTGAAATCAGGTATGACGGGTAGCGAACCACGTCGCCGTCATTTTCAACAAATTAGGTATATTAAAGTGACGACCATTGAATCCGCGGGCGTAGGGCCCTGCCACTGAGTCAATCGGTCGTCTACATATAAAATAACAATTATGCAAATTATGTGAACCATGAACCGTGCTTCAATGCATGGTTTACAACCTGTGTCCAACAGAACATTCTGACAACACGCAAAATATGCGCACGACGACGTCGAGTTGCGGAAACCAGCTCGTTACACCATCTACCATCTACCCGTGTCCAACAGAAGTTACCTTGGTGGGGAGGTTGTGTAGCGTAAACGGTTCTACATAAATCCAAACCAACAAAGTCATCTTGGCGGGGAAATGAGTATGATTATAATTATCATGAAGTTCTAACTAAAAATAGCTTTCTTCAATTTTAAAAGAAAATTTTAATTAATATTAAAATGTGATATATATGATATAGGAATACAATTCTTTCAACTTTTATTTTATTTTCTTTTTAATATATTTTTTCTAACTGTAGGTTTTTTTTTTTGGCTTCTTAACACAAAAGAATTATAATTAATATTCGGAAACTTTAACTTGTTAAATTTGGTAACTAAATTTTGTAAAACTGGTTTTATAATAAAAATGATGATAAAACAAATAAATTTAAATCACTTACACGTGCCGTATGTTATCTTTGCTGGAATTCCGTGTCTTTGGTAACATTCATCGTGGTCTTATTAAGCTGAATGGAGCACTCTCATATGGCGTCGTTCAAAATGTAACAGCCGTTGTCGAAGTACACACTAGAGTAGAAAGATTTATGCTTACTGTTCTGTGCCATAGGGTACGGTGGTATTATCAAAAACAAAGTTTTGGTAAGACAGTCTCAACTCTGGTACGTCTACTCTAATAGTTATCTAATCAATCGAATCATTCTCGCTTAATTCTTGTTTTCCTTCAATTTTTTTTAAAATCTAATCCACTAGAGAAACGGTGAGTACCTTTGAAAGATTTCGACCTTGTGAAACAGACGGTCTGTTAGTGTCGGCACCACGTTTCGGCACCATAAGAGAATACAGAAAGGACGCATTGTTCGAAAAACATAGTCCACGAGCGCATTGCATATTTAATATTTGAGAAGGATGTAGAATAGAATAATGATGGGATATGTGAAAGAAATGGATGGGGGAGCGAGAAGTAAGGAAAACGAAGAGGTTGCCGGCTCTTAGCACTTATCGATGCGCAGTAGCAAATTTATCCCTATTTTCTAAGCCGGAGTGGTTGACAAAAATCCTAAATCCGTTACTAGCATTACGAGTCGTATTAAAAAAATATAATCATAGAAAAAACATTATCCCTTTTAGACATTATCCCAATAGATTTTTCCTTTATTCTTGGAATTTATAATGAAACGAGGATTTGTTAACAGAACAGAAGACGTCTCTATGAATTCATTACAGCGTTAATTATATGATGAATAACCATTATTCACACCGCAGGAACAAATTAAGTGACCCAGAAAATTTTACAACGATGTACCTATTGAATTAATTTCCATGATTAAATGTATCATTATCGAAAGTAATTTCTATGTTGATTGTCCACCTATCGGCACGCTAATGCCTTGTGCACGAACAATTCCACGCATGAATGTATGCGAGGAACGTCACGACTGATAATTGTAATGGCCAGCTCGACACAAAAGGTATTCTGTAATTTGTTTCTTAAAATTATTTCATATACAATCATGTTTATAATTTTACTTTGCAAATATTTTCCCTTTTAAAGAAAACTTACGATAATAGCGCTTTAATTTTATTAGATTTTGACGTTACTTTGCGGAAATTCATCATTCATATAGAGAGTAGAGAATTATTTTCACATTAACAATTTAAAAACAAATGTTGCGTATTTAAGAACCATCATATAAATATATAACAAAAATATTTATCTAAATTTCGGCTAAAAAACCGCCGTCAGCAAATTTGTTAACCACAACTTTACTGTAACTAATTTAGAAAAATAATATTCGAAATAATGACCTAAAAATAATCGTCAAGTGAATTGTCTCAGCTTAATTTATACCAAAAACGTAAAACACCACTGTTCAGTAATATATCGTCAGGTATAGTAGACTCTAAGGAAGACAATTGTTGAGTAAACTTCTCATCAATTTTGCGTTCTTTCTGAGGACAAAGTTTTGAAGCAGCGCATCCTATCTATTTTCACATAGAGTACCGACACTTAGACATCTAGCAAGTTGCAAATCAACAAGGTCGACAAAGATCAATGATGTGCAATGTTAGGTTTTTTCATTTCACTTGAGGGTAGAATGAGAAACAGAAAACAGAACCAGAGACGAAAAATAGTTCAAATATTATTAAGCTAGGCAAAATTTAAAATCAACTGGTTGCCTACATAACCAAAAAGACCCGAAAATTATGCTGATAAATGGGTGGATTACATAGCTAAAGTCGCTAATAAGATTTGAATGCGGATAGCAGGAAATAGGAAAAAAAATGGAGTGCAAAGGAGGCCTAGGCTTAACAGCGGTTATCGAAGAAATAATTATTCCTCTTCTTTTTTCTCCAATTTTCACTTTGTTCTAGATTATTTACACCAATTTTTTTTTCCTTTTATTATAGCTACCAACTACGTTCCTTAGTATGAAAAGTGATGTGGCCAGGAAAGTTGTGCTGAAAATCAGCGCTGTGGTTTTGCCGCAACATTGTGTTAAGCTAGTTCCGTTTTCGCTACTGCTGTTAATAATAATGTTTTTCTCATATTATAGTGTATAACGACGCAAAAAAAAATGTACGACGCTGTAAATGACACAGATGTCAAAAAAAATTAATACATATTTTAATCAGAAAATAGTACTGAGGCGTATAGTCTGAGTCTTACAACTCTACGACCAATAGAAAAAATGTTTTTGATCAGATACAATTTTTTGCGTCGATATTATATAATATATATATAATTGTGCATTAAAAATGTGTTGTTTAAAAAGTAAAAGCTTATTCGTGGGCGAACTGACGTTGAAAAATGTAATTTGTGGTATCGGAAGGAAGAAATTTGAATTTTCTTTTGAGAGCAACAATGTTCAACGATTAATCGGTTTCTGTTATTTCGATGCGTCCGTACAATTCGACAATTGCATGGTGGAGGGGTGCGGTGCAGTTCTCGAGAAACATTCGGATCGTCCAATTTCCCCGAAGCGGCGGCGACTGCGGCGGCGGCGGTGACGGCCGGACCGATGCGTGTGCGCAACTCGTTAGCGACTCGCCGGAATCTCGCTCCGCTCCACAAACAACCGGTCAACTGACACCGTGTATGTAGACACGGGTTTAGGTAAAGTACGATTTACACAGACGGATTAAGTAACAGTTTTTATGTCTTGTAAAACGGTGAATTTATTGTTAGACCTCCCCTTTTTCCATCATTATTAGTAGCAAAAATTTCATTTTTCATTACACATGTCCCAGGTAAACAACTTTTCTACTTTTCATTGGTATTTGCTCTCATAGTCACTTCAAATGACACAGGAACAAGAATTCTAGAAAAAATCTTATTATTTCTTGAATTCTTGTTGAGAAAAGGATGCTAAGATCGTTTGGATACATAGAGAGGATGGATAAAAGATGAGTGGTAAAAGAATTTTACGTTGCAATTGTGGATGAAAGGGTTGGCAGAGGAAGACTCACGAAAACATACTATGACCAAATTGACGAAGTTTTTAGAAAAGGCCAGGTGAAGTGTACCCCTAACCGACGATCTCGCATGAAGAGGGTGATGAGTTTGGAGGAAACAAGAAAGTTATGCCAAGATCATAGCAAGTGGAGATCTGTGGTTTGTGTCTATCCCAATGGGAAACAGGCGTGAAGATATGTATATATGTATGACATTTAATCATAAAAACCAATGTGTTACTTTACTTAACAGATGTTAATTTTATTAAACAAACAATTTGAAAGTTTGATCAATCAACTACAAAAGGAAAGCTAATGCAACCTTATCCGATATATGGTGTTCTACAAAACTACCTCTCAATAATCCCAGTGACATCAAGTGCGTGGGATTCACATTTAAACGCACTAAGTACGTGACCAAAGAGAAGGCGCTTCCAACCCACCAAAATTGTCTATTACACAAAGAAAATAAATTCTGACACGATCGCAGCTGAATTCGATTGCGGTTTATAATATACAATTTTCGATATTCAAATTAAATCTGAGATTGATTTTTATAGAATAGATAGGCGATAGCGAGTAAGCGGATTACCGACTAGGAAGCAACCAGCACTGTCCATGGATGCAGATGCGTTGGCCCTTCAGATGCGTTGACTATCTTAGGGTCAGGATGTGATTAACGGATGGAAAAAAATTAATAAGATGAGAAGAAGAAAGTGATGAGATGAAATATTTATTTTAGTGGTAGAGCCACGCTGCAGACGAATACTTTGTCAAGAATGGCATATTATTTGTCTGTAGCATGAATGGGCCGACTCACCCGGAGAAATACCACACTCCCGCAGAAAACGTCTGAGCGGTAACTTAGCTACCGGGCTTCGTACAGTGAGCGGCTGAGTTTCGGAGGCCCAACACCCTCCCTCTCCTTTCTCCCCCCCCTCCCGCTCCCACTCCCATAATGACACTTTTCTTATACGCTTCCGTACTGCCTATGGCGCTGCGGATGTCTATTGGCGGCATTGATTGCTTTCCATCAGGTGACACGCCTGCTCGTTTGCCTTCCTATCCCATAAAAAAATTCTCTGAACTTAACGTATGGAACGCAATAACACAACAAAATAATATAAGATAACTATTATATATTTTGTACGGGTGTGAAACCTTCCCGAGCAGCACTCTGGTTGAAGTTTTAATTGGTAGAAGTTCCACAAAATCCCGCCGTTTCTTCTCGAACTGGGAAATATCTATGAGTATTTCCCCACGTACAAAAAGCCACAAAGATCCTCAATTGACAAAATCACCTGAATGTGGTACACATCGCAACCGCTCACCGGACGAAACGCGGTAGCTAAGCTACCACTCAGACCCTGGTTTTCTGCGGGAGTGTGATACTTCCCCGGGCGAGCCGGCCCATTCAAGCTACAGACAAAAAATATGCCATTCTTGACCATGTATTCGTCTGTAGTGAGGCTCTACCACTACCATTTGCATCTATGTATGCATATTGTAGGCATTATTTAGGATTCAATACAGATGCTCACAACTATTAAACGATCTTAAAATGAAATTAAAGAAAAACAAGGACTTAGAACAAAACAAAGAGTCACAATAGGTTCTTAAGCAGTTGTAAAATTAAATGTCCAGTTTAAAAGTCCGTTCCATCAGCCACAAAAGGGAACTTTCTCCGACCGCACTCGATTAATAACGAGCAGTGATGCATATACGGTTATTACCGTCGCCGAATAGTCTAATTGTCGGTAAGGCGGCCACATGGCCGGCATATGGCGGAGTCCTAACGCCGTCGTCGCCGCCGCAACAATAATGGAGCACTGTCGTAACAATGAGGAGACAGTAAGGCTGTTATTTCTTGGCAGTTCTAATTATCGGGCCGTATAACAGAACAGTGGACAGTGAATAGTGAATAACTATTTTACAACCGTGCTTTAATTTGCTACTGTGTGAATATACGCCACTTACGTAATAAAGTTTGCGCAACAAATTTCTGAATTCATTAGTGTAATCTTCTTTGGATAATATTTATTTCTATTATGTAAATTTTGTTAGGTATTATTTTGTGTTTTAATACGTTAATAACAAATTTATTTAGTTGAAACGAGTTATTTTCTTTCATTTCATTCATTTTTTATTTACGACACATTATCTATAATATAATACAAGTGCTTTTTCATATGTTGAATTTAGTAAAGCTTTATATTATATAAAATAAAATACTTAAGATAATTAATAATAAAGACAATAATGTTTATATATTTCTAAAACCATACAATTCATACTTATATTTAAGTACTGTATGCGGCTATATTACGTGAGCTAACCACCTCCCTCCGCCACCCGCGCCCCCCGCGCCGACGTCCCTCAACGCTGACATTTCAATGGAGCCAACAATGATGGATCGCGACCCCTTGTCTCCCGGCCTCTCCACTCCACCGCGCTATTGTCTTGTCGCGCTGTCCCGCGCCGAGCGTTGCTCCGGCCCAAGCTATAAGAAGGAGCTTTACTTTCTTTACTTAAAAGTGCAATGCCACGCATAAAATCAAGGCAAGAATAAAAACTCTAAATTCGTCGAAAATATTAAAAAAAATATATTACTTTAAGCTTTAAAAACTTTTTTTGCGGTTATTTACAATACAAACGTTCAGTACAACCTTTTTTACGGGAAAGAAAGGCAAACGAAACGAACAAGCATGTCACCTGATGGAAAACAATCAACGCCGACCTATCCGCCGAGATATCTGCTACACCATAAATATTGCGTAAAGGTTGTTGGTCTTCGTGAGATATTGCTCGTAATGCAGCATTTGCTGTCGTAATGCACCTTCCATGGTTACAGCGGGCATTTGAAAATTAAAGCGATCGTCGATTGTCGTTATCGTTGTCCCCATTAAGCAATTTGAAGGCCTCCTGCTGGCTTGTCCTTCCGATGAAGTCATTAAGAAGCCCAATAAAGTCATCCTCCACGAAAACAATAGTTGGAAATAACAAGTAATTTGGGTTATAAAAACTTATTACATGATTACAATGTTTTAAATATAGATATCAGCGGTAAATCTTCTTTGCCTTGAGCGCCTATTGAGTCGGCGCGGTAATAAGTCGACCGACAATGGCGTGAGTTGTCGTCGCTCGCCGATTGTTTGATAAAATGACACCGGCGACGGCCAGCGGTGAAAGCGCACACGCACGCGTGGATTTAGTTCGCTATACGTGCTCGCGTTTGCCGACACCACTAAGTACCTACCTACCTACACTACCTACCTACCTACACATTCCCAAAGCACAGTGTCGCGTCGTCTCACGAATTGACACTTATCTTCCATGTATTTTGATACATCGGTTATACATCACAGACGGTAAACGTTGTCACATAGGCGCATCACCTCTAGTAATTATATTTTTTAAAAAAAAAAATATAATTACTAGAGGTAATCGAATTATGCCAGAATATTAGTCATTTACTCTATGAGTAGAAATGTTGACTCAGTTTCTATTCTGTAGGATGCACATCTCATTATTTTTCAGTTTCTTTTTTAAATTCAATAGATGCAAACCAGATCCCGTCAATTAAGAGGATATAAATAACGCTTTCGTTATCCCTATCTCTTAGTGTGCGACTGACGATAATGTCTATTTTTTCTAGCGGCGATTATCCAACGCCGATTTTTCCCAATATACTTTTTCGATTCCCGTCAGGATTGAAAGCGGAACTTAAATTTAACAGATCTCGTATAAAAGAAAAAAAAATTAACTCAATCAATAATTGAATTAAATCATTGACATGACTTAATTATTGAAGTACACATTTTTTTGGTAATAAAGCCATCTTCTAGTTATCTTTTTTAATATAAAAGACATGTATTTTAATAGATTCTACTGCTTCTATTAATAAGAATATAACCCTAGAATTTAATTTTGTTCTTGCATTGTAAATGTGAAACCTTTGTCGAATTCTGGTATATACTCACTGTTTACCTTAATAATTATCTAAATCATTCCCTAATTCATCATTGTAAATAATTAAAATCTTTGTGTAATTAGACTTTTGTTAGCTGGCAACAGGAATAATAGGAAGGAATACTCTACGTTGGAATTAATACCCTACTGTTTCTCGGATCATATTCTCTAAGAAAGAAATGATTTCTATTCATCTTGGTTTTATGAAAAACAAAATCATGGAGACAAATATACATACATATGTATTTGGAGAACAGTAAATAGGTAGGGAGTTCAATAACGAATTATTAAATAAAATTTATGATTTATTAACAAACATTTGATAACTTGCAGCAAATACCATACTTAGTGTAAATTTAAATCTGTCATAAATGGTATTGATTTTTATATGTACTTGTTTATATTAGCATATACATAATAACTGAGTAACGATCAAAGAATTTAGACTCATAAGCTTTGAAAAGAAAAATCTTTAAGGAAAAATTAATGAAATAATTTTAAAACATAATCATTTCAATAGTACCACCTATCATTTTTACCTTCAAATACAAAAAATAATTTTTATGAAGCACTAAAAATTTTTTAGTGACAACTAATAATTCTAATTACTAATTTGTTAACGTAAAAACCGTCTGCAACAAATCGGTTGTCGCGCGAAAAACCCAATGGGCATGAATCACGAGACACTTCATTGAACCCACAAGAGTGCACGAGTGTTCCACTCGCTGCAGATAAGCGAGGGTGGATTTATGAAGCCGGCTTGATGCCGCGAGGTTTTCAATTTCCGCTACCCACCCCCTTCCGCGCCACACACCCCCGCCCTGCTGATCCTTTCACACGTCGCCCTTTGCCGCGGGTAATTTTATTAAAAACACGTCCAGCGTACACTATTGAGACCGAATTTTTATCTCTCTGCATTCCGATCTTCGATATTTGATAGATGTCATTTTATGAATTAAAACTAACCGTTATACTTAACCATATTTTAAAGTATGAAAATTATAAAACTCCTTGCCATATTCTCTTATCTCTACATAAACATACTTATTGATTATATATCTCCTCTGTGCGCAGATAATTATAATCTATATAACAATACTTAAAACACCGTTTTTAAATCTTAGGAACGAGTGACTTGGGTATTGACAAAACCTTTACTGTGCTAATATTTCGGATTCATACGTGAAAATTTAAATACGGGCACAAGTAAAATCTCTGGAGCTTGTTTTATAATATTTTTTCTAAATTGCAGACAAAAAATGATTTTAAAATATTTGGATCATAAGTTGTGAATCATGTCATATCACACTGTAAATACGGCAATGTATCTGTAATATAGGTATGTGGATGGTTATGCAAATATCTATGGGCAGCGTTGATTGCTTTCCATCAGGCGATGCGCTTGTTCGTTTACTTCCCTATCCCATAAAAAGCAAGTCACAACAACACCGAAAGCGGCACATCCATAGAATAGAGAAAAAAATCTACGTCTATGGGTTCGCCGCTCCGACATATATATGACAGGTACATGGCACAAAGCATTTTATAGTCAAATTCATTTATATATAGGATAATTATTAATGGAGTCAGGCGTTACTTAACGGAAATCCATCACTATATGGACAGTCAAAAGTTTTACTTAGCTAAGATCCGCGACAAGCAAAACAATAACAGAAAATTAATAATGTGTGTTTTTCTGCTAGATTAAGTGGATTTATTTGGAACTTAAACCAAAAACTTACCGAAAATCGGCCATCAATTCTCCACCCACCAACCACTATACACAACACCAAACACACACTACCACTTTTCCATCTTGTAAACAATATAGGATAATTACTATAAAACTGAATAACATCTTACTGAAACAAGGTATTATTGAATTTTATTAAATGAGTTTTTGTCTTTTAGTGTATCGTTTCGAAAATTGTATTCAACTCTTTCAATTGTATTTAAATTCTTTATTATTGTATTGGAAGAACTTATTAGATTAAAATCATTTGCATTACATCGTCATATTTATAATTATTAGTCTTTTTTAACATCGCCTGTCAATTGACCGTACAACTTCCCGCGTCGTTAAATCATATATTTTTTTTTTACTCCGTAAGAATATGTTCTGTTTTATGCAGATAACATAAGTAAAAACAAATTTATATTTACATACCCCAGAATTTGTACCATTTTTCATACTGGCTGCAATGGACTCATTTTGACGTTTGTTAAAAACTATAGGAAAATATTGACATAACCAATTGTATATACATATATAACTCAATTAAATAGGAAGCATACCATAGAAAGAATTGCGAAATAAGATTATAATACATCTAAGATTAATGAAATCTAAGATTGGGGAACTGAAAATATACAAAAGTACTATTATATGATTTGTGGTAAGATTTCAGTAATATCTATTAGATCTTGATAGAACGTAGGTACATTGAACCTACAACAATATTATTGTACTATAAATAGATTAGCGATTAAATGGCATATCTTAAAAAATATTTTCTTGTTAATTTAAATAAAGCTGAAGAAAAGCTGAATATGGAGGTGAAGATTTAAATACTAAATAAATTATTACTGTATAACAGTCGTTATACAGATTATTATATGTGGGGCTTACGTTCGTTTCCTAATTAAATTTTATTTGAAATATTTTTGTCTATTTTTTTTTACCAAGTATAATGTATAGGACTCGTCAGAACTAATAAAATGAGTCCAAAATCGAGGTGGTAACGACAGAGGACTTTCACTTTGCATCTCCTGAGAGACACTCTCCTCTAACATAAAATTATCATAATGTTAAATCTTGTGAAATTATCATAAAAAACAAATATACGCGATACAATCAAAATAAAAGTAATTTAAAAATTGAACCTTTTCTACAAGGCGAATAAAAATTTTAAATTCTACTATCTCAACAATTAAGTCATACCGTTTGCCTAACATCTTATCCTTTTGTGAGGCGCCGTAAAAGCCACATGGTAATGCGCACGTTTTCAAATTTGCACAGGCATTGCAAAAAAGTAGTCCCGTTCCCAGAATGCCAATTGTCAGCATTGCGAAGCGCAATTTTGTTCCAAGCTTGCATCCCCTACATAAGACTAATGAATAGAAACTTATCTTGTCATTGAAATATGTATCCTAAGTATATTAACATTTGATTTAATTTACTTTGAAATTGTATATGACGAGAGTTGTAGAAACGAATGTAATACCCTCGGCAATATCACCCCGAGCTACGGTTTTCAGATATGCCCCTTAAAGCGCTGTAAAGCCATCGAGCAAAACATGGTTTAACTCGCTAACATTTATCGAAGCGCTTCATGCTAGTTACTCTCTTGTATTTGTAGGGAAAGGTGCTCGTTAAATCGACAGGGTGCTTTTCAATTTCTTTGTCAAACGAACCTTTTCCTTCGTCTTCAATATTAGAATCCCCGAGAATTAGGTATTTAAATACGTCAGGTAATTTTTTTGATTGTTATATCGAAGCACATAGATTTTTTTGTTAGACGTCCGTTCTACTGTTCCATAGGAATGGTAATTTGTTTCACGCAGTATAAAGGCATCCATTATTTATGATTTGTTGGAAGATAATTATAGATAATCCCCGGTTTTGTCTTTCTTTATTGTTGATGATGACAGTTTTTTGAAGCATTTCCCTTTTTATATTATAAGTATTGTTAGATTTATGTCTATAATAATTGTCTTATATTTAAGTTTAACAAATTATAATGAAATAAAGCGCTTTACGATCATATATGACGTAAATGTTTTATTTTATTATTATAACATTTACGTAATAATATAAATATAATAAAATGTTTTTATCCATATTAATATAAATAAAAATATAACTCAAAATAAACACATGTATCATCATCATCGTCATCATCAACAGCCTGCGGCAGTCCACTGCTGGACATAGGCCTATGTATTTGTATACTGTATACAAATACATACTTATATTTATGCGAAACTAAAATCTACTTACTACAGGATTTGGCTCCTCATTTGTAAGATAAAATCATAATTATTGTAAAGTTGACTTACATTACTTTTTTTATGGGATAGGAGGGCAGACAAGCAAGCGTGCTGCCTGATGAACAGCAATCAGCGCCGCCCATAGACAACCGCGACACCGCATGAGTTACGGAAGCGTTGTCGACCTTTTAGGTATGTGTAGGTTTGTTTTTTTACTTATTAAATGAGTTTTGTATTATGGAGTAGCAATTCTTGTGATTTTTTTGAGTGGAATGGTGTTACTGGAGGAAAGGCTTTTAAGACTCCGTTAGAAATGCTCGCAAGGAGAAGGTCCTCACCATGCAGAATGGAATCAAAAATGATAACGATAAAGCAACCACAAAATCTGCTTGTCATCCCACATTAATTTTATTAAAATGTTTTTAATTATTACAAAAATTTTTGTTAGTCATTTCAAGTTAGCCCATAATGATGGACAGCCAGACGTACTTTGCTAAGATCCACAAACACAAAATAATATTTTGTGTTTTTGAAGAAGTGTCCAAATCCTTCAACACTTCGCCATGGTTAATAACGTTGACAACAACAATACCGCCTTTCACCACAAACAACGCGTTTCGCCCCGACACGAAACATCCTCAGATGTAATAAACTCTACGTAAAATAATCGTAAAATGGTTCAGGTATGTGCATCTTTATAATGGACTTCCGCATAGTGGCGCCTGACTTCATCAATATTTATCTGATATCTCAAATAATCTTATAATGCGTGTGTCAAGATATGATTCGTATTAATAAACTTGCGATATACAGAACATAGAACCTTACCTATTAAGCTATTGCTGCCAATTTTGTCTTGAAACACTGTTAAAATTATGGAAGAATGCAGGAGTGAGAACTATTGAATTTGGATAACAGAAGAAGGCTGTTATTAAGTATTGTTGGTTATAAGTCTTTTATCCGTAAGATAATGTACACGTTATGTATTATTGTATTTATTTCTAACAATTCGCAATTTAGAAAGGCTAGGTTCACTCGGGATTCCTAACAAAGATACAAATCCTCAATCCTATCGGATACCAATCAAAAATCCAAAGCCACAAAGAGAGGGAAGACCGTTGTAACATATTTAAGATAATGTAGGTACACGGAATATGTTTTATATTTATTTATAAGAAAAGGCTCGCATTTTAGAAAGTCTAGGTTTACTCGGGGTCGCTTGCGAAGGTGAAAATCTTTAATCCCATCGGATGCCAATCCAATATCCAAAGCCACACAGAAAAGAAAGAACATCGTAACAGATTGACAGTAAATGGAAACAATTGCTAAAAACAGCTCCAAATATTTGGACGGCCAAAAAATCATCGCTTTAATAGACAAGAAAAAACCAAAATGGACGTTGGGGTCGCTCGTTTAAGGTACCAGACGGTTATCAGATCGAGAGTGGTTTCTAATGCATGACCCTAAAAAGATGGCAGTCATTAAGAATTTCCTAAACCATCAATTCTAACGGACATGCAATGTATGAAATGTATCGCAGGGCTAGCAGTATGTATACATTTATGGAAGTTTTTCGGATAGTCTTGCACCCTGGATTTGTACAAATATCCCTCGCTCTCACGTATCTTTCATATTCCACTTCAATATAAATATGAATAATCACTACATTTATCTGTTCCACTTGAATCATATTCAATGTTTTTTAATCGTTTATATAAACATCGACGACCGATTGGCTCAGTGGCGGGGCCCTCCGCCCACGGAGTCAATGGTCGTGGGTTCGATTCCCGCATCGAAATAAATATTTATATGGATTTATAAATGTTTATTCCGAGTCTGGTAACCCCCCCAATCCTTATTTCCTTTCCTGCCCCTTCCTTTCTTCTTCTCTGTCCTTCCTTTCCTTTCCGCCAATCCACGGTCTGCCGTGCCAATGGATGCATGGCTAGGGTCGAGCCTAGTCGCATCGGGCTCCCCCGGGTACTATGGTGCCTTACCTCAGCATGCAGGGCTCTGCTGGGGCTGACCTCCATCCTCCCTTGCGGCTCGTGGGATTCACTAAGACGAATTTAATATACCTAATTTGTCGAAAATGACGGCGACGTGGTTCGCCACCCGTCACGTCCTGATTCTCACGAGGGCGAAAAGCGACCAATGACGAGCCGTTTCGCTGCGATGAATGGCAGCGGATGGAGCTCTGTGGTCTCTGCCAACCCCTGCGGGGGATAGGCGTGAATATATAAAAAAATATATAATATATAAACATCTTCATTCTCTTTTACTCTATAATTCTTAATGGAAAAAGCAAGCGATTCACTTGGTAAGCAATTACTGTCACTCATGGACATGCAACAGCAAAGGTTTAAGAAAAAAACACTGTTTACCGTAGGGTTAAGAAAGATTTAACGAGAGGAAAAGAAGGAAATGTGAGGGAAGAAGAATTAAATGGGAGCGGAAGAAGGAAGTAGAAGAATAGAAAAGGAATAAATTCCGGATCCCTGCACTTACAGAACGAAACGCGTTAACACAGAAAAATACTACCATTTATCGTTATTACGTCGATATTTTATGAGAGTGTGCCACTTCCCCAACTCAAGCCGGTTCACTATGACATTAATACTTTGTCAACGATTTATATAATAATCGATACCTACCTTCGTATTTCTATATTACAAGCGCTTGACATCAAGGTGATTAAATATCAGTTACACAGTTATCTCGTTTTATCGCTTGAGTGCGCACAGTTCAATTACATTGTTTATCTTGAACGTGGTCTCATGCTTTCTTTTTTCCCCCGCTTCTTTTTTAATTACTCGATACAATTGTCGTTTGTTTATTACTATCCGTTGCGACGTTATCGTTTGCGATATCACAATGTTTAATTTTTTTTATTTATATTACGATTTTAGTATGTTGCCTGACATATACATTTGTTACTAAAACTGTACTTAGTGCATTTTTAATTGTATCTTTAAACAATTTAAAAACCAAAAGTACAAGAAATTTAAATATAATTGAACTGGTCATCATGTCATCGTACTTGTACTCATATAAAATTATATTTGTTAATGTACAATGCTAAAGGTATGTAAATAAAGTTTGTCCATGTAGCATTGTGTAGGTACTGTACTGCATTCTTAACATCAATAAAAAGTATGCCTAAATTATAATAACAGAAACGTTTAATCAAAAGTGAGATCCCCACCATCTGGATAAGTGGCGATCCACTACGGTACGCTTCTCACTCTGCGGAAAAGCTACTTTTGGCGGTCTTTCCAAGCCAATACGACATTGGCACCTTCAAAATACAAGCCTACACATACCAAAAAGGCCGGCAATGCTTCAGTGACTCCTGCGGTGTCGCGGTTGTCTATAGGCGGCGTTGATTGCTTTCCATCAGGCGGCACGCTTGCTCGTTTGCCCTCTTATCCCATAAAAAACGTGGACTTACGTCTTTTGATCTCATGATATAAGTTGTAATAACATTAATATGTACATAAATTATTATATGTTATATTTTTTGTACCGTCATTCTTTATGTAATATAAAAAAAATCTTAACTTTTTAGAACAGACGCAAAAGAGCAAACGTGTCGCATGGTTGAAAGAAATCGCTGGCAACCATTAGGCACCTGCAACACTAGGGGGGAAGAGTTGGGTATTTAGCTCAATTAAGAACAGTGTTCAAAGAGCATGCTCTAATATGCACACCCATCTCTTTGAGGCGAACAATGTCGACGCCATTATGTATTTCGATTAAAAACCTTATTTTAAGTGGAAGTCCAGTTGCTTATTTAGTATAATTTGAATGATTCCTCATTTATTAGCATCAATTCAGTTCTTTTTATTAATCTACCTAATATTATCTTCTTTAATAATTTGATATTTAGTTTTATTATTATAAGTATTCATTTACTAAGATTAATAATATTAAATAAAATTGTATGCAGCTTTGATAAGCTGTTGTCCCAGAATGCGTTTGTATTTCGTGGTTACAATTGGGGCGAATCTAAAGATAACAATCGGATGTCTCGCATCGATACACAGACGGACACTCTGCGGTATAAGAACGTAAAAAGTTGCTTGATTTAAAATGTAGTATGTATATAAAAATGTAATGTAAAACTGCATATTGAAAACCAGTAACTAATTTGTAATTATTACACTTTTTTACTATGCAAGCAAACATTTATTTTTTAAATCTTCTCGGGGCAAAATTTCTCTGATTTATCCGTTTCATCATTTATCCATTATCATCGTTTGTCATTTATTTTGAAAAATACATACGCTGATATGCGGTAATTTAAAAAGTGTGTCAAAGGAAATAGTTATAGGGAGTCATTGAATAGACAGGCCATTCCGGAACAATTGTGCTAGAGAATAAAAGGTCTAATACTTTAGACTGGTATGTTTTGTATTTGTTTGCTAGTCGTCATAGAGAATGTTCTACAGCAACACCCAAGACGCAGGATCCTCCTTCTCAACGCTGATATCTTCCCCGCCAGACGGACAGTAAAATATTTGACGAAGTGGTTTTATTGGTGGTGAATTTGTTTCATCCTCTTTTCGGTTCCGACCGCATCTAGTAACTTATATTTATTCCCAAAAATTACAGATACATTTATAGGATTTCGCTTTACGAACCATATATATCCACTCTGCGTTAAGGTCATAGCAGTGATTCCTTAAAAAAGAGTTACCTCACTACTTCAGCCAATGGTAACTTCAGTGCAAAAGTAATAGAGACTTCTGCGAACAACAATTAGAATATCAACAGTTTTCAACCTGATTCAATTTGCACTTTTTTTAAACTTTCGGTGTGACCCTTACTTAACAAGCAAAATTAGGGTCTCCCGTGGAACTGTGAAAGCGATGTTAATGCTGGTAGCCTATTGGCTTTATCAACTTTATCGAATACTACGCCCGCGCGTTCGGAGTCCGCGGGCCTAGTAAAATATATTTGGGAATCTATGCAAATCGCAGATTCCATCGGCTCGACACCGTGTCGTACACGTATGTGTGTCGATTTTAGTTTCGTCATGACGCTGCACTATGAAAGCACTACTTCAAATTTCACTCCGTTTTCTCATTGGTTGAATAGCGCGGCGTTAAGCCGCCTTTGTACTGTCAGTTCGTGATGAATCGGTAACATAAAAATGGAAAAAGTCTTTTATTTGAAAATTATTCTAAAGGCACATAAAAAATTATAAATTTGGTGACTACTCTACCAACGGTTGTCTACTTCTTCTTCAGTCGCTATTCCCATTATTTCACGTCTTTTAATACGACCAAAGAAGGCGGTTTTTAGATTTTATCAGTTATTGGTGCAACTTTAAAGCTTCCTCGTATATATTTGTTACGAATTTTGTCAAGCTTAGTCACACCACCCGCACATCTCAGCATTACCATTGAGTTGGCATGTACTTTTTTACTCCACCAACGGTTGTGGTTAAGCTATAATTAATTATTAAGCTGCTAAGCAGTACTTTATTAATTGAATGCAATCAATTCATCTGATGTAAGTTGGTGTGAATATTTCAAGATAAACACTTCAGTACTTTTAATTGTGATTTTTTTTTCGTTGGCCACATCGTTAACGATTCCGAGACATAGGTAGCCGCATAATTAATAATATTATACAAGTCTAATAATGTTAAGAATTATGAACAATATATCCGGATCGATGAATATTTCTTATAACTGCATATTTATTTAAATAAAACAGTAACTGTTTATTAAAAAAGTAAATGACGAAATTTATAAGAAATAAATGTACAGCTTTCTAAGGTACCACGATATGCGTTAATTGCAGCAAAAATTAAAAGTAATTATAAATATATCAAACGAAATAAAATACCACTAACATTAACTTAAAAAAAAAACAAACCGTTAATTAAACACAAAATAACAATAATTTACGCTGTCTTGCTCTTAGCAGTCTCAAAACTTACCTACTAAGTCTACTAAGGAAATTGTGTACTAGATAGATAAGAACCGTTATAGATTAGATCTCACGCAGGTAGGTTTAAAAGACCGAGAAGATGTTTTTTTTGTAGGATAGGAAGGCAAACGAGCAGGCGTGTCACTTGATCGAAAGCAATAACCATAGACATACACAGCTATATAAGCATTGCAGAAGCGTTAGTAGCCTTTAAAAAATATGTAAATATGTATGTGTACGGACAGTATCAATGTCGTAACTGTAGTCCGCGATCTGACCACGGTGCTTCTTGATGAAAACCAGCCTCAAGTGCTCCAATAGAACGCCTGGCATATACTGAGCAAGAACCATTTTATGACACTTGTTAGATTAAAATTATTTTCTTTTTGTTTTATTAATTTTTATATTATAATATCATTAATAAGGTTTTAATTTTAGCTATTGTAAAAAAAAGGTGTCATGAATAAAGTTTTTTTTTCTATTTCTATGTAGGCTTGTTTCTTGAATGTTCCAATTTCCTATCGGTGAAACACGATACGTGCTTCGGCATACGCAATTTTATATTTTGCAAGAGAGCGGAATAGTCAATTTCGTTTTAAGAAACGAAACTGACTGACTGACGATAAGTTTAAATAAAAACGTCATATCTGCCATGTCTCTGCGTGTATATATCCATTTTTAAAATATTTACTAATCAGTAGTATTTATTTATTTAGTCTCTAATAAATGTAACGGCTGCTTGTTTGTTAGATTAGACTTAACAGTTCACATAGGTCTCATCCACGGCACGCCATATAATTCGATCGTCGGATTTACGCATGCAGTTTCTGCTGGTCTTTAAAACTTGAAACGAGCGAAGAAGGAAGTAACTTACAGAAGTGATGATATGCAAGGAAGCCTGGAAATCACCGCACACGGTTTTTGTAGCGATAGAGCCCTTGTAACACGAATTAGCCAGTTCTAACGGGAAAGTAGCTTTTTTTATGTGGGGAAATCCGTTACGGATACCTTGCCACCCTAGGGGGGACGGCGAGTTATGTCGGACTCCGCGTTTGCGCGTCTACCGACTAAAACCCCACGACGGCCGCCATCGGCACCAAGGAAGAGTCTTAAAGAACTGCTTCTGCCCGGGCTCCTCCGGCGCCTGGCTCACTAAGCCCGTCTCGAGAGTTGCGTGAGTTCGCTACCCGATCGCTTAAACGATTAGAACGTTAAGATTCCAGCGAAGCGAAGTGCCGTTCCTCGTGTGGGTTGAATAGAGGCTCACACGCTTGACAATCTATTGATTAGAAGATGTTAATGCTGGTAGCCCATTGGCTTTAACAGCTTTATCGAATACTGGGCTCAGACAATCTATATAGTCTTATTATGTATTCAGCCAAAGATTCTGTTTTGAACACTTCATTTAGTTCGCTTAGCTTCACTTAACTCTTGTAGTTGGGCGGCATGAGCAAAGCTAAGCGAAATTAGCTTCGTTTCGCTTCGTTTCCAGTGTGGTTTGCGTCTAATCAAGATGGTGCTTTGCATCTTCTTTTATATGTGTTCGTAAGTGTTAATGTGTAAACGCCATCATTGACGGGAAGGTTCACCCGTCAACGATGGCGTTAATAAAAGTATCGAGAACGTTTAGGCCGCCTACGTTATCAATGAGTCTTATGCGGGATTATTCGACACCTCAACCTCACCACTATGGTAGAAAGATTCACCCGTCAACGTCGTAACCTAAAACGTAAATTCAACCTCGTAAAGAGCGTATGCGATGTAGCGGGTCGATTATCCAACGCAAGAATTTGGTTTGTTTTACGTGTAGGTGATTACAGATGCATGGTGTAAGCAGAGGCAACTAACTCACGGAAGACGGTCGATCCAAGGCATGTCGTGGTCTGAAATAGTAAAGGTGGTGCGTGGTAAAGGCAGCCATATCACGTACTTTTCTGATGGTAAAGGCACCGCGTATCAAAAACGAAAAAAAATTATGTTTGAACACAGAACAAGTTTCTACTTGAATAGTTATTCTTTACTGTAAAACTTACATTTGAAAAAACTATTGTATTAACTTTCTCAATAAAGTTAGATATATACCTACCGACTACCTATATAGACGTGATGAAAATGAAAATTATCAATAAAATTAAACTACTTGATGATATAATGAGACGGAAGAACATTAAGCTTTTTCTGTTAGAGACGCAAGCTGCGTCTATTTATTGCGCCATATCTCTCTCCCTACAACGATAGCAAAATAAATAAACATGTGTGCCGCGCCCGGATCCGGCGACCCTTCGACGTGCACGTAATCCAAAATGTCCGTTTATTTTTCTATATGAGAGCCGCGCCGCAAAAAACAAAGCCGTGATCGAACGCAGAGCTCTGCCAGAGCGAGAGGGAGCTATACCAGCGGCAGCGCGCTACGGGCGGGGCACTCGCTAGAGCTCCGTCATTGGCAGCTAACGCATCGCGCCCGCCGCCCGCGCTCCACACCCAATCCACTGCGCCGTTGCCATATGCGCCCCGCTCCCCGCGAACCCCAAAATACCGACCTTTCACGAATGCCGAACCGATTCGATACGACCGAAAATGCCTTAGTTACTTCACGCACGTCCTATTGACTAGACGTTTTCGTTGCCCGTTTCACTGATAATATTAAATCTGGTTTCACTTGCTCAAGACTTAGCTAATATAAATCAAAGTGAATGTCGTGTTAACCAGTGGAGTTTTTGTGATCACCTAATAGAGACAGGTATTTATAAAACAATATCATAATATTTTAGCTGTAAAAGTGAATTTACAACATATTAAAAATTATTGTTAACTATAGGTTTAATACTATTTGTATATCTCGCAAGTATACGCAAACAATTTAAGCCGGATGATCGAACGTAAAAGCGGTGTCCTCGTAATCAACGTAGGCCGTTCGGTACGGCAACGTCGCGCGTAAATAATAGGGTAGGCGCTCGATCTTTCTCTCGCAGCTGGCGCAGAGCGGCAACGTCGCACCCGTGACGAGCGGGCCTCCACATTGCCGCGTCGTGGGGAATCGCCTGCCACCGACTTGAGCGAGACACATTCATCGCTGTACCGACGCAATATACCTACTGAACTGATACGAAGTTCAGTGACGGAGCCGCTTGTATTAATGACAATTTCACTGTTTATATCGACTTTACGGATCGATTAATAATTATTAAAGCGTAGTAAAAAAGTAAATAATTCAAAATTTTTGTTTATATAGTGTGTACTTTATAACTTATATACTCCTTCAATTCTAAAATATGAAAAAGCGTATTACAAAACAATTAAATATTTTAAATGTCTTAAATATGTGTGCTATCAAAGATCTGAAAGTGTTATGAAAATTAAACATGTTTTACAGATATCGAACGGTTGTTTGTGAACTCGTGGCGCTCTCTGTCGGGGGACGACGGAGTGTGTTCAGCGGGGAGTGCGGGGAAGAGGCTTCCTCCCCCTTCTTCAGTTCGACTGTGTTTACGTGGAGAGTGGACGTGTTGTCGTTGACTGCGGCAGAACGTTTGTTCGCGCGCCAACTTTGAACAGTAACAAGTGTGCAATTGGCCGTGTTGGTGACTATTGTGACAGCATGTGTGTTGGATTGCGGTGCTTTACAAATTGGATGCAGTGAATTGGATCACACAAATTGGATTGCAGTGTTATCTGGATTTGATTTTTGGATTCTATTTCCCACTTCCAAACTGGGGATGCATAAAATGGAGCTCGGCGACAGCGTGTACGCCGCCGAGCGTATAATGAAGAAGAGAATTAGAAAGGTGAGCTTTGTTTCTTTTTCGAAAGCAATCTTGTTTGCACGCTTGCAAAACACGCATGGGTAACACATTGCATATCAGCATAACATAATAAGGTGCGCTTTATTAAAAAAAATGCATGTTTTGCAACAAACGATTCACCGCCTCGCATGCACCACGAATCAAAACAGCATTTGTATGACGCTTTGTAAATAAAAATATGCAATGCTTGGTCTTTTTAACTAAGATTTCGTGCATTAATCCGAGCATTGTGATGTCGGCAGCAGCTGTTCGAAAATTATCGCAAGGGTTTTAGGTTCCTTTTCACGCGTGCTTTCGTCCCTTATTATTACCAAGGCTCCCCTTACGCCGGCTTACTTGTGCGTACGAGAACTGAGTGAGGGCCACACTGAGAAATTTGATGCTTCTTTGTATATGGTGCCCTTCTTGAGATCACATTGAATCACCGACTGTAAACAAGTTTCGTGAATTAAAGTCGCATGAAGGGTCACCTTGTCATTGTGTTGCGACGTTCCTTTGCACGTCTTAGTTCTGAAACGTCTTCCCTAGCCGGATCGCAACAGCGCATTACAAAAACATTTTTTTTGTTGCAATAATTGCTTTTTTTTTAATATTTTATAAATTGAAGCTACTTGGGATCAATAGGTAAGAAATGTATGATGAAAATTGAATTTGTAACATACCAACAATATAAAAATCGAAATCGCCGACATAGATCACAGAGGTGTGAACACACTTAGTAGTAGTTCATCAGAGTAGATGAGTGCTGCATCAGTCAGAAACTAGATTGCATGAAGCTCATCGTTCTACCGTCTTGTTGATGATAATGATGAAAATGAAAAACTTCTTTCAGTATATATTTTTTTAATTGTTAAAGGCACCGGTCTTTTCGCTGCTCATTCAACTGTTGTAGCACATTTGTTTTTGTAAATAAACTAGCCGCATCGAAGCGAGCATTAGCTAGGTGGGCGTATTCTCATCGTTACAATAATGTTGCCTACTGGTTAAGTGGGCAACGCCCTCGGTTAGTTGCAAATTGAATACCCTCTGTCCATTTCGTGACGGCAAAAAACTTATCACGCATTTGCAACTTGATTGTATCTTGGCATAACGTAATTAGGGTTGCGTATGTAAATTAACTTGTATTATGTAGGTTTCTTTTATAATAATAATTTTTTCGCCAGATATTTTTTTGTAAAGCATTTTGATGTCAATTTCAATACGCTTTTGAATGTGAACTCACATGCATTCGATAGATCTTGCTGAATGAAAACCGCTCTGAAAATCGACTAATTGGTGGTATGGCCATCCTATAACATAAGGTTTAGGCAGCACTAGCTCAATTGGTAAGTATTGCGCTAAGATTGTGGATTCGATTCCAATGAACTGTTTGATGATTTCTGGGATTGATTGATGGGAAGAATATTTTTCAAGCACATATACAATTGGCTTAGTTGTAGTAGTAGTAGAATTCTAATAATATAAAAATATTTTTCTTCATTTTTTTTTAATTATGGGTAGCCATAAACTGTTTAGAAAGCGGCCGTAAACGGTTTAACTTAAATAAAATGCCTTGCTTGAGATCTTTGACCGTCTATGGCAGTCTACTGCAAAAGGTGGGCTTCTCAACTTGAGGTGATTTATCTTAATCACCGGACTGGACAGGCGAAAGCAGTCACATTACTGGTTTGTGAAACTTACAGGATTGGCAGTTGTGGTTCAGCCCCATTGCATCTTCAACTAAGGCGAAGTTTATTTTCAGATGTGTTTTCAGGTTTAAAGGCAATCAGATTGTAGGGCAATTTATTTCTAAACTGTCTCATAGTAACTTATAATTCATAACTGAGAACATGAATTTAATATTTTTTTTTTGCTACTCGTACCTGTCTAGGAAACGACTAGAAGAAAATTGTCTATATTACCTTGACTTAGTATATTTAATGTAAGAGCCCAATTTCCTTGACAGGAAACTATTGGAAGTATAAAATTATACACTTACTAAGTGTATAATTTTATACTTCCAATAAAAAATATGTTAATATTGAAAATATAATAATATATTTTTGTACTGAAAACAATTGTTGTCGGTGCCCTGGGCTAAAAAATCCATTTTCAGAAACCAAAAATCTATTCCCTGCTACAGATCAGCATTCATTAATATTTGTATGATCCACGCGTTTCGAGTCATGTTGCTAGCCTTTTCTATAAGGATACCCACAAGTCTTACAACACAATATACACATAATCTATCCATAACTTAAGTTATGGGGTAGTACATTCTATTTACTCTGATCTATGGCAAAATAGATATGAATACGTGTAGAGAATCGAATCTCGTATAATTCTCCATATGTCTTCACCCTTGCTATCTGTCAACAGGTCTGTAAACTTTTTGATCTTATTTTTTTCTTTCGGTTTTTCCCCATATAATATTAAATTTATTATCATCATGACGAATCCAAAGCCCATACATATTTCAACTTCCTTTCACAATGTAATGATGTTTCTTTTCTCTTAAATTTTTCTATCTCTTCGTGTAAAACACCAAACTTTACGTTTAAATGAATGGAGCTATAGGTACCCCAGGTGTACGTATTTAAATAAAATTTAACCCTTAACAAAGGCATCGTGCATTTGTTTTTCATCTAAGAATTGTCAAAACTGTCTTTATTGGACTTTTCTACCACTCTATATTAAATTGAGGAACATTTAAACGTACGTTCTATCGAATCTCTGCAATTGGCAATAATTTATTTCGAATAATTTAATCAAATAACGTAAATTTTCACTTTTTACATTTTTATATATAGCAATATTGTTAAATACAAGCAAATAGCCATACAATCTAACAGATTTAACAAAATTTATTTACTGTGGCTAAATTCAAGGCCTCATATGACCTAATACAAAAATTTAAAAAATCAATTATGTTTTATGCCAAAATGCGACAAAAATATCCGTTGTTCTTTCTAATAAATACAATTTATCAACAAATTTAACAAAGTCGTAGTTTGATGTTAATTAATTATATTTATATATTCATTATTTTTTTTGCATAGCCAAGTAATTAATGATCATGTCAATAGCAACCTAAAACTTTCCGGTGGCTTCTCTAGCGCCCGTGTCAAAAGGAAACTAAGTAAACAGGGTCGATTATTTGTAATAAAAATACTCAGCTTTATCACCACACAGTAAAGATTATTTTCCTTTGCTGTTTCGTCGCCTTGTTATCTGTAAGCTTCAACGTAGTACAAACGGAATACGTTGTTAGTATAATTTCAACTTTAAGTTCATATTATTAAAGATGGTATTCAAATAAAAGAGCTTCCATTGAATAGTAACTCCTACAAAGTTCTGTAGTCCTGGTATCTCAGAGCAAACGCGCCAGTATTCGGTTTTGACCGAACACAAGGCGAGCGCGCATGCGCCCCGCCATCACAACCGACCAATGAGCATCAAGCAATTCTAGAGCCGGGCAAAAATATCTTGGTAGTGTTTCAGATATAAACAAATTAATCTAAGTTTAGATTTATGTGTAGGCTTATAAAAAAACATTTTCCTTGTTTTCAACAGATGTTTATTTATTGTTTGCATATTTGTTTTTATTATGCAATCGATGGCTTGTTTACTCTTGTTCTCAAATAGAGTACGTCGTAATTCAACGATTGTCAGTTAGATGGCGCTATTACATATCATGTTAAAATATATCTTGAAAGAAAAAATACGTTTTGTTGTTAAAATAATTGATAACTCGTATGACACGTTAATATTATCAAATTAAGAAATAAAAATATAATAAAAAGCAAAATGGTTACGTTTGAACCTAGTTCACTTACATATAAAATAGTTTTTAGTCACGTATGATGTATACAAATATTTTATATGTTTATAATCGTTTCGAATTCAAATCTTTTTAACCGTTTTAATACGAACAAAAACGTCACGTGCCACGAAGGCACTGCAATAGCGAAAGAATTGTTAAATACAATGTGTCCCAGTGTACATTCGGAAGTGTAACAAAGCGTCCAAATTTTCTATAAATAATCGTCCAACAAACCTTTCAGTAATTTTATACCATCCCTATATCAAAATAGAATAAAAAATCTCAAAAGAAAGAAGAGAGGCGTTCGTAGAGTCGCATGTTTTCATGTTTTTAACCTACATACATATCATTACGACCACTTGGTTACTTTATCTACATACATAATATTTGAGTTTTAAAAATTTAGTAACAACATTACATCACTTATCCAAGCTTAAAACTGATCATTTTCAGCATATTTACTCCATTGATATGTGAAAGACTTTTGGAGCTTACGGTATAAAAGCGAACAAAAATAAAGCCAACAAAGAAGTTTTATACACTTTCCCTTTTAATGTTTAAATTGACAACTATTATTGTTTTAATATACAACTTTAAGTACGTAAAAAAAAGTTCAATTTAGTACAATAATAATAATTTTAAAAGTATTTAAAACTATAGCTACTCCACAGATTTCATTGTCCAATGCGATACGTTTAAATATAACTAGGGGCTTATATACCCTAGCGTAGGTACCTCGCATCGCCAACCCTCCGGAATATAAAAAGTTTTATATGTGAAGGGTGATCGTTCCCCTAAATTTAGAAAGCATGCTTTGCACTACGAATATTAAAGTGGTGAATGGGGGGAAATGTCATATTGCAGCCCTCCACACAATTAGAGACGGCAGCATTGTTCGGAACACGGGAGCGTCCCGCATTCCTTTAAACTACATTCTATGACTAACGTAGCAAAGTTCGAACGGACATTTGGCTCAGTGGAACCATTTGGCTGACTTCCGACCTAAAAGTTCTTGTTTAATGTCAGTCTTTATTTTTCTCAAATGGATTAACAAGAAATGACATCAGTATTAAAACAAATAGAGTAACACCGCTTCGGAAGTAGTGCTCTTTAAGAGAATAAATGGCCCAAGAAACTCTTACCCCTTTATTCGTGGACTCTTTTAAAAATATCGTATTTAACACATTCAGTGCCACTGACTCGCACTACGAGTTCAAGTTAGTTTTATTAGAGTGCCGGTGGAACTAGATATTACCTGCCACATCCTTATTCTCTCTGTATTGTATCCAAAAAAGTTATTCTTTCGTATATAGGAGAATTTGAACGTGATAAGGCACAACTCTGTGTGTGTAGCATCTACAATACTTCATTGGCCTACACGTACACAGTCGTAAAATATGTGTTTTTTTCTACAGATAGAAAATTTTGCAGCGTTGAAAATGTTTTTGAGTGATCATATACAATTTTTTCAAAAATCCTAACACTTTTTTTGGTTCAGGTGGTAATTTTTCATTTTGCGGTTTACTACGTTTTCGTTTTTTGCGTCGATATTAATGAAGTGTAAAATGTATCTAGTTTATTCCACTTTTGTTTTTGTAGTGCCTCTCCGACTAGCGAAGGTAGGCGTCAATTCTGTACATGTCCGTCTTTAGCTAGGTTATTTCTTACTATTTTCCAACTAAAAAGCTCGAATATAACTAAAAAGTAAATCCATAGGGATCACTATGGGTTAATTAAGTTTCTTAATATCCTCAAACATGAGTTAATACTATAATTTTCATACCCAGTTTCTTTTGCATAATGTATTAGCCTATAATCTAGAATTATGTGACAAATAATAAGGTGAAAAAACAAATGTGATAAAGACAAAATAATGCCTATTAGCCATAAACAGACATGCCCACGACTCATTCAATCGACCTGAAACCTCATACAGATATAAAATTAGTATTAATACTAATACTTGATTAATTTTTTATGGACAACCCAGTCGCAGGTTCAATTTAAAATATGATGTACGGCTTACAGGTCCGTGTCTGGATGTAATACCAACTTACCTTGGTCAAGCGCGTTGAATTAATAACCATAATCCTAGGAAACAGTAGGTCCCTTGGTCAGCAGTAAGACTTATATGGGCTGTGAAAAACATATTTTTAATAGCAGAGCAAACAAATGACACCCACACACTAAAGGCGTCTCATCTACTATATGTTTTTGCTAACCAAATGATTTAATTTTTTAAATAAAGATGCGGATGAAATATAATTGTTTTCTTTTTAAATTAAAAAATAAAGAATAAAAGCTATTCAATACAGTAGTAGATGCAAACAATAACTTCCTCGAATCCTTTGAAAGGCATTGCGGCGAAACATCGCCACCGTTACACGCGGAGAGCACTTATAAAAACTTGGAGACGAGTTGGCGCTCGGGCCGGAGTCATTATAATAATGCGCCTGTCTGACTGTACGTCGACTGCCTCGCCGGCGGTCCTCCAGCCCCACGCATTATTATGTAAATATAAAACGAAAACGAAAGAGCGGTGTTTTTTACGCCGCCTTATCTGATACAGATAAAGGCTGTAATTAGTGGAAGATATTGTACGAGGACAGCGCACCGTGTGAAAGTGTCCAATGTTAGCCTTCATTAACACTATTCTCTCAACTTACTTTTTTTATTTTAAAATTTTTGCAATTGAAGCTGGCGTTTGCTTTACATTAAGGTCAAATTGATTTTTAAGTGTATTGAATTAATAGTGAGACAACACAAACATGATATAGATATTGGGTTTCCGGCTTCAATTACCTTTATCAAGTTCACATGTATGCGTCTTGGATTGTTTGGAATAGACAAAATTTGTAAACAAGCATTTTCCTGTACGCTTCCTCTATGCCTTTGATATTTTTTGGTGGGCCCAAGGCCGTGTTCATCATATTCGGAGTGGCGTGCTCATAATTAGCCTCCCTCTCCCTAATCAACAAAAAAATGATAAGTATTCCCCAAGAGATTTTCGAAAAGAATATTTGATCACAAAAAGTTTTCTAGCAACCAAAACAACTTTCAATATTTACATCTTTTTTAAAAATGTATAGGTAAATATATTATAAATGTATAGGTTAATATGTATAGTATAATAAATATAGTTAATATGTATAGCAGAATAACGCTGATTGTAAAAACATAGTTGCGTCAACAAATCAAAATCATTATTTTATCATTTATACAACGAACTGCAGATTTTGCTCATAAGTACACTGATTATAAATAAATATAAAATAAATTTTTTCGTTGATAAATCAAAATCAACCAAAATTTAATTTAAAAATCATCCAAAGGTTTAAAAAAGTAAATAATATAAATAAGCACGTTTGTATTTATTTAATAAGACTGATTGTCAATCGTATTTGGAAAGATGTTTTTCCTACCTGAATATAGGGGTGCCAAATTCAAAGAAACAAGATTTTATATCTAATTTTCGAAAAAAATATTATCAGTGTTGTGTGAGTGATTCATGTATGATTTAATGAGCTGTAATAATAATTAATTTAGATTATTTACTATGTAATGTGTACTAATAGTCATTTATACAGTATTTCCAGTAGGTGAGTTGTGTTCTTGAAACATTTGCAAAGGCATAGATAGGTACATCATCAAATATAGGGTTCAATTTTTCTGTTACTGGAACCTGTCTTTGAATTAGGCTCGTATGTTGCTTGAATATTGCATGTTGCAAGTTGAGCAAGCATAATGTGCCGAAAGCTGAGTAGTATTTTAAAAAACATTGATGCCTGTGCCTGTTCTTGTAGGTAAATATAATTAATTTTTATTAAGTAACTTTAAAACTAGCAAAGTGTGTATAAAACGATTGGCTTGCGCTTCTTAGGACCATACGCCCGGATCCCACACAGCCCTTCCACTCCCCGGTAAAGACGGCCATGGGTGTCCATCAAATGATATATTTGCATCATACCACGTGTTACTATATCATATACCTGTCGCATTCCTTAAGTGGGCAAAGCCTCTGGCAAAACTTACCAAGCTTTTTTTATTTAAAAAAAGCCTGATAAGTTCTGCTAGAGGTATCGCCGTTATGGAAATTTTTCAACGCCGCCCAGCGACACCACAGGAATCACGAAAGCACAGCCGGCCTTTAAGGCATGTGTAGCCTTGTTTCTTGAAGGTACCAATGTCGTATCGGTTGAGAAATACTGCTGAAGGTAGTTAATTCCATAGGCTTCTGATTGTGATATAATTCATAAACTTTAGACGTTAGTAAAGCTAATTGCTATGAAGTATGTTTACGCGTCACTTAATACGCGCAATAACAATGGAATGTAATCAGTTACGGCGTTGTTATGAAGGGTCGTTATGAGGGTCAGGGTATCTGAAAATATTTGTTTGTTATCCCCCTCACGTCGAACCCACCCGCCCGACGCCATTGTTTTTTTTCTTATCCGTCCCAAATCCTATATCCCGCCGCTGTCGGCTGCGATCCCACTTAATTGAGTTATTACTGACGTGATTATCGGTTATATTATAATTTAGATATTTTAAAAGTTCTTGAGTTCAAGTTAAATTGATATATTAATGAATGTCCTTTGGCTTACATCTTTGAGAAGACACTTAAAAATCGTGTGGTTTTTTACTTTAATATCAACACAGTTATTTGGCTCAGTGGTGTCTATATATGTGGTCAAACCTATATGACCTTACGGCGCACCCCTCAACTTTGAGGAAGACAGGGTTATACTACTGTTAAAAATGTGGTTTACACAATTTTGCCTCTAAGACATACGATATTTTTAGACACGATTTCTACACCAATCTTATCGATAAACAGCCATTGTTTAAGGTAGGATTAATGTTTATACGAGAAACAACGCATTTAAATAAAAATCGTGTTTATTTGACGATCTTGAAATTTCTCAGCCTTAGCCGAATTAGCTATGCCATCGCACATGTCATCACACGCAGTTAAAAAAACAACGCTGTCGTTTCTTTTCTAAGTTTTAAGAAATATAGATTTCATATTTAGGATCTTTCACTGTGAAGACAATTATATGAAACCGAACGATCTTTGCAGTACATACTGGCCGAATCACTAACAAAACGGTACTTTTGACTGAAGACTAAAATGTTTTAATCAGCATCTTAAAACTGTTAAAACACCTTAATTTAGAGATAACAAACTAGAATGTTTTATATTTTTGTTAAAAGGTTTATTAAGTTTTGTAGTGGTAGAGCCACGTTGCAGACGAATACTTTGTCAAGAATGGTATTATATTTGCCTGTTGCATGAATGGGCCAGCTCACCCGGGGAAGTACCACACTCCCGTAGAAAACCTGCGTCTGAGTGGTAGCTTAGTTACCCCGCTTCGTACGGTGAGCGGCCGAGTTCCGGAGGCCTAATACCCTCCCTCTTCCCTCCTTTTACCCCTCCCCTCCCATTTCCACTCTCATAATGACACTTTCCTTAAAGGTCAGCAACGCTTCCGCACTGCCTATGACGCTGCGGAAGTCTATGGGCGGCGTTGATTGCTTTCCATCAGGTTTGCCTGCTCGTTTGCCGTGTGTCTATCCCATAAAAAAATGATTTTTAATTTACTAGTGACTTTGTTACGTCTATTATGCAAGATAATGCCCCTTTTTCTGTCTTGGTTTTTTCTTATAGTGTAGGACTAGTTCAGTCAAATAATCTACGTGCCTACTTTGTGTTCGAGTAGCGAGGCGTACTGAACTTTTTCGTATTGGACATCTCTCCTATACGGCTATCTTCCCTAGACTTACCCTACTACTTTGTAACTACGTGTATCGTAGACTGTGTAAAATTATATATAAGAACCATTTAAGTATAACTTTTTCATAATATTTTACTTTTCTGTTTTAAACAAATTCTTTAGCCATTTTTTGGGATATCTGGCTTCTAGGAATATCATTTGTATTAGTATGTTGGGATTTATAATTCTTTAGCTAGTCAAATATTTTTTATTAAGACAAATTCAAACTTTTAAAATATATTTGTAATTACAATATTTTTAGAAACCTAAAATAGCGATTTTTACTTCCTCGCTTGTTCATTTAAAATGGTGTTTCGTAATGGAATTGTCTTAGTTTTTTATTTTAATCTTTTTTAATAATTTTAGGACTCTTTAACCATTCAAAGTAAGTTAATATTTCATGTTGTAGAAAATGGTTCACATCAATAGTCTAGTGGAGGATACGAACTCACGACCTTTGCCCAATCCTTACCAACTAAACTATTGCTAATCAAATGTTTCTATTTGAAGCAGTACCTAATTGCTCAGTTGAAAAAATCTGTACGTAGTGAGAGTTCGTATCTTCCATTAGAATATTGATATTAACGATATCCTAGTACCTATAAGCATTGTAAGCTTAGTTGGAATGGGTAAAAAGAGTTCTAGTAATATGTGGATTCTTCAGTAGAGTCTACTATACCTGATACTGTCTTGTGTCGAGGCAAAATACGTGTCGTGTGCAAGGTGGAAAAGTGGTAGTGTGTGTTTGGTGTTGTTGGTAGTGGTTGGGAGGTGAATAAATACTGACGGCCGTTTTTTCGGTAAGATTTAGTTTAAGTTCCCCGTAAATCCACTTCTTCCAGTATAAAAACACACATTATTATTTTTTTTATATTTATGTGCTTGTCGCGGATCTTAGCTAAGTAAAAGTTCTAACTGTCCACATAGTAATGGATTTCCGCAAAGTATCGCCTGACTCCATTAATAAGTTCTAGTAATAGTTAAAACATTATTATTGATATTTAAAAAGAAAAAAAAAACTGAGCAAGAGGGCAGTGTAGCTATTTGATAAATGTAGTTAGAACTATATAACAAATATCATATCACCGCATTTCGCTAACGTGTTCCTACGCACACTCGTGTTACGTCCGTAGGAATAGGTAGATTCCGTTAGCAAACAATGCCCCCTCGCAAGTATTTGCTCTCCGAGTTTGCCACAAGTGGCACAAGACGAGGGCTGCCCGGCCTTTGTTCCGAACATGAGCACTGGTTGCGTTGGCTGATCGCTTAATTTTGTTCAAACAAACATGCCCCACGAGTTGCCGTTGATTTGTAACGTGGGCTACAGTCAACATATAAAATACCGTTGTGATAATACAATTATAATAAATATACATCGACGTAACAAAAACGTAGTGAACCGCAAAATGAAAACTTACGACCAGAACCAAAAAATAATTAAAGATTTCTGAAAAAATTGTATCTGTTTACTCGAAAACGGCCACTTTCAACGCTGTGCAATTTTTCCATTGGTCAAGTCGAGATTCCGACCATTCGCCTCAGTATTTTTTATGATCCGAATATGTGTGTGAATGTGTTAACGTGTCCTTTACTGCGTTTTCGCTTTTTTGTGTCGATATTGACATTGCCTTATTTTTGAATTCCTTAGTTTATCTAGTAAGAGTCCGAGTGTAATAACCATAAATTTTTATATATTTTATTATAAATTAAGGTAAATTTTATGTGGTAGAACCACTTTACATAGTTTGTTCATTGTCAGAATTTTAGCATATTTTTGATTACGGCCTGAATATGAACAGCTCGTCCTCCTCGTAAATACCACGATATATATATACACAAAATATATACCCGATACACAAGATATTATCCTGAAGACGGTTTTCTGTTTCAATAACAGAAAACCGACTTCAGGATAATATCTTTACTATGGCGCTTCATTTAAACCCCCGTACCGACCCCCATCCATTCTACCGTTTTTCATATAATGTTGTTTACCATCAGGTGAACTGCTTACTCATTTTTCCATTAATAACACCACAATTTACTAATACAATATGAAGATACAGAATTTACTGTATTTCTTATCATTTTATCGTAACCTTATTAATCTGTCACCTCAACCTATAACAAGTACCTACCGTATCCCTATTATTATTTTCTAAGTATTTTAGCAAATCCTATTGGAGAGCTAAATTAAATAATGTATTAAATTATTTTTTAATTTAATGCACATTTTTATAAGAAAGCGTTTTAAATATCACATTATGGATATTGATAAGATTTAAAATTAATAATTTTATGTATCATCGCATATAATAATATATGAAGAAAAAGGAATAACTAAGAGCTGCATCTCATTGTTATTCCTTAAATTCATGTATTCCTAGTCACTTTCGGAACTTGCGTCACACCGTTCGCACTACCAAGTATTAGTCAAATAAATGGCGGCGCTTCGCTGTTGAATGAATGCATCGATTTAATCGTCACAGAGTCGATGACCGTGCGACTGCTAATTGCAGCCGTTATTACCGAATCGCATTTTTACAAACGTGCTTATTGATATGTTAAAATGATTTGTCTGATATTTAATTGTTTATCTGCACTTGTACTGCATCTTAAACCAATGCGAAATTTTGTTCAAAGTAATATTTAAAATGTAGCACCGTATAATCTACATACTCTAAGATAACAGACCACCACTATAAACATTTAAGACCGTAATTAATTGACGCGAATAACTTAATTCACAAAACACGTTTAATTACAATATAACTAATTCAGTTTACACCGCGGCCAACGTGCCTATAAAATTAATTATCATTCCTCCAAACTAACGTCTAAAAGCATTAACAACACACCCATCGCCGCTAGAGCTGAGACAAGACTGAATGCCGATGTCTGCCTCTATCGCGTTGTTCGTCTCACGGCCCCACAACTTGCTTACCTTGTCTGCTATATCAGTTTTCTCTTCGCACACACTGCACTGCTTCGGCCCGTTGAAAACTTGCCGACTCTGAGCGTTTCTTTGCTCCTAGTATTCGATTACGAAAGAATAAACTATTGGACAAAGGTTGAAGTAAAAAGAACCTAACTAGAAAAAAACTCAGACTTTATCGTGATTTTCACTTACTGTTGTTTATTGTACCCTAAATCAATTTACTTAACAATATACTTATTATTAAATTAATAAATTAATTATAGTTATAGTTATATTATTAAATTAATAAAATTATTATTGTACCCTAAATCAATTTGATATTGTATATATCCAAACTAAGTAAATATCGTTTTTAGCATAACTTTTGTTTACATATTATCTAACCCCAGTTAAAAATATTATTTAATGTGAAATAAATAAAAAGTTGTTTGAAAAATAATGAAATTGAATGGAACTTGAAGTCTGTGATTTCTTTTTGTTACTGTTATTTCCTTAAACAAGACAATACATTATTATTGTTGTTTTGTTCTGCTAAAATGTTGCTAATTTAATTAACAGCCTAGCTGTCGTATGGCCAAAAGGATAATTATTCGAATAGGCATGAATACCAAGTGACGTCACGTCCGCTTCTGTGGAGGTCTGTACGTGTTCAGAATACTGCATGCCTATGTACACGATGCGAGGTGTACTTACTACAAGTCCTCGATATCTTAGAGATTAAAAGAATCTATAATAAATTGGAACAATTATCCCGTGCTGTTATAGTAATCTAACAAACGGTTAGTGGTCGAATATATCAACTGTGAGTTAACAAAATAAATTTGGTGATAACTGCTTATACAGCCATGTTATGGCTTATATCGCCCGGGGTCCTCTACGACCCACGATCCATCGTTTGAAATTTCTTCCACCACCTCCCACCCTCTTAAGTCCCTCCAGCGCCCTTTTATGGCTGGTGAGGGTCGCACCCGTGCTACGAAATTTAATGTAAATAATTGGATTACACAAAATAGTACCGTAGAATAAATCACATTGAGTTTATTTTTATTTGTACCGGTGCGAGCAATTTTCTAAATAAGTGTCTTAAGTTATTGAAAGCAAATCACAAATTATTTTTAAATTATCTAATAATTCATAATATTATTGGGGAAATATAATTAAATAAAAACGCCAATAGAATTAGTTTGAGGTTACGCTTAAGGTCATAGTTTCGATTTTACTAACAATTGGACTATTAAAGTGACGCTACAGCAAGCATTAGTAGGTAAGCTTAGTTGGCATAGTTAAAATCAATTCTAGCAATGTGGGACGCATTGAGTCGTTCTTTAAATTAATATTATCGTGTTACTGCAAGGGTTTTGTTTAATTCTAAATTGGCACATTTAATGTGCCTTAAAAATATACCTAGCGGCTATTGACAATTGTATTTTTAAAAATCACTTACCATCAGGTGACTGACATGCACGTTTGCCTCTGCTATAAAAAATAAATTAATGGAATTGAAATTAACCGGACGCCTCCCGCCAATTTACATCAGTTATATTGTGTTTTTTTTTTTTCATTTTCATAATCTTATCTTATAAACTCGTATAATATACCACCACAACAATACGAGTGTAGTTGTATTGTTGTGGTGGTATATTATACGAGTACAAGATAGTTCGACTAACGCGTGTAAGTGATATGAACTAAATTCGCTTATCGTGATTTTCTAAGTTGACTGCAAAAGTCCATAGAAGATTTTGGTAGTATAGCCACCATTTTATCAAGACGTAACGTGATAAGCGGATTTACATTTCAAGAGATTTGATATTATTATATTTCACTAAACTAAAATTTCACAAAAAAAAACTAAAATTTTATGTACTGATTCCACCGTGAATCGAACTTAATTCTTGTTCATTACACGTTAAAACATTTCATATGGCTACAATTGCTTCTAGATATAACAAAAGCTATAAATACTCCGAAGTAAACCAGTCTTTGAAGAATCCTGTCCGTTGACGCCATAAAAAGCGTGGCGTTAATTGGAAGTCAAACGGTCTGCGACGTGGATCGACATCGCGTCACGCTCTCCTATTCTACGCCCGTACATACATGCCGGCGGTCACGATTGCTACTTAAATAGTATTGTTTTAGGGGTATCCAACTTTATCGACTAAAACGTTTACCTACGCAGTAAGCAGGTAAGGTATGTGATCGGATATAACACATCCTCACAGAATATGATTCTTTTTTATTGTGTTACCGCGTTTCGTTCGGTGAGTGCAGAGATCTGAAAGCCAAATTTCTTTCACCTTCCTTTATTTCCTTATCGCTCATCCTCTACCATTACTGCCATCACGACTCACTTTAAGGTAGGCGATGTATACGTACTATTGCACATGTTCATACGCAGTGGTTGTTTACCATCAGGTAACCCGTTTGCTTGTTTGCCCATCGATTTCATAAAAAAACGCCGCTCGCTTTCGTCATTTAGCGCTTGTTGTATGCTTACGTATAAACAAAAGAAGCTCTGTCCACCGAATAGCTACGTCTCATTTGTATAGTGGCAAGCAATGTTATTAGGACGACGGAGATTAGACAGAAGCTGGAGTGGAGATTTCTAAAGAAGGTTAAAATCCAAGAGCTCGCGACCAACGCCGACTTAATGTGAGAGACAATGGCACTTAGACTTTGTTGGCTCGGGCATTTAGAGCGTTTGGGATTAGATCGCGCTATCAAAAGGTGATATCTAGTACCACTGTTTGATTGGCGTATAAGAGAAAAATATAGTGGGTTTTTTCTTAAAACTTCTTGGCACGTATTATCAGGCTTTAAAACCAGCTACCGCTGCGTAATTTCCGAACGGATATGACATTGGAACCTTCAAAAAAGAAACCTAACATTATTCATATACCGGCAACGTTTCTGCAAAGCCTCTATTTTGATTGATCTCATTTCTTTCCTATAGTTTGCTTTCCTTTCCCATAAAAAAAGAAGTCTGCTCTCACGATAGTTAGTTTACATCGTCCAATAAAAGTGTAAATTAATGAAGTTAAGAATTTGTAAAACTAAATATTTGTATAACTTTACAATGTTAGAACCAATCGAAAATACGAGTAACCACAGTGTTCATTCGTGTTGGTCGGTGTTTCCAATGGTGTGACTCGAATCAGTCAAGTGCGTCACTTGACTGATTCGATAGAAGTTAACGGTGAGAGTTCTACTATAACAGTTGCAAGCCAACAAGATAGAATTACCTTATGCTCGAATGTCTACTCTGTGAAAGTTTGTTTGAAGAGACATTGGTGATTTAGTTATTATTCAGAAAAATATACCTATATTTTTCTGAATAATAACTACGTTGATGTATTTTGTGTATTATTATACACTTAATAAATATATATTATAAATCTCTAGTACCTACACTTTCATACATTAGTTAGGTAAATGGGGGCAGACCGAAGGTCTAATGCCCGAAGAACGCCCTTAGTGTTTCGGGACGTCTTTAGCGAAGGGGGAGGAGAACCTAAAGCCTCCCAAATGAAGATGGGGTCATAAGGCTGCGCTGTCGGGATTGCGGATTTGAGCCAAGCGTCCCCATGACCTCGATAGAAGTGACGCGTAGAAACACCCAAGGGGGTTTAGTCGGTAAAAGGAGTCCGACATAACTCTCCGACCTCCTCCAGGATGAAGTGTATCCATAAAGGATTTCACCTGGGTTAGAAAAAAAAGACCTAATGCCTGAAAGTATTAACGCATTAGCCAAATCAGAGATAAATATTTGGAATGCGACGCTGTAACTTCGACAAAAAAAGTAATACAATATTGGAACTTTTATCAAGCCAAAGCCTTTTTGAATGGCCGGTTACGCTTCTTTTTAATTCTATTATCAAACATCATAGGGTATAAAGACAAATACATGGTACATATGCATTTAAAGGAAATATGTATGTTATTGTCTGGGAGACTTTACCTTACCAGTGATGGGAGAATGTATATTGGTTTTACAACTTTCAATATGCTGTATTAACGTGGATATGCCCTTTTTTCAAAAATAAGTACCGGAAATTCCGTTATTTCCGGAAATTAGATAAATATTATTAAAATTGCCCTACTTGCAAATAAATCATTCTATTCTATTTTCAATTTAGATAATCATTCATTTGATATTTTAAGTTAATAATAGTATATATTTAAAGTGAGTAATAGTATATATAAATTTTTAATAAAAAAATTATTCAATCAAGTATAGACTTTAAATAAAAATAAATTGTATAAAACCTTATACAATTTATTTTTATTTAAAGTCTATACTTGATTGAATAAATTTTTTTATTAAAAATTTATGCTTTTCTAAGATCTATTTTGAGTTGCAGAATCATGTCCTTATTAACATATTTGAGATCCTATACCTGCTACGATCGTTGTTTATTAATCAATATGGAAAAAGATATCTTTTGCCATATTGAGTAATATCGGCGACCCCTGTATTTTCTTATAAAAAGCGTAGCTTTAAGCATGAGACCGACAAGTAAATGCTTTTACGGAGATTCACGGTAGCGTTTGGTTTGGACCATTTGCGAGGAGGATCTGTTTAAACGGCCGATCGGTCCCGGCGGGCCCGGCCGAAGCCCAGCCGTTTATCCACCACCCACCCAACCCCTCGCATTGCCCGGGAGGCCCACCCCCCGTCCGGAGTCGCAGCTCGACAGCAATTTGCGACAGCTTGATAGACGATGAAATGTACTCACGAACTTTGGCAGTTATCCGCGCTCTACATTAAATTTTACGGTATTTAAATGCACAGATTTTCCATACATTTTTAGTCTTCCATCTGGGTTCTTTAAAGAAACACAGAAAATGTTTTTTTTTTATTTAAAAAACTATCAAATTTAGTAGCAAAACTACTTAACGTATTTTGGTATTATACACCATTTAAATCAGAAAAAAACTACCGTCGATATGATGATATTGAGAAATGCTATGTATTTTCAAGTCTGAGTATCAGCTTAGAACGCTTTGTGTGATAATGTACAGTCGCTCACCATTAATAATATGGGCTATTATTGTAAAATGATAACATTAATTTGTTCAGTGGAGGATTAACAACTGTTGCTATGATGCGACAAGTGTGTTAATGTGTGTGTGTGTGGGGGGGGGGGGTTGGAGTTGATCGTAGCGAGTCAGAAATCTTCAAGCAAGTGCCAATAATATATTTTAGACATACACTACGATAGTGTGTAACATGTAATTTGTTACATAATTTTTAATAGTGTCCAGTTTGGCTTCACTGTACCTATGTTAATGTTGTGTCCATATGTAATTAGGGTTATATTTTCATATGTTGTACGAAACAAATACCAAACTTATTGCTTTGTAAAATAAATGAATAAATAAAATAAAAAATAAATGTATATTTTTTACTCAATAACTTGTGTTGATGGCCCATAAATAAATTAAAAAAATAATTACAAATAACTCTACGAACTTCATAGCCATCAGATGAACGATGCGCGAAAGCATAGGAAACGAAGACGCAAGCATACAATTTTAAATATAAGAATGTGTAGGAAACGTAAATAAAACTATAAATGTCGTCACGGCGCCGTTAACACACTGCCTGCAATGAGTCCGCACCCCGCGGCGCACTCAATTACGGCTTTCAGCGGCTGGCTCGCGTCCAATGCGAAGTCCTCTCGTTAATTATCTCGATTCCAGCTCGCGGCGCACCTTTTTGTCTCTCAGTCTGAGCGGGGATTTTTTTTAATCCGTTGCGTGCGACCAGCCACCCCTGCTTCCCCCCCTGCACTTTCACCATTTCTCAACGTCACAGCGCTGTCACCTTTTGCGATTCTATTAACCCACTGTCTGTTTTATGGATTGTCTTGTTTTGTTCTTTTGATGCTATTTTATTGAGTGTCCGGGTGAAAAGACGGGAATAAAAACAAATTTAAAAGAGATTATTAATTTTTTTAAACTTTTTTGCACAAAATGTGCAACAGGCGGACTTAATGCCATTGGGCATTCGCTACTAGTGCAACCTGCGGGAAAACTGAGAAAATTCGTTTGGAAATATTGCAGTTTGTACTAAAGAAAAAATTGAGAACTAATTATATAAATTTGAATTCATACAATACATATGCATATATATCTTAAAAACACACATACCTACATACACTTACACTGCTAGAATCTCTTTAAACTTACTCTTAATTCGCTAGTGCTCTATATTCAACAACAAATTTTCTCGTCTAGATGATACCAGGTGACCATAAATCCTACAAGTCTCATTGTGTATTGATATTTGGTAAAATATTCATGAGTCGGCCCTTTAAAATAATTATTTATATTAAAATTTTCTTAAAATTCGGGTATTTTAATATAGATTATTTCAGTTGTTCAAGTAGATGTGTTAACATCGATTAAAGTATCGTTTTGAGTCATAGATAGTTTACGGACCATAATTTAATAAGATTATCGAAAATGAGACAAAGCATTGTTGTGAGAGGATGAGGGGACGTTGTGGTCACGTGACACTCATACATAGTGAGCAAAACCATCTGTTTAATATGTTGCGCGTCAATGCTAGTATTAAATACGGAAATATAACCATGAACTCTTGGGAGAGAAATGTACAAAAATTTTTTATTGTGTGTAGAATGGCATTTTTGGCTCTAGGACCTTTATAATTTCGTCAAAAGGACTGGGACCACGACGACGACACGATAACTCAGCTACGTATGTTGCTCTTCAGTTTTGAAACTCCACTGAAATAATAGAAGACCTCCTGACAGTCGGTGAAGTCGAAAATATGGCTTGAACAGCGAATAGAAACGAAGTTTCGGTCAGTTAACGCACAAAATATATTTTTATTGTATTATCGAAACATACGAAACGTCTTTCTTCTCAAAACGAGTCATTTCCATGTATCTGTGGGACTAATGAGTACAATTCTTGTTTAATTTAATTAGAGAATACCTACAGTTGTGTCCAATTTCTTTCCCCTTTTTCATTTTCTTCTTTTTCCATTATTTACATTTAATACTTTTACAATCCTCTAGGTCTTGCAGATGTCCATGATTATGGTGAATGCTCACACTACTGTAAACTTATGTAAAATATGTAAAAGCTATAACTTACTCCAGATAATATATTCTGACGTGTTTCAAATAAATATTTTACTAGTAATAATACCACCTACTATGTTAATATAATATTTTATCGACTCATATATCGTTCATTATAACAATTTAAAGCAATTAAAACATTTATTCAAATATGCGGGTACTTGTTAAACCCAATCAAAATCTTTTCATAGCTTGACCTCCTATCGTATATTATTACAGATCAGTAAAAAAGATGCAGTATACAGATAGAACCAAAGTTATCACTAAAAAAGTAAATAAAAAACAAACACTACATAGCAATGTTTTGAATTGACTTATTCAATTTAAAAAATAATTAAGATTTTTTTTTATATTTAGTATGGCGGTTACTTTAATGACTTTAAACCACATAAGAAACTTTTTAAACCTAAACAGTGGTCCTTTTCATACAGTGCGATTATAAACGTGCCATTGTTTATAAAGTCTAAGGTGTTGATCCTATAATTTATTTCAATTTCTATTCAAAGAGACATTTCTTAACTCTTTTCATTCACCGGTGGCATATCATACATCATTTTGGATTGACACTATCAATTTTTTTGGATGGGACAAATGTTTTACTAGTTGTAGCAGGTGAAAAGTATTTTAATGTTGTATAAAGCACCACATCATACAATACAACTAAGGCGGTAAATCACTTTACTAAAAAAATATGTAGGGATCTCAATTATTCGAAATACATAATTATATTATTTATATACAGAATGATTATTCAATAATTAAAAAAATGTTATCGGTATAAAATTAATAGTATAATACATCGACACTGACCAATATTGAAAGTAACCAGCTAAGACTAGACGAGTAAATTAAGACAGGTAGAATTTGACTTTTATCAATTAAATGTGAAATATATGATTTAAGACTAATATCAGAATATTGAAGGGATGCAATATCGATAATATGTCAATTGGGGAGCTAGTTGGGGTGGCGTAGTGTGCGAGTAAAAAGCGTGTGTTAACCCGATGGAGTGAGTATATTTCAACAATAACTTAACATGGGTACATTCATGGTTCGATGACTGTGCTGAGTTGCAGTTTACGACTTCGACACCATATATTGAGGTCGTGCATCACAAAACTTTACTTTGTACAATTTTGTTTATTATGAAAGAGAATATAGTAGAGAATCGTTCGAAATGTAGGCATATAGACGGATGCTCGCTGTTAGCTGGGCTCAAAGGGTGCCCAATGACGAGGTTCTCCGGCAAGTCAAGCAAAAATGTGAACTTTTGCAGACCGTCAAAGGTAGAAAAGTTGCTTGCCCGGGTGGGTCATATAATGAGACATGACAGGTACAAGTTGCTCCAACTGATCATGATGGGAAAAATCGCGGGCAAAAGAGTGGTCGAAAAGAAAGTCTTGGCCACGTAATATCAGGGAATGGACCGGGATAGCGAGTAGGTACTCCAGAACTGCTGCACCTCGCGAAGGAGGAGGAAAGTTGTGCTGAATTGCCAACCTTCGCTAGTCAGAGACACTATTAGAAAAAGAAAATAAAAGAGAAATTATATTAAATTTGTCAAACGTATTATGATAGATTCTTCGAAGAAACGTAAATAGAAACGATGCTAGCTTTCTCTTTACTGTAGTAAATGAAATACAAACATAAATTACAATATCACAAATATAAATCATATAATTAACCCCATTAGTATCTACGACACACTAATAATATAAATAGGCATGTTTAAAAAATAGATTGTATAAATACACAAAGGAACCACGCACACACGCTCGATCACGGGCTTAAAGCGTCTGACAGCCATCGTCCCTTCGCCAAAGATAGCGCACATTTTACATTTCTGAATCACACTACCTGTCAGGCGTCAATGATATAAATAAAACGAATAATGACTTTAATGAAGAAATCCTCCAGAGAACCTAAGTCACCTATATACATTATGGGCGGCGTTGATCACTTTCCATCACGTGTAATACTTGCGCGTTTGCCTCACTGTCCTATAAAAAATAACTCTTCTAATTAGTGAACTGTAGTGGCAATGAATTATGACGTTTGTCGTTAACAAATACCGAATGCTGGCATGGAGACCGCGTTTTGGCAAACGTATTTTGGACGTCTTACGGCTAGATTAGGGATTGCAATCCCACATTCAATCCCGCGGGATTATTCAATCACGCGGGATCCCGCATCTTTGAAATTATGATATAAATGATCAAATTGAAACTACAGATTTTTGTGTAAAAGTCAACTTGTATTAAACATTGCTTACAATTAAGCAACAGAAATTATTTCTTTTCTATTAATTAAGTATAAGTAATCAGTAATCTGTTCCCTTAGATTCATCTTTAAATTTTTAGCATAGTTTAATAGTTTTGTTTAATTTTCTCCTGACTTCTAACAACAGTTTTATATTTTTAATTCAGTCTTATTCATATAATGACTAATAATCAAATCACAACTTTCTCTTAGATAGAGCTACTCGCGATGTACATGAAAATTTTATCGCCAAATTTTTAATTTGCGGGATCCAGCAGATTAATAAAAGCAGCGTGTATGCGTGATCCCGTTTTACAGAATTGCGTTTCTTATACTAGACGCAGTGATCTTCACATGGCGGTTGGCAAAAACTAGATGGGTGAAGCCAAATATCGGACTAGGCAGCATGCCTTAGAATTTTACAAGCCTTTGTTCAGTTCAGTGAATTGAATTGCCGCGTACGAATGATTATAACTTTAAAACAACATTGAAATTTAAGAATTTGAGATTTGTTCTAAACTGTAGTTGCAATTAACCTTTCGCTTGTCAGATTACTTCATATCAAAGAATCATAAACATCTCATAGCGATCACTGTTGGGATTATGGTTCTCCCAAATAGGATACGATCTTTTTTATTGGATAGGAAGACAAACGAGCAAGTAAGTGTATCGCGTTGAGGTAAGCATGCACAGCACTGTAGACATTGCAGAAGCGTTGCTGGTCTTCAAGATATGGGTAAGCTTGTTTTTCAAAGGTTCCAATGTCGTATCGGCTCGGAAATACCGCGGAAGGTAGGTGAATTCACAGAGTGAGTTATAGTGTGTATAAAAAAGTTTAAATAAAAACACACCATGCTGAATTGCCATTCATCCAAAGTATGGAGTGAAACTTTTCTTTGTGGCTAGTTGTGTAGCCGTAGAATTAAGATTAATTACGTTTCCCGAAAGCCGGCAATGCTTTCGCAATTCTTATAACACTACGGATGTCTATGGGTGGTGTTGATTGCTTTCCATCAGGTAACACGCCAGCTCGTTGTCCTTCCTATTCCATAAAAAAAAGATTTTATTCGGAATGATCCCTCGTAGCAGTCCCCGTGATTTCTGTTTTATCACCCTGTGTCTTAAAGTTAGGTAATCAACCACTTGAGTCAAGCGTCCGTCCGTCAATTTAATATATCAACGCAAAAAAGCGAAAACATAATAAACCACAAAATGAAAGCTTTCCACCAGAGCTAAAAAACTGAAAAAATTGTATCTGATCGCTCAGAAACATTATTAATGGAGTCAGGCGTTACTTTGCGGAAATCCATCACTATATGGACAGTCAAAAGTTTTACTTAGCTAAGATTCGCGAAAACAATAACAGAAAATTAATAATGTGTGTGTTTTTTTTCCGTTGGGTTAAGTGGATTTATTTGGAACTTAAACCAAAAACTTACCGAGAATCGGCCATCAATTCTCCACCCACCAACCACTATACACAACACCAAACACACATTATCACTTTTCCATCTTGTAAACGACACGTGTTTCGCCCCAACACGAGGCATCTTCAGGTATAGTAGACTCTACGGAAGACAACCGAAAAGTCACTTTTTTATATTTCTCGTAGAGCTGTGAGACTCAGACCATTCGACGCAGTATTGTTTCTGATCCGAACATGCAATAAAATTGTTTGATATTTGTGTCATTTACAGCGTTTTCGCTTTTTCTCGTCGTATAAATGTCGCGTGGACAAATATTTCGCGCGTTAATTACAGTGTCACAATCAGTATGAAAACGAGACGTGCATAAGTAGCCAACAGTATGAGAACGACAAAGTTATTTTATTCTTAGTGAAACCTACTTAATTAGCTGCGATTCGATCGACAAATGAAAATGTGCACTAAAAACTTTAGTATTGTGTGGAACAGGGTTATTGGCTCTTTTACTTCGTTGAAAGGAATTATGAACGAAGAGGTCCGCTAGTTGCAGACTGGGGACAACGAAACCTGGCCTTGTGATATATCTACTGGGTCACTTGTCAAACACGCCCAGTTCCGAACGCAATTTATTCTAACACCTTCATATCGACGCAAACGAAAACACTGTAAATGATGTAGATGAGAAAAAAAATTTAGTGCATATTCGGATCAGAAGAAATACTGCGTCGAACGGTCTGAGTCTCACAGTTCTTTTCTAGTGGTCGCACCAATAGAAGATGTTGTACAGCGTCGAAACTGACTGTTTTTGAGTGATCAGATACAGTTTACTCAGTAATCTTAACAGTGATTTAGCTCTGGTGGAAAGTTTTCATATTGCGGTTTCTGCTACTCAAGAACTACCTACTGTAAGAATTCCGCTGAAACGATGTACGCATCACGACAACAGATAAGAGACTAATAGCGAACCAAGGAGCCCTTCAGGTGAGGTCAAGACCTCTGCTTGGACTGCTATTGAATGTAGAATTTTATCGTATGCAATGGTCTATGGTCTCTTTTCTTTCATATGTAAAAAAAATCATTTAAATGATTTACATTTAAAGCACGTTGATTTTTTCATAAGAAATGTAAAAATAGGTATTGTTACACGATTTAACTTATAATTTGAGGGAAACAGTATCTAAATACTCAACTACTTTAATCAAAACTGTATCTCTTCCATTGTTTCCTTAGAAATCGCAAATGCACAGATAACTTCACCACGTTCATTCCTTTCGCTGCGAACTGACAATCATCATATATTGTAGGTGCAGAAGAAAATACATATTGTGGTAGTAGACATTATGTTTTTGATATTCAAATATATCGAAAACATAATGTCAAATATATATATTTTTTCAAATATAACACGACAAATGTGTATCGCCAATAATGTTATTAAGGTCCGCGATGTGGTGGTGCTTTTTAAACATTTTAACGCTAATTATCGCCTTGCATTAATTACAATGCGCATTTCAATCGCCTCTAATTGGCGTCTATGCTCCCGACTCGTGGTCCGCCCATGGCGCGATTACGACCATCAAACGTACCATCACTAACGTTACGCCCAGTTCGAGCAAAACTCAACCTTAGCTTTTTGCGTTAAAGACTATAGTGTTAGCGGATGTAATGTGGTAGGCTCGGCTTTGTGAACGCGGGGGTGGAGTGAGACGGAGCGGGGGCGGGGCCCTCTCCCTTCGACCCGCTTGCCCCGCCTGTCGTCCAATCGGCGCGCGTCTTCCGAACGAAGTCACCTTGCCCACACGTCCCAACCGATCCTTTTTTTTTATATTTTTTAATAACTTTTTGTTTAGTCCGAAGTGGGATTATTAGTTTTACTAACTAGCGGTACTACTTTGAATAGTAACTTTTTGTAGACCATTAATACAAAGGGCTCTATGTTCAGTTTTTAATGATTTTACTATTTATTTTCGTTGAAAAATGATATAAATGTAGTTATAATCTCAGTTTTATTGTATATTAATGACATGTTAATATCCTTATATACGTCCAGTAGAAATATTTATCCCATGTTATATTAATCGTAATATAACTAATTTGTTATTTACAATTTGATATAATACGTAAAGTAACCTAGTATTTAGTAGGTACGTAAAGTGACAATACTATTGAAATGCAGTTGAAAATTTTTATCTTAAATTGGTATATATCCTCTTGTTAACAATCGTAGCATACATTAATGTCTTTATACATTTACTATTGTCGCACCAAACATATGCAATCACGAGGTGACGGAATTAACTAGGTGATTATGAGCAAAAGTGAATGGAGGCTGTTGATTCACACAAAATGAAACAAATACATGTCGCTGATGAGAAAAGATTATCGTCGTGAAATGATAAACGTAGAATAAGGAAAAACCTCCGAAATAAATGAGACTATATATCTACGAAGTATTATTACAAGATGATAAATATAAATCCTAACTTAAAATGAAGCTGTTGACATTTGCAGATTCTTTATAGTATATTTCTCACTTATTAACGGATAGCTGTTAATTTTTCATGTTCGTTTTTGTAGAAAGATATAATTCTCGAACGACGCGTAACATGACAAACTAAACTTTTAGGAAGAAACACTACATACAATGCCCATCGTATTTACACGTTACCCGCTATCTAGCACACAAATGTACTTTTATGTATTCCGGCGATTAAGTGACACATTGCGAAAAACGTAAAAGTACGTTTTCTGCATGCAACGTGTTAATATTAATTAGTCATCATTCGCGTAACATCTTTTATCGTTACATTACCCACTTGAAAAGATGACAATGCTTCATGTATAAACAAATGCGTCCATCGATTGTTGTTAAAAATTCTCGGGAGTTTTAGACACTTCTTAGCCCGTAATTCATATTCGTGATATTTTAAGTTTACACCTTGTTTTTAGAATTAAGGTATATTTTTACACTTCCCTTCATGTTTATTTATCAGTTGGTACCCAAGAACATAACTGATTACATTATAAGAAGAGAGAAGTTAAAATTTACTAAATGTATTTATTTTTAAAATTTTATTGAGCACCATTACAAAGTCACGTCGAACATACGAAACGAGCTCACCCTTTGTAAGTGAAACCAATAAGACGAGAGGGTTTGAATAGCTTTCCCGTTTTAGAAACGCCCTTAGTGCGTTTACAAAGTGAGCAATCTGAACTTTATTTTTCCGTGTTTAGCGTTCACATTTATTTGTTAAATGCTTGTACAACGGGGGATATTAGTGATGCTAATAAACTGTTTTTTTTTTACCATGCGGTTTTGTTCCGTGCAATTCCCGGGGTCGCCACAGGTGTTTTATGAGAGATAACAGTCGACTTGGGGAAATTCACATTTCTAGCATTTCGTTGGACGTTGAAACATTCCGTACACTAATTTAATGTATGGTATAAAAAAGGGCCAAATATAATAATATAAATTATTTTTATATTATATTTGGCCCGTGAAGTTACTCTTAGTTTTAAGTATTTCAATGCGTTTCGAAATAATTCAAATTTGTTTTGATCGTATTTATATCTCATTCTCACTCAGGTGGAATTCAGAGCTAAATTTCTGGTTCGATTCCTGCACCCTAATAAATATATATTATTAATTGTATTTTATAAGTATTTATATCAAATAAGATTATTGTTAGTTTGTCGTTTTCTTACCGGCATTTGTGTGTCATGTTGTTTGTTATTTTAATAATTTGATCGCATTTTGTTCACACGACCATCAAGTGAAGTTGACTGCTGCATGTCATTGTTAAGCATTCGCGAACTGTTTATGTACCTAGTGTTGTGGTGTGTGCACGTTTTGGGTTCGATCCCGGGGGAGATATAGCCGCGACAGCTGGCGGGGGCAGGTGGCGCGAGGCGAACCCGCGACGCCGCTCGACTGCTCCACCGGCATTTCGAATTCATACATACAATATCCGGTTATAGGACATAATTATATTTCCCTGCTTAACTAAGTAACTGCGTAAGTGTTGTAGAACTTGTGTTTGTATCATCACGCCTGTTTCCCGTAGAGGCAGGCAGAGATCACAGATCTCCATCTGCTACAATCTCGGCATACTTCCCTTGCTTCCTACATACTCATCACTCTCCTCTTCAACTCTCGCCGGTTAAGGGTACTCTTGACCTAACCTTTCCTAAAAATTTCAGCAATTTGGTCAAGTTATCTTTTCCTTGGTCTTCCCCTACCGACCTTTCCATCCACATCCGCAACGTAAATTTCATTTACAAGTAGTCTTTCATCCATTCTTTTCTATGAGAAAATGCAGGAGACTAGAAATTACAACATACGGTTTCATAAAATCTGTGAGCTTCATATAAGCTTTTCAAACCGTTTTCATTTTGGGTATAGGCGTCACAAATAATCCGTCTCAGGCTTCTACATATTTTAGTTTATACAACCCTTCCGCACGGCGTGCACGCCACCGGTGCGGTGCGGCGCGGTGGTCAGTCACGCCACGGCTCCGCAGCGGAGCGGCCGCGCAATACCCCCCCTCCACCCACCCACATACATACATCCCACGCTGACTTTATCAACTGAAATGTACTAAAACCGCGAACTGTTTGCTTTCAGAGTAAAGTGGAGTACTACGTGAAATGGAAAGGGTGGAAGCCGAAGCACAACACGTGGGAGCCGGAGGAGAATATACTCGATCCACGGCTGATACAGAGCTTCGAGCGCGGCGAGGAGCAGCGGAGGCAGGGCAGGAAACGCGAGAGGGAACACTCACCGGCGGAGCGCGCGCGCAGCGGCTCCGAGGAACGCCACCCGCCGGCCGGAAAACGCAAAGCGGAAGTACTTTCGCGGGAGTCGGGCAAGATCGGTGTTACGATAACTATGAGCCCGCCCGCGAAGCGACACGACTCTACCAAACTGAACGGTGGCAGGACGCAACTCTCGCTTCCGCCGCCCGCAGCGCCCCCGGGGGGAGCTGCCGCACCCGCCTCCCCCGCCGCAGAGGCCGCCGCACCCAGAACTGGCCCCAGAAGGGCGCCACACTCACCGGAAGAGGCGGACGCCCACACGCCACCTGAACGTGAGCGGCGAACTGATACTCAACCGGCAGCAACGGCGCCGGCAGAACCTAAAGGCGCTCGCCCACCACCACCGGCGCATACGTCCCCAGCCGGACCGCAACCTGAAGACGAGGACTCGTGGGGGGAAGCACCAGCCCCGCCAGCTAACCCACCTCCACCACCCCCTCGACGAGGCGCCGCCTACTGGCTGGCCCGATCTCCTGTAGCCGATCAGATATTCATAACAGATGTCACCGTCAACTTGCAAACGGTAACAATCAGGGAATGTCGCACCGAAAAAGGATTCTTCCGATCTCGCGAGCCCCGACCCCTCGACGTGACATAAGCGTTTCCGAACGTGACAGCCAGTAGGTAGCTAGTATTTATTTAGTGAATAGACATACTTGTATGCTAATGAAATGAACCTCAATTCCTCCAAGTGAAGTAGGCCTAATCGAAGGAGGACCATGTGTTTGTAGACAAGGTCCAGTGTTAACAGTAGATACATGGGTACCTCAAACGCAATAATGACCACCAATTAATAGTACACGAATAGGCAAATTGTTGTCAATTGTTGAAAATAGATACCTCTATTATATGTTGAATTATTGATTGTCGACTGGTGAATGTACCTTACATTGTGCGCTAATCTTTATTACTGTATTTTAACATTAAAATTTTAACGTAGACAAACTATCGCTATGTTAAAATATGATATTTAATTGCTTCTGCTTGTTTCATAGTAATTAAATGTACGGTCCGTGAAAATGTAAATTTTATACAGATATATTTTTCTACCCTACCATAGACTCTCCTATTCTACTTAGTAATATTGTTTAGTTCATAGGAATTCAAACAATAAGGTGATAGAACGGACAACTTGCCGGCCTCGGTACGCAAAGCGCTTGTCGCAGATTCACTATACCTACCGATGGCTACATTTCATTGTAGCATTTGTTGTGCTTCACATATTAATGATCATAAGACGCAATATACGAGAAATTTATAAAAAATTATAAAAAAAAAATATATTTTGTTTGTGGCTTGTGTATCGCAGGTGACGACGACAAGATTTCCTGTGTATGTCACTTTTATTACCTTAATGCTTGTTCCTATAGTTTAGATTTATGTGAATCTCAACTGTTTCACTATTCAGTTTATCCGATGTATTTTTAAATTGGTGTCTCTTGTTTATTTGTGGTGTAGATCAGTGTTGTTGCCATCATCCAAGTTAATCGATTCTGAAGTTAATTTATTTTTTTATCGCAAATGTTGTGGTTGGGCTTTTGTCATAAGCCTCACAAGTTTTTGCTGTTCAAATTCCGTTACGTCGAATTATTTGGTAAGCGTAAATAAACAATTTTTTATTATTAAAATTGTCTAATAAAACTTAGCAGTTTCATATATTTGTTTTAAAGTTAATAGTAGCATCACCTGTAATGCGAATCTCAAATAATCTGCAACAGTATAAATTTAAAAACTTACATTAGCAACAACACTGGTGTAGATGTTACATTTTGTTTGAATGTTTTGTTATTGTTATTTATGGGAGCTTAATATTAATGTTCTACTAATTGTCACTCATGATTTTATCCTAGTAATAAGTTATTTATCACATCTATCTGTGCGAGATATTTTTAAGAAATAGACAAAGTCTAAACTTAATCTGGTAATTTATAAATTCTTGATATTAATGATAAATACAGAATAAATCTATTATTTCAGTAGAAAATAGAAATAACAATTCAGTTAAATGTAATGTGAGTTTATAAAATGAACTGATTGTTTGTGTACGACTTTTTTGTATAATGTTTTATAAGATACTATAAGGGGGAGAATACAATGCTTATTTTGTGTTCCTTATATTTTTAATTGTTATTTACTTGGTTCCTCATAATAATTAAACTTGAATATGATAGTGACTCGTGATGTTTAAGTTAATGCATTTTAATTAAAGTGTTTTATTTTTGTATATAGTGTAAATATTGTATGTGTAGAGATATCACTTGTTTTAGAATGTGATAGACTTCTCACATTGTAGCCTGTAAATAAATGAGAATGAATTAGATATTGACTTTCTTTTACATACATATACTTATAACAATCTGTTGGACAAAGGGCATTCTGAAGACACGAGAATTTATCATAGTTGTTATACTCGAAAGTAAACCTGAAGACAGCAGACTTAGTGATCTCAAACCAGTTATGCTACTGAGTTCATTTCACCAGCCCATGACTTGTTATTATGATGACTATTTCTAAATTCTGTTTATACTTCTGATACCACTAACAAGAGGTAATCTTGGCTGTTGATCAGCATGATGCATCACATGAAGGCCAGGTTGACAGTTGTTACACTAAGATATGGTGCACAACCCATAAAACATTCAAAAATTAATAAACAACTAAGCTACTCATTAACCATTACCACTTAAATAACATCATCATATGATAATAAATATTTATACCAATCAAATTTGCATACTCTTACCTAGCTGTGTAAAAAGGTGTGCCTATCGCCAAGCATCATAAATATTCAATTTCTAAAAGAATATAAACTCTATGTGAAACAAAAGTGATTATGTTTTTATAATCTTAATTCTTAAGGGCCACAGGGTAAAGCTATAGGAAAATCATCAGTTATTTTTAATGATAGACCATGAATGAATGGCCGGTCGTTAGAGGCTTGTCTACATTATTAGTTTTTACAGCCCATACTTATATGTCCTACTGTTGGGTAAGGGACCTACCGATTTCTGTGAGAATAGCCGTGATCTCACCACACTTGACCGATTGGCACCAATTAATTAGAAGTAGAATGGGACAGTAAGGAAGAAACGATCTTAGATCCTATCGCTATTCGCAAAACCACGGTCAGAACTGCTATTAAAGTAGTACATGGATTAGTCGGTTGGAAATGAAAAATATAGACGTGGGGAGAAAACTCAATAGTAAAAAAAGAGGTTTCTAATAACGTCTATCTTCGTTCCACGGATAATCTAAAACTTCTTACTCCACACTGCACTGGCTCTTTACCTCTAAATACCTCACGGCACTGGCGCTTTATCTCTAAATCTTTCGCCGTAACGGCTATAAAGCTCTGGAACGACATTCCTCTTGACATTAAAAAAAGCCTCAAACTAATTCATTTTTAAAGTCAAAGTCCGACAATTTTTGAAGTCCTGTTCATAAGGATGAGAGTACTTGCAGCAAGGTGAATTTTTTATTTAATTTTTCTTTTGTATAAACTGCACCCCCTTTAAATGACTGATTTAAAGGGGACTGATTCTCTGTTTCGCCTGCAGGTTGACTGGTAGAGAATGCCAAATGGCATTAAGTCTTATTATTATAGCATTAAGGTTAAAATAAATAAAAAACAATTACGATTAAAATCGACAAAAAATGTGCAAGAATCGTCAAATCCTTGTGGAATACTGATAAATACTTTGACATTTAAAGATTACAAAGTCTAGACTAGACGCACAAATATATATTTAATTTATTTAAAGTTTAATGTTTATTTCAACAAGTATATAATTATAAATGAGAATCTCCAACAAGAAATTTCATTGTCTATCTATTTTAATACTCATATATACCTGATAACACTGAACTCGATAAGTCAACAAACATCAATTTTCGCATCGCGTCCGACATCATTTCGTTTCACTGCAATATCGACCAAGTCTGAATTTGAAAATATATACAGTTTGACAAGCAGTCCAACGATCGATCGTAAAATGTTATGCGTCGGTTGTTAGAAAATCCAATGTTTTTGTTGAACTTGGTCAGATAAATGTGAAACAAATCGAGCGATGGAGTGGCCTAAAGACAAAACATTAAAACTTATCGAGCTTTTGCAAGTGAATCCTAGTCTTTGGAATACCTCCATTTGTGATACACGTAGAGATAAACGCAAACGAAAAGAAGAGCTATGTGCAATCGCTGATATATTGGGTATTTCTATACATGATACAACTAAGAAAATTCAGCATTTACGAACCCAATACAACAGGGAGTTGGCTAGAGAGACCCGCCTCAATGTGGAGGATCCTAACGATAGATATATTAGTAATTGGTACGCATTTGAATATCTTCATTTCATGAAAGACTCGAATAAACCGTATCGGTTGTTTCAATCAGTAAGTATTAATTTATTAAAATATAGTGTTTAACGATAATGTAAATATGACAATTTTTATTATAAATTACAAGGTTGTTAGGGGGCGCAACTTATCTTGGTGCTTTTTTATCAACCTCACCTGTATGTAGTGTCACTGATAGTGAGGCTCTATCAAAAGTGCTATAAAAATATACATATATACATTCTAAAATTGAGGCTTGTAAATGTAAAGTGGCAGATAGAAGTCTGAAAAACTTTGTTATGTTGTTACTTTTCCATCGTATTTGTATGCACAAATCTTCATATGCATATGATCTGTTATTGATGATGATGATTTTATAGACTTTTTATTCCATTTTTCAACGGTTTTAGTAATGTTATATTATTGTCTCATATTTATATTACAGATTTGATAGGCTTTGATAAAAATTTGTTTATTATTTTAGGAAGAACATCATGAAGTAAATGGCCTAACTACTCATTCCGATAACTCTACAATTGATTGTAAACTAGTAAACCTATCTCCATCGCACAAAATACCCCGAACTGAAGTTTTAAACTCCATAAAACCAGAGATAGACAAAGTGTATTCTACTTCACCAAGAACAAGAGATGAGTTTTCTGTCTTTGGTGAATATATTGCAAATGAGTTGCGATCATTAAAAGGTGAGAAAAACCTGCTTATTGCAAAGAAAAAAATTCAAGATGTTATCTTTGAGGTGAAAATAGGAATGATGAGTGATGAAAGAGTGGAACCAGATTCCGCATGTACAGTTTACTCAAATACCAGTCAACCTCCATCTATACATGCAGCAAAGTTGTACACAACTCCAGTTATGAGTACAATGACTCATATAGAACCCTTGTCAACATCACACACACCTCCAACAACAGGTATTAGTGAGATTATAATCAATGGAGCCTGCCACTACTCTAATTTTAAAGTCGACAACCAATAGCATTGCCATCCACTTTCCAATGAGGAAGTGGATAAACATGAACAATACTCTCTGACAAATTAAGATGATCTTATTGAGTAGTTTTTAGTACTCATTTTTATTTTAGTCAAAATAAAAATTGTAACATACTCATTAATTATTATTGTATGTAATTAGTTTTAAGAAATATACATTTTAAAATATCTTTTTTCCATCAAATTATTTCAGTTACTGTGTATAAAACACAGTAACTAAAAATGGTATTATAAAAAGATATTAAACTTGTTTATTTCATTTATTAGACTTTGGTGTATAAATTCAAGAATAGAAAAATATATTACATTATTTTATTCACGGTGATCTATTAAAATCATTTGCTTTATGTATGAAGGTTGAAACTGCACAATTATTAAAATTACCAAATTGAATTTACAAGTAGAGAAACTTTATTATATTTGAATACATTTTGTGGAAGATTTTTATAAGAAAAATTAACTTTTGCTTGTGCCATCATTGTAATTACTAGTCCCATAACTGTCCCATTGCTATTTTATAATTATAAGTTTATATTTTAATTTAGGAATACCTTTATGTAAAAGATATTTTTATCTAGTCAAGTTGTAATCTAAATATTAGTCAAGACATACAAAAAATAGTTATTTACTTAAAAAATATTATACCACGTTTTGATGATTGAGTATTGCTTTGTCATCTAGTTATTATGAAGTATGAAGTTATTATGAAAGGGTTGCAAAATTATTATTTAACTTTGTATGATTTGGCTCACAGGAAAGGAAATTAATAAAAATGTGGTAACAATTATCTCTTAACAGGCTGGACTAAAACAGTTTTATTTGTAAGAAATTAACATAAAAGTAAATAATTTTTGAAATTGTGAAAAAACTTTTTAAAAAAAAGTATATTTGAACTTAATAAATTCATCATAATTTTAGATGCAACTAAATTGAAAAGGAAAATATCCATGGAGACAGCAAATTAATTCTAGTGTTATTAAATGTCAGTAGCATTTAAGTATGTGAATCTTTTTCTTTGGCAGTATATGCCTTTCAACTTTTTAACAATATGTTCTATAATAAGGAAATTATTATAAAAGCTTTTATAATATAGGTTGAATTTCTGTGTTATAGCTATAACAATCTTAATCAATTCAGATATGACCTTCCTTTTGAAAATTTTCGGAAGTGTCAACTGCACACAAAGACAAGCCACACTCTCATCCGATTTCTTCTTAATCCAATGAAGAACTTAAAAGGTATATATACTTATTGAAATATAGTCTCTTCAACACAATATATGATACAAAGGACACATATAAGTAACATCTGAAAACCTGTTTTTAAAACAAATTTTAACTTGGATGGGTTTGAAAGGCTCAGAAGTCAGATACTCTGACCACTAGTGTCAAGCAGTCATCTTTTCTATTTAATATCTAGTAATTATGGTTATCTAAATAAGTTTTAAAATCTTTCATATATTTTGATTTGGAAATAACTTGTTGTTTTTCTTTTTTACTTTAACTTTAGAATAGGTATATAGCATGCATGTGTATATATTGTAATTCTTTTTAGGGATAAAAAAAGTTTTTGTACAATAAATTGTAAATTGTAAACTTTTAGTACAAGTGTACATTATATTATACAATATGTTATAACATATATTGGTTTTATTTATAGTTTACTGGCGGCCATATACACCCAAAGGAAAACAACGAGAGGCCACTCCGGGCTTATTGAAATAAATCTCATGTTTGGCGAAAATGGATAATTTATTTACTTTTTGAACAGTTCTCATACATTTTAAGAAAAAAAGTAAATTAGCTTAAATTTCTAAAAAATATGTGTTTAACAAAAAAACTTGTATACCCTATAAACATCTTAAAATGATATGGTAATTATTTATATTATTTATTGTAATACTAAAGTAAATTGTACTTTAAGTACACGAATTTTGTATTGAACCCTTAAATGCACGAAATTTGGTATTGATTTAAAATATATGTTTCTTATTATATTACGGCCTATAACGCACAAGACAAATAAAAAAAAAGTATTGACTTACAGTAACTGAAACTAAAACAAAATTATCGAACTATGCAATGTAAAAATAATTAAGTGTAAATAAAAAACACGGAGCGAATAGAAATTTAATTTCTTTATTTATTTTTAGTAAAATTTAGAATCAATGGCGGTTTGATTTTAAATTCAAGTCCATTGTCAAAAAAAAAAATCATATAATTAATGGTAGATTACAGATACGCCTGACTAATAATCTGTCTCCAATCATTTGAATTCGGTGTGTTGAAGAATGCAACAGCGCGAATAAAGTGTCAAGATTACAATCATTGGATAACAAATAAATCGTTTCTAGGTTAAAAAAGACTAACAGACCACAGAGTAAGTGATCACCACGTTTGGCAATCTAGGATTATATTTTTTTAACCGTATATTATAGCAATGACTTTTATGTCTATTACCAAGTTTCCAATAATCGAAAAATATTTACACGATTACTAACAATAACAAATCTCTGGACGCCAATCAAATAAAGGCTCTTATGCTTCTGATTAAAAACACTGGAAACTTACAGCAAAGAGTAAAATACTTGATTTTTTAATTTAGCTTCAAAAATTTGCAATCCAGTCACGTGTCATACATTTACATTTTAATACTGAATGTTTAAAATATTAAATATCTTGATTGTGACAATCATAAAAATAAAATATAATACATTTAGCAATGTTATTATGGTCGACGTTCAATTTCAATTAATATCAAATATAACAGCAATTTATTTTAAATATTTTAATATCGATGTTTAGCTATCGTAGTTTTGTCAAGATCGAAGTTGCGAACTACGAACATTCTTACCAGATGGAGCCTATATTGAATACTGATAAGAAAATGACAAACATTGATAACAATGTATTTAAATAAAAGTAGTTACAGTTTGTAATTCTGTAGTAGACATTCTTCTTTTGTAATTAATTAATAATGTATAAGTTAGCGGTACCTTAGCAAATTTGAAGTTGTAAATTTTAACGAAATATTTCAAAAAGTTCCAATTAAAAAACTACATTTATTTTCCGGAATTATGAAGTTATTCGTTGTTGGTTTCTGTTTAAATTTTGTTGGTATTATTTATGGAACAAGTCAAAGAAATGTTCTGCGGCATATTCACCATAATGAAAAGAAGTATACCCCTGACTGGAAGGATTTAGATACACGACCATTACCTCAGTGGTACGATGATGTAAAAATTGGTATATTCCTGCATTGGGGTGTTTATGCTGTACCTGGTTTTTCGTCAGAATGGTTTTGGAATAATTGGCTAGGTACAAATCTTTTTTCACAACCTATATACGTATATGCTATTCTTAGGCATGGGCCTCCCCATTTCTACTAGAAAGTATATTAACTCATCATGCTTATCCTAGGTAGATTGGCGGAGCAACTATTTTTCTTTATCTTTTAATATGATTTCTTATTTTTATAATTTACTTGTATATATAAGAATGTTATCAGAACCTGATGTACATTTAAAACTGATTTTGAATTTCTTAACATATATAACTTATTGTTGAAAACTCTTACAGAGGGTGATGCAAAATCAGAAGAATTTATGAGTAAGCACTATCCTCCAGGTTTCACATATCAAGATTTTGCACCTAAATTTAAAGCAGAGTTTTTTGATCCAAGTGAATGGGCTGATTTATTCTTTAATGCAGGTGCTAGGTAAGTTAATACAATTTTAGCAGTCATTATAAAGAACAGAATTTCATAATTGACAAGATGAGGTAAATATTTTATGAGTTCTGTTACTTGATTTTATATCATAACATTGGTGTGGATACAATATTACTCAATTAAATCGTGGTGTCAGTCTCATCTCATCGCTGCTGAATTCCAATACTACACAATTTGCCACAAGGAAAAGTTTCATCCCCACCATCTGGATGAGTGACGCTCCAGTATGATGTGTTTTTCTAGAAACTTCTTTCCACTCACCATTACCTTGTAAAACCAGCTACCTCCAGTGGTATTCTGAATCTATACGACATTGGAACCTTCAAAAAACAAGCCTATACTTTTGGCACTGCAGATACATATGGGTAGCATTGATTGTTTATTATTTATATATATTTATTTTTGCAATTATATACACCACCCACTTGCACCCCTCACACATTTATTTCACATTACCAGTTCAAAAACTAACTTTACACAAAACTCAGATATTCATATATCGCACACATTATTCCTACAATATGTTATATTTGATTATATAAATTAAATAGGCCTAGATTAAATTCACAACACAAAAGCCAGGCTTACATTTACAGTACACAAATTACATTTTAAAAATTGTCTCAGAAAATAATTATTATTAAATATACACTCTTGCCTCTCACACATACATATGCTTACACACTACACACATACAGACACACATATATATATATATATATATATATATATATATATATATATATATATATATATATATATATATATATATATATATATATATATATATATCTTTTAGTGAGATATAATCATTTAAAATATAGTTTTCTAGGAGATTGAATACAGTAATGTTGTGACTTTTGCAGATATGTAGTTTTAACAAGTAAACACCACGATGGTTTCACACTATTCCCATCAAAACGTTCGTTCAGTTGGAACTCTTATGAAGTCGGCCCCAAGCGCGACATAGTGCGCGAGTTATCCGGAGCTGTGAGAGAGAAAGGGTTAAAGTTTGGCGTGTACCATTCTCTGTACGAATGGTACAATCCGATTTACGAAGAGGATAAATTGAACAACTTTACCACTCGTCACTATCCCGAATCGAAGCTATGGCCCGATCTGAAACAGCTAATTCATGATTACAAGCCATCTATACTATGGGCTGACGGTGACTGGGAAGCCTACGACTCTTACTGGAACTCAACAGATTTCCTCGCGTGGTTGTACAATGACAGTCCGGTTAAAAACGAGATTGTGGTAAACGATAGATGGGGTATTGGGATACCATGCAAACACGGAGACTTCTACAATTGTGCAGACCGCTACAACCCCGGTGAGTTGTTACTTGTAGCTTGGTGAAAGACCGCCCGCCCGCATTGCCTATGACGATACACTATGCCATTCGGATGACGATGGCACTCTGCGCATCATCGAAAACTGAGAGCGCGTTGAGTAAATAGGTACTACATAACACTACCGCGCCCCGTTGTGCAGTGCTATTATTGATACAGTATTTTGCAGTAATATACGGCAATTTATTACTTGATTTTTTAATTTACAGCAGAGGTCTGATTGTATCACAGTAACACGTTAGTATTTTCGTTAATACGACAAATCAACTGTTTGGATTAGATATATTTTTCCGTAGTGTTTTTAGTTCCGTATCGAGTGAGTGAGACCACAGAAATATCCATTATACTTCCATGCTTCCATACTTCTACTAATTTTGAATTTATTATCATGATACAACTTTGTCAAAACCTAAGAAAATCATTACCATTTTTCTTGCGGCCCGCGACACCACGACTAAGACGTGTTTGTGGCCCATATCAAAAAAAGGTTGAGTACCACTGCATTATGGCATTCAGATACATTCTTCATTCATTCTACAACACATATTTTTTACGGCAACAGGGACGAGTAGGGATCTAAGGGTTTTTCAGGGAGGTCGAGGTTTTAGCTATATAGCTAAAACCTCGACCTGCCTGAAAAACCCTTTTTTCTATTTATATAAATCAACAATGAGAACGGATTCTCCTTGTTTGACCTACATAATATACATACATATCGTCACGCCTGTTTTCCGTGGTAGTAGGTGGAGACCATAGATCTCCATCCGCTATGATCCCGGCACACCTTTCTTGCTTCCTCCACACTCATCCATCCTTCCTCTTACATTTATCGTGGCGAAACGGCTCTCCATTAGTCGCCATCGCGGGAATCAGGACTTGACGGGTGACCGTGAATTGGCGGAGAAGAAGGTAAAAGGATAGAGAAGAAAGGAAAGGGCAAGAAGAAAGGAAAAATGGATTTAGACAGGATGATAGGGATATGATACTACCCGCAACGGCAGACAAGGAGAGATACGGTAGTAGCTCGGGAGACCGAGGTCGCGTACCCGTGTACCAATACCATAAGTACCGGACAGGCGACTAGGCAAAGATACTCCCTGACTTTTACCTTTTTGATTTTTGACCTACATAATATTGATTGTTTATATGGATTTGTAGAAGCGATATTAATGCGCGAAAGAGTACCTGCTTGTAAAACTCACACAGTATCTTTTTTGGATAATAAATTGACAGCCGCGCCTTTTGATATATCTTATCTTTTATGTATTTAATATTTATTCACTTCGACAAATATGGGTACATTATAAACATTCGAATCTGACATTACACCTTTTTACCTCGAATATATGATAACCTGTGTGTTCTGCTGAATTTCTCTCCCTGTTCGATTTAAATTTAAAAATCTCAATATATTTTCTCTCAATAATTTCTTATTTATTTGATCGTAAAAATAATATTTTTGAAGGTTCGCTTCAAAATCACAAATGGGAAAACGCTTTCACCGTGGACCGCAAGTCATGGGGCTTCAGGAAAACTATGAACCTGAACGACACACTGACGACGAAGGAGCTTCTCTATGAAGTAATTTCAACCGTCAGCTGTGGAGGTAAGGCCCTTGTTTTGTACTGAAATAATAAATAGTGCTTGAGGTACTATTATAAGGTATAGAGTTCAAGAAGATGCAAATTTTGCCTTCAACGGTGTTTCCGAACCGATTCGATATTGGAACCTTCAAAAAACAAGCCTACACTTTCCTTAAAGGCCGGCAACGCTTCTGCTATGCCTATGGCACTGCGGATGAGTGGCAATGATTGCATTTTATGAGGTGACACGCCTGTTTGTTTGGCTTCCTATCGTAAAAAAAAATCTTTGGTTCTGTGTTGGTAAATGAGACGTGACTTGACGATACCGTACATTTTACAAACACGACTTTTATGAGCTGTACAATGAGAAGGCCATCAAAAGCATTAAAATGGATACCTTCATTGGGCTGGGAACTAGGCTAGAGTACTACAACACCTACTAGAAGACAAACCAGATGGACGTATAACCCTCAGAAGGCCTAAGCTCAGATGACGTCAGTGACGACGTAAAAGCAATTGGCGTGAGGAGCTGGAGAGGAAAATCCAAACTAAGATCCAATTGGAAAAATTTACTGAACCAAGCTAAGGTCCACCCGCGGCTGTAATGCTTTGATGATGATGAATGTTCAGTAGTGCTCTGTTATGATGTAGATATTTGTAACTCATGTCGCATTTATATTTCAGGCAATGCTCTTATAAATGTGGGACCCACGGAATCGGGAACGATAGCCCCCATATTTCAAGAGAGACTTCTGTCGCTCGGCAAATGGCTCAAAATTAACGGTGAGGCGATATACAGTACGTCGCCTTGGATGCAACAGAACGACACCTTCAACGGTGATGTTTGGTACACGTGTACCAAAATTCGACGCGGTGGTCGCCACACAAACTATCTTACCAGAGACAGTAATGGTGTATCAGCAATATATGGAATCTTCCTCTCCTGGCCACTCGACAATCTTTTACAGATCAAGGATATAACTTCTTATCTACACGGTGGCAATTATAATATCGAGTTGTTGGGGAATAAAGGCGCTTTGAATGTAAGTAATTTGGGTTAAGTGGCGATAAAAGCTTAAGAATGCTCATCTGATAACTGCGTAAGAATATTTTTCGCGCTAAGTGGATACTTAACGTTGTTTCACAGTGTGCTTATGGTGTGATAATTGCTCTTTCAATTACTTACTTATTTAAATAAGATTGGAATTGTGGAAGTTTGCGCAATTTAATTTCGCGCACCTCGTGTTAACGGCGTTGACACGAGCGGCGTTAAATTGAAAGCGATGTTAACGGCGAATTTTTGAAGTAATTTTATTTCCAATAATTGCTTTTCGTTCTCTTAAATTACAATTGACAGAATATTTATTCGTAGATTACTAAATTTGTACATATTTTAAAATTTTAATATTCATCAAATATAATAAAAAAATAGCAGAACGTTTTGGTCTGCACTTGTCTGCAGTATGACTAGGGCCAGTTTGTCTGGGAAACACCAGACAATATCGCAAAAAACCGTTACGTCCGTTATGCTATGAATTGCGTTATGCGTAATGAAGTCCGTTATGCTTTTTTAATCATCGACCCCTATATAATTTTTCGAAAACTCCATCCAACCTAAAAAAGTAATTTTCATTTAATCAATAAAGTGAGTGTGCCTGGTGTTTCTTGTGTCACGTCATCAAAATTAGTTTCCAGGGATTCCCAAAGGCGTCGATATCGACAACTTTTGGAATTCCAGGTTTAAGACACAATACTTCGCCCCTTTGTTCAACACGTTCACTCCCACTCCCATATATTACTTCCTTCTCTCCTTTTTAGCATCTTTCTTAAAGAAAGACCATAAATCTACAATACTCTTTATGTTACTAATGTCTACAGGCGGCGGAGTTTACTTATTATCAGCTTACATCAGCCTACCATTTCGCAAAAAAAAATTAGGACAAATGGCAAATAAGAATTGTATTAGACTTTGCATTACGTTTGTTTTCAGTGGAAGATCCGAAGTGGTGTGACAAACATAGAATTGCCGGACAAGGCGAAAGTTCGCTCACAATATGCGTGGTCTTTGAAGATAACGCCCAATTAATGTGATTAAAGAAAAAAAAGCATTAATGTTTCTTAAGTAATATTGTGATTGTGGAAACATGATAACAAACAACGTGACGAAGGAAGCCATGTTTATATTTGATATCGTTCGATGACCTATTATCTGGGTACCTACTCGTAATGTATTATATGATACCATAAGAGAACTGTCAATAAAGTAATCTATGTGTGATATGATCCCTTGTTTTATTTTTTCGGATGCCTATAACACAACCATATACAGGTGTCCCAGAACTCAACGTCAAGCCGAAACGGGGTGACAGGATTGATTGTAACCATCATGAGAAAAATCAGAAAAAAAATCTATCCCATGCAGTTTGACCTTTACCCAATTTCAATCTTTCTTGTTTGTTATGTGCGTACTTGTTGCTTACGAATGTTGTGTCAGTCTCTAACATGTTTCGTACCAGAGATTTGTCATCATTTTCCGTTTAGACCGCTTGTTAAACTAATTCCTAGAAAAATAAATTTATTGTTTAGTTGTGTTATTTATTTAAAACCATACACACCCTTCATTATGCAAAATTATATATAAATATGATTTGTATAAAATTTTTATTATTGTAACGCATACAAGAAACAATAAAAAGTTGTAAAGCTTGGGGTGTAACTTAATATAAGATTTACATAAGATATACATTTTACTCTGTACTCTAGTAATGTTTAAATATTTTTTATATTACTATTTATTGATGGTCCTTAAATAAATTCAACTCAATTAGTGGTACCCAAAGTTGGCAAAGGTAAAAAAATAAAAATAAGTGCCATTTTGAAATAAACGTATTTATTCAATAATATTTCGTCCTTAGCATAGATAGTGATGGCCTTTAACAAATATTAAATAATGACTACATTATCTTACGTTAAACAAACAATGAATTGTGCTGCAGTTAACGGTAAATAGGATGAAATAATAGTTAGATAAGTATTGTTGCGTAACACATATAAAAAATCATTTTTTATGAAACGATTAAAACCTCATTTTGAAATGTCAAAATCCTGGTCAAGCAAGCCATTACGAGTAGTAAAAATAAATTGACAAGTCAACCGTCGTGACAAGAATAGTTAATAGAAAATAGATGCGCGTGGAAAACAGATATCTAGAAAAGACTACACATTGCTGGAACATATTCGAATTTTGGAATGCTAGAACTTTCGATCGTTTTACCTATATAAAGGGGGTGACGGTGCGCCGAGAGGGAGTTTAATACGAAGGAAATAGTAGCAGAGAAGTGGAAGTGAGGAAAAGTGAAACTAATGTCCGATTTAATTTTTCCGACCCTGAACCTCAGCTCTTAACAGTATATTACATAACACTTCACTTACTTACTTTTAAGAGTTCGTTTTTTAAGCGAACATTTATTACGTGCTGAATGGAAGGATCAAAATAAAAACAGGAACTTTGGTTTGCATTTATGCTTAATAACCGACTGTAGGAAACAATACCCCCTAAAGTTCACCCTTGTTGATTATTTTTGATGATTTAAAAAGCTTTTAGTCCTAACTAAATACGCTTAGTAAATCACACAATAACACCCACTGTTTTTGCTTAAAGGTAACGAAGTGATCCACATAATATACTAAAGCGTTGACAGTGGTTTGGATTAAAATGGATCCCCCGAATGAATTTCAGTGTTTATGTACAAAATCAAGTAGGCAAACAAAGACAATGTACAGTTAACAACGAATCTAAAAATAGATTTGCTTGATCTGCAAATACTTGCAGATCTAAAAATGCTTCAGCATAGCAACAATATCATTTTTAAGAATTAAATGAAATTACTGCAAAACAATTCTTAAAATACAGCTCAATATTCAAATTATATATTTATATGTAATTTTAGATAATTCTTAATCATTTATTTTACACAAATTATTATTATAATTATTTTATATAAACCAACATTATGCTTACATAATCTGCCGACAGATGCCAAAATGCATATAAAATTAGTTTTGTCTATTGCGTAAAATAATTAAATAATGATATTAATTCTTCAGCTTCAGCATAGAAACAATATCATTTTTAAGAATTAAATGAAATTACTGCAAAACAATTCTTAAAATACAGCTTAATATTCAAATTATGTATTTATATGTATTTTAATAATTTATTTTACACAAATTACTATTATTATAATTATTTTATATAAACCAACATTATGCTTACATAATCTGCCAACAGATGATGCTAAAATGCATATAAAATTAGTTTTGTCTATTGCGTAAAATAATTAAATAATGATATTAATTCTTCAGCTTCAGCATAGAAACAATATCATTTTTAAGAATTAAATGAAATTACTGCAAAACAATTCTTAAAATACAGCTCAATATTCAAATTATATATTTATATGTAATTTTAGATAATTCTTAATCATTTATTTTACACAAATTACATTATTATAATTATTTTATATAAACCAACATTATGCTTACATAATCTGCCGACAGATGCGCAAAATGCATATAAAATTAGTTTTGTCTATTGCGTAAAATAATTAATAATGATAGTAATTTGTGTAAAATAACATTGACTAAAATTCATATAAATACATAATTTGGAGATTGAGCTGTATTTGAAGAATTGTTTTGCAGTAATTTCATTTAATTCTTAAAAATGATATTGTTTCTATGCTGAAGCTGAAGAATTAATATCATTATTTAATTATTTTACGCAATAGACAAAACTAATTTTATATGCATTTTGGCATCTGTCGGCAGATTATGTAAGCATAATGTTGGTTTATATAAAATAATTATAATAATAATTTGTGTAAAATAAATGATTAAGAATTATCTAAAATTACATATAAATATATAATTTGAATATTGAGCTGTATTTTAAGAATTGTTTTGCAGTAATTTCATTTAATTCTTAAAAATGATATTGTTGCTATGCTGAAGCATTTTTAGATCTGCAAGTATTTGCAGATCAAGCAAATCTATTTTTAGATTCGTTGTTAACTGTACATTGTCTTTGTTTGCCTACTTGATTTTGTACATAAACACTGAAATTCATTCGGGGGATCCATTTTAATCCAAACCACTGTCAACGCTTTAGTATATTATGTGGATCACTTCGTTACCTTTAAGCAAAAACAGTGGGTGTTATTGTGTGATTTACTAAGCGTATTTAGTTAGGACTAAAAGCTTTTTAAATCATCAAAAATAATCAACAAGGGTGAACTTTAGGGGGTATTGTTTCCTACAGTCGGTTATTAAGCATAAATGCAAACCAAAGTTCCTGTTTTTATTTTGATCCTTCCATTCAGCACGTAATAAATGTTCGCTTAAAAAACGAACTCTTAAAAGTAAGTAAGTGAAGTGTTATGTAATATACTGTTAAGAGCTGAGGTTCAGGGTCGGAAAAATTAAATCGGACATTAGTTTCACTTTTCCTCACTTCCACTTCTCTGCTACTATTTCCTTCGTATTAAACTCCCTCTCGGCGCACCGTCACCCCCTTTATATAGGTAAAACGATCGAAAGTTCTAGCATTCCAAAATTCGAATATGTTCCAGCAATGTGTAGTCTTTTCTAGATATCTGTTTTCCACGCGCATCTATTTTCTATTAACTATTCTTGTCACGACGGTTGACTTGTCAATTTATTTTTACTACTCGTAATGGCTTGCTTGACCAGGATTTTGACATTTCAAAATGAGGTTTTAATCGTTTCATAAAAAATGATTTTTTATATGTGTTACGCAACAATACTTATCTAACTATTATTTCATCCTATTTACCGTTAACTGCAGCACAATTCATTGTTTGTTTAACGTAAGATAATGTAGTCATTATTTAATATTTGTTAAAGGCCATCACTATCTATGCTAAGGACGAAATATTATTGAATAAATACGTTTATTTCAAAATGGCACTTATTTTTATTTTTTTACCTTTGCCAACTTTGGGTACCACTAATTGAGTTGAATTTATTTAAGGACCATCAATAAATAGTAATATAAAAAATATTTAAACATTACTAGAGTACAGAGTAAAATGTATATCTTATGTAAATCTTATATTAAGTTACACCCCAAGCTTTACAACTTTTTATTGTTTCTTGTATGCGTTACAATAATAAAAATTTTATACAAATCATATTTATATATAATTTTGCATAATGAAGGGTGTGTATGGTTTTAAATAAATAACACAACTAAACAATAAATTTATTTTTCTAGGAATTAGTTTAACAAGCGGTCTAAACGGAAAATGATGACAAATCTCTGGTACGAAACATGTTAGAGACTGACACAACATTCGTAAGCAACAAGTACGCACATAACAAACAAGAAAGATTGAAATTGGGTAAAGGTCAAACTGCATGGGATAGATTTTTTTTCTGATTTTTCTCATGATGGTTACAATCAATCCTGTCACCCCGTTTCGGCTTGACGTTGAGTTCTGGGACACCTGTATATGGTTGTGTTATAGGCATCCGAAAAAATAAAACAAGGGATCATATCACACATAGATTACTTTATTGACAGTTCTCTTATGGTATCATATAATACATTACGAGTAGGTACCCAGATAATAGGTCATCGAACGATATCAAATATAAACATGGCTTCCTTCGTCACGTTGTTTGTTATCATGTTTCCACAATCACAATATTACTTAAGAAACATTAATGCTTTTTTTTCTTTAATCACATTAATTGGGCGTTATCTTCAAAGACCACGCATATTGTGAGCGAACTTTCGCCTTGTCCGGCAATTCTATGTTTGTCACACCACTTCGGATCTTCCACTGAAAACAAACGTAATGCAAAGTCTAATACAATTCTTATTTGCCATTTGTCCTAATTTTTTTTTGCGAAATGGTAGGCTGATGTAAGCTGATAATAAGTAAACTCCGCCGCCTGTAGACATTAGTAACATAAAGAGTATTGTAGATTTATGGTCTTTCTTTAAGAAAGATGCTAAAAAGGAGAGAAGGAAGTAATATATGGGAGTGGGAGTGAACGTGTTGAACAAAGGGGCGAAGTATTGTGTCTTAAACCTGGAATTCCAAAAGTTGTCGATATCGACGCCTTTGGGAATCCCTGGAAACTAATTTTGATGACGTGACACAAGAAACACCAGGCACACTCACTTTATTGATTAAATGAAAATTACTTTTTTAGGTTGGATGGAGTTTTCGAAAAATTATATAGGGGTCGATGATTAAAAAAGCATAACGGACTTCATTACGCATAACGCAATTCATAGCATAACGGACGTAACGGTTTTTTGCGATATTGTCTGGTGTTTCCCAGACAAACTGGCCCTAGTCATACTGCAGACAAGTGCAGACCAAAACGTTCTGCTATTTTTTTATTATATTTGATGAATATTAAAATTTTAAAATATGTACAAATTTAGTAATCTACGAATAAATATTCTGTCAATTGTAATTTAAGAGAACGAAAAGCAATTATTGGAAATAAAATTACTTCAAAAATTCGCCGTTAACATCGCTTTCAATTTAACGCCGCTCGTGTCAACGCCGTTAACACGAGGTGCGCGAAATTAAATTGCGCAAACTTCCACAATTCCAATCTTATTTAAATAAGTAAGTAATTGAAAGAGCAATTATCACACCATAAGCACACTGTGAAACAACGTTAAGTATCCACTTAGCGCGAAAAATATTCTTACGCAGTTATCAGATGAGCATTCTTAAGCTTTTATCGCCACTTAACCCAAATTACTTACATTCAAAGCGCCTTTATTCCCCAACAACTCGATATTATAATTGCCACCGTGTAGATAAGAAGTTATATCCTTGATCTGTAAAAGATTGTCGAGTGGCCAGGAGAGGAAGATTCCATATATTGCTGATACACCATTACTGTCTCTGGTAAGATAGTTTGTGTGGCGACCACCGCGTCGAATTTTGGTACACGTGTACCAAACATCACCGTTGAAGGTGTCGTTCTGTTGCATCCAAGGCGACGTACTGTATATCGCCTCACCGTTAATTTTGAGCCATTTGCCGAGCGACAGAAGTCTCTCTTGAAATATGGGGGCTATCGTTCCCGATTCCGTGGGTCCCACATTTATAAGAGCATTGCCTGAAATATAAATGCGACATGAGTTACAAATATCTACATCATAACAGAGCACTACTGAACATTCATCATCATCAAAGCATTACAGCCGCGGGTGGACCTTAGCTTGGTTCAGTAAATTTTTCCAATTGGATCTTAGTTTGGATTTTCCTCTCCAGCTCCTCACGCCAATTGCTTTTACGTCGTCACTGACGTCATCTGAGCTTAGGCCTTCTGAGGGTTATACGTCCATCTGGTTTGTCTTCTAGTAGGTGTTGTAGTACTCTAGCCTAGTTCCCAGCCCAATGAAGGTATCCATTTTAATGCTTTTGATGGCCTTCTCATTGTACAGCTCATAAAAGTCGTGTTTGTAAAATGTACGGTATCGTCAAGTCACGTCTCATTTACCAACACAGAACCAAAGATTTTTTTTTACGATAGGAAGCCAAACAAACAGGCGTGTCACCTCATAAAATGCAATCATTGCCACTCATCCGCAGTGCCATAGGCATAGCAGAAGCGTTGCCGGCCTTTAAGGAAAGTGTAGGCTTGTTTTTTGAAGGTTCCAATATCGAATCGGTTCGGAAACACCGTTGAAGGCAAAATTTGCATCTTCTTGAACTCTATACCTTATAATAGTACCTCAAGCACTATTTATTATTTCAGTACAAAACAAGGGCCTTACCTCCACAGCTGACGGTTGAAATTACTTCATAGAGAAGCTCCTTCGTCGTCAGTGTGTCGTTCAGGTTCATAGTTTTCCTGAAGCCCCATGACTTGCGGTCCACGGTGAAAGCGTTTTCCCATTTGTGATTTTGAAGCGAACCTTCAAAAATATTATTTTTACGATCAAATAAATAAGAAATTATTGAGAGAAAATATATTGAGATTTTTAAATTTAAATCGAACAGGGAGAGAAATTCAGCAGAACACACAGGTTATCATATATTCGAGGTAAAAAGGTGTAATGTCAGATTCGAATGTTTATAATGTACCCATATTTGTCGAAGTGAATAAATATTAAATACATAAAAGATAAGATATATCAAAAGGCGCGGCTGTCAATTTATTATCCAAAAAAGATACTGTGTGAGTTTTACAAGCAGGTACTCTTTCGCGCATTAATATCGCTTCTACAAATCCATATAAACAATCAATATTATGTAGGTCAAAAATCAAAAAGGTAAAAGTCAGGGAGTATCTTTGCCTAGTCGCCTGTCCGGTACTTATGGTATTGGTACACGGGTACGCGACCTCGGTCTCCCGAGCTACTACCGTATCTCTCCTTGTCTGCCGTTGCGGGTAGTATCATATCCCTATCATCCTGTCTAAATCCATTTTTCCTTTCTTCTTGCCCTTTCCTTTCTTCTCTATCCTTTTACCTTCTTCTCCGCCAATTCACGGTCACCCGTCAAGTCCTGATTCCCGCGATGGCGACTAATGGAGAGCCGTTTCGCCACGATAAATGTAAGAGGAAGGATGGATGAGTGTGGAGGAAGCAAGAAAGGTGTGCCGGGATCATAGCGGATGGAGATCTATGGTCTCCACCTACTACCACGGAAAACAGGCGTGACGATATGTATGTATATTATGTAGGTCAAACAAGGAGAATCCGTTCTCATTGTTGATTTATATAAATAGAAAAAAGGGTTTTTCAGGCAGGTCGAGGTTTTAGCTATATAGCTAAAACCTCGACCTCCCTGAAAAACCCTTAGATCCCTACTCGTCCCTGTTGCCGTAAAAAATATGTGTTGTAGAATGAATGAAGAATGTATCTGAATGCCATAATGCAGTGGTACTCAACCTTTTTTTGATATGGGCCACAAACACGTCTTAGTCGTGGTGTCGCGGGCCGCAAGAAAAATGGTAATGATTTTCTTAGGTTTTGACAAAGTTGTATCATGATAATAAATTCAAAATTAGTAGAAGTATGGAAGCATGGAAGTATAATGGATATTTCTGTGGTCTCACTCACTCGATACGGAACTAAAAACACTACGGAAAAATATATCTAATCCAAACAGTTGATTTGTCGTATTAACGAAAATACTAACGTGTTACTGTGATACAATCAGACCTCTGCTGTAAATTAAAAAATCAAGTAATAAATTGCCGTATATTACTGCAAAATACTGTATCAATAATAGCACTGCACAACGGGGCGCGGTAGTGTTATGTAGTACCTATTTACTCAACGCGCTCTCAGTTTTCGATGATGCGCAGAGTGCCATCGTCATCCGAATGGCATAGTGTATCGTCATAGGCAATGCGGGCGGGCGGTCTTTCACCAAGCTACAAGTAACAACTCACCGGGGTTGTAGCGGTCTGCACAATTGTAGAAGTCTCCGTGTTTGCATGGTATCCCAATACCCCATCTATCGTTTACCACAATCTCGTTTTTAACCGGACTGTCATTGTACAACCACGCGAGGAAATCTGTTGAGTTCCAGTAAGAGTCGTAGGCTTCCCAGTCACCGTCAGCCCATAGTATAGATGGCTTGTAATCATGAATTAGCTGTTTCAGATCGGGCCATAGCTTCGATTCGGGATAGTGACGAGTGGTAAAGTTGTTCAATTTATCCTCTTCGTAAATCGGATTGTACCATTCGTACAGAGAATGGTACACGCCAAACTTTAACCCTTTCTCTCTCACAGCTCCGGATAACTCGCGCACTATGTCGCGCTTGGGGCCGACTTCATAAGAGTTCCAACTGAACGAACGTTTTGATGGGAATAGTGTGAAACCATCGTGGTGTTTACTTGTTAAAACTACATATCTGCAAAAGTCACAACATTACTGTATTCAATCTCCTAGAAAACTATATTTTAAATGATTATATCTCACTAAAAGATATATATATATATATATATATATATATATATATATATATATATATATATATATATATATATATATATATTATATATATATATATATGTGTGTCTGTATGTGTGTAGTGTGTAAGCATATGTATGTGTGAGAGGCAAGAGTGTATATTTAATAATAATTATTTTCTGAGACAATTTTTAAAATGTAATTTGTGTACTGTAAATGTAAGCCTGGCTTTTGTGTTGTGAATTTAATCTAGGCCTATTTAATTTATATAATCAAATATAACATATTGTAGGAATAATGTGTGCGATATATGAATATCTGAGTTTTGTGTAAAGTTAGTTTTTGAACTGGTAATGTGAAATAAATGTGTGAGGGGTGCAAGTGGGTGGTGTATATAATTGCAAAAATAAATATATATAAATAATAAACAATCAATGCTACCCATATGTATCTGCAGTGCCAAAAGTATAGGCTTGTTTTTTGAAGGTTCCAATGTCGTATAGATTCAGAATACCACTGG